>OX345717.1:5241000-6547500 GCA_947044815.1 Apomyelois bistriatella
AAAATGGCCAACTAAACTTTGCAATTCCTCTTCAAAAAAATTGAAAGAAATAGAAATTGCTAAGGAATTCGTAATATGAATTCGATTCGATGAATTGCTCAGTGGCGTTTTTAGACCCACAGTAAGTGCAGCGTCAGCAGCATAGGTCGGGGTAAGCGCTTGATGCGGACTGGCTTTTCTGGAAATTCTTAGGAGAGGCTTATGCAGGCGTGAATCGAGATCGCCGCCTGAAATGGAGGGGGGTCGCTTACAAATAATTTAGATGTATTATATAAGGTGAATTTAAATCAACTGCAAATATTTTAAGGGCAGATTCAGACCACTCAACTGAACAACTTTCCCAAATAAACTTATGTCGAAATACGAAAAAAAGTTTTTGACCATACAAATTGAGAATCAGCTGATCTAGTTTAATATGGAGAGTGAAAAATAAAATTTCTTATTTCGATATAAGTTTATTTAGAAAAATTGTTCAGTATAGTGGTCTATATCTGCCCTTAAAATATTTGCAGTTTATTTAAATTCACCTTATATAAGGACAACCACACAGATTGAGTAAGCCCCAAAGTAACTTCGAGATTTGTGTTATTGGATACTAACTCAACGATACTAATTTTATAACAAATACACATATAGATAAACATAAACATCCAAGACCCAGGTCAATCAGAAAAAGATCATTTTTCATTTTGACATGACCGGGGATCGAACCCGGGATCTCCTGAGTAGCGGGCAGGCATGTTAACCATTACGCCACGGAGGTTGTCTATTGATGACTTACTTCTGTTATTCTGCGCGTGCGCCGTGAAGATCACGGCCGCTAGAACCAGCCAGGCCGCCTCCATGCTGCTCAGCCACCGGAATGTCGCACAGCACACACGCACATCTGTTGACAAAACAGTACGTTAGTGGTTTTTGGGTAACTGTATACACTATTACAATAAGCTTCCAGAGTCGGTCCTTAGTTTGCCTGACCGAAAATTCAAAGCACGTGTTAAGAATTTACTTTGTAAAAAAGCCTATTATAGCGCTCATGATTTTCTCAATGACAAGGATGTTGGTGCGGAGTCCTCCAAACTATAGCCTAAAAATTGATCATATGTACATTCAGTACATTATTATTATTTTTTTTATGATATCATGACATTTTTATTAAACTATTTCAATAATCCTCAATATTTAATAATTTGATAATAAACTTATTGTAATTACAAAAATATTCAAATGTAAACTCGTCTGATTTGACTCAAATTTTGTGAATTGACGTTTTTGAAGAAAATGCTGCAGTGGAGTTTGTGGCGCCACTTCTTCTCCACTTGCACTTTGGAAGTGGTGGTAAACTTAAAATAAGTAACAATTGACGTCAATAAGTGATAAGAATATCCTATATTGAAAATAAACAATTTGAATTTGAATTTTTGAATTTAAGCAACCCTTGGCATTGGTCACTGTCGAGGAAATCGAAATGGATTGCGTTTATAATGGTTAGATTAGTTTTTGTGTAGGTATTTGACATTCACTTAGCTATGAAATGTATGTTTATATATATAAGTATGTTTATTATATTCTTATAGTATGTATGTCTATTTTGTTTTATATATTTTATATAATTTTGCGCCTTACCCGTTTACTACTTTTTGATTTGTCCTACTGGCCTGTGCCCTTAGTGCGAGTGTTTCTTAACGCAGACGCTAGCGACTGCGTGAGGATTTAGTATGGAATTTTTTAGTTGCCTTACTATCCGCCAGAGGCGCTTTACAGCTCTGCCGTACAAAATCGCTAACGCAGTCGCTAGCGTCTGCGTTAAGAAAAACTCGCACTAAAGGCACTGTTAGGGTTGCCTGTAAGAGATTGCTTTTGCGATAAGACCGCTTTTTTACATAAAATTACCTTGTTTGTTCTTATATTTTAACCGACATTAGGAGTACCCGAAATCGGCGAGCGTGTATGAAGAGAGTGATGAGTGTGGAGGAGGCGAGAGAGATATGTAAGGATCGTAGCCAATGGAAATCTCTAGTCTCTGCCTACCCCTACGGGAGACAGGCGTGATGATATGTATGTATGTATGTACATACATACATACATATCATCAAATAATATATAATATATATATATATATATATATATATATATATATATATATATATATATAATATTTTAATCTTGGTGCAATGCAATTAAGAGTTTTAATTATTATTTTATTATTATTATAATCAAACGATTAAGTGGACTTAGATGTTGATACAAATGATATGGATGGTCGGTTGCCATTAGTGGAATGTTATTATGACCTCTGCCTCTGCCCAGTGGTCGAGGCGTTTGGCTGTAGATCCAGGGGTCGTGGGTTCATTTCCTACGGGAAGCACACTTTGTTTGGTTGTTTACGGTTTGGTTAGGACAGGCTTGAATCACCTGATTGTCTGATAATAAAGATGATTCCGTGCTTCGGAAGGCACGTTAAGCCGTTGGTCCCGGCTGCTATCTGGTAGTCAAAGGAACCACGTCAGAGTCTGAGAGGCGGTTCCAAAGAATTCTGATACCAGGGTATGCATGGTCGATTGACCGTGTCACCTACACGAAATGAATCATTCAGAGCACGGAGCTCCTCCGTGCTGAAACTGTAGTATCACTACATAGGATAAAACAAAGTCGCTTTCTCTGCCCCTATATACCTTTGTATGCTTAAATATTTAAAACTACGAAACGGATTTTGAGGCGTTTTTTTTAACAGTTAGAGTGATTCAAGAGGAATGTTTTTATGCCCATGCGAAGCCGGGGCGGGTCGCTAGTAAATATTGCTTATTTAGGAAGAGAGAACAAACCTTCTAATTATAGGTATTTTATTATTTATTATTATTTATTCTTATATAAATACTTCTTAAATAAAAGAGTAAGTATATTTATGTAAAAAACCGAATAAACATAATTTTAAATACAATGCTTAGAGTTTATCAACTTTATTTGTAGAATTTTATTAAGTTACAGCTTCATTCGTACGGATTGAAAAGCTCTCTACCATCTGCCACACAAACGGACAGACAATCAATATGTAATTGAATTATATTGTTTAAGAGGATTATTTTTGGTTGCGCAATCGACAGCACTAAATTTGGGGCGGCTCTTATTTATTTATTAATTGTTCCCCGCGGTTTCACTTGCCCGTGGTGATGTATGACATGAAGGCATACACTTAATCCTTACTAATCCATACTTCCATCCATACTTCCATATCCATACTTCCATACTAATATTATAAATGCGAAAGTCTGTCTGTCTGTCTGTCACCTCTTCACGGCTAAACTTCTGGACCGATTGTGATGAAATTTGGTAGGGATGTAGTTAACGACCTGAGGTCAAACATGTAGCCTACTTTTGGGCGCGATATAACCGAGTCCCACGCGAGGCGGAGCCGCGGGGAACAGCTAGTATGTTATATGCGAAAGTGAGTTTGTATAGTTATTTGTTTGTTTGTTATCTCTTAACGCCCTATCTACTGAATCAATCTTCCTCTCTAAATGAAATCTCTCTCTTCAGGCATTTACTTGAAGCCGGTTTTAAATAATTCGTTGTCTCAACTTATATTAAAAATGCGAAAATGAGTTTGTTTTTGTTACGCTTTCACTCTCTATCTACTGAACCAATCTTCCTGAAATTTCGCAAACACATAGCTAGGAGTATTGAGAAGGACATAGGGTACCTTTCATCCCGGGAAAAACTGTTCCCGAGGGAAATTCATGCGGGCGAAAGCTAGTATAAATAAATCCTTATCCAGTCGCTAGCGTCAGCGTTTGTTAAATCTCATGGTAATAGTTACTGACATAAAGGATTATAGTTAGAAAAGCACCTTGGTCAACATTTCTTTACCAAAAAAACGACAAACACAGTCAACTAATCACCGTATTTGTGGGGTGAAAAATTGATATTTCACCCTCGCGAATAAATAAATAATCGGCCGAATAACAAGCGACGCCCTCAAATATCTTGTTCGTAGATTGATTCCCCTATTTGGTGTAGGGATAGTATAACTAGTTAAGGAGAAGTACTTCATGGTTTTAACAGACTAGGTTAAGTCACAGTGTCCCTAGTATGAGTTTTTCTTAACGCAGACGATAGCGACTGCGTTAGGATTTTGTATGGAACTTCTTAGTTGCCTTACTATCCGCCAGAGGCGCTGTACAGGTTTGCCATACTAAATCGCTAACGCAGTCGCTAGCGTCTGCGTTAAGAAAAACTCATACCAGGGGCACAGATTACAAAATACTAGGTTATATAAATACAATTTATTTAATAACTGTGTAATTATGTGACTAGTTTTTGCCCACGGTTCTGCCGTGTAAAATTCCCTCGGGAACAATGCTTTTCCCGGTATGATAGGTATCTCAATACTTCCAACTATGTGTGTGCGGAATTTCAGGAAGATTGGTTTAGTATCTAGATAGGTGTGAAAGCGTAACAAAGACAAACAAACTCACTTTCGCATTTGTAATATTAGTTGAGACAACGAATTATTTAAAACCGGCTTCAAGTAAATGCCTGAAGAGCGAGAGATCTCATAAGAATAAATCATCATATCTGCCACAAGACGTCCACTGCTGGACATAAGCCTCCCTCATAGATTTCCAATCGGGCCGATTTCTAGCGGCCCGCATCCAGCGTTTTCCTGCGATGCTTAATAATCGTCGGACCATCTAGTAGGTAAATATACCACGCTTACGCTTGCCAGTAGGTACGTAGTCGCCTTTCCAGAACCAGTACTATAACTAAATTATAAACTAAATACTAATTAGACTAAGTATTTACTAAGAACCTTAAGGTAAAAAACAAGTTATCAAATAATTAGGGTTCTGGATCTGAAGTTAAATTTAAACATATTAAATTATCGATCCCTATTGTTACAAATTGCAATATTGCTTAAAACGGCCACATTTAGCAGTTTTGCAATTTGTAACTATACGGAAGTATAATTTAATATGATTAAAAATAACTTCAGATCCAGAACCTTAATTAGATAACACGGATTTTTGTAACTTGTGTTTTCAGTGAATGATGATTTTTTAAATGATGGTGGCGCTAGGTGGTATCACCTTAAAGTTAAGAAAAAATATTGGAAAAAGTTGGGAATAAATATAGGTACATGGAATCCGCCTTAAGTGAAAGCATCCCCTAAATGCCACTGGTCTTCGCCATCGATCTTATATAGGGTGCGTCTAGACGTCACACTATTTGTTATTTAATATCATATGACATATTTTCATTTGATTTATTGCCAATAAATTTGACTTATATTGGTTTTAAAATTAGTTTAATAGCGAATTAATCGTGGTAAATAACTAGTGAGTATTATAAATGTTTTTATATTTCAAATATAAAATACTAGCGATCCGCCCCGGCTTCGCATGGGCATAGAAACATTCCTCTTGAATCACCCTATCTATTAAAAAAACCGCATCAAAATCCGCTGCGTAGTTTTAAAGATTTAAGCATACAAAGGGACATAGGAGCTTGAGGATAATTTTTCACAGTTTTTTTTTAAGTTTTCACAACTAACCATTGCAGTGACAAGTTACGTAAGAGCCCACAGTAAAGGGGCATGAACGAGGTCTTAATAAATATTAATGAGTTGACACCCCTGACGATAATGTTAGCTGTCAGCCCTACTGCGCCCTTGTATCAATCACAAAGGTAGGGGTGCGATTAGTCGCGTTTACGAGCGCGACATAAGGTAAGTCAAAAAGTAATTATTTCTGTTTTTTTTTCGGACCATTCACGAACTCACCCCCTAGTAAGGCAACTAAGAAATTTGATACAAAATCCTAACGCAGTCGCTAGCGTCTGCGTTTAGAAAAACTCACACTAGGGACACTAGTTTTAGATTTTCTAAACGCAGATGCTAGCGACTGCGTTAGGATTTTGTATCAAATTTCTTAGTTGCCTTACTATCTCCGCCAGAGGCGCTGTACAGGTTTGTCATACAAAACCGCTAACGCAGTCGCTAGCGTCTGCGTTTAGAAAATCTCAAACTAGGTGTACATCTTTTTAAAATATCCTTGTTTTATTGTTATAAAGTCACCGTCAGCCTTAAGGCTTAAGGTGACTTTCGAAGCACGAAAGAGCAAATATTGAAACAGTTGTTTCGCCCTAACCGCAATTCACAAACATTTGTACATATTAGTACGCAGGAATGCAATTTGGGCTCACCCCCGTAATGCCGCATTCAACCCTCTCGATAATCAATTACTTACGTAGTAGTAATAACGTACTAAATACTATGTTTTATATGTTTTACTATATTTTACTTTATTTTTTACAAGCGACCCACCCCGCCTTCGCATGGGCACAAAAACCTTCGTCTTAAATCACTCTATCTGTTAAAAAATCCTTAAAAATCCGTTGCGTAGTTATAATTATTTAAGCATACATAGGAATATATAGTGACAGAGAAAGCGACTTTGTTTTATACTATGTAGTGATAATTAACAATGATTTTAAGACAATAGCTATTCATATACAATACAAAACCCTTAATTGCACATAGATAACAGAAAATAGGTTATAAAAACTTAAATATAAAACGCAAAGGGCGGCCTTATCGCTAAAAGCATTTCTTCCAGGCAACCTTTAGAAATGGTGGTAAATAATGAAATTGAATAGACGGTAGTGCAGGGTATATAGATATATTTTTGAATAAATTCACATTCAATATTTAAATATAAAAAAATTCGGAGATGTTCCTACTAAGTGTACTCAAAAGCAGTGCCCTTAGTGCGAGTTTTGCTTAACGCAGACGCTAGCGACTGCGTGAGGATTTGGTATGGAATTTTTTAGTTGCCTTACTATCCGCCAGAGGCGCTTTACAGCTCTGCCGTACAAAATCTCTAAAGCAGTCGCTAGCGTCTGCGTTAAGAAAAACTCGCACTAAGGGCACACTATTTCAATAGACCGAGTCCCCTCCTAACTAGACAAACAGCAGTCGACAGAAGGTGATTACTGCAAGACTCTACACGACGTATTCAATCGGAAATGGGGGATAAAAGCCGTGAAATTTATGTATAGCTTGCTAAAACGTTAGTTATAATACCAGACGCAAAAAATACAGCGCTTGTGCGCTGCCTCGCCTTGCCTTGAGCTGTCTCAAAAACAATTTTTATTTATTTTATTTTTTTAGTTTTAAAGCTTATTTATTTCTAATTTATGTACACAGAAAAATATACAAGAAAAAAACATAGGACAAGGATGCTGCTTATTTCGAAAGTATCTTCCAGCAAACTTAATAGAGGAAGGCACGTTAAGCCGCTGGTCCCGGCTGCCATCTGGTAGTCGTTAAAGGAGCCACGTCAGAGGCCGAGAGGCGGTTCCGAAGAACTCTGACACCAGGGCGTGCATGGTCGATTGACCGTGACACCTACTCGAAATGATGATGATAAATAGAGGAAACGAGTCTTTATACAATCAATATATCTTAATTCCAAATAGATTTTTGGGGCAAGAATTTATGTGTTATAGGTAGAAACTATTAAATTTCAAAAAAAATTGTAATAATTTATTAAGAAAAATAACTAGAAATCAATAGACAAAACCTCAGTTTGTTAAAATTAGAATCAGCCTATAATAATCAAAATTTTAAGGCGTTTTTTTATATTTGTTTTTAATAAAAGCTATTAAACAACAAAAACATTATAATGGGAATAGAATATACCAGAAGGGATTTGTTAAAATAATCCCTCGCGAATTGATCCGCTGTGGGAACGTTTTAAATGCCAGTTCCCGAGGTATTGTTGAAAAGACAAACAGACAGTGATTAATACCAGGGGGTTGATGTCAATGGTCAGCGTGTATTTGTTTGTGAAGGCTTAAGAAAAACAATACAAATAAGTGTTTTGATATTTACTACACGAAATAAAACGGCGAGTAAGTGCTTTCCTGCATGTAACCCTAGTATGAGTTTTTCTAAACGCAGACGCTAGCGACTGCGTTAGGATTTTGTATGGAGTTTCTTAGCTAGCTTAATATCCGCCAGAGGCGCTGTACAGGTTTGTCATACAAAATCGCTAACGCAGTCGTTACGTAAAGCACTGAAAGCACTTTTCTCGCCGTTCAAACCATCCCTGAACTTCCACAAATGTTGCAAGACCAAAATTAACCAAATCGGTCCAGCCATTCTCGAGCCTAACGATCATCAATTGATTTTTAACATCTAAGAAAAAAAGAAGAAACAACATTTTGGCCATTTTATGAAGGGCTGCTGTTTCTGTTTGTTTGTTTTTTATAAATATTATCATAAATATAACAAAAACAAATACATTACATACATTCTGTAATGAAAAGTAATACCAAAAACACTAGAACTAGCGAACCTGCTTTCTTAGATTTTTTCAATTTGATCTGATTTTAGAGTAAAAAAAAATAAAATTGAAATGAAATTCTCAATTCCAACAGACACATTGATATGTTTCATTTGAATTTGCCGCAGTTCCGGAGACAAATATATATGCAACTACTCGGTTATATCGCGCCCAAAAGTAGCCTATGTTTGACCTCAGGTCGTTAACTACATCCCTACCAAATTTCATCACAATCAGTCCAGCAGTTTAGCCGTGAAGAGGTGACAGACAGACAGACAGACTTTCGCATTTATAATATTAGTATGGAAGTATGGATTTCAAATATTTAATTGTTTAGTACAATTAATCTAATATCTATTACCTTAACTACTAACATACAATTTTTACTTACAGTTTCTTTTTCACAATTAAGTATTAATTTTGGAATCCATAATAATTTAAGACTAATAATTGTTTAGTTTTTGTATGGTTTGCTCTCTTTTGTTTAAACAGAATATTTTGAAGCTATTAGACACACATCCTTTTGGATTACAATTTAGATCAAAACCCACACATGTTGTACTCTTATATTTTGTCAATGAATCGATTGTAATTTGTTTTGTGTGTTAATAAATAAATAAAATTATTAGTAGCGCTAGTTGGCTGAAGTAAGCCCCTTCATGGCAGTTTAACAACGAAACTCAATCCTACCATAAGACGCCACTTGCAAAAGTCGGATTAAAGCCGCTGTCGTTCGTAGCTTTCCCTAATAAATACGCCCACCCATCCGTGACAACAGCACTCCAATGATTCCTTAACCTTTACACCCTTCGATGGGGTGCGTACGGAAAAAGAGGGTGAAGGGAGCCCGATTTAGCGTGAAAATTGATTAGGTGGTTAAAAAAAGTTGGAATTCGAAATGCATGTTTTGTTTTTTTAGAAATATTTGTTTATTTTGTAATTTAGATTTGTAGATAAACGATGAAGTAAATGGTTTTAATGTTAGGGTAATTAAAAAAAAAACCGGTCTAAAGCGAGTCGCAATTGCACGTAAGAGACAACACACAATAGAAATCCGTTTTTGCCTTTGAGTTACGGCCCCTTAAAAAGATCTAAATGAATTCCCGCGCAGGTATATCCACAGGCGAAAGTTAGTTAATTAGTATACTGTGCACCCGTAGCCAAGTGACAATTTCAAAACGCCAACGAATGTCGACAAGAACAAAATGTATGGGATTGACATAAGCTGCGGCAAATCACGTGGTCAATCTTATGTCAATCCCATACATTTTGTTCTTGTCGTACCTCGTTATTGTTTTGCGATTGTGACTCGTGCGAACGTCGAAGTCAGATGGAACAAACTCCAGATTTTTTTATTTTACAATATCATATTAAATAAAAGTCATTATAGTTATGACGCGGTCACCGGTACCTCGTTACCACTCCCATGGGGTCGGACCCTAAAACACATTTTTTTTTGTACCTGACACGTGCCGCGTGACATCTATATGTCTAGTTTGAAGGGTCGCGTGTGCTCTTGGATCGGGGCAATTTTGTTACTGTGTAAGAGGATTCCGATTTTGCCAATGGTGTTCACTGTACATCTTCATAGAGTAAAGAGAAAAAAGAGAACGGTACCCCTGTACTCCTGTGCCCCTAGTATGAGTTTTTCTTAACGCAGACGCCTCTGGCGGATAGTAAGGCAACTAAGAAATTCCATACAAAATCCTAACGCAGTCGCTAGCGTCTGCGTTAAGAAAAACTCATACTAGGGGCACTGGTATGAGTTTTTCTAAACGCAAGTACGCTAGCGACTGCATAAGCGAATTTGTATGATAAACCTGTACAGCGCACCTGGCGGATAGTGAGGCAACTAAGAAATTCTATACAAAATCCCAATCGCTAGGGTCTGCTTTTATAGCGATGCGATGCGGCTAGCAACCTATTTCGATTTATTTCCTGTTTCAACTTTTATCATGCTAAACGTGGTCTAAGGTCTTATGCCCCTAGGCTCTGTCTACCCCGTATAAGATAAAGACGTGTATATATGTATGTGTGTATTATAACGGGTATAGTACAAGATAATTATGTAACTTCGTGCATGAAGTTTTGGCTACCATTCATTTTATTCAAAATTGGGAAGTATCTAGAAAATTTGAGGATTTGATTTATTATATTATGTGCTACAGCCACTTAGGTATAAAAGAGGAAAGTTGGAAGAAGGAAATAATCTTGGTTGCGGAACATCCGAGAGTGGACCGGGATAGCAAGCGCAGCGGAGCTATTTCAAAGAGCTAAATCGCTAACCTTCACTAGTTGGAGAGGCACCGTTAGAAGAAGACAATAAGATTACATAACCACGGAACATTGCTACAAAAAAAATAGCTTCGAAAACATCACAGCTTAAAGTTCAAAAGTTGATAGCCCAAATTAGGTGACAATGAGAGGGTCCCGAATGCAAATTTGCCATTCGCATCAAATTGATTACATGCAAAACCAGAGGGGCAGGTCGCCCTATGCTGAACCCTGTTATTAGTGTGGTTCCCACGACGGTTTTTAATTCTATAATGATTAAAAGGGGAGGAACAGATTTGAGATATGTAGATTTTGATTTACAATTAGTTTTTTTTTCATGTGAAACATCACGCGCTTTTGGCAGTAAAATAGATTGGAAGGACAACATTAACCGTGGCACCTACGCGAAATAATGATAATGACAGCATGCTCATGCTGTGATGTGCTTTGTATGCGCGCGCTTGTACTTATTAGATGAATGAATGAATACTTTATTGCACCTTTTCTTCGTTCGTGCGTATTCTAGTATGAGGCTTAATAAATGCAGACGCTAGCGACTGCGTAAGGATTTTATATAGAATTTCTTAGCCGCCTTACTATCCGCCAGGGGCGCTGTACAGGTTTGTCATACTAAATCGCTACGATCGCTAGTGTCTGACAACGAGATGTGGACCACGCCTAGTGTCTGGCACAGAGATGTGGGCCACGCTTAATGTCTAATACCGAGATGTGGACCACACCTATATAGTGACTGACGACGAGATGTGGACCACGCCTAGTTCTGATACCGAGAGTGGACCACATCTAGTGTCTGACACAGAGATGTGGACCACACCTAGTTCTGATACCGAGAGTGGACCACATCTAGTGTCTGACACAGAGATGTGGACCACACCTAGTTCTGATACCGAGAGTGGGACCACATCTAGTGTCTGACACAGAGATGTGGACCACGCCTAGTGTCTGGCACAGAGATGTGGGCCACGCTTAATGTCTAATACCGAGATGTGGACCACACCTATATAGTGACTGACGACGAGATGTGGACCACGCCTAGTTTGACACCGAGATGTGGACCACACCCTAGTGTCTGACTCCTAGATGTGGACCATGCCTAGTTTGACACCGAGATTTGGACCACGCCTAGTTTGATACCGAGATGTGGACCACGCCTAGTTTGACACCGAGATGTGGACCACACCATAGTGTCTGACTCCTAGATGTGGACCATGCCTAGTTTGACACCGAGATTTGGACCACGCCTAGTTTGACACCGAGATGTGGACCACGCCTAGTTTGACACCAAGATGTGGACCACACCCTAGTGTCTGACACCAAGATGTGGACCACACCCTAGTGTCTGACACAGAGATGTGGACCACACCTAGTTCTGAGACAGAGATGCGAACCACACCCTAGTGACGCCACGCCTAGTTTGACACCGAGATGTGGACCACACCCTAGTGTCTGACACCGAGATGTGGACCGCACCTAGTTTGACTCCGAGATTTGGATAACGTCTAGTTTGACACAGAGATGTGGACCACGCCTAGTTTGACACCAAGATGTGGACCACACCCTAGTGTCTGACCCTGAGATGAGGACAACGCCTAGTTTGACACCGAGATATTGACCACACCCTAGTGTCTGACACCGAGATGTGGCCCACATCTAGTGTGACATCTAGATGTGGACCACACCCTAGTATCTAACTCCGAAATCTGGACAACGCTTAGCTTGACACCCAGATGAAGACCACACCCTAGTGTCTGACTCCGAAATCTGGACCACGCTTAGCTTGACACCGAGATATGGACCACACCCTAGTGTTAGACACTGAGATGTGGACCACGCCTAGTTTAAAACCGAGATGTGGACCACGCCTAGTGTGACATCTAGATGAGGACCACGCCTAGTTTGACACCGAGATGTGGACCACACCCTAGTGTCTGACTCCGAGATATGGACCACACCCTAGCGTCTGACACTGAGATGTGGACCACGCCTAGTTTGACACCGAGTTGTGGACCACACTCTAGTGTCTGGCACCAAAATGTGGACCACGCCTAGTTTGACACCGAGATGTGGACCACACCCTAGTGTCTGACACAGAGATATGGACCACGCCTAGTGTTACACCTAGATGTGGACCACACCTAGTTCTGACAACGAGATGTGGACCACGCCTAGTTTGACACCGAGATATAGACCACACCCTAGTGTCTGACACAGAGATGTGGACCACGCCTAGTGTGACACCTAGATGTGGACCACGCCTAGTTTGACACCGAGATGTGGACCACACCCAAGTGTCTTACACCGAGATGTGGACCACGCCTAGTGTGACATCTAGATGTGGACCACACCCTAGTGTCAGACACCAAGATGGGGACCACACCTAGTGTCTGATCCCGAGATGTGGACCAAGCCTAGTTTTGACACCGAAATGTGGACCACGCCTAGTGAGACACCTAGATGTGGACCACACCTAGTTTGACACCAAGATGTGGACCACACCCTAGTGTCTGACTCCGAAATCTGGACCACGCTTAGCTTGACACCGAGATGAGGACCACACCCTAGTGTCTTATACCGAGATGTGGACCACACCTAGTTTGAGATTGAGATGTGGACCACACCCTAGTATCTGACACCGAGATGTGGACCACGCCCCAGTGTCTGACACCGAGATGTGGACCACACCTAGTTTTGACACCGAGATGTGGACCATGTGGATATGTAGGCCACTCCCTACCCTAGTGTTAAAATAAATAAAGAAATGAAGAAGCTCGCTAATGATAGATTAGGAAAGTTACTCCACAAACAAGAGCCTAGCTCTTAAATTTATAATGATAAAACTCGATTGATGATATTTTTGGTCCCCGACTCTTCGTCTAGGCACGTGTCACATATTTTTTTTATTATATATGTTATCGTTTATTGATGTTATTTACTTAGTTATATACCTAAACAATAAAGAACAAAAATTTTAAAGTAGTATATAAGAACAAAATATTTTAAATTAAATTAAATATTATCCCCTACATTACTGTGGTCCCAAGAAGGTAAAGTGCCCAAGAGGCAAAATTAGATTGATGATATTTTTGGTCCCTGGGCTCTTCGTCTAAGCACGTGGCACTCGCGCGTATCTATATATCACTCGGACAAGCGAAGGGCATAAGGGCATGAAGATTTATATTAAATCGATAGTGATTTGACACAGCACGAATTAGATAACGTATATACAGTTATTTATCTATTTACTAGCGACCCACCCAGGCTTCGCATGGGCATAGAAACCTTCCTCTTGAATCACTCTATCTATTTAAAAAAACCGCATCAGAATCCGTTGCGTAGTTTTAAAGTTTTGAAGCATACAAAGGGACATAGGGACAGAGAAAGCGACTTTTTTTATACTATATAGTGATTAAAATAATTTTATTTCATTAGTAAACCACCATTTCATTAGTACCATACGCCCACCCAAAACATGCCCGCCACCATTATTTAGTAGCCAGCATCATAGCCAGCCTGAGGATGCCTCGTGTAGAAGTGAAACACGTGTCGCAAGGAATGTCTGTGCAAACTAATAGTGACGGGCATGCTGGGTACTAACAGTAATGGTACTAACAGTAATGGATGGGCTGGACGGCAGTAGTTTGCATATACTGGTAGAGGAAGTACGCAAAGTAATTTGGTAAGTACATAACTTTGCCTTCAGCAAAGTAACGCCTTAATCTATTATTTTAAATACAAGCTCTTGCCCGCGGCTTCGCCTGTGTGAAGTTCCCTCGGTAACAATGCTTTTTCTCGGGATGAAAGGTCTAAAAACCCTATGTCCTTCTTCTGGATTTAAGCTACCTCCCCACCAATTTTTAGCCAAATCACTTCAGCCGTTCTTGAGTTATAGTAGTGTAACTAACACGATTTTCTTTTATATAGATAAATATAAGATATATACCTTGTAGATTACTTCTTATATTACGAAAGGCATTAATATTTATGAATGAGATGTAAATCTCAAAAGAATGTTTGAGTTTCAAAATTATGGCGCGTTCAAATAGTTTGACGATAATAGAATTTTAAAGGTACGAGATTGGCCCGCGTCTTTGTATAGCGCCATCTATAAGTAATAAGTTAAACTTTGGGTGAATTGTGCGCGACGGGGGCGCTCTAAGCTATTTCCTTTGTAATGTAACTTCTTGGGAATAATTTAAAGCACTTTGGAAAATGTTATAAAGATTTTGATAGGTTTATGGCATTGTAATAATAGTGCCCTTCTGAATGATGAGACAGATGAGCGTGGAGCGAGGGAGGTCTGTAAGAGTCTCTGACTACCCCTGTACCCCTAGTATGAGATTTTGTAAACGCAGACGTTAGCGATTTTGTATTACAAACCTGGGGGCTTAGCCAAAGCCACAATCGCAAAACGTTAACGAGGTACGACAAGAACAAAATGTATGGGATTGACATAAGATTAACCACGTGATTTGCCGCAGCTTTTGTCAAACCCATACAATTTTAACTTAATTTAAAAAAAAGCGGAGGTTCTCTTAATTTTTTTTTGAGTATGTTACCGGATTACTCAAAGACGGCTGGACCGAATTGAACATTTTTTTTTGTTCGAGAGGGTATACTTTCCAATTGGTCCCATATTCAGCAGGTCAGGATCTGATGATGGGATCATGGAGAAATCGAGGGAACTCTTCAAGATGTAGATAGTGACAAAACAAATACTTTTAATTGCATCAAAACAATAAAACTACATAAAACAGGTTTATTTAAAACAGTGAGGTACAAAGGTGTACCCTGATTTAATACATCTTTCAAATCTAGATCTACAACTTCATGGTATACATAACTAAATCGCAACAAAATATAAAAAAAACAGTCAACTTTGAACTTTACACTTCAGTAATTAGGTATACATTCGTATGGTTAATTTAACTAACAGATCCTAGTGTCAGATAGTTAGACATTGATGTATAGTGGCTTGAAGAGGGAGTGAAATTAATTGTTCTACTAATTTTGTGATTAAAAGGTCATTGACCGTTTGTTCAGTTGTATATGCCGTCTGACTCGAAAATTGGCCAGAAGTTGTATGAGAAACCTGTACAGCGCCCCTAGCGGGTAATAAGGCAACTAAGAAAAAACCATACGTAGTCGCTAACGTATCCTATAGTATCAAACGAGCAAGAAATTTATATGTACTCGAGTTTTCGAAAACGGCTCTAACGATTTCATTGAAATTTTGAACGTAAGTTCTTACATAGTCAAAAAGATAATCTAGCTAGGTTCCATGTCTGGGAAAATTAATTTTACCCATATTTTCACGCAAAAAGATTTTTTTCATAAAACGAGCGAAGCTCAGTCGTACAGGTAGGTAATCGCCCAGTTTATAAATTCTCATACAATACAATGAGGTACTGAAAATTTTATTTCACAGTAAGCGTAACTGCACTCATAGCCAAGTGACAATTTCAAAACGCTAACGAATGTCGACAAGAACAAAATGTATGGGATTGACATAAGCTGCGGTAAATCACGTGGTCAATCTTATGTCAATCCCATACATATTGTTCTTGTCGACATTCGTTAGCGTTTTGCGATTATGACTTTGGCTAAGCCCGCTGTTCTACAAAGTGCTACGAACAGCTACGAAGGTGCTACGGAGAGCTACGGAAGTGCTACGATTAGCGTAGTAGCAATCAGTATTTTTATATGAAATTTTTTTTTTGTTACGTGTACATGTTGCGTCTCAAAGTATAGTTTCTAAGCGTGTTTCCCAGTTTCAACCTTGGCTTACATTTCGGAGACCATGGTACGCTTTATCAATCATGGTTTTAGATTTGGCAGTACTAGTTATTACAATGCTTATTACTTCCACGCTGGTTTGGGGGGAAAAGAAAAACAGAATGTACCAGCTGCTTCTCTTCCCACGCAAGCCGTAAAAGTCGACCGAAGGAATCTTGGAATGGGGGAATCATGACATAAGCGACGCGGCTAGCAACCCATCACTATTGATCTCCTGTTTCAACTACAACTAAACATGGTCTAAGGTCTTATGCTCCTAGGCGCTGTCTTACCCTATGGGATAAAGACGCTATTATATTGTTAAAGAGAGACAACCTTCGCTAGGTGTCTTACTCTTTAGTCAACTCGTCTTGTGTTGCTATGGTGTTCTTTATATGTTTACTGTCAACTTTCGATCTATTATATATTTTTACGTTCACCTTTTCTCTTTATTATGGACTAGCTGTTCCCCGCGGCTCCGCCCCGCGTGGGACTCGGCTATATCGCGCCCAAAAGTAGCCTATGTTTGACCTCAGGTCGTTAACTACATCCCTACCAAATTTCATCACAATTGGTCCAGCAGTTTAGCCGTGAAGAGACAGACAGACAGACAGACAGACTTTCGCATTTATAATATTAGTATTAGTATGGATATAGTATGGATATGGAAGTATGGATATGGATAATAGCGTCTTTATCTCATACGGGGTAGACAGCGCCTAGGGTCATAAGACCTTAGACCATATATACCATATATATATATTCTTTACACAATATATATAACTTTTCTTTTACGACCTTCGTGTCGTTGTTATTACAATAGAGCGACTGTTTTGTGCCCTATCCAAGTATCCAACTTCTTTTTTGATACAAACAGTATAATGATTCGAGTATTAATAGCCAATACTGTCAGTTTTTTACCATGAATAATGTTTACACTCGCATGCGTAAACCGCGGATATATCTAACTGCGAAACACGCTCGGATGAAGAAGAATTAATGAATGAATTAACACTTTATTGCACCACTTTAAATAGAGTAGGAGAAAAGAGAAGCATTTTAAAAGTAATTGAGAACAGACGAGGAAACATGTTGGGACACTTGATACGACACGATGATTTGATGTAGAACATCATTGAAGGAAAGATAGAAGGAAGAAGGGGTCCAGGCAGACCGAGGCATAGTTATATGAAACAAATAAAAGAGAAAACAAACGTCGTGTCGTATCAAGAAATAAAGTAACTTGCTAAAGATAGACAAAAATGGAAGGAACTCCACCGACAAGAGCCTAGCTCTTATTTATGATGATGAACTAATAACATAAATACATCATTAGATTGTACAGTAACGAAAATAAAAATTAGTACAAAGGCGGACTTATCGCTAATGCAAAAAGAATAAATCAATATTATCTAATTCCGCAACAACTAACTAACTTTAATTATTTATTTTATTATTATACAAGCGAACCTCTTGAATCACTCTATCTATTAAAAAACCGCATCAAAATCCGTTGCGTAATTTGAAAAATTTAATCATACATAAGGACATAGAGACAGCGAAAGCGACTTTGGTTTATACTATGTAGTGATTATTAATTATAATTTGTAATTTATTATATCCATTTCCGCCTTTAATTAAATAAAAGAACTCAATATTTTTTTTCCAAAATTGATACAGTATTTTAAACTAGACACGAAGATTGACATACAAAAGAGGTTTTGTCTTAAAAGTTCGCTAATTAATACAAAAATGATCGCTTCGGATAAGCCTTCTGTCGATAATGCCTTTTCTCTCAAAAGGGATGAAGCTTTATAGGAAAAATAATTAAAAGGATAATTTAAATTTAAAAAACTGCTCTAAATAGTCCCGTAAGAGTCCATAATGCCTTAAAATCTTGCTTGAGGTTTTAACGCGTTGGCGGACGCACGACTGCTATAGCAGTTATAGCAATTCACGTGTCAAGGCATTATGGACGGCGGCCTGCATCCAGCGATTGCCTGCGACTTTGTTCAGGTCATCCGACCATCTGATCAGTTGTGGTTGAGGATTGAAATCGCTCAATATGCACAATGAACGCTCATGGGCTAAGCTATACGCCATAAGCTTCGATACTCACTTAAAATCATCAAATTGCTTAATCCATTTTGAAAATGTTCGTATAATAACTCCACTGCACTTAATATACCTACCTACGTTAATCGTATTTTAGTTTTTAAAGTCACTCCGCGAAGACTAACATACTTATTTTCAAATATTTAACATAATATTCATCTTGAAATATTTGCGTTTAGATCTATCTTTTTGACTCAAAAAGTTCTTCTATGTAAATATTTAAGACAACAAAACATTTTCATTTGCATTTAAAAAAGTAAATTTAAAAAAAAATACCCGCCGAAAACCACACAATATTTTTTTCTACACAAATTAAAAAAATACGAAATTTCCGCGCGCTTTTTTGACATTAAAATGTCAGAAAATACGTGTTTTCACTACAACACAAACGCATACACTGACCTACCCTTCACTACCCTTGTGCATTGAGGTGCGCCTATAAAATGGGGGAGGATTTAAAAACGAAATTAGGGTGGGTTTGCTTTTGAGAAAATCCTTGTTTGCATTTATTGTTTATTTGTAATGGTTAGGTAGATTGCAAGGTCAATCGACCCCGTATATCCTGATTGTTGATTTAATATACCATAACACACGTTTCTAATACTTATTATTTATTTACAAAATGTATATACACAACAAAGCATAAACAGGAAAAACTTCAAAGTAAAAAAATGCAAAATCACGGTCAGGTTATTATTTAGAAAAAAATTAATTATTTAGAAAAAGTTTTTGGAGGGAAAGTCAAATGTCGCTATGTCCGCGCTGTATTTAATTTCCAAAACTTAGGTTTTTTCGAGTGTTTGTGCCTAATATTGGTGGATTATTATTCGCAAAGTGTTCGTGAACAAGCGTGAGTGTTGGGAAGTGATACAGTGTCGATTACGTGACTTTTTATCTTTGTCACCAAAATCTCCATGATATAGCTAAGTGAAATTTTTCCACCGCTTCACTTAGCCATCTGACTCAGACTAGACTTACTTACTTGACTGGACTTGACTATTGACTTGAATTTTTGACTCGACTGACTAAAGTAGGACTGAAGAAGATTAATAAATTCAAGAAAGGCCTTAAAGGACTAGATTCCATGGCCGTATAAACTATAAAAAAAAAAAAACATCACATAGGAGTTTTGGCGCCAAGCTAAAGTCGCTCAGTTATCGTCATTGTATTTATTTTCTAATATTTGTGTTTTTTCGAGTATTTGTGCATAATAAAGGTGGATTATTATTTGCTTAGTGTTCGTGAACAAGTGTGAGTGTTGGGAAGTGGTACAATGTCGTATATGTGACTTTAATCCTTGTCACCAAAATCTCTCAACATAAAGCTAAGTGAAATTCGACATGTTGTCACTTTCACCTTCCCTCCGAAACTCCCATGTGATGTTTTAATTTCTTTCTTTGTGGCAATCAAACTTCTTCATATTTTTGATAGTGAATTCAATTTAAAGTCACTCAGACGACATTGTACCACTTCCCAACACTCACGCTGTTCACGAACACTAAGCGAATAATAATCCACCATTATTATGCACAAATACTGGAAAAATACTTATGGAAATAAAAAAGGCACGTTAAGCCGTTGGTTCCGGCAGCCCTCTGGTCGTCAGAGGCCGAGAGGCGGCTCTGAAGAACTCTGATATCAGGGTGTGCATGGTAGATGGACCGTGACACTTACAATGATGATGCCAAAGACGTACCTAGTGTAGAATAAGCAGGAAAGCGGTCCCTGGCGACCAGGAGTGCTATTTTTGAGATGTATGACTCACCTAAAACCGGTGAGTCGAATGATTATCGTTTGTTTTCGAATGATTTTCATGCGACACAATCGGTGACTCGAACGATAATCACTCGACTCACCGGTTTTGGGTGAGTCACATCACACATCTCAAAAATAGCACTCCAGCTGAGCTTGCGAACGGGAAAACCGCTAAGACAACTGATTCAAAATCCTTTTTGCGTAAGAGCATAGAGAGTAATAAATAAAGTCTCAAATAAAAATATAATTTGTTATGAAAAACCTCAGGGGAGATGGGGGAAAGGGAATCCATTTTTATTATAACCTAATTGAATTTTGGTATTATGGGGAGCGAGGGGCAAAGTGGGCTTGCTTAGTCATATTATTTGAATGGGTGCATGCAAGTGTTGTGTGACTTATGGTAACGTCTTAGCGTTCACTTGGTTTTAACTATCTACTACTGGTTAGCTGCACCCCGTGGTGTTACCCGCGATTTTTCATACACAGCAGTTCCATCTTTATTAAGAGCCCTTTTCTATCAGAGTTTTTGATTTAATCTACGGGAATCACCTTTTTGGGATAAAAAGTACCTTATATATTAATCCAAGGAATCAGCTACCTGCATACCAAATTTCATAGAAATTGGTCCAGCCGTTTGAGCGTGTAGAAGAAACAAACAAACGCACAAGCTTTCGCCTTTATGTATTAGTGGTGGTTAATGGGATTTAAAATATCCATACGAAATAAATGTCCATCTATATAGTACAGTATTTTTTAAATTCAACGCGGACGAAGTCGCGGGCACAACTAGTCTAACTAATATTATAAAAAGGAAAATTTGTTTTTTTGTGTGTATGTTTGTAATGAATAAACTCAAAAACTACTGTGACGATTTAAAAAAATTTTTTACCATTGGAATGCTACATTCACCATGAGTAACAAAGGCTATGTATGTACCACGGGCAAAGGCGGGGTGGACTGCTAGTATATTATAAATACCTCTTTAGTTAAGCCAGATTTGTGATGAAGATTGGCTTCTAAATCTGAAACAATAGAAACGTAATTTTAAACATTATCTTTTATCATATCATTATTTCAGCCGCAGGCAGTCCACTGCTGAACATGGACCTCTTCAATCTTTGATAAAATGACAGCTGTCAAATAGCATACATTTTCATGTTATTCTCTGTCGCAATTTTATTATCTATACTGTCTTGCTGTAAAAATATCTACCTAATTTAGATAATGGATTTTTAGCGGGAAGTCAAATGTCATGTGTCCGCGCTGTATTTATTTTCTAAAATGTGTTTTTTCCAGTATTTGCGCATAATAATGGTGGATATTATTCACTAAGTGTTCGTGAACATGTGTGACTGTTTGGAAGTGGTAGGAATGCTGCATTAGTACTTAAGTGACTTTAATCCTTGTCACCAAAATCTACCAAGATAATGCTAAGTGAAATTCTTCCACCGCTCACATAAAATCAAATCAAAATGTATATATTTTTCTCCACAAACAAATAAATAAATTGGATTGTTAAACCTATACAAGATATTAATATAAGTCATTGTATGGAGAACTGGCGCCCGCGCCACCTCTACTGAAATTTGTCGGATATGTTTTATAAGGGGTTTATCCTGTAGTTTTTCATTTCTTAGCCTTAGAGCTTAGACTTGACTAAGATAGGCCTGGAGAAGATTAATAAATTCAAGAAAGACCTTTAATGACTAGTTTCCAGGGCCGTAAAAAGTATTTTTTTTAAAACACGCCAGTATTCCTTTTCTTCTCGTTTTCTCTCTTATGTGTGTTATATTATAAGAGATTTCCCTAGAAATAAGCAGTACCCTTACTACCCTGTTTATGTTTTATATCTTAGATTAATGGTTTTCTATTATATATGTTTTTTTGTGGTACATTAATTTGGAAAATAAATACAAAAAGGTGCAGTTACAGTTATAGTACGTACATAGAGTACTATATTAGACACTAGACGGAGAAAAATGGTCGGGTTTGGACACGCCATCTATCAATGTCTTAGAAAGCACTCAAGTGCTAAGTAGGTATAATTAGTGCAGCACGAGACAGAAAAATTGGATGAAAGTACAAAACAAGAAATCCTGACGCTCGCGTAGTGGGTTGTAGATTAAGGAATAGGCGAAGAATTTGGAATCAAATCTATGGTAATAGGGTTTGAAGTTTTAATGTATATTATATTAAATATGTGTGACTGGCAAAGTAAATATAAAACAGTAAGTACATATAATATAAGTGGAAAAATCACACAGATTAAGATAGCTCCAAAGTAAGTTCTACACTTGTGTTATGGGATACTAAACGATACTATATTTTATAACATACTAGCGACCCACCCCGGCTTCACATGGGCATAAAACATTCCTCTTGAATCACTCTATCTATTTGAAAAACCGCATCAAAATCCGTTGCGTAGTTTTAAAGATTTAAGAATACAAAGGAACTTATGGATAGAGAAAGCGACTTTGTTTGATACTGTGTAGTGATAGTGATAGTGAATAGTGTGATACATAATTAATTATATGATACATTTTTTTTACTATGAACTGCTTGTTTATTCAAATATTTATTAAATAAAAGATTTTACTGAAGTTAACTTGAAAAACAAACTAAAAAAACCTAATTATTTATTAGATATAATACATATGATACATCATTAATTATATTAAAGATAAAAATCCAAGACCCAGGCCAATCAATCAAGATATTTTTTTTATCATGACCTGACCGGGGATCGAACCTGGGACCTCCTTAGTAACGGACAGGCATGTTAACCATTACGCCACGGAGGTCTTCAAAAAGTGTCGAGTAGGTATAACACGTTTTCTTACCAATGTCTTTAATCTGTCAAGTCTGCCTGAATTGAAATATGATTTGAAAATACTATAAGGAAAAATAAACAAGCAGCCATTTTGTCTTCGAATTCGGAACCCTATAATGCAAATGGCTGAACTAAAAAGAGAAAGGAGTCTTTCAAAACTCCATAGACAAAACTTTTAAAATCCATTTATTTTTTTCTTCGCGATTCATTGCGTTCTGTTTTTCCTATTTCCGGCCATTGACATAAAAAAGTTTTTAATTAAAAATTGAAGATGTCCGCGTTTTTTTAATCTGTTTTCATTACCGTGAATGCAGATTTCTATAGAACGCGTTTTAAATGAAAAAAAAAGTTTGTTAATTCACCGTGCGGCTCGTAAGTTTTTAATGTTTTACGTTAATTTGTGACAGGAAATTGAACTAAGGGGTTATTTTTATAACTTAATAACATGTTGAACTCCGGATTTCTAAGTTATAGTAACGACTTACAGTAAGTAGGTTTGTATTTTGAACTTTTGTTTACTTATGAGTAAAAAATAAAATTCCTCACATACTTTTTAAAAGCACAGATTACCTATTATACAATAATTGTATACAGATGTTCAATCCTATACAAATAAAATACGCCGATTTGTAGTAACGCCATCTTTTGACCACTTGAGACACTGTGATTCAAAATATAGCACTATAACATATTGTTGGATGTTGAAACAAAAAATCAACTTTTTTTTTTAAGCAAAAAAAGCGGCATTAGTTAAAAATTTAAGCGATTCGAATCATGTAGCACCATCTATTAGCAATAAAGAGAAATTATTTTTCTAAGGCATTGGGAGTCTTTATAATAGGGCGCCGTTTAACTTGTATACGGAACTCTAAATATACCAGCAAAACTCTAAGGCCATCGGTACTTTTCAGTGCTTCTACTTGCAAATAACTAACATATGCATAAAACTTCCCCGTTTTATAACCCACCTCGCAATAAAAAGGTTATAAACAGACCGACAGACCGTTTTATGTAGTGAAGTCGAGTCGTGAACACTTATCGTAAATGCTGAGGTAGGGAAAGCTATTTGTTCTGTATGTCTGTGAATCTAGGTCATATAAGTCCACTTAATCATCAAAAATTGATAGTTAGGGCAAAAATATTTAAAATAAATAAATAAATACTGTCCCCTGTGGTCCCTTGGCCTGAAGTTCTGGAGGTCGTGGGTTCGATTTGAATGTACCTACACTATATTTAGTTGTTTCCAGTTTGGTTCGGATCATGTTACTATTGGTCTTGTTTTCTTGTAAAAAGGGATAACGGAGGCCAGTCGGCAATCGCTCCATTGTCATAAACAGTGCCCCTAGTATGAGTTTTTATTAACGCAGACGCTAGCGACTGCGTTATGATTTTGTATGGAATTTCTTAGTTGCCCTACTATCCGCCAGAGGCGCTGTACAGGTTTGCCATACTAAATCGCTAACGCAGTCGCTAGCGTCTGCGTTTAGAAAAACTCATACTAGGGGCACAGTACCGCTAAATCTGAAACCACGATGAAAAGCGTACCATGGTCTGATGGCTTACCACCATCTTTTAAAACCATGCAAGAACGATTGAGTGAACGAGACAGCGCAGTACACGACGGTAAGGCGACATCCTCATACTCAATCGTTCTTGCTTGGTTTCAAGAGATGGTAGTAGGCCACCTAGTTAGCTGAAGATGCAACACAACACACCGAATCCATCGCGTGGGTATAAAATAAAATCAAATATCAAAATAACGTGTTTAAAAAAGGAGTTTCAAAAATATATTGTTACAACTTAAAAAACAATAACAAATTTACTTAATTTTTATCAAACGTTGGATCGTTTTTGTTAAATACTTATTAAGATAAAAAAAAAAACGAAACCGTGTCTAGAAACTAAACGCAAAACTAACAATTCAATTAAGTTGGGACCGGATTAGTGACAATAGCTCCTGTGACAATTCTAGACTAGATCTAGCCTAGAAAGTCTAAGCCTAGTCTAGGCTTTGTTCTGGAGGTTAGACCACACGGACTGACAAACTAGTAAACAGTAGAGAACTGTCTGATTTTAGAACTCAGTATTACAGAAAACTAAATTTACCTATTTCGACCGACATGTTGCAATAATTTATCTGACTTGGCAAAAAAAGCCTATTTTTTTCCGTGGCTGTTTAGTTAGACCGGTCTAGCGGTCTCGGCATTCTTTTTTAATCTATGGTTTAGAGTTTAGACAGACTTTAAGACGAGACCTTGACGAAACATAGTATGTTGAACACTAGCGCCACCATCAACTAAAAATCATTATTCACTGAAAACAGAAGATATCAAAAATCCGTGTTCTGAAAAAAAGATTCTGGATCTGAATTTAATTTTAATCAAAATAAATTAGCGATTAGGTTGCCAATGCGCTATTGTACCTACATTATAACTTTCATTATAATATATCTTTGTCTAATTTGTCTATGTTTTTGTTTTCTGGCGGGCAACGAAGAGTTTGTTGTTCTTAAAAAAGTCAAACTAAGACGCAAATTATGTTTTATTCCAAACACATATGACAGAAATTCCATTTTCGTTTTCAGATAGCGAATTAATTCAATTTTGAACTTAGAATCTTTAAAAACCAACGTCCGTAACGGTTTGAGATTCCGGATCTTACCAGAAATAACCGGCTAAGTATTTCTGAAAAATCCCGCTCCGTTAGCGGACAATAGCACATAAAATTTTTATGAGCATCTGCGTCTAAATTATGTCTTAAATTTTCAGGCGGTTATGAGTGGTGTAAGTCACAAACTTAATTGGAATGATATTTTTATTGTTTTATCCCCCCTTTTTTCACAAAACAAACGTTTGATAATACGTTTGTTAAACCCATTATAGCTAAAATATGTTTTGGCTCTTTCTTTCACGATAAATGAAATGTAGTTTGTGAAAAAGTACGACACATGCCTTCATGTTTTTTGTTTCTCTCTACCCTAAGGTTGGCTAGTGCCTTACCACCATCTCTTAGAACCATGCAAGATCCAGTGAGTAAGGGAGATGTCGCCTTACATCATGTTTTGCGCTGTTTCGCTTACTTACTGGATCTTGCATGGTTTTAAGATACGGTAGTAACCCTCCTGGAAGAAATTGCATTAGCGATAAGTCCGCCTTTGTACTAATTTTCATCTTCGAACCTGTATACTCCAATGATGTTTTAATGTAATTGGTGCAATAAAGTGTTTATACATTCTATCTATTTCTAGATTATTTTGAAAGGAAACCTGTACACCTTGAAAAACATTATGTTGCTAAAATCTTGTAACTTGGACCACACGAACAGCAAATCTCCGTAAAACTGCCGGCTATTGCGAGCCAATTGTCATAATTGGAGAGGATGCATTAAACAATTATTTTCTAGTTATGTTATTAAGCTTTTAGTTCCTTTGTAGTATGATACAGTAGGGGAAATTATAATTTTCCCTGCCTAAATGGTATTTCAGTGCCAGACGGTTTAGTTATGGCAACTTGTCTCTGAAAGTGTATTAAAGACAGACAGCGTATCTCATCGAATTGAGAACCCCCTTTTTTCGATACCACATTCGATAGCTTAATAGAAAAAAAAATACAGTTGCACAAAAATATTGATCTAAGAACGTATCATTTATCAAAATCGGTTAAGCCGTTTTTTAGTATAGCATTCTATAATCTATGGTTACGGTTACGAAGAAACTAGTTACTAGACCGACACATATATACAGTTTAATCCATAACCCTTCTTTTTTGGCTTCCCCGCAGTCGGGTAAGCGTCGTCATTATATATCATCATCATTTCGTGTAGTTGACACGGTCAATCGACCATGCACTCCCTGGCATTCTTCGGAACCGCCTCTCGGCCTCTGCTGTGGTTCCTTTAATGACTACCAGACGGCAGCCTAGATTAACTGCTTAACGTGCCTTCCGAAGCACGGAATCATCTTTATTATCAGACAATCAGGTGATTCAAGCCTGCAATGTCCTAACCAAACTGGAAACAACTGAACAAACTATCTCTCCTGGGAATCGAACCCACAATTCATACACGTGAATTGAAATCATCATCACTAAATTACAGGAGGCTTACAACCATCTCTTCAAACCATGCAAGAAAGATTGAGTAAGGGAGATGTCGCCTTCCATCATGTATGGTTTTTAGAGATGATAGTAAGCCACCAGGTTCATTTTATTAGTGAACTAGCGACCCGTCCCGGCTTCGCATGGGCATAAAAACCTTCCTCTTGAACCACTCTATCCATAAAAAAACCGCATCAAAATCCGTTGCTTACTTTTAAAGATTTAAGCATACACAGGGACATAGGGACAGAAAAGGCGACTTTGTTTTATACTTACTAAGTAGTGATAGAGAAGAATAGATTCTCCCAAACCCAGTCATAACCTTTGAAAGCCTTTAAATGGTTTTGAAGTTTATATTCAGATGCTCTATGTATCCCAATTCCAGGTGCCCAGTGAACGGGAACAACTATGTCTGAAAGGGGCTGCTCACTGCTCATTCGGAAACTTGTTAGGGTGACCATAAATCAAACATTTATTTGTTAGCTGTGGCCGGCGACTTCGTGAGCGTCTGCCTAATTACCGTTATCGGGAATTACTCCCGAAATTGTCCGGGAATCCCCTTTTTCTTTTATACAAAGTTTGTCATGACAATAGCCAACACAAAAAAAAGAATGGTGCATTCGTTCGAAATCAGACATGCCTTAATTTCATTCAAATGACGATAACTTTTTTTTTTAATGAACCGATTTTGATGAAACAATCTTTATATGTTTTTCCAAGTTAAAACAAAACAATTGGTGAAAATTTTAAGCAAATCGGTTGAGTACTTTCGGAGATAAGCGTGATCATATATACAGACAGACAGACAGACAAAAAAATTTTGCTCTTTATTATTCTTTTTTTTTTTTCATTTTAAATGTCCCTCTAAGTATCCATTTCAGTCAAAATTACTAAAATGTACAGACACCCCGCGTTATTGCCTGCAGTTTTAAGTTTATGCACAACAACGCCATCATTTATAAAGCACTATTTACTCCTAGTATGAGTTTTTCTTAACGCAGACGCTAGCGACAGCGTAAGGATTTTGTATGGAATTTCTTAGTTGCCTTACTATCCGCCAGAGGCCCTGTACAGGTTTGTCATACAAAATCGCTAACGCAGACGCTAAAATGAAAAACTCATACTAGGGGCACGAAAAGGAAAAACATAAAATGTATCATACCATACTATAACCACGATAGGATAAGGAAAAAACTGCCATTTTTAGCAAAAAAATTCGCTATTTTGATTTTTTATAATTTTAAACACTAGCGCATTTAAACTCACACTGCGCCCTCTGAAGCACAGAATATAGAAGTACTAAATTGCATTGCCATTCAATATGGCAATGCGGCCAGCCTTAAGTCAATTTTTTTTTGTTTTTCACTAAGTAGTTTACTAAGTATAAAACAAAGTCGCTTTCTTTTTCCCTACATCCCTTTGTATGCTTAAATCTTTGAAACTACGCAACGGATTTTGATGCAGTTTTTTAAATAGATAGAGTGATTCAAGAGGAAGGTTTTTACGCCCATGCGAAGCCGGGACGGGTCGCTAGTATAGTACTAAATCGATGGAAAAAACTACATTCACATAAAAGTGTTGGTCACATCACAATCCAATATTGGAGAAAAGTATTGAGTCGCGAAAACATTTAGTTTGCTGGTACATAGGCAATGTATTTATGTGTTTTCGAGATCAAAAGCGAGACGGCCGAGTGTGACCCTTTGAACTTCGAGGTCGAGGTATTGGATTTTCGATGGAACGTATTTTTCACGTGTAGGTACATCTTGATTAGTGAGTACATTTTTTTTTGTAAAAAAAAGTAAAAAGTTTTACTTAATTTTATAGTTATTATTTTTTTTTTTTGGCATTATCATTCAAAATGTAGATACTTTACAAGGTCAAACAACCTTTTTTTAAATAAGCGTCACATTTTTGTATAAAAATAGGTAAGTAATTTTCTTACTCTTATAGAAATTTACCATGAAAAAAAAAGAGCCAAAACACATTTTTGTTGAAATGGGCGTTTGTTAATTTTTATGACCCCTTTCATAAAAATTTAAAGTTTTTATTTATTGTTACTTTATTACTAAGCCAACAAAGTTTTAAACTCAAAAGAGAACATAATTAAACTTTTTTTATATACTAAGCCAAAAGATTTTACTTATGTTTTATAATAAAAAACAATTTTAACGAGCTTTTAACATGAATTTATGTAGAATTCAAAATATATTTATTTATTCTCTCACATAGAATATTATTGACAGTAATCATACTAATAAATGCGAAAGGGAGTTTGTTTGTTTGTTTGTACGATTTCACGCCCTATCTACTGCACCAATCTTCCTGAAATTTCGCAAACACATAGATAGAAGTATTGAGAAGAACATAGGATACCTTTCATCCCGGGAAAAGACTGTTCCCATGGGAGATATACGCGGGCGAAGCCGCGGGCGAAAGCTAGTCAGAAATATACACATTGTGTCCTACTTCAATCTACTTATGTGAAAAACTGTATCAGTGCCCCTAGTATGAGTTTTTCTTAACGCAGACACTAGCGACTACGTTAGCGATTTAGTATGGCAAACCTGTACAGCGCCTCTGGCGGATAGTAAGGCAACTAAAAAATTCCATACTAAATCCTCACGCAGTCGCAGCGCTTTACAGCTCTGCCGTACAAAATCGCTAACGCAGTCGCTAGCGTCTGCGTTAAGAAAAACTCGCACTAAGGGCACAGATTACCAGCCTCTCGAACACACCAAAATGGCATAGGTATATACGAAAAACGATATAAATTTTATGATTGCCAAATAAAATGACCTACACAAACAAGTAGGTTAAGTATGTCTCGGAGAAGCCTCCTTTTTAAGTTGGATAAAACCCCAACAAAATGTCATCTTGATAACCCACCCGCCATACTTCCTAAGCCTCAAAACAAGTTATGTTCGAAAACAATACAATGTCAAATTGAATAACTTTGGCGGAAACACAGACATTAAAGTACTCCAGACGGACTGTCGTCTAATTGAAAATCGCCGTATCGTAAATAGCCGCCTATGTTCTCGTATGTTAAGACGATACCTCGGTGAACACTAGCGCCACCGTCATTTAAAAATCATTATTCACTGAAAACACAAGTTATCAAAAATCCGTCTTCTGTAATTATCTGAAGTTAATTTAAAACATATTAAATTATAGTTCGTTTTTATCTGAAGTTATTTTCAAACATAATAAATTATAGTGCCCTAACGGCCACTTTTAGCAGTTTTGCAATTTGTAACTATATGGAACTATAATTTAAATTAACTTCAGATCCAGAACCTTAATTACATAACAGGTATTTATGATAACTTGTGTTTTCAGTGAATAATGATTTTTAGTTGATGGTGGCGCTAGTGTTCTCCAAGGTCTCTGAACTAAATTTACGACGACTAGGCCAATAGCGACACAACCGTATATTCATACACGGCAAGCCTTATTCAGTATTTGCCCTATTTGCCAAATAACGAAAATTTTGGCAAATATACCGTTAACGCGTGGAGGTTAGATTTTGAATTTTGTATTGCGTAATGGCGATGTAAGGTTTTTTTTTATGTGTCGTATACGACAAACGAAATGGCCATAGTTTGCAGGCTTCAATCGTCCTGTACACCTAGTATGTACGTATGGATTTGGTAGGGAATTTTTTAGTCGCCTTACTATCCACCAGAGGTGCTGTACAGGTCTGCCGTACAAAATCGCTAACGCAGTCGCTAGCGTCTGCGTTAAGAAAAACTCATACTAGGGGCACTGTATGTGAAGCTACGTCTGGAATTTTTAAAGTCTGTGGGCGGAATTTGATACAAAAGTTAGTAACTTTGTTGAATTGAAACAGATCCGAATTGGAACAAAGATTGTTCTGGTGAAAGGATTGTCAAAGAGTTTTTAGGTTATCTTTCTATTTAAGATATTTTTGACACCATTTATATCATTTTTTCAAGTAGGGGTGGTTTTTATTAATATGTAAACATTTATTTAGTTTGTATTAATTAACTAGAAATCATATAAAGTCGGGGTAGTAGAATAACTCTAAAAAGCATAGATACCTACACGGTGGGCGTCTACCGAAGCTTGACTGTGACTACAGACACGTGCAGAGAAGGAGCACATATCTACTATCTAATGTAATGCATTTCTTTTTTTTTTTACTTTTTCCGACCTAATTATAAAGGCGTTTGCTTGAAATAGTTATTGGTTGTTTCCAGTTTGGTTAGGACATGCAGACTTGAATCACCTATTTGTCTAAAAAATTGGTGATTCCGTGCTTCGGAAGGCATGTTAAGCCGTTGGTCCCGGCTGCAATCTGGTAGTCGTTAAAAAAAACCACGCAAAGGTGGTTTCAGAGTAATCTGACACCTGTGCCCCTAGTATGAGTTTTTCTTAACGCCGACGCTAGCGACTGCGTTAGCGATTTAGTATGGCAAACCTGTACAGCGCCTCTGGCGGATAGTAAGGCAACTAAGAAATTCCATACAAAATCCTAACGCAGTCGCTAGCGTCTGCGTTAAGAAAAACTCATACTAGGGGCACTGTGTGATTTGTTAAACAATTTGTTTTGTAAAATAAATTACTAGATATATTAACTGCACATTCATTTACCTACAATGGTAAAGAGTTATGTGGTCACTTTTTTGTGCTATAGATTGACGAAAGTTTGGTTGTGTAAAATACTTATGTAAGTATTTTTTCAGTGTTACAAATCAAAATACTCAGGTAATTTGGACACAAAATTCTTACATGATCAATTATTTACTAAATTACTTTTACTTAAGTAATAAATGACATCAATAAATAAAGTTTTTCATGAGTCCTTTTTCGTTGTTCTTTTAGAATAATTGACGTAAGTTAATAATGACGTGACCCATTATTTTTCGTTTTAATTGGTCCATTAAACTAATGAATACCTAAAAAAAACCATAAAAATTGGTTTCGGTTAATGTATGAGATACTAAAATGACGCTTTTTAACCGGCCGTGGAAGTCAAAAAGAAGAGGTTATGTATTTTACCTGTGGTCTGTATGTAAGTATGTGTAAAAGACAAAAATCCCTAAATAAAAATATGTATAAATGCTTAGACTTTGGAAATCGCGGGCTTTGATCAGGCATTTTTTTTTAAATCTTCTTCTTCCGAGCGTATTTCCCGATTACATCTTCAGCTTACGCTTCAGAGCCCAGGGTACGCTATTAATCATGGTCCTGATTTGGCGGAACTGGTTATTAAAATGGAGCGACTGCCGTCTGACCTCCGTAGCCCATTTATAGAAACCAGACTCGGGTGTGTCAGTGGACAACACTGGCAGATTTTTCTCTATTTTTTTTAAATCTATGTATTAATGTGTATGTTCAATTGTGAAGTTTCTCACTAATCTTAGCGCTTTTCCGGTTGTTATCGCAGCTTATTGCTTCGGAGCCCAGGGTTCGCTTGTCCTCACAAACTATCACTTTTAGGAAAAACAAAGTGACGAACAGTACGTTTTAAGAGAAATGTTATCCTGAGATTATGGAATGAACTCCCTGCTATGGTTTTCCCAAGGGACTACAACATGGGGGTCTTCAAGAAGGGCGTAAAAAGATTCCTTCAGGGTCGGCAACGCGCTCGTAATGCTCCTGGTGTTGCAGGCTTCCATAGGCTGCGGTTACCGCTTCCCATTAGGTGGGCTGTATGCCTGTTTGCCAATTTAAGTAATAGTAAAAAAGTACGACTTAGGCATAGATTAAAAAAAAATGTGTTCACGCGGTTTCCTGTTCCTGTTGTCGACCTCCGTGGCGTAATGGTTAACAAGCCTGACCGCTACTCAGAAGGTCAGGTCAAGATGAGAAATGATCTTTTTCTTATTGACCTGGGTCTTGGATGTTTATCTATATATGTATTTGTTATAAAATATACTATCGTTGAGTTAGTATCCCATAACACAAGTCTCGAACTTACTTTGGGGCTAGCTCAATCTGTGTGATTTGTCCCTATATACATATTTATCCTATTTATATACGGACTTAGGTGACAATTGCTCCAGGAGATTTTGGAGGGAAAGAAAAGTGTCACTTTGTCCGCGCCGTATTTATTTTTCAAAACTGAGGTTTTTTCGAGTGTTTGTGCATTATGGTGGAATATTATTCGCAAAGTGTTCGTGAACAAGCGTGAGTGTTGGGAAGTGGTATAGTGTCGAATACGTGACTTTTATCTTTGTCACCGAAATCTTCAAGTTATAGCTAAGTAACCTTCACTTAGCTGACTAGACTTATTTACTTGACTGAACTAGATTATATACAGACCTGACTGACTGAAGTATGATTGAAGAAGATTAATTAATTCAAAAAAAGTCTTAAAGGACTTCTTTCCATGGCCGTAAAAAGTATTAAAAAAAAACAACTGATTCGCAAAAAATCTCATCCGAGGATAAATCTCCCTTATACTATAAAGAATTGGGATAGTAAATTATCGCAAAATATCCGCGGAAAAGCTAGTTTTTTTTTTATTTTATTTTTTTAAACATGTGTAACTAAAACAAACATTTTAACACCATTGTTTTAGTTTTAGTTATCTTGATTGGTGTGACTGAAAAAATACCGGGAAAGGTATAAGTATAATAACAAAGCATTTCGTTTCAACACTATTATTTTACATTCAAACATACATTGTTGATTTATTTGATACACAATGAAGTTAGTTTTCGTTTTGTATTTCGTTTCAATTGGTGAGTTCAATTTTTAAAAGCGAATAAATAAATAAATACAACCAATTTCATCAAATATATTTCGGGACGTGAAGCCATTTTTTTTTAAATTTAAATCTGGGTAACTATCGATTCTGCTAACGTTAAGTCACAAATCGTGTCAAAATAATGTTATTGTAGGGCTTTTTACACACTATATATAAGAATTATGACAGTATGATGTGATGTGAATGTAGTGTGTGGTGTGACCATCAGCAGTGATATAAAAAAATATACATTTCTTGTAACTAGTGTGTAAAAAGCACTACAATTGAAACACTATTTTGACCATAGAACTAGGAACGCGGACGCAAATTTTTTTTTTAATCTATGATTTTGACAGAATTATGATAAACGTTAGCAGAATCGACACTATCTATCAATTGTTATTCAAAATTCAAATTGAAATTGTTTATTCTCAGTATAGGACATTCTTATCACTTATTGACGTCAATCATTACTTAAATTAAGTTTACCACCACTTCCAAAGCGCAAGTGGAGAAGAAGCAGCGCCACAAACTGCACTGCAGCATTTTCTTCAGAACGGCAATTTGCAAAATTTGAGTCAAAACAGACGAATTTACATTTGCGTGAATATTTTTTATCATTAAAATAAGTACATTGAATATTAAAGATTAACAAAATAGTTAAAAAATTACAAATAATAAGAGATGTCATGATATTATAAAAAATAATAATAATAATTTAAAAATAAAATTATAATAATAATGTACTGATTGTACATCGATCAATTAATTTAACATCCATTATCTATACATCTTCTTTATATATATATGTATAAATGTGAGTTTCTGTTCGTAAGTCTCGCTAAAACTCGAGAATGGCCGATTTGGTTAATATTGGTCTTGAAGGTAGTGGAATTTCAGGGAAGGTTTAAACGGTGAGAAAAGTGCATTCAGGCGGTACGGAGTTCGCCGGGTCAGCTAGTACCTACATAGTAAAAAACAAATAAAGAAAATAATGCAAATAAAGAAACTTGAAACCAAAGCCGCTTTCTCTCTCTATACTTATCCCTATTAAATCTTTAAAACTACGCAACGGATTTTGATGCAGTTTTTTTAATAGAGTGATGTTGAGGAAGGTTGTTTTGCCATGCGAAGCCGGGGCGGGTCGCTAGTAATGTAAATAAACCAATCAACGGCTACAACCTTACAAAACATCTAAGAATAATAATATACTTATATGGTTCGTACTAGACTCGATTCACCTGATTGTTTGTTCGTTGTCATCATTTCTAACAGGCGTCATGTCAATCGACCATGCACGCCCTGGTGTCAGAGTTCTTCGGAACCGCCTCTCGTCCTCTGACGTGGTTCCTTTAACGACTACCAGATGGCAGCCGGGACCAACGGCTTAACGTGCCTTCCGAAGCACGGAAGTTAGTCATACCAAATCGCTCACGCGTTTGCTAGTGTCTGCGTTCATAAAATCTCTTACTAGGGGTAGAGAGAACATATTTAGTAATGTAATGGTTTTATTTGTTTCAGTTCTAACGATATGCCTGGCCAGGCCTCAGAATGAGCTACAACTCTCTTCCTTAATGGCTCTCCCACTGCAACTACCAATGAACCTGTTGACTACTTTCTTTAAAGATGTTTGAGTGACTTTGTTGTTTTATTTAACCACTAGCAGTCCACCCCGGCTTCGCCCGTGGTACATAGATAGTCTATTTTATTTAGGGTGAATGTAGCTTTCTAATGGTGAAATAATTTTTGAAATTGACACAGCAGTTTTTGAGTTTATTCATTACAAACCTAAACACGAGTATTTCCTCTTTATTGAAATATAGATGTGCTTCTATAGCCTAAGAAAAATATTTAGTCCTTTTTCTTGCCAATAGGTGGCGGCCCAGCCGTTTGAGCTTAAAGAGGTAACCACAGAATATAGAAAATAAGAACAAAAAGTGGCATAGCGCACGAAAAACGTGTCACTAGTTTGGCTTGCAAGCCAACGTTTCACACAGAAAAAATTGACAGGGAATTTGATTGCGTCATTTATTGCCACTGTTATTGGTATTGATAATATTAGGTGGCTTTGTTGTAAACTACGTAATTCATTTCTAATAAGGTGTGGTGTGGTTTACATGTATTAATTGAAGATAAGAAGAGAGAATACGCTGCCAAACTGATACTAGAAATAAATACGCGTCAAAACATTTATATTCGGTTAATTCCTCGTTCTGTGGAGGTAACATACGAACTTTCTCCTTCATAATATTAGTCGGATTACCTTTATCAATTTAGCCACAAACGTCCACTGTTGGACATAGATATGCCTTTCTTATAAATTTATTATCGAACCAAACTAAAGCATCATGACCAAAATGACTAATTTACCGAAAAAGCGTTATAGGTATAAATCATCCTGGAAAACCAAACTATCCCGATTGAAGCAAAATATTATCTGCTAGATAGATCGATACGAAATTCAATATAGTCTTAGAGACTATTAGACTAAATGATCTAAGATATCAGTGCCCCTCGTATGAGTATTTCTTAACGCAGACGCTAGCGACTGCGTTAGGATTTTGTATGGAATTCCTTAGTTGCCTTACTATCCGCCAGAGGCGCTGTACAGGTTTGCCATAGTAAATCGCTAACGCAGTCGCTAGCGTCTGCGTTAAGAAAAACTCATACTAGGGGCAAAGTATTATTACCAAAGAATTTTGAATCGCGCGCGGTCTCTACCGAGGCAATTTTTTTACCCAGGCAATTTTCTATGATTATAACTTATCAGAGAGGAAAGAAAGATTTATTAGATTCAGGCGTTACTTTACAGAAGTCAAAGTTACAAGAACTTAGGATCAAATTACTTTGCGTGCTTCCGCCACTGCCCTTAGTGCGAGTTTTTCTTAACGCAGACGCTAGCGACTGCGTTAGCGATTTTGTACGGCAGGGCTGTAAAGCGTCTCTGGCGGATAGTAAGGCAACTAAGAAATTTCATACAAAATCCTAACGCAGTCGTTAGCGTCTGCGTTAAGAAAAACTCATACTAGGGGCTCAGAGGATGTCTCGTTTATGTGAAACACGTTTCGGAAAGAATGTGTGTGCAAACTAATGGTGGCGGGCATGCTGAGACAGTAGTGGGTGGGCGCCGGCCGGCAGTAGTTACCATGATATAATTGGTTGCGGAACCACTTAAAGTAATTTGATAAGTACTTGTAGCAAAGAATGATTGTAACAATTAATGAATGGCTAGTTCTTACTTTTTAACCGACTTCCAAAAAAGGAGGAGGTTATCAATCAATCAAATATGTATGAACATTTCGTTTGAAAAGTTTGAAAAAAAGAACACGGCGAATGCTGGCTTATTGTTGACGCCATTTTAAAATTTGATACGATGTTGTTTCGTCTCAAGAGGATTTCTGAGAAAGTAAAGTACTATACAAGCCTCAGAAGAAATTGCAATTTCTTCTTTTTTTCAAACTTTTCAAACGAAATGTTCATACATATTTGATTGATTGATAACCTCCTCCTTTTTTGGAAGTCGGTTAAAAAGTAAGAACTAGCCATTCATTAATTGTTACAATCATTCTTTGCTACAAGTACTTATCAAATTACTTTAAGTGGTTCCGCAACCAATTATATCATGGTAACTACTGCCGGCCGGCGCCCACCCACTACTGTCTCAGCATGCCCGCCACCATTAGTTTGCACACACATTCTTTCCGAAACGTGTTTCACATAAACGAGACATCCTCTGAGCCCCTAGTATGAGTTTTTCTTAACGCAGACGCTAACGACTGCGTTAGGATTTTGTATGAAATTTCTTAGTTGCCTTACTATCCGCCAGAGACGCTTTACAGCCCTGCCGTACAAAATCGCTAACGCAGTCGCTAGCGTCTGCGTTAAGAAAAACTCGCACTAAGGGCAGTGGCGGAAGCACGCAAAGTAATTTGATCCTAAGTTCTTGTAACTTTGACTTCTGTAAAGTAACGCCTGAATCTAATAAATCTTTCTTTCCTCTCTGATAAGTTATAATCATAGAAAATTGCCTGGGTAAAAAAATTGCCTCGGTAGAGACCGCGCGCGATTCAAAATTCTTTGGTAATAATACTTTGCCCCTAGTATGAGTTTTTCTTAACGCAGACGCTAGCGACTGCGTTAGCGATTTACTATGGCAAACCTGTACAGCGCCTCTGGCGGATAGTAAGGCAACTAAGGAATTCCATACAAAATCCTAACGCAGTCGCTAGCGTCTGCGTTAAGAAATACTCATACGAGGGGCACTGATATCTTAGATCATTTAGTCTAATAGTCTCTAAGACTATATTGAATTTCGTATCGATCTATCTAGCAGATAATATTTTGCTTCCCTCGGGATAGTTTGGTTTTCCAGGATGATTTATACCTATAACGCTTTTTCGGTAAATTAGTCATTTTGGTCATGATGCTTTAGTTTGGTTCGATAATAAATTTATAAGAAAGGCATATCTATGTCCAACAGTGGACGTTTGTGGCTAAATTGATAAAGGTAATCCGACTAATATTATGAAGGAGAAAGTTCGTATGTTACCTCCACAGAACGAGGAATTATCCGAATATAAATGTTTTGACGCGTATTTATTTCTAGTATCAGTTTGGCAGCGTATTCTCTCTTCTTATCTTCAATTAATACATGTAAACCACACCACACCTTATTAGAAATGAATTACGTAGTTTACAACAAAGCCACCTAATATTATCAATACCTACCAATAACAGTTGGCTTGCAAGCCAAACTAGTGACACGTTTTTCGTGCGCTATGCCACTTTTTGTTCTTATTTTCTATATTCTGTGGTTACCTCTTTAAGCTCAAACGGCTGGGCCGCCACCTATTGGCAAGAAAAAGGACTAAATATTTTTCTTAGGCTATAGAAGCACATCTATATTTCAAAAAAGAGGAAATACTCGTGTTTAGGTTTGTAATGAATAAACTCAAAAACTGCTGTGTCAATTTCAAAAATTATTTCACCATTAGAAAGCTACATTCACCCTGAGTGAAATAGACTATGTAAGTACCACGGGCGAAGCCGGGGTGGAATTCTAATGGTTAAATAAAACAACAAAGTCACTCAAACATCTTTAAAGAAAGTAGTCAACAGGTTCATTGGTAGTTGCAGTGGGAGAGCCATTAAGGAAGAGAGTTGTAGCTCATTCTGAGGCCTGGCCAGGCATATCGTTAGAACTGAAACAAATAAAACCATTACATTACTATACTAAATATGTTATTTGTAACCCTAGTATGAGATTTTATAAACGCAGACGCTAGCGACTGCGTTAGCGATTTTGTATGACAAACCAGCACCCGTAGCCAAGTGACAATTTCAAAACGCTAACGAATGTCGACAAGAACAAAATATATGGGACTAGCTGTTCCCCGCGGTTTCATTCGCCATTAGCTTGTATATACTACAGCCTATTATACCTTCCCCAAGAATTAGGCTTTCATACTATATGTGTGCAAACTAATGGTGGCGGGCATGCTGAGACAGTAGTGGGTGGGCGCCGGCCGGCAGTAGTTACCATGATATAATTGGTTGCGGAACCACTTAAAGTAATTTGATAAGTACTTGTAGCAAAGAATGATTGTAACAATTAATGAATGGCTAGTTCTTACTTTTTAACCGACTTCCAAAAAAGGAGGAGGTTATCAATCAATCAAATATGTATGAACATTTCGTTTGAAAAGTTTGAAAAAAAGAACACGGCGAATGCTGGCTTATTGTTGACGCCATTTTAAAATTTGATACGATGTTGTTTCGTCTCAAGAGGATTTCTGAGAAAGTAAAGTACTATACAAGCCTCAGAAGAAATTGCAATTTACGTCCTCGTTTTTTTAAAAGGCCTCGGCTTCGCCTCGTCCTTTAAAAGCACTTGGCAAAGCCTCAGCTGCGCTTCGGCCTTGCAATATACCTAACTCGGCCGTAAATGGCTTCATTTTTGGCCTCGACAGTAATGTACTATTTTTAAATAATTCGGGCGACAACTTAGGAATTTAAAAAAAAATTGCAAACCTTGCCGTGTTATATATCAAATGAAAGGGCTAATTATGAGGATCTCAAATATATTTTTGTTTTTATTTTAACATAAATAGTTTTTATTTTATTCATGAAAGAAGAAGAAAATTGACCATCCCCCCCCCCCCCCTGATCTCCGAAACTACTGAGCCACAGAATTAGTAATAGCACTAACATTTGCAAAAAAGAAATCCAAAATTTAGTTCGTTGCCTGCAGATTACCATCAGGAAAACCTACAAGGATTCTATCAATTGACAATAATTAAGTGTTAAATTCAATATAAAACATTCACTTATTTTGATTGGTTTATTGTGTGCTACTCGGTCAGCCATTATACTTGGTTTATGCACTTGATACAAAACTCATCATGCGGGTGGAGCCGAGCCGCGGGTAAAAGCTAGTACAGATGGTAAATCCATGATTCGGTAATTTGCGCCACAAAAAAAAACAAAAAAAAAACAAAAGAAGATCCAAAACCGTTTATTGTTACAAAATTTCGATGCCAATTCTTCCAAAAAATCTGCCCCGCGTTCACATCATCTTAAATTTCAAAAATCCCTTGCCCTTTGCCTTGTAATTTTAAATTTAATAAAAAAAATCACTATTTCAAATTGAGAATTTTAATAGAATTCAATTCAAATATGTCGATTAGATCCCTTTTTCATCTAAACTTAATAGCCACAGATGCAAGGATCACATGGGGGTGGGGGACAAGGGTTAGGCTGTATGCAAGGGGCGCAAGGATCGCACGGGTTCGGTTGGGGGGCGCAAGGATCACAAGGGCAAGGGGGGGCACAAGGGCAGGCTGGAGTCAGGATAGTGATGGGGCCAGTGCAAGGGGGGCATGATCTTTGGAAGCTGATGCTGGGGGGCTGGATGCAAGGTCTCGAAGGCTCCGCGAAGCAGACCGTAGCCCCTTCACAGGTCTTCGTACAGCGCCATGGGGCCGCTGCGGCGGTGCCAATGACTGAAAACAGATTCATCATCATGTTAGTATTTTTGAGGAGTTTTCTGAGGAGTTTTCTGAGGGGTTTTCTGAGGAGTTTTATAGCTATGGTTGGCACGTGACAATCGCTTCATTGTAACAACCAGACCGTCATCATTTCGTGTAGGTGACACGGTCGATCGACCACGCACACCCTGGTGACAGTGTTCTTCGGAAACGCCTCTCAATCTTTGACGTAGTTCGTTTAATGACTAACAGATGTCAGCCGGGACCAACGGCTTAACGTGCCTTCCGAAGCACGGAATCATCTTTATTATCAGACAATCAGGTGATCCAAGCCTGCAATGTCCTAACAAACTGGAAACAACTAAACAAAGCATGCTTCCCGTCTATCGCCCTAACCACTGGACCATGGAGGCAGATAATGGAACATTATATTAATCTGTCCTGTCCAGTCTGTCTCTAACACTCCAAAACATTCTAAGTAAATAAATACAATAAATATGTTCAGTTAAAAAAGGGTTCAGGGTTAGTTTAACTTAGCCAGTAAAGTTACTCTATGACGGCCTCCGTGGCTTAAATGCCTGTCCGCTACTCAAAAGGTCCCGGGTTCGATACCCGTCAGGTCAAGATGCAAAAATGTATATTTCTGATTGGCCTGGGTTTTAGATGTTATTTATATATGCTGTTTTAAAACAAAGTATCGTTGAGTTAGTATCACATAACACAAGTCTCGAACTTACTTTTGGGCTAACTCAATCTGTGTGATTTGTCCGTATATATACCTATATCTGGTATACATATATATGTAGCACATTGTACATTCAAATAAAGTTTCAACAAACAGGCTGCGCGTGGTCAGCGGGTGAGCTTTATTACTTAAACTTTGCCCTAAAGCTCTCCTGAACTTTGATGTGTACTGTTAATTCAACCGCGTCTTTAACTTTTGATCTATTTTCTTACCCCCGTATCAAGAAACATTTGTTAAGCCCATGTTAGCTAAAATGTGTTGCGTCTCTTTCTTTCACGTGAAGTGTCAGGTAAGAGAAAAAGAGACAAAACATATTTTAGTTAAAATGGGCTTCACAAACGTTTCTTAATAAGGGGGTTAGTAATTGTTTAACTGACTGCCTCTATGGCCTAGTGGTTAAAGCAATTGCCTAATGTATATGAAAGTAAATTTGTACGAAATTCATCAGTCGTTAGGCTGTGTCAGATGCCGTTAGTCTGCCTGAAAAATCTGACAGTGTTGGCCACTAACACACCCGGGTCATGTTCCTTTCAGTCTGGTTTCCTTATATAAAAGGGTTATTACGGATGTCAGACGGCAGTCGCTCCATTGTAATAACCAGTGCCCCTAGCATGAGCGACTGCGTTAGGATTTTGTATGGAATTTCTTAGTTGCCTTACTATCCGCCAGAGGCGCTGTACCGGTTTGCCATACTAAATCGCTAACGCAGTCGCTAGCGTCTGCGTTAAGAAAAACTCATAATAAGAAAAACTCGTAACTTTGTGACAATTTGAATTATGGTTGTCACTTCTTTGTCCAAGTTCTTACATAGTCAAAAAGATAATCTAGCTAAGTTCCATGTCTGGGAAAGTCCATTTTACCTATTATTTAACGCAAAAAGATTTTCTGCATAAAAAATTGAATATCTATACTATCCATACTAATATTATAAATGCGAAAGTCTGTTTGTCTGTCTGTCGGTCTGTCTGTCTGTCTGTCTGTCTGTCTGTCACCTCTTCACGGCTAAACTGCTGGACCGATTGTGATGAAATTTGGTAGGGATGTAGTTAACGACCTGAGGTCAAACATAGGCTACTTTTGGGCGCGATATAACCGAGTCCCACGCGGGGCGAAGCCGCGGGGAACAGCTAGTAATAAGATGAAGCTGAAGAGTGTTTGTTTGTTTGAACGCTTATAACTTGAAAACTACTGGTCCGATTTGCAAAATTCTTTTTTGTATATGAAAGCTTGATTCTTGGGAAAGGTTATAGGCTATAGTACATACACACGAATGGTGAGTAAAACCGCGGGGAACAGCTATTATTAAATTAAATGATTAATTTACTTACCAACTAACAACAGTCCAATTATTTTGCCCATGTTTGCCGATGATGTGATAAAAATACAGCGAAAAAACGCTTATATATGACAATTTTCAAAACATTTATTCGATACTTTATATTATGCTCAGTTGAGCAAAACATATTAAACGGTATTTTACATGCTTAATTAAGTAGGTATAACTGCTAGTATAGCATTCTATAATCTGTGGTATAACTTATTATGTTTTAATTGATAATTCTTGTCGAAAGATAGGTACTATGATAAGCATAGAAGTATTAAATTCGCGCCATGGCAATATTTTTTTAATCTATGTTGTTATGTGAACTTTTACACGATATAGGTATTTGTGATATCACTACATAGTAAAAAAACAGAGTCACTTTCTCTGTCCCTATGTTCCTTTGTATGCTCAAATCTTTAAAACTACCCAACGGATTTTGATGCGGGTTTTTTTATAGATTGAGTGATTCAAGATTTTTATGCCCATCTTCGCATGGGCATAAAAATATTGTGTCCGTCCGGGGTTGGTCGCTAGTATTTAGTAAAAACATACTTATATTTTTAAAATTTGCACTTACAAGTATACTTTTAAATACCTATGTAATGGTTTTGAATAAATAACTAAAGATTTTAAAGAATTCGGTATCAGTAGATCGAATTGTGTTACGTTTTGATTAAATATTATTAGAAACTATACCCTTCCTTAGTATGAGATTTTACAAACGCAGAGGCTAGCGACTGCGTTAGGATTTTGTATGGAATTTCTTAGTTGCCTTACTATCCGCCAGAGGCGCTGTACAGATTTGCCATACTAAATCGCTAACGCAGTCGCTAGCGTCTGTGTTTTGAAATCTCATACTAGCCTACTGGACTTAATGCCATAATTTTTCTACCACTAATAAACAACTACGTTAGCATCTGCGTTTATAAAATCTCAAACTAGGACTAAAGCAGCTAATATTATGGAGATTGCTTAGCTTAGACCCTGGAACATCACATAGGCTATATTTTATCCCGGAATCCCCACGAGAGCTGATCCCCGGGCAACAGCTAGTTTTCTATATGGTTTAATGTATTCTTTCCAACATCATTCTTTGCAGCGTAAAACAGGGCCTAATTTTAACCCTTTTGGGCACAGAATCCTAAAAAGAATTGAGCTTTACACATGACATTGAAAGGTTTTATATCATTTATACCCACTACCTACCAACCTATCCGTCCTTAATAATCTATAATCAAATGTTCCAAATTCAATGTGACCCTTCCCGATTTCCATTTGAGCCGTAAGTTATTTGGAACCAGCTTTGCCCGCGGCTGCGCCCGCGTCAATTTCCCTCGGGAACTTTTTCCCGGTATGAAAGGTATATGCTTCTCCTGGTTCTAGGCAACCTCCCCGCCAATTTTCAGCCAAATTCTAAGCCGTTCTAGAGTTTTGAATAGTGTAACTAACACGACTTTCTTTTATATCTATCTATCTATCTATATATATAAAAATCAATTGCTGTTCGTTAGTCTCGCTAAAACTTGAGAATGGCTGGACCGATTTGGCTAATTTTGGTCTTGAAATATTTGTGGAAGTTCAGGGTAGGTTTAAACGGTGAGTAAAGTGCAGGTTCAGGCGGTACGGAGTTCGCCGGGACAGCTAGTATTATATATAAGGCATATGTGGATTTTTAGGATTCCATATCGCATGGGCAAAAACGGAACGAACTTATAAGATCACTGTTGTTCGTTTGTCTAAAAAATTTGTTTTTCTAAGGATCGCATGGACGTATCCAGTTGAATTTCATAATATATGGTGGACACAAATAAACTGCAAATATTTTAAGGGTATGTACTGAACAACTTTTCCAAATAAACTTATATCGAAATACGAAATTTTATTTTTCACTCCATCTAAACTAGATCAGCTGATTCTCAATTTGTATGGGAAATCAAAAAATTTTTTTTTCGTATTTCTACATAATTTTATTTAGGAAAGTTGTTCAGTTTAGTGGTCTGAATCTGCCCTTAAAATATTTGCAGTTGATTTAAATTCACCTGATATACTCAGGCCTACAGTCTCTTTCGACTGTAATATAATCAAAATTATACATCAACGCGATCAAAAGATATAAAATGTTGCCAACTTTTCGTTATGATCGTAAATCATGAATTTTGGTTAAAATATTATACGGCACTTACAATACAATACAATACAAATACTCTTTATTGCACCACAAAATATAAAATTATTATTTAAATTATACTTATTTAGGAATAAATCTAAAATAACTTTTGATTTAAGTATTCTTATAAAATAAGTAAAGAAATTTAATTTTAACATACAAATCTTAAATAACCTGTTAAGTCTTTTTGTATATTGTGGTGGTACGGAATCCTTAAGGAGCGAGTCTGACTCGCACTTGGCCATTTTTTTACACGAAGGGTTACATTATTGAAGATTTGGTAAGGATCCCTAATAACTTCTGTTGATAAATATAACCTATGTAACTCAGAGATAATAGCAGCTATCTAATGGTGAATGAACCATTGAAGTCGGTCCAGTAGTTTTTGGGTTTATTAATTACAAGAAAAAAAATACAAAAATATACTTAATCATATAAATCTTTCCTCTTTATATTCTTTTGTGTGTTTAGTGTGAAAAGTGATAACTAAAATACCTAATTTAAACGGAAAAATAATCAAAGCATGTTTTCAAATTAAAAAGTAAAAATGATTTAACTTTTTTGATAATGAATATGGCTGATTGGAGCGAATCACAATTGTTATACATTTTGTAACTTAAAATAAACATATTTTTGGTATATAAAGATGGCGGATGTCCAGTTCGATACACACGGCTGTCTAAAATGGGGCGTACTGTGGCATTGGGTATTATAGGTAAGAATAAATTAAATATTTTAATTCTTAGTCAAAACTTTAATTACATAACTATTTTACCTCTAGCTGTATTTCCAAAATACTTTTTTTAATTACGATAAAATAACATTTATACGAGGACCTCCGTGGCGTAATGGTTAACATGTCTGACCGCTAATTAAGAGGTCCCGGGTTCTATCCCCGGTCAGGTCAAGATGAAAAATGATCTTTTTCTGATTGGCCTGGGTCTTTGATGTTTATCTATATATGCATTTCTTATAAAATATAGTATTGTTGAGTTAGTATCCCATAACACAAGTTTCGAACTTACTTTGGGGCTACCTCAATCTGTGTGATTTGTCCCTATACACTTATATTTATTTATTTAAAAATTTATGTAATATCTAGTAATACTAATCTATAAATATAATAAAACAGTAAAAATATTTTGTCTGTACATTAAGTATTTTTGACTGAAATGGATATAAGCGGACACAAATAGAAAATATAAAGCAAAAAAGATTATTTGTCTGTCTGCCTGTATGTATGACCACGCTTTTCTCCGAAAGTACTAAACCGATTTACTTAAAATTTTTACTAATACTCAGCAAAACATTAACCCCCATATTAAGAAACGTTTGTTAAGCCTGTTTTAGTTAAAATGTGTTTCGTCTCGTTCTTTCACATGAATTGTCAGGTAAGAGAGAAAGAGCCAAAACATATTTTAGATAAAATGGTCTTATCAAATGTTTCTTAATACGGCGGTTAAAGAATTCATTAAAATCGGGTCATTAAAAAAAAAGGACCGTCTTTTGAATGAACTGAAGGCATGGGTATTTCTCAGTAACAGTTCGTAAAACATACTGCGACCAAATCGCAGACTTTTCGAAAAAGGGAGACATTAGGAGTACCCGAAATCGGCGAGCGTGTATGACGAGAGTGATGAGTGTGGTGGAGGCGCTAGTAAATAAATCATCATCATAAATTTAAGAGCTAGGCTCTTGTCGGTGGAGTTCCTTCCATTTTTGTCTATCTTTAGCATGTAACTTTATTTCTTGATACGACACGACGTTTGTTTTCTCTTTTATTTGTTTCATATAACCATGCCTCGGTCTGGCTGGACCCCTTCTTCCTTCTATCTTTCCTTCAATGATGTTCTTCATCAAATCATCGTGTCGTATCAAGTGTCCCAACATGTAAATAAATAATTTCTCGCTTGCAGCACTGTTATCAACAGCCACGGCGGCACCAGCCCCGCAGTACGACTGCGCGCCGCCGCCGCCGTGTCCCTGTCCGTCACCTAGTGAGTATGCTACACTAGATGGCGCTGTACTTATTTCAAAACGCGATATCAACTGGTTTTGTAGTCTAATTGTTGTAATATAATCTGTGTGAGCTACGGATTAAGAATAGACAAAATAGTGGTAAGAGACTAATTGCAAGATACACTTGATTGCATCATTTATTGCAACTGTTATTGGTCGATAATATTAGGTGGCTTTGTTGTAAACTACGTAATACATTTCTAATAAGGTGTTATGTGGTTTACATGCATGAATTGAAGGTAAGTAGAGAGAATACGCTAGCCACACTGATCCTGGAACTAAATCCGTGTCAAAACATTTCTAATCGGATAATTTCTCTGTTCTATGGTTCCAACATAAGAAAACTAAATTCTTTTTTTTGCAGCGCCATGTGGCGACGGGCCAATCAGGACCCTGCTGCAGAAGTCCTGCATCCCTGACAGGCTGAAGTCGATCGGCTTCCAAGAAATCCCTGTCCCTGGAGGCTCCTTCTTCATCGCCGCTTCCCCTGACGTGGTCATCCAACCACCACCAATTCTGATCAAGCCCAAACAACAACCGCCGATCACGCCACCTCCGATCATCATCAGGCCACCACAGCAACCAGCTATACAGCCACCACCTATCATAGTCAGGCCAGCGCCTTTACCTCCTATCCAGCCGCCAACCATTACAGTCAGGCCTCCACCTCTGGGTCCAATACAGCCTCCTTCCATCTGCGTCAGGCCCCCAACACCAAGCCCTATCTGCCCTAAGTCCTTTACAGTAACCCCTCCTCCGATTCCATCGTTCACTCCTAGCCCAGTTATCATAAGGCCACCTACTCCGGCTCCGATCGACCCACCAAGCGCAACCGCGCCTGTGTGCCAAGTCATCCAAGCTAACGGAAATTGCAACCCATGCAACCCTTGCAATCCATGCAACCCGTGCAACCCATGCAACCCATGCAACCCATGCAACCCATGCAACCCATGCAACCCATGCAACCCATGCAACCCATGCAACCCATGCAACCCATGCAACCCATGCAACCCTTGCAACCCATGCAACCCCTGCGATCCCTGCAACCCATGTATTCCATGCAACCCCTGCGACCCATGCAACCCCTGCAACCCATGTATCCCATGCAACCCCTGCGACCCATGCAACCCATGCAGTTATTAAAAAAAGAATAGGTTTATCTGAACTTCATACAATATCTTGAGTACAACTAGATCATAACCAATGTCTGTTTCTTAAATTAAATAAAGTTCTTATATCTTAATTTATTAAAGAGACTTGTCAAATTGTATGAAGTTTACAAAATATCTGCTAAACACGAAATAATTATAATGTTTAAAAGTGACATCTAACGACCAAACTTGTTAACTAAAAGCTAGTCATTTGGTATGGCCTAATAAAAGCAGAGCTGATATAATCTTTGTAACGATGCTGTGACGTTTTATTTTACAATGTGTTGTCTAGTAACGCTATCTATTGGAAGAAATGGTAATATAGTTTTACCAATAGATGGCGTTAGTGAATAACTTAAAACGCGCAAGCAAGAATCTTGTAAGTGATATGTTTGGAATTAGTTAACATGTATTTTATAGACGATATGATGTTTAAAATTAATGCCAATTTATTCTAGTAGACGGTTACTTTTATATTCGATATTTAAGAGAAAAAAATCAGTAAAATTGTTTAAAAATTACAATTAAACATAACATTTTTATAGATATAAATTTTGTCAAACGAGGATTTTTGTGGCATTTTTTATCTTTTAAATATTGTTATTATTTTTGATGTTAATTTTCAAATACTGAAGATCTCTTTCCCATTTTATTAACGAATAAAGCATTCCCAAGGTAAAAGAAATGAATTGTATCTATATATAAATATATTTTTAATGTCCGTACGTATTTCGATAGTTTTAAGTGCTTGCAAATATAGCTTATGTATTTATTTGTGTATATTTATAATGTATATTGTGTTATACATTGGTATGTATATATTATATTATGTTTTCATGATTAACATTTGTTTTTATTTTAATATATTTCCCTTACTTAATAACATGGTTGTCTTGAAAATCATTAGATTGAGGACAACAAATAAAAATGGAGTGGCCACTGACAGATCACTGCCAAGAGTATAAGACCGCCGGTCATACTGGTTATATTTGTGAGGTTGGAATTGAACCGGGATAGCGCTAGATGATTACATGTTATAAATAAAGTGGAGATTATTAAGAAAATCGGGTTTTTATAATTGACACTCAATTTTCGCTAGCGCCCCATAGTAGCAAGAAAAACAAACTAAATATTTTTCTTAGTAAATGGGATCACATGAAGACCTCCGTGGCGTTATGGTTAACATGCGTCCGCTACTCAAAGAGGTCCCGGGTTCGATCCCCGGTCAGGTCAAGCTGAAAAATGGTATTTTTCTGATTGGCTAGGTCTTGGATTTTTATCTAGGTATATATGTATTTATTGTAAAATATAGTATCGTTGAGTTAGTGTCCCATAACAAACACAAGTCTCGAACTTATTTTGGGGCTAACTCAATCTGTATGATTAGTCCGTATATATATATTTATTTATTTATTTAAACCCGTCTAAAACTTGTGTATAATTTACTTATATAGGAAGTTATTATACAGTTAGTTTATAAAAATACTAGCGGCTCGCCCCGGCTTTGCATGAGCATAAAAATCTTCCTCTTGAATTACTCTATCTATTAAAAAAAACCGCATCAAAATCCGTTGCGAAGTTTCAAAGATTTAAGCATACAATGGGTCATAGGGACAGAGAAAGCTTTGTTTTATACTATGTAGTGGTTATTATAACAGTTAGTTTACAAAAAAATATCAAACAACTCAAAGGCACATAAGAAAAATAATAAAACTTGAACCTCCATACACGCATGAACTCGCGGCAAAGTTGAGACGCAAACCGTATGTTTGTAACGCCGTACCTCCGGAACTAACGAACTGATCAAGGCAGACGTGACTGCGGGTTGTTGGCGAAAATATTATTTGACTTACGAATCCTTACTATTGTTCATAGTCTCCAAACTAACTTAGACTTCGCTCCCGTGGAATTTGCAACCTATAATATAACACAGAAAAGATAAATTATTCAAATAGAAACGTGGATCAGTGTGGCAGCGTATTCTCTCTTCTTATCTTCAAGCAATACATGTAAACCACACCACACTTTATTAGAAATGTATTACGTAGTTTAAAAAAAAGCCACCTAATATTATCGACCAATAACAGTGGCAATAAATGACGCAATCAAATTCCCCGTCCATTTTTCTGAAACGTTGGCCTGCAAGCCAAACTAGTGACAAGTTTTTCGTGCGCTATGCCACTTCTTGTTATTATTTCTAAATTCTGTGGTGTATAACGCATTCCGTAAATTTTCGCCTTTTTTACACAGCTGAGGTATGTAAAGATTATCCAATGGAAATCTCTTAGTCCCTGCCTACCCATAACGGGAGACAGGTGTGATGATATGTATGTATGTTTACCCATCTGCAAGGAGAGGTTATGTTTTTTGTGCGTATCTGTCTTGTGTCACAGGTTACAGAATACTATTGTAGTAGGTCCAGGGGGCTGAGCCAAAGTCACAATCGCAAAACAAGAACAAAATGTATGGGATTGACATAAGATTGACCACGTGATTTACCGCAGCTTATGTCTATCCCATACATTTTGTTCTTGTCGACATTCGTTGGCGTTTTGAAATTTGTGCTGATATTCAAACGCCATACAAAAACACGCGCCGATTTTTAGTGTACCAATATCCCCATACTGAGAAATCAACGCCATCTGTCGATCACTCCGTTAACTTATAAAATAAAGCACTAAATCAGTGTGTGGTAGGAGGGCGATACTTTAAAAAATCATCATTATCATATTATTATTTTTTTCATAATCTACTTATATTGAAATACGATTTTTTTCTTCACACATATTAAACTAGATCGGTGCCCCCCTAGTGTAAGTTTTTCTTAACGCAGACGCTAGCGACTGCGTTAGTGATTTTGTACGGCAGAACTGTACAGCGCCTCTGGCGGATAGTAAGGCAACTAAGAAATTCCATACAAAATCCTTACGCAGTCGCTAGCGTCTGCGTTAAGAAAAACTCACACTAGGGGCACAGATGATTCTCAATTTGTATGGGAGGTCAAAAAAATTATTCGTATTTCGTTATAAGTATATTTGGAAAAATTGTTCAGTTGTCGTAGTCCGAATCTGTCCTTAAATAATTTTTAGTTGAATTGTGTCCAACTTATATAAAAACTTACATAAAAAATACCATTGATGATCGACAAGGAAATACCTGTAACAAAGTCAAATCAATAAATATTAACATATATTTAACTTTACCTTACATAATACATATCTATACCAATATTATAATTGCGAAAGATAAAGAAAGTCTGTCTGTCTGTTTCGCTTTCACAGCTAAACAGCTGGATTTTGATGAAATTTGGTATGGATAGTACCACGCGGGGGGAGTCGCGGGCAACAGCTGGTAAATAAATTTAAAAAATTAGCTACAGTCATCAATAACTCGTAGCACTTACGTAGCACAGTCTACGAGACGTGCTACGTTGCTACGCAATTGCTACGAGTGTCGTAACGCTCTCATAGCGCCTGTTCGAGAACACCCTTATCAGAAATTGATAATTTTCCTTAAGAAATAAGTTATAAGGTTGATATCAACTTTTTACATCTATAATAGCTTATTTTAAGGGGTTTACATCAGCCATTTAACGCCACCAATCATTTTATTTCTTTTACTCTAAAAGTAGGTCAAATTGAAAAAATCTAAGGCAACAGTTCCCTAATAAATAACTTCTTGTATTATTGGTATAACTTTTTATTATTTTATTCTCAAGTGGCGACCCCCCGCCCTGGCTTTGCATTGGCATAAAAACCTTCCTCGAATTACTCTATCTATTTAAATCCGTTGCGTAGTTTTAAAGATTTAAGCATACAAAAGGACATAGGGACAGAAAAAGCGACTTTGATTTATACTATGTAATTATTCAAAGGAAAAAAAACTCATAACCACCAACAGTGGCCACTTTTGCTGTCTCAGATTTTTCAATCGCTCGCAAATTAAAAAGCTGGATTTTGAATGAATTAAGGGTTCGTGCAAGCCTAACTTGTGTTTCAGGTTAGATAATATGGCTCTGTCTAACCCGCTAAAGAAACACGTGTATGCTCATATAAAATTCTCTTTCCGCTGACACAAGATACACAAAAGAATAACATTTGCTTGGAGCAAAGAAGTTCGAATCGCGCTGTTGACGCAATTTTTTTTTAATCTATTGCTTGGAGTAAAATTAAAAAGTTTTATTTCTTCGCCTACATAAAGTTTTAGTTGTTTGCCAATTCCTTAGAAAATGGATTGCGAAAGAATTATTAAGGATTTTATAGCCGACTATATACAAAAGATGGTAATATATTAATGGATTTTTCAGTTGTGTTCTTCGTAGTTCGAAAGGGGTAGTATTTAAACGGAAATCAATAAAAACAATTTTTGTATGCAAAAATAACCTAAATACATATCAAAATTACTGATTGCACAGCAAAATTTGTTTTGCTTCTGTCACCAAGTCTGACACTCGCTCGCTTCGCTCGCTCGCTCACTGTTAAGGTCACTGTATAACCATAACCTAACCTACCTTCTGTCACAAAGTCGTCTTTTGACCGTTAGTTGCTTCTGACACCAAGTTTTTAATTTAATTAAAAGTAAAATAATTTATTTGATATACAGAAATTGATGAGTGATTATTTATTTGATGTGCAATTAATAATATCCCGTTCGAAAGCGAGCGTTTCCCGGTTGTGTCTTCAGCTTACGCTTCAGAGCCCAGGGTATGCTATTAATCATGGTCCTGATTTGGCGGTACTGGTTATTACAATGGAGCGACTGCCGTCTGACCTCCGTAACCCTTTTTACAGAAACCAGACCCACAGGAACATGACCCGGGTGTGTTAGTGGACAACACTGGCAGATTTTCAGGCTGCCTAAAGGCATCTGACATAGCCTTACGACTGCCATCTACCGATAACAGTTACTTAACGTGCCTTCCGAAGCTCTGAGGAGCTCAAGATTTAGATAAATTTGAATTTGAAGATAGAAATGACACTAATGGCGACCAATCCAAACATGGCCGCGCACTCAGCCGTCGCCAACGCTTGACGCGCACTATCGTTACTCCTCGAGCTCCTCATATGAATAGATTTTCCAGTTGCGTTATTAATTATGATAGCGTTTAAATGCTTCACATTTGTAGATTAATCACAAATTTTCAGCGAGATCTATTTTTAACTGCCTTTGTGGTCCAGTGGTTAAGGCGTTTGCCGGAAGACCCAGTGGGTTCAACTCCCACGGGAAGCATGCTATGTTTGGTTGTTTTCAGAAATTCTAAATTTCAATATCTTTGTAATTCCTTTGGCAGAACTTCGTTTATCTAATAATTTCCGACCTCGTACGATTTCAAAGTGGATTTTATAAAAACTGTTATGTGACAGTTTTGTGCTCGAACCGATCTAAAACAGTTAAAAGAAAGTGTCTTTTCGGTACACTTGTCCCATATCCTCAGATAAGCCATTTTTCACTTTCAATTTAAAATGTTTGTTGGTCTTCTATAGCAACGTGAAACCAGCACTTTTAGACACGTCTGTGCCCCTGGTATGTGTTTTTCTTAACGCAGACGCGACTGCGTTAGGATTTTGTATGGGATTTCTTAGTTGCCTTACTATCCGCCAGAGGCGCTGTACAGGTTTGCCACACTAAATCGCTAACGCAGTCGCTAGCGTCTGCGTTAAGAAAAACTCATAATAGGGACACTGGTATCTGTATTTCGTCAAATTGTAAACTGTATCATCAAAAATTTGAACAGCAAAAGAACTCGTAAAATTCCGCAATTTTAATAGACATATTGTATCAAAAGTAGACAATAAAAATTTTTAACGATACGAAGCTAACGATTTTCGGTGCTTTCTGCCTTAATGATCATATTGTGCGAGTAACTGAGCGAGTTGACAACTAGATTCAGATTCAGATTTTATTGCTTGTCACAAATTTTAAAGGTGTTATACATGATATAATATTATATAGTAAAAGTGACGCCCTGCAAGGGCACTGCATAGACATGTAGGGCAATAGTTGCCGTTTTACTTATATATAACAATAAATAATTTATTAACAATTCAAAAATAATTCAAGTATTTTATATTTACCTATAGAGAAATCCAAGTATTATATTATTATAAAAATTCATCATCAAAGAATTCTGTCAAGTTATAACAGCTTTTGTTTATTAAAAATAATTTTAATTGTTTTGTAAAAAGGGAGAATTTTTTTATATCTTTTAAATTGTTTGGGATGTGGTTGTATATTTTTATAGCCATGTGGTGTGGGCTGGACGAAACCAGTTCCATTTTTGTAGTTGGGATTACTAGTTTATTTTTGTATCTATTGTTTCTTCTATTATTATTATCTCTTGGGGTGTAAAGATCTTCATGATTTCTCACAAATTTGCACACTTCTAAAATGTAGATGGATGCTAGAGTCAAAATTTGATGTTTCACAAAGTAGGGTCTACAAGACATCATTTGATCTATATTGACTAGAATTCTAAGACACTTCTTTTGCAACGTAAATATATGAATTACTTCGCAACAGTTTCCCCACAAAACTATACCATAAGATAGCCTGGACTGCGTGTAGGCAAAGTAGGCAGCAAGGGAAGTTTTAAAATCAGTGACACATTTGAGTTGATATAATGCATAGGTAAAAGAAGAAAGTTTATTTTTTAATTTTTGTATATGTTGTTTCCAGGTCATATTAGTGTCTAAAGTAATACCTAATAGTGTAGCAGACGTACCTTCTTGCAATTTTGTTTTTCCAAAATTATATGAGATTGGTAGCGATTTTTTTTGTGCCGGTTTGAATTGCAATATTTTAGTTTTATTTAAATTTATTTGTAAATTATGATTATCTAACCAGTTTGTTATTTTGTCTAGAGTTGTATTTAATTTATTTTCCAATTCAATGGGATCTGAACAAGAAATCAAAAGAGACACATCGTCCGCGAATAGTATGCATCCTTCACTTATTTCGTTCGGGAGATCATTCACGTATATAAGAAACAAAACGCACCCCAGTACACTGCCCTAGGGGATAGAGCTGGTAGAGATCACGTTATCTGACCTTATGAACTGGATTTTTCCTGTTTCAAAATTAGTATTTTTAATTTCTACACATTGCAGCCGGTTTTTAAGATATGACCTTAACCAATCAAGGGCAGGTCCTCTGATCCCAGATTCGAATAATTTGTACAGTAATATTTCGTGTCGAACTCTATCATAGGCTTTGGTCATATCTAAGAGGTGTCCTATAGCAAATATTTGTTGATTGATGTTTTCAAATATTTTTTGGGTGTATTTATAAACAGCCAGTGTCGTTGAGTGGTTTTTTCTAAAGCCATTTTGGTTTTCATGGAAAACCTTAAATTTTTCATAAAAACCACACAGACGTCTCACCATAGCCGTTTCAAAAACTCTCGCAGACGCTGGCAAAAGAGATATAGGTCTAAAATTATTAATATCCGTGGTGGCTCCTTTTTTATATATAGGTTTGATAACTGATATTTTTAACAGATCTGGAAATACGCCTTCAGAAAATGATTGATTTATAAGGAAAGTGTATGGAACAGTTAATTCGTCGACACAGGTCTTTAGTACCGTCAAAGGAACTTCGTAATTAACTAAGCAAAATCTATATAGTTACGAAGCAATTATTTACTTGCTTGTGAACTCGCTCAGTTAAAAGAACTAAGCACTATAGTAGTAGTAAGTAAATAATTACTCAATTACTTAAATAAATAATTAATAAATAAATATATAGGGACAAATCTATATTTTATAATAAATATATATATAGATAAACATCCAAGACCCAATCAGACAAAGATCATTTTTCATCTTGACCTGACCGGGGATCGAACCTCCAGAGTAGCGGTCAAGCATGTTAACCATTACGCCACGGAGGTCGTCAAGTATAATATAAGTATAAGTGATAAGTGAGTGGCTTGAGACATGAATTGATTTTAAGTAGTAGCGTTAATTATTGCTGTGATTTGCCATGGTACAATACATCCTTTTACAAGGCCCATGACATGCGTAATTACCGGACAATTCATAAATATCTTTTGGATAACAAGGTTAAATAATCCAGATCACAAATCGAATTAATCTTATTTGTTATTGGAATCAATTCTGTGTTATTATATAATCGGAAAAAATTAACAGCCATTGAATCAAAGACGACATTCGAACTTGCGCATCTCAACAAAGCATGAAGCAACTGCTTAAACCACTGGACCATCCAGTAAACTCGCACAATATAAACTACACTTTAAAAATTTATAGCTCTCGACGATAGCAGAATGCCACCACAATGAGAATGTCAAGTTCATAAAATCATCGTAAAAATGTCATTTTAAGGAAAAGTTAAACTTAATTTTTTTCTCAACAAAACCTTCCCTTCCTTTACGAAATATATCTGCATGCATGGCTTGAAACCGGTATTTTAAAGACCCAAAAATACATACATACATAATAATCACGTCTTTATCCCATACGGGGTAGACAGAGCCTAGAGCCATAAGACCTTAGGCCACGTTTAGCATAATGGTAGTAGACCCAAAAATAATAAGTATAGGGTCAATTTTAGCGTCCTTAATACCTGGTTAAGACTGTTAACATTTGGGGAAATACCGGTTGAGCGGAACCGTAATGCTAGCGGTCGCTGTAAAAATGTATGGACAGAAAAACGAGCTGGTTTTTTATTATAACCAGGTTTCTGAGCCCTGTCTACAGTCCACAATTGCATCCAAATCAAAGGTTCCATGTTCTCATTTGTTTTTAAGTTCTAAGGCTATACGGCGCATATATTCAGGTCTCGAAAACCTGGTTAGAATAAAAAAACAGCTCTTTTTTTCTGCCCATACATTTTTACAACGACCGCTAGCATTATGGTTCCACTCAACCGGTATTTCCTCAAAAATAACGGTCTTAACCGTTATTTTTGGGTCTTTAAAATACCGGTTCCGAGCCCTGGTTTTTAAGTTCTAACCCCCGTATTAAGGGTAAAAGAAAAAGAGACAAAACATATTTTAGTTAAAATGGGCTTAACAAATGTTTCTTAATACGGGGGTACGGCTATACGGCGCATCTATTGTCATGGTCTGGATTCACGAAGATCTGCATCCTGACAAATATAAGTATGTCTCATCATCCTTATCATAATATCGTGAGACACTACACGGTCAATTAACCATGCACGTCTTTGACACCCTAGTGTCAGAGTTCTATACGACGTCTGACAAAGACGTTGAGATCGCTACTTTTTCGGGAATGACTAGATTTGACACACTTGATAAAATTCGCGCGGTCTTTTCGCGGCAATTTTTTTAAATATACGCTTGAAAATAAGTTAAGGATCTTTTGGCATTATTTTGAGAAAGACATTGATACTTTTTTGATAATTTGTTTGTTTTGATACTCAACCAAGCTTTGACTATTGCAAACAATATTAGTTAAATAAATTTAGTTAAACATAGATAAAATAATTCTTGTTTTTAATAGAAATATTTTTAAAACTAAAATGTTGCTTTTTTAAAAGCAAAAATATTTAAAATTTATATCGGAAACTTAAATCGTAACGAATGTTGTTTGAAAAATTGTCTTTGATGTGTATCAAAGCATAGATATTTTTTTCTTTTTTGTTGAATTTAAATTACTTGGAATTCTATTTTAGTATCAATTTCAACTTAATGTGTACTACTTTAAGATTCAAAATGAGAAATTGGATATATGCAAATATTTATTTAAAATTTGATTTTTTTTAAACAATAAGTTATATAGGTACAAATATTGTAAGTATATATAAAGCAAAATAATTGGCATTTTTCATCAGAAGATCGAAAGATGGCGAGAGGCAAGGTTCTTTGGTTATCTGGTAATATACTTATTTTTTTTAGTTTCCAAATAACTTTTTTTAAACTTGCGGGTTTAAGTTCATAAACAAAGATATAAGTAGGTCATCTATGACTATCATACATATATGAGTATGTTGATGTCAGTGACTTAATTCATCATTGCCTTATTATTTTGACATGCCAAAAAATTTTTGTTTGTAATAACTTTATTTCACAAATTTACAAAAATGTTGTCTTAATAATTGTTTCATTTTTTTTATTTTCCGTGGCCTAAGTTTTTATAATTTTAGGTACCTGCCAGGTAAATGAGGGCTTTTCAGAAGATAAATTAAAAAAATGAACGATAGATGGCATTGATAAAAAGGCTTGTGTTGATGTCATGGATATCATGGATGGATACTGGGGGATTACTATCGTCTCTTTAAACCATGCAAGATCCAGTGAGTAAGGGAGATGTCGCCTTAAATCATGTATTGCGCTGTCCCGCTTACTCACTGGATCTTGCATGGTTTTAAGAGACGGTAGTAACCCCCCAGAGCAACACATGATGTGCAAAAGTGAATTCTGTCAAAGTTAAATCTGTGAGTTTGACACTAGGGTTGAAACTTGACTTGCATCAACGCCATCTAATGAGAAAAATAGTTACAATTTTTTTTTTCTTTGAAATGCCCTCATTCTTGCTTAATAAAAAGCTCTCGTTTTTTTTTAGTTCTTCTCCTGGGCTCAACGTGGGCGGCGCCGACGCCAAAGCCGCAGGTCGACTGCAGCTGTCCCGAACCGCCCCCGTGCCCCATACCGATCGGCCCCTGCAACCCCTGCGCCCCCAGCATCAACTTCCAATATGGACAGGCGCCCGCAGGTATACTCCAGTGCCCTTAGTGCGAGTTTTTCTTAACGCAGACGCTAGCGACTGCGTTAGCGATTATGTACGGCAGGGCTGTAAAGCGCCTCTGGCGGATAGTAAGGCAACTAAAAAAATCCATACAAAATCCTCACGCAGTCGCTAGCGTCTGCGTTAAGAAAAACTCGCACTAAGGGCACAGGGCTCGGAACCGGTATTTTAAAAACCCAAAAATAACGGTCTTTAACCTGGTAAATAAGTAAAGGGTCGATTTTAGGGTCCTAAATTACTGTGCCCCCAGTATGAGTTTTTCTTAACGCAGATTATAGCGACTGCGTTAGCAATTTAGTATGGCAAACCTGTACAGCGCCTCTGGCGGATAGTAAGGCAACTAAGAAATTACTATACAAAATCCTAACGTAGTCGCTAGCGTCTGTGTTAAGAAAAACTCATACTAGGGGCACTGCTCGTGTAAAAGACGATTTTGCCAATAAATTGTAATTTCTTCGAGCAAACATAAATTAAAATATATATTTTCAGGTTCTGTGATAATCAAACCCGGTCAGATTCGATTCCCAGCGCCTCCGCCAATCACCATCCGCCCAGGGCAGATCACCCCTCCCCAACCTGGGGCAGTGTGGGTTAAGCCGGCGCCAGTCCAGCCACCGACCCCAGCGCCAATCCTTGTGAAGCCAGCTCCTGTGCAGCCACCTACCCCACCACCAATTTCAGTTAGACCAGCGCCTATATACCCCCCAAGGCCTCCTGCTATCTGCGTGAGGCCTCCACCGATTTGCCCACCTAGGCCTCCACCAATCAGGGTAGGCTATTTTTGCCCATTTAATTATTTTTCTATTAGAGCTGATTGTTTGAGGAAATTACATTTAAAAAAAATCATTTTACTTCCCTTCTGGGGGGTTACTACCATCTCTTAAAACCATGCAAATTCCAGTGAGTAAGGGAGATGTCGCCTTACATCATGTATTGAGCTGTCTCGCTTACTCACTGGAACTTGCATGGTTTTTAGAGATTATAGTAGCCACCTTGGTCTGAGAGAAAAATATAAAAAATAGAATGCATCAGCTGCTTCTCTTCCCACGCAGGGCATAGAAGTCGAACGAGGGAATCGTGAAATGGGGGAATCATGACATAGGCGATGCGGCTAGCAACCCATCACTATTGATTTTTTGTATAACTACCATCATGCTAAACGTGGTCTAAGGTCTTATGGCCCTAGGCTCTGTCTACCCCGTATGGGATAAAGTAAGATTATATGTATGTAAAACTGTTGTTCCAGATCCAACCTTGCCCAGTGCCAGTTCCACCACCAGACACAATCATCGTACGACCACCTAAGATCATCGTGCCAGCCCCACCAATCATATGCTTCAGGCCTAACCCCCCTACCTGCTTCAGGACTTTAGGCTGCGCATCTATTACCACCACCCCTGGTAGCTCAAACAATCAACCCACACCTGGCCCACAACCATGTCCTGACCCATGCAACCCCTGCAACCCATGTGACCCATGCAACCCTTGCAACCCATGCGACCCGTGCAACCCCTGCAACCCATGTGACCCATGCAACCCTTGCAACCCATGTGACCCATGCAACCCCTGCGATCCATGCAACCCTTGCATCCCCTGCAACCCATGCGATCCATGCAACCCTTGCATCCCCTGCAACCCATGCGACCCTTGCAACCCCTGCAACCCCTGCATCCCTTGCAACCCTTGCGATCCCTGCAACCCATGCGACCCGTGCAACCCATGTAATTAAATAGTTTATGTATATTTATATATGTTTTAAGTTATGTTTGTAAGCACGAGTGAAATCGAAATACAGTACGGATAGTTTAGCAAGCAATTCTGTTTTTTCTTTTAATTATTTTCCCTACATCCCTATTATTTATAAAGGAGTCGCGCATTAGAAATTGATTGATTGATGATTCCGGGCTTCGGAAGGCACGTTAAGCCGTTGGTCCTGGCTGCTATCTGGTAGTTATTAAAGGAACCACGTCAGAGGCCGTGATCCGGTTCCGAAGAACTCTGACACCAGGGTGAGCAGGCAACTCACCTCAGGTAACAACTACACGAAATGACAAGGAAAGGTAATTGTATCATATCATGGGACGGTTATCCACCGTTTTTCAATCAGAAACGTGTGATTATTGTATGTGCGAAATAGAATCAAGAGAAAGTCCTAAAAAACCAATCGGTCTACTTTTTTACAAATAGCTAGTCAGCCCTTGCTGCTCTCAGCTCCAGTACAATTGGTTCCGAACTAGTCTTGGACTGTGTGAGTTCCCATAATATTGAGTAGACACAACAGTGCCCTTAGTATGAGTATTGTTGATTTTAGTATGGCAAACCTGTACAGCGCCTCTGGCGGATAATAAGGCAACTGAGTCCATACAAAATCCTAACGCAGTCGCTAGCGTCCGCGTTAAGAAAAACTCATACTAGGGGCACAGGCTGAGGCTGGTTTGGGTGCCTGGTCACGTTAGGGTTGAGGGGAATGGGAAAGCTGATGTACTGGCAAGGGAAGGATCCAGTAATCCACTAATATGACCTGAGCCCTTCGTAGGGCTGGCATATGGAATGGCAATTAAAGCTGACAAAGCAAATGTCGAGAGGAGACATAATGTGGAATGGAACACACTGAGTGGACTAGCACACTTGAAGGCGGCGATTGGTGCCGATGGCACCTTGAGCCATAGAAAGTTCTGTACACAGGCAAGAAGGAGGAGGAGCATAGGAGCTCTGACCTGACATTTTGAAAACCGCAGTCACCTCTTTAAACTGAAACTTGTCGAAAGCCCTGAATGTAGGGCAAAAACAGAAGAGTTTAGGAGCCTCATTTAGTGTTGCTGTGACTCACTGGCCAGCAAGCGAATGGAACTCTTTGGAGCAGCGTACCCTGACCTGGAAGACTATAGGCACTCCGTACCAAGTGATGTTCTGAAGCTCATGCCTTCAGAAATCCCAGTGTGGGTGAGTAAGGAATGGGGTAAGTACAAAAGGACCCAAAGGTTCGACGTGCTTCATTTAATTTAGGACCCATTCTTTAAACATGATTTAGGTGTCTGAGTTTAACTGATACATAAGAGATGCGGCTAGCAACCCATCACTATTGATTTCCTGTTTCAACTACCATTATGCTAAACGTGGACTAGGGCCTTATAGCTCTAGGGTCTGTTTAACCCGTATGGGATAAAGACGTGATTACATGTATGTACTAGCTGTTCCCCGCGGCTTTGCCCCGCGTGGGACTCGGTTATATCGCGCCCAAAAGTAGCCTATGTTTGACCCCAGGTCGTTAACTACATCCCTAACAAATTTCATCACAATCGGTCCAGCAGTTTAGCCGTGAAGAGGTGACAGACAGACAGACAGACTTTCGCATTTATAATATTAGTATGGATATGGATGTTTTACTAGTCTGAGTTCAAGTCGGCTTGGTCCCAATAAATAAATGGAAGTAGGTTTCGTTTTTTGAGTAAAAAGATTGTTATCACGGAACTATCCGACATCCTCAAGGATGACAAGCATCTGCTTTACGGGCATGTCCCTCCAACCAGACGCCTGAAAATATAAATATAAATAAATATATAAGGACAAATCACACAGATTGAGTAAGCCCCAAAGTAAGTTCGAGACTTGTGTTATGGGGTACTAACTCAACGATACCATATTTTATAACAAATACATATATAGACAAACATCCAAGACCCAGGTCAATCAGAAAAAGATCATTCTTCTTCTTGACCTGACCCGCGATCGAACCCGGGACCTCCTGAGTAGCGGTCAAGCATGTTAATCATTACGCCACGGAGGTCGTGAAAAGCCGCAGTAGTTTTGCTGGTCACCGATGCTTGGTGACAAGGAATGCTGCTGCTGCTAGATTAGAGAAGTGGAAAGGCTGTTATCTTAGGCTAAGGCTAAGGCTTTTTTTATAACTATATTTGCCGTCTTTTACTTCGTCTATTCTCAAAAGAAAGATTTTCTTTTGCAATACAACACTTAGAGAACTTCTCCTCTTTTTGTCCCATATTTCCCCCAATCAATAAATAATAAATAAAAAGGAAATGCGACCTACAGCCCGCGGAACAAACAGACAGACAGACATCCGGACAAAAGCAAAATTGGCCATTCTCGAAATGGAGACTATTCGCTCGTTCGCTTCGCTCGCTCGGTCGTAATACAATTTATATAGTAGGCAAACAGACAGGCATACAACCCACCTTATGGTAAGCGGTCACCGTAGCCCACGGAATAGTAGCCACCGTAGCCTGCAATACTAGGAGTGTCACGTGCGCATAGCCGTCCTTTGAGGAATCTTTTCACGCCCTTTTTTAAAGACCACATGTTGTAGTCTCTAGGGAAAACCATGGCTGGAGCTCATTCCACATTCATAGCAATTCACATTTATAGCATTTTTTTTTAATAACCTATATTGTCCTACTGCTGGGCAAAGGTCTCCCCCATCTCCTTCCAAACTTCTCTCTGTTCCGCCACATCCAGCCATTTGTTCTCGAACCTTCTCAGATCTTCACTCCAGCGCATCCGTGGTCTTCCCCTCATTCGCCAACCACCCTCCGGATGCTTAGTGGCAACTAGAGCCCAACGGTTGCTTTTCATTCGGCAGACATGACCCACCCAATCCCATTTCAGTTTGGCAGCCTTGCGTCCCAAATCGGCGATTTCTGTCTTGGAACGAAGTGTTATGTTGCTTATTTTGTCTCTCCTTGTAACACCTAGTATACTTCGCTCCATAGCTCTTTGGCAAAATAGCAAAATATACAACCGGAAAACATTATTATGATAGAGAGAGATGATGATGAGAAAACAGTATGAGAGGTCGTTTGGTTCATTTTAATATCAGTGCCCTTAGTATGAGTTTTTCTTAACGCAGACGCTAGCGACTGCGTTAGCGATTTAGTATGGCAAACCTGTACAGCGCCTCTGGCGGATAGTAAGGCAACTAAGAAATTCCATACTAAATCCTAACGCAGTCGCTAGCGTCTGCGTTAAGAAAAACTCGAATACTAGGGGCACAGCACCCGTAGCCAAGTGCCACATTCAAAACGCTAACGAATGTCGGCAAGAACAAAATGTATGGGATTGACATAAGCTGTGGTAAATCACATGATCAATCTTATGTCAATCCGTTAACGTTTTGCGATTGTGACTTTGGGTAAGCCCCTAGGGCGTCTACCACGAGATTTTATAAACGCAGACGCTAGCGACTGTGTTAGGATTTTGTATGGAATCTCTTAGTTGCCTTACTCTCCGCCAGGGGTACTCTACAGATTTGTCATACGTCAACGTTTACAAAATGTAGTGGTAGGATTACAGGAGTGTATAAAAATATTTCAAAACAAAATTAATAATAACACATAACTACCGTGAAAGCGATAACTTAAATATTTTAAATCAGTGTGTAATATAAACAATAACATACTTATTATTATTTTAAATTAATATATTTTTAATGAAAATCAGTATATGTAGAGACATTCGAACAAATCGACAGATATGTGGCAGCAAGTATTAATAGTTATTGGTAATAGTTAAACTGTACATTATATATTTTTAATAATCTATATATATAAAAGCGAAAAACACTCACTCACTCATCACGAAATCTCCAAAACTGCTGAGCCGATGAAGATGAAATTTGGCAGGAAGGTAGATTGTGACTAAGAGACGTCCGCTAAGAAAGGACTTTTGGGAATTTTATCCCTAAAGGGGTGAAAAAGGGGTTGCCAGTTTGTATGAAACTTCGTCATTTTTGAAGTGAGATGCATGAAATTATTAATTTACATTTAAAGTTGGTAAAAAATAATAATGCACTAATCAGATTTAAAAACTTACATCCCTAAAGGGGTGAAATAGGGGTTGCCATTTTGTATGTAACTTTGTCATTAATGAAGTGAGACACATGAAATTTTTAATTTGAATTTGTAATTGGTAAAAAATAATAATGCATCAATCTGATTTTGAAAACTACATCCCTATAGGGATGAAATAGGGGTTGCCAGTTTGTATGAAACTTTGTCATTTTTGAAGTGAGATACATGGAATTAAAATTGAAAATGTCTTTTGATATAATATTTTGTATTGTATTGTATTGAATTGTATTGTATGTACACAACATATTGTAATAGGATACAATACATAATAGAAGACAGAGTGCAAAGGTTTTATTTATTTGTTAATATTATGAGTTCAGTAATGTGTCAATAGATGGCGCCACCATACATTTTAAAAGTCGATATGGTTTGTCGTTCGCATTTAATCATCATGTGTAGTAATTGAGAGTTCAAAAAAAACAAAAAAAAATCTTTTTGCTTTCCTAACGATTTGATTGTGTGTTAAGACGATTTGGTACCTGCTAAATAAAAAATAATAAAATTAAATTGGAATTGTTGGAGTATGGAGTGATAATTGCGGCATTATATTGTATGTATAGTTTAATGTCTGCGTTTTGGGCTACTCATTGATTCGTTTAATTTTTCCGGATTCCGGATTTCGAATAGTAGTTTGAAAATAGGTAAATCTTTGTGTTTATTTCCATAAGTTAGTTGCATATCTTAAATATATTGGAGGTTTCTCAAATAAATTTTTTATCTTAGGTCTTTAAGTAAATTTGTATTCATTTCTAATTAGTTAGTAGATTAATATAATTTCTATGTATATAAAAGAACAAGGGCAATTGATAAGCAATTGATTGATACGCCCAGCGTAAACCATAAAAGCTATAAACTTGAAATTTGAACCGGAGTTTTATGTTAATACGTAGTGCTCAGATTAGAAAGGATTTTTCAAAATTAGACCCCTAAAAGGGTTAAAATTGAGGGCAAAGTTTGTATGAAAAAAAATTAAAATCTTGACTGATGTACTTGAAACTTGGCAAGAATGCTTCTCAACAAAAATAACAAATGACGTGTTTCAGCGTTTTTGAAATTCAACCTCTAAAGAGGTAAAAAGGGGGGGGTTAACTAATTTATCATCACAAAATCGAAACTATAAAAGCCATAAACTGAAAGTGTCTTCATTATACTATATACTGCCCACATAAGAAAGAGTTTTTGTAATGGTTAACATGCCTGACCGCTACTCAGGAGGTACCGGGTTCGATCCCCGGTCAGGTCAAGATGAAAAATGATCTTTTTCTGATGGACCTGGGTCTTGGATGTTTATCTATATATGTATTTGTTATAAAATATAGTATTGTTGAGTCAGTATCCCATAGCACAAGTCTCGAACTCACTTTGGGGCTAACTCAATCTGTGTGATTTGTCCCTATATATTTATTTATTTGTTCACAATTTCAACCCATACATCCAAAAAAGGGGTGAATTTGCGTACCTATAGACAAATTCCATTTGAAATTTCGCCAATTACTAACAACGCATGTTGGCCTATTGGTATAGGTCGCGGATTATTTTTTTGAGTAGAGGGTTCTATCTAATCCTGCTAAACATGACTTTTTTTTACTTACTTTTTTTTCGTTTTGTATTAGTTTTTTAGAATTCTATATTTTTGCTTTTAATATTTTAGTAGAAATGTTTCAAGAAATAGCTGGAAGTAGCTGGATCGAATCCTGCCACAAACAATAATTTTCTGTTTTCGTTTTTTATTTGTTTTCTAGAATTATTTTCTTGCTTTTATTTTAATTTTGAAAAGGAACGAATAAATTCATTTGCAACTTTATTTCCGGATAAACGATATCGCAACCCCAATCAAATCAAATCTAATAGTTTGTCATTGACGACATTGAAGAAAAAGATTAATCAAATGGTTGACTGGTAGAGAACGCTCTTAGCGTTAAGTCCGTTAATATATCAGTATTTTGCACTTATCTATCTATACAAATAATAGGACAGTAAAAATCGAGTGTCTATACATTAAATATTTTTCTAAAAAACATACGGAGCAATTAAAGAAGAGTAACAGAAACCAAAAAAAAAAAAACAATTTTTGGAACTTTTGTCTCTGGTACGTTATAACTTATAACTTCAAAACTACTCAACAGATTTGAACGCGGTTTTCACAGGTGGATTACATATAATTAGGAGCGTTGTCAAAACTTTGTTTCGTCAAAATCGGTTAAGGGAAAAAGAAGTCATGGTCAGTTGAAGTTTACTTCTAGCACTACTTCAAAACTTTTAAACAGAGTTGAATGCAGTTTACATAAACGTATTTAATTTAGATAAAGCTAGAATTTCTACTTTGTTTTATCGATATCAATAAAGAGAAAAACAGACTGCAGTCTCTATTAAATTTTAATAAAATAACACATTGAATGTGTGTGGGCGTATAATTTAGTTACATTAAATATCAATAGATGGCGCTGAATTTAATTTAATTTAATTATTTTTTCGCATATGGTATAGCAGATTGAAAATTTTCCAGCAATTAATTCTAACTATTTCAAAAAAAATTTGGTTGTTGATTTAGTTCTATTGGTTGGTTTGTTTGTCGGTCGTTTGTTGTATTGTATTGTAAGCTATTTGAATTGATTGATTGGTTGGTTTGGCTTTATTTTAATTATTTTTTCGCATATGGTATAGCAGATTGAAAATTTTCCTAACGGCAATTAATTTGAATTATAAAAAAAAAAAATTTTGGTTGTTGATTTAGTTCTATTGGTTGGTTTGTTTATCGGTCGTGTTGTATTGTAAGTTATTTGAATTGATTGGTTGGTTTGGTTTGGCTTTGGTTTAAAAAATAATCAAATCGGCAAGTCAGTTCAGTTGTTGTTTGATGGAACATACGGTCGTGTCGTAAGGTTTAATTTAACTAACATAACACTTTTTATTTAGATTTTCTCCACTTTTTACGTCCACTATAACTTTAGGAGTAATGGCAAGGCAAGGTAGCAATGTAATGGCTTTATAAAATTGGCACGGGAATAGGATACTATAGATTTAACTATAGGTCTGGATAGTTATAGTTTCCACAGGTTACGCGAAAAGCGACCTACACGCGGGCAGAGCCGCGGGCAACAGCTAGTAAAAATATAAATTTAGATGTCACTTAATTTTAATATGTAACATTAATTGTTTTACTAATCTTTAATCAAAGATTAAATTAAATCAAAATAAAATATTTTATGAGGAGCTCGATAGCCTAGCGGCACGTACGATAACGCACGTCAAGCGATGGTGAGTAGGCGGCCATGTTTGGATTGGTCGCCATTAGTGGCATTTCTATCTTGAGCTCCTCCGTGCTTCGGAAGACACAGCCGTTGGTCCCGGCTGTTATCGGTAGATAGCAGTCGTTAGGCTATGTCAGTGCCCCTAGTATGAGCTTTTCTTAACGCAGACGCTAGCGACTGCGTTAAAATTTTGTATGGAATTTCTTTGTTGCCTTACTATCCGCCAGAGGCGCTGTACAGGTTTTCCATACTAAATCGCTAACGCAGTCGCTAGCGTCTGCGTTAAGAAAAACTCATACTAGGGGCACTGAAGCGTAAGCTGAAGATGCAACCGGTAAACACGCTCAGACGAAGAAGAAAGTGATGTACGAGTATATAAAGTTTTACTATCATTTTATCTATTTTTTATGTGGGCAATAAAAATATGTTGTATTGTATTGTATAAAGGTTTCAATAAAATAAATAAAGATTATTACATTTTTCAGGTCTTATGTCTGCATCTTTATGTTATCCTAGTGTTTTATTTGGTATAAACAGTTCAGGATTGGCTATGAGGTACTTTTTTTTCTTTTTAACAATGTTGATTCTACCTTTAATAGTAAACTAGCGACCCGCCGCGGCTTCGCATGGGCATAAAAACCTTCCTGTTGAATCACTATCTATTAAAGAAACCGCATCAAAATCCGTGGCGTAGTTTTAAAGATTTAAGCATACAAAGGGACATAGGGACAGAGAAAGCGACTTTTTTTATACTGTGTAGTGATAGTGATGATGTGTATGACATTTGCAATAATAATTTCTTATAATTATTTACTTCAAATTAAAACTTAAAAACTAAAATACCTAAACCAAAAAAAAAAACAAAGATCTAATTATTGTTCTTGCGACATAGTGCCAAGAGCTCAGGCGGCATTCCCGCGCTTAATGGCGACCGCCATTCTCTGCAATGAATTTGAATTTAGAATAGACAACTCCTTCTGTTATAAAAAGCAACTAAGAAGACAAAAGAATAATTTCAAAGAATCAACGATTTCAAAATGTATATTTCGTTTTATTCAAATTTTAGAACCACGCTGCAGAATCAACATGTTTTTTTAACAAGCTTTTATTAGCTTCACCTGTAGGTATGTTTGCTTGCTTGCTTGTTTGTAACCGACCTCTTTGAACTTAATTTTGACCCACTTTGAACGGTCAGATTTAGTTCAAACTTTGTAGAATTCTCAAGGACCGATGACAATACAATAATTCGATAAGTTTATCTCTAAATGGAAAATAAATATAGTTAAAAAAATAAAAAATAAAAAAACACGCTTTAATGAGCAATCGAACTAAAAAACAAAAATTAATTAAACCAAAAAGCGTGTGGGGTGCCTTGTGTCATATTTTTCATTTGTCTAGCACATTAAGCGTGTTTTATTTTAGTTTTTTTTAAATATATTTATTTTTTAATTACTGATACACCTTTAGCTTTCTATCTCAAAAACGACTGAACCGATTTTATGAAAATCGCACAGCTTGACGTGGTTTTATGTTAGTTAGTAAGACCACCTTTTTTGTACTCTTATGTATCACTAGCTTTCGCCCGGGGCTTTCCCCATCATCATTTCAGCCTCAGGCTGTCCCTTGCTGGACATAGATAAGCTTTCCCCAAAGTTTGGGATAAAGACGACTATATTTGTAACTTCCATGCTGTGCCCTTAGTGCGAGTTTTTACTTAACGCAGACGCTAGCGACTGCGTGAGGATTTGGTATGGATTTTTTTAGTTGCCTTACTATCCGCCAGAGGCGCTTTACAGCCCTGCCGTACAAAATCGCTAACGCAGTCGCTAGCGTCTGCGTTAAGAAAAACTCGCACTAAGGGCACTGGTCTGGGAGAAAAAGAAAAACATAGAATGTACCAGCAGCTTCTCTTCCCGCGCAAGCCGTAAAAGTCGTCTGAGGGAATCGCCGAATGGGGAAATCATGACATAGGCGATGCGGCTAGCAACCCATAACTATTGATTTCCTGTTTCAACTACCATTATGCTAAACGTGGCCTAAGTTCTTATAGCTCTAGCCTCTGTCTACCCCGTATGGGATAAAGACGTGTTTATATGTTTGTATGTAGGTATATTTGTAAGAAAGTCATATAAGTATGATTTTTTTTTTCAGATTTGGTGTACTACCAAGTATATTTCCAAGGTTTGAAGCTCAGATGGGAATCAGGGATAAGCTGGAAGTGTTCCCACGAAGACTAAATGAGGATGACAATGGAAATGACGAAAATCAACTTACATACTAATTATTTGTATTAGGATTTCATTGTGGACTAAACATAAAATAAATATTGCAAGTTTTTAGATAAGTTAAACTTATTGGGGAATTAACAAATAAAAAACTACAAACTAAAACATATATACTATATTTTTTTAAATCTAAACTTAAATATATATATCTTCATCATTACCATCAATTTCGAATTGGGAGCAATGTTTTTTTTTAAATCTATCCCATCACAAAAACTCCTTTTTTCTTCTACACGTTTCACAGGAAAACTGCTGATTGGAGTGACTGGAAATTTGGTTTGGAAATAGCTTACAATACTGGGTAATATGGAAAGTCTTAGGATTCCGTGAGAGCCGCAATAAACGTTTATTTATTTATTTTAACTTTTTTGTTCCATATGTACAAACTACTTATACAATTGGCGAACTTAATGCCAAAAGCATTATCTACTAGTCAACCATTGGGAGAAACAGAAAAATGTTCTAATATTATAAGTTCCCGACTTTATAAAGCTTAACTTTTAAATCTTAATATCCTTTTTTGGGTATACCTAATATATTATTAGATAATACAATTAAAAAAGCTATGTAGTTTAATGACTATATTTTATGTCGCCATACCCTGTGCCCCTAGTATGAGTTTTTCTTAACGCAGACGTTAGCGACTTCGTTAATATTTTGTATGGAATTAGTTAGTTGCCTTACTATCCGCCAGAGGCGCTGTCCAGGTTTGCCATACTAAATCGCTAACGCAGTCGCTAGCGTCTCCGTTAAGAAAAAAAACATTCTAGGGGCACTGAGTGCGTACATGATTATCAGCAATGTTCTACATGTCAACCTTATGCTAACAAGTATGCGATAAATAAATAAATAAATAAAATATTTTTTTCAATACCCTATTATAACACTATATGGCGTCTTTAACTCCTTTTTACGACTATTTCTCGATCATTCGCTGTAAAAAGCATTGCATATACGACTGCTTGCTGTTTGAGTAAAGATAGGAGCACCAACCCCGCTCCTATCACTGGGATCCAGCCAAAGCGTACCAATCCCTCGTTTGTGCCTACCTTTTATCTACAGTTACACTTTGTACACATATTATAATTATCAACAGGAATATCAAATACTAATTAATCATCGGTCAGGTCAAGATGAAAAATGATCTTTTTCTGATGGACCTGTGTCTTGGATGTTTATCTATATATGTATTTGTTACAAAATATATTATCGTTGAGTTAGTATTCCATAACACAAGTCTCAGACTTACTTTGGGGATAACTCAATCTGTGTGATTTGTCCCTATATATTTATTTATTATTTATTCATTTATCGCTCAGATCCAAGGAGAAGAGAGTGTTGCACTGATACTGATCCCGACACTCCCACTGCAATGAGGAGCTTACCCTCAGAACAGAGAAATTATCCGAATAGAAATGTTTTGACGCAGATTTAGCTCTAGGATCAAAGTGGCAGCGTATTCTCTCTTCTTATCTTTAATTAATACATGTGAACCACACCACACCTTATTAGTAATGTATACGTAGTTAACAACAAAGCCACCTAGTATTATCGACCAATAACAGTGGCAATAAATGATGTAATCAAATTCCCTGCCCATTTTTTCTGTGTGAAACTTTGGCTTTCAAGCCAAACTAGTGACATGTTTTTCGTGCGCTATGCCACTTCTTGTTAATATTTCTGAATTCTGTGGGTTTACCGATTACCTGTGCCCTTGGTGTGAGGTTTTCTTTATGCGTTAGGATTTTGTATGGAATTTCTTAGTTGCCGTATCCGCCAGAGGCGCTTTACAGGTCTACTGTACAAAATCGCTTACGCAGTCGGTAGCGTCTGCGTTTGGAAAAAACTCATACTAGGGGTACTGCTGCTATATACTTAAGTACGTAATAATAAGTATTGAAGTACGAGTTTGTGTTGTCATATATACATATATATATATATATATATATATATATATATATACAGGGTGTAACATGTAAGTGTAGTCATATTTTCAGGGCCGATAGAGTCGGTCATAAGCAATGTATTCCAATTGGTATTAAATGGAAAAGTTAATAATCGAGGGAATTTTACTCTATCGTAATTTAAACGTATTATCGATATCGATAAGTGTCAACAGACATCACTGTCTGTATCAGCTGACAATGTGAATGACCTTTTTTACCTAAGCCTTAACCACCTCCTGTCGAGCACACATTTTCTCCTGGTAAGAGATCTAATGCAAAATAAATTAAGCAAAAAAATTAAGGTTCTGTATGATTTATTTTTTTAATAAATTTGATATGTCTTCTTTGCTAAGACAAAAGCCAAAAAGTAAACTAAGGGATTTTATTACCAATCAGTGGCTTGAACAAGTGTCTGGTTATTATGCCGCCTCCCCAGCAGCGGCCCGGCATAGGGTAAACGCAAGGGTACTTGGTAAATGTGTACAAATAAATGGTCTTACAATCAGTCCGAGTGTAGTAGAGTAAAAAAGCAAGAAAGTCGACCTTGGGACGACGATCGGAGAATACAACCGGAAAATCGCTTAGAAGAGAGATAAACTTGACACAAAAAAATGAAACAAACAGAAATTGATGAACTGGCTAGTTGACGTTGTAGTTTTTTTCCCAGTTGCGTACATCACTTACCTATTTCGGAGCCGGAGGAAGGTTCGACCGCTGTCGCCTACACGGTACAGACAAACAGAACAGAGGTGTACAGTACTTTGTTTCCATCACCATCTTTCACTTTTGTCATATCATATCACTGCCTCCGTAGTCCAATGGTTAAGGCGTTTTGCCTGTAGACCCGTGGGTCGAGGGTTCGATTCCCACGGGAAGCATACTTTGTTTAGTTGTTTCCAGTTTGGTGAGGACATATCAGGCTTGAATCGTCTGATTATCACCTGATTTGTTTGACAATAAAGATGATTTCGTGCCGTGCGTGCACGTTAAGCCGTTGGTCCCGGCTGCCATCTGGTATTCGTTAAAGGAACCACGTCAGAGGCCGAGAGGCGGTTCCGAAGAAAACAACTCTGACACCAGGGTGTGCATGGTCGATTGACTATGATACCTACACGAAATTAATGAACTTTTGTCATAAACATTGTCTTACTTAAAAAAAAAACACCATAAAAGCACCGCGGAAGTATTGTATGCGCACATGTAATATGATATGCCCCTGTGACACCTGGTACATTAGCAATAAAAATTAAAGAACCCTAAATTTATTTATGTGCCAAGGCTACGCCTATTTACTTATGTGTTGTAAGAAAAGAAGATATTTCTTTCTCTTTCTGTTTAATTTTATTTTGATTATTGGTTCTGTACAAATTAGGCAAAAGATGCAAGAGCATTGCAAGGGAATTCAAATCCCTGTCCCATACTTGCTTCGTGGTCCTATAACAGACTTTTACGTCATTCTCGAGGGAGAAAGTTCGAGGGAGTGGTCTATTCCTAAGCTGGATATACCACGCGCTTGCAAGAACGTATCAATAGTATTAGGATAGCATAAGTGTTAAAGAGCAAGTACATAATTTTTAAGAAAAAAATCATATTGAACCCTAATTAAAGCCACACCCACTACACATACACATTTGCCATCTCTTTCTTTGCAAATAATTATTAAAATAATTATGAGGGTTCTGTCTATGAATAATAGACTGCGTTATTAAAATTGCATGGTTATTTTGGGTATTATGGGTAATAAGAAAATTCGCAAAGCTTTCTAATAAAACGACATTAAGAGATTTGACGTCAAGATGGCGGCCGATCATAAAAATAATGTCCTCCGCGTTTACCGGTCGCATTCTGCAGCATAGCTTTAGAAATAAGTGCGAGATCCGCTAATACGAGGTACATCGACTGAAGTCATAAAATAAGATTTTAAATTGTTTGTATGACCGGCCGCCTGCCTGCCGTTAACCTTCTTTGCGAACGCTGCTGTTGGTAGAAAATGCCACCAGCCGGCGGCGGCGAGAGATTTTGCCAACAGCCAGGAAGAAAAACATGGGAATTCAGATATCTGTTTCTCCTTTGTACGACATTCACGTGAAGAGAGAAAGTGGTCTATTCCTAAAGTACGTAATTGGAAAGGAAAAAAAACTATTCGTGAAAAAACCCTCTGAGAAAGTATTTTTGAGCTGGATATACCACGCGGTCATCTTACTAGTACTAGGATAGCATAAAAGTAAAGAGTAAGTACAAATTCGTAAGAAAACCCTTACATGTTGAATCCTAATTAAAGTAACGCCCACTTCTCATTCGGCCATTACTGTTTTTTGGAAATAATGATCTAAGGGTTCTGTTTATTAATAATGAGTAATTTCAGTGATAATGTTCGCTTGACCGATCAAATTGGTAATAAGATAATTTGAAATTACTAAAATCATGCGAATAAAACCGGTTCATTTAGTAGACGGAGTGATTATTTCACTAAAAATGTTTAATGTTGACTAGGATAACATAGGCGTTAGATAGTAAACACGGAAGCTTTTTAGTTAGTTTTAATAAGGAACTCTAAATTGTTTTCTGCCAAAATATGGGGTAGGGATAGTTCCTTATGTAAAGATCGGCCAATAGCAAGCAGGTTAATCGATCTTGTATGTACATGATCCTTCAATCAGTCGGGCCGCCGATCAGTTGCTTGCATCAGAACGTGGTGTAAAGATACTTTTTATTTTTACCGCGCGCGTGACACTTTCATTTTTTTGAAAATGTCATTTTTAAGTCACGCCGAATACTACGAAATGATTCTTTGAGTGGGGGCTGCCGATGGTAGTCTTCGTGGAGCTCGTGAATTGTATCGTGAGAGGTTTATCGAAGGACGTCCAGAAGTTGAGCAAAGGCAGCTCCCATCCTTGGAGTGCTTCCGTAGGATGGTGCTTCGATTGCGTGAAACTGGATCATACCGTGGCTCCACTTCCCATGAACGCGCAAGCACCATCGACCCGGACTTTGAAGAAGCCGTTCTTGAGCATTTTGGTTATGTTCACGTGTTTATTTGAATACCTACGTTGCGGTAGTGCACTACAATAATAAGTAATTTTATTAATAATGTGTGGTGTGTGAAGTTAAATTTAAACTGGGTGTAAAAAGAAAATTCAATGTGTTATGTGCGGCAAGTGATATTGGTGGCTACGATGTCGCCGCCAAAGATACCGCGCCGCCATTGCGTTTTTCGCTCCTTGATACCAGGCGCGCATAAACAGGCAGATCTAACAATATCTCAACATCACGTAAGTAGGTTTGATTAGTAGAGTTCATGACCCCACTAGTGATGGGACTCGATTGTTTTGATTATGACGTCACAAAAAAATATATTTAATAAAATTTTCATTTTTTATTAAATTAACTTATTGTGTCTTATGACATTGCACACAAGATCTACATCGATTACACTTATACCTCCTTGAATATGACTACACTTACATGTTACACCCTGTATATAAAAAAGAAAGTCGTCTTAGTTACACTATTTATATCTCAAGAACGGCTGAAATGATTTTGCTGAAAATTGTCAGGGAGGTAGTTTAGAGCCAGGAGAAGGACATAGGATACTTTTTATCCCGGGAAGCCCACGTGGGCGAAGCCGCGGGCAAAAGCTAGTATGTATATATAAAAAAGAAAGCCGTGTTAGTTACACTATTTATATCTCAAGAACGGCTGAAATGATTTGGCTGAAAATTGGTGGGGAGGTAGCTTAGAATCAGGAGAAAGACATAGGGTACCTGTCATCCCGGAAAAATGCACTGTTCCCGAGGGAAGCCGCGGTCAATAGCTAGTACCTACAGTAATAAAAAAAATCACCTGTGTAATTTGACTATTTTCAATTTTCGAAAAATGTAACTTTTAAATACCAATACATAATTCCCGAAAGCAATGTTTTAATATTTTAAATTATTTTATAGTAACGGTGAATTAAAATTAAATAAGCATTCATTACTGCATTTCATATTTTACTAACAATTGCAATCAATACCTTAGCCAGTGAGAACTTAGTGAAAATGATTTTCTTTTTCGTATTTGTTTCTTATTGTAAGTAATACAAGATTTTTTTTATCATTTCTGTATTCTTTATTTTAAACTTTATTGAGCCAAGAGCTATAAGTAAACTTAATGCTTTAAGCATTCTCTGCCAGTCAACCTTACTGGAGGTTACTTATACTGGAGGTAACACCAGAATTTTTAATTATTTTTCTTTTTTTTAAACTTTATTGAGCCAAGAGCTACAATAGGTAAACTTGATGCTATAGGTAAGCATTCTCTGCCAATCAACCTTACTGGAGGTTACTTATACTGGAGGCGATACAAGATTTTTTTATTATTTTTTTCTGTATTTTTTTTCAAAATGCAGGGTGGCAGGGTAAACATCGTTACCCTTGATACTGGAGGTTCAATTTCATTAATAAACTTCAAAAAAGTATAAAAAAATAATAATATTATTGTAGTAAAACGTACGTAGATTTCGCCGCACGCGCAGCCGCGCATATTAGAATAGTAGGGTAAATACATTTTGGCGATGTTCCTGGGAATAAAACATCTTTATACTATCTTAATATTAATTTAAAATTTTTTGTTCATCATATATTTTTATTTTGAATCTATCCACTATTTGAATGATAACGCCCGGTGTTCACCCTTCCACCATGTTTAAAAAAAATAGGCTCTTTATTTAGTCTAATGATTTGACTACATATTTTTCAGATTTGGATTTGATATTATGTCACCAACACATCTACCCATGTCCATTAAGAGAAGCACAAATCAACAATGTTGGTGAGGCGAATTATCCCACCATCTCTAATTTGTTGGATTTAAGTGAAAATTCTGATGTTACTGATACCACGGCATTAAATTTGAACCCTGGTAACGTTAACCCAACTCCAGTCAATGTGAATGTATTTGGATATTATGGTAAGCTTTTCTATAAATATTTTGAAGATAATTACAATAATAGTAAAAATAAACACATAAAAATATTAAGTAGAATTGATCACTGGAGTTTTGTAGTAGATAGAATAAGAGATACAGCAAACAGCTTAATAACAGCAAGCAACGAACCCTAGTGTCATAAGACCTTAGACCACGTTTAGCATGATGGTAGATGACACAGGAAATCAATAGTGATGGGTTGCTAGCCGCATCGCCTATGCCGATTCCCCCATTCGCCGATTCCCTTAGTCAACTTTTACAGCTTGCGTGGGAAGAGAAGCAGGTGGTACGTTCTATGTTTTTATTTTTCTCCCAGACCAGCATGGAAGGAACCCGTTGGCTCGTCAAATCCAGACACAATATAAATCTATATAATCGACATATTTTGCACGACTAGTCTGTTAAAGTCCTTCTTGTCTTTAAAAATTGTATTAAAAGGTTGTTTATTTTTTCAGATTCTTCTAAAAAACCGCCGGTTGAAATTGAGCGATCTACAATTTCTAATTCAGCCTCAACAAGCGTATTAAATTCTAAAACAAGATCTTCTTCACCAACAAACTCAATTACTTTTACAACCGAATCATTGACTTCATCAAACCTAATTATGCCTTCATCAGCTTCATCAAATTTATTGACGTCACCATCAAGCCCATTTACATCTACAATAGAAGTGTTTGATTCTCCGACAAATTTATATACTTCACCAACAGGCACAATCATCTCAACAAGAAATTCTCCTACAAGAAATTTACCAGATTCTACAATAAGTCTGTTCACTTCAGAAACAAACGCCTCTCCATCGTCACCAGCATCTTCAAAATCTTCTTTAGAGTCTTCTTCAAGATTCCGCTCAAGAAACACGTTTCCAAGTAGACCACCATTAAATAGAGGAAAAATAGACAACCTCGGATCTGTCGGCCTTGATTTAATCGCATCTTTATTGAGGATACCTTCATTGTTTCAAGCAAAGATTTGTATAGGAAATTAATTTTTTTTTTCTACAGTAAATATGTGTTTCATTTAATTTATCTCAACTAAGAAAAATAATATAGAAAGGTTTACCAACCAGATGGTCAGATGACCTAATAAAGGTCGCAGGCAGGCGCTGAAAGCAGGCCGCTTCCGACAGGTCATTCTGGAAAGCCTCGGGGGAGGCCTATGTCTTAAATGCTGCTGAAGAAAACTAACCCATTAATACAATCAAACAACAAAACAGATGATTTGAAATCCGACATAAACCATTTCACTTGCCTTTTCATTAAGGTCTTTTCAGAATATGATTTTAAAGAAATTTCATTTCAAAATACGTGAAAATCATTTCGACAGTCAAATTCCATTGTACCCAAAACTTCTCGAATCAAGTTAAATAAGCTTCAAGCACTTGAAACTGCGAAAACATTTGTTAATCACAAAATTCCGATCGTAAACCGATCGTAAGTTTTTAAATCTCTATATAGATAGCTGTAAAATTCTGTTCGAATGGCCAAAGTTCTGCAATAGGCTGCGAATTCGCTTTAGTCGTCCATTTTGCTTTTATCTATTCAAGGATTAGTCTTATTGTACTTTGACGATTTACAAGCGCTCCTGTATATGTTCTGTTTTTGTTTGTCAAATGATATAACATACAATGAAGTCGGTTAAAAATGGAAGCGGTTAACCTTTTTTGGTAGATAGATAGATAGATATACTCTTTATTGTACCATTATCATACAAATTATACATGTTGAATACAAATACAAACAATGTGTACAAAGGCGGACTTATCGCTGATGCAATTTCTTCCAGCCAACCTTAGATCATTGTTTTGCCAAAAAAAACGGAACCGACTTCAATTACTCAACTAAAATTTAAATGTCCAAATTTTAAGTTTACTATGTTTATATTTGAGTGTGCATGAATTAAATAAATAAATAAAGAGGAAGAAACATACATGATCTTTATAACACGCATGCCTCGCTCGGCTTTTTAGGTTCGAAGTGGTTTGATAAACAAACTGTTTGTGTGACTTGCACGGGAGAAAGCCACATAGAGATGACCGTGTAAGAAACAGCGAAACAGCCGAAGCTGAGGTCCACGCCGGCAACACGTAGCGTCTGTGCCCCTAGTATGAGTTTTTCTTAACGCAGACGCTAGCGACTGCGTTAGAATTTTGTATGGAATTTCTTAGTTGCCTTACCATCCGCCAGACGCGCTGTACAGGTTTGCCATACTAAATAGCTAACGCAGACGAAGAAAAACTCATAGAATTGGGCTTTGGTAATAGTCATTGCATAACACAAACTCACCGGGAACTGTACACGTTTAAACAGGGTGTCGATTCTGCTAACGTTAAGTCACAATCGTGTCAAAATAGTGTTTCAATTGTTCTGCTTTTTTACACACTAGTTACAAGAAATGTATATTTTTTTTGCATCACTTCTGATAGCCACAACCCACACTACATTCACATCACATCATACTGTCATAATTCTTGTAAATAGTGTGTAAAAAGCACTACAATTGAAACACTATTTTGACACGATTTTTACTTACCGTTAGCAGAATCGACGCCCTGGAATGGGTAATTATTGGGAATCAGTGGTACAAAAACTTTTAAAAGGTGACGGCTGAAAATCCTTGCATGTCTGTGTAATACTGAGCCACCACCTATAGAGATATCTGTCACATTTCAGTTTGTTTGTTTGTTAATTTTGTCCTTTGTTGGTTTGAATGTGTGATGAATGTCTTAATAAATGTCTATTCTATTCTTTCTGTTATCGAGCTAGTGGACTGTATGAATGTATATTGTGCGGAAGTATGATAGAAACACTTAGTATGAATATAATAATAATTTAATAAGTAATTTTATAGTTTTACAATAGGCAGGACACTGACACAATCAACCACATAAAAACAACTGAAATATCAAAACCTAAAAACTAAAGTTGTCAGTACAAAAGAGGTGGCATCCCAGCCAGTCGCCAACATACCGGATCCCCAGTGGAACACTAACAACCGGTGGCTACTGGCTGGGGCGCAGCTTCCATTAATATTAGCTTGCGGGCCGGTCGGCGCAGTATGCCGCCTTTAGTACGAACATCTGCTACGCGAACCGCTCCGTCGCGCCCTGGGTGGATAGACACTATCCTTCCTAGCGGCCATAAACCGCGAGGGAGGCTAGGATCTGCGATAAGCACCACGTCTCCTTCGCTTAAGTTGGAAGTGTTGATGGAACGTCCTCTTGGACGAAGCGTGGGTAAGTATTCGCGCAGCCACCGTGCCCAAAACTGGTCAGCAAGACGTAGGCTCCGACGCCAGTCACACCTTCTCAATAAGTCTGCGTCTGTGAGCGAACTGGTCCACGGTACGACAGAAGAGGAACCCAGGATGAAATGGAATGGTGTTAGGGCTTCAAGTGAGTCGGGAGAAGATGGTACATATGTAAGCGGTCTTGAATTGATAATGGCCTCTGCCTCAAGGAGTAATGTTGCCAGTACTTCTTCCTTTATAATTCTGTCTGTGAGGCAGGCTCTTAGGGCTGACTTGACAGTTCTGACCAACCTTTCCCATGCTCCGCCCATGAATGGTGATGCTGGTGGAATGAAGCTCCATTTAATTTTGTGGTTCGTGGCATATTCCTGAACTGCGTCACTGTGCAACGACCGTAACTCTCGAGATGCTCCAACGAAGTTAGTGCCATTGTCTGAAAATATAGTTGACGGTGATCCTCGACGGGCAATAAAGCGTCTCAGGCTCATAATGGCAGCATCAGATGAAAGTGAGGTGACTATTTCCAAGTGAATGGCTCTCGATACTAGACATGTGTAAAGTGCGACGTAGCGCTTTTCATGACGTCGGAATATTGTGATCGTGATAGGTCCAAAATAGTCTAGGCCTACGTGCGTAAATGGCCTCTTGTGATGGTCGAGTCGCTCCTCAGGTAGGTCGCCGGTTTGAGGTCGGGCAGCTTGGCCTTTCCACCTTCTACATTGGTAACAGGCGTTGGCTACACTCCGGATGCTGTCTCTGGCTTTAATGATCCAATACTTTTGTCTAAGTTCGTTTAGGACCAGTTCATTAAAACAATGTGCGGCGTTAATATGTTCATGAAGGATGATAAGTCGTGTGATATGATGGCGACCATCCAGAATTGCAGGTGATATAAATTTCTCACTCACTCCTGGTGCATATTTTATTCGTGAATCAAGTCGCAGTAAGCCATCCTGGCCAAGGGTCGGTGCGAGTTTTTCTATTCGGCTGCCTTTGGGTACGGGCTGTAAAGATTTCGCTGCTTTCAGCTCGTCGGGGAAGCTGTCCTTCTGAGCTCGTTGGAGTATCATCTTCTCAGCAGTTATGATGTCCACCGCGTGAAGTTGTGAAGGAGAGGTGGTGCTATCGAAATACAAGTTAGAATTTGGATGTATGGGCCGAGATAGTTTAAGCCGAAATAAACGTGCGCCCTGTAGAACACGGGCGGTGGCGCGTAAAAGGCGCAGCCAAGAACTAAAACGCGTCGCGTCAGGTACTAGACTCGAGAACGGATCGTCGAGGAGCAACCCCAAAAATTCCGTTTTCAATTCGGGATCTGGTAAAGTCTCCTCGGCGTCAGCTAGTCTCTCGGTTGGCCAAGCGGATAGCGGCTCTAAAAGAAACGGCGGACCGGTAAACCATCGATGAGAATGAGTGAGATGTAATTTTTTTGGTTTAGTGGCGTCATCGGCGACATTGAAAGAGGTAGGGATCCACCTCCAAACGGACGGGTTGGTGGTTTCCAGTATCTCTCCCAATCTGTGCGCCACGAATGGTTTGTACGCCCGAGCATCACTCCGAATCCACTTTAGGACCGTGGTGGAATCTGTCCAAAAAGTAGTCTCGGAGGGCTTGATACGATGAGCTTGCAAAATTGTTTGCGCGAAACGAGAAGCTATAAGAGCAGCTTGTAGTTCAATACGAGGAATTGAAACCGGTCGTAGAGGCGAGACGCGTGCTTTGCTACCGATGAGAGAGGTGGACACGGTGCCATCACCGTAACTAAATCGCCAATAGGCTACACAAGCGTACGCTTGTTCGCCCCCGTCAGCTACTACGTGCAATTGAACATCAACCATATCCGTTTTACACATATACCAACGTGGTATCTTTATGTTAGACGCAACTCGCAATTGTGAAAACCAGTCTTCGCATTCACCAATGTACGTATCAGGAAGAGGTGAGTCCCAGCCGACCCCTGCCCGCCATAATCGTTGTATCAAAATGCGGCCCCAAATTATGACAGGCATTAATAAGCCAAGGGGGTCGTAAACCTTCATGACTTTTGATAATAGACTACGTTTGGTTAAGGTATCGACCGATGACTGCGAAATTGTGCGGAAACCCAATGAATCCTGATGTGGGTTCCATTTGACTCCTAATACGCCAACCTCACTGTTAGATGGTAAATAGACGTCAGAAGTAGAGTCACTACGAAGTTCCTTTGGGATGAGCGAAAGTGCCTTCGGGTCGTTTGACGTCCACGCGCGCATCTCGAAGCCACAGGCTTTGTGAATGGTGACTACGTCGGCAGCTAACTGCGCCGCATCTGCAACGCTGGAATGGCTGCCTAAATAGTCATCCATATAGTGGTCGTCGATTATTGCTTTACAAGCGGCAGGGTAATCGGCTTGAAAAAATTTGGCATTTTTATTTTTAATGTAAAGTGCGATAAAGGGGCTCGAGACCGCGCCAAAACACATTGAAGACATGCGATATTCTATAAGTTGGTTGTCTTTATCACGCCAGAGGAAGCGTTGCGCGTCCCTGTCTTTTGGGGAGATTTTTATCTGTGGAAACATCTCTTTGATATCGCCATTTAGAGCAATAGCGCCTTCTCTGAACCGAAACAAAATGTCAAGGAGTGAACAAAGTAAATTCGGACCTTGTAGCAGCATGCTATTCAAACTTACTCCCTTAGTTGTTGCGGCGGCGTCGTGGACTGCTCGAAGTTTCTTTTTTTGGGGATGAAACACGCCGAAGATTGGCAGATACCAGCGAACGCGATCATCCGCGTTGACGCAGGAACTGTCGAGCTTCTGATGGTGATAGGTTCTTGGGTCGCATACCTCTGCATAGCCTTTGATTATAATGTCCTGTATAAATTTCTGAAAGGCAGCGGCGAAAGATTCATCTTTAGACATCTGACGTTCAAGGGCCTTGAACCGCGATAGTGCCTGAGGGTAACTGTCAGGAATAATTTTTGGTAAATCTTTTTTCCAGGGTAAGGCTACTTCATAATGCCCATCGTCAAGTTGACAAGCTGATGATTCGATGATGTCCACGGCTCGTTTATCATCATCGTTAGGGCGAGGGACACTTTTCGTTATGCCTAAGGCATCAATATCATATTGATTTTTGATAAGAGTGTCTAGATCGTCTAACACATGATTTACGAATTCTACTGGCTTGGACGAAACGGAAAGCGCACCATGAATTACCCAACCTAATAAAGTCTTTGAAGCGACAGGGTCACTTTTCTTTCCACACCGCACTTCACGACTTAAAGACAAGTGCCAATCAGGTGCACCAATGAGGACAGTAGGGGCGACGTCAGTGTATGCAAGTTCTTCAGATAAATCTAACAGATGATCGTAATCTGCGAAGTTAATTTTTACTGGATGTTGAACGCGCAACCCCAGAGGTTTAATAGCCCGCGCGTGTTTTATTAGATACCGATCAGTTTGATTACGTCCTCGAATAAAAAAATCTACATAACTCACATCAACTTCCTTTTTCATACCACTGACGCCTTCGATACGCAGCCGTTCCTGACAGGTGGGTTTCGCGCCGATGCGTTCAGCAACCTCACCGTCAATGAGCGTCGCAGTACTACCCTCATCTAGTAACGCAAACGTGTGGAACTCGCCGTCAGGACCCTCGAGCACGATCGGGACCACCTTCAGTAGGCCGCGAGGATAGTCAGATGACCGCGGTGTCCCTGTGACATTAATCAAATTATCAGACGTGTTTCCAATTTTGACAGATGGTTCAAGTTCGTTGGCTGAAGTGTCCATACTGCTAGAAGTGGTTGGTGCAGCGGATGGCGTTGGAGCACTGTTGCTTTGGTTTTTTGATGCCACATTAGGTTTGGAGTTTGCTGTCGCTGTACCGTGGAGGAGTGCATTGTGACGTCTCGGACATCCGTCTACTCCACAACGTTTGGCGCGACAATTATTCCACGTATGTGGGTTGGATTTTAAGCAGCGGTAGCATATTTTTGTTTCACGAACCCAGCGCCATCTGTCATCTATTGAAAGAGCTGAAAATGCTTTACAGACTTTTACATTATGAGGCCCTTGTTTACAGTAAGTACAACGCTCGGATGCTTTTTCGTTAGATGCAGTGGCGTGAACCGTTTCCTTCTTTAACTGCAACTTAGTAGGATGCGTCGTGTTTTGAGCCTTAATAGTACCGTCAGCAATGAAGTTATATTTCAATTGTTTGTCGGCCTCGATTAAGAGAAAACGCGACAATATTTCCAATTTAGAGAAATTCGGTTGTTCGGGTGCGCAAACAGATGCGTAATCAGTGAAACGACCCCGCGTGTGTTCGCTCATTTTTAGTAGGATACAGCGAAAGAGTTCTGGTGACGATAAATAATCGTATTGGTTAAGTAGCTTAAGCGTTGTCACAAAATTACGTAATTTATTAGCTAACAAGTTAAGTTCTTCAGGAGAACTTAGCTTAGGGCTGTTGCGTAGCTCGGCGACCTCGCGGGCCACAAGAAGCTCCGGCCGCGCGTAGGTCTGCTCCAAAGCATTTACAATTTCGTCGGGCTGGCCAGAGGTCCACATGAGAGACGCTACGGACTGGTATGCTGGGCCGCGCACAGCGTTGTTTAAACGATCTAAGTTATCTGACAGAGAAAAATGACATTTAGTTCTTTCATAACTACTTTTGAACGCCATCCATTGACTAGTTTCACCCGAGAAAATGATGAGTTCGGGTCGCTTTGGTCGGTTAGACAGAGCGTTAATGGCTTGGGTAAGCTGTGTTACGGTGTCTGAGATGGGGCGCTCAGATGTTTTAAATTGTTGTGCCGCAGTGTGACGGTAATTGTTACCGGTGATGCATGTGGTTTTCGACGGAGCTGTATGGTTGACATTCGGTACGTAGAACGATACCGTGTTGGTAGGGGCAGCCGGCTGTGAGTGTAGTCCCTGGAGGTTGTCCAAGGTGACAGTCGGTGTCTCACCAGGTATTTTCGCGTTAGATACCGTGATCATGTTTTGCTCGTAAACCCACGTCGCGGTGCGCTTTGCGGAATCACAATTGGATAAATGTGAACTACGAGATCTAGTTGACTTATCTGACGCTTCCAAAGCGGCTAGTCTGGCTTGTAGTTCCATTTCTTCCGCCTCAGTCTCGAGACGGGCAAGTTCGTGGTCTCGCTCCGCTTGTTGTCGAACGCACTCAAGTTCGCGCTCAGCTTGTTGTCGAGCGCACTCACGTTCGCGTTGTACCCGGCGCCGCATCGCGTCCGCTTCTATGGCCAGCTTCTGTGCACGAACAGTCGCCGACGACCGTGAGGAGTGAGTGCGTTCACTGCACGACTGTTTGCTGTGAACATTACGTGTAGAAGGTTTGCGAGAAGGTGCTTTGGCATGTGCCTCTAAAACCGAAGTTGTTGGAGCGCTTGGGCGGTTCGCGAGGTTGAGCTGTGCGCTTGGACTAATCGGCAATGCCGAAGCACCCTCGGTTATCGTTGCCGAAGCCGGCCGGCCGCCGCTCGGTGAACGTTCGCGACGTTCGAGCTGCGGCCGCTCGACTTCCGTTGCCGTTGTGTCCGCGTTTGCCTTTTGTTGTTTACTACGTGTTTCCACCATAATGAATGAACGAAAATGACGAAAATAATGTTTACTAAACGAAATGAAAAATTTACTTACGTCAAATTAAAAATTTGAATATGGTTTGTTTTTACGGCGAGGAAGGACCAAATGTTATCGAGCTAGTGGACTGTATGAATGTATATTGTGCGGAAGTATGATAGAAACACTTAGTATGAATATAATAATAATTTAATAAGTAATTTTATAGTTTTACAATAGGCAGGACACTGACACAATCAACCACATAAAAACAACTGAAATATCAAAACCTAAAAACTAAAGTTGTCAGTACAAAAGAGGTGGCATCCCAGCCAGTCGCCAACACTTTCACTGACGCCACTTCCCGCCATAATCTCCGCTTCTATTATATTTCGTTGCAGAGAAGCAACTTTCAGTCTTGTCTTGTCCCGTTGCATAATTTTAGGGACTTAAATTTGTAAACAAAATAATATTAGGTCGCCAGATTTTAAATAAATCTTGTGTGCTGGATGTCCAAGTGGCTTACTACCATCTCTTAAATTCATGCAAGATCCAGTGAGTAAGCGAGACAGCGCAATACATGATGAAAGGCGCCATCTCCCTTACTCAATCGTTCTTGCATGGTTTTAAGCAGTCAGGAGCGCTTAGAGAATTAAGAAATTCAACGGGATAATTGGTGGTGTCATCTTGCTGCATTACTAAGTAATGGAGCAAGATGATACTATTAGAAGTATATTTAACTTACTTCTCCTTCCGTTGGTTGAATATATCCCAGTTGATTCTTGCTTGGTCATTTCGCGGAGTCAAAATTGCTCTTTCGCACAACCATGAGTTCTTATGATTTGTTATTTAATTTCGTTTACCATTCACGGAATAGATAAGTTCTTCAATTGAATTAACTCACAGGGCCCAGATTACGCTTTTTAATCATCGTCCTGATTTGGCGGTACATTAATTGATATTGAGAGATTTTAATTTCTTTATTAACCACATAGTCGCGCCCGAAAGTCAGTCATTATTGGTAAAGAACATAAAAGTTAGGGCGAGTCTACATCTTTATTCTCATTGTGAGCGAATCAAAACTGAGTACAAAATGTTCTGTTTACCCCCATATTACCCCATTTGGGGCTAGCTCAATCTGTGTAATTTGTCCCTATATATAAAAAAAAATATTAAGAAAAGTTTGATTGATAAGCCCATTTTACTCTCCCCTCCGGACCTCTAACGAGAGTAGACGTGTCTAAGACCTTTATTCTTAATATTCGAGAATTTAATCACAATTTGCAATTTTATTCATTTGTAAAAAATAGGAGTGCATAAAGTAACAGGAAGCAGATTAACAGTGAGTGACTTTGTCGAGCGAAAAGGACTACTTTACTACGTGAGTGCGGTGAGATAGACATATTTCTCGTGTTGTGGCACTGCACGGCGGGTCTTCTTACTGTGGACGGAAAGCTCCGTTGTACTAACTCGTCGATCGATGCCCAGTACAGCTGACCTCTCATCGCATACGCAGAATCTATACGCAATTCAACTATAGCTTATCGGTGGATACTTCGTGTTGTGAACTGTCGTGATTTATATGAGCCTGGTACTTTTATATTTAGTTGCGCATTATAGTATAGCCAACTTAGCGTTCAGTGGTGGGACTTTCGGTTGACTGATTTAATAATTACGTGGAACTGTTTTCATCTCCCACTATTATACATAATGTCAGTCCAACGTTCGCCGCCCTCGTCTCATCTCACACCTATTATGGATAAATCCAATATTGAGCATTATAACTCTGACTCGGCCCTAAACTCAACGGTCCATTCGAACACAGAAGAGAACTATTTTAACGTTACGAAACGTCACAAACGTACTTTTGACGATGTAGAAGTGGCCGACCACTTAACAAAGACCCCTGAAACAAACATTATAGAACTGTTCGAGACCAAATTTGAAGCTATTTCCAACACATTGCTAACCATAGTAAATCAAAATCAAGAAAATCAAAAAATTATTAAAACTATGGCTGATAAGCAGGACGAATTATTTTCAAAAATTAACCTCTTGGAAAGAGAAAACAATACGTTTAGAAATCGCATTTCTGGTTTGGAAGAACAGTTAGAAATCCTCCAATCTGCTTCTTTGAAGGGCTCGCTTGAAATACGCAATATATCTAAGCAAAAGGATGAAAACAAGGAGTCCCTAATCAGAATGGTTAAGGACATCTCTGTCACCGTGGGTATGGAAAAGCCTCTTTTAGATACGGAGTTTAATAATATCCATAGGGCTAAGTCGGAAGCCATCGTAGTGGATCTCACGACAGCGCTTCGAAAGGAATCCCTTGTTTCATGCTTTAAATCCTTCAACAAGGCTAAGAGACAACAAAAAGAACAGACACTCAATTCGGATCATCTCCGTCTCCCAGGACCTTCACAGACTGTCTACCTATCCGAGTCATTGACTTCTAGAACAAGACACCTATTTTTCTTGGCACGTGAAAATGTCCGCAACAAAAAACTTGCTGTGGCCTGGACATCCAACGGAAAACTATATGTCAAAAAAGAGGATGCTGGTAAACCAGTTATCATAAAGGATGAATCCGCCCTCTTAGCAGTCACTGGTACATTGTGACTAGTCTCCATCGTCACGCCTCGTGTCCTTACCGGGCATGTTTTACATGCTGTCCTGTTTATATACTCGTATATTTCTTATTTTATTTTCTTTTTTATGTATTTCTGTATTTACAAACTCGACTTCATACAAGACACTCACTTCTCCAACTCACACTTCATAAATGATTCACACTTAATATCTCTCATTAAGCTCTTATCTCTATTTTATGTCGCCGTATGCGTGTCGCAGGCTTCTGTCGGTCTGTTCCTGGGTTATGTTTTCCATAATTTTTATAAAAGTGTTGATTGTTGTTCCGCTGAGTGAGGGAAACTTATTTAGTTGTGCCTCGTTCGGTGAAATATGGTTAGCGATACCATGAAAAGTATTAGCCTAGGACTGGATTCGATATCGGTTGCCGACGCGTATACGTGTGACATTGATAACATTAATCATCACGTACAAAAATTTAATAATTCAGCTCTTAAACTTATTAGTCAGAATATAAGAAGCATTAATCACAACTTTAATAGTTTCACTACTCTTTTGAATAGATCTGCGACCAGTTGGGATTTTATAGTTATGACGGAATGTTGGCTTAACTCTCTTAAATCATTTGAAGATCTCGATGGCTATAATTATATTGCAACTACTAGAAATCTCACCCAAAATGAAGGTGTAGTTGTCTACTATAGAAAGCAAATTAACTTAACATACGAAGAACCACTGTTAGTCGACGCTAATTGCATACTAGTTAAACTTAATCGACATACCTGTATTGTTGCTATTTACCGACCTCCGCACGTCACCAATGCCTCCGAATTCTTGTTATCGTTAAACAATGTCTTATGTAAACTTTCTTCCTACAGAAATATAATTCTTTGTGGTGATATCAATATAGACATCAGGCCTAGTTCTGTTGATAAACATTGTAGCGATTATCTGAATATACTGGCTAGCCATTCTCTTTTGCCATGTCATACTCTTATCACTCGCCCTCTCACAGGTACGTGCCTTGATCATATGATGATTAAAACTAAATCAGACGCTACCTGTCTTGTTTTTGAAACTTCTATCACGGATCATGAGTGTGTTGCTTTATATATGAGTTTACATAACAAAATAGACTATTCAAAAAATACTGGGCATTGGCTAGACTACAATGCGTTGGATAAAACCATCAGTAATACAGATTACCAACAAATTCTTGGATTTGATGATGTCAATGATGCCACTGATTGTTTTGTGACTCAACTGAACTCTGCAATAAAAGCTCACACTCGGATTGGTAAGGTTCCTAGACGCAAATTGATCGTTAAACCATGGATAACTAAGGGGCTATTAAGATCTATGAGAAATAGGGATAATTTGCATAAAAAACTAAAAAGAGATCCCGACAATGAAATTCTAAGGTTAACTTTCAAAAGGTATAGAAACTTCTGCAATGGGCTTCTTAAAAAAGTAAAAAGGAGTTACGAGAAGCAAGAACTAAATAAAGCTAAGGGTAATAAAAAGCAGCTTTGGGATGTCATCAGATCAATAGGAGGCATCAAAAAAGCTAATGATCACTCTCCAAATCTCATCTCTTCGCAAAATCCAATCGAAAGTACTAATCAAGTTAATGAATATTTTGCGAACGTTGGCCGGAAACTAGCTGAGAAGGTGCCATTACAAAAAAATATGGATAACCCCGCCAATACCACGTCCTTTTCATCATCTCCTATTCACTCATGCGTTTTACTTCCTACTGACGTGGATGAAGTCAAGCATATAATTAGTAACCTAAAAGACACATGCGCTGTAGGTATTGACCAGATCTCTGGATATATACTCAAAAGATATATTGATATCTTTGCGAGCCCTATAACCCATATCTGTAATCTGGCACTCTCAACGGGGACTTTCCCTGAGACATTCAAGGTGGCACTAATAAAACCAATCCATAAGGCTGGGGATAGAAATTGTGTTGCTAATTATAGACCGATCTCAATTTTAACCGTCTTATCAAAAATACTCGAAAAAGTAATGAATAAACGCCTTTTACATTTTCTACGAATACATAACTTAATTTCAAAATCGCAATATGGCTTTCAATCGGGGTTATCTACTGATAACGCGGTACATGACCTTGTTAATCTAATAATAAAAAATCTTGATAGTAATTTAAAGTCACTTACAATATTTATTGATTTAGCAAAAGCTTTCGACACGGTTTCTATTCCCCTCCTGTTGGCCAAACTAGAACATATGGGAGTTAGAGGTGTAGGGTTGAAACTATTCTCTAGCTACTTAACAAATAGAAAGCAGCGTGTTAAGATTGACCAGTGGATCAGTGATGAATTGCCTGTAACTTATGGGGTTCCCCAGGGCAGCGTACTTGGCCCGACGCTGTTTTTGGTTTATGTAAATGGACTATGCAATCTGCAATTACCTGGCTGTCAAGTTCTAACTTACGCCGACGATACAGCTCTCTTTTTTAGTGGTGTTTCATGGCAGGATGTTTTTAGTAAAGCCCAAAATGGGTTTGATGCTGTATGTGAGTGGTTAAAGGCTAATATACTGACTATTAACGTCAGTAAAACAAAATTCTTAACACATGCATTTAGAACCGATTTCCTTCCCCACGAATCATGCACCATCAAAGCCCATACCTGTGCTGGTATATTACCTTCGTGTTGCTGTCCCACAATAGAGAGAACATGTAGCATCAAATATTTAGGAGTTGTAGTCGATCAGACACTCAATTTTAAACCGCATATAGACGTTTTAGTTGGCAGGCTGCGTAAACTAGTTTATATATTTAGGAATCTGCGACATGTATCGGACTTCAAAACAATTCGTATGGTTTATTATGCTCTCTGCCAGTCTATAATAGAATACTGTATTAAATCATGGGGAGGTGCTGCCAATTGTCATATTCTTGAACTAGAGAGAGCACAACGGTTGATTCTAAAGGTTGGCCTCGGTCTACCCTATCTGTATCCCACTGTAGAACTTTATAGGAAGTGGGATGTTTTGACCGTTAGACAAACTTTCATTCTCCATATTATTCTTCTCCAACACTCTCAACTAGTGTTTAATCGAGATCATTTTAACCGCCGTAGAGCTGACATTGTTTGTCAAACCCATGCTTTCCGTACCATTCGTATACATAACTTCTTTCCTTTCCTGGGCCCATTTCTATATAACCATCTTAATAAAATCTTAACCATCTATCCCATGCTAAAATACAGTTGTAAGCGTACTGTCTCCAACTATCTAAAAACCCTTAATTATGATGACACTGAAAAGCTTCTTACTCCATTAGAATAGTATACTTATCTCCAATTAATCAAAAAGAAATAAATAAACTAAGTGTGAACATATAGTTAGACATTTATCTAATCTATATACTTTAAATCAACTCAACATTAACCTTCACCACTATACTCACGAAATACACTTACTCCGCACGCACACACACACACACACACACACACACACACACACACACACACACACACACACACACACACGCACACACACACACACACACACACACACACACACACACACACACACACACACACACACACACACACACACACACACACACACACACACACACACACACACACACACACACTCACACACAAACACCTCTTTTAAAACGAGTTTGTAACTAAGTAAAAAAATTTTTTTTTTGTCTGTATAGAAGTATCTTTGATTCTTTTTTGTCCCGGCACATCAATAATTCTCAATATCCTAACTCGCATTCTATGGCTTTCTACTCATACCTCGTGTGATTCTTGGTGATCTGTATTACAGGTTTCTTTTGAAACCTACCTCGGACACCATTCTCTCACAATTTCTAGCCTTTTAACTTTTCTTTAGATTTAAGGATAATTGTGAAAATTGTGTGAGATGAATAAAGATATTATTATTATATTATTATTATTATTATTTTACCTAAAATATGTTTTGGCTCTTTCTCTCTTACCCGACACTTCACTTGAAAGAACGAGACGAAATACAATTTAGCTTAAATAGGCTTAACAAACGTTTCTTAATACGGGGGTAAAAAAAAAGTTGGCGGGTAAACGCTGCGAAAATTAAAATGCCTCTTGTCCGCTGTGTGTTCGCGCCCTTATTTTCTAATTACTTAAACCATAAACCTAAATTATCAACCGAAAGCAATCTTTTCACCTTAAATGGCGAAGATATATTTAATAATAGCTCATTAATGGTTGTTAATGTCCCTAATGAACTATTAATAGATGTTTTTATTAGTAAAAAAATATTATCTTTCAAATTGCTACTTATATAAATACATTTATTGAATAATTTTAAATAACACATAGGTATGGAATTAGGTTTTGAATTAGTATAGTGTACCTATGCCTATAGGTATGTATGTACGAGGAATATTCCTACGTAAATTATAAAAAAAAATATTTAGATAACAACAACCAAATTCGATTAAAAAATCCAAAACAAACGTAACATTCCTCATTTCGGCCGTGTAAAAATCTATAATTACTCCATCTGTCATAATTATCAATTTCATGTTTTACTGAGTTTGTTAGCAAAAATTTCAAACTCAATTAGTGTTGGGGATTCATTTTCGAAATCGAATGGATTTTCACAGAATTTGGCTCGTCACTTTGATTATTAAGCGTATTTTATTACCTTACATCATGTATTGCGCTGTCTCGCTTTCTCACTGGATCTTGCATGGTTTTAAGAGACGATAGTAGGCCACCTGTGGTGATTTACCATTACCACTGCCTGGTATTTCTTATCTTTGTATTGTACAATGTTGCACATAGCCAGTTAGCGTTACGACCGTGAGCAGGGTGTTGAAAATTAATTTATTTATTTATTTAATTCATGTACACTTCAAACAAAAACATAGGACATTTAAAATTAGGAAATTTAGTACAAGGGTGCTACTTATTTCTATAGAAATTTCTTCCAGTAGAACCGCGATAGGAGATTCAAAACAAAAAGGCAGTTGGCATGTAATTTTAAATAAAAAATATTATTATAATATATATAATTATATACATATAAATACATACATAAATTTAATATTATAATTTTATATAACTACATCACAATATAACTTACATATTATTTTTTTACAAATAATGCACATCTACGCCAACGCCAACCATATTTTCAGCCAACACAATCCAGTTTTTTAATTAATTTAATAATTAATTTAGTAGGCAAACTTGGTATCTATTTTGTTTGCCATTTACGAGTGAATTTCTTGTGAATCCCTATTTTTCGAATACGAACATTCAATGCCACATGAATGGAATCCAAAAATGGATCCCCTGGGAGTGGGATATTCGCATTTAAATTTCAAAGTAGAACTCAATTAAAAAAACATTTTTATGTGTTTTGTTAATAAATTATAATAACGTCCTTAGAGATTCATGATCTAGATTTATTTATATACGTTTATAGACATACAATACAATTTAAATTTACATAACGGATTTTGATGCGTTTTTTTTTTAAATAGATAGAGTGATTCAACAGGAAGGTTTTTATGCCTGCGAAGCCAGGGCGGTTTGCTAGTTATGTATAGATTAATAAAGAATTGCCAGGCCGCGCGCTATTTCCAAATTCACATACATACCTACAAACATAATTAAACACTGTTACATTGTCGCGACGTGTTGAAATTCTGAAATACGTAAACAATATATCGGTAACATCATACGACATGGAATGGGTGTGTTTGGCTGTGAATTACGACCTCCGAAACACGGTGCTGATAAGTTTCATTCAAATAATAGTTATTTCACGTGAGACGTCTGTTTGTTTTGTATCAATATTAACCAAAAAATGAATTGTAGAGCGAAAACACGAAAAAAAAAATTATCAGGCGGTAACCCACGGTATACGCTAGCGCGAATTTTTTTAATTATAATTTCATTTGTTCGAAAACGTAACCACTCCGTTTTATATACGAAAAAGCTTTCTTTACATACTTTGTTTTTCTAAAAACTTAATTAACATTGTTACCTAGAAAAAGCCATTGTCGGATTATCATACTAAGTAATTTTACTCTGAGTTATTACACTTTATATTTAAAACGTGTTCCATATTTATGTATTAATTAATTTATTCATTACTAGCGACCCGCCCCGGCTTCGCATAGGCATAAAAGCCTTCCTTTTGAATCACTCTATCTATTAAAAAAAACCGCATCAAAAACCGTTGCGTAGTTTTAAAGATTTACATACATAGGGATATAGGGACAGATAGCGACTTTGTTTTATACTATGTAGTGACAATCATATCACCTGACTCCACTCACTCCACCAATTAATAACATGAGTATGTACTAAAATCTACATTAAATAATAAAAAATTAAAAAAACAAATTTACTGCACAACTATGATTCATTTTTTACATTCATTAATTACATAGAAAAACCTAACAAAAATTTACTTTTTTACTTATTACCTCGACAAATTTTAATAATTATTCTATTCTATTATTATTTTTCTACATATGATAGACTAGCGATCCGCTCCAGCTTCGCATGGGCATAAAAAACCTTCCTCTTGTTCACTCTATCTTTTAAAAAAAACCGCACAAAATCCGTTGCGTAGTTTTAAAGATTTAAGCATACAAAGGGACATAGGGACAGAGAAAACGACTTTGTTTTATACTATGTAGTGATAGTGATAACGATATCCAGCTCGTCAAAGTGTATTTTCATTACGGACTCCTAAAACTAACCCTCATTTTTCCCTCTTTCCCCTTAAATAACCAGGCACCTGCTGTGTTTTATTTGTACAAAGTATTCATTTATCTCGGCGCTAAAATTTTAATTGTTAATTTTCTTGATTAATTAACACAACTTACTCTTTAGGATAAAAAATATAGGGATTTTTTTTTCATTTTTCCTGGATTTGCTTTTTACATAATAGACAAATGCCCGAATACTCAAACGCTACTCAATTTTGAGAGCTGTTCAAGTATCATACTGTCACTTTCATATCGCTGACGTTCAGCGCGACAGCATGATACTTGAGCAGCTCTCAAAATTGAGTGAATAGTGGATGATGAGTGATGAGTGAGGAGGAAGCGAGGGAGGTATGTAAGCATCGTATCCAATGGAAATCTCTAGTCTCTGCCTACCAGCGACAATTCGATGACTGTTTGCCTGTCACACACAGCAAGTTCCAAATGAGCGTTTTCGACAGTCTGGTGGTTTTACCACCATCTCTTAAAACCATACAAGAACGATTGATTAAGGGAGATGTCGTCTTATATCATGTATTGCGCTGTCTCGATTACCACTCGTTCGTTTCAAGACCATACCTTAGTGAACACTAGCGACACCATCATTTAAAAATTATTATTCACTGGATACACAAGTTAACAAAAATCCGTGTTATGTAATTAAGGTTCTGAATCTGAAGTTAATTTTAAACATATTAAATTATAGTTCCCTCTAGTTACAAATTGCAATATTGCTTAAAACTTCAGATCCAGAACCTTAATTACATAACAGGGATTTTTGATAACTTGTGTTTTCAGTGAATAATGATTTTTAGTTGATGGTGGCGCTAGTGTTCATCGATACCTGTCGTGGCTATTCGTAGCGAGCACATTGTCACACACAGCAAATTATGGCGAAAAATGCGCATTTGAAGCTAGTATAATTTTACATGTTCAATTTAAACCGCAAATTCAACTCGCTGCGATTGAATCTATTCGCAGCGAATAGCTTGTCACTTAAAGCGAATAGTCGCGATAAGAAAGCATTCGCAGCGAGTATTGTACTTATACATATATGTATGATAGAAGCTTTCAAGCATTAGCAAATAATGAAAGAGATTCTCTTTTGAAAGTAGGCTTACAGGGGGCTTAGCCAAAGTCACAATCGCAAAACGTTAACGAGGTACGACAAGAACAAAATATATGGGATTGACATAAGATTAACCACGTGATTTATATTGCTAGTATAGCATTCTATAATCTGTGTTTATATTGATTTACCGCAGCTTATGTCAATCCCATACATTTTGTTCTTGTCGACATTCGTTAGCGTTTTGAAATTGTCACTTGGCGATGGGTGCAGGCAACGTTTACTTAGTCTATCGGAGTACTAGGTCAATTGACCCTGCACACCTAGGTGTCTGAGTTATTCTAATTTGACGAAGTTCAAGTTGGCCCTAGTAAACAAAATAATGTCGGTTTTTGTTTTTTTGGAACAAAGGCTTGTTTGCTAAAAAAACAACAAAAACAAATCACATCGATTTGTAAATAAGCGGGATGACAAAATTTTATTTTTTCCTCTCGAAAACTAATTTGAAACAACCCTTTTTGGAGGCAAATTATAAGACACTCAAATAATTTACAGGCTTACGAACTCTGCATAAAAACAATATAAGGCCGGGCACTCATGATAATTCTACTGTAAGTATTATTTTTTTTACAAAACAAACAGAATAACATACAAAGTGTATATATAGGCCACGAGACGGATTCCCATAACCTAGAAGTGCCGCTAGTATGAGTTTTTCTTAACGCAGACGCTAGCGACTGCGTTAGCGATTTAGTATGGCAAACCTGTACAGCGCCTCTGGCGGATAGTAAGGCAACTAAGAAATTCCATACAAAATCCTAACGCAGTCGCTTCAAACTATTTATTGAACTATCCTGGTACTGACCTGAACTGAAGTGCAAGGCAAAATGTCCTGGAGAAATAAAAGAACAAATGCAATCGTAAAAATATTGAGTTTTACCATGTGTTACATTTTATTTTTATTACATAATGTACCTATTTAAAAGAAAAAGTACCAAAATTTAAAAAAATCAACAAATACATAAAAAACAGTTTACCTTTTCTTAAAATATATAGAAGGTATAAAAGCTCTAATAACAATAACTAAGAAATTTATTCACAGTTAAATAGACAATTAATTTATAAACTAACAAATTAAATATAACTAAAATAATTTAATATTGTACAGTCTCATCAAAGTGCCACACCGCGGTAACGTACCCAGAAGGCTGGCTAAAAATAAATATCAATAAATGACAATAACTTACAAAGGAAATAAAATTTAGGTAAGATAAGTAAAAATTAACATAAAACTTAAATATGATTTAAGTAAAGTGAAATTTAAAAAAATTAAATAAATTAAAATAAAGATTGAGTTCAACTTGGCTTCTCCTATTAAATTTCATCTGTTTTCAGCTTTTTGTATCCAATTCTTTCCGGCTACTGTAACTATTTAATCTTCTTACTAATACTACACGAAATTACTACTAAAATACATTACTAGGAATACTGTAACTGAATTTCTAACCGCAGTAGTAAGTAGGATTATTTATTTTCGCTTAAATTTAACTTTTAAAAAATCGCACAATGAACAGCTAGCTTTAAAGGTTCCAAAAGTTTATTTCTTTGAAATATTTAAAGCCGCTGGTCTCGGCCGTTCCCTTTCTCGCTGTTAATAATTAAACAACACAATTTCTGAATCACTAATGAAAAGAAACGTCATTCTTATCTAAGAACATAGATAATAAAAAATTATTGGCGTCATAACCACGCGCATTACATAGGTACTTGGGGGCTTAGCCAAAGTCACAATCGCAAAACGTTATAACGAGGTACGACAAGAACAAAATGTATGGGATTGACATAAGATTGACCACGTGATTTACCGCAGCTTATGTCAATCCCATACATTTTGTTCTTGTCTTAGTTCGTTAGCGTTTTGAAATTGTCACTTTGGCTACGGGCTTCCGATGAAAGATAAAAACAAATAAACAAAACAATTGAATACTAGTTCTAAAAAGGCTGTTTATTATCTAGTATTTAAATATCTGTTTCTATATCAAAGGACCCTGAAATAATAAATGGAATATTTATATTATTAAGCCAAAGAATTTGGAAACGCGAGCGGTTTGACGCGAGGCAAATATTTCTATTTATAATCTATAGATAAAGTTAAAATTCGTCGAGATATAACATACATATCATCACGCCTGTCTCCCGTAGGTAGGGGTAGGCAGAGACTAGAGATTTCCATTGGCTACAATCCTTACATACCTCTCTCGCCTCCTCCACACTCATCACTCTCTTCATACACGCTCGCCGATTTCAGGTACTCCTCGAGATATAACGATTTTTGATTTGTGTATTTGATATGGTCTTATGGCTCTAAACTCTGTCTATCCCGTATGGGATAAAGACGTAATTATATGTATGTATGTATTTGATATTCCTTCAATGCTGGTCTGGGAGAAAAAGAAAAACATAGAATGTACCAGCTGCTTCTCTTCCCGTGCAAGCCGTAAAAGTCGACTGAGGGAATCGGCTGATGGGGGAATCATGACATAGGCGATGCGGCTAGCAACCCATGACTATTGATTTTATGTTTCAACTGTCATCATGCTAAACGTGGCCTGAGGTCTTATGAACCTAGGCTCTGTCTACCCCGTATGGGATAAAGACGTGACTATATGTATGTATTTGATATTTTTTCATAAATACGAGTCAGTGAAAGGTACCCATTTTTAATGGATTCATAAATAAAAAGGCTAAGCGACCCAAAGTGGATCTTGGCTTCCGAAACGAGAGAGCACCATAATTTTCTATTCTGCGCGATGGTTTGCCAGTTAACATCACTACATAGTATAAAACAAAGTCGCTTTCTCTGTCCCTATGTCCGTATGTATATAATCTTTAAAACTACGCAACGGATTGTGATGCGGTTTTTTTAATAGATAGAGTGATTCAAGAGGAAGGTTTTTATGCCCATGCGAAGCCGGGGCGGGTCGCTAGTAAATATATAAAAATCATGATCATAGATTATGATTTATTTTTTTTATTAAATATACCTATTTAATATTCATTCATCATATTATTGTCGGTTTCCTGAAATTGACTTAGTCTAAATACAAACCTCCTTTTTAAAGTCGGTTAGAACGTCCAAGTACGTGATCCCTAACCACTAAACATTTATGTTGGCTAAGTGTGTAAGGGTGAATAAAAACTTAGCACTTTGAAGGACAAAAACTAGTAAAAGTACTTAGGGTAACACAGAATTATACATTTGTAGAGACGGCAATGGAAATATAACATGTAGTCTTATTTATAAGGATATCGTACCACCACACTTTACTGAAAAATCTGGTTATTATTTATTTGTTAGTTCAAAATAATTTTTACTTTGTTTATAATTTTTTTTATTTGATTTCTTACTTTTTGTGCATAGAATGTAAGAAATTCAAGTCCAAAAATAAATGTGCGCGGCGCAGCTCGACAGATTTATCTGCTACGGCGTAGCAAAATTATACTACGCCGTAGTAGCGCTACGAAATTATGAATGTGCTTTTATAAAAAACTAGCTGTTCCCCGCGGCTTCGCCCCGCGTGATACTCGGTTATATCGCGTCCAAAAGTAGCCTATGTTTGACCTCAGGTCGTTAACAACATCCCTGCCAAATTTCATCATAATCGGTCCAGCAGTTTAGCCGTGAAGAGGTGACAGACAGACAGACAGACAGACTTTCGCATTTATAATATTAGTATGGATAGTTAACCTTCCGTGAATCCATAGTTCCATAGTAATATTATAAATGCGAAAGTCGATCTGTCTATCTGTCTGTCTATCTGCCTGTCTGTCGCTTTCACGACTAACCGGTTGGACCGATTTTGATGAAATTTGGCATAAAGAAAGGACCAGGGGTTTTGACCCCTGGTCCTTTCTATATGCCAAATTTCATGTAAACATTTCAATATAAGCTACTTTTGGGCGCGATATAGCTAGCTGGCGGGAAGATCTTTTCTGTAGTTTTGTTGTTGTGGCGCTAGTGTCGCCACAAGTCTATCCTGGTTTTGTACCTAATATATCTAAGTAGTACTTTTGTTTCTAAAATTGTTACTATAAAATTAAACAACGTTATTAATTACGTACTGTTTAACCTATTTTGCCATTAACTACAGCATTCAAAAATTTTTTAAAATTTATACATACATCCACATTTTTTTTTGACCTGAAGGTAACCCTAAAAACTATCTACAATTTAAGGCAAGGTATCCAAAATGCTGGCCTCATTCCCTGAATAAATAAAATTATTATTATCTATATTATAGCGATATGTTTCAGCTTTCGAAAAATGATCACTTGAGAGAACATTCTTTAAAACTGTGTCGCATTGCGCATAATAGCCAAAAGAAAGACAAAAAAGACATTTTTATCTAACCGTGTGGTCACGGACTGGAACAGGCTCCCTGAGAGTGTCATCGCTGCACCTTCAGTCAACGCTTTTAAAAATAGATTAGTCAATGTATAAAATCTCCAAACTTAAGATGCACACGCATCATATGCTGCTAGTGTGTTTAAGAAAATAAATAAATAATCTATTATTAATTGAATTATATTCAGTGCCCCTAGTATAAGCTTTTCTTAACGCAGACGCTAGCGACTGCGTTAGGATTTTGTATGGAATTTCTTAGTTGCCTTACTATCCGCCAGAGGCGTTTTGCCATACTAAATCGCTAACGCAGTCGCTAGCGTCTGCGTTAAGAAAAACTCATACTAGGGGCACATGTGGCCACCTCTACACATAACTAAGTCTATGTTTCCAAATCCTTAACAAACCAACACATGATACCGCTAAGGCTTGTCGACTGTTATTTTGGTAAGTGATAAGTTTTTACTTTTGTTTAAATATTTATTTGGGACATCTACTTCATTAATGTCAGGCACATTAAGCCGTTGATCCCGGCAATGCTTCATGATCCCTGCTGTTCGATAGATGGCAGTCGTTAGGCTGTGTCAGATGCCTTTAGTCAGCCTGAAAAATCTGACAGTGTTGGCCACTAACACACCCGTGTCATGTTCCTATTGGTCTGGTTTCACTGTTATACGGAGATCAGACGGCAGTCGTTCAATGTACCGCCAACTCCCTTACTACCATCTCTAAAAATCATGCAAGATCCATAAGCGAGACAGCGCAATACATGATGTATGGCGAGATCTCCCTTACTCACTGGATCTTGTATGGTTTTAAGAGATGGTGGTAGCCCCCCAGGACTATGATTAAAAGCGTAACCTGGGCAAGCGTAAGCTGAAGATGCAACTGGGAAATATGCTCCGATGGAGTACATTAATGCATTGGTACCGGCTGTTATCGCTAGATGGCAGTCGTTAAAATCTATCAGTGTTGAATGAATTAATGAATGAATTAATGAATGAATTAATGAATGAATTAATGAATGAATTAATGAATGAATTAATGAATGAATTAATGAATGAATGAAATCGTTTATTTCAGACCACTTAATACAATTATACAGGTCCATATTGTGTTAGTAGAAAACTTATACAACTATGTTAGTAAAATTTAAAATGAGGATTATTATTTAAAACGTGCAAGGATGACCAATGCTTTAATATTGGGCTGTCTATCCTTTCTGGCGCACTAACAAATTGTATTTCCCACTAACAATATTTTTCATTCCCATTTCCTTTTTCATGAAAACCGGCCATATTTATATATTTTTTTCAGTTACATTTTTAAGTAAATACATCATAAAATATTAATATTTCAATGTACATGTCATTTTATGTTACATAATTACTTTTTATATGACGAGTTTGAATCTATTTGTATGTCTTATGTTAAAAGCCGACTCGCGCTTATCCGATTTTAATTTTTAATTTCCATAGAGTAGCATAATTACTTTTTAAATGACAATTTTCAGTCCCTTTTCAGTGCCCTTAGTGCGAGTTTTTCTTAACGCAGACGCTAGCGACTGCGTGAGGATTTTGGAATTTTTTAGTTGCCTTACTATCCGCCAGAGGCGCTTTACAGCCCTGCCGTACAAAATCGCTAACGCAGTCGCTAGCGTCTGCGTTAAGAAAAACTCGCACTAAGGGCACAGTACGTTGCTTGTTTGTCATTCTTCATAATAATTATTATAAATGCAGGCTAGGACGAGTTGCGTGACGTGACTGCCTAGAAATAACAATATGTCCCGACTTGTAAAGTATAGCTAATTAATTATTTATTATAATAGCTGTGAAGGATTATAAAACTTTTTCTATCGCAACTTTGATATCACTATCACTACATAGTATAAAACAAAGTCGCTTTCTCTGTCCCTATGTCTATCCCTATGTATGCTAATCTTTTAAACAATGGAACGGATTTTGATGCGGTTTTTTTAATAGATAGAGTGATTCAAGAGGAAGGTTTTTATGCTTATGCGAAGCTGGGGCGGGTCGCTAGTTTATTATAATAGCTGTGAAGGATTATATACTTTTTCCATCGCAATTTTGAAATTAACATATATAATAGAACATACATGACACCAGGGTGTGCATGGTCAGGATTTGCTTATTTTTTTAATTAAACCCAAAATTTCAGAGAAATCCATACTAATATTATAAATGCGAAAGTCTGTCTGTCTGTCTGTCTGTCACCTCTTCACGGCTAAACTGCTGGACCGATTGTGATGAAATTTGGTAGGGATGTAGTTAACAACCTGAGGTCAAATATAGGCTACTTTTGGGCGCGATATAACCGAGTCCCACGCGGGGCGGAGCCGCGGGGAACAGCTAGTATTTTCATAAATTCGTTTGGGCGCTAAACACACAACCTTAAAAGTGCTTAAAAAAGGGCTCCTAAAAAAATAACCGCATATTTTTGAAATGCATGTCAACTAATGGCTAACAAATAGTAGTACAGAGTATTTCAACGGGCTTATTAAATTTCAATATAACACTGCCTTGTCGTGTCGTGTTTGGTGCTTGTGCAAAATATCGAAAATACAGACAACAAGCTTTTCTTTCTATTTACAACTAACCCGGCGAACTCCGTACCGTCTGAACGCACTTTTCTCACCGTTCGAAACGTTTATCGAAATACAAAAAAAGAAATTGACCTACCATACAAATTGAGAATCAGCTGATCTGTTTAAGTATGGAGTGTGAAAAAAATAATTTCATATTTTGACATAACTTTATTTGGAAAAGTTGTTCGGTATAGTGGTCTGAATCTACCCTTAAAATATTTGCTGTTGATTTTTAGTCCACCTTGTATATAAAAATCAATTGCTGTTCGTTAGTCTCGCTAAAACTCGAGAATGGCTAGGCCGATTTGGCTGATATTGCAAATCCCACACATTTTGTGCTTGTCAAACTACGTTCGTCGTCATTTTGAAACTGTGACTTTGGCTTAGCCCCATGTTTTCAAAATAATCATCCCAAATTCTGACTAGTCTCTCATTGCTGTAGTCTGCACGTTCTCAATTACATTTTTCAATAGATTAAAAATAAAAAATACAGTATTATTTCTGTACTATCGCTGTTTTATGTCACTGTTGTCGTGTGGCGGCTACCTATTTAAATAGAACCTGGCTTTCGCTATAAAAACTTGTGAGTTGTGCATTGGGCTGCAAGTCACGTAAACTGGGGAGCTTGGGATAAGTCCGCCTTTGTACCTTACCTAGTTTAAAAAAATAATATGTATTCTTACACATGTTTGTTGCAATAAAGAGTTTTTCTATTCTATTCTTGGGTACCTGACCCTCCTAACGTTTTCCAGGTTGCATAAGCTTCTAAATCCGTGGTGTAGCTTTTGCTGTCTATATGAAACCCCTAGTAAAAAGGGTTGCCAAGGTCTGGCGGCAGTCGCTATATTGTTATAACCAGTAGCGACAAATCAGAACCATGATTAAAATTGGTGCAAACGTATTGTGTTCTAGTGATTTAAAATTACTTAAATTTATTTAAACTTTATTGTACAAAATACAGTTGTATAGCACAATAGGCGAACTTAATGCTAAAGGCATTATCTAACAGTCAAAATTTGGGTCAAGCAGAGATCGTAATGTGGGTTTAATATAATAGCTAGTAATTTACATAAACTACTTACTATACATATACTTACATATATACCTAGATACATATACAAGGTGGACACAAATCAACTGCAAATATTTTAAGGGCAGATACAGACCACTATACTGAACAACTTTTCCAAATAAACTTCTATCGAAATATGAAATTTTATTTTTCACTCTCCATACTAAACTAAATCAGCTGATTCTCAATTTGTATGGGAGGTCAAAAAAATTTTTTCCTATTTCGGCATGTTTATTTAGGAAAGTTGTTCAGATTAGTGGTCTGAATCTGCCCTTAAAATATTTGCAGTTGATTTAAATTCACCTTATACATAAACAACAATATATATACAAAATATGACAGAATTTTTATTTATATTAGTATTTGCTATTGTTGTTGGTGTTAATAATATGTCTTTATAATGTTACTTTAGATTAACATAGGTAGGCAGTAGTAATGTTAAAGAGTATACATTAGAAATTATGAGCGTGCTCGGTACTGGCAACCAAAGTGGCCAGGAACGTTAGACGGGAAAAAAAATAGGAACTAAAGTTGCCGGGACGTCGGAGCGGATAAAGGTTCAAACAATCATGTGTCCCAATTTGTCATTCTTGAAGTTTGTATTTCATTCCCGGTTTCTGTTTAAAAACATACCAATTTTTGAGAGCCTAGTCTTAACTTCATAGTTTCAGAGACGCTGTTTGCTGTAGGTACGCTATCAGACTAATCTAGACATGCAAACCCACGATAAGTGCTAGCTGCTTTTAATGAGCTGATATTTTATTTATAAAACTGTCTGTTTGATTGTAGGTTATCATTTACATAAGTAGATATCCCAAATTATATTATGAGTATAAATGCGAAAGTGAGTTTGTATATTTGTTTGTTTATAACCTCTTCACGCCCTATCTTCTGAACAAATCTTATTGAAATTACGCAAACACATACTTAAAAGTATTGAGAAGGTCATAGGGTACCTTTCATTCTGGGAAAATGTTCCCGAGGTAAATTCACGCGGGCAAAGCCGCGAGCAAAAGCTAGTTTTTTATTAAATAAATAAACCTAAATTAATGGCTTCTCCAAAGACAACGCTTAATTTGAATTCAAAGCTTTTACTGAACCCTTGGTGCGCGAAACCGACTCACGCTTGACCGTTTCTACCCTCTATTCGGAGAACCGAGTGGACAAACCAATAAATCAGGTGGATATCAAATCTGAGAGATAATATATCACCACGATTTGAATTTTTATTTGACAGAGCACCTGAGCACTACCTTAGAGCAGTAAACTAACCGGAGTGGCCACCGACGGGCAACCCCCTCTGCTCAATGTATACGACCGGTAATTCTGTTTGTATTTGTGTGTGTTTGCTTGTGTTCGATATTTTTGTTAAGTGTGTGCGTAACGTCGTGATCGAATAATGCATTATTATTAATACTTAGGTGTGTTTCCTTGCCCCGCGCGCGCAGAATGAGGCAGACTATTTTTAACCGACTTTCAAAAAGGAGGAGGTTCTCAATTCGTCGGAATGTTTTTTTTTATGTTTGTTATCGGATTACTCGAAGACGGCTGGACTGATTTGAAATTTCTTTTTTTTTTGTTCTAGAGGTTACATTATCCAATTGGTCCCATATTCAGCAGGACTAAACACAACCGCCAATCACACTGTTTGTATTTGCGTGTATTTCTTGCTTGTGTTGAATAATTTTGTCAAGTGTGTGAGTAGCGTCGTGATTGAATAATGCATTAGTGTTAATACTTAGGTGTGTTTCCTCACCCCGCGCGCGCAAAATTAATTAGGTACTAATTAGGCCTTTTAAAATAAGAAAAATCTCATATCTTAATCATATCTTAACAAACATACATATAATCACGTCTTTATCCCATGCGGGGTAGACAGAGCCTAGGGTCATAAGACCTTTGAAAAATTATTTCAACGTTGGAAAGCCACAAATGTGATATTACAAAATAAACTTAAGAATACAAAAGCCAGACACACACACACATACATGCATTCATACAAACACACCCACACATAGTCTTTTTTAATCCTTAAAACATAAGCCCTAGTTTCTGACTCCTTTAACACAAAAAGTCTCTTAAATGTTGGCATTTCCGAAACCAATGAACATCGAATATTGATTTACGTAATCAGAGTGATGGATTGAATAATAAATGTCAACGAAATCGTATATCTTACTATCGTACATTGCCGTGAGTCAGATATACCTATAAATGTCAAAGATTATAACTATGTATACCTACACTGCTATTTTTGGATTGATTAGATTAAAAGCTTACCTTAAAATTGTTTGATCATGAATTGTCTGCCGTGGAATCCTTCGGCTATCTGAAAATAAATAAATAAAAGTAAGTTCGAGTCTTGTGTTATGGGATACTAACTCAACGATACTATATTATATTAGGTGAATTTAAATCAACTGCAAATATTTTAAGGGCAGATTCAGACCACTAAACTGAACAACTTTCTATCTAATAAACTGATATCGAAATACGAAAAAAATTTTTTGACCTCCCATACAAATTGAGAATCAGCTGATCTAGTTTAGTATGGAGAGTGAAAAATAAAATTTCGTATTTCGATATAAGTTTATTTGGAAAAGTTGTTTAGTATAGTGGTCTGTATCTGCCCTTAAATTATTTGCAGTTGATTTGTGTCCACCTTATATACATATAGATTACATAAAAGATTATGTAATAGTGGATTATTAATGTCTATCTTACAATAGACATTAATGATCCACTATTATGCACAAATACTCGAAAAAACACAAATATTAGAAAATAAATAGTGACTTTAGCTTGGCGCCAAAACTCTATAGGGACATATACCTATAACCTCTTACAACGCTTTCATTGTCTATTAAAATCAATTTGTGACCCCTTCAATTCAAAATTGAATGACGTACCGGGTAGGGGCGACAGATAATGTAATAATCTAGGTTTTTGGTGTTTCAAATATGATTGCAGGGGATTGGTGTGATTTTACTGAGTGAAATTGTGCATTCTTAGCTTTGTTTTAAAGTTCTCTACCTCTAATATGAGATTTTATAAACGCAGACGCTAGTGACTGCGTTAGCGATTTCGAATGACAAACCTATACAGCGCTACTGGCATATAGTAAAGGATAGGTTACACAGTGCGAGCAGCTGAAGTGACAGTAGAAAGCTACTGTCCCTGTGTACTTGAATGACAGTAGCTCGACTCGCCTCGCTCGGTCACACCATACAAACAAAATCGTACGAGTTGATTACCGAGTGGCGTGCGAGCCAATGCTTGTGGAGTGGTGAGGGAACACGGACGCGAGCAAGAGCAACTGACCCACTCGCACATGATAGTAATGCCTTGATCGCACGTATCGAGTAGACGGGCGAGACAGTAAAATGTTACTCGGCCGAGACAGTGATTTCCTCTGTCACTCGCTAGGCTGAGCACTCGGCGCACTGTTTATACGCACCGACTATTCGGCCGAGGGCACTGTCTCGCCCGTCTACTCGGTACGTGCGATCAAAACATAACTCGTATGATCCGGTAAAGTGGTGCGAGTAGCTGCACCTCAGTAACTGACTGATCAGCTCGCATGCCAACCAAACGGTTTTTTCATATAAAATGAAATGAAATTGTTTATTCTCAAATTTATAATTTGGACTAGCGACCCGCCCCGGCTTCGCATGGGCATAAAAACCTTCCTCTTGAACTAGCGGTACTGGTTACTACAATAAAGCGACTGCCGTCTGACCTCCGTAACCCTTTTTACAGAAACCAGACCCACAGGAACATGGCCCGGGTGTGTCAGTGGCCAACACTGGCAGATTTATCAGACTGCCTAAAGGCGTGTCTATATTCAGCGGGATCACTATGAAATTTGATATTAGTCGTACCGTGATATATCCATTCATACTTCCATACTAATATTATAAATGCGAAAGTCTGTCTGTCTGTCTGTCACCTCTTCAGGGCTAAACTGCTGGACCGACTGTGATGAAATTTGGTAGGGATGTAGTTAACGACCTGAGGTCAAACATAGGCTACTTTGGGCGCGATATAACCGAGTCCCACGCCGGGCGGACGTTCATACATACATATAATCACGTCTTTATCCCATGCGGGGTAGACAGAGCCTAGGGTCATAAGACCTTAGGCCACGTTTAGCATGATGGTAGTTGAAACAGGAAATCAAATAGTGATGGGTTGCTAGCCGCATCGCCTATGTCATGATTTCCCTATTCGGCGATTCCCTCAGACGGACTTTTACGGCTTGCGCGGGAAGAGAAGCAGCTGGTACATTCTATGTTTTTCTTTTTCTCCCAGACCAGCATGGAAGATACGTTCGTGTGATTTCAATAACATTTATCTGTTCATTGGCCCGTAAAAGCTTAACTTTCGCTCGCGGTTTTACCTAAAATCGCTGACTCGTAAGCGCCAATTCGTTTCCCATTGAAGTTGAAAACTTTTGCATACTTAGAATGTTCTTAGAGAATTTTAATTAAAAATTAAATGGCACAAATTTTGGATTTCCTTTACTACGTTCCGAGTTTTAATAACTTTTTTGGAAATCATCATAATATTCAGTAAAATGCTGCTGTGGAGTATCCAATTAAAGAATGAAACACAGAATACCTATGATAGGCGAAGTAAGGTCTAACAGAGGTTTAAATATCTTTGTGATAAGGGTTTGACGTCATACGGCTAGTCATATATATTTTTTTTAATTTGGAATTAGCAACGTTGCCAACAATATCCAATTAAAAGCGTGTCTGATTATTTAAATAAAAAATAATTTTCGAAATTGGTACCAAATGCAAAAACAAAAAAATAATGCTAATGAATTGAGACCCCTTTTTGACAGTCGGTTGAAAATGCACGGTATAAATACACCTCACTAAGAAAAATACCCACAGGAGAAAAGCACCGGGGAAAACTTGTATAAAATAACAATAAAAATATTTATTATTTCACCTAATTAATTTTGATGTTAATAATAAGAGTCTTTATTGCACCAGGATTATAGTAGATAAATATTTTTACAAAACATATGGTAATTTTATGTACAAAGACAGCCTAAACAGTATTTTTGACCAAAATAAAATCATCTCTGCTTCAATCCGACAATATATACATAAATGCAACAATTATATAATCAACGAAATTTTGTTATTCAATATTATTTAATTATGAATAACATTTTTATCTTGAACTATAGGTTCAAAACATAATCATCAAGGTTAATTTTCTAGAAATAACCAAAACTGTTTTCAGATTCACCGAGTTTCTTACGTAAACGGGTTACAAACAAACATTCACAACACTTCACGAGTAACCATTATATGTATGCATTCCTACTTCAGCACTAAATTGTGGGCGGATCTCTTACTTATATATATTTAAAAATTTAGGTTTTGTTATGAATATCTATTTAATATTGAAAATAAACTATAAATATGTACTTATTTCAATTCATTTGATAATCAATCTTGAAATCAAACATTTATTTCAAAACTAAGGCGTTTGAACAGTAGATCATTTCTGTAACTAAAAAAAATCACGTTAATCACAAATAGTTATAAAAATACAACACTAAATATATCATAAATACCTGATAAATATAATCCAAAGGGTTATTCACAACACAAATAACGTTTTTAAATCGTTTTTTTAACACTAATTCGGTATAACTACTGCCATATTGCTGTACATAAATCCTTTCAGAAAATGCATTATAAAACACAATAACACTTAATCATAACTGAAAAATAACTGAAAATCATAATCACTGTATCTTTTAGTGTGTTTTTCGCGTATTTTTCATTCAATTTTTGTGAAATTCATGACTGAAAATGGTGTACGAAAAGATATGCGCGCGCTTAGAAGACCATTTCCCGACTACCTTTGGAACCCAGTTCAATATCGAACGAAGGAGATAGGTACATGTTAGAGCGAGAGAAAGCACCAGTGTTTCACCCCTTGAAGGAAAGTTTCAGTATTTTCATTTAATTTATTGAGGTTGTGAAAAATAATTCGCTATTTTGTTAAGATGTTTTTTCGCGGGAAGAGGTTTTTTGTATAGAGATTTTTTGATAATAATATTCTTGGTTGAATTGGTTATTTTTAAAAGGTTAAGTGCTAGCACGTAATATCTTTGATTAAAATATTACTGGTAAAAAATAAAACAAATTTAATATAATAATATCTATTTATTTATGTAAAAAATGGTATTTATAATTTATGTAATAAAAGATGGATAACAATTTAGACAAATAACAAAATTTTACCTCATTTTTTTAATTCAATGCTTTTTTATTTTTACTTTCCGGAAAGGGGATAATTTGAAATAAGTAGGTTTAATTTATTTTACGGGACTGTGAGTAAAAATTATTTATTTTTGTTTTATTTTAAACTAGCTTTCGCCTGCGGCATCGCTCGCATGAATTTCCCCCGGGAACATTACTTTTTTCCGGGATGAAAGGTACCCTATGTCCTTCTCAATACTCCTAGCTATGTGTATGCAAAATTTTAGGAAGATTGGTTCAGCTTCGATTGGCTACGCCGTAGCAGCGTTACGATGTGCTACGAGCTACGCGCGTAGCTTTCTACGAGAATAACAGGGTAGCTTCATAGAATAGACATTTTTTATGACACACTAGCGACGGATGACACGAAGCACGGAATCATCATTATTATCATACAATCAAGTGATTCAAGCCTATAATATCCTAACCAGACTGGAAACAACAACAAAGTGCATCCCATGGGAATCGAACCCACGACCCCCTGGTCTACAGGTAAACTAACTATTGAGAAATCAGATAAGGATGAGAAAGCATCGCTCGTCATGGAAAAAAAGTTTTTTTTTTACATAAGTAGCTAATCAAAGCCTGTCTTCTGTGCCCAGCGCTAAGCATCTGTCTTCTATAATCTTCTATAGCTTGCGCTGGCTTTAGATTCATGAGGTTAAAGAAATAAGGAGATATGCAAACAACAGTCGTATAGTACGAGGTTGTCATGTTCTGGTCGAGACTTATTTAAACACTAGCTGTACCCCGCGGTGTTACCTGTGGTTTGTAAACCTACGGGAATATTGTAAACATATGTTAATCCAAGGTATCAGATATCTCCATACCAAATTTCATAAAATTGGCCAAGCCATTTGCAGAGTTATAAGTAACAAACATAAAAAAAATTGTTGTTGACTCTTGCTACAAACGCTAGATGGCAGCTATTAGATTTCTTTAGACAAATCTGATATTCTAGACCACAAAACCCCTATATCGTAATCTTATTGGTCTGATTTCTCTTAAAATATTGTTATTGAGGTCACACGTCTGTCACTTCACCATCAATATTTTGTACCATGCTTATAAGCGTACTCTATTTGTCCTTTAAATACTAATTGTATTGTTACAAAGAAGATGTAAGAAGAGAAGAACTCGTAATGGACATTTCTTACGACACCCATTGGGTCTTGTTATAATATTATGTGTGCTGTGTGTAAGATTCGAAGTACATATATATATACTTAAATTTCATTATATATTTTAGGTATACGAGTATTTCATATCATAATCATAACTTTAAGAAAGAGCTAGGCTCTTGTCGGTGGAGTTCCTTCCATTTTTGTCTATCATTTGCCAGTTCTATTATAACTTGATACGACACGACTTTTGTGTTTTCCTTTATCTGTTTCATATAGCTATGCCTTGGTCTACCCTCTTCTTCCTTTTATCTTTCCTTCAGTGATGTTATTCAATAATATAATAAAATAATTATGTCCCATAAATCAGTATAACTATTTTTTGCAAAAAATTGATTACATATCTCTTTATCTCCGTGATCTAAGTCCAAACAGTCAGGTGACGTTGATTGAGCTAGACTCTATCCAGACTTCAAGTTTATCCTAGATCAGTGTTACCGCGGAATTAGGTTCCAGACTGGAATCTTAAACAGTCGCTTTTAAACTATACCTACCTGCATAGAGTTTGGTAATCGCGAGCTATCTCAATTTTTATTTTTTTATTTTTTTATCTATGCTTTCCTCCCATCCCATCCCACTATCACACTAATATTAAAATGGCGAAAGTTTGTGTGTTTGTGTGTATGTTTGTTCTTCTTTCACAGAAGAACGGCTGAACCGATTTGACTGAAATTTGGAATGGAGATTGCTTAGACCCTGGAACAACACATAGGCTATATTTTATGTCTGAATTCCCACAGAAGCGAAGCCGGCAACAGCTAATACTTAAATTATATCCATCCAAGACTCAGGACAATCAGAAAAATATCATTTTTAATCTTGACCTGACCGGGGATCGAACCCGGGACCTCCTTTATCATAAGCAGCGCCATCAAAATCCATCGCCACAAAACCAACACGTAATTTAATTATTGTCACAAAAATTGTGGACCCAAACATAATTATATTAAAAACAGATTAAATTCTTGCTATATTTATTTGGCTAACGGTACAGTTATAGACATAATACTGTTATTTTTTTACATTCTTCTGTACGAGTCGAAATGGCTATGGTATATATAAATATATATTTTAAATATGTTTCAACCAGTACATAGCGACGTCCATGCACCGCCATGCCGTTTGCCTCCCCCAAATCCTCAGTTATACAGGAGACTGGGCAATTGGGGCATATCAGATGAGCCATAGATTGGAACTTGTTACATCATTTTTATCGTAGGTAATATCACAAAAAGAGGCCATACACCGGGCCCAGAATAAATATGACTGGAGGATACTAACTGCCAGCTTGGATTATAGTGTTCACGACCCTCAGCTATGAGGATCACGACTTAAATCACAAAAAGGCAAATAAATTGTGAAGTCGTGCATTCTCCAACGGCTGTCCTTCCTCGCTTCCCCGCACCGCATCACCCCGAGGGCCATATATAAGTCTGCGCGCGTCCACCAGAAGACCTCTTGCGGATCATCTCGTCATCTCAAAGTTAAGTGGCTGGCTATCTCATAGCGGCTGCCTGACTGGATCTCGTGCCTACTTCGATCTCATGACCCCTGTCTATATCTCTTATTAACGTGTATCCTTAAGTCTAAATTTGTAAAGTAGAAATAATAAATATGGTGCGATTCGCTGAAACCTGGATTTATCTTCTCTCCTCACACATACCTTAAGTAGTAAATTTTCTCTACGTTATAAAATAACAAATTGACGGGAATTAACATCTATTTGAGATAAGTCCGCCATTGTATTGTGTTTTACCTATATTTAAATATGTTTCCTTTTATACAATAAAGATATATGTTTATAGCAGCAGTAAAATTCATTCATTCATTCATTCATATTACAAACAAACAAACAAAAGGCATTATTGTATGTGCTCCATCCCCACACTGTATCTGGACGCCCTCCGTGCTAATCTACATGGCTATATTATTATAAAGTTAGCTCAAAAATCAATGTCTGTCTGTTACGCTTTACGGCTAAACTGTTGGACTAATTATGATGAAATTTGCTAGAGATATAGTTTAAGACCGTGGTCAAAACATAAACTACTTATTAGCGCGATATACTACGCGAGTGGAGCCGCTGGCAAGTGCAAGTCGGACCAAACTATAAATGAGGAGGTCCCTTGATGTAAAAACTGTTAAGAATCATGACGCACTTTATTTTAATAAGCTTGTGAGCCTGACTGTACCCGCCATAAAAAAGAGGGGTGCGACCACGGCTCAAATGGCTGGACTGACAACACAGGGCCGGATTTTATGAATGGTCTGTCAAAATGTATAATTTATACTAACTGACACGGCCGGATTTCGCGTACGCATTCGAATATACGAAATGCGTATTAGATAGGTACGTATTTATGGGAATTTCTTTATTATTTAAAAAAAGTCATGGAATAAATATATGATAAGTCTTATCCCGTAAGTGGTAGACAGAACCTGGGGTCATAAAAAAAGAATTACGAGTACCAATGAAAAAGAAAACAAACGAGGAAATGTCTTTATAAGTAAGTAGCGCCTTTGCATCAAGTTTTCGACTGTTTTTGTTTTTATAAGTTTCCAAAATATATATGTATCAGTGTTATCTACAGTCAATAAATAAATATATATAGTATATAGTACGTCACACACACACACACAATGTGTGTGATGTGGGGGGTGAAAGCAATAACATCTTAGATGGGATACTTTCGTATATCATACTGTACTTTCAGTTTGTTTTTTATTTGGTAAATTTTGATGTGTTCAGGGATTTAATGAATAAATACTTTTTATAATTTATTTATTTATTTAAACAAAAAAAATATGTTTTTATATAAACTAAAACAACTAATATTAATAAAATTAAAACTAAAACTTATATTGCTAAAATTATAAATAAAATATAAATAATTTTAAAAGTAAATAATATGAAGCACAAAACCCTAAATCAATCCCTGGCGCTCAGATGTGACATGTGACCACCCCACGTCACTTGTTTAAGCCAATTAGGGACCAAATATGGTCTATATCTTCGTAGGAATAAACTTACATACTTTGTTAAAATTAATATAAGTATTTTCGTGAAAAGATTCCTCCTCTTTGTAAGTATAACCCATAAAATTATACCCGTGCGAAGCTGAGGCTAATCGCTAGTATTTTTATACTACGTTTTGTAATTAAATTAAATGTTTGTCAAGGCTTTCTGTAGAGTGTGTCTCTCAGTGGAAGCCATCACGCGTCCGTTGACAGAATGACAACATGTCTACGGGGTTAGTGACAGCTACAACTGACAAACTAAAATAGATAGATAGATAGATAGATATACTCTTTATTGTACCATTATCATACAAATTATACATGTTGAATACAAATACAAACAATGTGTACAAAGGCGGACTTATCGCTGATGCAATTTCTTCCAGCCAACCTTAGGGTGGAAATATGCGAGTATTATATAATTTCTGTCATCCAAATTACTTTAGGAGTACGAGTTTCTTTTTCAATCTGTATCTTGCAGTAACAGCTGCCATTATCCCAGTGACAGAATGACTACATGTCTACTGAGGCAATGAAAGCTCCAACTGTCTGACTGATTTTTATTCGCGAATATTTGTTTCTATACAAAGTTTTATATCATTTTCTGTATACATAAAACCTTAACTTAACCTACATATAAATAACTAAAAGTAACTAAAAATAAAAGCTTATAAGTTGTGTAGTCCCGGCAAGTCGTTTGTTTCTTGTAAATAAGAATATTTTGATAAAGTTTACGCGTCTCAATAGCTATTTCTTTCGAGCAAACAAACAAAATGGATGTCTAAATAAATGTATCATGCAATGTGGTGAAATAAAATACAGCACAGTTCATAAAAAAAAATCTATGGCATAACAATAAAAAACGCGCCGCAATTTTTTTTTTTCTAATCTGACGCCCGAATACTCAAACGCTACTCAATTTTGAGAGCTGCTCAAGTATCATGCTGTCGCGCTGAACGTCAACGATATGACAGTGACAGCATGATACTTAAACAGCTCTCAAAATTGAGTAGCGTTTGAGAATTCGGGCATGATTATGTCAAACAAAAGGCAGTACCCACAAGCTCAGTTTCAGAATATAATTAAATGTCAACAAAGTTTGATAACTACTTACATCTGAAATCTTCTTTTAAATATTCTCACTAAAAGATTCAAAGAACATTAAAAACCTTCGGACACATCCTGTAGTAATTTTGTCTCGCAATAATAGCTGTCACTGCCTATTAAATATTATAATATTTACTAGGTAATGAAAGCTAGTATTGAAAAACATCTTAGATCTTGATGAGAATCATAAATGCTTTTTTGCACTTTTAGTGTGGTTTTCGCATCTCGAATATAATTTGAATAAAATGTGATTCAGACTTTTCACATACATTCATTGCCGTATGTGATAACAAAAAAACGCAATATTGTAATCAGATAACCTGAATTATATATATCGCAACGCAATAAATTACAGAAAATACATTAATATAACACGAAAAATTACCAAGAGCATAAAAAAACTAGTTATTTACACATAAATCTTGTCGGTTTGTCTCAAAAAGCAAGTACCACAAGCCACGTTACAGAATTTTAACATGCAACGAAGCTTATGATAACCTTTTTTGAGACCTTTTATCTAGTTAATATCTACATAATTATTTATATATTTGAAGCTTGACAGAAGGTCTAAAAATTGACTGGTTTGTCAAATTCTGTAGAGTGTGTCTCTCAGTGGAAGCCATCACGCGTCCGTTGACAGAATGACAACATGTCTACGGGGTTAGTGACAGCTACAACTGACAAACTATAACATGCAAGAATAAAAAAATTGTTACTGTCCTATTTATTATAGGTAAATTAGTTTATTTAATATGTTTTCACTATCAATAAATTTGTAGTATTTTTGTGGCACAATAGTGTGTAGTAGCTGCTTTATTTGAATACTTTTGACGGCCATAGAACTAGTCCTTTAAGGCCTTTCTTGAATTGAATAATCTTCTTCAGTTCTACTTTAGTCAAGTCAAGTCAGTAGTCTAGACCAGTCAAGTAAGTAAGTCTGGTTAGAGTCATATGGCTACGTGAAGCGGTGGAAAAATTTCACTTACTAGCTAATAATTGGAGATTTTTGTGACAAAGATAAAAGTCACGTAATCGACACTGCACCACTTCCAAACACTCACGCTTGTTCACGGAAATGGGATAAGGGAAAGGAAAAATTAAAAAAAAAAAATAGAACCCGTGCGATTCGAACTTCTTTGAGGTAAAGGAAAAGAAAACAGTAGGACAAGTACACCAACACTACATCACTACATATTATAAAACAAAGTCGCTTTCTCTGTCCCTATGTCCCTTTGTATACTTAAATCTTTAAAACTACGCAACGGATTTTGATGCGGTTTTTTTAATAAATATAGAGTGATTCAAGAGGAAGGTTTTTATGCCCATGCGAAGCCGGGGCGGGTCGCTAGTTCACTATAATGAACACGAACACACACTGACTATCTGTCGGTAACTGACAAAGCCTTACTTTTAAATCAACTATTAAGTATTTGTCGGTAAAGGTTCTATAAGTGTATATTATTATCTTATCAAGTTATCACCACATGAAATACAAAAGGACAAGAAAATGGAAATTTTGCGGTATACTGTATGTAGGGAGCGATACAACCGAACGCGAATTCGTGGTTCCGAATGTGTTTTGTGATATAATTATTTCCAAGAATAATGACGACTAAAATCAGTGTATTGTTAAGGAAACTGTGGCATTTAATAGAACCAAAAGAATGCAGCAATCTTTATTTCAATTGCAACGTAGGTAGGTATAAGGTAGGTAGATTGTCCGATAATAAAGATGATTCCGTGCTTCGAAAGGCACGTTAAGCCGTTGGCACAGAATTAGTAATAGTACTACGTACCGTTGGTCCCGGCTGCCATCCGGTAGTCGTTAAAGAAACCACGTCAGTGCCCTTAGTGCGAGTTTTTCTCAACGCAGACGCTAGCGACTGCGTGAGGATTTAGTATGGAATTTTTTAGTTGCCTTACTATCGCCAGAGGCGCTTTACAGCTCTGCCGTACAAAATCGCTAACGCAGTCGCTAGCTTCTGCGTTAAGAAAAACTCGCACTAAGGGCACAGAGATCGAGAGGCGGTTCCGAAGAACTTTGACACCAGTGCATGGCATCAAACCCCACGACCCATTGGTAATGGGATGCTGCCAGTCGTTAACATGTTAGCAGACACACGACTGCTATAGCAGTTATAACAATTAAACTTCTATTGTTTTTTCAAAAACGTCCGCCAACGTATTTAAAGAACCTCGTCCGAGGTTGAGGTGGGTCCGAAGAACTCTTAACACCAGGGTGTACATGGTCGATTGACCGTGTCACCTACACGAAATGATGCCGATGATTAGGTAGGTATATTAACTTACCCTTACAATCAATGCAGCTAATTTTACACACGAACTACACTTCCTACTATATTACTTTAATCACAAATTTTAAGCAAGAGATTTAATAATTTAAATACCAGTTCAAAACAAAATTGTTATGACAATTTTTCAACGTGTAATTTTTTTATATTAACATTTCACTAAACACTTCTTCGACTGTCAATCGCAGACTGATAAGTTTCAAGTTAACTTAAACTATTTATACTTTCGGTACCTAAGTAACTATAGTTGTCTTTTTCACAAGATACACAAAAGAATGCATTAGTCATAGTTTTCAGATAAATGGGTACATGGATACCGATAAATAAGTAGAAAGATGAATGAATAGCATGGCAAATAATGATTAAATGTAAAAATATTTTATAAAATTTCATTGTTTTTTTTTACACGATGATTACATCAAGGTCGCAGGCAGGCGCTGGAAAGTCTGAAGTCGGTGCCGATTCTTTTAATAAAATATGCTAATTAACGAGCCAGCAGCTAGTCAACGAATTCGTAAAATTGGCACCAACTTCAAATTTATTAAAATGTTTGATATGAAGCATATTTAAACAACAATGTATTAATTATTTCATCCTTTTTATTTCAGGAATTGAAGTCGGTTTCGTTTTTAAGGCAAAAACAATTATTTTATACTTTTTAGTTTTGAATACGCAATGCCTTACAACTAAAAGTTTTAAATACTGCATTTTGGAAAGTCGGGTAAACGTCATCAGCGTCGTCTCACCTTATTGTCATGGAAAAAACTACCCAAATCGTAATAAAACTTGAAGAGTTCCCTCGATAACTCCATGATTCCATCATCAGATCCTGATCTGATGACTATGGAACCATCTAGAAAGTATACCCTTTCTAACAAAATAAGAGTTTTATAAATCGATTTTCCAGCATTGTCTCACCTACGTCTCACCTTAATAACATGGAATATATCAAAAAATACCTATGCTCAATACAAAACTTGAAGAGTTCCCTCGATTTCTCCATGATCCCATCATCAGATCCTGACCTGCTAAATATGGGACCAATTGGAAGGTATACCCTCTTCGGTCCAGCCGTCTTCGAGTAATCCGGTAACATACATAAAAAAAAACATTCCGACGAATTGATAACCTCCTCCCTTTTTTTGAAGTCGGTTAAAAATGCCCATCTTTCGTGGGTCGAATGTTTGCCAAACCCTAATAAGATTATTTTATTATCCGTCTGTCTGTCACACTTTTTTTCGCTTTCTTGACTACCCACGTAATCGTATAAAAAATCTGTTTTAATCGTTTTTCTGATCTTCGCGTTTTCTCTGTCGTGTTCTAGTTTTCACTTAGTCCAGGAAGCGCTTGAATGTCATATCATTTCTGTGTTTAGTGTGTCTCGCAATAACAACTATCATTGTCCCAGTGACAGAATGACAACATGTCTACTGAAGCAATGAAAGCTCCAACTGACTGACAGCATCTTCTTTGTCTACTTGATGAGCTTCTTATGTGTTCTTTTCTTTAAATCAAACGTATTTCTGTAGATAGTATCTCCCAGTAGAAGCTATCACGCACCCAGTGACAGAATTGAAACATGTCTACTAAGTTAGTGACTGCTACAACTGACAGATTTTTTTTTCTATCAAAGACAAACCTTACAACGTTACTGAGATAGCTGAGCGACCTATAGAGATTTTTTTAAATTAATTTATTTACTTATACATGAAATATAGATGGAGTAAAAACATACTTACCTACCAATTTAAAATAGTAAAAAGTTGCTATTTATTTCAACAGAAAGATTTCTGTGTCTGCTTTTATAAAATCTCATAACTACTAGGGGAAAATATCATTAGATTTGATTACCTCTAGCGGCTGCGTAAGGATTTTGTATGGAATTTCTTAGTTGCCTTACTATCCGCCAGAGGCGCTGTACAGGTTTGTCATACAAAATCCCTTACGCAGTCGCTAGCGTCTGCGTTTAGAAAAACTCATACTAGGGGCACTTATCGCGCGATACAGGCAAAGACATGCCGAATTGTAAAATGATCATAATTTATTGACACGCATCACTGCCCATTTATTAATAACTAAATAATCTCCATGCCGGAGAAAAACAACCGAACTGATAACCCCAATCCATAGTTTAAAAAAAATTGCCTCGCGCGATTCGAAATTCTTTGCCCATCTTTTGAAAGTTGATTCGAAATACAAAGCCACATGTTAATACATGTTTGAAATAATACCTTTTTGTTTCTCTTTGAATCATTAAAATCTGTTATCTTATCACCACAACAAAGAATTATCATAATTCTATTCACACAACATGGGAACTAATCACCACAAAAGAATGTCATTCTTTAAGTTTCCAGGTACTTAGGTACTAATACCCAAAATTTATTGTCAAGCCCGTGTCCTAGTATGAGTTTTTCTAAACGCAGACGCTAGCGACTGCGTTAACGATTTTATATGACAAACCTGTACAACGCCTCTGGCGGATAGTAAGGCAATTAAGAATTTCCATACAAAATTCTAACGCAGTCGCTAGGGGCAACTATGTATGTCGAACTCCGTGGCGTAATGGTTAACATACCTGACCGCTACTCAAGAGGTCCCAGGTTCGATCCCCGGTCAGGTCATGATGAAAAATGATCTTTTTCTGATTGATTTGGGCCTTGGATGTTTAACTGTCATCCCAAGACTGTCTACCCCGTATGGGAAAGACGTGATTATATGTATGTATGAAACACATCAATAATTTTCCGTTGATAGTTTCTCTCAAAAAAAGAATTCAGACGCACCCAGTGACAGAATTAAAACATATCTACTGAGTTAGTGATTGCTACAACTGACAAGCAAGATAATTTTTTATATATGTATTTACAAAGATATATAATGATATAAGGGTCGATACGTAATGTTATATCTATGTATGTTTACGTAGCTTAGTATATTTATTAAAAAAGTATCTCCCAGTAGAAGCTATCACGCACCCAGTGACAGAATTAAAACATGTCTACTGAGTTAGTGACTGCTACAACTGACAGATTTATATTGACATCCTTTTTTCTTGAAGAAATGCCTTATGCCTCCTTACTGCTTGTGGACATGAAGAAAATCTTAGCCTAAAACCAGAGCTATTGACTGTTTTCAAGCTTCGAAAGGCACGTTAACCCATTGGTGGTCGTTAAAGGAACTATGTCAGAGACCGAGAGGCGGTTCCGGAGATCTCACACGATATGGTTATGACTGTAGGTATATAGGATATACCATGAGACAGAATTAAAAATTCTCTATTGAGTTTACATGTTTACAAAAAAATAATTGATTATTGCTTGATCACTGAGTTAGTGAGTGCAACAACTGACAGATCATTATGTATTTTTCTTGAAATTTAAAAACATATTAAACTATTTTAGGTGAGGGAGCGGTATTAAATGATACGTACCTATGTTCTACTCAAATTCTTTATTAATAAAATTTGTACAAATACCTTAGATTCTAACATAATGTTCAATTATAAAACTTTCAAGAAAGTCGTGAATAATTTTTATCAGGGTCGGCAGGCGCTCGTGACATTCCGGTGTTCCAGGCGTCCATAAGCTATGGTAACCACTTTCCATCAGATTGGCTGTACCTGTGTAGGCCTGTTTGCCTACTAAGTAATATAAAAAAGAACATGCAGCGGTATAATTTATAAGGACAAACTTTTTAACTCGAAAAAATATTTTTTCTTCTTAGTGTGTCGACGTTTAACTTAAATATCCATTGAATCTCTCTGTGCAAATTCTTCCAAAAAAATTAATGTTAATATAGGTACTTACATTAAATCATATCATTAAAAGGTCAAATTAGATTTTATTAGATCTTTTTATTATAACTGAGAAATTTGTTAAATGCCGTTATTTTTTTATTATTTTAAATAAACATTTAATTGTCTTACTCAACTTAATGGATGTAGAGTAAAATATGTGCATGAATTGTTATTATAGTTAAAGCTTAGATCATGTACACATCAAACATTTTCTTTTTATTCGTCGAAAACATCTCCCAGTAGAAGCTATCACGTACCCAGTGACAGAATTAAAACATGTCTACTGAGTTAGTGACTGCTACAACTGACAGATTTTTGAGGCACGTAGGTACAAAATGTAATTTGTATCACTACATCACTATCACAACATAGTATAAAACAAAGTCGCTTTCTCTGTTCCCTATGTCCCTTTATGTGCTTAAATCTTTAAAACTATGCAACGGATTTTGATGCGGTTTTTTTTAAAAAGATTGAGTGATTCAAGATGAAGGTTTTTATGCCCATGCGAAGCCGGGGCGGGTCGAATATTTACATATATCATAAACTACTTGTACCCCTAATATGAGTAAATATATACGCAGATGCTAGCGACTGCGTTAGGATTTTGTATGACAAACCTGTACAGCACCTCTGGCGGATAAGTAAGGCAACTAAGAAATTTGATACAAAATCCTAACGCAGTCGCTAGCGTCTGCGTTTATAAAATTTCATACATACTTTACAAAAGAAACAAACGTTTTTCATCTAGAAAATCTAACACTAGGAGTAAAGAACTAGATTTGAATAAACCTTTTATCTGATAGCCCTTTTCTTGGGGAAGGTTTATGAGATCCTGTGCATCAAACCAGTAGAACTATTTAGTGAGACAGCTTTATGAGATGGTCACTTCATAAGCCGAGTCACCAAATTGTCCTACTGGTCATCCCAATCCTACACATTCTCATAAACGTGTGCACTGCGCTTCAATCATGGTCCTGTGCCCCTAGTATGAGTTTTACTTAACGCAGACGCTAGCGACTGCGTTAGCGATTGGGTGGCAAACCTGTACAGCGCCTCTGGCGGATAGTAAGGCAACTAACAAATTCCATACAAAATCCTAACGCAGTCGCTAGCGCGCCTGCGTTAAGTAAAACTCATACTAGGAGCACTGGATATGGCGGTACTCTACCCCTAGTATTAGATTTTATGAAATCAGACGCTATCGACTGCGTTAGGATTTTGTATGGAATTTCTTAGTTACCTTACTATACGCCAGAGGCGTTGTACAGGTTTGTCATACAAAATCGCTAACGCAGTCGCTAGCTACTGCGTTCGTGAAATCTCATACTAGAGATACTGATTGTCTGATAAAGATGACCGGTTTTCAGAAACTTACACCAGCGTGTGCAGGTTCAATTGACCTAATGAACACTTGTTCGAATAAACACAAAACCAATGCGCACTTACCTACAGAAGCTACTGTCTCCATAATGTGGTTTTGGTTCAAATATATAACTATCTTTTATCTTCGTGCGGTCAACTTAATTGGTATTTAATTTAAATTTTTTAATGTCGCAGTTAAAGTGTTAAATCGTAGTTTTTTATGTATTTTTAACTAGCGACCCGCCCCGGCTTCGCATGGGCATAAAAACCCTCCTCTTGAAACGCTCTATCTATTAAAAAAACCGCATCAAAATCCGTTGCGTAGTTTTAAAGGTTTAATAAGCATACAATCGGATATAGGGACACAGAAAGCGACTTTGTTTTATACTATGTAGTGATAGTGATAGAAATATTGCTCGTTTAATAGTATAGGATATACAGTATCTTATATAGTATACTAGCTGTTGCCCGCGGCTCCGCCCGCGTGCGCCTCGGTTATATCGCGCCCGAAAGTAGGTTATGTTTGACTCCTAGTGCATAACTATATCCATACCAAATTTCATCACAATCGGTCCAGCAGTTTAGCCGTGAAGAGGTAACAGACAGACAGACTTTCATTTATAATATTAGTATGGATGGATAACTATAGAATACAGTAAGACAAATGTCTGATTTCGTAATATTCCTATAACATGCGGTTACCTAAAGTACTTTGGTACTTACAATAAATATAACGGAACAATAAATTGATAGTGTAAATTGTTATCAATCGTTAAAAGGTCACGGAGTCTAAACCCCCGACGAAAAAGAGGTGTTTCAAATTTTAGATACTCACATACAAAGAATTTAGAATCGCGCGCGGTTTTATTAATCTATGCTCACATATGAACTTTTTTTTAGGAATTTATCCATTACTTTTTGTTATGTAATAGTTATACTTTAATATGGTTAAAAAAATACCTTGTATTCTAGTTATTTTGGTTTTTTTTAATCGATATAGAATGACGGAGATGTACGATAACAAACATAAAAATATCACAATCGAACTGCGAACCTCCTATTATTAAAGTCGGTTGAAAATAATAAATTAATTATTCTATTAACTTACCAATAAGATGATTTTATTGATATAAAAAACACATAAACACAATATAAAACAAAACGTGCTAGCACACACTCAAAATGAAATTATCTGAATTGCGAACCATATATTTTTAATTTATATTTCAGATCACGGGAATATTCCCTTACTCAGCGTTTTTGCTTCCGCGCATGTATTATTTGTATGAGCACGTAGTCGCATTATTGTTTGTTGCAATTTTTGAACCGACTGTCTTGGAAAGAGGGTTATGTTACTTACTTCATCCGAGCGGGTTTCCCAGTTACATACATCCCGCTTAACTTCAAAATCCGGGCCGGAGGGCTTTGAACAGTGCCCCTAGTATGAGTTTTTCTTAACGCAGACGCTGGCGACTGCGTTAGGATTTTGTATGGAATTTCTTAGTTGCCTTACTATCCGCCAGAGGCGCTGTACAGGGTTGTCGTACAAAATCGCTAACGCAGTCGCTAGCGTCTGCGTTTAGAAAAACTCATACTAAGGGCACAGGGCCATATTAACCTTTAGGCAGAATAGTCATATACTTAGTCTAACAACTGCCATCTAGGGCAAAAAAAAACAAAACTGCAGAATTAAAATACGCAGTCTTACATGGATATCGTAAAGAGAGATTAAGGGAATAACTTGTACGACGACGACTCTTACTCTTACTTATATACTCTTAGATCTATTCGTGGCGAAAAAATAAGCGATGTATTGACTAACATTAGCATTCCCAAGGATGGTTGACGTCAGGCAGGCGGCGGGCGGGGCAGGCATAAAAATAATGAGTCCTCTCTCATATGTGGCATAAAAATAATGCCGAGTTCTCTCTCTCTCTCTCTCATCAGATATTTTAGCGGACTCCGGGCTGTGAAGACTTACCGCTTGAGAAGCAACCGGAACACCGCTTAGATGGCTATCGAAGTCAAGACCGTGATAACTGGACCAAGGTCATATAATTATTATTCAATAAAATAACACGTAGATATACAAAATGCTTACTTGCATTTCCCGCCAAACTGAAAACCGACAACTCAGCAAGGTCGAAATAATGACGCTTATTTTTTTTCCTTCCGATATTTATTCCTCTACGAATTGGCATACATGAAAATCAATCATTGCTTAACAGTGGGCAAAAGAATTATTATATTATCATCATTATCATTTCGTGTAGGTGACACGGTCAATCGATCACGCACATGCTGGTGTCAGAGTTCTTCGGGACCTCCTCTGGGCCTCTGACGTGGTCCCTTTAACGACTACAATCGAATCATCTTTATTATCAGACAATCAGGTGATTCAAGCCTGCAATGTCCTAACCAAAACTGGAAACAACTAAACAATGTATGCTTCCCGTGGAAATTGAACCCAAGATCACGGGTCTACAGGCAAACGCCTAAGCCACTGGGCCACAGATGCAGTTATTAGATCTACTAATTAATATGATTATGTATAATAAGATTTATTTCGTCATCCCGAAAACCATAAAATAAACCCAATGTCTTTCCCTTTATGAGGTATTTTCTTCGGATCTCGGGAATCATCTAAGCGTGTTTGCTAGTTGCATTTGCGTCTTCAGCTTACGCTTGTACGCTTAGGGTCAGTTTTTAATCATGGTCGTGGTTATTACAATCAATACGCTTGTCGTTTCCCCGTTAAAGGGTTACAACCCTTTAACGGGGAAACTAAATTATGTTCGACTGGCTGTTCCCCGTGGCTTCGCCCCGCGTGGGGCTCGGTTATATCGCGCCCAAAAGTAGCCTATGTTTGATCTCAGGTCGTTAACTACATCCCTACCAAATTTTATCACAATCGGTCCAGCAGTTTAGCCGTGAAGAGGTGACAGACAGACAGACAGACTTTCGCATTTATAATATTAGTATGGATTACAAAATATAGTGGTAGAACCTTGGCGTAGTACTATTACTAATTCTGTGCCTTGGCTGTAAAAATGAAGATTCTTTTGCACTGTACAACATTGACCTATTGTCAAAATTGACATTTCAAGTCTGTGTTGCCAGATTATTTGTTTTCCATATCCAAATATAGGGAGAAAATAGAATACAGGTTAACTTTGTCATTGATCATTGTTGCAGATATAGGAAATTCGCAAATGTTCTGGAACAAATAACGAATGATGCCAGCTTCTTCAGATTGGCATCATGAGGGTTACTATCGTCTCTTAAAACCATGCAAGATCTAGTGAGTAAGCGAGACAGCGCAATACATCATATAAGGCGACATCTCGCTTACTCACTGGATCTTGCATGGTTTTAAGATATGATAGTAACCCCCCCATATAGTCGTACAACGTACAACAAGCAAAACATATTCAATTCTAATTTTTACATCGTGGTTACGTCCTTTTTCTTGAAGCGGGCGTTACATAACATACTTATCATAATACATTTTTGATGCCCTTCGGCTTTTTACATGGTATAAATATATTGATGGTAACCCTAAATTCTAATCAAAACATAAATATAACCTAAAAACTCGTACCCATCCATGGGTGTAATTACTACTTTTATTTATTTATTAAATAAAAGTAGTACTACTTATTTGTTAAACAAAGTTTAAAAGCAAATCTAAGTAACTATTTGATTTAATTAAGTCTAATTAAAAATTGTAGCTACACCACTGACAAGAGCACAGCTCTTAAAGTTTAAAGTTAAAATATAAGAGGTTAGTACAATGATAATAATTTGTTTTTGTTCGTAAAAATAGTATTTATTCAGCATACTTAGTCTTATCATATAGGTTTCAAGAAGTCTCCAGATGAATAAATACCTTGCCTAATAGAACTTTAGATTTAATATTCCTAATCTTATAAGTAAAATTTCGTGTCTGTGTTTGTTATTTAACTCCTACAAAAGTGCTCCTGATTTTTATGAAAATTTAATGTCTGAAATAGGTCGTAGGCTACTTTTTGGAGCAATATAGGCAATAGCTAAGCCAGTAATTATATACTCATTATGACAGCTCATTACATATTGTTATTACATTTTCTAAAATCTCCCTAAACTGCCTCTGTGGTCCAGTGGTTAAGTCATTTGCCTATAAACCCGGGGGTCGTGGGTTCGATGTTCATGAGAAGCATACATTGTGTAGTTATTTCTATATTGAAAGGACATTGAGGGCTTGTATCACCTTATTTACTGATAATAAAGATGATTCCGTGCTTTGGAAAGCATGTTAAGTACTCGTAGGTCTCGGCTGCCATTTGGTAGTTGTTAAAGGAACCACATTAGAGACTAATAGGCGGTTCCTACTCTACCTCCTACCTCTGACTTCAGGGTGTGCATAGTTGATTGAATGTGTCACCTACCTGTAATGATGATTTCAAAAATTTTCAGGGGAAAAATGGCAGAATTAAAGATACAACTCCGCTTCGGTGGAGGCGCCGAACTGTTATTTGACAAAATAAAAAGGAGAGACATAGAGCTACCACCTCTGCAGAAGTACAATCCAGATTTGAAACAGGAGAGCTGGAGGATAAAGGAACTGTTGATGTGGATCAAGGACAACCTGCTGAGAGAGAGACCGGAGCTATTTTTACAGGTAAGCCATTGTCATATTTCAAATTGTTACCTGCCTGTCACTGGGGTTGTCAGGTCGCCAAACCTAACAGCCAGAGCCTTACAGACCAGCCAGTTTTGCCGAACATTTGGGTAGAAAGGCCAGACACCTTACATTATTGAGGATTTTGTCTCAGCATTAATAGGTATGACAAAAAAAAATTATGTAAAATCAAGCTTTTTTTTTAAAACTTACTATTTTATTAAAAACTAAAATTAAAATAGTAAAATAAAGCTAAAATAAAACTAAAATTATTATTTTACTTTTATTATTATTATCATAAATTGACTCGTCGCCTATGCTCGGCAACACTCAGCGCTCGCTCGTTTGAGAACTGTAAAAAGCCTAACAAAAGCCGGACAAGCTGGACACCGTTGCATTTGGCTGAGCACGCAATCAAAAAGCCACCTATTTTGCTTTATTTGGACACCTGGCAACGTTACCTTTTACCCTTTTCTTCTCATTTCCTCTCTTGGGTCTGCTGTAAGAGATTTCTTTAGAAATAAGCAGCACCCTTGTACTAATGTTCTTTATTCTTTGTTTATTTTTTCTTGTATATTTTCTGTGTACTTACATGAATTCGAAGTCTATACTAATATTATAAAGCTAAAGAGTTTGTTTGTTTGAACGCTTATAACTTGGGAACTACTGGTCGAATTTGAAAAAATTCTTTCTGCATACGATAGCTTGATTCTTGGGGAAGGTTATAGGCTATAGTACATACACACCAAGGCCGAGTGAAACCACGAAGGACAGCTAGTAAACAAATAAAATTGTTTTACATTTTTCCAATTGCATTCTTAACGGTGTAGCTTCAGACCATCTCCAGATCAGCTGTGGACACATTGGTTATCCTAATTGACAGGTTGTGGGTTGTTAAAAGGCTAGAGATATTTGATATATTTAGGTTATATATATATTTAGGTTCACAGAGTCAAAGTTACCAAATTACTTTGCCTATTGCATGGCACCCACACACTACTGTTAGCCCCAGCCGATGCATGTGGGTGGGGCGCTTAGCCCCAGCCGATGCATGTGGGTGGGGCGCCGGCTGGATAACGTTTACCCGCCGTATTAAGAAATAATGATAAGCCCATTTTAACTTAAATATGTTTTGGCTCTTTCTCTCTTACCTGACATTTCATGTGAAAAAACGAGACGAAACACATTTAAGCTAAAATAGGCTTAACAAACGTATCTTAATACGGGGGTACGAGTATATATCTATATATATAAAAGAAAGTCGTGTTAGTTACTCCACTTATAACTTAAGAATGGCTGAACCGATTTAGCTGAAAATTGTCAGGGAGGTAGTTTAGAGCCAGGAGAAGGACATAGGGTACCTTTCATCCCGCTTAACTGTTCCCGAGGGAAATTCACGCAGGCGAAGCCGCGGGCAAAAAGCTAGTTTGTTATAAAATATAGTATCGTTGAGTTAGTATCACACAAGTCTCGAACTTACTTTGGGCCTAACTCAATCTGTGTGATTTGTCCATTTATATTTATTTATTTATCACAATTGTTGTTCCAGGGTGACTCAGTCCGGCCCGGCATCTTAGTCCTTATAAACGACGCAGACTGGGAGCTGTACGGTGAACTGGAGTACGAGATACAGTCGGGGGACACCATTATGTTCATATCTACGTTGCATGGAGGATGAATATAATGTTATCAGGAATCAACTTGTCTTATTTAAAACATTTGACAGTATAACCTATCTTATTAGCGAATTTCTTAGGCCTTATATCAGGCCTTTGAAAGATTTTAGCATCAGGGTTTCCACTCAAAGTAAGGGGATAAATATTAGTAAGTTTAACTTGTTTCATTCCGCTTTTTAACCCCCGATGCAAAAAGAGGGGTGTTAACTTATAACACCCCTCTTTTGACGTGTCTGTCTGTCTGTCTGTCTCTGGCATCGTAACTCCCGAACGGATGAAGCGATTTCAAATTTTTTTTTTTTATATTAGTTGACATACGGGCGAATGTTCTTAGTGTTTGATGAAAATCGGTTGAGCCGTTTAGTACTTGTGGTGATGAAAGTGGGGAAGAACAACCGAATGTCTGCAAATATACTCGAGTGGGGTCTCAATTGAAAGTGCATCACGTGCACATTACAATATAATGTGTTCAATGAAAATCGGTTGAGCTGTTACAAAGCTCTGGGGGTGTAAGTGGGGAAAATACCTGTCTGCAAATAATATGCAAATCCGTCGACCGTCACCACTAAAAAGAAAATTTGTAGATGTGGTTTTATAAATTTTAAATATAATGTTATTCTCTCCCTCTTCGCCTGATCTTTGGCATTTATAAGCAACTAGCTGTTCCCCGCGGCTTCGCCCCGCGTGTGACTCGGTTATATCGCGCCCAATGTTATGTTATACGCCTATGTTTGACCTCAGGTCTTTAACTACATCCCTACTAAATTTTATCACAATCGGTCCAGCAGTTTAGCCGTGAAGAGGTGACAGACAGACAGAAAGACAGACAGACTTTCGCATTTATAATATTAGTATGGATATCATTAACGACCAACTATTCACACAATTATTATAATCATTTCGTATAGGTGACACTACCATGCATACCCTGGTGTCAGATTTCTTCAGAACCGCCTCTCCGCCTGACGTGGTTCCTTTAACAACTACCAGACGGCAGCCGGGACCAACGGCTTAACGTGTCTTCCGAAGCACAGAATCATCTTTATTACCAGACAATCAGGTGATTCGCCTGCAATGTCCTAACTGGAAACAAAAGTATGCTTCCCGTGGGAACCGAACCCACAAACACCTGGTCTACAGGCTAACGCCTTAACCACTGAGAGCCTTAGTGTAAAATAAAACACATATTCAAGCGTAAAATATTATGTATTGTGTTCTTTCAACGTTTTCTGCCTCTCGATTGCCTCCTGTGTGTCGTCGCCCAGTGCTGTAATCTTGCAAGCTATGAAGAACCGTAGCGTATCTCTGAGGGCTGGTGGGAAGTAGGACTCTTCTATGACGGATCCTAACGCTGTGAAGCAACCCGGTAATGACCAGCGGGGACGATATTCCTTGTTCTCCGACTGAAAAGAGAAATTTGTAATTTATTTATTTATTTATTAAAACTTTATTGTTCCATAAGTACAAAATACTTATACAATTGGCGGACTAAATGCTAAAAGCATTCTCTACCAGTCAACCATTGGGATACTTTAATAATTTATACTTTTTATATTAATATACTTTTGGACAAGTGGCCAGAGGTTTCCATGGATAGGGATGAGTGGAGAAGGAGGGGGGCCTTTGCCCAGCAGTGGGACAAATTAAAAGTAAGCTAAAAAACATATATTAATATACTCTCATTTATTTTTATCTTTATTTATATATAGCTGTTCCCCGCGGTTTCACTCGCCATTAGTGTGTATGTACTATAGCCTATAACCTTCCCCAAGAATCAGGCTTTCATATACAAAAAGAATTTTGCAAATCCGACCAGTAGTTTTCAAGTTATAAGCGTTCAAACAAACAAACAAACTCTTCAGCTTTATTATATTAGTATAGATTAATATTAATATACTGTCATTTATTTTTATCTTTATTATATACTAGCGACCCGCCCCGGCTTCGCATGGGCATAAAAACCTCTCTTGAATCACTATATCTATTGAAAAAACCGCAAAAATCCGTTGCGTAGTTTTAAAGATTTAAGCATACAAAGGGATATAGGGACAGATTTATTTTATACTATGTAGTGATATACCAGATTGTCGGATGACCTGACGAAGCTAAAGTAAGTTTGAGACTTGCGTTTTGGGGATACTAACTTAACTATACTATACCTATATATATAAAAGAAAGTCGTGTTAGTTACTCCACTTATAACTCAAGAACGGCTGAACCGATTTAGCTGAAAATTGTCAGGGAAGTAGTTTAGAGCCAGGAGAAGGACATAGGGTACCTTTCATCCCGGGAAGTCCACACGGGCGAAGTCGCGGGCAAAAGCTAGTTTTATAATAAATAGATAAATATCCAAGACCCGGGCAAATCAGAAAAATAACATCATTCATCTTGACCTGACCGGGGATCGAACCCGCTAACCATTACTCCACGGAGGTTGTCAAAAGTGTTAGAAAAGGAAAATTTCGTTAAACGTCTTCGGAAGCGACCGGTAGGTCGACCGCCTATCTCGATTCTCTCCTCCCGTAATGGCTACTTGTATCGCTATCGCCACATTTCGCTCCGCATAACACACAAATCGCTTTAAAAAAAATTTTTTTGTTAGTGACAACGCTATCGTCAAAGTAAACAAAAAAAATTTTTTAAAGTGTTTTGTGTGTTAGGCGGAGCGAAATGCCAAATTCAAATTTATTTTCAATATAGGATACTCTTATCACTTATTGACGTTGCGGCGATTGTGCGAGTTATTGTGGCGATAGCGATACAAGTAGCCATTACGAGAGGAGAGAATCGAGATAGGCGGTTGACCCAAGGAATACCGCTGAAATACTAACCTTGAGCAGTCCCAGCCCCCGCAGCATGGTGTCGGCTAACATCCAAGCCGCCGCGTGCTGCTGTCCAGCACGACAGAGCATTATGGGGTAGAATTTTCGAGAAATCTGCAAATACAATTTGTACATTTTTAGGCTTAAGACGATAACTCGGTGAACACTAGCGCCACCGTCATTTAAAATTCATTAACCACTGAAAACACAAGTTATCAAAAATACCTCTGCTATAATTAAGGTTCTGGATCTGAAGTTAATTTTAATCATATTCAATTATTAAATTATAGTTTCATATAGTTACAAATTGCAACACTGCTAAAAGTGGCCGTTTTAAACAATATTGCAATTTGTAACTATAGGGAATTATAATTTAATATGTTTAAAATTAACTTCAGATCCAAAACCTTAATTACATAACACGGATTTTTGATAACTTGTGGTTTCAGTGAATAGTGATTTTTAAATGACGGTGGCGCTAGTGTTCACCGAGGTATCACCTTAATAAAAAATAATTTAAAAAACTATAACCCGACTACATTAAAATTGTGTCTAAAAAGGATGAAACAAGGAAATAATTGAGATGGAAATCCAGAAATGCAAAGGTACGAAAATGGTCATGATAAAGCCGTGGTCGCACCCGCTGTATAGTTTATACCAAAAATGTTCGTTAAAAGGTGTTCCTATCGTCAAAATTAACTTCAGATCCAGAACCTTAATTACATACGACCGATTTTTTACAACTTGTGTTTTCAGTAAATAATGATTTTTAAATGACGGTGGCGCTAGTGTTCACCGAGGTATCGTCTTAAGGTGCAATATTGCTTTAAACGGCCACTTTTAGCAGTTTTGCAATTGTTAACTATAGGTATCTATAATTTAACAATTTAATATGATTAAAATTAACTTCAGATCCAGAACCTTAATTACATACGACGGATTTTTGATAACTTGTGTTTTCATTGAATAATGATTTTTAAATGACGGTGGCGCCAGTGTTCACCGAGGTCTTAATAATATTGTATTTACTATCACCCGTATTAAAAAAAAACGTTTGTTAAGCTCATGTCAGCTAAAATTTGTTGCGTCTCTTTCTTTCACATGAAGCGTCAGGTAAGAGAAAAAGAGAAAAAACATGTTTAAGTTAAAATGGGCTTAACATACGTAAGTATGTGTTTTAAAGCAATAAAGACATGACAAACAAACTAGTCAATAAATACCTGAGCTGCTGTATTGCTGGCGTGGTAAAGGCCGGACACGCACAATGTCGCATCGACATAGGCCTGGATCAGGTCTAACGGATTCTTGATGGACTGGAAATGAGAAAAAATAATATTAGATGATTCCTGTATTTTAATATTCTGCCTCTTAATCGACGACCTCCGTCGCGTAATGGTTAACATGCCTGTCCGCTACTCAAGAGGACCCGGGTTCGGCCCCTGGTCAAATTAAAATGTTAAAAATGTATTTGTCAAGGTAATCCAAGGTAATTTAGTTACCTCTATACTAAATTGTCTATATTAAAATTGAATTAGCCGTTTGAGCGTAACAAACATACAAAACTCCACCTTTATAATATTAGGCCTAAAATTATAATTTACATTTTATATAACATACATTTACACTTTTGTATATTAACTATTAAATAATCCATATTAATATTATAAATGCGACAGTCTGTCTGTCTGTCTGTCTGTCACCTCTTCACGGCTAAACTGCTGGACCGATTGTGATGAAATTTGGTAGGGATGTAGTTAACGACCTGAGGTCAAACATAGGCTACTTTTGGGCGCGATATAACCGAGTCCCACGCGTGACGAAGCCGCGGGGAACAGCTAGTTATATAATAAATTGAAACAAAATAACAAGAAAACCTACCCCCATATTAAGAAACTATTGTTAAGCCCTTTTTAGCCAAAATATGTTTTGATTCGTTCTTTCACGGGAAAATTCGGTAAGACAGAAAGAGACAAAACATATTTTAGTTAAAATGGGTTTAACAGACGTTTCTTATATAATACGGGGGCTAGAGTCTAAAGAATAACCTAAAAACCAACATGACAATGACATTTGTTTTTTTTACCGAACGAAGCAAAGGAATAGACCGCAAAGGCCGTAGCGACGCCATTAATTCGTCATTAAAATACAATATTTTATTTAAAACTAGCTGTTTCCCGCGGCTTCGCCCCGCGTGGGACTCGGTTATATCGCGCCCAAAAGTAGCCTATGTTTGACCTCAGGTCGTTAACTACATCCCTACCAAATTTCATCACAATCGGTCCAGCAGTTTAGCCGTGAAGAGGTGACAGACAGACAGACAGACAGACAGACAGACAGACAGACTTTCGCATTTATAATATTAGTATGGAAGTATGGATAATTGGCTGATTCTAAAAATCTGAGATTTATTTCTGGTATCAAGGAACCTTATTCCTAACGACGGAAAAAAATTCAAGCGTTTTAAAAATTTTCACTCCTACCCTATTTGAGGTGACGTGCCCAAAACGCTGGCAGCATTCCCTCGTGGGATAGCACTACAAATTTTTTGTCCAAATAGGAAGTTGTATAAAATTACCTGTAAATGTGCATCGATCACGACCGCCGCTTCGGGGCCGAGTTTGTCCAAATTTTGTAAAGTTGGCTCTTTGAGAAACCTGCCCACGTCCGTTTCTACCTCTTCTATACCTAAAAATAAGATTTTTTTCTGTTAAGGTGATACCTCGGTGAACACTAGCGCCACGGTCATTTAAAAATCATTACTCACTGAAAACACAAGTTATCAAAAATCCGTCTTTTGTAATTAAGGTTCTGGATCTGAAGTTAATTTTAAACATATTAAATTATAGTTCCCTATAGTTACAAATTGCATTATTGCTTAAAACGGCCACTTTTAGCAGTTTTGCAATTTGTAACTATATGGAACTATAATTTAATAATTGAATATGATTAAAATTATCCTCAGATCCATAATTACAGCAGAGGGATTTTTGATAACTTGCGTTTTCAGTGAGTAATGATTTTTAAATGACGGTGGCGCTAGTGTTCACCGAGGTATCACCTTAAAAAAACACTTTATTTCAATTTGTGCCAATTTTTTTTTCACAACCGCCTATCGGCCTCTGACGGGGTTCCTTTGACGACCACCAGATGTCAGCCGGGACCGACGGCTTAACGTGCCTTCCGAAGCACGGAATCATCTTTATTATCAGACAATCAGGTGATTCAAGCATGCCATGTCCTAACCAAACTGGAAACAACTAAACAAAGTATGCTTCTGGTGGGAATCGAACCCACAATCTTCGGTTTTTAGGCAAACAGGCATACCCTATCCCGCTTATTCTTGGCGAAAAAATTGTGAAATATTAAAACAGGATATTTTAAGTATCGTCATCCTACCACAAACTGATTTAGTGGTTTATTTAATACTAGCGACCCGCCCCGGCATCGCATGGGCATAAAAACCTTCCACTTGAATCACTTTATCTATTAAAAAAAACCGCATCAAAATCCGTTGCGTAGTTTTAAAGATTTAAGCACACATAGGGATATTGGGACAGAGAAAGCTACTTTGTTTTATACTATGTAGTGATAAAGCCCTTACCAGAGGTGTCCAGTGTGATATCTTTGACGAAATCAGCGCTGGTGTCGAAATGCTGCGCGTCCTCGGTAGCACTGTCTTCTGATTCTCCATCGCTCTCGTCTTCCCCTTCTTCCTCGGAATCCGTTACATCTATACAAAAAAAAAAACAGTATTGAATACATTATTTTCAACACTTTCTAGAAAAAATGTAATTTTCTACTTATTTTCGTGTGGTAAAATTTATTGAGGAATGTTATATTTACATTATGTTTTTTAATAGGCTATTTGACTTATTTCCTTCATATGGAAATTTAATTTAGCCCCCACATTTTCCCTCTTCTGTTTACGTAACATTTGATGCATCAAAATTGATAGAAGTCAAGTTTATCTATCTGAAATTTGGCTTAGGTGGCTACTCACATACTCATAATCTCACACATCGGTGAGTTGCCCCCGAGCTTTTTTTACCCGACTACGGGGAAGCCAAAAGGAAGGGTAATAATGACTGCCAAAAGGCAGTCTATGTATGTATGTATGAATGTATATATATATATATATATATATATATATATATATATATATATATATATATATATATATATATATATATGTATGTATGTATGTTCCATCGTAGCGCCTAAACTACTGGACCGATTTTAATGAATAAGGTGTCAAAAGATTCTTAGAAACAGCGCGGGTAACATAGGCTATATAAATTGTATTTAAATTTTAACCGACGGAATTTAAACGACAGATTCTAACCTCAAAAAAAAAACGTGTTTGGTATCAAAAGAAAGGACTTGGCGAGCACATTACAAATATGTATATAATTCATATTGTTTAAGTTAAAATATAGGCATAAATGTTTAAAATTCATTCGTAAAGTGGTATATTTCACGCGGTTCAGTCATTTCCGTTCGGAAAACGGAAAAGCACTAAATAAAAATTAAGTCAAAAAACTATAACCCGACTACGTGGTGTCTAAAAAGGATGAAACAAGGAAATAATTGAGATAGAAATCTAGAAATGAATGGTACAAAATGGTCATTGTAAAGCCGTGGTCGCACCCATTATAAATGGATGATAGGAACATCTTTAAACGAACATTGTTGGTATACACTACTAGCTGTTCCCCGCGGCTTCGCCCCGCGTGGGACTCGGTTATATCGCGCCCAAAAGCAGCCTATGTTTGACCTCAGGTCGTTAACTACATCCCTACCAAATTTCATCACAATCGGTCCAGCAGTTTAGCCGTGAAGAGGTGACAGACAGACAGACAGACTTTCGCATTTATAATATTAGTATGGAAGTATGGATACAGTGGGTGCGACCACGGCTTTACAATGACCATTTTGTACCTATGCATTTCTGGATTTCTATCTCATTTATTTCCTTGTTTCATCCTTTTTAGACACCACGTAGTCGGGTTATAGTTTTTTAACGTAATTTTTAGCAATATTGCAATTTGTAACAGTAGGGAACTATAATTTAATGTTTGAAATTAACTTTAGATCCAGAACCTTAATTACATAACACGGATTTTTGATAACTTGTGTTTTCAGTGAATAATGATTTTTAAATGACGGTGGCGCTAGTGTTCGCCGAGGTATCGTCTTAATACTTTGCTAACTTACATTCGTCTCCGTCGCTTCCTTCGCCATCACTGAGCACAGCTGATTCACCGAGTTTGTCCCTCATTGTCTTCTTGTTGGCCGTACCGCCTAAACTGTTCCCTGTAAAATATACAACTTTTATTATTACAACTATGAGTAACTATCTTCACTATCACTATCACTATCCATACTAATAATATAAATGCGAAAGTCTGTCTGTCTGTCTGTCTGTCACCTCTTCACGGCTAAACTGCTGGACCGATTGTGATGAAATTTGGTAGGGATGTAGTTAACGACCTGAGGTCAAACATAGGCTACTTTTGGGCGCGATATAACCGAGTCCCGCGCGGGGCGAAGCCGCGGGGAACAGCTAGTATAGTATAAAACAAAGTGATGCGGTTTTTTTAATGCCTATTTTTAGTGTACCAATGTAGTCTCCCCATACTGAGACTTACTAACGCCATCTATCGAACACTTGGGAAACTGAGATTCTAACTCCGCTAACTTAAGGCGCTGTATCCCCAACCCTTAGGTATTTAAGAGGAGTGAAGTGCGATTATAGTACGTACTCGTAATGAAATAAGGTTGAAAGTGGCGATACTGGGTTGGCCTGTCACTAGTCTCCGTTCGATGCCAGTTCGGGTGAAATTTTTCAGTTTTAATTTAATATTTCACTAATTATGACTAAATATTGTAATTTTTTTTTTTTTTATAATACTTTTTACGGCCATGGAAACTTGTCCTTTAAGGCCTTTCTTCAATTTATTAATCTTCTTCAGTACTACTTTAGTCAAGTCAAGTCAAACAGTCAAGTCAGTAGTCTAATCTAGTCAAGTGAGTAATTCTAGTCAGTCAGATGGCTAAGTGAAGCGGTGGAAAAATTTCACTTAACTATAACTTGGGAGATTTTGGCGACAAAGATAAAAGTCACGTAATCAACACTGTATCACTTCCTAACACTCACGCTTGTTCACGAACACTTTGCGAATAATAATCCACCAATATTAAGCACAAATAGTCGAAAAAACCTAAGTTTTGGGAATTAAATACAGCGCCGACATAGCGACAGTTTACTTTCCCTCCAAAAACTCCATAATTTTTTTAGGTATCCCTCTGGGTCATTATGTTATTCTTTATATAGACGTAAAAAAATTGGTAGTTGTCGCTGAAGATATCAAGTAATTCGCGACGAAACCTTTTCTGGATATAGCTTTTTTGCTATTTTATTTAGCTAGGTTTTAATTATTATTTTTTAAATATTTTGATGTAATCATTTATTTTGATCCTTGAACTATACTTCATATTTTTTTCATGCTTGTATTCCATTAAGAATAGAGCTAACTGCGCGACGAAAAAATAGACGTTTTACGGTATTCCCCTGATGCACAGCGCCTTAATATATAAAGCACTAAATCAGTTTGTGATAGGATGACGACACTTGAAAAAATCATGTTTTAATAATTCACACTCTTTTTTCGCCAAAAAAAGCGGGATCTTAACTAAATTAGATTTTTTTCAATTCTTGTAGCGTACACATAGTCACGTCTTTATCCCATACGTGGTAGACAGAGCCTAGGGCCATAAGACCTTAGACCACGTTTAGCATGATGGCAGTTGAAACAGGAAATCAATAGTGATGGGTTGCTAGCCGCATCGCCTATGTCATGATTCCCCCATTCGCCAACTATCGACAATAAAAGGAAATAAATCACCACCACCACATGGTCCTACTCACCGGCTAGTACCACTTTGGTCCTCTTCGATGGTGTTGTGACAGAGTCCACAACTTCCATACACGCTTCTCTGCCGATTTCATTGTGACTTAGATCTAGGGACTGAAAACAAAGATAAAGTTAATATTTAACAAGCACTTTTAAGTGTACAACTAAATATTTACTCTTATTTACTAATTGCCTCCGTGGTTCAGTGGTTAAGGCGTTTGCCTGTAGACCCGGGGTATCGTGGGTTCGATTCCAACCGGAAGCATACTTTGTTTAGTTGTTTCCAGTTTGGTTAGGACATTGCAGGCTTGAATCACCTGATTGTCTGACAATAAAGATGATTCCGTGCTTCGGAAGGCGCGTTGAGCCGTTGATCCCGGCTGCCATCTGGTAGTCGTTAGAGGAACCGCGTCAGAGGCCGAGAGACGGTTCCGAAGAACTCTGACACTAGGGTGTGCATGGTCTATTGACCGTGACGCCTACTCGATATGGTGATGATGACTTGCTCATTTGTTTAATTTTTAATGTTTTATTTATTTATTTATGTGTAATTGTTATCATTACAGTCAGGTGACAGTATAAGTTTTGTATGTAGGTATGCAGAACTGTGGGTTTAAAAACGCCACTTTAAGCAATTCATCGAATCGAATTCATATTACGAATTCCTTAGCAATTCTTTAGCAATTCCTATTTCTTTAAATTTTTTTGAAGTGTAATTGCAAAGTTTAACTGGCCATTTTACAAAAAATTGAGGAATCGCTACAGGATTGCTAAGGAATTCGTAATATGAATCGATTCGTTGAATTGCTCAAAGTGGCGTTTTTGGACCCCTTGTACTTTATTGTGTGTATTTCCCGCCGCAAAAAAAAAAGCCAGATCTATTGGAATAGCAAAATATCGCTAGGACTACTCTCTTCCAGTACGAAAGACGTGTTGTTCGTAGATCCATACATAACAAAAACTTTGAAAGGTGAATCCGGGGAGCAAAGCTTTTGTAATATGACTCACCTCTAAAAGAACAGAGTTTTCTTTGAAAGCTTTGGCTAGAGCTTTGGCACCTTTACTCTTCAACAAGCAGTCTCCGAAATTTATTGTTTTTAGATTTTTTAACCTGCAACAAATAGATATTTTGAAATCTTTATCATCAACTAGCTTTCGGCCGCGGCTTCGCCCGCGTGAATTTCCCTCGGGAACAGTGCTTTTTCCCGGGATGAAAGGTACCCTATGTCCTACTCAATACACCTCCTAGCTATGTGTATGCAAATTTCAGGAAGATTGGTTTAGAAGATAGGGCGTGAAGAGGTAACAAACAAATATACAAACTCACTTTCGCATTTATAATATTACTAGCGACCCGCCCCGGCTTCGCATGGGCATAAAAAGATTACTCTTGAATCACTCTATCTATGAAAAAAATTCGCATCAAAATCCGTTGCGTAGTTTTAAAGATTTAAGCATACAAAGGGACATAGGGACAGAGAAAGCGACTTTGTTTTATAATATGTAGTGAATTTGAAATGAGATAGTTGAAATTCTCAGTACTATTAGCGAATAAAAAAGATACATATAAGATAGATAGATAAAAAATTATATGCTCTCTGTAACACACAATCATACTAATATTATAAATGCGAAAGTGAGTTACTTTGTTTGTTACGCTTTCACGCCCTATCTACTGAACCAATCTCCCTGAAATTTCGCATACACATAGCTAGAAGTATTGAGAAGGACATAGGGCACCTTTCATCCCGGGAAAAAGCACTATTCCAGTGGGAAATTCACGCGGGCGAAAGCTAGTAGAGAAATAACGACTTGAATGCATAAATATTTAATGAAAATTAACCTGAAACCCCCTAGTGTTATTTTTAACAAGGCCTTCGGTTAATAACATTGACTAATCTAGAATTATAACTACTATTAGGAGTACTGCCGATCGCGCACTTTAGAAACACATATGCGGTCACGATCCTCAGCATTGAAGTACTGATAAAGACGAAGAACCTAGTATTTTCACTAACCTAGGTAGTGCATTAGCGATGGCCTGCGCTCCTTTTCCCCCAATGGTGTTGTCGTTGAGATTGAGACTGCGAAGTCCCGGGTTCTGTTTGAACGCGTTCGATAGGGCTGAGATACCAACGTGATAGATTCCGTTCTGTGGCATCGCTAGCTCTTCTAATGTACCCATTTCCTGTAACAATTATTTATATTATCAAATTTCTATACATCAATACCTATCATTATACAAATTAATAAATTTAGAGTGCCTATGTGTAATATTAAAATAACAGATTTTTACTAAATGTATACACAAAAAAGATTGCAGAATTTTTGTCTGTCTGTCTATCTGTTTGTTAAGGCTGGACCGATTTAATGTTATTTCCACTGGCAGATAGCTGATGTAATAAGGAGTAACTTAGACTACTTTTATTTAATAAATTTTATCGAAACCTCTGCAAACTGTACAATAACCTTATTGTTGAATTCCATGCGCATAAAGTCGCGGGAAAAGGTAGTTCACAATAAAATAGAATCACGTTTTATAAGGCCCATAGGCAATTTTCGAACCCTAATTGTTCGATATGGAAAGCAAATAATAAAACAGTACCTGGGTGACCGAGCTTCGCTCCTATCATGCAGTAATTGTTTTTTTGCATGTAAATGATTTTTCATAGACATGGAACCTAGCTAGATTTGACTATTTATGAACTTATGTTTAAAATTTAAAATTTCAAAGAAATCATTAGAGCCGTTTTCGAAAACGCAAGTACAAATAAATTTATTGCTCGTTTAATAGTATAGGATTTTGATGACTGCATCAAATGTTTGTTTATTTGCTAACTATAAATATCACTACCGAGTGATATTGATATTTATTGTGCGTTTCCTCACCTCGCGCACATAATGTAACAGATTTTTTGACATAGTAATATGTGCGCGAGCCATGTCCGGCCCATGAGTTGGCCACAAACGGTGGGCCTACCGCCTAACTCGATTGCTATCGCTATGGCTATGGTTTATGACGTCATCTTGTCTTTTTGAATCGCCTAGCAAAGCAATATTGCTTTCACATGTCCAAGACCAAGACTAAGACAATGTCTCGGTCCATAGAACATGTGTAAAAGCAATATCGCTTTGCTTGGCAGTTCGAAAAGACAGGATGTCGTCATAAACCATAGCCATAGCGATAGCAATCGAGTTAGGCGGTGGGGCCGCGGGACGTGCGGGGGCTGCGCACGTTAAAATTTGTATGAAAGTCGGCTACTGCGCTTCAAGGTCATTACAGTTTATTGCCAACTTATATGCCGCGAACTATACCTGAAAAACTTTAGCCAGAGCCGTAGCGCCATCATTCTCGAGCCGGTTTCTGCCCGCAATGAACACTTTTAGCCGGCGAGGGTTGGCCGACAACGCCTTGGCAAGCAACCTGCCGCCGGTGATTCCCAAGCCGTTGTTGTTGAGACGCAGCTCCTGAGGCAAATAATAAATGTTATTATTTAGGTCCCCAGTCTTTTGAGTGGCTTACGCGAGGTTATTAATCCAACGATATACACAGCCCATTGAAAAAATTGATGTTAAGCGGTACTCCTGACAGAACCAGTTCCTGGCTATAAGTAATGGACATTGCTTAGAATCTGGAACAACACGTCCATACTAATATTATAAATACGAAAGTCTGCCTGTCTGTCTGTCACCTCTTCACGGCTAAACTGCTGGATCGATTGTGATACAATTTGGTAGGGATGTAGTTAACGACCTGAGGTCAAACATAGGCTACTTTTGGGCGCGACATAACCGAGTCCCACGCTGGGCGAAGCCGCGGAGAACAGCTAGTAGGCTATATTTTATACCCGAGTTCCCACGGAAGAATAGCCCCGGGCAACAGCTAGTAGTTTCTCAAGTAGTTTTCTCTTACTCCCAATCGAGAGACACTTACCTAGAAAATATGAATAAGATTATACAAATACCTGTAGCTGACTGCAGACTTCACTTTGCAGCAACTTGGCGAGCCCTTCAACTCCGATAGGGCCAAAGGCATTATCACTTAGATCGAGGAGGGATAGCCTGGCGCCAGCTGCTATCATTCCATCTCCAAGAGCACTCTGTGAAAGACAATTCGATGACAGTTATTTTATTTTTATTTATAAATAGTACCCCTGGAAGCTGTAGACGCACTAGCTGTCGCATTTATATCAAGCAGTGTTTATAGGGACAAATCACACAAATTGAGCCAGCCCCAAAGTAAGTTCAAGACATGTATATTAACTCAACAATACTATATTTTAAAACAAACTAGCAACCTGTCTCGACTTCCCATGGGCATGAAAACCTTTCTCTTGAATCACTTTATCTATTTTAAAAAACCGCATCAAATTCCTTTGCATAGTTTCAAAGATTTAAGCATACAAAGGGACATAGGGACAGAGAAAGCGACTTTGTTTTATACTATGTAGTGATAGTGAAGTGATACACATATAGATAAACATCCAAGATTAAGGCCAATCAGAAAAAAAAATCCATCCTTAACTGACCAGGGATCCAAACTGATACCACCTGAATAACGCACAGGTATGTTAACCATTACGCCACAGGGTTGTTGAAACTACAATCTTACCAATGCAGGCGGTATCTCAGTCTTCATTCTCCCCGTGAACATATCGGAAAACCGGGCTATCTTCAGCTCCGGATGGTGTTCCAGAGCCTTCGCGATGGCCTGTGCAGCAGCAACACCTAGAGTGTTGCCAGTTAATGTCAGGTACTGGAGGTCAGGGCATGCATTGATTGCATCGATGATTGGTTGCGCTGTAAAGATTTGTTTATGTTAAAGAAAAACAAAAGTTATGTGTTTGTATATTATTTAATACTAAGTTTCGGCCGCGGCTTCACCCGCATGAATTTCCTGGGGGAACAGTGGTTTTTCCCGGGATGAATGGTACCCTATGTCCTTCTCAATACTCCTAGGTATGTGTATGCGAAATTTCAGGAACATTGGTTTAGTAGATAAGGTGTGAAGAGTTAACAAACAAACAAACACACAAAATCACTTTCGCATTTATAATATTAGTTGGGATTCATGTACAGTCAAGGGCAGATAAAACTGACCCCCCCTACCGTACTTACGTTATGATCTAAGGGTTAAGTTATGACCTCGACTGTACACAGAAAAACATATAAGATCAAACAGAATAGACAACATTAAAAAAATAAGAGCTGCTTATTGCAATTGAAGCACAGTCCACAGGGGAACCATTCAGTAGTTTACTTTTTAAATACTGAAAAAAAGAACAGCGTAAACAAACAACGCTTTGTTGCATTGTGCATCTTTAAAAAGCATTATTTTGGCGCGGAAGAGGTTATGTGATGACAAACATTAGAAACGTAGATTTTATAGTTCAAAGTACACGTTTGGTATCAACGTGTATTATTACACAGAAAACATGTGTTTGTTTGTAAAATATAATATAAAAAACACGTGAAACTTTACCATCTTTTTCTGTATCCAGTTTCAGCGACTTTCCAGAAAAATCCACACCACTTTCATTTCTGTTTGGATCATTTAGAGCTGAAGTTATCGCATTAAAGTCGAACGAAGTCATTTTATAAATAAAAAAGTTAAATTAAAACGTAATAATTATCACAAAAACATAGAAAACAGACACCAACACCACTCGAATCCAACCCAACCGTTATTATAATTTAATTTTTTTTCTTTAATCAAACAGTCAACAGCCAACACTGATCTGACATTGACAGCAGAACATTTTTTTTTTGCATTACTTGTATACGGCCACAGAAACTATTTCATTTAAGCCTTTTTTGAATTTATTAATCTTTTTCAGGTTGCCTACTATCATCTCTCAAAAGCATGCAAGTTCCAGTGAGTAAGCGAGACAGCGCACTACATAATATTAGGCGACATCCCTTTTACTCACTGGAACTTGCATGGTTTTAAGAGACGGTAGTAACCCTCCAGTCAAGTAAGTACTTTAAGTCTAGCTAGTCAGTCAGATGGCTAAAAATTTCACTTAGCTATAACTTGGAGATTTTGGTGACAAAGATAAAAGTCACGTAATCGACACTTGGCTTATTATCGTTTCTTACAACCATGCAAGATCCAGGGAGTGAGGGAGATGTCACATCATGTATTGCGCTGTCCCGCTTACTCACTGGATCTTGCATGGTTTTAAGAGACGGTAGTGAGTGACCCCCCTGTACCACTTCCCAACACTCACGCTTGTTCACGAACACTTTGCGAATAATAATCCACCAATATTATGCACAAATACTCAAAAAAAACTAAGTTTTGGAAATTAAATACAGGTGGCTTACCAACATCTCTTAAAATCATGCAAGATCCTGCGAGTAAGAGGGATGTCGCATATCATCTTGCTTGTATCGCTTTGTCTCGCTTACTCACTGGAACTTGCATGGTTTTAAGAGACGGTAGTAAGCCCCCGGAGCCCGGAGCGGACAAAGTGACAATTTTCTTTTCCTCCAAAAACTCCCCTTATGTAAGAATGTGTTTGTCAGTGTCAAGTCAGTGTCAAAATCAAATTTCGTCCTTCCGCCACATAGACCTACTAAATGTATGGACAAGAACTATTGTTCTATAGCTACAATAGGTTATATAAATATTATGGTTTTCGACATAACAATATAAAATATATGTTTGTCTCATTTTATCAAATTGATATTGCCGTTTGAAGAATGAGATGGATATATTTAATGTTTTCTAGTTTCTGGCTATATTTTGGCATGACGTCATGAATTTGGCCGCGCGTGCCTTCTCCGCCATTTTATTTCACACTAGTCTTTGGTACATATGCTGTCAAACGAATGTTAGTCGAAAGTGAAATTTAGCGATTGGTCGTGTTTTGTTTAGATAACAAACTATTTTTGAACACTTGGACCCACATATCTGTTATACATTATGACAAAGTATTGTATAAAGTGGTGCAGTGCGAGAAAAAATAGAAATCGCCCTCAACTCACATTGCACAAGTAAGTTGCCTGTTTTTGTGGTTTATTTTTATTATTTCGTCAATCTGTTTAAATGTTATGTTACTAGTAGTCGTATTTAATATTATAGAATACATATTTTAGTTCATCATATGTTTCCAGGTTGGTTTCTTGTTTGTTTTCATAAGAAAGGTTTAGGTACATACAAACTGCATAAACGTAGTGATGTGTAATCAAGCACAGCTGATATCGATAAACAATACATAAAATAAAGTATTGTATTGTGCAAACTTATAACTTCGGAGAGACCAAAGAGTGTAATAAATAAGAATTGACATTGATTGCTCTAATTTATACAAGGTCTAATTTTTTTTTTTATTATTATAGGTTACCTAGTAATGAAGCAATGAAAAAGAAATGGCTTGATATAATAGGGACGGAAAATATTAACCCAAGTATTAAAAAAATATTCGTCTGTTCCCTACATTTAAAAGAAGTTTGCTTCAATAAAACCCTGGACGTAATAAGATTATGTGATGGAGCAATGTCTTCACCATCTCTTGCAGTACGTAATTTTTAATTTATTAATTAACGTATTAATAATTTATTCTTTGGCCAAAAATGCCTTGTTTGAATGTTTAGCAGGTATATAAATAAAATACATCATCAAATAGAATATATTTCTTTATCCATCCATATCTTACATATCCGGCTCACCAATGTTTAATGTAGTTCATCTAATGAAACTAAGAAAGCATAATTTTTAAATTATAATAAATTCTACCATTTTGTTATTTCCGTTTACAATACTTATTAAATACAGTATTTGTAACATAATTTTTGTAGAAATGAATAAAATTAAATACTTTATACTTGATTTTTTTCAGTTGAAAGTTTCTACTCCCACCGAAGTCGCTGCAATTAAATCCCCTGATGTCCCAGTAAGATTATATTTTAAATATTTTAAACTCAATTTTTAATTTAATAAAGGCTATTTAAATATAAACAATTTTGTACTTTTTCAGATTAAGGTTCCAGTTCAAGACACAATTTCAAAACCGCTGCCTTCTTTGGTAAGTTATTTTTGAATTTTTATTACCTATTAGTTTAATTAAATTACAACGGGAATAGTTATGAATAATATTTTACTTTCAGGTCGAACATGCAGCTCTCAATCAAAACACCAGTGTACAACCACTGCTATTGCCAAGAACTTCTTCGGTATGTGCTATTTGCTAAAATATTATCTTCTAGCTGTGGCCCGCGGCTCCGCCCGCGGCAATAAGTAGCCTGTGTTGGACCTTGGGTATAACTATATCCATACCAAATTTCATCAAAATCAATCCAGCTGTGAAAGAGTAACATATATGTTACACTGTCACAGATAGACGGACAGGCAGACTTTCGCATTTATAATATTACTATGAATTAGTATGAATATGGAAGTATAGATAGATATAGAATGAATGAAAAGTACCTTATAAGGTTTTAGGTACATCTATGTATGTACCCATCTATAACCTAGAAACTTTAATGATATTTTTCTTTTTCAGATTCAAACTGAAAGTGCAAAATCTCAAGAAAAAATGGATGCATTGAAAAAAAATGTTCCGAACAAAGAAAAATAATCAAACGGCTCAATGAAAAGGTTCGCAGGCGCGATGAAAAGTAGCTGTTTTTACTGACATTATTCAAGAGCTAGAAAAAGTAAAACTAGTAAATAATGAAGAAGCGCTTCTACTAGAAGAATGTGCAGGTCCCAAAAATTTCCTGAAAAGGCAAATTGCAAAGTCAAGAAAGTCAAATGCCTTTAGAGAGGAAATATTCTGAAGAGATAAGGAAGTTTACTCTTACACTTCATTTTTTTTCACCAAAAGCGTATAACTTCGTTAGGCAAAAATATAATACGTATTTACCTCACGTCCGCACTCTAAGCAAGTGGTACCAAAATGTTAATGCGGAACCAGGCTTTACTCAAGAAGCATTTGATACTTTAAAAAGAAAAGCTGAGCAAAGTCCTTATCCACTGGTTTGCGCCTTAGTTATAGATGAGATGGCTATTCGTAAAGCATTAATATGGCATTAGTTTTTTATTTATAGGCATTACTTATTTTATTTTGTATTAATGTTGTTACCTGAAATAAATGATTATTATTATAACTGTAGCACCTGCAGATTATCTGTTAATTTGACTAGATACCTCCTACTGATCTCCTGAAGTCCGTGCCAAGATGACTGTATCTTACCCGTTGTGTATGTAATTTTGACAACGGGGCATGACGGGGTAAAATAACTCACTAAAACTATTAACTAACTTCCCGAAAATATTTTAAGAAAGTGACAGGTGTATCTTAAAATTAAAACATTTCTTCTCAGAATGTCCGGTGTTTAATATCATCTCTAAACACCACCTTAAAACGAGTGAGTAAGCGAGATGGCGCAGTACATGATGTATAGCGACATCGCGCTTACTCAATCGTTCTTGCATGGTTTTAAGAGATGTTATTTAACCCCCTAGATTTTATTTGACAAAGCAATAACACTATAAATATAGAGAAGGGGAATGTTTTTAGTTTTTGAGTATCTACTTTTATGAAATTAACAATTTTTATCAATCAAAATGGTTGAAGTTGTTTACGGAACTATAGTCAGTATCTCGATAGCGATATATCGACGTTTTTTTGGTCATCCCTATATACGACTCCATTTTATATTACACTTTGGTTGTAGGTATACACGTTTTTTTTGTAGGTATTTCCCGTCCATACATTTAATAGGTCTATGTTCCGCCAGCTGTCGGTCCTTCTGTCATTTTCTTTTATTTCATTCATTTCATTTCATTAATTTGTCATTTGACGTCACTGACTAACAGCGATTGGTAGTGTCGATCTCACGAAAATACTTCAATCGCTAAATAGTACATAATCTCGATTTAAAATCGGAAGAACCAAGTTTGCCTTGTGAAATCACTATTCCTACGTGACTGCGTGACACTACACCATGGCGGGTTTGTATTTTTTTATATTCGAAATATGAAAAAGAGTTACTAGGTACTTTAAATGTACATTTCCAACAATTTCCAATTAGACTCCTTTGATAACCAACTTGTTATAGCGTAAAAAGTAATTTTCCATTCATTAAAGTAGACGTACTTTTGCTGTTTAAACAAGCATGCCAGGTAGCTTCAACTGTTTATTAACACTTTTCCAAGTAGTTCCACTTAACCTTTGATCCTGAATATTATTATTCGATGACAATCTACCTACTTAGCACTGTTTCAAGTATAAAATACTTACAAGGCCATTAGGCCGGTTGTTCAGTATCTGTTCTTTATAAGTATAAATTATTCAATACACTCTTAAGACACAAAACACTAGGCCATTTTTGGACTTGTTATTATGACTTGGCCCTTATAATATTCCAACATCATCCGAGCATGTTTCCCAGTTGCATGCTCAGCTTTAGACTAGAACTCTGTGTACTCTTTAATTATTTCCTAGATTTAACGGTACTGGTCATTTCAATGTGATTGCACTCTGACCTCTTATTTGGCCCTTATATTATAGAGAAATAATTATTTGTGACAAGAGAACAAGCTCCAAGAGAGAAACAGAAGTTTTCTTAGGCATAAATAGAGGTTTAAAAGATGAAAGAGGTTTAAGGAGGTTGAGAGAGGATGAATAAAGGTCTAAGGGTCAAAATATACAATAAATAAGTCAAATATCTTTATTTTTGGCCTAAAAAAGGGTAGAAACATGAACTGGTTCAATATAAAAGTGCAGACTATTTTGCTAAGGTTTCAATTGTGTGTCTGCAGGAAGAAATTTATTTAGAAATAACTAGCAGCCTTTTACCAATTTCTCCTAATGTAAAGTTTCCTATACTTATATCCTACAGTGTAGGACATAGATTAAAAAATAAATCTGCCTGGCGGCACAATTTCAAATTCTTTGGTGTAAGACAAGATTATTTTTTTATATCAAACTTTTTAATATAATTTAATCAAATATAGTGGAAAGTGTAGTTCTTTGTAAAGTATATATTTTTTAATTTCATATAACTCAAGCCATTGGCTTTTTCTACCAACCAGTAGTGGGTAAACTTTTTTAATTTTTTATTGTTAAAAGTGTTTTTTTCGGTTACAATATGTAAAATTGATTATGAATTAACATAATATGTAATACTTTTGGGTAAAGTACTTAATTAAAACTAAAAATACTTATGAAAGTTAGGTAATGGACCTTAGTGAAATTTTTAATTCTATCCTCCAACTTAATCCAACTAATCCATACTTCCATATCCATACTAATATTATAAATGCGAAAGTCTGTCTGTCTATCTGTCTGTCACCTCTTCACGGCTAAACTGCTGGCCCGATTGTGATGAAATTTGGTAGGGATGTAGTTAACGACCTGAGGTCAAACATAGGCTACCGATGCGATATAACAGTATAGAACAGCAGTATTATATATGTGAAAGTGAGTTTGTTTGTTTATTACGATTTCACACCCTATCTACGGAACCAATCTTCCAGAAATTTTGCATACACATAGTTAGAAGTATTGAGAAGGACATAGGATACATTTCATCCTGGGAAAAAGCACTTTTCCGAGGATATATCATGCGGGCGAAGCCGCGGGCAATAATAAAAATACTTAATCTTTTTCTTCCGAGCGTGTTTCCTATTTGCTTCTTCAGCTTACGCTTCAGAGCCCAGGGTACCATATTAATCATGGACTTGATTTAACTGTACTGGTTATAACAATGGAGCGACTGCCGTCTGACCTCCGTAACCCTTTTATACAGGGAAACCAGACCAACAGGAACTGATTCGAGTGTGTTAGTGGACAACACTGTCAGATTTTTCAGGCTGCCTAAAGGCATCTGACATAGCCTTAACGACTGCCATCTACCGTTAGCAGCCGGGACCAACGGCTTAACGTGCCTTCAGAAGCAAGGAGGAGCTCAAGATAGAAAACGCCACTAATGGCGACCAATCCGAACATTGCCGCGCACTCTCCGTCGCTTGACGCGCACTATAGTTACGAACTCGCGCGCCGCGCTAGGCTATCCATCTCCTCAAAAGCTGGTACTGATATATTAATAGATTACTAAGTATATTATTATTTTACTATATTATTAATTATTTTTCAGCCAACAATCCGTTCAGCAGCTTGGTGAAGACACTCGAGGTCAACGGGAAATCATACAAATATTTTGATGTTTCTGCTTTGGGACCTAAGTATGGTAAGTATTTATTGTATAGTCTATGATCTGCCTCTGTGGTCTAGTGGTTAAAACATTTGCCTTAAGGTTTTGGGTTTGATTCGAATGGGAAGCATACTTTGTTTAGTTGTTTCCGGTTTAGTTAGGATATTTGCAAGTTTGAATCCTGTGATTGTCTGATAATTAAGATGATTCCGAGCTTCGGAAGGCACTTTATCTATTGGCTCTGGCTGCCATCTGGTGGTCGTTAAAGGAAACAAGTCAGAAGCCTGAAGGCGGTTCCAAAGAACTCTGACACCAGGGTGTTCATGGTCAATTGACCCTATAACCCACACGATATGATGATGATTTTCCGTCAATTCTGGCCTTACACACATTTTGTCATACCATATTAATTTTACATGCTCAGTTTTTTATAAGACACTAGCAGTCCACCCCGGCATCGCCCGTGGTACATACATAGCCTATGTCACTCGGGGTGAATGTAGCTTTCCAATAGTGAAAGAATTTTTGAAATCGGCACAGTAGTTTTTGAGTTTATTCATTACATACATCCAAAAGTACAAATCTTTACTCTACAATATTATTAGTATCACTACATAGTATAAAACAAAGTCTCTTCCCGCTGTCTGTATGCTTAGATATTTGAAACTACGCAACCGATTTTGATGCGGTTTTTTAAATAGATAGAGTGATTTAAGAAGAAGGTTTATATGTATCCATACTAATATTATAAATGCGAAAGTCTGTCTGTCTGTCTGTCTGTCTGTCTGTCACTCTTCACGGCTAAACTGCTGGACCGATTGTGATGAAATTTGGTAGGGATGTAGTTAACGACCTGAGGTCAAACATAGGCTACTTTTGGGCGCGATATAACCGAGTCTCACGCGGGGCGGAGCCGCGGGGAACAGCTAGTACACATATATTATATAGCATGGCACCCGTGCGAAGCCGGGGCGGGTCGCTAGTAGATTATAAAAATTCTGACGAATTGAGAACCTCCTCCATTTTTTGAAGTCGGTTAAAAAGGTGCACCAGCATAACAAACGTATTTTTTTTTTAAAGTTATGTAATACGGAATCCTTCGTGTGCGAGTCCGACTCGCAATTGGCCGATTGTTAAAATTTATTTGCCCGGCAACCTATAAAAAAAGACTGCGAATTATTTTTTTAAATTTACACTGGGAGCATTGAGATGAAAATCCGTATTTACATTGATAACGCATTGATAACACCAATTAATTGTATTGCCCCGTTGATAAGGCGGTGTGAGACTGATAAATAAATATCTACCTATATCACTACATAGTATAAAACATAGTCGCTTTCTCTGTCCCTATGTCCCTTTGTATGCTTAAATCTTTAAAACTACGCAACGGATTTTGATGCGGTTTTTTTATACATAGAGTGATTTAAGAGAAAGGTTTTTATGCTCATGCGAAGCCGGGGCGGGTAGCTAGTATACATATATATAATATTAATATTCACCTATATTTGAAAAAATATTAATATTAGTTGTTAATAATTATATTAATATTTATATTAATTCATCTATTATTCATCTAATTTATAGATATATATATATATATAGATGAATATTAATATACATATTTTTTTTTGTATAACATCTCTCAAAATCCAATTCTCTTGCAGATCGTCTCCCCTACAGCATCAGGGTACTCCTGGAATCCTGTGTACGCAACTGCGACAACTTCCAAGTGCTCGAGAAGGATGTACAGAATGTTCTGGAATGGGAGACTAACCAGGCGAAAGAGGAAGCCACCGAGATTGCTTTCAAACCCGCCCGGGTTATATTACAAGTAAGTAACCCATGGAAATTTAGACCTTATTGCTTTAATATAAGGTTTAAATACAAAAACAATCTCGCCTGGGTTATATTACAAATAAGTAACCCATGGAAATTTAGACCTTATTGCTTTACGATAAGGTTTAAATACAAAATCAATAATCTTCAATACCTTCCATGTGTTACAGACAAGTAAGTTACCCGTATAACCCATGGAAATTTAGACTATGTTGATTTACAATTAGGTTCATGTACAAAATACTCTATGACAGCTTTCAAGTCCTAGAGAAGGATGTACAGAATGTTCTCGAATGGGAGACTAACCAGGCGAAAGAGGAAGCCACCGATATTGCTTTCAAACCCACCCGGGTTATATTACAAGTAACACATTGAAATGTAGACCTTATTGTATTACGATACTGGACTCCGCTCACGTGGGTATTCCGGGTAAAATATAGCCTTTGTGTTGTTCCGGGGTCTAAGCAATCTCCATTCCAAATTTCAGCCAAATCCATTCGGCTGTTCTTGAGTTATAAATAGTGTAACTAACACGACTTTCTTTTATATATATAATAACTAGCGACCCGCCCCGGCTTCGCATAAGCATAAAAACCTTCCTCTTGAATCACTATCTATTAAAAAAACCGCATCAAAATCCGTTGCGTAGTTTTAAAGATTTAAGCATACAAAGGGACATAGGGACAGAGAAAGCGACTTTGTTTTATACTATGTAGATGATAATCCATACTTCCATACTAATATTATAAATGCGAAAGTCTGTCTGTCTGTCTGTCTGTCACCTCTTCACGGCTAAACTGCTGGACCGATTGTGATGAAATTTGGTAGGGATGTAGTTAACGACCTGAGGTCAAACATAGGCTACTTTTGTTGTTTTGAGTCCAACGCGGGGCGAAGCCGCGGGGACTAGCTGGTAAGATATAAGATGTAGATATAATATGTATAGATAAATATGTTAGACTGTGAGTTGTTACGTTAATGACACGCCCATCTATGAATATCATTAGCTATTGTTAAAAAAAACTGAAGCTACCCTACCCTTGAACTATTGACGTAGTATTTTGTTATTTTGTCTGGTTGTGTTAACCGTGACTCGCGTTTAGGTTTACCTATGTTAAAAATAATAGGTAACTGTTCGTGCATACGATTACGTAAGCAATAAGCAGTCAAGCCCTGGGAAAGATGATTTAATACTCATATAATAAAGCTGAACAGTTTGTTTGTTTGTTTGAACGCTTATAAATTAAAAATTACCGGTCGGATTTGCAAAATTCTTTTTGTATATGAAAGCCTGATTCTTGGGGAAGGTTATAAACTATAGTACATATACACTAATGGCGAGTGAAATCGCGGGGAACAGGTAGTTAGAAATATTTACTAATTAGCTTTCTGCATCGCTCGTGCTCCAGTGTTCTATTTCTGATGGACCTGGTTCTTGGATGTTTATCTAAATATGTATTTGTTATATAATATACTAGCTGTTCCCCGCGGCTCCGCCCCGCGTGGGTCTCGGTTATATCGCGCCCAAAAGTAACTACACCCCTAACAAATTTCATCACAATCGGTCCAGCAGTTTAGCCGTGAAGAGGTGACAGACAGACTTTCGCATTTATAATATTAGTATGGAAGTATGGATTAGTATGGATGGTATGGATATGGATTAGTATGGATTATCGTTGAGTTAGTATCCCATAACACAAGTCTCGAACTTACTTTGGGGCTAGCTCAATCTGTGTGATTTGTCCGTATATATTTATTTATTTATCTATAGTAATAAGTACGATGTTTGGTAAGAAAGTGTAATAGTCAATGACGCTTCATAAAAAAGATGGCGCTCCTTTATATAATAAACCGCGTTTAACATCGCGGAGTTTATTCATATTTTTGTACAATTAATGTCATTATCATCCAAAGAAGTTCGAATCGTGCAAGGTCTTTTAAGTGACGCAATTTTTTTTTTAATCAATGTTTTCATAATTTCGTGTAGATGACACGGTCAATCGACCATGCACACCCTGGTGGCAGAGTTCTTCGGAACCGCCTCTCGGCCTCTGACGTGGTTCCTTTAACGATCACCAGATGGCAGCCGGGACCAACGGCTTAACGTGCCTTCCGAAGCACGGATTATCAGACAATCAGGCGATTCAAGCCTGCAATGTCCTAACAAAACTGGAAACAACTAAACAAAGTATGCTTCCCGCGGGAATCGAACCCACGACCCCCGGGTCTACAGGCAAACGCCTTAACCACGGAGGCAGTTAAATAAATAAATACATAGCATCATCCTTTCAAATTCAAATTGTTTATCCATACTTCCATACTAATATTATAAATGCAAAAGTCTGTCTGTCTGTCTGTCACCTTTTATAGGCTAAACTGCTGAACCCTGATGAAATTTGGTATGGATATAGTTATACACTAGGAGTCAAGCATAGCCTACTTTCGGGCGCGATATAACCGAGGCGCACGCGGGCGGAGCCGCGGGCAACAGCTAGTTCTCAATATAATACATTCTTTTCACTTATTGACATCAATCATTCATGACGCAATTGTTTGATCCAGGACTTAACCGGAGTTCCAGCGGTAGTGGACTTCGCGGCAATGAGAGACGCCGTAAAAGACCTGGGCGGTGACCCTCACAAGATCAACCCAATCTGTCCAGCTGACCTGGTTATAGACCATTCAGTGCAAGTCGACTTCGCTAGAACGTGAGTATCCCATCACAACTAATATTATAAATGCGAAAGTGAATTTGTATATCCATACTAATATTATAAATGCGAAAGTCTGTCTGTCTGTCTGTCAACTCTTCACGGCTAAACTGCTGGACCGATTGTGATGAAATTCGGTAGGGATGTAGTTAACGACCTGAGGTCAAACATAGGCTACTTTTGGGCGCGATATAACCGAGTCCCACGCGGGGCGAAGCCGCGGGGAACAGCTAGTTTGTTTATAAAACTCGTCTGAGGGAATCGCCGAATGGGGAAATCATGACATAGGCGATGCGGCTAGCAACCCATCACTATTGATTTCCTGTTTCAACTACCATTATGCTGAACGTGGCCTAAGGTCTTATGGCTCTAGGCTCTGTCTACCCCGCATGGGATAAAGACGTGATTATATGTATGTATGTATATTTGTTTGTTACCTCTTTCCTAACTATCCTAACTTCCTGTGCTAATCCTATCCTAATATTATTAATGCGAGAGTGAGTTGGTTTGTTACGCTTTCACGCCCTATCTACTGAACCAGTCTTTTTGAAATTTCGCATACACATAGCTAGGAGTATTAAGAAGGACATAGGGTACCTTTCATTTCGGGCAAAAGCACTGTTCCCGAAATTCACGCGGGCGAAGCCGCGGGCGAAAGCTGATTGTTCTATAGTTTTTAATTCCTTAGCTCCTCCGTCCATATGAAAGCACGTTAAGCCGTTGGTCCCGGCTGTTATCGGTAGATGGCAGTCGTTAGGCTATGTCAGATGCCTTTAGGCAGCCTGAAAAATCTGACAGTGTTGTCCACTAACACACCCGGGTCATGTTCCTGTGGGTCTGGTTTCTGTAAAAGGGTTACGGAGGTCAGACGGCGGTCGCTCCATTGTAATAACCAGTACCGACAAATCAGGACTATGATTAATAGCGTACACTAGGCTCTGAAGCGTAAGCTGAAGATGCAACCAGGAAACACGCTCGGACGATGAAGATAAGGGCAGACAGCGGAAAGCGACTTTGTTTTATAATATGTAAAGATAAATATATATATAGGGACAAACCAAACAGATTGAGTTAGCCCCAATGAAAGTTCGAGTCTTGTTTTATAGGAGACTAACTCAACGATACTATAACAAATACATACATAGCTCGATCAGAAAAAGATCATTTTTCATTTTAAACTGCCTGGGGATCGAACCCGGGACCTCCTGAGTAGCGGGCAGGCATGTTAACCGTTACGCTACGGAGGTCGTCAAAAATTAAATTACTACATAGTATAAAACAAAGTTGCTTTCCTTGTCTCTATATCCCTTTGTATGCTTAAATCTTCAAAACTACGCAACGGATCTTGATGCGGTTTTTTTTTAAAAGATAGAGTGATTCAAGAGGAATGTTTTTATGCCCATGCGAAGCCGGGGCGGGTCGCTAGTTAAGATAAAAATATAGATTTATTTAATACAATGTGTCGTTTCCAGGCCCGACGCATTGTCGAAAAATCAGGAGCTTGAATTCGAGAGAAATAAGGAGAGGTTCCAATTTCTTAAGGTAATTATTTGAACTCTTTAATAGGGGTCCGTACGCGAAGTTTAAAAACGAGACCGGTAGGTCGACCGCCGATCTCGATTCTCTCCTCTCGTAATGGCTACTTGTATCGCCATCGCCACATTTCGCTCAGCCTAACATACAAATCGCTTAAAAAAATATATTTTTTTTACATTGTCGAATGCTTGTCAATAACAAAAAAATTTTTTTAAAGTGTTTTGTGTTAGTCGGTGCGACATGTGGCGATAGCGATTAAAGTAGCCATTACGAGAGGAGAGAATCGAGATAGGCGGTCGACCTACGATTTCTCTCATAGATAGAGCATAAAAACTTTTTCTTTTTCTGGTTTCAAAGGCTCTCCATAGCAATTCAAATAGGAAAAACATCGAACATAATGGGTACCTTTGAGCTGAGTACGATTTAGGGTGGCATTTTCGACGGATTTTTATAAAATGATTGGTGGCGCTAGTTTGCTTATGATAGCCCCTTGAACGGTCGTTTTATTAGGGTTTTTATTATTGTAACATACTTAAATAGTTTTGATTTTATTCATGAAAGAAGACGAAAATTGACTATTCCCCCCCCCCCTGATCTCCGAAACTACTGAACCTAAAATTTTGAAAAAAAAATACAAAATATTGTCTATAGCCTGTAGATTACAGGAAAACCTACAAGAATACTATCAAATGTCAATTAAGTGGTAAATTCATTATAAAACGTTCACGGAAAATAGTTCACTAAAACACCACTAGATAGCGATAGTAGTAGTTCGTTGAAATACCACAATGGGCATTGTCCATTATTTCAAAGTAGTTCTGATTGAAAAACCATTTGGAGGAATAAGCTTAGTGTTTAATTTTCTGTTATCAAAATAAAAAAAGGTGCAGTAAATAATATTATTTTTAAATAAATAATTTTGACTTTTATTTGCCTTCTATGACGTCACTGTTGGCTGTATGCGCTGTGTATTTTTTTTCCTTTGCCTTAATATTGAGCGATAAGAAAATGTCACTGTCAAGTCAACGTCTATCCGCTCTGTTCAAACATTGCCTAAACAAAAACATAACCTCATCTCAATCATATTAATAATAAAAGTGATTGCTTGTGAATCTAAAGATGAATTATAACAGAAAATATTTTGTCCCAATATGTAAAAACGATTCGATAAATATGTACACTTACATTAGCATCTTCGCTCCTCTTATTCCGGCTACATTATGTTTGCTACTCGTAATAATATACTCCAGTATCATCACATTTTCAACTTTAGGTAAGTTGCGTGAACCAGCTTTCTCAAAGTTGCTCATGTTGTAAGTACTTAATGAAAATTAAACCAAATGAAAGATAGGTAATGAAAATAAAACCACAGGCACAAATTATTGTTTGAGGTTATTTGAAATATTTCCAATGACCAAATTCAGAAAGGTGACATTGGCATATTTGACACGAGTATATTTTTTAATTTCCGTCTGACTATCTACTGCATTGTACAACCACGCGTGACGTCACGCGTGAAATAATTTAAAATTAATATAAATTAATCTAAGGTATATAAATCAGAAATATTCAAATAGGTATCATAAAATATAGTAAGCTATCTGAAAAAAATATAAAAAAAAAGGGAAAAATTTAAGACAATGCCCATTGAATTTAACAACTCAAATTCAAATTGTTTATTCTCAATATAGGACATTCTTATCACTTATTGAATTCAATCATTACTTAAATTAAGTTTACCACCACTTGCAAAGCGCAAGTGGAGAAGAAGCGGCGCCCCAAACTCCACTGCAGCATTTTCTCCAGAACGTCAATTTACAAAATTTGAGTCAGAACAGACGAATTTACATTTGCGTGAATATTTTTAATATTAAATATGTTTGTATTAAAGATTATTTAGATAGTAATAAAATGTCAAATAATATTGGCTTTGTACGGAACCCTCTCCACGCGAGTTCAACTCGCACTTGACCGGTTTTTTTTTTTTAAATCTATGTTTTATCTATATTGGTTTATATGTTTGGCAGTGGGGCGCCCAGGCCTTCGACAATATGCTGATAGTGCCGCCTGGCTCCGGTATAGTTCATCAGGTTAGTGTGTCTTCATCCGAGCGTGTTTCCCTTCCCATTCAACATTTTAATTAGAATAATTTAAGTTTTATTTTGTTTTAGATTTAGTTTGGTTTTATTTAGTTATATTATTTTTGTTTAAGTTTTCTTTCTATTGCATTACCTTAACTACCTATCTTCTCAATAATAATATCATGATAAACTAAAAAAAAAAAAAATATTATCTTTTCTGATTGGCCTGGGTCTTGGATGTTTATCTATATATGTATTTGTTATAAAATATAGTATCGTTGAGTTGGTATCTCATAATACAAGTCTTGAACTTACTGTTCAGGTATGTAGTTCTACTTTTGATAACTAGATGGCGTTGTATCGTGTTAGTGGATTGTGAAACGCGATATGGTTTCGCTTGCATCTCCATATATAGGTCTCCAGGACATTTTGCAGTTCAGTTCAGTCCAGTACTCCAATAAATAGTTTAAAACTATTCTGGAGTTTAATTTTAGACCTTCCAGGTCATGAGAATCGGTCTCGTGGCCTATACACTTACTTTGGGGCTAACTTGATATGTATATTTTTTTATTTTATTTATTTACTAGCTGTTGCCCGCGGCTCCGCCCGCGTGTAGGTCGCTTTTCGCGTAACCTGTGGAAACTACAACTATCCAGACCTATAGTTAATTCTATTGTATCCTTTTCCCGTGCCAATTTTATAAAGCCATTACATTGCTACAATATCATTAAATATTAGGGCCACTTCTTTCTCAAATACCGTTTTTAAAATCAATAGGAATCAGTATTAAACAGTCGTAAAATTCTGAAAAAAATATATGTTTTTAGTTGAGGATATAGCAGAGTGAAATTCGCTTACAGTAACAGTACCAATATCAGACAAAATTCGCTCGATAGAAAAATCTAAGTTGCCTCCTTTGGAAGTTTATTTTCAATACTATGCCTAAAATAATAAACTTATTGTCCTGCTTTTTATACCAACCTTTAGATAAAGTATTTATATAGTGAAAATAGCTGAAGTAGATTTTGTAGTGTTATTTTCCCAAATATGATGTCTTAATGTCTACAAAATGAGTGAGCGCCGCGACTACGCGGCTTACGGACAACGGACCTTCAGAAGAAGGAGCCCTTAACATTCATACTATCAATCTTTGTCTCTAAAAGAGTAGACGCAGCCTATTACAGAGTCATTAGGACCTAAAATTCACTCCCAAAGTTTTAGTGGGCGTGAAAATTGGAGAAAAGCTCAATAAATAGTGATAAGTCAGATAAATTTGTCCTTACGACACGACCGTATTATTCCGTCAAACACTGATTTGATTATTTTTTAAACCAAAGCCAAACCAAACCAACCAATCAATTCAAATAGCTTACAATACAACACAACAAACGACCGATAAAAAAACCAACCAATAGTACTAAATCAACAGCCAAATTTTTTTTTAATAATTAGAATGAATTGCTGCCGTAAGGAAAAATTTCAATCTGCTATTAAAATAAAGTCAGCGCCATCTATTGATATTTTATGTAACTAAATCATACGCCCACAAACATTCAATGTGTTATTTTATTAAAATTTAATAGAGACTGCAGTGTGTTTTTGTCTTTATTGATATAAGTAGAAATTCTAGCTTTATCTAAATTAAATACATTTATGTAAATCGCATTCAACTGTTTAAAAGTTTTGAAGCAGTGCTTGTAGTAAACTTTAAATGGCCATAACTTCTATTTCCCTTAACCGATTTTGATGAAACAAAGATTTTACAACGCTCCTAATTATATGTAATTCACCTGTGAAAACAGCGTTCAAATCTGTTGAGTAGTTTTGAAATTATAACGCACCACACAGACAGAAAGACAGACAGACAAAAAGTGCAAATATTGTTTTTTTTTTTGTATTTATTACTCTTCTTTAATTGCCCCGTAGAGGTTTTTTAGAAAAATATTTAATGTACAGACACTCGATTTTTACTGTCTTATTATATGTATAGATAGATAAGTACAAAATGCTTTTATGTTAATGGAATTAACGCTAAGAGCTTTCTCTAAGTAACAAAATAATTCTAGAAAACAAATAAAAAACGAAAACAGAAAATTCCAGCTACTTTCTAGAAACATTTCTTTACTAAAATATTTAAAAAAAATAGACTTCTAAAAAATTAATACAAAACAAAAAAAGGAAAACAAAAGAAGTGATGTCTAGCAGGATTCGAACCCTCTACTTAAAAATATGATCCGCTACCTCTACCGATAGGCCAACATGCTTTACTTATTACTGCCGAAATTTCAAATGGGTTTTGTCTATAAGTTTTAAAGCAGTGTTTGAAGTAAATTTTCAATCGACCATAACTTCTTTTTCCCTTAACCGATTTTGACGAAACAAAGTTTTGACAACGCTCCTAATTATATGTAATCCAACTGTAAAAACCGCGTTTAAATCCGTTGAGTATTTTCGAAGTTATAACGTACCAGACAGACATACATACATACATACATACATACAGACAGACAAAAATTCCAAAAACTGTCTTTTTGGTTTCTGTTACTCTTTTTTAATCGCACTCAATCAGTTTTTTTGAAATATATTAAATGTACAGACACTCGCATTTTAGTGTCTTATTATATGTATTGATAATGAGAATAATTTTATTAAGATTGCCTATTGTGCTATACCACTGTGTTTTGTACAATAAAGTTTTAATCACTACATAGTATAAATCAAAGTCGCTTTCTCTGTCCCTATGTCCCTATGAATGCTTAAATCTTTAAAACTACGCAACGGATTTTGATGCGGTTTTTTTTAAAGATATAAAGAAGTATTAAAGATTTATTTATATTTATATGTATGCGATAATAAAACCACTGTTCCCGAGGAAAATTCACGTAGTTGAAGCCGCGGGCGGGGTCTAGTTACTTATATATTTGATACTAGCTGTTTCCCGCGGCTTCGCCCCGCGTGTGCCTCAGTTATATCGCGCCCAAAAGTAGCCTATGTTTGACCTCAGGTCGTTAACTACATCCCTACCAAATTTCATCACAATCGGTCCAGCAGTTTAGCCGTGAAGAGGTGACAGATAGACAGACAGACAGACTTTCGCATTTATAATATTAGTATGGATTTGTTGGTTCGTTTTGAAAAGTGGTAATATGCAATATGTAACTACGTATAATTGTTGTTTTTAGGTGAATTTAGAATACCTCGCTCGAGTGGTGTTCACTGGAGAGACGCTGCACCCTGATTCGGTGGTGGGCACAGACAGCCACACAACCATGATCAACGGGCTGGGAGTGGTGGGGTGGGGGGTTGGTGGTGAGTTGGTTATTTATTTACTGAATTCATGTAAACATATATTCAAACTAGCTGTTCCCCGCGGCTCCGCCCCGCGTGGGACTCGGTTATATCGCGCCCAAAAGTAGCCTATGTTTGATCTCAGGTCGTTAACTACATCCCTACCAAATTTCATCACAATTGGTCCAGCAGTTTAGCCTTGAAGAGGTGACAGACAGACAGACAGGCTTTCGCATTTATAATATTAGTATGGATTAAAAATTCAGATTCAAAATTCAAATTCAGGCGCTGCCTGAGGACCCAGAGGTCGTGGGTTCGAATTCCACCGGCAGCATACATTGTTTAGTTGTTTCCAGTTTGGTTAGGACATTGCAGGCTTGAATCACCTGATTGTCTGATAATAAAGATGATTCCGTGCTTCGGAAGGCACGTTAAGCCGTTGGTCCCGGCTGACATCTGGTGGTCGTTAAAGGAAATATGTCATCGGCTGTCGGTTCTGAAGAACTAATCAATTCTTTTATTTTTCTATATAGGGACAAATCACACAGATTGAGTCAGCACCAAAGTAAGTTCGAGACTTGTGTTATGGGATACTAACTCAACGATACTATATTTTATAACAAATACATATATAGATAAACATCCAAGACCCAGGTCCATCAGAAAAAAGATCATTCTTCATCTTGACCGGTAGGTCGACCGCCTATCTCGATTCTCTCTTGTAATGGCTACTTGTATCGCCATCGCCACATTTGGCACAACACTTTAATTTTTTTTTTGTTATCGAATGCGATGTCGCTAACAAAAAACACAATGTTTTTTAAAGCGTTTTGTGTGTTAGGCGGAGCGAAATGTGGCGATAGCAATACAAGTAGCCATTACGAGAGGAGAGAATCGAGATAGGCGGTCGACCTACCAACCGGGGATCGAACCCGGCTAGCGGACAGGTGGCCTACTATCATCTCTAGCAAGTTCCAGTGAGTAATCGAGACAGCGTTATACATGATGTGAGGCGACATCTCTCTTACTCACTGGATCTTGCATGGTTTTAAGAGCCGGTAGTAACCCCCCTAAAGAAGATTAACAATTCAAGAATGGTCTTAATGGACTTGTTTCCAGGGCCGTAAAAATATTGCAAAAAAAAAAAGGAAGGCACAATCATTTTTTTGTGACCACACTGTGGCACTATCCATACTTCCATACTAATATTATAAATGCGAAAGTCTGTCTGTCTGTCACCTCTTCACGGCTAAACTGCTGGACCGATTGTGATGAAATTTGGTAGGGATGTAGTTAATAACCTGAGGTCAAACATTGGCTACTTTTGGGCGCGATATAACCGAGCCCACGCGGGGCGAAGCCGCGGGGAACAGCTAGTACTATATAATGGTAACATCGTCTTGGTTAATGACGTCATAAACTATGAAACTTTAAAAAATCATACAAAATTAAAAATTATCATTTAAGAGAAAAAAAAAATGAAATTAGCTTCCTAAAATAGTCTAAATTTTCAGTTAAAAATATATAATAACAAAAAAAAAAATTTTTTACTTAGCATACCCAATTGACCGTACGATATGTATTCTGTAATCCGTGTTTCAGGTATCGAGGCCGAGGCCGTGATGCTCGGGCAGGCTATAAGCATGTTGCTGCCGAAAGTGGTCGGCTACAAGCTAGTCGGGGAACTGAACCCACTGGCGACATCTACAGACTTAGTGCTCACTATTACTAAGGTAGATAATTTTTTTGACACTACCTTTAAACAAAATTTTCGATTATATCTTGTTAAGTTGATACCTCGGTGAACACTAGCGCCACCGTCGTTTAAAAATCATTATTGATTGAAAACACAAGTTATCAAAAATCCGTGTTATGTTATTAAGGTTCTGGATCTAAAGTTTATTTTAAACATATTCAATTATTAAATTATAGTTCCATATAGTTACAAATTGCAAAACTGCTAAAAGTGGCCGTTATAAGCAATAATGCAATTTGTAACTGTAGGGAATTATAATTTAATAATTATTCTAAATCCATACTAATATTATACATGCGAAAGTCTGTCTGTCTGTCTGTCTGTCTGTCACCTCTTCACGGCTAAACTGCTGGACCGATTGTGATGAAATTTGGTTGGAATGTAGTTAATGACCCGAGGTCAAACATAGGCTACTTTTGGGCGCGATATAACCGAGTCCCACGCGGGGCGAAGCTGCGGGGAACAGCTAGTTATATATAATTATAAATATTAAAAATCATTATTCGTTGAAAACACAAGTTATCAAAAATCCGTGTTATGTAATTAAGGTTCTGGATCTGAAGTTAATTTTAAACATATTAAATTATAGTTCCCTATAGTTACAAAATGCAATATTGCTTAAAACAACCATTTTTAGCAGTTTTGCAATTTAAACCCATATGGAACTATACTTCACAAAATTTCGCATACACATAGTTAGGAGTATAGAGAAGGACATTGGCTACCTTTTATCCCGGGAAAAAGCACTGTTCCCGAGGGAATCTCACGCGGGCGAAAGCTAGTATATACAATACATATGCTTTATTTATTTTATTTATTAACTAGCGACCCGCTCCGGCTTCGCGTGGGCATAAAAACCTTCCTCTTGAATCACTCTATCTATTAAAAAAACCCCATCAAAATCCGTTGCGTAGTTTTAAAGATTTAAGCATACAAAGGGACATAGGGACAGAGAAAGCGACTTTGTTTTATACTTTACTAGTTGTTCCCCGCGGCTTCGCCCCGCGTGGGACTCGGTTATATCGCGTCCAAAAGTAGCCTATGTTTGACCTTGGGTCGTTAATTATATCCCTACCAAATTTCATCACAATCGGTCCAGCAGTTTAGCCGTGAAGAGGTGACAGACAGACAGACAGACAGACTTTCGCATTTATAATATTAGTATGGATTTCGCTTTCATGCATACATTTGATGGGAAAAAATACATGGACTCTTGTGGGATGTTGCGAAGTCAAGTCTTCTCATCTTCTTCTTCTTGTGAGGGCACACAAATATAAAAGATTGAATTTTCATGTCAATAAAAAAAAATCAAATAAAAATAATATTAATTTACAAAACATGTCAAATTGCAAACATACGATTATAATATCTACCTACTCTCTGCTTCTGTGGTCCATTGGTTAAGGCGTTTGCCTGTAGACCCGGGGGTCGTGGGTTCGATTCCCGCGGGAAGCATACTTTGTTTAGTTGTTTCCAGTTTGGTTAGGACATTGCAGGCTTGAATCACCTGACTGTCTGATAATAAAGATGATTCCGTGCTTCGGAAGGCGCGTTAAGCCGATGGTCCCGGCTGCCATTTGGTAGTTAAAGGAACCACGTCAGAGACCGGAGAGGCGGTTCCTAAGGAGTTTAAGTTTTACATAAAACTTATTTGTGAAGAGAAAATAAATCTATCAGTCTTTCGACGGTGTCAACCAACTACAGGCAGAACTCGTTTTTGTGGAGAGCGGGTAGATATTTCAACTCTGTTTCTAGGTCATTGGACATAGACATATTCAACACCAATCCTAACAGTGCTAAACGTTTATTGTATGGTAATTTCTTTGATAATATATAAATTATAAATTAATTGTAATTGTATTTTTTGCACGTCTAAACATTCAACTATAATGCATTATAAATACTTACAAAACAAGCATCTATCTACTTTAATCAACAGGTTGATTGCTAGATTTAACTAGTGTAGTTTTGGCGTTCCCGTTATCTCAACACATAATTTGTATCTATATGTAAAGACCTATTATTGGCTTTTTGTTATAAAATCTGTTACCTAGAAAACTACAAAAAGAAAAATCAGCCAAATCGGTCAAGCCGTTTTCATGCTATGTCGTGACAACGGAAAACTGGTTTCATTTTTATATATATAGATGTAGGTATCTACTTACAGTACAGTTTTGTAGGTACTTATAGTGATTTCCTAATAATATCAACATAGCTCAATAAAGCTTCTTATAAAATATTTATATTTAGGTATATTACTAAGCTTAGCTGTAAGATGATGCTTTAAGCATTAAATCCGCCTATTGTAATATAAAATTTGTATTTTGTTTTCAAAACACAAACTTTTAAATATATTTCGTAAGGACATGCAGCGAGTATGGAGCACCTAAGTAACAAATAATTCGATGTCAAAGTCCAACGTCTTTTTGCGACTTTTTAGGTCGCAAAAAGACGTTGGATGCAGACGACAATTAATCTAGTGGTTCATGTATTATGCGTTTGGAATCACTTAAAAATAATTCCCAGGGATTTGAGAATTTGTAGAAAATATACCTACATTCAGTTATGTTAATGGAATTATAAAAGAGTGTATTTAAAATAGATATTGTTGTATAAATAGTAGTTTGCTTTACAGATATCTTATTTATTAATTTTAAAAAAAATTACCAATAGTCTTAATTGATGAATCATAACATAATAAACTGCATCACAAAATGATAGTACCTACCTATGTTTTTGCATTATCTTCACAGAGAAACCCAGTTATTATTACATAGTTTATGTAATATATTTAGTATTTATAGCACAGTTGGTAAAACAATCCTACTCGGAAAGTGTTTTATGGCCATTGAAAAAATGATGGGAAAGTCCATTAGAAAGAAAATATGAAATTATAAAAAATATAAGCTGTTGCCCGCTTGATACTCGGTTATATTGCGCTACATCCATTCCAAATTTCATCAAAATCGGTCAAACGTAACAGACAGACAGATAGAAAGAGATACTTTTGCATTTATAATATTCATCCAAATGTATAAAATAAAATAAAATAAAGAAATTATTTATTTATTTATATTAATTCCAGCACCTCCGCTCGCTGGGCGTGGTGGGCAAATTTGTAGAGTTCTTCGGTCCCGGCGTGTCCGCGCTGAGCATCGCCGACCGCGCGACGGTGGCCAACATGTGCCCGGAGTTCGGGGCCACCGTCGCCCACTTCCCGGTCGACGAGAGGTCGCTCGGATACCTGGCGCAGACAAGTGAGTGCATTCGATATTGGCAAACGAAAGAGATCCAATTTGGTACATACTCCACTGAACTTAAATATAATTAATGTATGTTGTTGTGCTGATTCTGTGGTACCAAATAAACAGCTTTTCTTTCTTTCTTTCTTTCTATCCAGCAGTTTAGCCGTGAAGAGGTGACAGACAGACAGACAGACTTTCGCATTTATAATATTAGTATGGATAAATAAATCATATAAATGTAAATGACGTTAGATAGGCCCATTTTAACTAAAATATGTTTTGGCTCTTTCTAAATAAATAAATAAATTAATCCCTTCCTGGGATATGGGATAAGTCATTGTCTTCTGGTTTTAAATTCCAAATTGGCAAATGAAAGAGATCACTTCCTGGGATAAGTCCGCCATTGTCTTCTGGTTTTAAATTCAAAATTGGAAAATGAAAGAGATCCCTTGAATGAATGAATTTTATTGCTGCTATAAACATGGTCTTAAAAAGTTATTAAATATAAAGTAAACATATGTATCACACATTTAGTCAATAACTAACATGCAACCTTCCTGGGATAAGTCCGCCATTGTCTTCTGGTTTTAAATTCAAAATTTGAAAAAGAAAGAGATCCCATCCTGGGATAAGACCGCCATTGTTGTCTGGTTTTAAATTCAAAATTGGAAAAAGAAAGAGATCCCATCCTGGGATAAGTCCGCCATTGTCTTCTGGTTTTAAATTCAAAATTGGAAAATGAAAGAAATCCCTTCCTGGGGATATATGATAAGTCCGCCATTGTCTTCTGATTGTAATAATATCTCACTCTCCATACTTAAACAGATCGGCTGATTCTCAATTTGTATGGGAGGTAAAAAAAAAAAATTTTTATTTTCGATATAAGTTTATTTGGAAAAGTTGTTCAGTATCGTGGTCCGAATCTGCCCTTAAAATATTTGCAGTCGATTTGAGTCCACCTTATATTCTAATCTGCTACACCCGACAGGGTTAAGATTCAAGATACTTCATTTGTTGTATATATATATATATATATATATATATGTACTAGCTGTAACTCGGTTATATCGCGCCCAAAAGTAGCCTATGTTTGACCTCAGGTTGTTAACTACATCCCTACCAAATTTCATCCCAATCGGTCCATCCGTTTAGCCGTGAAGAGGTGACAGACAGACAGACAGACTTTCGCATTTATAATATTAGTATGGATGTATATGTATATTGTTATTTATATATTTGTATATATAGGTATATATGTAAGTTTATGTATTTATGTTACTATTATATTAAACCCACATTACGATCTTGATGCTTGACCCAAAGGTTGAATGTTAGATAATGCTTTTAGCATTAAGTTCGCCTATTGTGCTATACAACTGTATTTTGTACAATAAAGTTTAAATAAATAAATAAACATACACATAAATTCCATGCAGTGTCGAGACAGATAAACATGTCCAGCCAGGATCGGTGTACATATCACATATTACAATTCAATTTTTCCAATTCCTTAAGGTAATTATTGGAACTCTTTTTAGGGTTCCGTGCACACAGTTTAAAAACGATACTCAGATTCTGATATATACAGCCTGTTCAGGATTGAACTCCTGATGAAATTAAAGAGCAACCAATGTTGTATAAACTTTTAATTATGTCACTACCTACATTATTTTTAACATTCCCTTGCACTTTACGACTTTTACTGCTAAGACACGTATTGTACATTTCATTATCTAAATATTAATTAAATAACGTTTTATAACCGAGTTTGAGTTTAATTAGTCAAATTCCATTGTGTCAACTACGAGACGCAAACACAGCCTTAAAACTTTCACAGTTAATGTCTATTACCTTTTTTTTTCTTTTAGAAGTATTTTATTAGCGAACTGCCTTCTTAGATTTTTTTTCGATTTGACCTGATTTTAGAGTAAAGGAAATATTCAAATTCAAATTGTTTATTTTCAATATAGGATTTTCTTATCACTTATTGACGTCAATTGTTACTTATTTTAAGTTTACCACCACTTCCAAAGCGCAAGTGGAGAAGAAGTGGCGCCACAAACTCCACAGCAGCATTTTCTTCAAAAACGTCAATTCACAAAATTTGAGTCAAATCAGACGAGTTTACATTTGAATATTTTTATAATTACCATAAGGTTATTATTAAATTATTAAATATTGAGGATTATTGAATAAAATGATTGGTGGCGCTAGTTGGCTTATGATAGCCCCTTAAGATGAGACCTCGGTGAACACTAGCGCCATCACCATTTAAAAATCATTACTCACTGAACACACAAGTTATCAAAAATCCGTGTTATGTTATTAATGTTTTGGATCTGATGTTAATTTTAAACATATCAAATTGTTGAATTATTAGAAAATGTTTTATATTTAACAGACTCTTGACATTAATAATTTTCCTGTAAATTAGTGTTATGAATATACGTGGAACCTTTTAATATTTCGATAATATTATATTTCAGACCGTCCAAAGGAAAAAATCGACGTGATTGAAGCATACCTCCGCGCGACCAAGCAGTTTAGGAATTACGAAAACGCGAGTCAGGATCCTATATTCTCTGAGGTAACTTAAATAGTTTTTGCAAAGTCAATTATTTATAACTAGCTGTTCCCCGCGGCTCTGCCCCGCGTGGGATTAGGTTATATCGCGCCCAAAAGTAGCCTATGTTTTACCTCAGGTAGTTAACTACATCCCTACCAAATTTCATCACAATCGGTCCAGCAGTTTAGCCGTGAAGAGGTGACAGACAGACAGACAGACTTTCGCATTTATAATATTAGTATGGATAAAAAAATCATATAAATGTAAATGACGTTTGAAAAGCCCATTTTAACTAAAATATGTTTTGGCTCTTTCTCTCTTACCTGACACTTCATGTGAAAGAACGAGACGAAACATATTTTAACTAATATAGGCTTAACAAACGTTTCTTAATACGGGGGATCTAATTACATCATACTAATGAATGGTATTTTTTTTGTAGTGGAATTAATTCACAATATGGCAATCAAACTTATAGCTTATTTTTGACAGTATCAAGTTTAATTTGAATTTTCTTTATTTAGTCAAGTAATGTCAGTAGTCATGTCTAGTCAAGTTAGTCAGAGGGCTAAGTGAAGCGGTGGAAAAATTCACTTAGCATTATCTTGGGAGATTTTGGTGACAAGGATTCAGTCATTTATACGACATTGTACCACTTCCCAACACTCACGCTTGTTCACGAACACATAGCGAAGAATAAACAGCACAAATGCCCGAAAAAACACACATTTTGGAAAATAAATACAGCGCGGACAACATGACATTTGATTTTACCGCCAAAATTCGCTAATTATATACTAATAAGTTATTATCTATGCTTTTGTATAAGTACAATAAAGTTATAACCAAAGAAGTTTGAATCGCGCTGTCTCGACGCAATTTTTTTTTTAACAAACAAACATTATGAATGTTTAACACTGCCCCCCCCCCCCCTCCCACTTTTCCAGGTGGTAGAATTGGATCTGTCGACGGTGGTGACATCTGTGAGCGGTCCCAAGCGACCGCAGGACAGGGTTTCCGTTTCCGTCATGAAGAAGGACTTCGAGGACTGCTTGAATAATAAGGTAAGGATTTTTTTATTTTTGAATTTACTAGCGACCCGTCCCAACTTTGCGTGCAGATAAAAACCTTCCTCTTGAATCACTCTATCTATTAAAAAAAAACCGCATCTAAATCCGTTGCGTAGTTTTAAAGATTTAAGCTTACATAGAGACATAGGGACAGAGAAAGTGACTTTGTTTTATACTATGTAGTGATGTAGTCAAAAAAAAATTGTTCAGTTCGCAGTTAACGAAAAAAAACAAACAAACAAAACAAACAAAGTTACTCTTTATTACATAAGCCATATGCCAATGAAAATCCCGTCACAATCGGTCCAGCCGTTCCAGAGATTACCCGGAACAGACAGCCCTCTCTGCATAATATTTCTCCCACGCGCTCTAAACCTCGACCTATATTTCATTCATTCATTACATCTAAAACCTACCTGTGTTTGACAAAATAGTTTATTTATTTATTTTTCCTTAAACACAATCGAACGTCAGTCAGCAGTAATTATCACTTACCCAGTGACAGAATTGTACACGTGTCAAATGGGTTAGTGACAACTAAAACTGACCGATTGTTTCTCAACAATAAAGCAAGTATAAATAGCTATTTTATCATTATGACTGTAACATATATATTACTAAGGAATATTTGCAGAATGGCGTCAGTCAGCTTCAGTCGTTACTTACCCAGTGACAGATTTGAACACATGTCAAATGGGCCAGTGACAACTACAGCTGACTGGCTGTTCCACAACACTGAAGCACAATCGAATTACATTTCGGAACATAATGTTGAATTCTAAAAAAGTTGGATTCTCAACTGTAAAGATGTATGTAGAATGGCGTCAGTCAGCAGCAATTATCACTTACCAGTGACAGAATTGTACACATGTCAAATGGGCCAGTGACAACTTCAACTGACTGTGTCAAACCACTAAAGCACAGTCACATTATTTAAAACAGAAAATATTTGAACAATGGCGTCAGTCAACAGAAGTTATTACTTACCCAGTGACAGATTTGAATACATGTCAAATGGGTCAGAGACAACTACAACTGACGGACTGTTTCACAACACTGATACACAATTATATTACTGTAAAGATGTATGAATGATGGCGTCAGTTAGCAGAAGTTATTACTTACCCAGTGACAGACTTGTGCACATGTCAAATGGGTTAGTGACAACTACAACTGACAGACTATTACTTTTTATTTTAAATCTTAAATCATTTATTCGCACGTAAATACAGTAAATAGGGGTCCTAAATTACAAATCAAATACATTAAATAAAAATAAAATGTTTAAAGTGTAGGTGTCAGCAGTAATTTTTACTTACCTAGTGACAGATTTGAACACATGTCGAATGGGCTAGTGACAACTACAACTGACTGCATGTTTTTAATTGTCTTATTTTAAATTAACAAACACAATACATAAATTCAGTCGTGTAATAAAAACTAAATTTTTTAGCGTAGGCGTCAGGCAACAATAATTATCATTTACCCAGTGACAGAATTGTACACATGTCAAATGGGTTAGTGACAACTACAGTTTTATTCTAAATTAACACAATATAGCGGTATAAAGTAAAAATAAATTTATTTGTAGAGTATGTTTTAGTCAGCTTCAGTTATTACTTACCCAGTGACAGAATTGTACACATGTCAAATGGGTTAGTGACAACTACAACTGACTGCATGTTTTTAAATGTTTTATTTTAAATTAACAAACACAATACTAAAATTTAGTCGTGTAATAAAAACTAAATTTTTTAGCGTAGGCGTCAGGCAACAATAATTATCACTTACCCAGTGACAGAATTGTACACATGTCAAATGGGTTAGTGACAACTACAACTGACTGACTATTTCTTATTGTCTTATTCTAAATTAACACAATAAAGAGGTATAAAGTAAAAATAAATTTATTTGTAGAGTATGTTTTAGTCAGCTTCAGTTATTACTTACCCAGTGACAGAGTTGTACACATGTCAAATGGGTTAGTGACAACTAAAACTGACCGATCGTTTTTCAACACTAAAGCATTTATTACTAAGGAATATTTGCAGAATGGCGCCAGTTAGCTTAAGTTATCACTTACCCAGTGGCAGATTTTAACACATGTCAAATAGATTAGTGACAACTTAAAGTGACTGGCTGTCATATAACAATTTTTATTTCGTATCACTAGGACGTTTAACATATGTTAATTATATGAAGACTTTCGTCAGTCAGCTTTAGTCGTTACTTACCCAGTGACAGATTTGAACACATGTCAAATGGGCTAGTGACAACTACAACTGACCGACTATTACTTTTTATTTTAAATCATGAATCATTTATTTGCACGTAAATTCAGTAAATAGGGGTCCTAAATTACAAATCAAATGCATTAAATAAAAATAAAATGTTAAAAGCGTAGGTGTCAGTCAGCAGTTATTATCACTTACCCAGTGACAGAATTGTACACATGTCAAATGGGTTAGTGACAACTACAACTGACTAACTATTTCTTATTATCTTATTCTAAATTAACACGATATAAAGTAAAAATAAATTTTATTTGTAGAGTATGTTTCAGTCAGCTTTAGTTATTACTTACCCAGTGACAGAATTGTACACGTGTCAAATGGGTTAGTGACAACTGTAACTGACTGACTATTTCTGATTGTCTTATTCTAAACTAGCGACCCACCCCGGCTTCGCATGGGTATAAAAACTTTCCTCTTGAATCACTATCTATTAAAAATAACGGCATCAAAATCCGTTGCGTATTTTTTAACATTTAAGCATACAAAGGGACATATGGACAGAGAAAGCTACTTTTATACTATGTAGTGATTAACACAATATAGAGGTATAAAGTAAAAATAATATATTTGTAGACTATGTTTCAGTCAGCTTTAGTTGTTACTTACCCAGTGACAGAATTGTATACGTGTCAAATGGGCCAGTGACAACTACAGCTGACTGGCTGTTCCACAACACTGAAGCACAATCGAATTACATTTCGGAACATAATGTTGAATTCTATAAAAGTTGGATTCTCAAATGGTTGATACTGTAAAGATGTATGTAGAATGGCGTCAGTCAGCAGTAATTATCACTTAACCAGTGACAGAATTGTACACATGTCAAATGGGTTAGTGACAACTACAACTGACAGACTGTTTCTAATTGTCTCATTTTAAATGAACAAACACAATACATAAATTAATACGTGTAATGAAAACTACATTTTGAAGAGTAGGCGTCAGTCAGCAGTAAATATCACTTACCCAGTGACAGAATTGTTGACTTGTCAAATGGGCCAGTGACAACTTCAACTGACTGTGTCAAACCACTAAAGCACAGTCACATTATTTAAAACAGAAAATATTTGAACAATGGCGTCAGTCAACAGAAGTTATTACTTACCCAGTGACAGATTTGAATACATGTCAAATGGGTCAGAGACAACTACAACTGACGGACTGTTTCACAACACTGATACACAATTATATTACTGTAAAGATGTATGAATGATGGCGTCAGTTAGCAGAAGTTATTACTTACCCAGTGACAGACTTGTGCACATGTCAAATGGGTTAGTGACAACTACAACTGACTGACTATTTCTTATTGTCTTATTCTAAATTAACACAATAAAGAGGTATAATATAAAAATAATTTTATTTGTAGAGTATGTTTTAGTCAGCTTCAGTTATTACTTACCCAGTGACAGAGTTGTACACATGTCAAATGGGTTAGTGACAACTAAAACTGACCGATTGTTTTTCAACACTAAAGCATTTATTACTAAGGAATATTTGCAGAATGGCGCCAGTCAGCTTAAGTTATCACTTACCCAGTGACAGATTTGAACACATGTCAAATAGATTAGTGACAACTAAAAGTGGCTGGCTGTCATATACATACATACATATAATCACGTCTTTATCCCATACGGGGTAGACAGAGCCTAGAGCCATAAGACCTTAGGCCACGTTTAGCATAATGGTAGTTGAAACAGGAAATCAATAGTGATGGGTTGCTAGCCGCATCGCCTATGTCATGATTTCCCCATTCGGCGATTATAACAATTCTTATTTCGTATCACTAGGACGTTTAACATATGTTAATTATATGAAGACTTTCGTCAGTCAGCTTTAGTCGTTACTTACCCAGTGACAGATTTAAACACATGTCAAATGGGTTAGTGACAACTACAACTGACTGACTGTTTCACAGCACTAAAACCCAGGAACTTCATTAAAAAAAGAAAATATATAAACAATGGCGTCAGTCAACAGAAGTTATTACTTACCCAGTGACAGATTTGAACACATGTCAAATGGATTAGTGACAACTAAAAGTGACTGGCTGTCATATAACAATTCTAATTTCGTATCACTAGAACGTTTTACATATGTTAATTATATGAAGACTTTCGTCAGTCAGCTTTAGTCGTTACTTACCCAGTGACAGATTTGAACACATGTCAAATGGGTTAGTGACACCTACAACTGACAGACTATAATTTTTTATTTTAAATCATAAATCATTTATTTGCACGTAAATACAGTTAAGAGGGGTCCTAAATTACAAATCAAATATATTAAATAAAAATAAAATGTTTAAAGCGTAGATGTCAGTCAGCAGTTATTATCACTTATATAATAATAATATATAATAAATTTAATAAAAATAAAATGTTTGAAGTGTAGGTGTCAGTAAGCAATTATTATCACTTACCCAGTGACAGAATTGTCCACATGTCAAATGGGTTAGTGACAACTACAACTGACTAACTATTTCTTATTATCTTATTCTAAATTAACACGATATAAAGTAAAAATAATTTTATTTGTAGAGTATGTTTCAGTCAGCTTTAGTTATTACTTACCCAGTGACAGAATTGTACACGTGTCAAATGGGTTAGTGACACCTACAACTGACAGACTATATTTTTTTATTTTAAATCATAAATCATTTATTTGCACGTAAATACAGTAAAGAGGGGTCCTAAATTACAAATCAAATATATTAAATAAAAATAAAATGTTTAAAGCGTAGATGTCAGTCAGCAGTTATTATCACTTACCCAGTGACAGATTTGAACACATGTCGAATGGGCTAGTGACAACTACAACTGACAGACTGTGTCAAAACACTAAAGTACAGTCACATCAAAAAATAAAAACAGAAAATATTTAAACAATGGCGTCAGTTAACAGAAGCTAATGAGAAATAACTTCTGTTAAGTCTGTCAGTCTTATTTTAAATTAAAAAACACAATACATATATTCAGTCGTGTACTAAAAACTAAATTTTAAAGCGTAGGCGTCAGTCAGCAGTAATTATCACTTACCCAGTGACAGAATTGTACACGTGTCAAACGGGTTAGTGACAACTGCAACTGACTGACTGTTTCACAGCACTAAAGCAATCATTTAAAATATTATATTACTAAGGAATATTTGTAGAATGGCATCAGTCAGCAATAATTATCACTTACCCAGTGACAGATTTCAACACATGTCAAATAGATTAGTGACAACTAAAAGTGACTGGCTGTCATATAACAAGTCTTATTTCGTATCACTAGAACGTTTTACATATGTTACTTATATGAAGACTTTCGTCAGTCAGCTTTAGTCGTTACTTACCCAGTGACAGATTCGAACTCATATCAAATGGGTTAGTGACAACTACAACTGACTGACTGTTTAGCAGCACTAAAACACAGGAACATCATCAAAAACAAAATATTCGAAGACTGGCGTCAGGCAGCATCGTTTGTCACTTACCCAGTGACAGAATTGTTAACGTGTCAAATGGGTTAGTGACAACTACAACTGACCGACTATTACTTTTTATTTTAAATCTTAAATCATTTATTCGCACGTAAATACAGTAAATAGGGGTCGATAATTATAAATCAAATAAATTTAATAAAAATAAATGTTTGAAGTGTAGGTGTCAGTCAGCAATTATTATCACTTACCCAGTGACAGAATTGTCCACATGTCAAATGGGTTAGTGACAACTACAACTGACTAACTATTTCTTATTATCTTATTCTAAATTAACACGATATAAAGTAAAAATAATTTTATTTGTAGAGTATGTTTCAGTCAGCTTTAGTTATTACTTACCCAGTGACAGAATAGTACACGTGTCAAATGGGTTAGTGACACCTACAACTGACAGACTATATTTTTTTATTTTAAATCATAAATCATTTATTTGCACGTAAATACAGTAAAGAGGGGTCCTAAATTACAAATCAAATATATTAAATAAAAATAAAATGTTTAAAGCGTAGATGTCAGTCAGCAGTTATTATCACTTACCCAGTGACAGATTTGAACACATGTCGAATGGGCTAGTGACAACTACAACTGACAGACTGTGTCAAAACACTAAAGTACAGTCACATCAAAAAATAAAAACAGAAAATATTTAAACAATGGTTGCAGTTAACAGAAGCTAATGAGAAATAACTTCTGTTAAGTCTGTCAGTCTTATTTTAAATTAAAAAACACAATACATATATTCAGTCGTGTACTAAAAACTAAATTTTAAAGCGTAGGCGTCAGTCAGCAGTAATTATCACTTACCCAGTGACAGAATTGTACACGTGTCAAACGGGTTAGTGACAACTGCAACTGACTGACTGTTTCACAGCACTAAAGCAATCATTTAAAATATTATATTACTAAGGAATATTTGTAGAATGGCATCAGTCAGCAATAATTATCACTTACCCAGTGACAGATTTCAACACATGTCAAATAGATTAGTGACAACTAAAAGTGACTGGCTGTCATATAACAATTCTTATTTCGTATCACTAGAACGTTTTACATATGTTAATTATATGAAGACTTTCGTCAGTCAGCTTTAGTCGTTACTTACCCAGTGACAGATTTGAATACATGTCAAATGGGTTAGTGAAAACTACAACTGACTGACTGTTTCGCAGCACTAAAACACAGGAACATCATCAAAAACAAAATATTCGAAGACTGGTGTCAGGCAGCATCGTTTATCACTTACCCAGTGACAGAATATTTAACGTGTCAAATGGGTTATATTAAATCTTAAATGGTTTATTTTAAATCTTAAATCATTTATTCGCACGTAAATACAGTAAATAGGGGTCGATAATTATAAATCAAATACATTTAATAAAAATAAAATGTTTGAAGCGTAGGTGTCAGTCAGCAGTAATTATCACTTACCCAGTGACAGATTGGAACACATGTCAATTAGGTTTGTGACAACTACAACTGACTGCCTGTTTTTAATTGTCTTATTTTAAATTAACAAAAACAATACATAAATTCAGTCGTATAATAAAAACTAAATTTTTTAGCGTAGGCGTCAGGCAAAAATAATTATCACTTACCCAGTGACAGAATTGTACACATGTCAAATGGGTTAGTGACAACTAGTACTGACTGACTGTGTCAAAACACTAAAGCACAGTCACATAAATAAATAAAAACAGAAAATATTTGAACAGTGGTGTCAGTTAACAGAAGCTAATGAGAAATAAGTTCTGTTAAGTCTGTCAGTCTTATTTTAAATTAACAAACACAAAACATAAATTCAGTCGTGTAATAAAAACTAAATTTTAAAGCGTAGGTGTCAGTCAGCAGTAATTATCACTTACCCAGTGACAGACTTGTGCACATGTCAAACGGGTTAGTGACAACTGCAACTGACTGACTGTTTCACAGCACTAAAGCAATCATTTAAAATATTATATTACTAAGGAATATTTGTAGAATGGCATCAGTCAGCAATAATTATCACTTACCCAGTGACAGATTTGAACATATGTCAAATAGATTAGTGACAACTAAAAGTGACTGGCTGTCATATAACAATTCTTATTTCGTATCACTAAAACGTTTTACATATGTTAATTATATGAAGACTTTCGTCAGTCAGCTTTAGTCGTTACTTACCCAGTGACAGATTTGAACACATGTCAAATGGGCTAGTGACAACTACAACTGACTGACTGTTTCACAGCACTAAAACCCAGGAACTTCATTAAAAAAAGAAAATATATAAACAATGGCGTCAGTCAACAGAAGTTATTACTTACCCAGTGACAGATTTGAACACATGTCAAATGGATGAGTGACAACTAAAAGTGACTGGGTGTCATATAACAATTCATACTTCGTATCACTAGGACGTTTTACTTAAGTTAATTATATGAAGTTTTTCGTCAGTCAGCTTTAGTCGTTACTTACCCAGTGACAGATTTGTACACATGTCAAATGGGTAAGTGACAACTACAGCTGACTGACTATTACTTTTTGTTTTAAATAATAAAACATGTATTTGCACCTAAATACAGTAAATAGGGGTACTAAATTACAAATCAAATACATGAAATAAAAATAAAATGTTTACAGTGTAGGTGTCAGTCAGCAGTAATTATCACTTACACAGTGACAGATTTGAACACATTTGAATGGGCTAGTGACAACTACAACTGACTGACTGTTTCTTATTATCTTATTCTAAATTAACACGATATAAAGTAAAAATAATTTTATTTGTAGAGTATGTTTCAGTCAGCTTTAGTTGTTACTTACCCAGTGACAGAATGTACACATATCAAATGGGTTAGTGACAACTGTAACTGACTGACTATTTCTGATTGTCTTATTCTAAACTAGCGATCCACCCCGGCTTCGCATGGGTATAAAAACTTTCCTCTTGAATGACTATCTATTAAAAATAACGGCATCAAAATCCGTTGCGTATTTTTTAATATTTAAGCATACAAAGGGACATATGGACAGAGAAAGCGACTTTTATACTATGTAGTGATTAACACAATATAGAGGTATAAAGTAAAAATAATATATTTGTAGACTATGTTTCAGTCAGCTTTAGTTGTTACTTACCCAGTGACAGAATTGTATACGTGTCAAATGGGCCAGTGACAACTACAGCTGACTGGCTGTTCCACAACACTGAAGCACAATCGAATTACATTTCGGAACATAATGTTGAATTCTATAAAAGTTGGATTCTCAAATGGTTGATACTGTAAAGATGTATGTAGAATGGCGTCAGTCAGCAGTAATTATCACTTAACCAGTGACAGAATTGTACACATGTCAAATGGGTTAGTGACAACTACAACTGACAGACTGTTTCTAATTGTCTCATTTTAAATGAACAAACACAACACATAAATTAATACGTGTAATGAAAACTACATTTTGAAGAGTAGGCGTCAGTCAGCAGTAATTATCACTTACCCAGTGACAGAATTGTTGACTTGTCAATTGGGCCAGTGACAACTTCAACTGACTGTGTCAAAACACTAAAGCACAGTCACATTATTTAAAACAGAAAATATTTGAACAATGGCGTCAGGCAGCATCGTTTATCACTTACCCAGTGACAGAATTGTCCACATGTCAAATGGATTAGTGACAACTACAACTGACTAACTATTTCTTATTATCTTATTCTAAATTAACACGATATAAAGTAAAAGTATTTTTTTTTGTAGAGTATGTTTCAGTCAGCTTTAGTTATTACTCACCCAGTGACAGAATGTACACATGTCAAATGGGTTAGTGACAACTACAACTGACTAACTATTTCTTATTATCTTATTCTAAATTAACACGATATAAAGTAAAAATAATTTTATTTGTAGAGTATGTTTCAGTCAGCTTTAGTTATTACTTACCCAGTGACAGAATGTACACATGTCAAATGGGTTAGTGACAACTACAACTGACTAACTATTTCTTATTATCTTATTCTAAATTAACACGATATAAAGTAAAAATAATTTTATTTGTAGAGTATGTTTCAGTCAGCTTTAGTTATTACTTACCCAGTGACAGAATTGTACACGTGTCAAATGGGTTAGTGACAACTAAAACTGACCGATTGTTTCTCAACAAGAAAGCACTGTTAAGATGTATGAATAATGTCGTCAGTCAACAGAAGTTATTACTTACCCAGTGACAGATTTGAACACATGTCAAATTGGTCAGTGACAACTACAAGTGACTGACTGTTTCGCAGCACTAAAGCACAGTCACATCATTAAAAACAAAATATTCGAAGACTGGCGTCAGGCAGCATCGTTTATCACTTACCCAGTGACAGAATTGTTAACGTGTCAAATGGGTTAGTGACAACTACAACTGACTAACTTTTTCTTATTGTTTTATTCTAAATTAACACAATATAGAGGTATAAAGTAAAAATAAATTTATATGTAGAGTATGTTTTAGTCAGCTTCAATTAATTCTTACCCAGTGACAGAATTGTACACATGTCAAATGGGTTAGTGACAACTAAAACTGATCGATTGTTTCTCAGCACTAAAGCAAGTATATATATATTGCTAAGGAATATTTGCAGAATGGCGTCAATCAGTATAAGTCGTTACTTACCCAGTGACAGAATTATACACATGAAAAATGGGTTAACGACAAGTGACAACTGTAACTGACTGACTGTTACCGATTGTCTTATTCTAAATTAACACAATATATAATGTAAAAACAATTTAATTTGTATCATATGTTTCAGACAGCTTTAGTCGTTCCTTACCCAGTGAAAGAATTGTACACATGTCAAATGAGTTAGAAACAACTAAAACTGACTGATTGTTTCTCAACACTAAAGCAAGCATTTAATATATTATTATTACTAAGGAATATTTGTAGGATGGCGTCAGTCAGCTTAAGTTGTTACTTTCCCAGTGACAGAATTGTACACATGTCAAATGGGCTAGTGACAACTGTAACTGACTGACTGTGACCTAAAGAGTATTTTCTTGTTACAAGTTTACAATACATAAAAAAGTTAAATATTTTTAGAGTTAGGCGCATTATAACAGACATTTTATAATAAAATTTTTACTTACCTTGAAATATCTGCGTCGTAGTCGATCCTTTTTTTTTCTTTGCACATTATTCACCACTGCAACTTAAACATTTTTATTTTTATAAATATTTCTTGAACTTATTTATTTATAATTTAGATTTTAATCACGTTCACTTCTTTACTTGGTATTAATATATTTAAATTTGCCAATATATTTCTTACAAATGAACACTTCACGTCTACGATATATCTGCTTAGACACAAGTCTTGTCGATAACTGACGATTAATTAAAAATTTTAATATTATTTATATCCAGACTGTAACATTACTTAATTACTATTTCGTAATGATATTTACTAACGACGATACTGGTCTAAGGAATTCATAATTAGCTAATTGTTTTAACAAAAAAAAATACCATATTGCTAACTGATTCGAAAAATATCTCATTTACTTAATCATACTAGGTAGTTAGTTAATCAAAGTACTTTGTCTAATTGTTAGCAGTTCTCATTATTATTACCACCTTGTGAATTCGAATGATCTTTCAATGGTTTCGATATTCTAACGTTTAAAAATTTACGAGCTTTCGCCCTTGCCTTCGCCCGCATGAATTTCCCTCGGGAATAGGTCTTTTTCCCGGGATGCAAGGTACCTTATGTCCTTCTCAATAACTCCCAGCTGTGTGTATGCGAAATTTCAGGAAGATTGGTTCAGTAGATGGAAGTGAATATAAACAAACAAATACTGTAATGATAGATATAAGCTTGGAAGAAATAAATAAATAAATATACAAACTCGCTTTCGCATTTATAATATTAGTGGGATTAAATAGTAGCTTTATTTCGCGGTTTCACTCGCCCTTATGTGCATATATTATATCTTATGTTACTCAGAGATAATCCTACTTAAATATATTATAGACGCGAAACTTTGTAAGAATATATGGATGTTTGTTACTCCTTCACGGGACAACGGCTAAACCGATTTAGCTGAAATTTGGAATGGAGATTGCTTAAACCCTGGAACAACACATAGGCTATATTTTATACTGGAATTCCCACGGGAGTGGAGCCCCGGGCAAACAGCTAGTGTAGCGTAATCCGTCCAGTAGTTTTTGAGTTGATTCATTGCAAACAAAAATACAAACATACAAATATTTTCTGTTTATATTATTAGTGTGAAGTGTGATATTTTTAACCCATGTCGCAAAATGTAGGGTGAAATTTGAAGAGTCTATTTGTGGAGCCCAAGCAAATAGACTGATTTTGATGTGTTTTTGTTTTGGAGCTGTTGAAATTTAAATGGTCTAAGATCTTCATTCGTTATCTATGTATGTTGTATGCCACGAAATAGTTTCAAGTGTCTAAGAAGAAACCATACTTTTTCTATATAAAAATTTTCCAACAGACAAACTTAACGAAAAAAGAATAATATTAGTGTGAAGTGTGAAGTGTTATATTTTTAACCCATGTCGCAAAATGTAGGGTGAAATTTGAAGAGTGTATTTCTGTATTATACTGTATTACTGTACTATTCAAATCTAAAATTAAAACTTAAATAAAATGTATGTTTGTTTGTCTGTAAGATTATTTATTGTATTAAATACAAAATAAGTCACAGTAATAAGATTGATTCACGGATGATTCATTGCAATTTTCAAAATGTTATTTGTTTGCTGAAAACAACTAAACAAGGTCTTTTCTGTGGGAATCGAACCCATGATTGTTTAAAGGCAAACGTCTTTGTCACTGAACCACAGATACAGTTCTAAGGGTAATATTTTTTTTTTCGAAACCTAGATTTTGCTTAACTATGCCTTGGTCTACGTGAAACCCTTTTACTTATTTTCATCTACCAATCTATACTTTTATGCTGTACTAGCGGTTCCCCACGGTTTCACTCGCCATTAGTGTGTATGTACTATAGCCTATAACCTTCCCCAAGAATCAGGCTTTCATATACAAAAGGAATTCTGCAAATCCGACCAGTAGTTTTCAAGTTATAAGCGTTTAAACAAACAAACAAACTCTTCAGCTTTATTATATTAGTATAGATATACTATCCCAACTAATATTTTAAATGCGAAAGTGAATTTGTATATTTGTTTGTTACGTAAGCTCTTCACGCTTTATCTACTGAACCAATCTGCTTGAAACTTCGCATACACATTGTTAGGAGTACCGAGAAGTACATAGGGTACCTTTCGTCCCGGGAAAAAGCACTGTTCCCGAAATTCAGGCAGGTGAAGCCGCGGGCGAAAGCTAGTAATATTATAAATAGGAAATATTTGATTGTTTGCACCGAATAGGCTTCGAAACTGTTGGCCCAATTAAAAAAATCTTTCACCGTATTAAAGCCACACTATCCCCGAGTGACATAGGCTATGTATGTACCACGGGCGAGGCCGGGGTGGACTGCTAGTGTATCATAAAATCATCTAGTTATTTCAAATCTCCTTACTTATGGATTGATGCATTTCCATTCAAAATTTCAGCCAAATCGGTTCAGCCATTTTCCTATAAAAGAATAACAAACATACACACAAACTATCGCCCTTTTAATATTAGTGTGATTACGAATATCAGAAATTCTATAGATAAAGCGTGAAGGGATAACAAACAAATAAATAAACTTATTTTCGCATTAAGACTTTCGCGGACAGTAAACGGGATAACAATAACATATAATTGTTATCTACGTCGAGAGGCGTTACTGCCAGCGAAAGTGTTATATTAGTTAGGATCAGTATGAGAGGTATACTGTAAGTAAAATTGTTTTTTTTTAGGTTTTCACAACAATTTATTTGTTTTCTACAGGTCGGCTTCAAAGGCTACGGGCTCTCCCCCGCTCAGCTGACTGCGTCAGGAAGTTTCACATTCAGCGATGGCAACACTTACACCATCACCCACGGCTCTGTCATCATAGCGGCGATCACGTCGTGCACCAACACGTCCAACCCGAGCGTGATGTTGGGAGCTGGTGAGTGGTTTCTACCAAAAACTACCAAGGAATTACAAAAACTACCATTGAATTATAAAAACTACCATTGACTTACAAAAACTACCATTGACTTACAAAAACTACCATTGACTTACAAAAACTACCATTGTCTAACTATAACTACTATGAGTCAGCAATGATAAAATTTATACTATCATCCACGGGGTCTGTCATCATAGCGGCGATCACGTCGTGCACCAACACGTCCAACCCGAGCGTGATGTTGGGAGCTAGTGAGTAATTCTACCATAACTACCATTTTATTATAACAATTACCATGGATTAACAAAAACTACTATTTTATTACCCCCGGCTCGGTACACTCTAACTTACTTTCGGGCCGCACAATCTATTAAAATTTTGTTTTCTTTCATTCCTTTCGTGTTTTTACAAATTCAATTGACCCTGCACACCCTGGTGTCAAATTGTCTTCGTGTGGTTAGGACCAGATTCATCTTTCTCATCGGACAATCAAATGATTAAAGCCTGCATTGTCCTAAGGACTATACAACTTGTTCTTACCGTGGGACTCGAACCCACAACCTCTGGGTCGTTTGTCCACACACTATGATGTATATCACAAACAAATTTAGTAATTACTATAGTACATACATGATTATTGTATAAAGTAGTAGAATTTTTTGTTAAAAAATGTCATTACCTAATTATGACTATTATCATTAATTGATATTTCATTGTGAAAACTATTAAGATATTTAATTTATTTGCCTTTCTTAATGGTCTGGGAGAATAACAAAACATAGAATGTACCCGCGCGTGATGGGAACCCTGCCAATTTAGGTAATTTTTAGTTTATAAGTTTTATTTTGTTTTAGATTTAGTTTAGTTTATTGAGTTAGTATATTTTTGTTTAAGTTTTCTTTTTATTGTATTACATGTTTTAATAAATTGTACGAAAGATCAAAAAAAAAAAATCGCGCAAGTCGTAAAAGTCGACCGAGGGAATATCACGAGTATCATGACATAGGCGATGCGGCTAGCAACTCATCACTATTGATTTCCTGTTTCAACTACCATCCATTTCTTTGTTGCGTTGTTCAATAAAATACTTAATGGTGTTATTCATCCTACAAATATAAACGCGAAAGTTTGTATGGATGTTTGTTACTCTTTCACAGGAAAACGGCTGAACCGATTTAACTGTTATTTTTAATGGTAATTGCTTAGACCCTGGAACAACACATCCATACTAATATATACTAATATAATATTATAAATGCGAAAGTCTGTCTGTCTGTCTGTTTGTCTGTCTGTCTGTCTGTCTGTCAACTCTTCACGGCTAAACTGTTGGACCGATTGTGATGAAATTTGGTAGGGATGTAGTTAACGACCTGAGGTCAAACATAGGCTACTTTTGGGCGCGATAAAACCGAGTCCCAGGCGGGGCGAAGCCGCGGGGAACAGCTAGTAGGCTATATTTTATCTAGGAGTTCCCACCAGATCGGAGCCCTGGGCAACAGATAGTTACTTATATCCATATCCATACTTCCATACTAATATTATAAATGCGAAAGTCTGTCTGTCTATCTGTCTGTCTGTCACCTCTTCACGGCTAAACAGCTGGACCGATTGTGATGAAATTTGGTAGGGATGTAGTTAACGACCTGAGGTCAAACATAGGCTACTTTTGGGCGCGATATAACCGAGTCCCACGCGGGGCGAAGCCGCGGGGAACAGCTTGTTATAGTTATATACGAACAAATTAAAGATTGAGCTAGCCCCAAAGTAAGCTCAAGACTTGTGTTATTACTATATTTTATAACAAATACATATATAGATAAACATCCGAGACCCAGGCCAATCAGAAAATCAGAATAATACAATTTTTCATCTTGACCTGACCGGGGATCGAACCCGGGACCTCTTGAGTAGCAGAGCATGTTAGCCATAACGCCACGGACGGAGGGAGCTAGAGGGAGTTAGATATTACTTATAGGATAAATATATAGGGACAAGTCACATAGATTAAGTTATCCCCAAAGTAAGCTCGAGACTTGTGTTATGTGATACTAACTCAACGATACTATATTTTATAACAAATACATATACAGAAAAGCATCCAAGACCCAGGCCAATCAGAAAATCAGAAAAAAAAAAACATTTTTCATCTTAATGGATCGAACCCGGGACCTCCTTGAGTAGCGGTCACGCCACGAAGGTATTACTTATAGGATACTTGATATACTGTTATTGTTGTCAGGTCTCCTAGCTAAGAAGGCTGTTGAAAATGGCCTCAGCGTGCTGCCGTACATCAAGACATCTCTATCGCCTGGCTCTGGGGTCGTCACTTACTATTTAAAGGTAAGAAATAAACGAATACGCAGATCCCTTCAACATCATTTATTTATTTAAATTGTTTATTTATATTATACTATTAAACAAGCAATATTTGTATCCTATACTATTAAACGAGCAATATTTGTATCCTATACTATTAAACGAGCAATATTTGTATCATATACTATTAAACGAGCAATATTTGTATTATATACTATTAAACGAGCAATATTTGTATTATGGTTTTTAAATGACGATGGCGCTAGTGTTCACCGATGTATCACCTTAATACATTATATATTACAGGAATCAGGCGTGGTTCCGTACTTGGAGAAACTTGGCTTCGACATCGTTGGCTACGGCTGCATGACGTGCATCGGCAACTCTGGACCAATCGATGATAACATCGCTAACACTATCGAGAAGGTAATATAGCTTTAATAGGCCATTGACTCGTATCAATTTTGATGCAACAAATGTTCATTTCTTACAGTATTTGACCCACGAAACTGAAATATATCGATTTCCGCCAAGAAAAATGCAAGATGGCATTATAATTTCAATTTCAAATTTACTTAAAATTCGGAACTGTCAAAACGCGCGCCGGCCATCAACCGCCATGACGTGACGCAACTATTGTGGTAAACTGACGTTCAGACCTATTTTTATATGATGACCTACTGATTTAAAAGTTCAGGTGGCCTACTATCATCTCTAAAAACCATGCAAGTTCCAGTGAGTAAGCGGGGACAGCGCAATACATGATGTAAGGTGACATCTCCCTGACTCAATCGTTCTTGCATGGTTTTAAGAGATGGTGGTAGGCCACCTGTAGTAGTTTTGGTACTATTATCAATATAGATTAAAATATTTTGGAAAATAACTTTCAATAATCAGACTGTAATAAGAATTAAACGTTAACTGTATGGTGTAATATATGTATTGGTTACTATATATTAGGTATTTATGTATATTTCTATGTGTTATATATAGTTATTTATTTTTAGATTTATATATATATTTTCTCTCATCTGACTTAAACGAAAAAGATGTTCTTCTCTGCACCACATTGGTTGACTGGTATAAAAAGCCTATTTAGTCCGCCATTTATAATTGTATGTAATGTAGTTAAATAAATATATCTATCTTTATTTCTAGAACGAATTAGTATGTTGTGGCGTGCTATCCGGCAACCGGAACTTCGAAGGTCGCATCCACCCCAACACTCGCGCCAACTATTTAGCATCCCCACTGTTGGTCATAGCGTACGCTCTGGCTGGTACCGTGGACATCGACTTTGAGACTCAACCTTTGGGTAAGTCGCATTTTATTATGATTTTTTTTGATTTAGGTACTATAGCTATACTTCAATAGCAAGTTTGAAGGTCTTATCCACACTCGCGCCAACTATTTAGCATCCCCATTGTTGGTCATAGCGTACGCTCTGGCTGGTACCGTGGACATCGACTTTAATACTCAACCTTTGGGTAAGTCGCATTTTACCATGAAATTTATTATTTATTTATTTCTTCATTTACACATAAATACGAAGATAGGATACAATATAAAACACAATGAGTACAAAGTTACTACCTATTTCAATAGAAATCTCTTCCAGAAGACCCGTGAGAGTAGAGGTGATTAATTTTATTAATTTAGGTACTATAGCTATACTTCAAAAGCAAGTTTAAAGGTAGAATCCACCCCAACACTCGCGCCAACTATTTACCATCCCCACTGTTGGTCATAGCGTACGCCCTAGCTGGTACCGCGGACATCGACTTCGAGACTCAACCTTTGGGTTCGCATTTTCCTATGAAATCACTTGACTTTGGTAAGTACTATAGCTATACTTCAATAGTAAGTTCGAAGGTCGAATCCACACTCGCGCCAACTATTTAGCGTCCCCACTGTTGTAGCGTATGCTCTGGCTGGAACCGTGAATATCGACTTTAATACTCAACCTTTGGGTAAGTCTCATTTTACCATGAAATTTCTTATTTATTTCTTATTCATTTCTTTATGTACACATAAATACGAATATAGGATACAATATAAAACACAATGAGTACAAAGTTACTACTTATTTCAATAGAAATCTCTTCCAGTAGACCCATGAGAGTAGAGGTGATTAATTTCTTAATTTAGGCACTATAGCTATACTTCAATAGCAAGTTGGAAGGTAGAAACTATCCCAACACTCGCGCCAACTATTTGGACATTGACTTTGAGACTCAACCTTTAGTTAAGTCGCATTTACAATAACATTTCACCTGTAACTTTCCCCAAGAATCGGGCTATTTTAATACTGGCTTATTTAATACAGGCTAAACAATTTTTCAAATCCGACCAGTAGATCTAAAGTTATAAGCGTTTAAACAAACACTCTCCAGCTTTATTATATTATCAACTGACCCGTCCCGCGCGGCTTCGCACGGGCATAAAAACCTTCCTCTTGGATCACTCTATCTATTAAAAAAACCCGCATCAAAATCCGTTGCGTAGTTTTAAAGATTAAGCACACATAGGGACATAGAGACAGAGAAAGCGACTTTGTTTTATACTATGTAGTGATAGTGATTAAGAAACACAACAGGCGAGCTTACTTTAATTCCTTTCATCCTTTTTCAACCACATGAGTGTAGGCCTCCTTCAGATAATGCCATTTGATGGTCTTAGGCTTTCCCAACCCACTGGAATAGAACTAGCTAACTAGTGTTCGAGGCTCCGCCCCCGTGAGAATGCGTAATGTCGCTATGCCCAAACTGGGTACATGTATAACTGTACTTTTTATTTGTTACCTATTATGCTTACATGTATGCGAATAAATTAATCTAATTGAATTGAGAATTCCGGAATAAAATTGGACGGATTATGCTACATTAGCTGTTGCCCGGGGCTCCGTTCTCGTGGGAATTCCAGGATAAAATATAGCCTATGAGTTGCTCCAGGGTCTAAGCAATCTCCATTCCAAATTTCAGCCAAATCGGTTCATCCGTTTTCCTTAAAAGAGTAACAAACATCCATACAAACTTTCGCGTGTATTTATTCAGACAAATATTACAAAACACGGTATAAAAAAAATACAGCAATAAATAAAACAAAACAAAAAGAATCACTTAAAATAAACATTAATTAATTACTTTTAGCGATAAATGTATTATTATTTATTTAATTCATGTACACTCAAATACAAACAAAGGAAACTTATAATTATAAAAATTTGTACAAGGGTATCAATCTTTATTATCAGACAATCAGGTGATTCAAGCCTGCAATGTCCTAACCAAACTGGAAACAACTAAGCAAAGTATGCTTCCCGCGGGAATCGAACCCACGACCCCCCAGGTCTACTGGCAAATGCCTTAACCACTGGTCCACAGAGGTGCATAAACGATTTTCCATGACACCTACGCGAAATGATGATAACTAATAACAGTAAATGTTCTTCCTGGCTTAAAGACAATACCTCGGTGAACACTAGCGCCACCATCATTTGATAATCATTATTCACTGAAAACACAAGTTATCAAAAATCAGTGTTATTTATTTAAGGTTCTGGATCTGAAGTTTAAATGACATCTCAACGCCTCTCATCGAGCCTAAAGCGGATATTTTCTTTGCTCATCGTATAAGCCTAGCAATCCAGCGCGGAAATGTTGCTAGTATTCTGGGCACACTGCCTGGATGTGGCGCGTTTGAGGAAGTTTTTTATTTATAAGTTTATTTTAATATTGTTTTATTGTAATTATGAAATAAAATAAAAGCCTAATTAATTAAGACGATAGAAGTTAATTTTAAACATATCAAATTATAGTTCCCTTTAGTTACAATTTGCAATATTGCTTAAAACGGCCACTTTCGACAGTTTTGCAGTTTGTGACTATATGGAACTATAATTTAATATGTTTAAAATTAACTTCAGATCCAGAACCTTAATAACATAACACTGATTTTTGATAACTTGTGTTTTCAGTGAATAATGATTTTCAGTTGATAGTGGCGCTAGTGTTCACCGAGGTATCGTCTTAATTTAACTACTTAACCTTTATTCGTCAGGCAAGCGCTCTGATGGGTCGCCGGTGTACCTCCGCGAGATCTGGCCGACGAGGGCCGAGATACAGGAGGTGGAGAACAAGCATGTTATACCTGGAATGTTTAAGGAGGTAAGCCGATTATATTGTAGCTTGAAGAGTAAATAAAATAAATAAATCCTAACTGAAATGACTGACATTATGATAATTAACTTAATTCGATAATTTAATTGACATGAATTGCATGAATGTTATTTACTAGTATACCATTTTTTTATAAAATTAATACCAATTTGGTATGCCTGACGGCGCAGCATGGCGCACAGTAACTAATTTAATACTAACACCCTTAAATGTACCCATGTCTGACATAAAATAAATGAATTATGAATTAACTAATATTGTAAATGCGAAAGTGAGTTTGTATATTTTCCTCTTCCTGCCTTATTTACTGAACCAACATACATACATATAATCACGTCTTTATCCCATACGGGGTAGACAGAGCCTAGAGCCATAAGACCTTAGGCCACGCTTAGCATGATGGTAGTTGAAACAGGAAATCAATAGTGATGGGTTGCTAGCCGCATCGCCTATGTCATGATTTCCCCATTCGGCGATTCCCTCAGACGACTTTTACGGCTTGCGCGGGAAGAGAAGCAGCTGGTACATTCTATGTTTTTATTTTTCTCCCAGACGAGTATGGAAGATTATTTACTGCACCAATCTTCCTGAAATTTCGCATACACATAGATGTATTGAGAAGGACATAAGGTACCTTTCATCCCGGGGAAAAGCACTGTTCCCGAGGGAAATTCATGCGGGTGAAGCCGCGGGCGAAAGCTAGTAAATATATATAGGAAGAAATCACACAGATTAAGTTAGCCCCAAAGTAATTTCGAGGATTGTGTTATGGGATACTAACTCAACTATACTATATTTTATAACAAACTAGCTGTTCCCCGCCCTCAGGTCGTTAACTACATCCCTACCAAATTTCATCACAATCGGTGCAGCTGTTTAGCCGTGAAGAGGTGACAGACAGACTTTCGCATTTATAATATTAGTATGGATTAGCTTTCGCCCGATTTAATTTCCCTCGGGAACAGTGCCTTTTTCCGGGAAGCTGCGGGTGAAGTTGCGGCGAAAGCCAGTTACATATGGTGTACATACCTTTAAATAAATATATAAATATTCTTGACAGGTATACGCAAAGATAGAATTGGGTTCTCCCTCGTGGCAGGCTTTATCGGTCCCACAAGGAAAGCTGTACGGCTGGGACCCGAATTCCACCTACATCAAGAAGCCTCCATTCTTCGATGGCATGACCAGGGTAAGAATATAAAGATTAAATGGTCCTTACGTAAGATTAAATAGTCCTTACGTAAAATTAAATGGTCCTTACGTAAAATTAAATGGTCCTTACATAAGATTAAATAGTCCTTACGTAAGATTAAATGGTCCTTACGTAAGATCAAATGGTCCTTACGTAAGATTAAATGGTACTTACGTAAGATTAAATGGTCCTTACGTAAGATTAAATGGTCCTTACGTAAGATTAAATGGTCCTTACGTAAGATCAAATGGTCTTTACGTGAATGTTAGTACATATTTCAAACCCAGCCCTAGTTAGCAGACGTGATGTGGTCAAGGAAATATTCATGAATTGGCTAGTCCATTTTTTTTCTTAAAGATGTCTAATTCGAAAACCATTTCGAGGAATAGGCTTATTAAACAGTTTGCGGCAATCGGATTTTTTATTAAGCACGTATTTTTTTAGATAGTTGCAAAGAACCGAATGACTTTCATTTTCAAAAATTTTCTACAAGGTCAAATAAATTGTTCAAGCCGCTTACTTGTGACGAAAGCGGCTTGCTCAATTTTTTTCTGTTAGTTGGCAGCATAGGGATTATTATACTCTTTGCTTGGAAGTATTATATAGCACAAGCCAGTCAAATCGTCATAATCTGTCGTTGTCATATTTTATTCTAGTAAACATAACCTTAATCTTTTTCTGATTGACCTGGGTCTTGGATGTTTATCTATATATGTATTTGTTATAAATTATAGAATCGTTGAGTTAGTATCCCATAACACAAGTCTCGAACTTACTTTGGGGCTAACTCAATCTGTGTGATTTATCCCTATATATTTATTTATTTAATACTTGATTATTGCGTAGTGACGTCATCGGTGTATCCATACTTATATATATACTTATATACTAATATTATAAATGCGAAAGTCTGTCTGTCTGTCCGTCTGTCTGTCACCTTTTCACGGCTAAACTGCTGGACCGATTGTGATGAAATTTGGTAGGGATGTAGTTAACGACCTGAGGTCAAACATAGGCTACTTTTGGGCGCGATATAACCGAGTCCCACGCGGGGCGGAGCCGCGGGGTACAGCTAGTGTATCTATAATTTTTTTTTTTTAATAAGAATTTTTTTCTTTCAAAAAGTATCTCTGTCAATATTTTTTTTGGACTATTCATTTCCACATAGCCTAGATGTTTTTTTCCCTACATCTTATATTTGAGTAATATATATAGTACTAGCTGTTGCCCGCGGCTCCGCCCGCGTGGGACTCGGTTATATCGCGCCCAAAAGTAGCCTATGTTTGACCTCAGGTCGTTAACTACATCCCTACCAAATTTCATCACAATCGGTCCATCAGTTTAGCCGTGAAGAGGTGACAGACAGACAGACAGACAGACAGACAGACAGACAGACAGAAAGACAGACAGACAGACTTTCGCATTTATAATATTAGTATGGATATATAGTATAATTTTAGCAATAATGCTATATAAGGTGGACTCAAATCAACTGCAAATATTTTGAGGGCTGATTTGGACCACTATACTGAACAAATTTTTTAAATGATATTTTATCGAAATACAAAAACAATTTTTCGACCCCCCATACAAATTGAGAATCAGCTGATCCGGTTAAGTATGGAGAGTGGAGAAAAATAATTTCATATTCTGACATAAGTTTATTTGGAAAAAGTTGTTCATTATAGCGGTCTGAATCTACCCTTAAAATGTTTGCATTTATTATTTGAGTCCGCCTTGTATAACGTCCTGGAGTGCTATTTTTGAGATGCACGACTCAATGATTTCTTATGTTTTCGCGATTGTTACACATTAAATTTTTTTTAATTGATAGAAAACCGTATAAAATAGTTTAATTTAATATGCACGACTCAATAATGATTTCTTATGTTTTCGCGATTGTTACACATTACACATTAAGACCCAGTTATCAATTTAATACAATCTCAAACTCATCGGAAGACTGCAAGTGTTTTTGATACTGTCAGCCAATACTGTGTGAATCGAAATAGTTTTCAATGATTTATGAGCTATGGTTTTGTATTCTTGTGACATCAGAAACAAATGACACAGACGAATGTCAACTCAGTCTGCCTGCGACCATGAGCTCTGTAAAGTGCTTGAAACGTTTGGTATAAATAAGTAAGCAATAAACGAGATAGAAAACCGTATAAAATAGTTTAATTTAATGCACGACTCACCCAAAACCGGTGAGTCGAATGATTATCGTTCGCTTTCGAATGATTCTGCATGCGACATAACCGCGGCCCCACCGCCTAACTCGATTGCTATCGCTATGGCTATGGTTTATGACGTCATCTCGTCTTTTCGAATCGCCTAGCAAAGCGATATTGCTTTCACATGTTCAAGACCAAGACTAAGACAATGTCTCGGTCCATAGAACACGTGTAAAAGCAATATCGCTTCGCTTGGCAGTTCGAAAAGACAGGATGACGTCATAAACCATAGCCATAGCGATAGCAATCGAGTTAGGCGGTAGGGCCGCGGTGATGTCGCATGCAGAATCATTCGAACACGAACGATAATCGTTCGATTCGTTCGTGTCATTGGCTATCGCACTCGTGTAGTCTCTGCCCGCGACCCGCACCATCGTGTCCGCGCGCTGTCTCCTGCTGCTGGGGGACTCGGTGACCACCGACCACATCTCGCCCGCCGGCTCCATCGCCCGGAACTCGCCCGCCGCCAGATTCCTCGCTGCCAGGGGGTGGGTATTTGTTGTACTCAATACTTTATTGCACCTTAAATAACATGCAAATTATACTACCCTAACAGAAAAGGATTTTAGATAATGCTTTCAGCAGTCCGGTAGGTCGACCGCCTATCTCGATTCTCTCCTCTCGTAATGGCTACTTGTATCATTTCGCACAGTTTTACGCACAAAAGGCTTTTAAAAAAATTTTTTTTTTTGCCAACGTTAACTAAAAAAAAATTTTAAGCGTTTTAGCGTAAAACGGAGCGAAATGTGGCGAAAGCGATACAAGTAGCCATTACGAGAGGAGAGAATCGAGATAGGCGGTCGACCTACGGTTATTGTGATATCACAATAGTTTGTTATTAACCCCCGACGCAAAAAGAGGGATGTTATAAGTTTGACGTGTCTGCCTGTCTGTCTGTCTCTGTCATCATAGCTCCCGAACGGATGAAGCGATTTCAATTTAGTTTTTTTTCGTATTAAAGGTGACTTATGATCGAGTATTCTTAGACATGTTTGATGAAAATCGGTTAAGCCGTTTAGAAGTTGTGGGGCTGAAAGTGGGAAAGCACAACCGAATGTCTTCAAATATACTCGAGTGGGGTCTCAAATGAAAGCACATCACGTGCACATTACAAAATAATATGTTAATGAAAATCGGTTGAGCTGTTACAAAGCTCTGGGGGTGTAAGTGGGGAAAATACCTAATTTCTGCAAATAATATGTAGGGGCTAAATCAGTCTACCGTCACCACTAAAAAGAAAATGAGTTGTAAGTGTTATTATATTTTAAATTTAATGTTATTTTGAAATATACTTATTTTAGCGCTAGCGTAAACAAACATTTTCGCGTATAGATTTGAAGACTAGACAAATCACTTATAAAACTAGGCTAGGCGAATCAAAACATAAAATATTTGACAAATTGAAACTGCCAATAGTCTTGACAAGTTAAAACTTTTCGTCGACTTGTCCAATCAGACATTTAACATTCTTTGGCGAAACATTGTGATATCACAATAGTTTATTTTGAAGTATACTTCCTTTAGCGCGATTGAAAGAAATGATACATACATACATACATATAATCACGTCTTTATCCCATGCGGGGTAGACAGAGCCTAGGGCCATAAGACCTTAGGCCACGTTTAGCATGATGGTAGTTGAAACAGGAAATCAATAGTGATGGGTTGCTAGCATCGCCTATGTCATGATTTCCCCATTCGGCGATTCCCTCAGACGACTTTTACGGCTTGCGCGGGAAGAGAAGCAGCTGGTACATTCTATGTTTTTCTTTTTCTCCCAGACCAGCGTGGAAGAGATGATGAGAGTATATTTTTACAATGCGCGCTGACACCGACAGTAAGAAGCTATTATACTGTAAAAAATAAAAGTAGTATAACTTCTAACGCGTGTACATAAGTACAAACACTCTTTTTTATACTCGAATTGATTACACACTCAAATACAAACATGGGAGACTTAAAATTAGGAAATCTAGTACGGTCACGTTCTTAATTGTAGTAATAGTTTAACAGCTCTAAAATGTTAAAATACGGCGCACTTTGGTTTGCAAACTTTATGGTTAAAGAACTTTATTCTCATAAAAGAATCTACAAATTCACTTATAATGTAATTTAAGTTCTAAAAATATTACATTCATTGGACGCGTCGCGTACAAAAGGTCGGTGGGTAAACAAAAAAACAACTATTCGCTCCGTGCTGGCTACTCACGCATGCGCTATCAAACTATAGTTTGATACTTAATAATAAAAAATGTGTCAATGTGTGCGTGTGCTGTACTGACTTATAGAATAGACTTTGACTGTAATTATGAACGTGACCGTACAAGGGTGCTACTTTTTTATTTCTTAGCCTACTGTTAATGTATCCCACTGTTGGGCAAAGGCTTCCCCCCTCCTTCTCAACTCATTCCTATCCATGGAAACCTCTGGCCACTTGTCCAAAAAGTTGTCGAGATCGTCACGCCACCTCCTCCTTGGTCTGCCTCTATTTCGCCAGCCTATTTAACGATATTTTTTTTTTTTTTAATTTTTATTAATAACATTTGTTAAGCCCCTTTTTACTAAAATATGTTTAGTCGCTTTCTCTCTTGTCAATATTTAAAGTGAAATAACGAAACAAAAACACATTTTGTTAATTTACTCTGTGTCTTAAATACATTTAACCGTTATTCTCCTATGTAAATAAAGTTTTGAAATAAATAAATAAAATTCAACTTGCATTGAACAGTCTAACACCCCGAGAGTTCAACTCGTACGGTGCCCGACGTGGCAACGACGCTATAATGTCTCGCGGCACGTTCGCCAACATCCGGCTCGTCAACAAACTGTCGCCCACTGCTGGACCTCGCACCACGCACTTCCCTAGTGGGGATGTCATGGACATCTTCGATGCAGCCGATAGGTAAGTCCCGTTGAATAAAAGACCCATTTAATTGTCATGATGTTGCTTTTAAAAATAAATATAAATAAATATAATAAGTTGTCATTCTGACACGGTGGTATTGATTACATTACTTGGTGGCAGCGGTGGGACGGTGGGATACGAACCCACGCCTCCGAAGAGACTGGTGCCTCAAACATGTGAAAAATAAACTTTTTTTAAACGTCTCGTTTAAAAAAAGTCCCGCTGGAAAAACAATGGAAAATTAATATTCTACTAGAAAAATTGATGTCTCTTCGAAAAAATTCCCTAGTCTTAAAATGTACAGCGGAAAAAGGTTTAATAAAAGTCCCGTTGCAAAAAACAATAGGAAAATGAATTTCCCACCTAACCAAAATTACTAATTGCACGGGGGCAATTCCCTAAATTTCCAGGATAACGGGCCAGAAGACAACGCGCACGAAGTCGCGGTCTACGGCTAGTGAAATAATAATTATCTTTTCAGGTACGCACAAGAGAATGTGCCGTTGATAGCTATCGTTGGCAAGGATTATGGATCTGGTTCCAGTCGTGATTGGGCTGCGAAAGGACCTTATTTATTGGTAAGTACTAGCTGTTTCCCGCGGCTTCGCTCCGCGTGGGACTCGGTTATATCGCGCCCAAAAGTAGCCTATGTTTGACCTCAGGTCGTTAAATACATCCCTACCAAATTTCATCACAATCGGTCCAGCAGTTTAGCCGTGAAGAGGTGACAGACAGACAGACAGACAGACAGACTTTCGCATTTATAATATTAGTATGGATTAGTATGGATTAGTATGGATATAAGGCATATGAACACAATCTAAGGTGAATTTAAATCAACTGCAAATATTTTAAGGGCAGATTCAGACCACTAAATTGAACAACTTTCCCAAATAAACTTATGTTGAAATACGAAAAAAAATTCTGACCTCCCATACAAATTGAGAATTAGCTGATCTAGTTTAGTATGGAGAGTGAAAAATAAAATTTCATATTTCGATATAAGTTTATTTGGAAAAGTTGTTCAGTATAGTGGTCTGTATCTGCCCTTAAAATATTTGCAGTTGATTTGTGTCCACCTTGTATATCGTTTACAAATTTGTTCTAGCGAGCCATATAAAAGTTCTTAAAAGACTGAATACATAACTTTTTGTGTAGGGTCGCGCGTGAGGAGGACTATATATATACTAGCGAACTGCCCCGGCTTCGCATGAAATACTTCGCATAAAAACCTTCCTCTTGAATCACTCTTATCTATTAAAAAACCGCATCGAAATCCGTTGCGTAGTTTAAATATTTATGCATACAAAGGGACATAGGGACAGAGAAAGCGACTTTGTTTTATACTATGTAGTGATTTATTATATTTGTTTCTCCCAGGGAATCCGAGCGGTGATAGCCGAATCGTTCGAGCGTATCCATCGCTCAAATCTAGTCGGTATGGGTATAATACCGCTACAGTTCATCGGCGGTCAGAATGCTGAGAGTTTGGGATTGACTGGTGCTGAGAAATACACAATAGACGTGCCAGAGGAAATTGCTCCTGGGCAATTACTCGATGTTAAGGTAAGTGGGAAACGGTCAAACGAAGTATCTAGGTTTAATATTTAAACGTTATTAGTCTTCCATGCTGGTCTGGGAGAAAAAGAAAAACATAGAATGTACCAGCTGCTTCTCTTCCCGCGCAAGCCGTAAAAGTCGTCTGAGGGAATCGCCGAATGGTGAAATCATGACATAGGCGATGCGGCTAGCAACCCATCACTATTGATTTCCTGTTTCAACTACCGTTATGCTAAACGTGGCCTAAGGTCTTATGGCTCTAGGCTCTGTCTACCCCGTATTGGATAAAGACGGTAACAATGCAATAGCATTAAGTTTTTACCTTTTCTAAACAATCTCTATATGATTGCGTGCAATAAAGTTAAATAAATAAACGGTCATTCATAGGTTCTCACAATATGTGATGATATGTAAGTACTCCTGGTGACCTACTATCATCTCTAAAAACCATGCAAGTTTCAGTGTGTAAGCGAGACAGCTCAATACATGATGTAAGGCGACATCTCACTGGATCTTGCATGGTTTTAAAAGATGTTGGTTAGCCACCTGACGTGACTTAGTCATAGGGTAAATTATTCGGACGTGACAAAAGCTATAGGGACATAAGTAAGACATAACATTATTTATACCTTTACCTTAGTTTTTTCACAATTTATGTATTATTGTGACATAGACATAGGGTATCGTAGTTTGACGTGACTTAGTCATAGGGAGGCTTCGTTTGATGTGACATAATCTATAGGGACTTGAATCTGACATGACATAATCTATAGGGACTAAAGTCTGAAATTACAATCTATAGGGACTTAAGTCTGATAGGACATAAATCTATAGGACCTTCTCGATTTACGACTTAAGTCTATGGGACCTTAGTCTTTTTAGTAATGTGTATATTTATTAAAATTAAATGTATAAACTTTTTGTTTTTAATTTCCTATCGCGGGTCTGTTGGAAGAAATTTCTATAGAAATAAATAGCACCCTTGTACTAAATTTCCTAATTTTAAGTTTCCTATGTTTGTATTTGAGTGTACATGAATTATATAAATAAATATTTTTGTATATACAGGTTGACAATGGCACCACATTCCAAGTGAAAGCGCGCTTCGACACCGAAGTGGACTTAACCTACTTCAGAAACGGCGGTATTCTGAACTACATGATTAGAAAGATGTTGTAACATTCATAGATATAAATTAACGTCGTATCAAAGTGTACTGTGACGTCATCAAGTCTAGTTGATATGTTTTTTTATATGGTTTATACACATATATGATTCTTACACTTATTTATTTTCTAAACGTGGCCTGGGGTCTTATGGCCTATAGGCTCTGTCTACCCCGCATGGGATAAAGACGTGATTATATGTATGTATTTATTTTCGTGTATAATATGTGTATTTTTTATCTCTATCGGATTTTATTAGCACATTGAATTTGTACATTAAATTGATAATTTGTTGTTTTTAAGCTAAATGTCACATTCGCAAAATGTCACTTTCGCAAAATGTCATTGTTTGTACAACGACTTTTTGCTGAGTCTTTATTAACAGTTATTTTTGTTGTTATCATCATTATATCGTGTGGGTAACAAGGTTAATTGACCACGGATACCGGAGTGCTATTTTTAAAATGTATGTCATAGCAAAATCGCTGAGTCGAATGATTATCGTTCATTTTCAAATGATTTCCATGCGACATAACAAGTGACTCGAACGGTAATCATTCGACTCACCGGTTTTGAGTGAGTCATACATAATGATTTCTTATGTTTTCGCGATTGTTACACATTATTATATAAACGCGATAGAAAACCGTATAAAATAGTTTAATTTAATGAGTCATACATCTCAAAAATAGCACTGCTGGTCTCGGAGTTCTTCGGAATCTCTTCTCAGAATTTTTGTTTTATCTCGTACACACTTCAATTTTGTTCTGTATTGTATATCTGCCACCATTACGAAGTGTTCAATTTTATTAGTGTCATTTTGCGAAACAGACATTTTGCGTACCTTTTCATGTGTGTACGGGCATCTATAAACCCTATGACTGTTGAACGGAATCATTAGCATTGACTTCCCGCCGAATGTAGAGCAAGTTCTTTGTTAAGAAACTAGCGACCAGCCCCGGCTTCGTATGGGCATAAAAACCTTCCTCTTGAATCACTCTATCTATTAATAAAAACCGCATCAAAATCCGTTGCGTAGTTTAGATTTAAGCATACAAAGGGATATAGTGTAATAAGGTGGAGTTTCCAATTAAACACCTGTGTGGTCTTCAGGGGGTTTATTATATTAAATTTTATAATTACAACCTAATTAATGCACTTAGGTAGTTTCTTCTAGTGTCCTTACAGCTCCCGCGCCTGGCCCAGAGAGGGATATCTCCGAATAGGTTTGATGTCGTGGACCTGACAGATGTCAATTGAATCTGACAATTGATTTTGACATTGACAGTTATCTTTTTTAATTAAACAATTGTAGCTCCACTTCATTTATGGACAGAGAAAGCGCCTTTTTTATACTATGTAGTGATGAAGGAAAATTGTTTTATTAATAATTCAGGTTGTGTTAAGAGAAAAATGTATTTAAAGCAATTATGATAACAAAGCTAGATATAATAACTTACCATCCCCATTCTCACACTGCCAATTGTGAAACATGAGCCTCGCCAATTTATTCGTAAAAATTAACCATTTGATAAGCATATTTTAATTTTAATATGTTTTGTCCCTTTCTCACTTAGCAATATTTACCGCGAAAGAAAGAGGCAAAACAAATGTTTTGTTTAAAATAAGTAAAATGTGCTTAAAATGTTTGTTAATTTGTGTAAATAAAGCGGTTTAAGTTATATGCTCATTTATATAAGAACTATGGGTGAAATACATAATATAGTTACAGTACATAGACATATTATTTTTAGTAAATAGTTTAGTAGCTATTTTATAATTTTGTATTCTATTTAATGGTGGATGTTAGTAATATATTTTGTAATGGTTAATTGGAATAAATATTTTGTTATACAATTCGTTTTTTTAATTTAATTTTAACTAGCGACCCGCCCCGGCTTCGCATGCGCATAAAAAACTTCCTCTTGAATCACTCTATCTATTTAAAAAACCGCATCAAAATCCGTTGCGTAGTTTTAAAGATTTAAGCATACAAAGGGACATAGGGACAGAGAAAGCGACTTTGTTTTATACTATGTAGTGATAGTGATAAATAATCCTTAGTATTATAAATGCGATAGTAAGTTTATTTGTTTGTTCTTTTATGCTTTCACGCCCTATTTATTGAACAAATCTTCCTCAAATTTATGAAACACATAGACGTATTGAGAAGGACATAGGGTACCTTTCATCCCGGGAAAAAGAACTGTTCTCGAGGGAAATTAACGCTGGCGAAAACTAACAATAAAATATACGGATAAATCACATAGAAATCTCAATCTGTGTGATTTGTCCGTCTGCATGGTCGAGTGACTGTAACACCTTCACGAACTGATGATCACGAGCTTCGCTCGTTTTATGCAGTAAACCTTTTTGCGTGAAAATATGGGTAAAATGAATTTTCCCAGACACGGAACCTAGCTAGATTATCTTTCTGCCTAAGTAAGAACGTATGTTTAAAATTTCAAAGAAATCGTTAGAGCCGTTTTCGAAAACGCGAGTACAAATTTATATACATACAAATACTAGCTTTTGCCCACGACCTCGCCCGCGTGAAATTCCCTCGGGCTTTATCCCTGGATGAAAGGTACCCTATGTCCTTCTCCTGGTTGTAAGCTACCTCCCCACAAATTTTCAGCAAAATCAGTTCAGCCGTTCTTGAGTTATAAATAGTGTAATTAACACGACTTTCTTATATATGGATTGCTCGTTTAATAGTATGGGATTGTTGTTATTATTTAATTTACACTGATTCTCAATTTCAAGTCGAATCATTCTTGTAAAACAATATCATATTTAAAATTCTGAAAACAATAACGCATCAGGTTTATAACAACAAAGGTTTGTTTTAAAATCTTTTTGTATACGAACATTTACCGTAAGTTAAACGGCTTATTATCCCACATTATTGCAGAGAGCGTCACCCAGGAGGTGTAATTGTTTTCATAATAAAATATTACTTATATATTTAATAGTATTTAAAAATTATGGAAAGTGATTAATTACAAAGTTTTAATGTATATTTGTTTTCATATTCAAATATAACTTATATTTAATAGTCTTAAATGTTATAGAAAGTGATTGATTACAAAATGTTAATGTATATTATTGGAAAACTAATTGTCTGCCATTTTATCTAATTTAAGTGTTTTAAATAATTTATAACTGAATAAAATATATATTACTAATTATAATATTTTAAATGTTATTAAAAAAGTGATTATAAATGTTTTAATTTACATTAAGTAGATTTATATATGTTGAAATACAGTCTGCTATTTTATTCAATTTAAAAGTGTTTTAAAATAATTAAAAAATAAATGTAAATTTGTATCTAATTTAAAAGTGTTTCAAATAATTTACATTAAAATAAAATAAATGAAAATAACAACGTTTACGTCACGGAAAAAGAGATTATCACATAAATTAGAATCAAAAAGAAAAAAAATAAAAAGTTATATCATATTTTAGTTCGGAAAAGCTGTAATTAGTAATATAAATCATTAAAATAATGATGAAAGTTTAAATTTTAAATAAAAATAGATATTTGAAATTTTATTTAAAGTAAGTACCTAGCAATACGGATTTTCGCCATGTACTCAAAAACGCAACATCTAGTAAAGATTCATTTTTGTTTATTATTTACGGTGTTACCTACCTTACTGGCCATGGACCCTATGACCCAGGATCTGGTGACTCCCACCAGGCACCTTGGAGAAGCTTGTGGCTACGGCGTAAGTAATTTATTTATTTATTAAACTAGCGACCCGCCCCGGCTTCGCATGGGCATAAAACCTTCCTCTTGAATCACTCTATCTATTAAAAACCGTATCAAAATCCGTTGCGTAGTTTTAAAGGTTTGAGCATACAAAGGTACATAGGGACAGAGAAAGCGACTTTGTTTTATACTATGTAGTGACATGTGAATGGCTGACTTGCAACCGTGGGCGTTTTCTACCAATCAACCAAGACAAGAAAATTGTTATATTTTTTTATTAAGTACTAGCTGCCCGGGGCACCGCTCCCGTGGGAATTCCGGGATAAAATATAGCCTTTGTGTTGTTTCAGGGTCAAAGCAATCTCCATTCCAAATTTCATCCAAATCGGTTCAGCCTTTTTCCGGTAAAGAATAACAAATATCCATTAACAATAAGAAATTGAAAGTTTGTAATGGATGTGATGTAATGGATTATATTAGTAGGATATATTCTTTTGATTATTAATTTATTAAATTTATTGTTAATTCTTTTTCTTAACAACCTTTTTTCAAACTTTAGTAGAGGAACGTCCGTATCTTAGAGCATTAAATAACCGGAGACGCCAAGCGCACTTATTTCTAGGTACGTAAAAAAAAACTAGGAAAAGATGCGGTGTAAATGAAGATGAAGTGACAAAGATAGAAAAGAAATGTTGAGATGGTTTGGACATGTAGAGAGGATGGATAAAAGGAGACTGACGAAAAGTATATACCTACAAAGCAGAGTTGTCTGGGAGCGGCGGTCAGGGTTGGCCTCGTAAAACATACTGCGACCAAATCGCAGACCTTTTGAAAAAGTACCCGAAATCGCCGAGCGTGTATGACGAGTGATAAGTGTGGAGGAAGCGAGAGAGGTATGTAAGGATCGTAGCCAATAGAATCTCTAGTCTCTGCCTACTTGCCTACCCCTACGTGAGACCGGCGTGATGAATATGTATGTATCTATGTAAAAAAAGGTCTGCCACATTCGCGCGGCTGAGGTAACACACACAATAAGTATTAACACAAACCCCCGCATTAGGAAACATTTGTTAAGCCCATTTTAACTAAAATATGTTTTGCCTCTATTTCTCTTACCTGACACCTCACGTGAAAGAAAGAGACGCAAAACATTTTAGCTAACATGGGCTTAACAAACGTTTCTTAATACGGGAGTAATGCATTATGCGATCACATCGCTACACGCACTTGACAAAATTATCCAACTCAAGCAAAAAATGCACAGCAAGTCTCACCGGCGGCAGTCTTATACTATTATTTATTAACAGGGGGGTCGCCAGTCTGTGGCCACTCCAGTTAGTTTCTTGTTCTAAGGTCCGTAGGCTTTATGAACCCGTTTTCTATCCATTTGCATAAAACTTTTATCCATAACTAGCTTTTGCCCGCGGCTTCGCCCGCATGGAATTCCCAGGATGAAAGGTACCCTATGTCCTTCTCCTGGTTCTAAGCTACCTCCTTACCAATTTTCAGCCAAATCAGTTGAGCCGTTCTTGAGTTATAAGTGGAGTAACTAACACGACTTTCTTTTATATATATAGATATATGTTGGCATATACTAAGTAATTCATACTAATGATAATTACGCATAATATTATTATCCATAACAAATTTTAGCATAATTATTTTAATTATCATAAAAATACTGTTTACCTAACCTAACAAAATTGTGCTAAAAATCAATTATGACAAAGTAATATTATGCAAAAAATATGCCTAATCCCTTTTGCCAAAATATTTTATTAATAAATACATTACCTATGTTAACGAAAGGGATCCCTCATGAACCTCATCCATTTTCAGAGCTGCAAACTCCTAAAGGAGAGCACCCTAAACGTCCACATAGTCCCTCACACGCACGGGGAGCTAGGCTTCACGGGAGATTTCTATACACACTATACTGGAGGTAGGGACGGTAAAGAAATAATATTACAAAAAAATTACATTATTTATAGTTTTAGTACCTATTTTAAGTTTTAGTTTTATTAATATTAGTTATTTATATAAAAAGTAGGTAAGGTAAATGCACCAATTATGGACAGTATAAGAAAAAAAATTGCGTTTTTCATTTGTAATTTGTAAATTTTACAATACACATTCCTATGGGTTTGAAGATAAATAAAGAGCCTTTTAATTAATGATTATTCAATGTTTAAAATAAGATAGATACTAGCTGCAATTAAATATAATTTTATAAAAATACCCTAAGTGAGACTCCATTTATGGACAAGCAAAATCTAGTTATGAACCCCCAACTATGGACATTATCCAAATATGAACAGCTAGTTATGGACATTTTAGCTGGGTAATAAATGTTCAATGGTTCTTTAATAATCAGCCAAGTTGTACTTGTTTAAGCCCAAATAGTATATAATGATAGGTCTATACAGTTTGGGAGAATGACATTAACAGCAATATACTTTTACATTAGAAAATTAGTCGTTTAAAATAGTGAACCAGTTTTGAACACCTAATTATGAACAGAATGTTCTTAAACTGACAGAGTTTTAATTTGCTGCAGATTTTATTACAAAAGGTAATGTTACATGATTGTATTGTAGTATATGATGTCAATGTAACATAACGAAAAATCACTTTATAGACATTTTGTCCACATATGGGCACAAGATGAAAAAAATTCCATTTATAAACATTGATAAATTTAAAGGGTAAAATTTATATGATATTTTTAGTCAAGTTGTCTAAATAATTTTTTGCTATCAATGATTCAATAAATAATAAGATTTTTAGCAAAAACCTTACAACTGTCGAAAAAAAAGACAATAAATATACCTACTCGCATTAAGATTCTTATAAGAAGTTCGGATTTTCGACACAAAAAAACACTGCGTGAGTGAAACACTGTTAGGGCTGAAAACTTAAAGGCTGATTGCTGTCAAAAATGGTTTATACAATGTCTGGAATGATTGAAAAATTTATTAGTGCAGTCATTTGGAAAAAAACATTTAAGAGTTTCCCAATTTTTGAGGTTTTATTAAAAACTGTCCATAATTAGACCGTGTTCATAATAGGTGCCTTTACCTTATCTATAATACTTTATCTGCTTAGATTTCACCAAGATGGGTAAACAGAGACAAATGCTCCTAGCATGAGATTTTATAAACGCAGATGCTAGCGACTGCGTTAGGATTTTGTATGGAATTTCTTAGTTGCCTTACTATCCGCCAGAGGCTCTGTACTGTTTCTCATACTAAATCGCTAACGCAGTCGCTAGCGTCTGCGTTAAGAAAAACTCATACTAGGGGCACTGGGCGTCGGTTCCGCTAACGTTAAGTCACAATCGTGTCAAAATAGTGTTTCAATGGTAGTGCTTTTTTACACACTAGTTACAAGATTTTTTTTTATCACTTTGATGATCACACCACACACTAAATTCACATCACATCATACTGTCATAACTCTTGTAAATAGTGTGTAAAAAGCACTACTATTGAAACACTATTTTGATACGATTTTGACTTAGGTAACGTTAGCAGAGTCGACGCCCTGTACAGCGCCCCTGGCGGATAGTAAGGCTAAGATATTCCATACAATTATGTCATCCCATACAAAATCTCACGGCCATCTAGTTCCAACTCGCTGACACGCTCGCAAGGGCAGCGCTAGTATAGATTCGAATTATCAACCGAGTTTATAGAATGCCAATCAAGCAACTCACAGCGGATTCACATTCAAAGTTCAGTATGAGGTCTTACAGAATTGAAATGCAAAATCCTAACGCAGTTACTAAGTAGCGTCTCCCTTATTGCAGAAACAACTACCTACTCAAAATAATCTCCTTTTTCATAAAAATAAGACCATTTTAACTAAAAATGTGTTTAGTCCGTTTCTTTCACTTTAAATATCTTAAGAGAGATAGGGACAAACTTTGTATACTTACTATATAATTTGTATATTTTCAGATTTCGGCGCCGATCAAGGGAAGACTAACGTAAACATGAAGAGAATATTGGATTATACAATCACCGAGCTATGGGCTGACCATGAAAGGAAGTGAGTACAGTAACCCTGCGGTTTTTTTTTAACTTTTACTTTAGAAAAATCATATTTTAAATAGTCGACATACGAGTATACGCTTTATTTTCCTCCAACGTAAGTACGCTGGTATTGTGAAATCAATCTGCCACCATTTTCCCAAAGGACTACAACATGGGGTTTTTCAAAAAGGGCGTGAAAAGATTTCTTAATGGTCGGCAACGCGCACGTGACACCCCTGGTATTTCAGGTGTCCATATTGGCTACGGTAACCGTTTTCTATCGGGTGGGCCGTATGCCTGTTTGCCTACTAAATGGTATATAAAAAACTTACGAATTTTGATTGCAGGTTTACACTTTCGGATATGGCGTATTTTTTTTATTGGTGGGACCATAGAGATGAAACTGGTAAGTTTAAAAAAATTGTAATAAGTATTCTGGTTGATAAGTAGTCTGGTTAACTTTTCAGCTTTATTATATTGTATAGATTATTACTTGTTTTTCTGAGCGGTTAAACATCCTAATCACAACTAATATTATAAATGCGAAAGCTCACTTTAATAAATCTATCATCATCAAACTCATTTGACGATGATACATTTATTAAAATACTATTATTATATTTGCCAAAACATCCATACTAATATTATAAATGCGAAAGTCTGTCTGTCTGTCTGTCAGCTCTTCACGGCTAAACTGCTAGACCGATTGTGATGAAATTTGGTAGGGATGTAGTTAAAGACCTGAGGTCTAACATAGGATACTTTTGGGCGCGATATAACCAAGTCCCACGTGGGGCGAAGCCGCGGGGAACAGCTAGTTTGCTATATTTGCTTATTCGGCAAATACCGAATACGGCTTACCTTGCATTTGAATTCATGTGTGGGGGGCGGTAGCTGTGCTATTTGTCGAAAATTTTGGTATTTACCAACAGAAGAGAAACATGTAATGGACTTGCGTAAATACGCAAGTCCATTACATGTTTCTCTTCTGCCAGGAGTAACATCCCTATTTTTAATGGGCTGACTTGTCAGAAATATTCTTTTTCAGTTCATCGCATGGTGTACGAACTGATCCGCCAAGGTAGACTGCACATCGTGGGGGGAGGGTTCAGCATGAGCGATGAGGCTACCACCAGCTACCACGCCGTCATTGACATGTTCACCTACTCCCTAGGGTAAGTATCTCTCGGGTGTTAGTGGCAAACTGGACTAGGGAGGGGGTCGTAAAAAGGGGGGTGAAAATCCTCCAGGGTCGGCAATGCCCTCACAATGGGCAGAAAGGTTCTCGAATGGCGACCACGCACAGGCAAGCGCAGCGTCGGACACCCACCGACCAGATGGTCAGATGACCTGAAGAAGGTCACAGGCAGACGCTGGATGCAGGCCGCTTCCAACCGGTCGTTCTGGAAATACTTTAGGTCTATGTCCAGTCCAGCAGTTTTGTTTTATTTTAATTTCATTATCCTAAAAAAAAAAAAAACCATATGTACCTTAATTTTACGTAAATTTTTTCACTGAATCTTAATTTTTATTTTTCTTTGAAAGTTATTTTTATTAGGGATATTATTAATTGCACATCAAATAAATAATCACCCATCAATTTCTGTATATCAAATAAATTATTTTACTTTAAATTAAATTAAAAACTTGGTGACAGAAGCAACTAACGGTCAAAAGACGACTTTTTGACAGAAGGTAGGTTAGGTTATGGTTATACAGTGACCTTAACAGTGAGCGAGCGAGCGAAGCGAGCGAGTGTCAGACTTGGTGACAGAAGCAAAACAAATTTTGCTGTGCAATCAGTAATTTTGATATGTATTTAGGTTATTTTTGCATACAAAAATTGTTTTTATTGATTTGCGTTTAAATACTACCCTTTTTATTAGAGGTAGAACTTTAATATCTTTTATACTTTTTAGGAAAAAGAAAACCGTGCTTTTTTTATTAGTTTTTTTTTTATATTTGTTACGTTCTTCACTTAACTCAGAAATATGAGGGCCTTTTTATTATTATATTTATTTATTTATATCCAGCAGTGAATAGAATAGAATAGAAAAACTCTTTATTGCACCAAACAAATGTATACATAATTTTGTTAAAATCTAGGTAAGGTACAAAGGCGGACTTATCGCTAATGCAATCTCTTCCAGTCAACCTTAGGGTGGATGGAAAACAAAACCAAGACAAATCAAAAGGCGAAGGCGCAGTATATATACGTAAATAAATATACACACAAAGATATAAATAAAATAAAGATGTAAATATAAAATAATATTATATAACCTACACATACTAAATAAAAATAAATAAAAGAAACATATACATACATAAAAAAATATATATACATATAAATATATATAATACATATAAATAAGAGCATACTTAAATATCTCAATAAATAACTGAGCAGATACAAAGCAAATTAGGACAAGGCAAGTGAACAGCAATTGTGATGAATGATGTTGTTATACTGGACTCGCAGCCGTAATATGGCCGCTGCGTGTAGCTGATCCAAAGGCCACATGTTTAGACAGATTGTCTAAATACTACAATCTGTCTAAATACCTGTTATCTCAACCACAGAGACAGTTAACGATGTTTATCCTCATCGTCATCTGTCTCCGTGGTGGATATAAGTGGTAGATACCTGCCTTTTTTGCAGAAAACTAAACTCTACCTTCCTCGAATGCGGTCGCCCCCTGGTCTCCTGGCAATCAGACGTGTTTGGCCACTCTCGGGAGTTTACCTCGCTGATGAGTCAGATGGGGTTCAGCGGGCATTTCATCAACCCCATCAGCTACGACGACGAGGTCGGCAGGATGATCAACAAGTCCCTGGAGTTTGTGTGGAGAGGGAGTGATGATTTAGGTAAGAAGACTCATTCTTTCGTCCTCTTTTTCATCCATTCTCACCCTCTGTCTTTCTTATCCTCTCTTCCTTTTTCATCCTCCCTTCCTCTGTTTTCTTATCCACACTCTCCCTTTCTCATCCTGTCTTTCATTCTTTCTCCCCATCGGTCATTATTTTATTTTCTCTTCCTTTCTCATCCTATATTTGATATTTTCTCCCCTATGTCTTTCTTATCCCATCTCTCACTCTGTCGTTCTTATCCAATCCCTTTCTCATCCTCTCTCTCTCTCAGGGTTCCACTCTCTCTCACACACTCACTCTCTTTCTTTGTCATCCTGTCTTTCATCCTTTCGCACTGTCGTTCTTGACCTTTCTTTCTATCCCGTCCTCTCTACCCCTCTATTGTTCTTATCCCTTTCCTCTTCCTTTTTCACTTTCTCCCTCTGTCGTTCTTATCCTCTCTCCCTTTTTCACCCTCTCTTCCATCCTCTCTCGCTCTCTCTTATCTTATCGATTTATTATGTAAAGATCTTGTCGCTGAAGGGTCAGATTAAACCAAATTAATTAAAGCAATGTCCTAACCAAACAACTCTACCCCTCTATTGTTCTTATCCCTTCTTCTTCTCCACTTGCGCTTTGGAAGTGGTGGTAAACTTAAAATAAGTAACAATTGACGTCAATAAGTGATAAGAATATCCTATATTGAAAATAAACAATTTGAATTTGAATTTGACAACTAAGCTAAACAACAAAACAAAGTAGCTTCCCGTAGGAATCGAACCCACTGCCTCAGGTTCTACAGGCAAGCGCCTTTACCACTGGATTATAGCAGGAAAAGAGAGACGAGGTGAAGTATACCCCGTTTAGTATCTCGACGACTGAATAATATTTACAAAATAACTTTATAATAGGTACTAAATTAAGATTTTGTTCATAACACGTATTAGCCAGACGTGACGCGATGAATTTTCAATTGAGATTTGCTTCATTCATCTCATGTAGTTGTCACGGTCGATCGACCACGCACTCTCTGGTGTCAGGGTCCTTCGGAACTCGGCCTCTGACGTGATTCCTGTAACGTAAAATTTGCTTACAATTTATTTATATAAGGTGAATTTAAATCGACTACAAATATTTTAAGGGCAGATTCAGACCACTAAACTGAACAACTTTCCTTAATAAACTTATGTCGAAATAAAAATTTTTTGACCTCCCATACAAATTGAGAATCAGCTGATCTAGTTTAGTATGGAGAGTGAATAAAGAAAATTTCATATTTCGATATGTTTATTTAGAAAAGTTGTTCAGTATAGTGGTCTGTATCTGCCCTTAAAATATTTGCAGTTGATTTGTGTCCACCTTCTATTTCCTTGACCACATCACGTCTGCTCATTAGAGTGACGCAATACCGGCCACGGAGGCAGTAGCAGCACCTCCAATGATACGTGTTCCCAGGTGCCAGCTCCGACATCTATACCCACAAGCTGTTCGACGGCTACTGGTCCCCGCCAGGGTTCTGTTTCGGCACCTTCTGCGAAGACCCGCTGATGGTGGACTCTGACAGCATGTTTAAGAACATTGAGAATAGGGTAAGCGACAATCTCAAGATCAATCAAGGCTTAAATAAATATATACGGACAAATAACACAGATTGAGTTAGCCCCAAAACAAAATCCATACTTCCATATCCATACTTAAATTATAAATGCGAAAGTCTGTCTGTCTGTCTGTCACCTCTTCACGGCTAAACTGCTGGACTGATTTTGATGAAATTTGGTATGGATATAGTTATACGTGGTTATACACTAGGAGTCAAACATAACCTACTTTCGGGCGCGATATAACTGAGCCGCACGCGGGCGAAGCCGCGGGCAACAGCTAGTAATTAATAAATTCCTATATAGATAGTTTTACTTACTACAAAAGCGTACCTATCCTAGGATCTGCATATCTTAAAGACGCAATTTCAGAACACGGTCGAAGAAGAAGTTAATCAAGACGTACTTAGGTGTGGCCGTGGCGCAGTGGTTAATATGCTTGCCCGCTACTCAGGAGGAGCCGGGTTCGATTTCCGGTCAGGTCAAAATTAAAAAATGATATTTTTCTGCTTCGCCTGGGTCCTGGATGTTTATCTCATTACATAGTATAAAACAAAGTCGCTTTCTCTGTCCCTATGTATGCTTAAATCTTTATAACTACGCAACGGATATTGATGCAGTTTTTTTAATAGATAGAATGATTTAAGAGGAAGGTTTTTATGCCCATGCGAAGCTGGAGCGGGTCGCTAGTTTGTTATAAAATATAGTATTGTTGATTTAGTATCCCATTACACAAGTGACTTTGGGGCTAACTCAGTCTATATGATTTGTCCCTATATATTTATTATTTGTTATTATATTATTTTATACGTCCTGGGAATTTTGTTATATATTTTTGATGCCATGCATACAATACTCTTATGATACTAATGAATATCTATTGTATATATAGGTTTATATATTTAAAACTAGCTGTCCCGGCGAACTCCGTACCGCCTGAACCTGCACTTTACTCACCGTTTAAACCTTCCCTGAACTTCCACAAATATTTCAAGACCAAAATTAGCCAAATCGGTCGTGCCACTCCCAAGTTTTAGCGAGACTAACGAACAGCAATTGTTTTTATATATATATAGATTATAATTTTATTATTATTTTTATACGTCCTGGGAATTTTATTATATATTTTTGATGCCATGCACACAATACTCTTATAATGCTAATGAATATCTATTGTCATCCAACACATACATACACATTTGACGACCTCCGTGGCGTAATGGTTAACAAGCCTGACCGCTACTCAGGAGGTCCCGGGTTCGATCCCCGGTCAGGTCAAAATGAAAAATGATCTTTCTCTGATTGACCTGGGTCTTGGATGTTTATCTATATATGTATTTGTTATAAAATATAGTTTCGTTGAGTTAGTATAACACAACACAAGTCTTGAACTTACTTTGGGGCTAACTCAATCTGTGTGATTTGTCCCTATTTATTTATTTATAGGTACAAGCCTTCTTCGACGTAGCGGCGCACCGTCAAGCCCCGTACTACAACACGAAGAACATCATGGTCGTGATGGGTCAGCGGTTTGGGTACTTTGACGCTGGGGTCTGGTTCGCCAACATTGATAAACTTATCAGGTGAGTTGGTAAGAGGTTAAAATTGAGAAATATAGAATAGAATAGAAAACGGTTTATTTGAATTGCCACAGACAATAAAACAATGATAAAGAATGGCTTAAACTAAGTAATACAAGTAACACAAAAAAATAATAATTAGTGTGCTGCAGCAAGGTAAAAAGGCCATAACTCAGTGATCTTACTGCACGTCAGAAGCACTGATTTTCAGTTATTGCCGTCAAAATAGGTGCGAGCGCTAAAGTTTAGATAAATAGGTGTGTAGTGTTATTAATGTAGGCATATATAATATAAATGTATTTCCAACTAGTAGGCATTATGATAATTATTAAATAAATAAAACAAACGAAGGAAAAGTCGAATAAAAAAAGGTGTCGAAAAAACTAAAAAAAAAAATAAAGTACCTACCCGTAGAATTATGTACCACTAAATTACTCTTTTTTTGTTTTTATTTATTACTAGCAAAAGACGCACTTTGAGCGCAATAAGTCTATTTCGCGATTGCGTTGGGCTAGAGTAAAAAAAAGTCTGATTCGCATTATGTCCAATTCCTATTCGGTCCTTCAATATGTTTATCTGCTTCCAATACAAGATTGACGCTCGCATCACTCTCGCTCATATTATAGTCACTGTCCAAAATCTAACCTACTAATATACCTTCTGTAACTAATGTACCTTCTGTAACTAATGTTACTGCCAGTACTTTATATTGGACCAATCGCTAAAAAGTGAATTGGTCCAAACTAAATAATAACTAAGCCCCAAAAAGAAACTGGTAAATGTAAATGGAGGCTTAACATACATACTTATTTCTCAGTCCGCAGGCGACAAAATGCTGCCAGCATACTGGGCACGTCGTCTCGTTGGAATAAATATATAACAATATGTATAACTACATAATACTTTAACTATCTTTATTAATTTCAGATATGTGAACGAACAAAGCGCAAAATCCGGGTTCCCATTGAATTTATTTTATTCATCACCAGCATGCTACTTCAAAGCAGTAGTGGAAGCGAAGTAAGCTGCATTTACCTACATTAATTAGAATTAAATTACAATTTATTAAAACACTTCAATGTCCTAGTGTTCACCATGCCAGCTTGTCACACGGGCACGGGTCACACCGGAAGTCCCGGGTTCGATCCCAGGGGGGTTACTACCATCTCTTAAAACAATGCAAGATTCAGTGATTAAGGGAGATGTCGCCTTACATCATGTATTGCGCTGTCTCGCTTACTCACTGGATCTTGCATGGTTTTTAAAGATGGTAGTAAGCCACCTGGTCAGTTCAAGATGAAAAATAATCGTTAACTAATGTGTTTTGGAGGTTTATTTTTGTAAAATGTTAAATAAAAACATGAATCAATATTTTATGGTCACTTGAATAAATATTTTTTATCCCGTGACCAGAGGGCTGGTAAATTTGGTAATTACCTTGCTCAAAGGATTAGCATTGCCATTCAATATGGCAATGCCGCCAGCCTTCTTGGCACATTACCGCAAGTGGAGCTTTTAACGGGACTGTACAATTTAAGTTAATAATTTAATTGTTTATTTTTTATTATTATTATTTTTAAGTATAGTGTCATAATATATATATTTATTGTAAACTAGCTGTCCCGGCGAACTCCGTATCGCCTGAACGCACTTTTCTCACCGTTTAACCTTCCCTGAACTTCCAAAAATATATCAAGACTAAAATTAGCCAAATCGGTCCAGCCATTCTCAAGTTTTAGCGAGACTAACGAACAGCAATTGGTTTTTATATATATAAGATAAATAAATATTTTTTATTAATTCATTAATTTATTGCACAGCCCAGAACTGGCAACGAAACAGGACGACTTTTTCCCATTTGCGTACGACCAAACTTCAATGGCGGTTGGTTTCTACACCGCCAGGCCGACCCTGAAGTTCCTCATCAGACAAGGGCACGTCTACCTTCAGGTATCTACCGCTATGTCTTCATCCGAGCGTGTTTCCCAGTCACCTCCCCAGCTTACGTTTCAAAGCCTATAGTGTTCCTTCCGGCACACTGAAGTTTCTGGTCAGACAAGGGCACGTCTACCTTCAGGTGACTACCGCTATGTCTTCATCCTAGCGTGTTTCCCAGTCAAATACCCAGTGTTTTGAATCAGAAATGAGGAGATCCGTAGGAGATCAAAAATTGCTGACAGCGGATTAGGTCTTCTAAGTGACAAGAACCGATAGGGCAGAAAAGTTCTCGAATGCCATTTACCCATTAACGCACCGACAAGCGCAGCCTCAGACACACATCGCCTAAATGGTCAGATGACCTGAAGAAGGTCGCAGGCAAGCGCTGGATGCAGACCGCACGACAACCGGTCATTCTAGAAAATACTTCTAAGCCTATGTCTAGCAGTGGACTGGACAGCCACAGACTAAAATTCTGTTAATCCTCAGCATATGGCAGAGTCAACGTAATCGTTGGCAGTCAGGCTGGCAGACCCAAAAAGTAGATGGCGCTGCGGTGTATGATATACCGTGGGGTGCTGCTAATTAATTATATATAGATTTATTTATTTTTATAGATAGCAAAGCAGCTGCAAATGTTGGCCGGGTTATCAAGCAAAAGGTACGATGAGATTATGGACAAATTTAAATGGATCAACAGTAAGTACGAGATGATTTATATATTAGACTCTTTTTCATTAAAACGTGTTTCATTGTTGCTACTTCAGCTAACGCCATCTGGTAGTCGTTAAAGAAACCACGTTCGGAAGGCTATTCCAAAGAACTTTAAAACCAGGGTGTGCAAGGTCAATTGCCCCTGTAACCCACATGAAGTGATGAAAAAAATATGTATAAATTTGAAATATTTATATATGTAGACTAAATGAATAAGTATTTATTATCTCTCTCATCTTAGCGTTTTCCCGGTTCTCCTAACTAGTTTGGATCCCAAGGTCCGCTTTGTATATTATCTATAGCAGTATATATTGTACTTCTACACTCCTTATAAGCGTCCTCTCTGTCACTCGCTAAGAGATCCCTTTCTATCTAGGAATAAATATACAAACTGTAAAGTTTATAAAATATAACAAAATAAATGAAATAATTTTTACATACAAATCAAAGGAAAGCCTTTAATACGTTAGCGGACACACGACTGCTATAGCAGTTATAACAATAAAAAACGTCCGCCAACGTGTTAAATAGTCATCATATTTTAACGACCTCAGTGGCGTAATGGTTAACATCCCTGACCGCTACTCAGAAGGTCCCGGGTTCGATCCCCGGTCAGGTCAAGATAAAAAATGATCTTTTTCCGATTGGCCTGGGTCTTGGATGTTTATCTATATATGTATTTGTTATAAAATATAGTATCGTTGAGTTATTATCCCATAACACAAGTCTCGAACTTACTTTGGGGCTAACTCAATCTGTGTGATTTGTCCCTATATATTTATTTATTTAATATTAAATAACCTGGCAAGGCTTTTAGTATGTTGTCGTACGGAACCCTTGCACTTGGCCCTTTTTTAATCTCAACTTCTTTCTACCTTTCCCAGGCGTAATGCAGGACCACAATATAATAACGGGTGTGATGCCCGAATATTCCAGACTGTATTACACTTTTAAGATGTCCCACGCTATCCAGAGTTCCACCAAACTTGATATGGACGCTCTCAAGTAAGCCAATTTAATTATTTAATTAAATTGTTATACAATTTTAAGAACTATCTATATATACACACAAAATTAAAATATATATATATATGGCAAAAAAAAAACAAAAAAAAAAACAAATTAAATTTACATTAATTCATAGCATTATAGCCTCGTACATTAGCGTGTACAAAGGTCAGATTCCTTACTCGTCATTTTTACTAATTCGACAGTTTACTAATTAGAATTCGCCAATTTCCTTATTTGACAGTTTTACTAATTTGTCAATTTCCCTATTAGGTTGGTTTCTTGGTTCGCAAGTTTTCTTTGTTAGTTACTTAGCCTTAAGAGGATAGACTACCTACGTTATCTCAATACTTATATATTACCCTGTTTTGCTTTTACATAATGTCAAGAGTAAATGGTTTTGGGTTATAAAAAACTTGATATACTGTATTCATGCCCCTACGTTTTCATTTTTTTTTAAATAACTAATAATCAAAGAAAATGACCTTACAAAATCCTAAAAAAATACCCCGTTTTTCCGCCATGGTCTACAACTACCACACATATTCAAAATGTTTATAAAGAAAAGGAAACTTTGATACCAAAAATTATATGTCACTAGCTTTTTCCCGCGGCTTCGCCCTCGTAAACTTCCATCGGGAACTTTTTCCCGGGATGAAAGGTACCCTATGTCCTTGTCCCGGTTCTCTACCTCCCTACCAATTTTCAGCTGAATCAGTTCAGCCATTCTTGAGTTTTAAATAGTGTAGTGTAACTAACACGAGTTTCTTTCATAAAAATAGATGTACTAGCGAGTAGCGACCTGCCCCGGCTTCGCATGAGCATAAAAACATACCTCTTGAATCATTCCATCTATTTAAAAAAAACCGCAACAAAATCCGTTGCGTAGTTTTAAAGATTTAAGCATACATAGCGATATAGGAACAAAGAAAGCGTCTTTGTTTTATACTATGTAGTTATGAAGTATATAGTGTTCATTTATTCATTTTTTTAGTAAACTTCGAAAAAGTCCCCGGGATACCATGTATCGCCTATGCAACTTCAATATATCACTGTGCCAAAGGGTAGACGCTCACCAATATTTCGTAAGTATATAAATACAACTGCGTGGTCCAGTGGTTTTGTTTTTTATGTATAAGGTGAATTTAAATCAACTGCAAATATTTTAAGAGCAGATTCAGACCACTAAACTGAACAACTTTCCCAAATAAACTTATGTCGAAATACGAAAAAAAAAATGTTGACCTCCCATACAAATTGAGAATTAGCTGATCTAGTTTAGTATGGAGAGTGAAAAATTAAATTTCGTATTTCGAATAAGTTCATTTGGAAAACTTGTTCAGTATAGTGTCTGTATCTGCCCCTAAAATATTTGCAGTTGATTTGTGTCCACCTTATATATCAGAGGCTATATGCCTCTGAACCGGTACCTCCACAGTTTCTTGGAGACTGTATAGGTAATCTTATTTTGCCAAGTTTTAGTTTTTGCCAAGTCAATGTGTATTTATTACTTTATATTTTACGTCATATTTATTACGCCTCCGTGGTCCAGTGGTTAAGGCGTTTGCCTGTTCACCTGGAGGTGTGGGGTTCGATGCCTACGGGAAGCATACTTTGTTCAGTTGTTTCCAGTTTGGTTAGAACATTGCAGGCTTGAATCACCTGATTGTCTGATAATAAAGATGATTCCGTGCTTCGGAAGGCGCGTTAAGCCGTTGGTCCCGGCTGCCATTTGGTAGTCATTAAAGAAACCATGTCAGTGGTCGAGAGGCAGTTCCGAAGAACTCTGACACCAGGGTGTGCATGGTCGATTGAGCGTGACGCCTACTCGAAATGATGATGATAATGTCTTATACTAGTCTTATATTTGTTGTAGTTTGGAGACAACCAATCTTTTTAGAAATGTTTAGGGAGGCCTATGTCCAGCAGTGAACAGCCTGCGGCTGAAATGGTAATAATCCAAAAGTTGACATTAATTTCTTGATTTCAGATCGTAGTTTACAACCCCCTCGCGTGGGGGGTGACCGTAAAAGTAAGGCTGCCTATTGCTAATGAGGAGTTTATCGTCTACCATCCTTCAGGTAGGCGTTTTTTTAGCGTTTCACCGTTTGCTTCCTAAGCTGACTGCTTTTCTCTCCTCAACTTCGCCCGGTCTCCGGTGTCCTTAGTTGTGAGAGCACGCATATCGTTTACTGAGACGCTCTATCGCTTTTTCCTTAGAAACTCAGTGTTGCCAAGTCGCGGATAAGTGGGGGGGGTGATCGGTTTGTTTTACGCCACCTAGCGACGAGTAGAGAAATCAAAAAGTAATGCTTTGTAAAAGGACACGGACCTATCATAATTTTAATTTATAAAATTAAATCAATTACTTACATATATAAAGAAAATTCGTTAGCTTCAATAACTTTTGCCTTACATGAAAAGCTTTTAAAAACTAAGAGTAATTTATCCCAATTAATAGGTACTATAAATGCGGAAGTGAGTTTGTTTATTTGTTTGTTACCTCTTCACGCCCTATTAAACTACTGCAATACTGAATCAATCTTCCTGAAATTTCGCATACACATAGCTAGGAGTATTGAGGAGTACATAAGGTACCTTTCATTCCGGGAAAAGTCACTGTTCCCGAGGGAAATTCATGCGGGCGAAAGCTAGTAATTAATAATTTGATTAAACAAAACACGTGCTTCAAATGTTGAATAGGAATTGCTACAGAATTGCTAAGGAATTCGTAATATGAATCGATTCGATGGATTGCTCCAAGTGGCGTTTTTACACCCCCTGATCTTAGCGACACTGGTGCTGAGAAGCTGAAACTTTTGACGTGACGTCAAAGGCCCTTTTGATTGAGCCACGGCCTGATTGCTTAATTCACTTCTTCTGCGCAATTTCTCTGTGTTAATTTAATTTTAGTTACCAGTTGGTCCTTCGAGCCTCACGTCAGTTTTCAATATTCCAGGTAAAAGGGTTAAAGCCTCCTTCATAAGCATCCCCGAGCCAGTGTTGAGCATTTTCCGACATCACTCCCACGCCCAACACGAGCTGGTCTTCATAGCCGAGGATATTCCGGCCATGGGGTTCAGGTCTTACTATATAAGATCGGTAGGTATGGTTTATCGACATCTATGCAAATAAATAAAATTTGAATCTCTGTTTGTGATATTTAAATAACCGCTTTTTACTAAATGCTTATAAATGTATACACGCTATACGGTACATAAAACGAAATAACATTTTTTTTTTACTTTTGTCTCTGTCTGTTTCTCTGGAACGGCTAGACCGATTTTGACGGGATTTTCACTGGCAGATGGTCGATGTAATAAGGAGTAACTTAGGCTACTTCAATTTTACTATTATTTTCGTTAACTGCGAACTGAACAATGCACAGCTAGTTCTAATTAATCTACGATCTCCGTGGCGTAATGGTTAACATGCCTTCGCCATTTTTCATCTTGTTCTGACCGGATATCGAACCCGAGACCTCCTGAGTAGCGGGCAGACATGTTAACCGTTTCGCCAAGCAGGTATTTGATTTAAGTTCTTAACTAATCTATAGGAAATTTCAATAAAATAGGTTCAGCTGTGAAAGCGTAACAGACGCTCAGAATTTCTTATTTATAATATTACTAGCGACCCAACCCGGCTTCGCACGGGTGCAATGCTCTATAATACATGTATTATACATATAAACCTTCCTCTTGAATCACTCTATCTATTAAAAAAACCGCATCAAAATCCGTTGCGAAGTTTCAAAGATCTAAGCATACATAGGGACAGACAGCGGGAAGCGACTATGTTTTATACTATGTAGTGATAGTGAAGTATGGAAGAATTGTATATCGGGATAACTTATAAAATTAATACTACTGAATATACTTGTAATATATAAAATGAATACTTTTATTTTTTTTCTTAAATTTCAGAGAAACTACATTAACAAAAGGGACAAAAGAGAAATAGTCAAAAAGACCAGAAAGCACAAAACCAAAAAGTATTTAGTCAGGCAAGCGTATCTGACTAACGTATCAGCTGATATGCCTGCGGATGCAGGGTCTTTTGACTATGACTATTTCGAGGGCTCTACTACACCGAAAACCAAAATAATGTTTGGAAACATCGAGAATGATAAAGACAAGTTCACAGACCAATTTAGCGATGAAGTGATGACTCCTAGAACACGACTACGCTTTGATGATATAAATTCCTCTGTTGAAAAAAGTGATGTCACGAAAGATAATTCTCCTTTGGATTCTACAAAATTTGACGATAATGATCTATATGTTAAAAAAAGTGAAAGTGTCAACAAAGATGGTTCTCCCTCGGATTCTGCGAAAGATCCAACTGTTGAAAAAAGTGAAAATGATGTTTCTGTTAAAAGTTTAAAAATAAATAATAATTTAATTAATAAAAACAAAGACATAAATAAAAATAAAACAAGTAACAAAAGTGACGGTGTAGGTAACGATATAGAAATATCAAGGAAATTTTTCAAAAAGGTCCAGGATAATAAAAAAACAATGTCACAAGTTGAAAATGAAGTTGTAGAAACTACTACAAATATATTAAGCAAAGAAATCAATTTTGACAATGAGATTGGAGATATTGCGAGAAACGAAATTGAAGAAAATCGAGCAACACAAAAAACATTAACTAAATCCGATTACGTGGAAACTACAACTAGTATTTATCTAAAAGAAGACAGGAAAATTAAGAAAGATGATGACGTACCGTGGATTAATGGTAGAGATATAGACTATACAATAGAAATGAAGAAATCCAATAAAGAAAACAAAACGAAATCTAACAAATGGATTTACAAACTAAAAGACAATATTGATACAACTACAACGCCTGAAAGCCCAACTGAAATTGAAACTACAACTAAAAAAATAGTAACGTTTGACGATTTGCCAAGTGATCTAAAAGATTCAGATTTTAGCGACATGAAGTTAAATTCAGATAGCGAAGGGAATGTTGGTAAAACAAGAAAGTTTAAACCAATATTTGGTAGCGATGATGATCTAATGAAAGATCAAATGTTCCGGACTGACGATGGTAAAATGGACGAAAAGAGTGATGAGGAAAGATGGAAAGTTAAAAAAATAGGCAGCGATGATGAAAAGAAAAATGTTGAAAAAGTTGCAAGTGGTGATGAAAAATGGAAAGTGGAAAAAATTGGGAGCGATGATGAAAAGACAAAAGTTGCCAGTGATGATGAAAAGTGGAAAGTTGAAAAAAGTGGGAGCGATGATGAAAAGTGGGGAGTTGAAAAAATTGATAGCGATGGCGAAATCTTGAAAACTGTAAAATTTGTGAACGAAGACGCAAAGTGGAAAACTGAAAATAATGCCAGCGACAATGACAAGTGGAAGGTTCATAAACTGGACAGTGACATTAAAAAAGTTGAAACGCTTCGAAGAGGCGGCGGAACTGTGAGTGGAGCGAAAGGAGATAAAAACAACAAACTAGAGAGCACAGAACAAGAGAGATATATAGAAAGTGTTTGGGATGGCTATGATTATTTTACGCCAGACGATTATTTTATAAGAAACAGGGTAAGTGTCATAAAATTTCAGCATTTTAAAAAGTCATCTGGTTTTCAACCGACTTCCAAAACAGATTTTCAATTCGATTTTTTTATGTTTGTTACCCCATATCCCAGTCATTTCTGATTTAGATAGATATAGATTTTTTAAATAATTTTGTTGCTCGAATGGTAATAGTTTCAATTTGGTCCCATTGAAATTTTATCCAAATCAGCGCAGTTGTTTGTTTTTAAAATCAAAACTTTACTAAGCCTCTTAAGCACCACTAACGTAAAGAGGAGTGTTAGATAAATTTGAGGCATCTTTGAAGATTTCAATTTTTTTATATATTTTATTCATTTTTACGCTTGTGATCGCGCATAATATTAGCTAATTTATTTTATTATTATTATTTTTTTAGTTTGTAATTTTATATATAAAAAAATCAAAATAAGTAACATGAAAACTCAGTCACCAACAGCGTACCATACGTATAGATCTAGCCGCACGCGCAGCCGCGCGTTTTGGAATAGTAGGGTGAATACATTTAACGATCTTTCTGGGAATAAAACATCTTAATTTTATTATTAAACTATTTACATTTTTCATATATTATTTGATCAGATATTTTTATTATGTAGTTATCTATCCACTATTTGAATAATAACGGTGTTTACCATGCCACAAAAAAAAAAAAAAATACAGGATTTTTGTTTATGTGTGTGTTATGCACGTATGTGTGTGACATAAACACACACTTTTTTTAAAAAGGGCTTGAAAAGGTTCCTCAAGGCAATGCGCACGTGACACTCCTAGTGTTGCAGGCGCCCATGGGCTGCAGTGACCGCTTACCATCAGGTGGGCTGTATGCCTAAATAGGCGAATTGTATAAAAAAACACAGAGATGAAATTTTTTTTCAGTACGTGAGAGTAAACATAGACAAAAAACGTCGACTCTCCAACATAACTCTGTCGAACGGTATCAGTATAGGATTTAACGCGGAAATGTATTTCTATGCTTCCGACGATCCGAAGAAATTTAAGAGGGAGGACAGACAACCGGGCATCACTATGTTCAGGTCAGTTTATATTTATCATCACTACATAGTATAAAACAAAATCGCTTTCTCTGTCCCTAAGCGTAATGGTTAACATGCCTGACCGCTACTCAGGCTAACTCAATCTGTGTGATTTGTCCGTATATATTTATTTATTTATTTAAGTCCCTTTGTATGCTTTGTTTAGTTGTTTCCAGTTTGTTTAGAACATTGTAAGCTTGAATCACCTGATTGTCTGATAATTAAGATGATTCTGTGCTTCGGAAGGCACGTTTAGCCGTTGGTCCCGGCTGCCGTGGTTGGTAAAGGAATCACGTCAGGGGCCGAAAGTCGGTTTCTAAGACCATGTTACCTAGTCGAAATAATGATGAATGCTCTACCTTCCAGGGCTATGGATCCAAGGCCAGAACTCATCAACACAACTTTCAAAGTTAAGGTTTTCAAAAACAGGATGGTTCAGGAGTTGCATTATGAGTTCTCCAAATATGCGTCTTTTGCTATCAGGTAAAACATTTTTATACGAGAATTTCGAGAAACCCATATTTTAATTAGATCTAAATAAGTATAGTGTAGCAGAACAAAGGTTGCTGACATAGCCTAGCGGATTAGTTCTTTGAAGTGGCAGTGGGGGGGGCACATAGCGCGACGAACCGATGGCCGATGGGGCAGAAATGTCCTCGAATGGCGACCACGCATCAGCAAGCGCAGCATCGGACACCCACCAGATGGTCAGATGACCTGAAGAAGGTCGCAGGCAGGCGCTGGATGCAGGCCGCGACAACCGGTCGTTTTGGAAATTCTTGGGGGAGGCCTATGTCCAGCAGTGGACAGCCTGCGGCTGAAATGATGATGATGAAAACATTGTTATACGACTAGCTTCCATCCGGTGCTTCGCTTCCGTGGGAATTTTGGGAAACCCAAATTTAACTTACATCTAAATATGTGCATATATCTACTTATAAAAAGATTATAGTAAGTACTAGCGACCCGCACCGGCTTTGCATGGGCACGAAAACCTTCCTCTTGAATCACTCTATATATTAAAAAAACCGCATCAAAATCCGTTGCGTACTCGTAGTTTTAAAGATTTAAGCATACAAAGGGATATAGGGACAGAGAGAGCGACTTTGTTTTATACTATGTAGTGATTACGAACAAACTATATCACAGAATACATGCAAGTCTATTTGTCTGTTCCTTTGTCTGTTACGTATTTACTGCTAGACCGCTAGATGAATATTTGAAGACCTTGGGTCAAAATAGGCTACTTTTTGGCGCGATATAACCGAGTACCATGCTAGCGGAGCCGCGGGCAACCGCTAGTATTGTATAAAAATCTCATTTACCCATGTTCTAGATTTGTTAACCGACTTCAAAAAAAAGAGAAGGTTCTCAATTCGTCGGAATGTTTTATTTTTAATATTCTCGCTCTAGGTTATACAGACGAGACCCTGTAATAGAATTGGACTGGCTGGTTGGTCCAGTTCCTATTGAAGACGACATTGGTAAGCAGACATTCTTCTATCTCTCTCTTTCTCTCATCTCTTTGTTCTTTCTGTGTCAATGACTGTTATAGTCTGACAACACCGCTGTACCGAGGATTCCTGCCTTGACATTCCGCCGTCGTCGCTCAGCGGTGTTAGTCAGACTATAGAACTTCTATCATTACCTTGTGGACTGTGTGGTCCAGTATTTAAGGCGTTTGCCTGTAGACCCTGGGGGCGTAGGTTTGATTCCCACAGGTAGCATACTTTGTTTAGTAGCTTGGTTCGGACATTGCAGTCGTGAATCACCTGACTGTCTGATAATAAAGATCATTCCGTGCTTCGGAAGGCACCTTAAGCTGTTGGTCCCGGTTGCCGTCTGGTTGTTAAAGAAACCACGTCCGAGGCCGAGAGGCGGTTTCGAAGAACTCTGACGCCAGAGTGCATATGCTGATGATTATGATTACCATGTATAACTACTATACCGCCATAAATTACTACTATAAATAAACGGTAAGAGATCCCGTTCTGGGATAAGTCCGCCATTTTACTTCACCGTAGTCTCTTATAAGGGAAACCAGACAATTAAAACATATTATTAGCTGCCTAAACTATTAGATTTTTTTCAAAAACAGCCTAGTGCGTGCTAACTCATGCGTAGAAACTTTGCAAGCGCGATTTATACTCGCTGAAATTCCGAGATTCTCGCTGTAGCGCCATCTGTTATGCGTTTTAGTAGATTTTTGCTTTGTCGCCACAAATAATTGTTTCCTTACCTTGAATAAAAATATTTCATTTATTCATTCACTAGCGCCCCGCCCCAGTTTCGCATGGGCATAAAAACCTTCCTCATGAATCTAAATATTAAAAAAACCGCATTGAAATCCGTTGCGTAGTTTTAAAGATTTAAGCATACAAAGGGACATAGGGACAGAGAAAGCGACTTTGTTTTATACTATGTAGTGATTCGTCAACGTTCCCAGGCAAAGAGTTCTTCATCAGATACACCACAGACCTGCTACACGACGGCGTCTTCTACACAGACTCGAACGGAAGGCAGACAGTCAAGAGAATCAGAAACAAGAGACCCACTTACGAACCCATGAGCCCTGACTATTTAGCAGGTGAGCTATTAGACTATAGAAGACATGATAGATAGATTTATTTTGTTCACACAAAAACAACATCACAGTATACAATAAAATGAAAATAAAACCAGTTAAGTACGTGTCAGTCTCGCGCACTAAGGGTTCCGTACCATTATCTATACAAAACGACAAAATCGCGACAATATATGTTTCACAACAAAAATGTAACTTATTCAAAATTTAATTGACCTACATCTAAGATGCTCAATTTGTCAAAAAATAAAACTTACTATTTTAAGCTTATTGTATAGAGATATGAAGCGAATGGATGAAGACAGAGACACATATAAATTACTCCACTGGCAAGAACAATGTTCTTAAATAATAGATAGATATTCTAAGCCTAAAGTCTGCATAAATTAAAGCCTCTCTGTTCCAGGTAACATATACCCTGTAACCTCAAAAATATACATCGAAGACGAGACAAAAAACATCAGATTTTCGATTTTCAACGACCGAGCTCAAGGAGGCACATCCCTCGCTGATGGTGAAATAGATCTATTTATACACAGGAGAATACTAACAGACGATACGAACCGTGGTATATTGACGTTAAACGAAACAGAACACGGAGAAGGCATAAGAGTCAGAGGGAAACACTACATTTACCTAACAAAAGCGGATTACAAACCTAATAGAATATTCGAGAAGAAACTAGCAAAAGAAATAGAATTGGCGCCACAAATTTTTGTAACAGAAGCCGAGCCCTACGGCCGCAATTCGAAGAACATATGGAAAACACAAACAAATGAATTTAGTGCGCTAAAATCTAAACTGCCTATTGGAGTTCACATTTTGACATTTGAAAAATGGGGGGAAAACGGCGATAAATTACTTTTGAGGTTAGAAAATTATTTAGAGAAGTCTGATACGCTTAAAAAGGGCGTCAAGAAGGTTTATTTAAAAGATTTGTTTACTAATATAAGAATAACAGATATTAAGGAAACTACATTAGGTGCGAATTTGTGGCTGAAAGATTTGGGTTCGACGAAATTTCATTGGAGTAAGAGAAATAAGTTTGTTAAAAATTTCAACGCTGCATACGGTAGCAATGTGGAAGTAGAATTCGATGAGAATGAATACGAGGAAGTGACAGATGAAGTTGATTTGGAGAAAGCGATCGTTTTAGTGCCACAGCAAATAAGGACGTTTTTCGTTACGTATGAATATGTTCAAGTTTAAATTAAGATTAAATAATACGTGCGTCACTCGGGGATTGCCGCGATAAAACCATTACATAGCATTATTTATCAACTTATGCATTAAGGTGATACATCGGTAAACACTAGCGCCACCGTCATTTAAAAATCATTACTCACTGAAAACATAAGTTATCAAAAATCCCTCTGCTGTAATTATTGCTCTGGATCCGAAGTTAATTTTAATCATATTCAATTATTAAATTATAGTTCCATATAGTTACAAATTGCAAAACTGCTAAAAGTGGCCGTTTTAAGCAATAATGTAATTTGTAACTTCAAGGAACTATAAAACTTCAGATCCAGAACAATAATTGCAGCAGAGGGATTTTTGATCACTTGTGTTTTCAGTGAGTAATGGTTTTTAAATGACTGTGGCGCTAGTGTTCACCGAGGTATCACCTTAAGTACGAACGCTCGGCCGAGCTACATGGTCGGCGGGGTGGGGGGTGTTAGGTTTTATTTTCGTTACGGAATTTCTTGATTCGGTCGCCGCGCTCAAAGCCTGCGATAGTTTAAAAACTCATACTATCTATGATTTATCATTTAAATTTGGTTGTACAGGAATGAAACAATAAAATAACGTAAATATTCATGACACGGTGCTGATTTTCGTATTTCGTTTTGTATGTGAGTGTACATCTTCCAAATACAGCGTGGCAAGGTAAACACCGTTATATCTTTCAAAGAGTGGACAAATAACAACATAATAAAAATATCTGATTAAATGAAAAATCTAATTAGTTTAATAATAAAATTAAGATGTTTTATTCCCGCAAAGATCGTTAATATGTATTCACCCTACTATTCCAATACGCGCGGCTGCGCGTGCGGCTAGATCTATGTACGGTCAGCAGTCATGGTTTTCTTTTGTTTTTGTTTTGCGAACTATGACTGCAATTATGAACGTGACCGTACCTATACGTAGTAGTAGTGATTATATACTCTTGGTACCTATGCGTATGGTACGGTGTTGGTAAGTTTTCATAGACGTGGATTTTTAAAATTAACTTACAATAAAAATAATGTTATGATTTTATATATATTTTGTAGTCTACTCATGATACTAAACCTCCAGTATCAAGGATAACGGTATTTACCCTGCCACTGCCAAACAGTCTAAAAAAAAAAAAAGATTCCTTCAGGGTTGGCAACTGGTGTTGGCCTCCATAAACGGTAACCACTTTCCATGAGGTAGGCCAAAAACCAACTCAAGAAGGACCCTTTTTTAAATTCATTTAAGCCATTTAAAAATACACACCAAGTAATTTTGAAATCTGTAACTGGCTAAAAGAAATAAGGTTGGCTGGAAGAAATTGTATTAGCGATAAGTCCGCCTTTGTACTAATATTCATCTTCGATCCTGTACAATCCGATGATGTATTTATGTAATAGGGTAGGAGTGAAAATTTTTAAAACGCTTGAATTTTTTTCTGTCGGTAGGAATAAGGTTCTTTGATGCCAGAAATAAATCTTAGATTTTTAGAATCAGCCAATTATTTTAAATAAAATATTATATTTTAATGACGAATTAATGGCGTCGCTACGGCCTTTGCGGTCTATTCCTTGTCATTGTCATGTTGGTTTTGGTTGTCATTAGTGTCATTCATGTTGGTTTTGGTTGTCTTAAATGTCATTTATGACAACCAAAACAAACATGACAATGACATTTGTTTTTTTTACCGAACGAAGCAAATTAATAGACCGCGAAGGCCGTAGCGACGCCATTAATTCGTCATTAAAATATAATATTTTATTTAAAATAATTGGCTGATTCTAAAAATCTGAGATTTATTTCTGGTATCAAGGAACCTTATTCCTACCGACAGAAAAAAATTCAAGCGTTTCAAAAATTTTCACTCCTACCCTTATTGGTGCAACAAAGTGTTTATTCTTTCATTCTGTGGTTAAAACATGCTTGTGGATTGGAAAAGTATAGGATTTGGTGTAGATATATTGTATTGAATGAATGAATAAATGAATGATTTATTTCGCAATGAATACTTAATACAGTTGTTATTTTAAAAGTCCTGTTCATACAGCCTGTGTTATGTTTAAAATTGAGAAAAAATGTAACTATGTTTTCCCCAACATCCTATACAAAATGTTTTTTTTAAGATTTAATGAGAATTATACAAGTTATCAATAAAAATATGGTTACAAAATGAATTTTATTTTTTACAAGCAATTCATCGAATCGAATTCATATTATGAATTCCTTAGCAATTCCTATTTCTTTAAATTTTTTTTGGGATAGGAATTGCAAAGTTTAGTTGGCCATTTTACAAAAAATAGAATTGCTACAGAATTGCTAAGGAATTTACAATATGAATTCGATTCGATGAATTGCTCAAAGTGGCGTTTTTAGAACCCTGATGCTGTTACAACATCAACCAAAACATCTCTACATAAGGTGACGGCGGATCACCGCCTGCAGCCGCGACAAGCCACGACGTCCCGAGCGCACCCTATAAATGGCTCGACTGGTGGCTGACAGCTGTCTTGCTCGACATCTGCCCGTTGAGTACCACTATTGTCTTCGGTCCCCAACTTTGTGCTTGAACTAACCACAATCCTAACTTTAATTGTATCATTCTCGAAATAAAAACCAGTGCTAGATCTCATTTGATACTTTTAACAAAAAGACACATTGTCAACATCATTTCGAGTAGCCGTCACGGTCAATCGACCATGCACAGCCTGGTGTCAGAGTTCTTCGGAACCGCCTCTCGGCCTCTGACGTGGCTTCTTTAACGACTACCAGATGGCAGCCAGGACCAACGGCTTAACGTGCCGTCGTTCTAACGTGGCTCAACGAAGCACGGAATCATCTTTATTATCAGACAATCAGGTGATTCAAGCTTGAAATGCCCTAACCAAACTGGAAACAACTAAACCAAGTATGCTTCCCCTGGGAATCGAACCTACAACTCCCAGGTCTACAGGCAAACGCCTTAACCATGGACCACAGAGGCAGTTAACAAAATATTAATAAAAACAAACAAACAAGACTGCAAGTGTTTTTGATACTGTCAGCCAATACTGTGTGAATCGAAATAGTTTTCAATGATTTATGAGCTATGGTTTTGTATTCTTGTGACATCAGAAACAAATGACACAGACGAATGTCAACTCAGTCTGCCTGCGACCATGAGCTCTGTAAAGTGCTTGAAACGTTAGGTATAAATAAGTAAGCAATAAACGCAATAGAAAACCGTATAAAATAGTTTAATTTAAAAGAAACAAACATTATAATAAAAAGAATTAAATAATCTCACTGTCAACTTCACTCATGCCATCTCATTACATTTCTCTAATAATTCTCGAAGCAAATTTAAGCACGGTCTCTTAAACGGTGATCTATGCATATCTAGTATTTTTTCTAATGTCTCATAGTTTTTCGCACAATGCAGTTCTTTTTCTGTTTGCAAAAATGCAAGAAATAACCTCCCATAGCTTTTATCGTTTTCACACGTTGCAGCATGTCGCATTATCTGTTGTAATACCCAACATTGAATTTCCACGGTCTTTTTACATCCTTTATAAGCCGTATAAATGCTAAAAGTATTGTGTAAAAACTCTTCGGTCGATAGTTCCAAGTCCATTAGAATTATTAATAATTCGGATAGTTCTTTATCGTTTAAATTCTCAATTAAATCTTGTATGACTTTATTAGATATTTCAGTGTCTTTTATGACAATTTTAAATAATGTTTCGAAAGGTTTCGGATATAATCTGTGAGACTTTATAAGCATGTCCAGAGTAAACCAACTGTGTTCTTTACGCAATAAACACGGTATGAAATATTTATGAAATTCTTCAATGAACTTGTCATCTAGATCTTTATTCTCATAAATATAGTTTATAATCTTTTCTGTCGCGCTAATACATAATTTTTTTGCAAGATGTACAAGTAGCCTGTGGTCTTTTAAAGTTTCTGCGATCAAAATATTCAATCTCGATATTGGATCATTTTGGATTGATTCCGTTAATTCTTCAAATTGTTCGAAATTTGAATCTTCATTTTTTTCATCAACACAGTCATCTTCAATTACTATTATGTTATTTAATGTAGATTTATCTTGATTTAAAGTATTTGAGGTTAGATCGTTACTGTATTGGTTTTTAAGTCCAAACCTGAGGATCCATTTGTTAGTTGCGTCTGGAGGCTGTGCTGCTGCTATACATTTGTCCAAATCTTCTTTTGATGATGGCGAAAATGACCAGATAGGCGTCATTTCGCCGGCAATTTTATCAAAGAAATCAAATCAACACAAACAACAGAATTGTTTGTTTTGACTTTTGATTTGATTTGACGTTTCATATCATATCAATGATCAGCTGTTCTAATGTTACCATTTTATAAAATGCAATTTGGTAGTGTAGTGAATCAGTAAAATTGAAATCATAGTCTTATTTTAATATTATTAGCATAAATACCATTAAATATTTATTTAGAACGATTTATCATTTGCACACATTTCCACCGATGACGGCAATGCCTCAACCACGCGACGCACTTTTAGGATTTTCCGCTTTTGCCAGGCCCTAGTGGCCCGGGGGCAGTGGCGGCGGCTAAGGTGTTTATAAAATAAAAGTAATGTTTGATTAGGTACTTAGGTACCTCATGAAGTTAAAAATTAATACGACATCTATATTGCAATATGTTATCATATCACGCTTGTTTCCTAGTACCCTAGTTTCCCCTGTACTTGTTGTAGGAAACAAGACTCTATAGATTTCTAGTAGTTTAATGAATAATTAGATAAAATAATGTAATAAAAATATCTTTAAAAGAAACATGCGCACCTTCTTATTGCAATAAGTAACCCTGGTGGCTTACTACCATGTGCATGTCTGTGCAAGACCAATGTGTAAGCTAGACAGCGCAATACATGATGTTAGGTAGGCGACATCTCCTATCATGTATATCGCTTAGTCGATCTTGCATGGTTTTAAGAAATGGTAGTAAGCCCCCTGAGGGCAAGGCTGGGATACGGTATTTTGAAGACCCAAAAATAATCTAGTAATTCATCATCATTTCGATCGACCATGCACACCCTGGTATTAGAGTTCTTCGGAACGGCCTCTCGGCCTCTGACTAGGTTCTTTAACGACTACCAGATGGCAGCCGGGACCAACGGCTTAATGTGCCTTCTGAAGCACGGAATCATCTTTTTTATCAGACAATCAGGTGATTCATGTCATGCCTGCATTGTCCTAACCAAACTGGAAACATCTAAACAAAGTATGCTTCCCATGGGAATTGAACTCATGACCCCCGGGTCTACAGGCAAACGCTTTAACCACTGGACCACAGAGGTTGTTTTATTTGGTAATTTAAAACACCGGTCGATTGAGGGGCCTTAAATATCTGGTTAAGACCATTATTTTTGGGTTTATACCGGTTGAGTGGATGGAACCGTAATGCTATGGGTCGCTGTATAAATGACATGAATGGACAGACAAAGATTGTACCAGCTTTCTAATGAACTGGTTTATGATTCTAGCCAGCTTTCCGAGCACTGCCTGATGGTAAGTGGTCTGCAATACCAGCAGTGTCACGTATGATTGCCAACCATTGATAGATCTTTTATATCAATTTTTTTTTTGAAGGGCCCCACATTGTTGTCTCGAGGAAAAACCATGACAGCTCATTAATACAATTCCATATTACCGCGTAGTGTATATTTTCTTTGTCATTTATTTCTACACTAGTTGATAGTTAATACATTGATGATAAATATGATTAAAGCTTATAACGTTCCAAATAATAAGTATGTAGGCGAGATACCGCAGTATAAGATGAAAGGTAAGGAAAAGAAAATAGAAGTAGGTAGGCTCCTAGCTAGATTAGACAAACCTAAATTAAAAGGACAAGTCGATAGACTTTAATTTGTAAATTACATCACTATGAAACATCTGTAATGTGTATGGCAACATTATACGTCATTGTCAATGTCAAATCAACAAACGAAATTGAGAATTCAAAAAATAAATTTAGTTTGTGAAATATCTTTGCCGTGGGAGGAGTGTTCGTTGGTTCTATGAATTATTTAAATAGAATTACGATCGAAAACTATAATATCTTACGTGAGTATCTCTACACAATTACTTTCATAATTAACACGTTTATTAATAGTGGATGTGTACAATTACCTATAATCTATGTTCAAATTAATAATGTGTTTTGTATTTTTGTACGTACGTACTTTATACTAGCTATTGACTATTGTATTGTACCAAAGATCACTACGACATAGGTACCTACGTTTTTTTTAATAGACCCTCACTCATTATACCTACTAGCTGTAGCCCGCGACATCGTGCGCGTGGGCTTCGTTATCGTCGGAATTTCCAGAATGGCTCCCGAAATTCCCGCGGGAGTTCCCCTTTTCATGTTATACTAGCGACCCGCCCAACTTCGCATGGGCATAAAAACCTTCTTCTTGAATCACTATCTATTAAAAAAAACCGCATCAAAATCGTTACGTAGTTTTAAAGATTTAAGCATACATAGGGATATAGTGATAACAACGCGATTCAGTCACACTAGGTAGGTACATAGGTACTAGACATTTTCAGCGAAAATGCTTTTTTTATTACGAACTTGTGTAGATACCTATCTAGTTAAAACTACTTTTTGTAGGGTTACGCACTAAAATAATCTAAAAACGGAACCCTATTACCACAGAATATCACTACATAGTACCTATAAAACAAAGTCGCTTTCTCTGCCCCTATGTCCCTTTGTGTGCTTAAATCTAAAACTACGCAACGGATTTTAATGCGGTTTTTTTTATAGATACGAGTGATTCAAGAGGAATGTTTTTATGCCCATGCAAAGCCGGGGCGGCTCGTTAGTTTATTATAATATACAATAGAATGCTATTACCCTCCACTGTCCGTCTGTCGGTACGCGTTATCTCATGAACTGTTGACATTTTAACAGTTTATCTATACGCTTGTACCTACCTTCTGCCAGTCCAATTTAAAAAAATCTTCCTGCATATGATTGCCTAATTCTTGGGGAAGGCACATAGGTACCTACCAAGTAGGTAGGTACGGTACACACTATACGGGCGAGTGAATCCGCGGGGAAGCAAGGAAGAACCAGCTTTTTTTTAAAATACTTTTTTATGGCCATGGAATCTAGTCCTTTAAGGCATTTCTTGAATTTTTAATCTTCAGTACTGCTATAGTCAAGTCCAGTCAAGTACGTATGTCTAGTCAAATGGCTAAGTGAAGCGGTGGAAAAATTTCACTTAGCTATAACTTGGAGATTTTGGGGACAAAGATAAAACGTCACGTAATCGACACTGTACCACTTCCCAACACTCACGCTTGTTCACGAACCCTGCGAATAATAATCCGCCAATATTATGCACAAATACTCGAAAAAACCTAAGTTTCGGAAATTAAATACAGCGCGGACATGGCGACAGTTTACTTTCCCTCCAAAAACTCGAAGAAGCCGCTAGTATTTTTTTTTTTTTAATAGTTTATACGGCCTTGGAATCTAGTCCTTTAAGGCCTTTCTTGAATTTATTAATCTTCTTTAGTCCTACTTAAGTCAGTCGAGGCAAAAATTCAAGTCAATAGTCAAGTCCAGTCAAGTAAGTCTAGTCTGAGTCAGATGGCCAAGTGAAGCGGTGGAAAAATTTCACTTAGCTATATCATGGAGATTTTGGTTACGAAGATAAAAAGTCAAATCAACAAACGAAATTAAGAATTCAAAAAATTAGTTTGTGAAATATCTTTGCCGTGGGAGGAGTGTTCGTTGGTTCTATGAATTATTTAAATAGAATCACGATCGAAAAATATAATATCTTACGTGAGTATCTCTACACAATTACTTTCATAATTAACACGTTTATTAATAGTGGATGTGTACAATTACCTATAATCTATGTTCAAATTAATAATGTGTTGTATTTTTGTACGTACTTACTTTATACTAGCTATTGACTTGTATTGTACCAAAGATCACTACGACATAGGTACCTACGTTTTTTTTAATAGACCCTCACTCATTATACCTACTAGCTGTAGCCCGCGACATCGTGCGCGTGGGCTTCGTTATCGTCGGAATTTCCAGAATGGCTCCCGAAATTCCCGCGAAGTTCCCCTTTTCATGTTATACTAGCGACCCGCCCAACTTCGCATGGGCATAAAAACCTTCTTCTTGAATCACTATCTATTAAAAAAAACCGCGGTTAGAGTATACAAAAGGGTGCGCAAGACTTAGAAAATTTTTAGGAGTGATTTCGCTCGTCATATTGACACCCATTTTTTATTGTCCCATGTTGTAGACAACATTATTTGCATCACTTTTGGTCATGTGAAGATTTTTCGTGCGACGCTTATTTTCCGAGTTTTTCCGTATTTTCGATTTCGGCGACCCAAAAAGGGGTGAGGGGATGGCGGCAATTTTCACAAATCCGACTTTATGGAGGGTCATGGGTTAGGTTATGGTTATCTTGCGACCCCCAAAATTAGCGAGCGAGCGAAGCGAGCGAGCGTTCGACTTGCGCACCCTTTGCGACACTGACTAAAACCGCATCAAAATCGTTACGTAAGATTTAAGCATACATAGGGATATAGTGATAACAACGCGATTCAGTCACACTAGGTAGGTACATAAGTATTAGACATTTTCAGCGAAAATGCTTTTTTTATTACGAACTTGTGTAGATACCTATCTAGTTAAAACTACTTTTTGTAGGGTTACGCACTAAAATAATCTAAAAACGGAACCCTATTACCAAAGAATATCACTACATAGTACCTATAAAAAACAAAGTCGCTTTCTCTGCCCCTATGTCCCTTTGTGTGCTTAAATCTAAAACTACGCAACGGATTTTAATGCGGTTTTTTTTATAGATACGAGTGATTCAAGAGGAATGTTTTTATGCCCATGCAAAGCCGGGGCGGCTCGTTAGTTTATTATAATATACAATAGAATGCTATTACCCTCCACTGTCCGTCTGTCGGTACGCGTTATCTCATGAACTGTTGACATTTTAACAGTTTATCTATACGCTTGTACCTACCTTCTGCCAGTCCAATTTAAAAAAATCTTCCTGCATATGATTGCCTAATTCTTGGGGAAGGCACATAGGTACCTACCAAGTAGGTAGGTACGGTACACACTATACGGGCGAGTGAATCCGCGGGGAAGCAAGGAAGAACCAGCTTTTTTTAAAAATACTTTTTTATGGCCATGGAATCTAGTCCTTTAAGGCATTTCTTGAATTTTTAATCTTCTTCAGTACTGCTATAGTCAAGTCAAGTCAAAAAGTCAAGTCCAGTCAAGTACGTAAGTCTAGTCAAATGGCTAAGTGAAGCGGTGGAAAAATTTCACTTAGCTATAACTTGGAGATTTTGGGGACAAAGATAAAACTTCACGTAATCGACACTGTACCACTTCCCAACACTCACGCTTGTTCACGAACACTGCGAATAATAATCCGCCAATATTATGCACAAATACTCGAAAAAACCTAAGTTTTGGAAATTAAATACAGCGCGGACATAGCGACAGTTTACTTTCCCTCCAAAAACTCGAAGAAGCCGCCAGTATTTTTTTTTTAATTGTTTATACGGCCATGGAATCTAGTCCTTTAAGGCCTTTCTTGAATTTATTAATCTTCTTCAGTCCTACTTAAGTCAGTCGAGTCAAAAATTCAAGTCAATAGTCAAGTCCAGTCAAGTAAGTAAGTCTAGTCTGAGTCAGATGGCCAAGTGAAGCGGTGGAAAAAATTTCACTTAGCTATAACTTGGAGATTTTGGGGACAAAGATAAAACGTCACGTAATCGACACTGTACCACTTCCCAACACTCACGCTTGTTCACGAACACTGCGAATAATAATCCGCCAATATTATGCACAAACACTCGAAAAAACCTAAGTTTTGGAAATTAAATACAGCGCGGACATAGCGACAGTTTACTTTCCCTCCAAAAACTCCCCGCTAGTATATAGGTATACATGTATATTTATACTAGCGACCTGCCCCAGCTTCGCATGGGCATAAAACCTTCCTCTTGAATCACTCTATCTATTAAAAAAAAACCGCATTAAAATCCGTTGCGTAGTTTTAGATTTAAGCACACAAAGGGACATAGGGAGTAGGGACAGAGAAAGCGACTTTGTTTTATACTAGGTAATAAAATAATGATAATGATTATTTATTGATATATTTTTTTTAATTATTGAATTATCGAATTATTGAATTTTTTGTCTATTGTTTATTTATTTTTTGACATTATGGGTCCAAGAAACCTTAAATAAATATAATTTATTTATTTATAAAAACGTTTACGCCGTACTCCCTCCTATGTATTGTCGATGTCATAGCAATTTCTATGGAATTTATCCTCCTATATGCTTAAAATGTTGCAATTATTCAGTAATTAGGGATTTTTTAGATAATAAACCCATTAAGGTTGACATTTCGAGTGTTTACGTTTCAAATCATGTTTTATTTGTTACGATATTGTTATCGTAAGTGGACCGTTGACCGTTTAGTTACAAATACAACAATAACTCGAGTTCCAATTAGATAAGAAACTTTCTATAAGTATTGTTAGTTAGTTATCTTTATCCCACTACTAACAGTCCACCCCGGCTTTGCCCGTGGTAAATATATAGCCTATGTCGCTCAGGGTGAATGTAGCTTTCCAATGGGGAAAGAGTTTTTAAAATCGGCACAGCAGTTTCTGAGTTTATTCATTACAAACATACACACAAAAATATAAATCTTTCCTCTTTATAATATTAGTAAAGAAGTATATAGATATAGGTAGATTTATTAGGATATAAATTTGATAGTCACAGAATCCATACTTTGCAAAACCTGTCTGTCTGTTACGCTTTCTTTCTTAGCTTAACCGCTGGACCGATTTTGATGAAATTTGGTATGGATATAGTTAAAGACAGGGGGTCACACAACGGCTACTTTTGGGCGCGATATAACCACGTAATTTATCACGCGGGCGGAGCCGCGGGCAACTGCTAGTACGTATGTGGAAGTGTATGTCTGTTACTCTTTGACAGCTAAATCTACTAATCTAAAACTACATCGATTTTGATAAAATTTGGTATATATTTGGTGCGATATAACCAAGTAAATCTGAGTGGAGCCGCGGGCAAAAGCTAGGTTAAAATAATGAGATCTAGCAACTAGCTGTTCATTCGATCTAAAAACTGGATTCTATCTGGGAACGGTTTCGCGGTAAAAAAAAGCGCTCGACATCCTGCACTGCCTGCACAAATAGACCGGCCATAGACACACTGACATTGTTTTTTTTAATTGAATAGGATGTTTAGTGAGAATGTAGTTCAAAGGCACTGGCCACTAACACTCACGGATCATGTTCCTGGTTTGGTTACCCTTTAAAAAAGTTTACGGAGGTCAGACGGCAGTCGCTATATCTATTGTAGGTATTAACGTGATGATTGAGTTTTGGCGCCAAGCTAAAGTCGCTCAGTTATCGTCATTGTATTTATTTTCTAATATTTATGTTTTTTCTAGTATTTGTGCATAATAAACGTGGATTATTATTCGCTAAGTGTTCGTGAACAAGCGTGAGTGTTGGGAAGTGGTACAATGTCGTATAAGTGACTTTAATCCTTGTCACCAAAATCTCCCAAGATAAATAAAGCTAAGGGAAACTTCCACCGCTTCACTTAGCCCTTGACTAACTTGACTAGACATGACTACTGACTTGAGTTGACTGTGTGCCATATTGTGTTTTTTTTTTGATGTGGATATATAGATTGAGTGGAAAACAAGGTTTATATTAAGTTGTATTGCCGATTACTAGGTATATTATAATTAAAATAGCTTTTGCTCCCAGCTTCGCCCCCGTGCATTTTTCTCGGGAACAGTGTTTTTTCCTGGGATGAAAGTTACCTACTACCCTATGTCCTTTTTAATACTTCTATTTGTATGCAAAATTTAAAGATGATTGGTTCATGAATGGGGCGTGAAAGCGTAACAATCAAATCCTTCTCAATACTTCTATGTGTATTTTAAGAAGATTGTTTCAGTAGATACGATGTAAAAGCGTAACAAACAAATAAATAAACTCACTTTCGCATTTATAATATTATTTGGGAAGTTAGGATTGGGCAAATAAATAAAAAAACACCTTAAATTTCGCAAAAATAATAAAGTAGGTACCACTCGAACTAACCCACGAAAGTAAGAAACAATTAGAACAGAAAACTCTCTATAAATCGCTGAGTAATTATTAATTATGGCTTAAACTGGCCATTAACCACTTAGCACCTAATTGCAGCATTTGTAGCCAATCGAAGCCTGTACTCATCACTCAAAGATACGTAATTACCGGTTAACTATGTCAAAAACCGGTTAGCTACGTGAACTAGGTCATTTTGAGGTTATGAGGCGGTTTTGCTCTGTTTGTTTATTGACTCATGCTCAGAAACTTAAAAGATCTCAAGCTATAACAATAATAAAAGTTAAAATCAAGTAACCATCCATCGTATATTATAAATGCGAAAGTGAGATTGTTATTTGTTTGTTTGTTACCTCGTCACGCCCAATCTACTAAACCAATCTTCCTGGAATTTCGCATACACATAGCTAGGAGTCTTGAGTAGAACATAGGGTACCTTTCATCCCGGGAAATAGCATTTCCCGAGGGAAATTCATCCGCGGGCGAAAGTTAGTCAAGTATAAATTTAAAAAATGCCAAGTGTCAGTCGGACTCGCTCCCTGAAGGTTCCGTACCACCACACAATACTAAAATATTTGCCAGTTTTTTTTTTAAATTTATAGGTAGGTGCTCTAACTTTATTAAAGCTCTCCTTTAATGTGTATGTATGTATATATAAATATATAAATTAATTATATTTATTTTTGAATCTTAAATTAATAATTCATTTAAAGTTTTTAGATTTATTCCTGTTTAGGTACTATATGATAATGCTTCTTATCTTACCTTAAAAAGCAATATCATACAGCTCTTATTTAGGAATAAAGTCAAAACCTGGAAATTAGCAGGAAAATTTTAATAATATAAATATGTAAAATAATTATTTTTTACAATTAAATTAAAGGATAGCAAAAATCTTAAAATAACCTGTTAAGTCTGTTAGTATTGTGTGGTGTGTACGGAACTCTCAGTGCGCGAGTCTGACTCGCGCTTGCCGGTTTCTTTTGCTTCGCCGCTGTCATGGTAATATATTGAAACGAAAATAAATAGTCAACATCATGCGAATTCAACGATTTATAAAAGTTTAACTTAATAAGAATTCAACATTTTAGGAAACCATAAAAACCCAACATTCTGAGAAATTGAACAATTTGGAATTTCAACTTTATGGGATTTCAACTTCCGCGACCTGTGCCCCTAGTATGAGTTTTTCTTAACGCAGACGCTAGCGACTGCGTCTAGCGATTTAGTACGGCAAACCTGTACAGCGCCTCTGGCGGATAGTAAGGCAACTAAGAAATTCCATACAAAATCCTAACGCAGTCGCTAGCGTCTGCGTTAAGAAAAACTCATACTAGAGGCACAGAAGGGTATTGAAATGGCGACCTAAGCTATTCATGAAAATTAACTATAGTAAGCACATTCTAAAATGCACTCGTATTAGCAAAATTTGTAGGTAATTAGTACCTAGAATTGCTTAGCATCAAAATAATAATATGTTAATAATAAATAATGTTTACCTATTTCACACTTTTAAACAAAAGATGCTTAATATGCATATGAAATTTAGTTGCTAGCTCAGAAAAAATCATTTGCTCGTTTATTTCAAAAAGAGAGGTCCAAATAAATGAATATATATGGACAAATCGCACAGGTTGAGTCAGCCCCAAAGTAAGTTTTAAACTTGTGTTAGGGAATACTAACTCAACGATACCTACTATATTTTATAACAAACTAGCTTTTGCCCGCGGCTTCGCCCTCGTGAAATTCCCTTAGGAACATTTTCCCGGGATGAAAGGTACCCTATATCCTTCTCCTGGTTCTAAGCTACCTCCCCACCAATTTTCAGCCAAATCAGTTCAGCGGTTCTTGAGCTATAAATAGTGTAACTAACACGACTTTCTTTTATATATAGATAGATAGATACATAGGTAAATAGATAAACATCCAAGACCCAGGCCAATCAGAAAAATACCATTTTTCTTCTTGACCTGACCAGGGATCGAACCTGGGACCTCTTTATTAGCGGACAGGCATGTAACCATTACGCCACGGAGGTCGTCAATCTATGGTATCGTAGCTCTCAAACGGTTGAACCGCTTTTCTTTTAGTTTTTTTTTAACGCCTGCCATAACAACGCACCATTAAATTTTAGACTCCACTTCTGTTCACAGACGATGCTGAGGATAACGTTCTGTCTCGTTCTCGCATCAGCGTCCTTGTCGCTCGCCGGCGTGTTTGAAACACCGTCTAAATGTGGATATGAGGTAATATCAAAATCTTCCATGCTGGTCTGGGAGAAAAAGAAAAACATAGAATGTACCAGTTGCTTCTCTTCCCGCGCAAGCCGTAAAAGTCGTCTGAGGGAATCGCCGAATGGGGGAATCATGTCATAGGCGATGCGGCTTGCAACCCATCACTATTGATTTCCTGTTTCAACTACCATTATGCTAAACGTGGCCTAAGGTCTTATGGCCCTAGGCTCTGTCTACCCCGCATGGGATAAAGACGTGATTATATGTATGTATGTATCAAATTCTTATTTTTTTTATTTATTTAATTCATGTTCACTCAAATACAAATATATGAAAACTTAAAATTTGGAAATTTAGTACAAGGGTGCTACTTATTTCTATAGAAATTTCTTACTATAACTGATTTACTCTTATTTTATTTATTTATTTCTCGCTTACATGTACATAATATAAAGTAGATGGAATTATATAATATAATTTGGTAAGAATGTACATAAACCCAGGCTATAAACCCAGGCTGGGTGTTGCGAAGTCTTTGAATTGGTACTAAAATCAAAATTTATACATTACAAATTGATTAATATCGTAAAATAAAATAAAAAAGAATGATAATAAAACATAGATTTAAAAAAATTGCGTCGCGTCCAACGCGCGCTATTCGAAATTCTTTGTAATATAAAATAACATCGTTGATAATAAAATAACACGTTGACATACCTACTTACGTCAACAATGTTTAAATCATAGAACTGGGAACGCGGCTCGCAATTTAAAAAAAAAATCTATGGTTTTAATGAATTAAATGAATATGTACGTCAGCTAGTATAAAATAACAATAAAACCTATGTCATGATACGGTTGAGAATTCCTCCAAAACGTCGGAAGTAGGCAATTTAGTAAAAACTGTCATCGCCACCTAAATTTTTTTTTATATTGTGTCGCTCAAATATTCTTCAATTGAGTAATAAATAGCCTTTGGGCAGCAGCAGCTTACTGAAACTGAGATACTTACTCCGAAAATTTATTAAATAAAGCACTAAATCAGTTTGTGATAAGATGACGTGACGATACTTTAAAAAAAATCATGTTTTAATTCACCCTTTTTTTGCTAAAAACACGCGGGATCTTAACTAAATTCAGTTTTATCAAACCGTTGTAGCGCCAACTATTGGCAGGAAAAGGAACTTAATCTTTTCTTAGGCAATGGGATCAAATGGTTTTTAAAATATCACTATCACTACATAGTATAAAACAAAGTCGCTTTCTCTGTCCCTATGTCCTTTTGTATGTTTAAATCTTTAAAACTACGCAACGGACTTTGACGCGGTTTTTTTTAAATAGATAGGTGATTCAAGAGGAAGGTTTTTATGCCCATGCGAAGCCGGGGCGGGTCGCTAGTAGTACATATAGGATTCCATATAAGGCGGTAGTACGATGTTCGCTAGGTCCGATAGTAAATAGATAAAGATAGTAGGTATAGATCTGACGCATGGGCAAACGCAGCATCGGACACCTACCGACCAGATGGTCGGACGACCTCAAGAAGGTTTTTTTTTTGATGTGGATATAATCCACAATATGGCAATCAAACATATAGCTTATTTTTGCCAGTATCAAGTTTTAGATAAATGTGCTTCATTTTGTCGAGTCACAGTCAAGTCAAGTCAGTCAGTAGTCATGTCTAGTCAAGTTAGTCAAGGGTTAAGTGAAGCGGTGGAAGTTTCACTTAGCTTTATCTTGGGAGATTTTGATGACAAGCATTAAAGTCACTTATACGACATTTTACCACTTCCCAACACTCACGCTTGTTCACGAACACTTAGCGAATAATAATCCACCTTTATTATGCACAAATACTCGAAAAAACACAAATATTAGAAAATAAATACAATGACGATAACTGAGCGACTTTAGCTTGGCGCCAAAAAAAAACCCTCAAAAAGGTTGCAGGCAAATGCTGGATGAAGGCCGCTTCTAACCGGTCATTTTAGAAATCCTTGGGGGAGGCCTATGTCCAGTAGTGGACAGCCTGCTGCGGCTGAAATTATTATTATTATTTATTTGTTTTGACACAAACAGTCATAAAGGAGGTTACAAAGTTATAGTACAATATAAGTTATAGACCAAACAGTGTCGAAAAATTACTCTTTTGCAATATAATTCTGGCCAATATTAGTTTTAAACCAAATAATTTCTATATACTTAACACTTGAATGCTTACGGAGGACAAAAGCCGTTCCGAAATAAAACCTAAAGTTTGTAGGTGTCTCTTTCTATTAGGTTGTATAAAATTCAAGAGGAAAAGGGACGCCTACAAATTTTGGACCTTTTACTGGAACGGTTAGGTATTTGTAAGTAAGCTTTAAAGAAAAATCAACTTTGCAGTAGAGTAATAAGGATTAATTTTGAATGTTGTTTTTTGTGATAATTATTATTCGTAAGCATTCTCTAGTGTTGTATATAAATTCTTTGTTTTAAACATTAAAAACATTATTCACATGAAATATTTCCAAAAAACAAAACATAACACGCACTAAGTTTACAGTGCAAATTGTGGTGACGAAGATGATAGATTTCAAATAGATTTGTCGGCCTTTCAGAGCTGTCCACGACCAAAAGAAGGACTTCTGAATGTGCACCTCGTGCCTCACACACACGACGATGTTGGCTGGCTGAAGACTGTAGACCAGTACTACTACGGCAGTGAGTATTGTAAAGTGAAGAAAATAGATTGTCGTGGCGTGGTCGCCATTCGGGAACCTTTCTGCCCCATCGGCCATCGGTTCGTCGCGCTATGTGCACTTCAAAGAGCTAATCCGCTGGGCTGTGTCGGCAACCTTTGTTCTCCTACGGATTTCCTTATTTCTGATGCGGTCTCGAAGGGAAACACCGAGCACAGCCCTCTCCATAGCTCTTTGGGCGACCTTGAGCTTTCAGAGGCCCATAGTAAGGGACCACGTTTCGGACCCATATGATGACGATATTATAATGTATTCTGTGGTCTCCAGGTCGCAATGACATTCAGAAGGCAGGGGTTCAATATATCCTGGACTCCGTCATCAAGGAGTTGTGGGAGAAACCTGACAGAAGGTATGGACACCATTTTATTTACTAGCGACCCGCCCTGGCTTCGCATGGGCATAAAAACCTTCTTGAATCACTCTATCTATTAAAAAAACCGCATTAAAATCCGTTGCGTAGTTTTAAGGATTTAAGCATACAAAGGGACATAGGGACAGAGATAGCGACTTTGTTTTATACTATGTAGTGATTTATCAGCTGTAGCCCGGGGTTCCGCTCCCGTGGAAATCACGGGATAAAATATATTCTATGCGTTGTTCCAGGGTCTAAGCAATCACCATTCCAAATTTCAGCCAAATCTGTTCAGCCGTTTTCCTGTGAAAGAGTAACAAACATACATACATTTTTCTTTTAAATAGTAAAAGTAAAAATTTTTCACGGTTAAAAGGTACATTCCCGCAGCACTTTTGAAATTGCGAATTTGTTTGTTTAGGTCCAAACAACATAAAAATAAAAACATTTTTCAAGCACGACTAAGCACGGACAACACGCGCCCAAGCAACATCTTGACTGAGCTATATATAAGGTGGACACAAATCAACTGCAAATATTTTAAGGGCAGAAGTCGGCTATTCTAAAAAACTTCTTTAAATAAACTTATTTGGAGTATGAAAAAATATGTTCGACCTCCCATACAAATTGAGAATCCTCTGATCTAGTTTAGTATGGAGAGTGAAAAAAAAATTTCGTGTTTCGATATAAGTTTATTTGGAAAAGTTGTTCAGTATAGCGGTATGATAGCCAGTTCTTGGAGAAGGTTATAGGCTATAGTACATACCCACTACGGGCGAGTGAAACCGCGGGGACCAGCTAGTCAAAAATAAATTATTTTATTATTTCCCTCTACCAGATTCATCTACGTGGAAACTGCTTTCTTCTGGAAATGGTGGACTCGACAACCTGACTCCATCCGTCACAAAGTGCACGTGCTTGTCAGAGAAGGCCGGCTGCAGTTTGTGGGGGGGGCTTGGAGCATGAACGACGAGGCCAACGTCCATTACCAGACCACGATCGACCAGTTCACTTGGGGACTGCAGTGAGTACATTTTTTATTTCACCCCCCCTCTTATCTCATAATCACCCCCTCTTTCTATTTCACCCCCCTCGTATATCATAATCACCCCCTCTTTCTATTTCACCCCCCTCTTATCTCATAATCATCCCTACTTTCTAATCCCTCTTTATTACACATTCACCAGTTTTCAACACCCCCGTTAACTCCCCTCGAACAAACATTCTATCTTACATCTTTTGTCCTCTCATTAATTTACTATTGAACCAAAAACACCATGCTACCTTGTAAATATAGCTAATATATGTAACTAGCGACCCGCCCCGACTTCGCATGGGCATAAAAACCTTCCTCTTGAATCACTCTATCTATTTAAAAAAAACGCATCAAAATCCGTTGCGTAGTTTTAAAGATTTAAGCATACAAAGGGACATAGGGACAGAGAAAGCGACTTTGTTTTATACTATGCAGTGATAATGTTACTTGTGATATTTGTACTAGGAACCACCCAGCCAACAGCTTATTCTTCTAATAACCTTTCCTCTGGGCGTCGATTCTGCTAACGTTAAGACAAAATCGTATCAAAATAGTGTTTCAATAGTAGTGCTTTTTACACACTATTTACAAGAGTTGTGATAGTATGATGTGATGTGAATTTAGTGTGTGGTGTGATCATCAGAAGTGATATAAAAAATATATACATTTCTTGTAACTATTGTGTAAAAAAGCACTACCATTGAAACACTATTTTGACACGATTGTGATTTAACGTTAGCAGAATCGACACCCTGGTCTCGTGTGTAATCTTCTAAATTCCATTCCACTCATCACAAAGTACATGTGCTGGTTAGAGAAGGCCGGCTTCAGTTTTATTTTGGGGGAATGGGAGGGGGGGTGGGGGGGGGGGGTGGAGCATGAACGAAGAGACCAATGGTAAAATTAACTTCAGATCCAGAACCTTAATTACATAACACGGATTTTTGATTACTTGTGTTTTCAGTGAATAATGATTTTTAAATGATGGTGGCGCTAGTGTTCACCGAGGTATCACCTTAATGTGTTATCTTCTTATTTTTACTCTAGGTTGATTGTGAGAACATATTATTTCACATCTTATTTTAACACATTCTATGCAAATATTTTATTTTTTTCTACAGAAAACTAAACGAAACATTCGGCGAATGCGGTATCCCACGCGTGGGCTGGCAGATCGACCCGTTCGGCCACTCCAGGGAGTTTGCCTCTCTCCTCGCCGGAATGGGTTACGATGGGTTGTTCCTGGGAAGGCTGGATTATGAGGACAAGGGGAATAGACTGAGGAATAAGAATATGGAGATGATTTGGAGGGGGGATGATGTTTTGGGTGAGTGATAATTTTACTACTTACTTTTACTTTTAGCGCTTTCCCGGTTGTTTCCTCAGCTTTGTGCCGCGTCCGCTTTTCTTAACAGATTATTTCTTTTTTTTTTTTTTTAATTTATTTATTTAAATAATTTTGCACAATACATCAATGCAAAGTCTGCCAAACTGACAAACTATCGACTCATAATAGATGTAACCGGTATTGACTTCAGACCGAGACATCATCATTTCGTGTAGGTGACACGGTCAATCAACCATGCACACCCTGGTGTCAGAGTTCTTCGGAACTGCCTCTCGACCACTGACATGGTTTCTTTAACGACTACCAAATGGCAGCCGGGACCGCTTAACGTGCTTTCCAAAGCACGGAATCATCTTTATTATCAGAGAATAATGTAATGTGGAAACAACTAAACGAAAGTATTCTAAAACTAGCGACCCGCTCCGGCTTCGCATGGGTGCAATATTATGGGTTGTACTTACATAAAAACCTTCCTCTTGAATCAATCTATCTATTTAAAAAATTGCATCAAAATCCGTTGCGTAGTTTCGAAAATTTAAGCATACATAGAGACAGACAGCGGAAAGCGACTTTGTTATATAATATGTTTCTAAAATAAGCTTCACGTGAGAATCGAACCCACGATCTCCGGTCTACAGGCAGACCTTAACCACTGGACTACGGAGGCAGTTAATATTGCCGATATTACAGGTAAGTCGTCGGACATATTCACCGGCGTGCTATACAACACGTATTCCCCACCACCCGGGTTTTGTTTCGACGTGTTGTGCAACGACGAACCAATCATAGACGACCCCAACTCGCCTTTGTTCAATGTTGACAAACGGGTAAGTTGCTGTTTCGATTTATCATGAATTTAAATTCTTTATACATCGAGTTTCAAGAAGTTTATTCTCAAAAAAATTCAAATAAATTCACTTAAGGTGATAATCATCAATCAATTGTGATATAACAATAAGATGATTTCTAAATGACGGTGGCGCTAGTGTTCACCGAGGGGTGAACACTAGCGCCACCGTCATTTAGAAATCATTACTCGCTGAAAACACAAGTTATCAAAAATCCGTGTTATGTAATTAAGGTTCTGGATCTGAAGTTAATTTTAATCATATTAAATGGGTAAATTATAGTTTTATATAGTTACAAAATGCAAAACTGCTAAAATATAACTTGTGTTTTCAGTGAATAATGATTTTTAAATGATGGTAGTATCCTTAACTTTCATTAGAACCTTGAAAGTAATTAATATACTTTCTCTATGTTCAAATCAGTATCCTAACTTCCTAATCCTAGGTAATATTATAATATAAATTATAAATGCGAAAGTGAGTTTGTTTGTTTGTTGCGCTTTCACGCTCTATCTACTGCACCGATCTTTTTATAAATTTAGCATACACATAGATAGAAATATTGAGAAGGACATGGATACCTTTCATCCCGGGAAAAAGTACTGTTTCTGTGGGAAATATACGCAGGCGTAGCCCCGGGCGAATGCTAGTATTTGATAAAGTAGGAAACACAATCACGTGATAGAACAACGTGACTTCTTTTTTAAAAATCACACTTGTCTATTTCTGTCTAGGCATTTTTTTTATAATTTTGCATAAATTTAGCTTTAGTTTAAGTGTATTTTTTTTTTACACAATGATTGTTTACTTTCACACAACTGTGCCAAATGTATTATACAAAATATTACAAATATAACCAAGGTCCCTTGAATATGATTCCATTGTACATTGTCGATTCTATTTTTAACCCCCGACGCAAAAAGAGGGGTGTTATAAGTTTGACCTGTCTGTCTGTCTGAAAATCGGTTGAGCTGTTACAGCTCCGGGTGTGTAAGTAGGAAAAATACCTAATGTCTGCAAATAGAGGGGGGTGGGGGGGGGGGGGGTGTAAATCAGACGACCATCACCACTAAAAAGAAAATGTGTCGTAATTCGATAGTTAAGCGTGTTAAAATCACATAGTTTTATTGTAAAGGTAACACAGTTCCTCGCGATAAGTCTGAACATGTCCCGCGCTTACCGCACACGAAACTTACTGGTGACCATGGGCGAAGACTTCCAGTACCAGGACGCTGCCATGTGGTACACGAACCTGGATAAACTGATCGAGTGAGTGGCATGTACTGGGGCCGTATGCCTGAATGCTAATCATTAACATGCCTGACCGCTACTCAGAAGGTCCCGGGTTCGATCCCCGGTCAGGTCAAGATGAAAAATGATCTTTTTCCGATTGGCCTGGGTCTTGGATGTTTATCTATATATGTATTTGTTATAAAATATATTATCGTTGAGTTAGTATCCCATAATACAAGTCTCGAACTTACTTTGGGGCTAACTCAATCTGTGTGATTTGTCCCTATATATTTATTTATTTTATTTTATTTATAAATGAATTGATGAAATGTCTCCGTGGTCCAGATGTTTGCCTGTAGTCCTAATGGGGAGCATACTTTGTTTAGTTCATTTCAGTTCGGTTAGGACATTGCAGGCTTCAATCACCTGACTATCTGAAAATAAAGATGATTCGTCCTCCGTAGTCGTCCTATGAGGCTGTTTCAAAGAACTGACACATACCCGAAACGATAAAATTGTTTTAACAAAAACTTAACATTTATAAGTCAGTAAAAGTTAACTGAATAATACGATTTCCAATACGAGTATATTATACCATGCTTATTGTGAATGTGGCATGAGCAGTGACTTAAGTTGTGTTGTTGTCGAAAAGGGTTGCTTTGGCTTGCTCGATTGGCTTACAAACTTAATAGCATTATGGCGTCGGTTATACGGTACGGATTTTTAAACAAAATAAGTATAATAATACCTTATCTTCGTCTAAAAAAGAATTTTATAAAAATATAAAAACATAGAAAAATATTTATAATGAATCAAAACTTAATTTCCTTAGCCAAATACCATTCGTTTTCCAACTTGATTGACAATTAGCGTTGCATTTAAACCACAATTTAATATAAACCTTAACTTCTTAGACTTACAGGCAATATTTTAATATCAAGAATAAATCCGAGCGCTTCTGCGTTTTTCTTGATATGCAATTATTGTTTGTAAGAAAGTAGTTAAAGTTTAAATTCAATTTCTGTTTTTATGTGCGCTTCGCCGTGCATCGGGCCTTAGACAGAAATAGACAAGGCGGTAAAATGATTGCCCTGAAAATTACTGAAAATATAATTTAAAGAAAAATTATAATGTTTTGTCTAAAGGTGAGCCAATTTCTCGAGGTTGCCGAGAAAATGGCCGCGGCTTATAGGACAGACAATATTCTAGTGACGATGGGGGACGATTTTCAATATCAAGACGCGCCCATGTGGTTTATGAACTTAGACAAGTTAATTGAGTAAGTAGTTTAAAAATAAGAACGGTCTTCCTCTGAAAATATACAAAATTAAATAAAAAGTTCCCTATAACGATACACGTATGGTTTTAACCCCTATCATAGCGCTTTCAAACATATTTAAACGCCGAATTGTATATATAACGAACACATCAAACATACGGTTGAAATAAATTATTATTTAGTATACTGCTCCTTCCTGTAAATTATAATAAAGACCGTTGTATCTATCGCGTAGCTCAATAGTTTTAATAAGCATACGCAATTCACACAATAAAATGCTCTATCATCTCCTAAAAAAATTAAAAATGTCTTTGCTCCTAAATCCAAATCATTCACACACGCTCTTTTTAATGAACATCCTTTGTCATAAAATAAAAACATCATTCCTTCCATGCTGGTCTGGGAGAAAAACTAAAACATAGAATGAACCAGCTACTTCTCTTCCCGCGCAAGCCGTAAAAGTCGAATGGGGGAATCATGAAATAGGCGATGCGGCTAGTAGCAACCCATCACTATTGATTTCCTGTTTCAACTATCATCATGCTAAACGTGGTCTAAGGTCTTATGGCCCTAGGCTCTGTCTACCGCGTAATGGGATAAAGACGTGACTATATGTATGTATGTAAATACATCATTAAAATGTCAACCCTCCTTTATTTATTCCCTAGTTTTCGGAATCCCCCCTCATCCACACACACACACACTCTAATTAAAGAACATCCCTATCCCTAATCGGCTGTAAAACTTTACAAAAAAATGACCCTTCAAATCAGTACATTTGGCACGGTTGTTTTCTCTCCATCGTCTTCAAAACATCACAGAACAACATCATTACTAGATATCCGAGTTTTTGAAGTACGTCACTCAACAATCGAGTTACTACCGGACCAACAATGTCGCGGTAACAATGGGGGGAGACTTCACTTACCAGGATGCTTCGATGTGGTTCATCAATCTGGACAAGCTGATTCAGTGAGTTTTTTTAAAGCAATTTATAAAATACTGTACACAGAAGTTTTTCCCCTTAAAAATTGCGAACCCCCCCTTTTTTCCTAAATCCCCCCTCACCGCTCAGCATCAGCATATACTTAAAATGAAATAAATTAAAAATAAAACAACTTTTAGAACTTTCAGGGGCGGAATTTTTGACTAAATATTATGTGTATTGTATGTACTTATGTCATGAAAAAAAATCGATAGAATAAGTTAAATGCTTATGTAGCACTTTTACCCACATATATTTTTATTATAGCCTTATTATCTCAATAAAATAAAACTTGGAACGCGTTACGAGTTAATCAATCAAATCAAATTTCATTATAGCACAAGGTTCTATTGTCAGGAGATTTTGATTAGTACATTAAATGCTTGGCAAAATAGTTCATTATTGTCAAGGCCGGAAATGAAGCAATTTACGACCGAGTGATATTGCAAGGTCAATGTGAAGATGAGGCATTGCTTCAAAAAAAATACGAGGAATTTTGAAGAAGGCTTGTACAGTACTATTCTTCCTCTGACTTCCGCTTAAGACGAAACAACTGTCAAATTTTACAATGGCGCCAACAAGCAATGTCCATCATTGTATTTTATTAAATTTTTTTGAAATGCGAATACATATTTTTAAACAATAAAAGAATGGTTAGTACCAACCTTACACAAGTTGCCAGCAATTTCCATTACCGACAAGAATGCATTGCCATTAAAACTGAAGCCATGTTTAAAAAATCTCACGTTTGTGGTGTTAATCGCTAAGGAGTTCCCTCGTTTGGAGCCTATTCTGGGTGCATCATCATGTCATGCTTATCATAAAAATGCATTATGATCGAACTGAAACCATGTATAATTTCGAGATTGCAAAATAGATAAGTTTTCATAATAGGCTAGTTGACTAGTATTTTTAACACGCTTTTATAAGCTTCACTTGTAAACTATGTATGTAAAAAAATCTTGGAATCTCTATTTGGCCCACTTCCCGGTCTACGATTAGGATGATAATTTTGCACACGCTCTGAGTTCTGATGACAATACATTACTAGCTATGACAGGTCATTACAAATCCAATATGGCGGCCTCCCCAAGATGGCGGACTGGCTGTTTGAAATCCATCCCCATGATATGGGTATCAAATGAAAGGGTTTGCTGTCAGGAATACGAAAAAAATAGTCACGACTTAAATATAATATGGCGGACGTTCAAGATGGCGTTTGGTAATTTTCAGTGCATGCTAAAAGCGTGTTTTTTATTTTTTTTAACTATTTTCAATTATTGTGGTTTCTAATAATTATTTTCTGTTTGTTTAGATTGAAACATTTTTTTTTAATCTCTTTGCAATTAATAGAAAATCTCTTTGCGTAAAAATATGGGTAAAATGAATTTTCCCAAACATGGAACCTAGCTAGATTATCTTGTTTGTTTGTTTTTAATATATTTATTGCTTTAAAATACATAGTAAAAGGAACATTATTAAAATAAGAAGACAATGGTAATCTTTTTGACTATGTAAAAACTTATGCTTAAAATTTCAAAGAAATCATTAGCGCCGTTTTCGAAAACTCGAGTACAAATAAATTTATTGCTCGTTTAAGGTGATACCTCGGTGAAAACTAGCGCCACCGTCATTACATACAAATCATTACTCACTGAAAAGACAAGTTATCAAAAATCCCTCTGCTGTAATTAAGGTTCTGGATCTGAAGTTAATATTAAACATATTCAATTATAGTTCCATATAGTTACAAATTGCAAAAGTGCTAAAAGTGGCCGTTTTAAGCAATAATACAATTTGTAACTATAGGGAATTATAATTTAATATGTTTAAAATTAACTTCAGATCCAGAACCATAATTACAGCAGAGGGATTTTTGATAACTTGTGTTTTCAGTGAGTAATGATTTTTAAATGACGGTGGCGCTAGTGTTCCCCGAGGTATCACCTTAATAATAAAGGATTATATTAATTTTAGACACGCGAATCTAAAGGCTGCTAAGGAAGGCTTGAACGTAACTCTGTTCTACTCTACCCCTGACTGCTACCTTAAGGCTGTTAAGGATGCGAAGTGAGTACATCATTAGACAACTGATATTTTAGATAGTTTATACACATAATTTAGAAATATTAACAAGAAGTGTGGCATAGCGCACGAAAAGCGTGTCACTAGTTTGGCTTGCAAGCCAACGTTTCACACAGAAAAAATGGACGGGGAATTTGATTGCGTCATTTATTGCCACTGTTATTGGTCGATAATATTAAGTGGCTTTGTTGTAAATTACGTCATACATTTCTAATAAGGTGTGGTGTGGTTTACATGTATTAATTGAAGGTGAGAAGAGAGAACACGCTGCCACACTGATCCTGGAACTAAATCCGCGTCAAAACATTTCTATTTGTATAGTTTCTCTGTTCTCTGGGTGCAGGCGTTTGCTTAATGACCACATGGCTTAACCATTCGGTAGTGGGTTCGATTCCCACTAGGAAGCAATAATCGAATTAGGGCTTTCAATCACCTGATTGTCTGATAATAAGATGATTCCGTGCTTCGGAAGGCACGTTAAGCCGTTGGTCCCGGCTGCCATCTGGTAATCGTTAAAGGAACCACGTCAGAGGCCGAAAGGCGGTTCCGACTAACTCTGACACCAGGGTGTGCATGATTAATCTTCTCTCACGGTCAGCTAGTAGGTATTAGTAAGTCAGTAGTGTAAATAATGAGAAAATGTTTTCAAAATATTTTTTTACATTTTACGTTTTTTTTTTAACTACCACCTAATCATATATCAACTTTCGAGCGAAGCTAAGTACCATAGCTAGTGGTGAGATAAATTTTGTTTCTAGCCCGACCCTGCCCACCAAACAAGACGATTTCTTCCCTTACGCAAGCGACCCCAACGCTTTTTGGACGGGGTATTTCACGTCGAGACCAACCACTAAATATTTCGAGAGGGAGGGGAACAATTATCTTCAGGTACGTAAGAATTAGAAGCTTATTTTTGAATTTTGAATTTTTGAATTACAGAAGCTTATTTTTGAATTTTGAATTTTTGAATTACAGAAGCTTATTTTTGCCAGTATCAGGTTTTAGATAAATGTTCTTCATTTTGTCGAGTCACAGTCAAGTCAAATCAGTAGTCATGTCTAGTCAAGTTAGTCAAGGGCTAAGTGAAGCGGTGGAAGTTTCACTTAGCTTTATCTTGGGAGATTTTGGTGACAAGGATTAAAGTGACTTATACGACATTGTACCACTTCCCAACACTCACGCTTGTTCACGAACACTTAGCGAATAATAATCCACCTTTATTATGAACAAATACTCGAAATAACACAAATATTAGAAAATAAATACAATGACGATAACTGAGCGACTTTAGCTTGGCGCCAAAACTCCCCAAACCTATTTTATTTACTAGTTGCACCCCGTGGAGTTACCCTCGGTTTATCATATACAGCAGCGCCATCTACTTTATGAAGCGCCATTTTTTGATCAAATATAGAGGAATCACGTATTTTTCGCTAAACATCTATTCCCCAACATCCAAAGGTAAATGCCATTTTTGACGTGACAACGTCTTATAATTCAATGGAGCCGGCTGCACGCACGAAAAAACATGACGCAATGCGGCGTTACCTCGCTCTGAGGCGTTCCATTTAAGGCTTGAAGTGCAAGCGAATTTCTTATGACGTTGTCACGTTCAACTATCGTCAGTAAACCGACTTTACAGACAACCGATTTTTTATTTCCAGACCTACAGGGATCACGTACTTTTCGCTAAGCATCTATGCCCTAACATCCAAAATAGATTTTTAGGATTCCTTACCCAAAGTGTGATAACGGGGCCCTATTGCAAATACCCGCAAAATCGTGCCCTTTGCAATATCATTTTCTAATAACAATGTTTCGTATCATAACCCTATAATCCGAATGTGTCGCGATCGCGAATACAATATTTTGTACCAAGTGCATGACTCGGAATGTGTACCTGACATCTATTCCTTATCCTTGAATAGCTTTAAACACAAAGTTCGCTTGTTGGTATCATAGTTTCGGCACCTTTCTATGTCATCCTATTCAACTTATTGCAAGTTATACTTACTGTATTTAACTTTGTTGTATTATATCGTATCTAACCAAATTATGCTATTGCTCTCAAACTTTCTGACTCTTTATCTACATATAACCTAAATTCATATAAATCACTTTCATATTCATATGTTTTTTTGTTAGAATAATATTGTTTATCATGCTGTGTGCACTCGCTTTTGGTTTTACAACCAGCCATTGTATACTGTAGTGGTGTTTTACTTTAAGAATGTTTAAGTTGTAATACTGTTGTGTGCACCAATAAATAAATAAATATTGCTAAGACTGTTCGTCCGTCTCTCACGAGACTGTATCTCATGAACCGTGATAGCTAGACAGCTATTTTTATAGATGATGTATTTCTGTTGCCGCTATAACGACAAATACTAAAAACGAACGAACGAACAAACGACGAGTCCGACTCGCTCATGGCCGGTTATCTTTACATAGTATAAAACAAAGTCGCTTTCCACTGTCTGTCACTATGTATGCTTAAATCTTTAAAACTACAACACAACAGATTTTGATGCGGTTTTTTTAATAGAGTGATTCAAGAGGAAGCTTTTTATTATGTAAGCAAAACCCATAATATTCCACCGAATGCAAAGCCGGGGCGGGTTGCTAGTATCATCTATACTAATATAACAGAAGAGTTTGTTTGTTTGTTTGAACGCTTATAACTTGGGAACTACTGGTAGGATTTGAAAAAAATATTTTTGCATATGATAGCTTGGTTCTTGGGGAAGGTTAGGCTATAGTACATACACACCAAGCGCGAGTGAAACCGCGTGGAACAGCTAGTAATAAATATTATTCATTCACTACAGGTAGCAAAACAGCTTCAAGTTTTGGCTAATTTGGAAGAGCACAACATGTTTGTTCTCAACGAGCTCAAGAGTGCTATGGGTGAGTGTTTATTTGCGTTATACTTCTTGGCCCCGCCACAAAAGCATTTCAAATGAAATTTGGCAGCCTAGTTGTCCATAAAATGACTTTTTTAGTCCATATATAAAAAAAAAAATAAGTAGTCCTTTAACAGTTTAATTTACCTCCTTAAGTATATATTTTACGAGCTTTTGCCCGCGGCTACGCCCGCGTGAGATTCCCTCGGGTACAGTGCTTTTTCCCATGATGAAGGGTACCCTATGTCCTTCTCAATACTCCTAGATATGTGTATGCGAAATTTCAGGAAGGTTGGTTCAGTAGATAGGGCGTGAAGAGGTAACAAACAAACAAATATACAAACTCAATTTCGCATTTATAATATTAGTTGTTGGGATAAATGTTGTTTGGAATAGCGGTCTGAATCTAAACTTAAAATATTTGCAGTTAATTTGTGTTCACCTTAAATAATACGCACTATTTTTGCCGCTCTGATTTTCTGTTTCTCTCAATGGTTGACTGGTTGACAATGCTTTTACCCTTAAGGTGACACCTCGGTGAACACTAGCGCCACCGTCATTTAAAAATCATTACTCACTGAAAACACAAGTTATCAAAAATCCCTTTGCTGTAATTATGGTTCTGGATCTGAAGTTAATTTTAATCATATTCAAATATTAAATTATAGTTCCATATAGTTACAAATTGCAAAACTGCTAAAAGTGGCCGTTTTAAGCAATAATGCAATTTGTAACTATATGGAATTATAATTTAATATGTTTAAAATTAACTTCAGATCCAAAACCTTAATTACATAACACGGAATTTTGATAACTTGTGTTTTTAGTGAATAATGATTTTTAAATGATGGTGGCGCTAGTGTTCACCGAGGTATCACCTTAAATCCGCCAATTTTATAAGTATATAATACTTATAGAAATAAAAATTTAAATCACCACATAGTATAAAACCAAGTCGCTTTCTCTGTCCCTATGTCCCTATGTATGCTTAAATCTTTAAAACTACGCAACGGATTTTGATGCGGTTTTTTTTAATAGATATAGTGATCCAAGAGGAAGGTTTATATGCCCATGCGAAGCCGGAGCGGGTCGCTTGTTATAATACCGGCTGCATTGATTTTTTTGTAGGTGTGATGCAACATCATGATGCTATAACCGGTACTGAGAAGCAGCACGTCACTCACGACTATGAGCGGCTTTTGGACCAGGCTATAGAAGACGCACTACTTATACCCAGACAGGCTATCAAGTAAGGCTATAGGCAACGATGACCTCCGTGGCGTAATGGTTAACATGCCTGACCGCTACTCAGGAGGTCCCGGGTTCGATCCCCGGTCAGGTCAAGATGAAAAATGATATTTTTCTGATTGGCCTGGGTCTTGGATGTTTATCTATATATGTATTTGTCGTAAAATATAGTTTGAGTTAGTATCCCATAACACAAGTCACGAACTTACTTTGGGGCTAACTCAATCTGTGGGATTTGTTCCTATATATTTATATTTATTTATATAATGAGAGGAATTATCAAGTAAGGCTATAAGATAGGCAAAAAGGGAAGTTCTCAAGTAAGGCTAGACAAGGAGGGAAATTATCAAGTAAGGCTATAGACAAGGAGGGAAATTATCAAGTATGGCTATAGTCAATGAGGGGAATTATCAAGTAAGGCTATGTAATGAGGAAAATTATCAAGTAAGGCAATAAGGGAAATTATCGTATGGCTATAGGCAATGAGGGAAATTATCAGGTAAGGCTGTAGGCAAGGAGGGAAATTATTAAGTAGGGCTATAGACAAGGAGGTAATTATCAAGTAAGGCTATAGGCAAAGAGGGAAGTTCTCAAGTAAGGCTATAGGCAATGAGGGAAGTTCTCAAGTAAGGCTATAGACAAGAAGGTAATTATCAAGTAAGGCTATAAACAAGGAGGTAATTATCAAGTAAGGCTATAGAGAATGAGGGGAATTATCAAGTAAGGCTATAGACAAGGAGGTAATTATCAAGTAAGGCTATAGACAAGGAGGTAATTATCAAGTAAGGCTATAGACAATGAGGGGAATTATCAAGTAAGGCTACAGACAAGGAGGTAATTATCAAATAAGGCTATAGACAAGGAGGGAAATTATCAAGTAAGGCTATAGACAAGGAGGTAATTATCAAGCAAGGCTATAGACAAGGAGGGAATTTATCTAGGCTATCGGCTGTGAGGAAAATTATCAAGGAATTAGGACCCTAAAATCGACCGCTATATTTATTTACCAGTTTCCGACAAAAATTTGACAGTTTATCAAAGAATTGAGTTAGTGATTAATTATTATAATTAATTATAATAATTATTCATAAAAATTAACAAACGTTTGTTTAGCCCATTTTAACTAAAATATGTTTTGGCTCTTTCTCTCTTATCGAAATTTACCGTGAAAGAAAGAGACAAAACACATTTTAGTTAAAACGGGCTTAACAAATGTTTGTCAATTTTTATGAATAAGAGATTGTGTATTTAATTTCCAGTAAAGTAACGCTTGGTGATGCTCTCGCGCCGCCATTGTTGAGCTTGGATCGCTGCAAGTTCAACGAGTCCAGCTGTTATACATCGGAACACGCCGAAAATTTGGTGGTGAGATCCTCTATCATATCTTTGCGCTTTTTCGGTCGCCTCCTTAATCTACACTCTATAAATTTGGCTAGTCCCATTTTTTTTACAAAAATGTCTAATTCGAAAACCATCTCGAGGAATAGGCTTAGAAAACCGTTTGCCATAATCAGATTTTTTATTAAGCAAATATTTTTTGAGATAATAGCAAAAACGATAACCTTCATTTTCAAAAAATTACTACCAGATGAAATAAATTGTATGAGCCGCTTACTTGTGACGTAGTAAGCGGCTTTCTCAACTTTGTTCTGTAAGTTGGCAGCATAACGATTATATACTCTTTGCTTGGAAGTACTGCAAGCACGAGCCTGTCAAATCGTCATAATCTGTCATTGTCATATTTTTATTCTAGTATAAAAATAAGCTAAGTACTTTGTTTCAACGCGGAGTGACGTCATAACTGTATATATCTTTAAAATTAAATAAAAAATATATTTACAATATCAAGAATTTTTTCTTTCAAATTGTATCTCTAAAATGGTATATTTTTTCAAAAAACCACATCAAAATCAATATCTAATTTTTCTTGGACTAGCCAGTTGTCTATATATTTCTACTAGCTGTGCTGTGCGCGACTTTATTTAGCAAATTCACGAAAAAAATAAAAACTAAAATCAAAGTAGACTAAGTTACTTCCTTTTACATCAGCTATATGACAGTGAAAGTCCCGTCATAATTGGTCTAGCCATTTTAGAGATTAGCCAGAACAGACAAACAGACTGATAGACAAAAAATGTATACTACACGACTAAAACGTCTTGTAAACCTATGTGTTTTTATGGTTTTTTAGGTAACAATATACAATCCATTGGGCTGGGAGGTCACTGAACCCATAAGAGTGCCAGTGGTGGCATCTAGCGGACAGGACTACGAAGTTTTCGACCACACTGGTAAAGTACCCGCATTTGATTCTTTGTTTAATCATCAAATTTATAATTTCATATGTGTATTCTTTGCGATGTACCCTCTTTAATGCTCATGTACTCTTTTTCCTTTATTATACAGGTTGACTGGAAGAGATCCCTGTTAGGGATAAGTCCACCTTTTGTTGTGTTCTATGTTGTATCATCAATGTTCTTTCTGCACAATAAAGTTTTTACATACATACAAATTTATTCTTTACTAGCTTTTGCCCGCGGCTTCGCCCCGGTGAACTTCCCTCGGGAACAGTGCTTTTTCCCGGGTTAAAAGGTACCCTCAGTCCTTCTCCTGGTTCTAAGCTACCTCCCCACCAATTTTCAGCCAAATCAGTTCAGTGATTAGATTTTTCATTCATTTGGGTAATTTCTAGATCTATAAAAAATATTCTTTGAAAATTTAATACCTGAGTGGCGTAATGGTTAACATGCCTGGGTCCCGGGTTCGAACCCCGGTCAGATCTAGATGAAAATACCTTTTCTGATATACCAAGTGTGGGAAATCTTACATTCGGAGTAAGCTAATTCGGAAGTTAATTCAAAGCTCGTCTCGAACTTACTTCAGGACTAACTAAATTTGTGTAATTTGTATGTATATGTATTGTTCTATATTTGATAATATATATTTATAGAGGTCCCAAAACGTTACGCGTGTAAAGGGTTAAGACTGGAACAGGCTCCCTGAGAGTGTCATCACTGCACCATCAGTCAACGCTTTTTTAAACAGATTAGACAATGTATAAAATCTCCAAACTTAAGATGCACACGCATCAGCTTCATATGCTGCTAGTGTGTTCAAGAATCCATACTTCCATACTAATATTATAAATGCGAAAGTCTGTCTGTCTGTCACTTCTTCACGGCTAAACTGCTGGACCGATTGTGATGAAATTTGGTAGGGATGTAGTTAACGACCTGAGGTCAAACATAGGCTACTTTTGGGCGCGATATAACAGAGTCCCACGCGGGGCGAAGCCGCGGGGAACAGCTAGTATAGATATATAAATGTTATACGAGATTTATAAGGTTGGACACAAATCAACTGCAAATATTTTAAGGGCAGATACAGACCACTATACTGAACAACTTTTCCAAATAAACTTATATCGAAATACGAAATTTTATTTTTCACTCTCCATACTAAACTAGATCAGCTGATTCTCAATTTGTATGGGAGGTCAAAAATGTTTTTTTCATATTTCGACATAAGTTTATTTGTTCAGTTTAGTGGTCTGAATCTGCCCTTAAAATATTTGCAGTCGATTTAAATTCACCTTGTACACATTTAAATAATTTTTCAGGTAAAAAAGTCCAAAGTCAAATGATAAGTATACCAACAGCAGTCAAAAACATACCGACAAGACATAGTATTGCAAATAACGAGCTCCTCATAATGCCTACCTTACCAGCCCTCGGCTACAGATCTTACTATCTAAAGAAAACCAATTCTAGACGAAAACGTGACGCGAAAAAGCCAAAAAACAATGATTTATACAACATGAACGAGTATTGGAAGAATATACGCGATCAAAATCTAATTGAAATAAAAAATATCGAAGATTCTGATGCTTTGATTGTTAAAGATAAAATACCTGATGTTCCTAAGAGAGGTTTGGAAAGGAATATTAATGTTGGAAAGATAGATTTCGCTGTTTTGAAAGACAAAGATGGCGTTGAAGATGTAAAGGAGTTTGAGAAGGTGGTTCAAGAGGAGGTTGAGAAGGAGATCAAGAAAGTGATGGAGAGGAAGAGGGCTAAAGTGTTTCCTAATTTGAATGGTGAGGAAATGAGGATGCTCTCAGACGAGCCGAAGATAGTTGAAATGTTCTCTGATAGTGTCACGCAAATTGAGGTAATTATCAATTTTAATATAGACGTACACTGAAATTATTCATATGATTTGTTGACATTGAAATTTTTTAAAGTTTGCAAATTCGAATAAAAAAACAATCCTTAGGATTAAGATGAAGATCGTTTGTCTGACTGTCAAGAACCTCTTTCTCAGGATATCGTTAAGTAAGTCGCTTGAAATAAATAAATGTGTTAATAGGCTAAACAGTTTGCGGTAATCAGATTTTTTATCAAACACGTATTTTTGAGATAATTGCAAAAAAAAACCAATGACCTTCATATTCAAAAATTTACTAAAAGGTCAAATAAATTGCACAAGCCGCTGACGTCACACGTAAGCGTCTTTATAATTTTTTTTTTGTAAGTTGGCAGCATAGGGTTAATATATTGCAAGCACAAGCCAGTCAAATCGTCATAATCTGTCATTATCATATTTTTAATCTAGTAAAAATAACCTAAATACTTTGTTTCAACGCGAAGTGTGTATGTATCTTTAAAATTAATTAAAAAAATATTTACAACTAGATGTTGCCCGCGGCTCCGCCCCGCCTGGTACTCGGTTATATCGCGCCCAAAAGTAGCCTATGTTTGACCTCAGGTCGTTAACTACATCCCTACCAAATTTCATCATAATCGGTCCAGTAGTTTAGCCGTGAAGGGGTGACAGGCAGACAGACAGACTTTCGCATTTAAAATATTAGTATGGATTTTAGGATTTTTTTCCTGTAAATGTTATCTCTCAAATGGTCTATTATATCGAAAAATCACATAAAAATTAGTAGAAATCATATTTTTTTTGGACTAGCATATTAAAGTTTAAATCCAAATACTTTTTCATCATCATGTCAGCTACAAATCGTCAACTACTGGACATAGGCCTCCCTCGGAGATTTCAAATCAAGATTTTTTTCCAAGCGATTCGCATCCAACGTAACAATATTCTTTTCGTCTTTCTGATTTTTCTCGTTGTTTAGTCTTTGTTTTGTAATACCCCCGTCGTACCGTATGCACCATTGACTTGCACCATCAATAGTTCACTTGGGGAATGAATATAAGAAATGGTGCACTAATGCATACCTAGAGCCATAATCCATACTTCCATACTAATATTATAAATGCGAAAGTCTGTCTGTCTGTCTGTCTGTCACCTCTTCACGGCTAAACTGCTGGACCGATTGAGATGAAATTTGGGAGGAATGTAGTTAACGACCTGAGGTCAAACATAGTTTACTTTTGGGTGCGATATAACCGAGTCCCACGCGGGGCGAAGCCGCGGGGAACAGCTAGTATACTGTATAAAGAAAAGTCTCATAGAAAAAGTGCAAGTTGGGGAAAAACAAGGATTTTTCTCAAATATCAATCAATCAAATAATTTACAAATTATTTTCAGCCCTCGCAAATTTCAGTCGGCGATTCAAGCATTACCTACCAAGACCAAGGTACCGCAGTGTCTATAGGCTACTTCTACTATCCTGGCTGCGTCGGAGATAATCGCGGAGCCAATCGATCATCTGGCGCTTACATATTCCGACCCAACGCTACTGAGCCTGTTAGGGTTAATATCAAACTAGACGGTTATATCAGCGGTCCTATAGTTAAAGAAACGAGAGTTAGCGGTGATAATTTTGCTAGCACACTCAGATCTTATGATGACTTCTTCGAAATGGACACTCTAGTTGGTCCAATTGATATTAATGATGACATTGGTAAAGAATATGTTGTTAGATATACAACTAATATAATTAACAATGGCGAATTCTATACTGATTCTAATGCTAGGCAGGTATTAAAGAGAAAATTGGATAAACGACCCCAATTTAATGTTTCTTTAGAAGAACCTATAGCTGGTAATTATTATCCTGTAAGCAATTTCATTTCGTTAACGGATGGTAGTAATAACTTCTCTGTGGTCACTGACAGGCCAGAAGGCGGCACGTCTTTAGCCGAAGGTCAATTAGAATTGATGTTACATCGGAGATTGTTGCATGATGACGCTTTTGGTGTAGGTGAAGCTTTAAATGAAACTGCTGAAGGGGTAGGTCTGGTTACACGTATAACTCATAGGGGTATAAATCGTAACGATAAAAATTTAAGAAAGGTTGCGTTACAAATGAGTTTGCATCCTACGGTTTTTGTATCTGATGCTAAAACGACTATGAAGAATTGGTTGAATTTGAAGAACGAATACAGTTGGTTGAAGGCTAAATTGGTTGATGGTATGCATTTATTGACTTTGGAACCTTGGGGTCGAGATCTTTTAATTAGATTTGAAAATATCAATGAAGCTACATCATCGAATGTTGATTTGGCCGATTTGTTCAAAAATATCAAAGTTAAATCTCTAAAAGAAACGACTCTAGCAGCTAATAGACTATTGAAAGACTATAAAAAGTGGGAATGGAATACTGAAAATCAGTTTGCTAGAAGTTTCAACGAAGAATACGGCAGTTTCATTAACGTTCCTAAAGCTGATGATGTTGATTTGAAGAATGACGATTATGGTCTAAAAATTAATGTAAAACCAAAACAGATTAGGACCTTTATTGTAAAATATGATTATGTTTAACGAAAAACCAATCTTAGAGCATTAAACCAACCGAAGACGCCAAGCGCACTTATTTCTACGTAAAATGTCTGCCACATTCTGAATGCTGGGTGAGGAAACACGCACAATAAGTATTAAGACGATACCTTTGTGAACACTAGCGCCACCGTCATTTAAAAATCATTATTCACTGATAACACAATTTATCAAAAATCCGTGTTATGTAATTAAGGTTCTGGATCGGAAGTTAATTTTAAACATATTAAATTATATTAGTTCCCTTTAGTTGCAAATCGCAATATTGCTTAAAACGGCCGCTTTTAACAGTTTTGCAATTTGTAACTATAGGTAACTATAATTTAATATGTTCAAAATCAACTTCAGATCCAGAACCTTAATTACATAACACGGATTTTTGATAACTTGTGTTTTCAGTGAATAATGGTTTTTAAATGACGGTGGCGCTAGTGTTCACCGAGGTATCATCTTAACACTAATGCATTATTCGATCACGGCGTTACGAAACGCATTCTACAAATTAATCTAACACAAAACACAAATAAATAAACACGCAGACAAGTAAAGGCAGTATGACCAGCAGTCTTATACTTTTGGCAGAGGGCCTGTAAGTGGCCACTCCGTTTGGTTTATTGCTCTTCTAAGCCAATGATAGTTTAAGAATTGGCAACCCTTTAGGCGCGGTTGGTCCAATTCGCGATTGGTCCAATTCACCTTTACGCGATTGGTCCAATTCGCGGTTGGTCCAATTCGCGATTGGTCCAATATAGATAGATAAACTCTTTATTGTACAATAAACAAACAAATTATACAATAATATAAACTATTTCCAATATTCAATAAAATTACAAAACACACATATATTTTTGTAATCTATTTGTTTTGCACTATGTAAATGTACTAAGCTAATTTATTTTAATATTGCCCACGACATTTTTCTATGCTGGTCTGGGAGAAAAAGAAAAAACATAGAAAGAATGTACCAGCTGCTTCTCTTCCCGCGCAAGCCGTAAAAGTCGACTGGGGGAATTGGCGAATGTGGAAATCATGACATAGGCGATGCGGCTAGCAACCCACCACTATTGATTTCCAGTTTCAACTATCATCATGCTAAACCTGGTCTAAGGTCTTCTGGTCCTAGGCTCTGTCTAACCCGTATGGGATAAAGACGTGATTATAGAAAAATTTGCCCGCGATTTCGTCCGCGTAATTTTCAAGAATAAAAATTTTATCCAGGTCCAGGTTAATCCAGGTCATAGACTATACCTGTGCAAAATTTTATTCAAATCCGTTTATTCGTTTTTGTGTGATTGAGTAACAAACATTCTAACATACAAACTTTCGCATTTATAACATTAGTAGGATAGTAGGGAGTATAGTAGAATGGGATTATTATTATTGTTAGAATGTTATATACCTTGCTGGTTTAAAAGCGGATAAAAAAGAGAAATAAATAAAAAAACATAGAATCTATATATATATATATATATATATATATATATACATACATATAATCACGTCTTTATCCCATACGGGGTAGACAGAGCCTAGAGCCATAAGACCTTAGGCCACGTTTAGCATAATGGTAGTTGAAACAGGAAATCAATAGTGATGGGTTGCTAGCCGCATCGCCTATGTCATGATTTCCCCATTTATATATATATATATGAATTGGACATCTTTTTGAACTTTGGACCAATCGCGAATTGGACCAATCGCGCCTAAAGGTTGGCAACGTTTCGATATGTTTGACTATACCCTTATTATAAGAAGGATAACCCCTTTTTAAGTAATAAAAAAATGTGAGGAATTCGATATGTTGCCAATAACATTAAAAAGTATAAAAACGGGAAACAAGAGCGTAATAAAACACTCAAAAACTTAAAAAAAAAGCCATATAAAGAAACAAAAAATATATATATATATATATATAAAACTGAATTTGTTTGTTTGTTTGAACTGGTCAACTGTGGGTCTGGTTTCCCTGTAAAAAGGGTTACGGAGGTCAGACGGCAGTCGCTATATTGTAAGACCATGATTAAAAGCGAACGCTCTATAATTAGTTCGAAAAAAAAAATGTTTTTATAGCTATATTATCACATCATCATCATAAATTTAAGAGCTAGGCTCTTGTCGGTGGAGTACCTTCAATTTTTGTCTATCTTTAGCAAGTTCCTTTATTTCTTGATACGACACGACGTTTGTTTTCTCTTTTATTTGTTTCATATAACTATACCTCGGTCTACCTGGACCCCTTCTTCCTTCTATCTTTCCTTCAATGATGTTCTTCATCAAATCATCGTGTCGTATCAAGTGTCCCAACATGTTTCCTCGACACATATCATCTTTTTTTCTTATCATAATTATCCAAAACCATTAAAAATAATGAAACTCCCGGGGCTTGTGCCGTTTAGTTCCGGGACTGTGATTTTTGGTTTGTCAAAGCTGTAATATATTGTAACTATATTTTTTGCGTGAAAATATTTTCAATAAATATTTTTTTTATTAATATTTTGGTCTTTTATTTTTATCAAATTAGTGGGTGCCTAACTTGGTGGTGCCAGGCCCCATGGACACCACCTAATTTTAAATTTAGATTAGTTTTAGACAAAGAAGAATTTTTTTTTTAATCTATGGTTTTAGATTTCTGTGTATTTTCATTTCTTTTTTAAGTATAGTTTTTAAGGTTTATTTATTAAGTTTAGGGTACTCCTTCCTCACTTAATGGGTTCGATTCGTATGGGAAGCATAAAAAAAAACAAAAACATCCAACTCAACTGCCTCTGTGGTCAAGTGGTTAAGGCGATTGCCTGCAGACCCTGGGGTCGTGGGTACGGTTGCCAGGGGAAGCCTGACACGAGGGTGTGCATGGTCGTTGAACGTTTCGCCTACACGAAATAATTCTAATTTTTACAGAAGCACAGAATATCCTACTTTTTACAAATATTATAAACACAAATGTTTGTAAGAATGTATGGATGTTTTTACTCTTTCACAGGAAAACGGCTGAACCGATTTGGCTGAAATTTTGAATGAATATTGCTTAGGCCCTGGAACTATACAGGCTATATAGCCTGTGGGAATTCCGGGAAACAATATCCATACTAATATTATAAAAGCGAAAGTCTGTCTGTCACCTCTTCACGGCTATACTGCTCGACCGATTGTGATGAAATTTGGTAGGGATGTAGTTAACGACCTGAGGTCAAACATAGGCTACTTTTGGGCGCGATATAACAGTCCCACGCGGGGCGAAGCCGCGGGGAACAGCTAGTAAATACATATATTTCATCCCGGAATTCCCACGGGAGCGGAGCCCCGGGCAACAGCTAGTGTTTAATATAGAATCGCAATGAGATTTCACAGCTGTCATTTTAATCAAGCTATATTTGACAAAGTATCTTAACTAATATTATAAATGCGAAAGTGAGTTTGTATATTTGTTTGTTTGTTCACGTTCTATCTACTGAACCAATCTTCCTGAAATCTTCACATACACACATAGCTAGGAGTATTGAGAAGGACAAAGGGTACCTTTCATTCCGGGATAAAGCACTGTTCCCGAGGGAATCACACGCGGGCGAAAGCTAGTATTAAAATAAAACAATAAATTCCAAACTGCACACATTTAATATGTCAGAACCGGTTTAATACCCGAAAAATAACAGTCAACAGATGTGGCGCCACTGTAGTCGTGTAGAATTAACATTTTTTTTTTAAATATAATTAATTTGCAGTGTTTTTACAAAACATAAAACAAAATGTACAAGTCTGCGGCATAAATTATAACAATAGATTTACCAGGCATTATTGTATTGTGTTGTGTGTGATACGACATGGAATTTTTGAAAATTTCTCGGGAACTTTGGAAATATTCCGGGAATTGCCAACTTTGGGAAAGTTTTCAACGTCCTTGACTGAGAATATTTCCGTAAATTTCCAATTTCCAGTTGTGTCGCAGTGAGTGTTAGAAATATGTTTATAACCTTGTCTGAAATTATTGCTCTAAACGAATGTGTAATTGACATTTGCGTATCGTGAAAAACTTTTAAATACAATAGTTCTAGGAAAAAAGAGAGTAACAATATTTTTTTGTCTATATTTCGGTAAATAATCATAAATATAAAATTTATATAAAAATAACAAAATGTTGAATTTAATCAGTCCAAAATAATATTCGTTTATTTGATCAATTAATACAAAATTTAATTGATTAAATAAAACCAATGAAAAAGTATGTAATCATTATTTTAAATTTATTATTACCGAACGAAATATAGCAACTTTTAAGCACAGATTAAAAATTACTTGCAATATATTTTTTTATACATAAAAAATAAACAAAAGATACGAATACAAAGAATATGGTATATGCATAAGGAAAAAAGTTGATAATTTTATTATACCAATCTAAAAAAACAATAAATAAAATCGTTATTTCTACAAGACCACAGCGACAGTAAATTTAATGATATGAACACCTATTATGGAATCACAGATACCGAACGGCCGTATTTTGCAGCGACTTTGTAAAATCTTGTTACATTTATGTTATTCTTATATAATTTTTTTTCTTCGATAAAAGGAGCAAATAAATTCATGTTTTTACTTATTTTGTTAATTTGTATTGCAAATAACTGCTGTGTCTATTAAGGATAGGGAGCTGTTTTGATCAAATAACCTCTAACAACCATATTCTCAAACGTTTCCTCAAACTCCACTCATCCTCACTCCAACCTTAATTATATAACACGGATTTTTGATAACTTGTGTTTTCAATGAATAATGATTTTTAAATGACGGTGGCGCTAGTGTTCACCGAGGTATCGTCTTAAGGCATTTCATCATTAAAAAAAACCGAATCACTATCCCTTCTGGCATATACTGCTCCTGTGCATGTTGAGGTAAATAAATTTCTTACAAATTCTGTCATAGGTACACCCTCCACCTCCCATGGCTCTAGCAACCTCTCGGTGATACGAGCCGAATCTCGGGAGAGTGCGCTGTATTAGCATTTCGCATCTCTTTCCAGTCGCACCTGCTTGATCTCCCTACAAGTTCTCTATAGTGTCGCCTAACTATACAATCGTCATAGGTACAGCCAACATAGAAGCAAAAACCAGGTTCAAATAATTTAAACGTATTTATATAATTGCATAAACAAGTTTGCAAAGCCGCTGCAACGATTTAGTATTAAACACTATTTTAACTATTTAACAATTTCAGTATTATCAACAGTAAAATCACAGTTTTTGCGTTAAGTACCCTCCTAATATTAAGCATTTTGGTTCAATTTGAAAATGTTATGTACTTTGTAAAAATTAAAACTAAAAAAAAAAATAAAGGAATTTTGTAAAATCAACAAATGTTTTATTTTCGATAAACTATAATTTGGAATTTCGTTTAAAATTGTTTTGTTTCGATTCTTAAGATGAAAAACTTACTTATGTACTTACATACTTATAAAAATAACTTTTTTTTCACATTTTCAGTTTTGACCCATTACAAATCTTAATACGAGCATAAGAGTACATGCATATTAACACTAATACATTTTTAATCGTTTTAAATGATTAAATAACGTTCAAGTGGAATGGCAGTGCGAAAATAGTCACTTTCTTGTAAATTTGATCTAAATGTGAAGCATAAAATAGGGTATATTCGGAGTCGAAACACTATTTATTATGATATATGTACATGAATTTACTGTAGGTGAAAACTTAGAAGGTCCACTGTTGAATATCAGTCGTAATATTTTGTATCATAAAAATCAATGAACCAATTAGATAGCTTAACCCAAGAAATTACCCTATTTCCGAAAAATAGCTTACAGTCAATAAAACAACGAAGAAAAAAGACATAGGAAAGACTTCAGTATTTTTTTTTTGTCAATAAAACTAAAAAAATAGTGTCAGAATATTGGATTGTCGATTGTTTCCTTCAGCTTCTCTGTTTTAAATCAGTTAACAATTTTACTACATATTATTGTTATTGTAACTAATATCTAAGTACACACCTAAATATCTAGCTACCTAACTTATTTAGTTATTAAAATTGATGCAAAAATAATATAACAAAAAAAAAAGTAGAAAATATTTTCGAAAAAATTATAAATACTGTTTGAGTGCAGATTATTTTTCTGCAATTAAATTTTGACATTTAAAAAATAAAGTATTTTAGAGTAACTATAAATCAGACGTTTTATAATTCAGATATAAACTTATAACGTTTTAACACAATGAGATATTTTTTTTATTTAAGTGCTAGTTTTTAGATTATAAAAGTGAAAAAGACAAGATATATTTTAGCTTATGTATAGCAGGTTAAATCTATCTTAGTTTAGGCGGCTTATTTTTTTTTTGGAGTGGCATCGAATATCAGTCTTTTGTTAGGCTTGAGATCTGAATACTTATTTTTAGTAGATTTGAGGTCCGTCATGAAAATGTTAGTGTTAATTAAAATTAAAAAGTAAAAAATATAGGCTCCTTAATTTTTTCCTTAGTTATTATTAGTATTTTGTTAGTAAGCAGTACACCGATTTTGTAAATTAGTGTTAAAAAGAATTGTCCGTTTATAAAGTATTTTATGACAAAGAAAAAAGAAAAAGAATTTTTTTTTTTTGAAAAATTTCAAGGAGCTATTTTTGAAGGAACATTCCAAAACAGTAAATAGGGTTGTGTGATGTAAATATTTTTTTGACACAATTTTACAGATAAAAAGAGATTCTTAACACAAAAGACGTCAAACAAAAAATAGAATAAATATTGACGGAATGTGGTTTTTAACAATTTATCTATTAATATAAACTATGTAAGGGTCTTGATTGCAACTTCCTACAATTTTAAGTCTATTTAAATATTGCATTATATTTGAGCATAATAATTGCGTGATTTTCCAACATGAGAGGTATTTAGAGTGCTAATAATGTACACATCCTAACCTATAACGTAACTACATCTTATTTAAATTTAAAAAAAAAACATCAAAAATGGGTAAAAATGCAAAATCACCCTGTTTTGGAGTTATTGTCGAATTTACTTCTTCATAAATAGGTATAATATGAATATTTCAAGGAAAAGGCACAGTTTTAAATTTATCTCACTAAATTGCATTATGTATAAAAGTAATAATTGTGATGTATTTTCAAAATTAACAAAACATTGTAAACGTAAAAATCGGATAGAATTTTTTTTTAATACAGGTGCAAGTTTAATTCAAATTTTCTCTATTGAGCAGTGATATATAATTTAATCTAACGATTTAATCAAGATAGCAAAAACAAACTTAAAAAAAAAAATTTCCAGAATATATAAACTTTTTAATATTTCAACAATCAAAGACACTTAAAACTTTGGAGACAAAATCTACATTTTTTCAACATCACAGAGTCTAGCAACATGAAGAAGCAAATCCGTCAATAATTAACACTAAATTCGTCTAAAACCCGGACATATGAACACGAAACGGCACTTTAAATATGGCAGTGAGTAAGCACCAACTACAATGTCCTGCACAGATGGCGAGTTTATATATTTAAACCGCTTAAAAGTATTAGAATCAGGAAGAAATTTCAGCATTCAATGCTTCATTTACGTAGGAAGACAGATCCGAAGTTATTAACAAAATATAATTAAACATTTCCACAGCAACTTCTTAATTCAAACTTATTAAAATGCAATGATTAAAGGCGGAGCGCGTTGCAAGCATTCTTAAAAAAAATAGTTCAATAAACACCACATCTGTACAGTTCTTTAACGCAGCATGCTTGACGGAAAAAATAAACTTATTTTTTATTTATAATATATTCTTTTCAGCACCATTCTATTGAAGTTTTAAAACATTTCTTTTGTTCTAATTGTTTAAATTATATATAATGACTTCAAATATTGTTTTAATTACTGGAAGCCTATTTTTAATGACACGTCAAAAATGCCGCGCTGTAGTTTAAAATAATTACAATTTATCACAATCAACGTTGGTCTCTTTTAATAAATGAAAAGGGACCAGATATAACAATAAATGAGATCTAATTTATTATTTTGGTTTGATTTGAATATTTTTAATCAGTCTGTGCAACGTCAAGCTATTTTTTTGCTAGAAGTAACTATTTAATTATTTTAAATGCGTCTATAATATTGTGAATGACTGTACCGTGAACCGTGATACAAATTTTACGTGTACATTACTTGTTCTTTTATTCTTTTCGTAAAATGATTTGATTACGAATTACATTTTTAAAGCTTTCAAACGAAAATAATATGTAATGTTATAATAAAATAATTGTACTTGTGATAAATAAAATTATAAATATAGAGACGATGCAGATATGTTATAAAAACGTTTTGCAAAAGCACTAAAAATTAAAACTGAGTTGAAAATAAATAATTTTTTTTTTATAATTTTAAAACATGTGATAACATCGTCGTACTCACTAAAAAAATCTAATTATGCTAAAAAAATTTTCACATGTTGATAACCAAATCTATAATACCAGATTCGCAGCTTAGTTTCTATATTTCAAAGAGTGAATAAGTGACTTTTCGCTTTTGTTTATATATATTAATACAATTGCTTACAATATATTATAATGTTGACGTAAAATATAGTTCTGCGTAAAATAAATGTAAAAAATTAAAACGTAAAAAGGTACAATCGATAAAAATATTTAGACGCTTTAATATAAAATACACATTATTATATGATTACAAAATTATTACTACTTATAATAGGTTACACAATTTTTATAATAAATGCTAGTCTGTATATCATGCGTTATATTTTTTAATAAACAACAAATGAGATGTATGAGTTTTTTTAAAGGTTGAACTGACATCTTTTATAAAAAAAAAACTATTAAAAAAAAAATTGGTTTTAAGATTTTTTTCAACTGGGATAAAAGTAGTATTGTCATTGACTAATTTTTCACTTAACATATTTTATTTTGAATACTGGGTTAAACAAACATATTTTTTTTTATAATTAAAAAAAAAAACACATGATATAAGACTTAGTACATGCAGCATGCCTTAATCTAAGATTTCGCAAAGCTTTTCTCTTCTTTCAATATGATCAGGTTCACTGCAGTGAGCCATCAGTATAGATTCGCCAACAATAAGGTTTTCAAAGCACAAAGAGCAGGCGAACATGGCATCTCCGAAGCAGACAATTTTATTATCATCCCGATACATTTTCATTGGATTCAACACCGTACTTGGCATTATCTCCTTCCCAGCTGACACACATTTCTTTATATAAGCAGTTTTGTATTGAAAATGGATTTTTTCGCAATGACGTTGACTCAAAATATGCTTCAGGAGGCCGTTTTCTTCGTTTTCAACAACTTTGCATACAGGACAATCGAATAATATGACACTTTTGGATTCAAACTCCTGGTCGGACGCTTCACATTTCAACTGGATGCTATGGACTTGTACATAGAATGTGATTCTTTCAATCGCGGCTTTTTGAAGTAATGTGCTGTAAAGACTAGTATCTTGGAAACTGTTGTAGCTGACAATCTGATCTAAAGATTCGGAATAAGCGGTTAATGTCGACGAATCAAGACTAAAGTTGCCGATTGAAGACGTTATAGACTGACTTGAAATGGACTCTTCTTTATTAGTGAGTCCAGAGTCGGTTTGGGATATAGGAGATGGATGGTGGCAGCGGCAAATACATTTAGACAAATCTAATTCTTCGCAACTCGGAGTATTGATGAAAATTGTTTCGTAATCATCTTCACATGAGAAAAGATTAAGAAAAGCATCACGATAGTCAGGGAAATCAAAATGTCTGTATCTCTTCTTGTTACTCAGTCTGCGTCTTTGAGACTGATGTTTTTGCTTGCAAAGATTAAATGTTATGTGTCTCTGTTGTCGTGTGAGCGTTTTCTTCCTGTTTTCCTGACTTACAAGGTGTATGTTAACAAAGTCATCTATTATGTGGCGTATAGACAGCAGTTGGTTCTTTAATTTGCTTTTGGTTACACTATCTTCCCTTTCCATGACTATATTCCATGAGCCAGTAGGACTTACAGTCCGCACATTGTTGATATATGTGACCTCACCAAGTAGCTTCGGAAGCTTTGAAACATCAGACCCAGGTAGTGTGGTGACGATAGACTTACACAAGAACACCTTAGATACTTCGATATGAAATTGAAACTCTGACAGTATCTTTTTAAGTATACATTCCATCTTTTCAATCTTCATTTGGTAATTCAAAAGCAAAGAAAGACGTTCCTCTTCATTTCTTTCAACCTCAACATCGGCAAATGACTCTGGAGTGACAGATGGGACTAACTGGTTTTGTTCGGGGTTCAAATCGTCTTGGTCGACTTTACGACACATTTTTATACTTTCCTTTTCGGAGAGGATTGATATATCTGTATCGGAATGGTCTGATAGGGAGTCAATGTCTAAATTTTCTTCATAAGATGACTCAGAAGACATGGCATCAAAGATATCAAAGGAACGGTCAAAGTCGAAACCGTGAAGTTTTTTACTGAACAAATCGGCACTTTTGCAGTCTAACAGTATGTGTTTAGGAGTATTTTCGACATTAGAACTATCGGATTGATCAATGGCGTCACTCATGGATTTGCTAGCTTTCTTGATGTCTAACTTTAACTTTTTGCATTTTTTGCGATCTTTTTTAGGGGTGTCCATACTAACCTTGAGTAGGTCTGTATCCGATAAAGATCCTTTTTTCGCTGCAAATTTCTTGACTGAATCGGGAAGTTTCAGACTCGTAGAGCATTGCTTCGACGTGGAATCGGGTTCGACGCGATCAAAACCTATGCTAGGAGTCTTATCGTCAGAGCAGACGTAGGTGTGTCGTCGCTTTTTTGATATTTCCTCAGACTGTTTAACGCCATCTTCGTCTGGTCTTTTGAAATAACCAATGTTCGAAAACATCTTCCGCAACGAAAACGACATCTTTATAAACTTAAATCGCCACGTAAATGTCTAGACTATTATATTTTCCAGATGAGAATAATGGTGACAAAGAAAAATTGGCTGTTTTTTCTTTAAAAAAATTACCTTAACGATATCCGTAATGGTAGTCGACACTTTCTTGATATCACGTCCTCATGTTGAGTTTTTTTCAATTTAGTTTGCAATTACCCTCGAAAAACATTGGAAATATTATAAACCACAAGCACAAAACAAAACTTCCTAAATGATCATTTGACAACAATGAAACGTATGATTATAAGGCAGCCGAATGAAAAACCTCTATTGCCGATTTAAATTGCCGCTGAAACTAAAGCTTTTTTATTTTGTTGTATAATAACGTCGATATTTTATTGCTATATTTAGAAATCACCTGCCTGCTCAAAAATAGTAGAATAAAAAAGCAGCAGGTTTTCTCGTTTTATTATTTGCTTCTCGATTTGAGAGAATGAGACGGTGCGGTGGTCCCTGGTCCGTGGATGTCCGTGGCGTGGTTGATTAATTGTATTTTAAACTTTGTTTCATAAAATTTATTTATCAAACAACTAGCTTTTACCCGCGGCTTCGCTCGCGTGGAATTAGAAAGTTTTTGCCAGGAAGAAAAATTTATTAGGTTATATGGCCGATATTTGGTGTACACATACAAATATTCCAGTAATCTCCCTTGGGAACTTGATGCTTTTTCAGGACCAAATGTAGCCTATTTTACTCTCCATCCTTTAAACTAACTCTATACTAAAAAACAGGTCGATTGGTTGCTTAGCTACGGCGTGAAGGAAGGACGAACAAACAAACACACTTTCACATTCATAATATTAGTATGGATTAATTCAATTAGTTCAATTATAAAAATATTTTACGCAAATGCTCTTATTAATTAACGTTTTTAGAGAAATCGCTGAAGTGAAGTTTAGCTGGGTCGACGTTTTTGCCTAGTGGTCAAAAACTAGGGCGGAAAGGGAAAAAATAATTCATCAGATCCAGTCACTGGGTGTGGTCTACATCTCGGAGTCAGACTCTGGGTGTGGTCTACATCTCGGAGTCAGACACTGTGTCTTGCCAACTTGTCAGAGTCGGACACTGGGTGTGGTCTACATCCCGATGTCAGACACTGGGGTGTGGTCAACTTTTGGAGTCAGACTCTGGGTGTGGTCTACATCTCGATGTCTGACACTGGGTGTGGTCAACTTTGCAGAGTCAGACACTGGGTGTGGTCTACATCTCGATGTCAGACACTGGGGGTGTGGTCTACATCTCGGAGTCAGACACTGGGTGTGGTCTACATCTCGTTGTCAGACACTGGGTGTGGTCAACGTCTCGGAGTCAGACACTGGGTGTGGTCTACATCTTGATGCCAGGCACTGGGTGTGGTCTACATCTCAATGTCAGACACTAGGTATGGTCAACGTCTCGGAGTCAGACCCAGGGTGTGGTCAGCATCTGCAGTGGAGTTTGTGGCGCCGCTTCTTCTCTTACTTAATTTAAGTAACGATTGACGTCAATAAGTGATAAGAATGTCCTATATTGAAAATAAACAATTTTGAATTTGAACATCTCGGAGTCAGACCCTGGGCGTGGTCTACATCCCGATTCAGCTGAGTGTGGTCAACATCTCGGAGTCAGACACTAGGTGTGGTCAACTATTCGGAGTCAGACTCTGGGTGTGGTCTACATCTCGATGTCTGACACTGGGTGTGGTCAACTTTTTGGAGTCAGACACTGGGTGTGGTCTACATCTCGATGTCAGGCACAGGGTGTGGTCAACATCTCGGAGTCAGACACTGGGTGTGGTCTACATCTCGGAGTCAGACACTGGATGTGGTCTACATCTCAATGTCAGACACTGGGTGTGGCATACATTTCAATGTCAGACACTGGGTGTGGCATACATTTCAATGTCAGACACTGGGTGTGGTCTACATCTCGATGTCAGACACTGGGGTGTGGTCTACATCTCGGAGTCAGACACTGGGTGTGGTTTACATCTCGTTGTCTGACACTGGGTGTGGTCAACTTTTTGGAGTCAGACACTGGGTGTGGTCTACATCTCGGAGTCAGACACTGGGTGTGGTCTACATCTCAATGTCAGACACTGGGTGTGGTCTACATCTCGATGTCAGACACTGGGTGTGGTCTAGATTTCAATGTCAGACACTGGGTTTGGCATACATTTCAATTTCAGACACTGGGTGTGGTCTACATCTCGATGTCAGGCACTGGGTGTGGTCTAGATTTCAATGTCAGAAACTGGGTCTGATCTAAATCTCGATGTCAGACACTGGGTGTGGTGAGCTTTTTGGAGTCAGACACTGGGTGTGGTCTACATCTCGATGTCAGACACTGGGTGTGGTCTAGATTTCAATGTCAGACACTGGGTTTGGCATACATTTCAATTTCAGACACTGGGTGTGGTCTACATCTCGATGTCAGGCACTGGGTGTGGTCTAGATTTCAATGTCAGAAACTGGGTCTGATCTAAATCCCGATGTCAGACACTGGGGTGTGGTCAACTTTTTGGAGTCAGACACTGGGTGTGGTCTACATCTCGATGTCAGGCACAGGGTGTGGTCAACATCTCGGAGTCAGACACTGGGTGTGGTCTACATCTCGGAGTCAGACACTGGATGTGGTCTACATCTCAATGTCAGACACTGGGTGTGGCATACATTTCAATGTCAGACACTGGGTGTGGCATACATTTCAATGTCAGACACTGGGTGTGGTCTACATCTCGATGTCAGACACTGGGGTGTGGTCTACATCTCGGAGTCAGACACTGGGTGTGGTCTACATCTCGGAGTCAGACACTGGATGTGGTCTACATCTCAATGTCAGACACTGGGTGTGGCATACATTTCAATGTCAGACACTGGGTGTGGCATACATTTCAATGTCAGACACTGGGTGTGGTCTACATCTCGATGTCAGACACTGGGGTGTGGTCTACATCTCGGAGTCAGACACTGGGTGTGGTTTACATCTCGTTGTCTGACACTGGGTGTGGTCAACTTTTTGGAGTCAGACACTGGGTGTGGTCTACATCTCGGAGTCAGACACTGGGTGTGGTCTACATCTCAATGTCAGACACTGGATGTGGTCTACATCTCGATGTCAGACACTGGGTGTGGTCTAGATTTCAATGTCAGACACTGGGTTTGGCATACATTTCAATTTCAGACACTGGGTGTGGTCTACATCTCGATGTCAGGCACTGGGTGTGGTCTAGATTTCAATGTCAGAAACTGGGTCTGATCTAAATCTCGATGTCAGACACTGGGTGTGGTGAGCTTTTTGGAGTCAGACACTGGGTGTGGTCTACATCTCGATGTCAGGCACTGGCTGGGTGTGGTCTCCATCTCGGAGTCAGACACTGGGTGTGGTCTGCATCTCGACGTCAGACACTGGGTGTGGTCAACTTTTCGGTTTCAGACACTGGGTGTGGTCTACATCTCGATGTTAGGCACTGGGTGTGGTCTACATCTCTATGTCAGATACTGGGTGTGGTCAACATCTCGGAGTCGGACACTGGGTGTGGTCTACATCCCGATGTCAGACACTGGGGGGTGTTCAACTTTTTGGAGTCTGACACTGGGTGTGGTCTACATCTCGCAGTCAGACACTGGGCGTGGTCTACATTTTGATGTCAGACACTGGGTGTAGTCTACATTTTGATGTCAGACACTGGGTGTGGTCTACATTTTGATGTCAGACACTGGGTGTGGTCTACATCTCGATATCAAACACTGGGTGTGGTCTACATCTCGATGTCAGAGACTGGGTTTGGTCTTCATCTCGGAGTCAGAAACTGAGTGTGGCCTACATGTCAATGTCAGATACTGGGTGTGATCAACTTCTCAGACTCAGATAAATATATATAAAGCAGTCATTTTTTAAAGTTTACCAAAAGCCCAGTGAAATTGACTTTTATCGGGCGTTTATGGACGGAAATCTGGCGCTTATTATTTCCGACTTTTTGCCCGGACAAAAACTCACCTCTCTCACTAAGTTTAGCCGCTTTTCCATTTACGCTTTGGAAGTGGCGGTTAACTCAATATAATTAATGGTTGACGTCAATAAGTGATAAGAAAGTCCTATACTGAGAATAAACAATTTAACTTAATTTAATTACTTCAATTTTGTTAATTCCAAACAAATGCACACTGTGTTTAATTTAATAATAATAAATATTTATCATTATAATATTTTAATAACATTATTAAGTACTAATTTTTACACAGAAAGAAATTATATTATATGTATAATACGTGTAGGTGATACGGTCAACCGATCATGCACACCCTGGTGTCAGAGTTCTTTGGAACCGCCACCACTTGGGGGGTTACTACCGTCTTTTAAAACCATACAAGATCCAGTGAGTAAGCGGGATAGCGCGCTACGTGATGTAAGGCGACATCTCCCTTACTCACTGGATCTTGCATGGTTTTAAGAGATGGTGGTAAGCCACTTGGCGTTTGAGTCGAGCCTTTGACTGACTGACGTCTTTTGAATGAATACCTACTTTGAATGAAATGGTTCACAGTTATTGTTTTTGTTAGTTTTTTGTAGATTGATATCTGGTAACACCGATAAAAAAATTACTGTAGGGTTGATTGACAAAGATAAAAACGAAATTTTTACGTGAACATTTGTTTTGTTTTAATTGAACAAATAGAAATACGTAGTATCTCTATTTAGTTTGTGATAGAAACCAATTTTCAATGGCTGAAATGGAACCTACATTAGATATAGATAGTCTAAGAACAGAACACGAATCTGACGAGCAATGGGAGGTCCGAAGAAACTTCATGATGGAGCACAAAGACAATTTCGACGAGGAGGAACTAGTAACACTGGCACAGCTGTTTACCAACGTGGAATTCTTGGGATGCAGGTAAATAAACAAACATGGCTTGGCTCGCTGAATGAATTGATCACTTATCGGGGTCATAAGAGGCGGTAGAGGTTGTTTGGTATGTACCACGGTATAACTGTTAGCAGGATTCTATTAACAAAGGAAGGATTACCAAGGAGGATTGAGTTCAGGCAGACGTGATAATAAAATCTTGTGATGGTCTTATTTTCATAGATTTATTACTTACTGTTGAGTTGGGATGTACCAAAGAGGGTCCTGGGTTTAGTTATTTTTTTAATGATGCATCAGATGATATCATTCTGAGACATTTATTGCTCGTCGGCCACCCCTCTAGCCCTACAGTAAAAAAACTGGGTTTTATGAAGCCTGAAAATAACACCAACAGCTTAATGTGCCTTCTGAAGCTTGGAATCGTCATTATTATCAGACAATCAGGTGATTTAAGCCTGCAATGTCCTAACCAAACTGGAAACAACTAAACAAAGTATGCTTACCGTATTGAACCCACGAATCCCGGGTCTACAGGCAAACGCCTTAACCACTGGACCATGGAGGCAGTATTTACAATTACAGGTCCAATAAATAATAATATGTAAATAGAATTATTGTATATGCAGACGTATAATCACTTTTTCTCTGTCATGATTCCCCCATTCGCCGATTCAGATTCCCTCAGTCGACTTTTACGGCTTGAAGCAGCTAGAATTATTATAAACTGGAAATAAAGGCTATCTTTATAATTACAGATATCCTCCAAAAACTATGAAGAAGATTGAGTTGTTGTCAGCTAATGTCGCAGCGAAATACCGGGAGAGTCGCAAGGACAAGCTGAAGAGGACATTTGTTGAAGCGAGCGATGCTGCTGAACGGAAGGTGAAACGGATATCATAATAAATGTATTGATTATTGTATTGATTTCTTTTTATTCTAATCTATTATTAATTAATTACATAGTTGTGATAACTTGTAATTTTTTTTTTTTAATATGACCATTATTTTTTTATGTTGTGATTGACCATAATGCCTACTCGAAATGATGATTACATAGTTTGAAATTTATATACTTACTAGCTTTTGCCCTCGGCGTCGCCCGTGAGTTTGCTTTGGGAATAGTGCTGATGAAAGGTACCCTTTGTCCATCTCAATACTTCTAGCTATGTGTATGCGAAATTTCAAAGATTGGTTCAGTAGATAGTGTAACATACAAACTCACTTTCGCATTTATAATATTATAAAATAGTATGATAATGCACTTCAAATATCAGAAACTAGCTGTTCCCCGTGGTTTCACTCGCCATTAGTGTGTATATTCTATAGCCTATAACCTTCCCCGAGAATCAGGCATTCATATACAAAAAGAAATTTGCAAATCTGACCAGTAGTTTTCAAGTTATAAGCGTTCAAACAAACTTCAGCTTTATAATATTAAGTATAGATAACATAGAAGAGGTGAATTAACTCAATGAGCACTGGTTTCATCATAGCAGTATTTAATTAGTACCAGTAACTCGCCACCAGTAGCGCATTGATCAGTACAGAACATTGCTCATTGTCATTCACACATATTTACTCGTGTTCATAAAATAATAAATTATTGTAGAGCATTTTTTGGGGAAAACAATTAAATGTCAACTTTACTCTCACAACTAAGTTAAACTAGCGACCCGCCACGGCTTCGCAGGGCATAAAAACCTTCCTCTTGAATCACTCTATCTATTAAAAAAAACCGCATCAAAATCCGTTGCGTAGTTTTAAAGATTTAAGCATACAAAGGGACATAGGGACAGAGAAAGCGACTTTGTTTTAAACTATGTAGTGATAGGAACAGGTCCGTGGCATGCCATCTGAAGAAGTACACAACTTTAACAAAAGATTAAAGTTGCGTTCAAAGAATTTAAATATAACACGAGAATGCTTACGGAGGACATAGCCGTTCCAAAATAAAACCTAGTTTGTAGGTCTCTTTCTAGTAGGTTGTATAAAATTCAAGAGGAAAAGGGACACCTACAAATTTTGTAAATTTTACTGGAACGTTAGGTATTTGTACGTAGGCTTTAAAGAAAAATCAACTTTGCAGTAGAGTAATAAGGATTAATTTCGAATGTTGTTTTTCGCGATTATTGTTATTCGTAGGCATTTTAGTGTTGTATATAAATTCTTTGGTTGCGTTATATTCCATGCTAACTGCGAAAACTAGTAAAAAAAAAAACAAAAATTAATAAAAATCTTTTATTAAAATCACAAAACACCGCTGATTTACGATGATCACAATAAAACATATTTTTATGTTCTATCGAGTACAATTAAAGAATGATTTTATTTCGAGAAAATATTTTTTTATTGTCACTGCTAGTTTAACAAATAAAAAACGAAAAGAAAAAAAATATTCAAAATTTAAGGAATTTTAATGCTTTTAATATTGTTTCTTTATGTTTTTTTTATCATTCAACAATTGCACTCAAATAAAAAAAAGGATATAATTTATTATATTCTAAATAAATGCGGAATTTTTAATAAACATTTAACTTAACCTAAATCTCTTACATTTTGAGCGAAATTGATTAATAAAACACATGAAAAATAAAAGTTTTGCGTTAATCAAATAATACCACACAGTCATATGTGTAATCTATACTAATATAATAAAGAGGAAAGATATGGTTGTCTGTTTGCATCAAACTTCATAACTTCTGGACCGATTTAATATATTCTTTCACCATTGTAAAGCCACGGTGTCCCCGAGTGACATTTACTATGATATGTACCACGGGCGAAGCTGGGGTGGACTGCTAGTCAGTTATACAAAGTTAATTATAACAGGATTAACTTATTTTGAAGTCAACTCATGATACTGAACCTCCAGTATCAAGGGTAACGCCGACCATAGAATTTATAAATATTAACAAGAAGTGGCATAGCGCACGAAAAAAGTGTCACTAGTTTGGCTCGCAAGCCAACGTTTAACAGAGAAAAAATCAAAAGAGGTTGTGGAATTCATTGCCGGCCGACATACGAGACACACCCATATTTTTAAACGTCACCTCATAGGTCGCCTCCACTCAACCTCATTCGAGGACGCCTCAAGGAAGTCCTCCAACTTTCCTTGAAAATGGTATTCTTTATTTTTTTTGTTGAGCAAACTCCAGTGAGGATGAGTCAAGGAATGACGTCCCGTTTCATTCCAGTATGTTGGTAAACCGCTTTACTTTTTGACGTAAAATGAGTTTTTGACAAAGTTTCTTTTTCAAATTTAGCCTACTGGCATAGATTTATTATAATACAACAAAATACTTAATACACAGAGAACTTATTATAGTAGGTACAAGTTTTTCTTAAATCTGGTCCTCAATAAATGCACCTACTTTCGTTAAACGAAACGTTCGAGGCTTCCTTGAGGTACCTCTCGACCAACCTTATATTTTGACAGTTCGTTCCTCACCTCCATTGAGTAATTTCCTTAAAGTGAGTAAGCTAGTGTCAACTATGAATACCATTGAGGTCGAGTGAGGATGAGTGGAGTTTGAGGAAACGTTTGAGAATATGGGTGTCAATATATATCTCTGTTTTCAAGAAACGCATAAAGGATTATTATCTTTCTTTAGCATAATAAATGTATAGTATGTTAAGTATATTTGTATTTATATGGTATATATATTTATTTAAGTATGTATGTACTTATGTATGTATGTTTATTGTATGTGTATATAATAATATTCTAGTACACGCCTGTTACCCTTTTCTTCTCGTTTCCTCTCTTGGGTCTGCTGGAAGAGATTTATTTAGAAATAAGCAGCACCCTTGTACTAATGTTCTATATTATGTGTTATTTTCCTTTGTATATTTTTCTATATATAAAAAATGGGCGGGGAATTTGATTGCGTCATTTATTGCCACTGTTATTGGTCGATAATATTAGGTGGCTTTGTTGTAAACTACGAAATACATTCCTAATAAGGTGTGGTGTGGTTTACATGTATTAATTGTAGATGAGAAGAGAGAACACGCTGCCACACTGATCCCGGAACTAAATCCGCGTCAAAACATTTCTATTCAAATTCAAATTGTTTATTTTCAATATAGGATATTCTTATCACTTATTGACGTCAATTGTTACTTATTTTAAGTTTACCACCACTTCCAAAGCGCAAGTGGAGAAGAATGGCGCCACAAACTCCACAGCAGCATTTTCTTCAAAAACGTCAATTCACAAAATTTGAGTCAAATCAGACGAGTTTACATTTGTTTTATTCAGATAATATCTCTGTTCTGTGGTGTTTACCCTGCCACCCCGTATTATAATTAATGTTAATCATGGACACAACAGTCATACTATAAATAACCATACACAAATAAAACAAACAGACTTTCTCAATGGCTTGCGACTTCATTGTACAAAAAAATTATATCCTCGGTATATTATTATTTTTTGTAGCTTTTTTTATAGCACGGCTTATAGCGATCTGAAAACGAGTACGCGAGATGGCGCGATATGTGTATAGCGGCATCTCATTTTGTTTTTTCTGCTAGGATTTTGTATGGAATTACAGTTGCCTTACTATCCGCCAGGGGCGCTGTACAGATTTGTCATACAAAATCGCTTAGGCACTCGCTAGCGTCTGCGTTTATTAAATGTCATACTATGTGTACTAATCTTCATTTCATGGCCAATCGACCGCGCACATCCTGGTGTTTAACATAATAATCACAGTCTATCGCTCACTATAAGTATCAGTCTCTTGTCCTCAAGCCCCATATTGACGTCCTTTTCGCTCCAACAGTGGGTCTGGCTATAGCGCTGGAAAAAATAAATATATTTATTTTATAGTCTACTAGCGACCCGCCCCGGCTAATCATAAGCATAAAAACCTTCCTCTTGAATCACTCTATATATTAAAAAAAACCGCATCAAAATCCGTTGCGTAGTTTTAAATATGTAAGCATACATAGGGATATAGGGACAGAGAAAGCGACTTTGTTTTAGTTTCGTAGTGATATATTTTGGTGACAAAGACAAGTCATTGTAATCGACACTGTACCACTTCCCAACACTCACGCTTGTTCACGAACACTGCGAATAATAATCCACCAATATTAAGCACAAATACTCGAAAAAAACCTTAGTTTTGGAAATTAAATACAGCGCGGACATAGCGACAGTTTTCATTCCCCTCCAAAAACTCGACGCCAATAACATTAAATTTATAATTTTAAAAAACCCACGACACATTTTCTTTTTAGTGGTGACGGTCGACTGATTTACCCCACACATATTATTTGCAGACATTAGATATTTTCCCCACTTACACCCCCAGAGCTTTGTAACAGCTCAACCGATTTTCATTAAACACATTATTTTGTAATGTGCACGTGATGCGCTTTCATTTGAGACCCCACTCGAGTATATTTGCAGACATTCGGTTGTTCTTTCCCACTTTCACCCCCACAACTTCTAAACGGCTCAACCGATTTTCATCAAACATGTCTAAGAACACTCGCCCATAAGTCACCTTTAATACGAAAAGAACTAAATTGAAATCGCTTCATCCGTTCGGGAGCTATGATGACAGAGACAGACAGACACGTCAAACTTATAACACCCCTCTTTTTGCGTCGGGGGTTAAAAAGAGTGACTCACATTATCTCCCATTAGTAGAAGCTGATCACTGATAGTAGTATTTTCAATCACTAGGTTCTATATTATACTGGTTATTTTTCAAATAAATATTTATGTATATGTATTTATGTATGATTATTTGTGTATTTTTTTTTTCATTCAAAGTTTATTATATTATTTATTTCATATTTGTTTCGGTACCGCCTACCGCATTTTTTCCACGTTGTTCCTATCCACCCTAAGGTTGGCTGGAAGAAATTGCATCAGCGATAAGTCCGCCTTTGTACACATTGCTTGTATTTGTATTCAACATGTATAATTTGTATGATAATGGTACAATAAAGAGTATATCTATCTATCCATCCATCTCACCTGAACATGAACTGGTTGACTTGTATGGCTGGCAACGCTGCCCTCAAAGCGTTCAACGACTTGGTGGGCAACATTCCCCACAAATCCAGGAATTGGAGGGACGGCATACTGTTTAGTTTGCTGTGGACAAACATATAAAACTTTATTATAAATATAAAAACTTTATAATAATAAAAAAAGTAAAGTAAATAACTTAACTTTTTATATTATTACTCTAACGAGGAAATGCCGCCAGTGTTTTGGGCACCTTTGCACCGGAAACGCTAATGAGTGGCCGTGATCTGTTCTTCTTTTTCTTTTTTTTTTAATTCTTTTTATTTAGTTTTATTTCTAATTAAGTGGTAATATTTAGGTTTTATTTATTATTATTTCTAAATAATAATAACGTATATTTATTTCTTTCCACAATGAAGGTACAATAATTATAACAAAACAATACATAAAACATTTATGAAATTGGTGCAATAAAGTTTTTTTTATTTAAATCGGAAAAAAAAAAACTGTAAAATAAGAGTCATTTTTGTTTCCAAACTATCCGAAAAGCAAATAAAAAATGCATTTGTATAATATATATATAAAAATTTTTGAGATGATACCTCGGTGAACACTAGCGCCACCGTCATTTGAAAATCATTATTCACTGAAAACACAAGTTATCAAAAATCCGTGTTATGTAATTAAGGTTCTGGATCTGAAGTTAATTTTAAACATATTATAAAGCTGAAGAATTATTTGTTTGAACGCTTATAACTTGAAAACTACTCATCGGATTTAGAAAATTCTTTCTCCATATGATAGCCTGATTCTTGGGGAAGGTTATAGGCTATAGTACATACACCCCAAGGACGAGTGACACCGCGGGGAACAGCTAGTTCTTATTATAAAAGCGAAAGTTTGTATGGATGTTTATAACTATTTAACAGGAAAACGGCTGAACCGATTTGGCTGAAATTTGGAATGGAGATTGCTTAGACCCTGGAACAACACATAGGGTATATTTTATCCCGGAATTCCCACGAGAGCGGAGCCCCGGGCAACAGCTAGTAATTGAATACTTACGTGAGAGCGTTGGGTGGCAGTAGATAACAGCGGCTTAAGGCGAGGTGGTCCAGGCGGGATAATGTCTGAAAACATATTAAAAAAATATATCCATACTAATATTATAAATGCGAAAGTCTGTTTGTCTGTCTGTCACCTTTCACGGCTAAACTGCTGGACCGATTGTGATGAAATTTGGTAGGGATGTAGTTAACGAGCTGAGGACAAACATAGGCTACTTTTGGGCGCGATATAACCGAGTCCCACGCGGGGCGGAGCCGCGGGGAACAGCTAGTATTATATAAATCTATACTAATATAATAAAGCTGAAGAGTTTGTTTGTTTGAACGCTTATTACTTGAAAATTACTGGTCGGATTTGCAAAATTCTTTTTGTATATGAAAGCTTGATTCTTGGGGAAGGTTATAGGCTATAATACATACACAATAATGGCGAGTGAAACCGCGGGGAACAACTAGTATTAAATACATTTATAGATAATCATCCAAGACCCAGGCCAACCGGGCAAGATAATTTTTCATCGTGACTTGACCGGGGATCGAACCCGTGACCTCCTGAGTAGGGGTAGTAAGCAAAATGATATTGTATCTCACCTGTACGTTGGTAATGGTGTCCACTCCTAAAGTGGAGCAGTCTGACAGATCCAACTCTAGCAGACGAGGACAGCGAATCACCAACTTGCTAACCACTAGCGGACAAAATAACAAGATTAACAATTTATTGTACACAAAAATACTTGATTAACAATTTTACTGCACATAAAGTTACATGATTAACAATTTATTGTACACAAAAATACTTGATTAACAATTTTACTGCACATAAAGTTACATGATTAACAATTTATTGTACACAAAAATACTTGATTAACAATTTTACTGCACATAAAGTTACATGATTAACAAATTTAGTGCACACATAATTACAAGATTAACAATTTAAGACGATACCTCGGTGAACACTAGCGCCACAGTCATTTAAAAATCATTATTCCATGAAAACACAAGTTATCAAAAATCCGTGTTATGTAATTAAGGTTATATGAAATTATTAAATTATAGTTCCATATAGTTACAAATTGCAAAACTGCTAAGAGGCCGTTTATTATTATATAGGCCATTATTGCAATTTGTACCTATAGGGAACTATAATTTAATAAATTAATATGTTTAACATTAACTTCAGATCCAGAACCTTAATAACATAACACGGATTTTTGATAACTTGTGTTTTCAGTGAATAATGATTTTTAGTTGATGGTGGCGCTAGTGTTCACCGAGGTCTCGTATTAAAGTGAATAAAGAATTTTTATTTATTTTATTTATTTATTTAACAATATAGTATTGTATTGTATTGTATTGTATTGTACTCACTGTCGTCGGACAGCAGCCGAGAGCCGCCCAGGTTGAGTCTCTGCAGTCGCGGCGGCAGTGACGTCACCAGCACATCGAGCACTCCCTCGGATAGACCACACCACGATATGTTTAGCGATAGCAGGCTGGAATAACACAATCCATCCATACTTCCATACTAATATTATAAATGCGAAAGTCTGTCTGTCTGTCAACTCTTCACGGCTAAACTGCTGGACCGATTGTGACGAAATTTGGTATGGATATAGTTATAGTATAGGAGTCAAACATAGCCCTACTTTCGGGCGCGATATAACCGAGGCGCACGCGGGCGGAGCCGCGGGCAACAGCTAGTACTATATATATTTGTTTTACTTCCTCTTGCTCGGAAATAGCTTCATTATTTTAAGAAAACAATAGGTCAATACATATACTGGCCTAAGAAGCTTCGAAGAAAACAATGTTATAAAAAAAAATTCATTGCTGGCCGCTTGTGGAAGTTTTTTAATGTACACGTTTTCATACATTTTTATTAGTTTCCCTGGCCAGCCTACAAAAAAAAAAACTATTCTATTCTAGCGATCAGTAATGGAAATTGCTGGTCACTTTTGTTAGGTTGGTACTATACTAACCATTCTTTTATCGTTTAAAAATATGTATGCACATTTCAATAAATTTCCGTTTAGGTGACTTGGTCAATTGACCACGCACACCCTGGTGTCAGAGTTCTACGGGTGGTGAAATTTCAGTTATTAGATTTTTTACAAACAAATAAACGAACACGGTAAGCTAAATAAAACAGTTTAAAAATGAACCACTTACTTTGGGCATCCGTCTAATATGGCTGATAGGCCTTCTTCAGTGATGCCCTGTGCCATGGTCAAATTTAATGTTTCTAAATTTTTGCATTGTCCTGTAACAATAGGGAAAAAAATTAAAAAAAAAAAAAAAAAAAAAACTACAAATATATATATATTTTTTAATACTTTTTACGGCCATGGAAACTAGTCCTTTAAGGCCTTTCTTCAATTTATTAATCTTCTTCAGTCCTACTTTAGTCAAGTCAAAAAGTCAAGTCAGTAGTCTCATCTAGTCTATTGAGTAATTCTAGTCAGTCAGATGGCTAAGTGAAGCGGTGGAAAAATTTCACTTAGCTATAACTTGGAGATTTTGGTGACAAAGATAAAAGTCACGTAATCGACACTGTACCACTTCCTAACACTCACGTTTGTTCACGAAAACTTTGCGAATAATAATCCACCAATATAAAGCACAAATAGTCGAAAAAAAGCTAAGTTTTGGAAATTAAATACAGCGCCGACATAGCGACAGTTTACTTTCCCTCCAAAAACTCCTAAAAATATATAGAAATAAGTAGCACCCTTGTATAGTACAAGGGTGCTACTTATTTCTATTTCCTATGTTTGTATTAGGGTGTGTGTGAATTGAATAAATAAATCCATATCCATACTAATAGTACAAATGCGAAAGTCTGTCTGTCACCTCTTCACGGCTAAACTACTGGACCGATTGTGATGAAATTTGGTAGGGATGTAGTTAACGACCTGAGGTCAAACATAGGCTACTTTTGGGCGCGATATAACCGAGTCCCACGCGGGGCGGAGCCGCGGGGAACAGCTAGTAAATAATAAAATAATATATATTAAACTCAGGTCCGGAGAAAATAGTGAATATTTCGTGATTTTGTTTTTGTCATTTATTAACAGCCCTTAAATACAATAGACAATGTTTTTATTTTGTACGACAGCACCGCAGTTGTCTTTGCTTTCTATTCCGTTTCCTGTTCCGTGCACGCGTGTCCTTTTCGCAAAAAAGGCTCGCTGCCTTTAATTTTGTAATTGTATTAACACGGTATTACACAGTAATTAATCCTACCAATTTTTAATTTTATAAGACCCAAGCGCATACAATTATGTATATTTGTATATTTATATCATAAATATATGTATATATTTCTTGTCAAATGCACTTTCAGGTCAGTGCCCCTAGTATGAGTTTTTCTTAACGCAGACGCTAGCGACTGCGTTAGGATTTTGTATGGAATTTCTTAGTTGCCTCACCATCCGCCAGAGGCGCTGTACAGGTTTGTCATACTAAATCGCTAACGCAGTCGCTAGCGTCTGCGTTAAGAAAAACTCATACTAGGGGCACAGACTCATGATTTTTTTAATTTTCGAGATGACACAATTTATCTTTTCGGGTTCAGTGTTTTAAATTTTCGAGATTGCGGTATTCCAGCTAAAGATTTTTAATCCAAAATTTAGAGATTTCTATACCTTAATTCGAGACTAGCTGTACCCCGCGGTTTTACTCGCCATTAGTATGTATGTACTATAGCCTATAACCTTCCCCAAGAATCAGGCTTTCATATACAAAAACAAATTTTGCAAGTTCGACCAGTAGTTTTCAAGTTATAAGCGTTCAAACAAACAAACAAACACTTCAGCTTTATTATATTAGTAAGTATAGATGAATAAAACATTTATTTTTGCGAAATTTCAGCAATGCTGCGTTCAGAGTAAAATATGAACTTTACTAAAATAGTATAGATTATTTATCGACATTCTGTTAAGTAATTCATTTATTTATTTATTTATATTATTAAACACACTCACACTAGCAGCATATGAAGCTGATGCGTGTGCATCTTAAGTTTGGAGATTTTATACTTTGTCTAATCTATTGTTAAAAGCGTTGACTGAAGGTGCAGCGATGACACTCTCGGGGAGCCTGTTCCAGTCCGTGACCACACGGTTAGATAAAAATGTTTTTTTGGCTTTCTTTTAGCTATTGTGCGACACAGTTTTAAAGAATGTCCTCTCAAGTGATAATTATTCGAAAGCTGAAACATATTGCGCAGTTCTGGTGCATCATAATGCCCTCTTAGTATTTTATGTCTCAATCATGTTGCCTCTCTGTCTACGACACTCTCGTGTTGTTAAATTGAGTTTCTTTAACCTCTGTTCATATGGCAGGTTCCGTACACCAAATTCAAATCTACAAAATTTGAGGTATCGGAATATTTCGAGATTTGGGTATTTATTTCGATATTTTCCACTTACCAATGAGCTGGCAAGCTTGTTCGGTGATCTTGCAGTTCTCCAAACTGAGTTTTTTGAGGGCTGGACAGCTAGCCAGCAGACAAGCCAGCGTGGCCGATGAGACGGCGCTCATGCTGAGGTCGAGGTACTGCACTCGAGACGGTCGAGGCGCGCCGGGCGGGGTCCACTCCCCTATCTCAAAATTTATAACATATAATATAATCTACTCGCGGACCCCGCAACCTTCGTACATCCTTAAGAGGTTATTGTAAGCCTCCTTCTTTTACTAATCATATTTCAATCATCTATACCTATAGTGGTGCTGTGAACCTCCTATCACAGAAAACTTTCCCCCCTTTTTCCCTCCAATCAAAAAAGCTCTCGACAAAAAATTTCAAATAAATCAAGTAATACATGTGCAAAGTTTCATTAGAATCCATTCAGAAATGCCACCTCTATCCCGGAACAAACAGACAGACAAACATCCGGACAAAAGCAAAATTTGCCAGTCTCGAAATGGAAACTCTCGCTCGCTTCGCTCGCTCAGTCAATTAAATAAAGTTTATAAAAAAAAAAAAACTAAAAAACACTCTTTAGTGAGCAATCGAACTAAAAAACGACAAATAAGTTTAACTAAAAAGCGTGTGTCATATTTTTATCATTTATTGAGCAACCCATTTTTTTTTAAACTATATTAATTTTCCACTTTTTAGAGATAAACTTATCAAATCATTGTATTTTGATCGGTCCTTGATAATATAATTCTACAAAGTTTCAATCGAATCTGACCGTTCCAAGTGTGTCAAAATAAAGTTCAAAGAAGTCGGTTACATACTGACAAACAAGCAAATATACATAAAGCCTGTTTAAAATCAATTTCTGTTCGTTAGTCTGGCTAAAACTCGAGATTGGCTGGACCGATTTAGTTAATTTTGGTCTTGAAATATTTGTGGAAGTTCAGGGAAGGTTAACGGTAAGAAAAGTGCGTTCAAGTGGTACAGAGTTGGCCAGTAAATTTATATAAAACTCCATATGTATACTTATACTGTATACTTACCTAAAACCTTCCCTGGGATCACTCTATCTATTAGTGAAAATCGCATAAAAATACATTTATGGTTTAGTTTGTAAGTTTTGCGCGCATATACAGACTAATATACTAAAGTTGAGGAGTCTGCTTGTTTGATTGAACCATCACGGGTGGGTAAAACATGGCGAATAGCAAGTTTAAAAAATAATGATAAACATATACTTACTTCAGAATTAGCTAGCCTAATTATAGTGGGTTTCCTTGACAATATCCTTCCTAGAGCGTTCTTAGCTATAGTTTTGTTTCCCAAGTCCAGTCTCTGCCACAGAGTCTCATCGCACGCCACTCTATACCATCTGAAAGAGAAATCATAAGATTGGTGAAAATCTAACACCAGGGTGTGCAAGGTCAATCGACGTTGTAATCTCAGCACAGAATCCTAACTTATACATGCGAAAGTGAGCCCTATCTACTGAACCAATCTTCCTGAAATTTCGCATACACATAGCTAGGAGTATTGAGAAGGACATAGGGTACCTTTCATGCCGGGAAAAAGCACTGTTCCCGAGGGAAACTAACGCGGGCGAAGCCGCGGGCAAAAGCTAGTATACAATTTATTGTCAGTATCTAAAATAATGCTGAGCCGTTTAAAAGTATTTCAGGATATAATAATTTGTGATTTAAATTTTTTTAAGAAAGAACTTACCTACTTATTCACTACATAGTATAAAACAAAGTTGCTTTCTCTGTCCCTATGTCCAGTTGTATGCTTAAATTTTTAAAACTACGCAACGGATTTAGATGCGGTTTTTTTTAATAGATAGTGTGATTCAAGAGGAAGGTTTTTATGCCCATGCGGAACCGGGGCGGGTCGCTAGTTCACTACATTTCTATCTAAAACTATTTTCGAGGTTCCTTTCGAAGTCTCGACCAATCTTTATTTCGATATTTACCTCCAGTGAGTCACTTTAAGTTGAGGAAGCTATCAAATAATCATACCACTGAGTTTGAGTGAGGTTGAGTCAAATATGAGACAAATTTTAAGAAAACGGCTACCATGCCTTAACCTGCCTTACCTCTTACAGACCAGCATACAGTGAGACAGTGTCAGCTTCGGCAGCCACCGGAAGACACTCAGCATCATCTCATCTGACAACACTGCGAACGAGTCATTGCCAGTTGGTGACGAGTGAGAGAGACGGGAGATGATTTGTTCCTCCTCTAATCCTAGGGCTGTAACAAACAAACAACCGACCATGCACATCCTGGTATCAGAGTTCTTCGGAACCGCCTTTCGGCCTCTGACGTGGTTCCTTTATCGACCACCAGATGGCAGCCGGGACCAACGGCTTAACGTGCCTTCCGAAGCACGGAATCATCTTTATTGTCAGACAATCGATTGATTCAAGCAATGTCCTAATGCCACTGTCAACTTGTAAATAATAAGACTCACTCGTCAGCCCAGGTTGTCTTTGCTTGCCTCCAGTGGTGCTCCCTGGGACATTGTGCGATAAGTTTGTACTGTAAGGTCCCGATACAAATTGTCCGAGCGGGGTTTCCTCATCGATGAGGTATTCTTCTAGTAGTGTCGTCTCCAAGTCTGTTTGTTGTAGTGGCACTGGAACAAGACAAAATATTATTAACTAGCTGTTCCCCGCGGCTTCGCCCCGCGTGGAACTCGGTTATATCGCGCCCGAAAGTAGCCTATGTTTGACCTCAGGTCGTTAACTACATCCCTACCAAATTTCATCACAATCGGTCCAGCAGTTTAGCCGTGCTCTTCACGGCTAAACTGCTGGACCGATTGTCGTTGTTGTGACAGACAGACAGACAGACTTTCGCATTTATAATATTAGTATGGAAGTAAGGATATTAGTATGGACTAGCAATCCAACTAGGCTTCGCCCGTGGTACACACATAGCCTATGTCACTCAGGGTGAATGTAGCTTTTCAATGGTGAAAGAATTTTTTAAATCGTCACAGTAGTTTTTGAGTTTATTCATTACAAACATACAGACGAAAAATAAAAATAAAATTAGTATAGATAGATAGATAGGTACTCTTTTAGCAATTCTTCCATACCAAAGCCAAGAAAACAGAAGCCCCTTTACAATTCGCACTTGGACTGACCAAAAACAAAAAAAAAAGCATTTAAATTGTGGTTTTGACGTAGATAAAATAAATTGGACTGAACCAGGGCTCAGAACTGGTATTTTAAAGACCCAAAAATAACGGTCTTCAAACTGGTAAAATAAAAACTAAATATAAGGTGCTTAAATACCTGGTTAAGACCATTATTTTTGGGGAAATACCGGTTGAGCGGAACCGTAATGCTAGCGGTCGCTGTAAAAATGTTTGGACAGACGAACTGACGTTTTCGAAGAAAATGCTACAGTGGAGTTTGTGGCACCGCTTCTTCTCCAATTGCGCTTTGGAAGTGGTGGTAAACTTAAAATAAGTAACAATTGACGTCAATAAGTGATAAGAATATCCTATATCGAAAATAAACAATTTGAATTTTGAATTTGGACTGAACATATAACAAACAAGAGGTTTAAAATATAGTAGGAGAAAAGAGAAGCATTTTAAAAGTGAATTGAGAACTAACGAGGAAACTTCAAACTCACCTTTCTCCAAACTCCTAGGGCTTTTAGCTTTAGAAGGTCCCGGACTGGGGCTGCACTTGACCCTGGATTTTGGACTCCTCGGACTGTACTTGGTGCGTGGTGACGTGATGGAGTTGACATTGGGGTTCACATTCTCAATGTTACGTTTCCTCTTCATCGTTTTGTGGTGCTGTTAAGACAATTAAAATAAACATTTAGAGATTTTTATTTCTTTATTATATCATCACTATCACTACATAGTATAAAACAAAGTCGCTTTCTCTGTCCCTATGTCCCCTTGTATGCTTAAATCTTTAAAACTACGCAACGTATTTTGATGCTGTTTTTTAATTGATAGTGATTCAAGAGAAAGGTTTTTATGCCCATGCAAAGCCGGGGCGGGTCGCTAGTATATATTATTTTAAACTACAGACTTTTGATAAAAACTGGCGAGAAAATACCATGGCTAGGGATACATGGAAGGTTAGTGGGGAGGCTTTTGCCCAAAAGTGGGACATAAACAGCTAAATAAAAAATATATTATTTGTTGTTCTTTTGTAGCCAAATAATTTGCCTATATATGATACAAAATTAGTTGTAACTAACGATAGCGACCCCTCCAGGCTTCGCATGGGCATAAAAATCTTCCTCTTGAATCACTATCTATTAGAAAAAACCGCATCAAAATCCGTTCCTTTACATACATATAATTGTCTTTATCCCATATGGAGTAGACAGAGCCTAGAGCCATAAGACCTTAGGCCACGTTTAGCATAACGGTAGTTGAAACAGGAAATCAATAGTGATGGGTTGCTAGCCGCATCGCCTATGTCATGATTTCCCAATCCGTTGCTATACAAGATTAAATGAATTTGAATGTATTTTTTATAAAATATAGTATTGTTGAGTTAGTATCCCATATCACAACTTACTTTGGGGCTAACTCAATCTGTGTGATTGGTCCCTATATATTTATTTACTTACCATAGTGCTAGGAGTTGTGTCACACTGTGGCTCAATCTCATCAGGCTCCAGTGGGCTGACTCCCATCTCTTGGAGAACCTGTAAAAAACCATTATTTTAGCTCATTATGTCCACAGCTAAATGTAACTGCATGAATATCCTTATTTTTTTTATATTCTTATATTCTTAAACACACTAGCAGCATATGAAGCTGATGCGTGTGTATCTTAAGTTTGGAGATTTTATACATTGTCTAATCTTTTCTTTTTCTCTTTTTTTTTGATCTGCAATCAGTCGATAATTTTTAGCAGATTCTTTGAAGGAGTGTGTCGGGATAAAGTCGCTCCCCAGTGGCAGCAACTTTTTCTATGTTCTGGCATCTAGTTCCTGTATTTTGTGTCGCTTTAGGCGCTTTTGATAACTGATGTGTATCAGATTTGAAGCCAGCTCGTTAGGGTGGTTTATTAGATGACTCTTGTAGCGTCCAGCCATTACTCTTATTTCCGCTTTCACTGTTTTGACTTGAAGCCCATTGTCTAATCTATTTCTAAAAGCGTTGACTGAAGGTGTAGTGATGACACTCTCAGGGAGCCTGTTCCAGTCCGTGACCACACGGTTAGATAAAAAATGTTTTTTTGGCTTTCTTTTAGCTATTGTGCGACACAGTTTTAAAGAATGTTCTCTCAAGTGATCATTTTTCATAAGCTGAAACATATACACAGTTCCTATATTCACATATCTTACACATTTAAATTGGACGACCTCCGTGGCCTAATGGTTAACATGCCTGCCCACTACTCAGGAGGTCTCGGGTTCATTCAGGTCAAGATAAAAAAATGATCTTCTGATTGCCTGGGTCTTGGATGTTTATCTATTATATGTATTTGTTATAAAATATAGTATCGTTGAGTTAGTATCCCATAACACAAGTCTCGAACTTACTTTGGGGCTAACTCAATTTGTGTGATTTGTCCCTATATATTTATTTATTTACATTGACTAGACCTGTTAGATTTTTGTTTCATCCTAATAATTTGTACACAGATTACACACACTAATACATTGCATATATTGGGCTTATACTTTGACAAAGGGGAACACAGCATATGGCTACTCCCTTCCGGTACAGGAGCAGTGTTTCTAGAAGGCTACACAGCTAGTAACTACAATATGGTGACAGAATGTGCAGAAACTTATGATGGAGACATTGAATTCATTTATGAAACAGGAGCCCTATATAAGCATTTTGAAGGTACTTGATTTACTTTCGACTTGAGACCTTTGTAGAGAGCACTTGGTCTACTTTATGATGAAATAATTAAACCTCTGATTAAGTATCTAATCAATGGCACGCTTCACACACACCAGGGCGTCGATTCTGCTACATCTATACTAATATAATAAAGCTAAAGAGTTTGTTTGGACGCTAATAGCTTGAAAATTACTGGTCGGATTTGCAAAATTCTTTTTGTATATGAAAGCCTGATTCTTGGGGAAGGTTATATATAATACATACACACTAATGGCGAGTGAAACCATGGGGAACAGCTGGTTAATTATAATTGTGTCAAAATAATGTTTCAATTGTAGTGCTTTTTTTATACAAGAAATGTATTTTTTTTATATATATCACTGCTGATGGTCACACTGTGATGATGACAGTATGATGTGATGTGAATCTAGTGTACATTCACATCACATCATTTACACAGTGTGTAAAAGGTACTACAATTTAAACACTTTTTTTAAACAATTGTGACTTAACGTAAGCGGAATCGACGTCCAGGATTGTGTCTTGGTGTAAACAAGACGCCCAGAACTGGAAAGATCACTGAAAATTGATATAGAATGTAAATCCCATGCTGGAAATTGAACCCTGGACCTCCACGTGGTACCCAACAAACCATGAAGCTTGTCAAAAGAGTATATGATCTCATAACGGTACTTTCAGGATTAAAAGCATGATGTCATAGGAACATGAAATAGACTTATATATTATGTATGTATCGACAACGTACCTCATAAATAATCATTGGAAGAGAAATATAGTCAAAAACAAATGAAACACAAGTTCATTGACTCGTGAAATACAACAATAGACATAACCACCAAAATTTTTATGGCAAAAAAAAGCGGGAACTGTCTGACATTTACCTCTTGATCCGTTCTCCTGTCCATCAAACTCCAGCTTTTACGCGAGGAATTGTCGAGCCGCATACGCTTTCTGCAGCAAGAAACACAATCACATTATAATTTGCTTCGGAAAAAACAAAAATTCAATGATATCTGAAAACGGAATAAGCTTTCGCGCCTTCCAGCCTTTCAACTTTGCCGCTCGAAATCAGCTGTCAGAAACAGGTGAACTTTTAGTCTAGGATAATTACACAATCAATTTACCGAGGGCTTTCTAATTCCTCCACAGTCCTCGATGTTGCGACATCGTCATCACCATTATTAGTACTCATTACTAATAATTAAAATAGTAGTTTCTAAACAATTCCGTAAAATAGAAACCGAAATCACGTCAGCAACTACTTTTTGACAAATTGCAATATTTTTTTACAACGAAGAAAAAAGAATAGAAGAAATTAATGTTGCCACTATTTAATGTATTCATTATTCTGAGCTGCTCTTCCGTTTCCGTTTTCGGAAACGCAACCGGCATGCGGCACGGCATTGACCGTACGTACAACGCTGCGGATGCAGCTCAAACGCAACGTCATCATGAGAAAATGCAGCGTTTACCTGTTAGGAATCTCTTTGGTTGTAATTCCTAAATGCCTCTGCGCCAAAGGGGTCTGTTGATTTTGATGCATTTAAATTAAATTAAACAAAACAATTTTTTTTAGTGTTTTGCTTGAGGAGGAGAAAGAAAAAGAATTCTACTTCTGAAAAGACAAACAAGCAGTCCATAAAAAATGATTTTACAATAAAGAAGTGAAGGTTGTAAAAATTCAATAAAAAAAAAGCAACCCGGCGAACTTCGTACCGTACCACCTATGTGTAGTTATTAGCTGCATAACTATTATACTCACTTTGCTTATTATTTTTTTATTATGACCTTTAAAAACACTTGAGTAGGGAGATGTCGATTTTCATCATCACTGCGCGTGTTTTGCGCCATCTCGCTTACTCACTCGATTTTGGTTCGTTTGAAAAGGTGGTAAGCCCCCAAAAGGCTCGTAGTAGCAAAGGCCGTTCAACATATTTACCTTGCTTACTCACTCGGTTTGGATCGGTTGAAGAGGTAATGGTAGACTAAAGTTGGAAATAAACCGTTTTAAACCAAAATCCGTGGATTAAAACCAGTTTTTAATAAATTTGAAATGGTTTAAAACCGTGCCACGTGATAACTACTTCATTAACAAATTATTATTTTGAAAGCAAAAATAAAATAAGTACATATATTAATTGAAAACCTTTTTTTGTAAGGTTTTCTTACACATTACTCGCGTCATTTTAAACCGATATTAAACTTCAAAAATTGGTTTAAACAAAAAAGACAGTTTAAAACCGAATGGTTTTAAACGTATAAAATACTTTTTGCATCTATAGGTAAGACTCTCAAAAGAGTCGTATCGTATCCAGCCGACCAAAATTATTTATCTCACTTACTCACGCGTTTTTGGATCGTTTGAGTGGTCATGGTAAGCCTTTAAAAGATAAAATGTGACATTAGATATTGAAATAAAATAAAACATTTCGTCGATTAGAAAAAATAAATTAAACTGGGCTGGGCACATAACAAAGGAAGAGGTTTTAAAAGAGTAGGCAGGAGAAAAGAAAGGCATTTTAAGTGATTGAGAACAGATGAGGAAACATGTTAGAACAGTGATACTTCACGATTTAATGAAAAACATAATTGAAGGAAAGATAAAAGGAAGAAGGGGTCTATGTATTCTTTATTCTTTATTTCGCTTTCTTGCATACATTTGATGGGAAAAAGTAGACCGAGACATAGCTATATGAAGCAGATAAAGGAGAAAACAAACGTATCAAGAAATAAAGGAACTTGCAAATGATAGTACGAGCCTAGCTTAGTTTAATATTAGTATTGAATGAACTTAAATATTAACAAGGCCAGTATTTATCCGGTAAAATGCCGGTCCGGCAGTGCTAGCGTGTGCACTTCTGGGGTCATTGACATTAATTCTCTTGGCATATTTTTAACTGGCAACAATTATCATATGTAGCTTTTGTTGAACCAATCACAGTTATTGAATTTTTCATAATAACCTGTCATTGGTCCAAAATAATCATACGATAGCCAATCGCCTTCTAGTACATCATTAGTCCAATCTAGTTCATTATAATTTCAGTCTTATTTCATATGCTTTAAAGTCTAATATGTATAGTAAAATTTATAATGTGCATTTGCGATACACACGCCATCGCTCGTCACAGTGGAGATAAAACAAAACAGAAACAAAGGCCGAAAGGCGATCGCAGGCTCGCCGAGGCTGTCGTTTCTTCTGTAATTGTACGAAAAAAGGGTCGTAAATTACAACTGAAAGTGATAATTTTGTCGAAAAACAATATTCTTAAGTGTTGTGATTGTAATTGACGAAAAATGACGGCGCGCAAGCTGAATACACTCGAAGATTTGAGCGGTAAGTGCAACTAAACATAAACAATGAGTAAAAGAAAACATGTATGACGAAACTTGGTTTACTTGTTTTTATCAAGGATATCAGCTTATAAGGTGTAAAAATAATATTCAGGCCTATCGAACATTTCATTTGTAGAGTTTTAACCAGATAAATAACTTTTTTCACACTGTTTTTCAACACAGCTGTTACTTTGTTTACATTTTTAATACGTGTTTTCGAGAAAATGGCGCAGTATTTCGTATTGTACATGTATTGAACTTCGAGGTCATTGAATGTAACAACATATTAATTTGCGTCATAAATAATTAGTTTGTGTGTGTACGTGATTATACCCATTCCACTAGGGATTAACCGATGTTTATTAAATAGTATCCCTCGAGAGCATTTCCTATGCTATTGGTAGACTTCCGCATTCCGTCGGGTTATACCTGTGGTAAAACAGCTCTTTCAAGTTTCTGATCGCCTGGTACTTACACTTATTGATTGGTAGACATTTTGTTTACATTTTTTTGTTTGTAAACAAATAGGTAGGTACCTGTTGTTTACCATACATACTTGTATGGAACTATAGTTCCATACCTTACAAGGATAAATTTTATAATTTTCTCACACTGGCTAGAATATCAGCTATCTTTTTATGCTGACAGGAATCACAGAAGTCCGTAAAATATAGCAAAGCTGCTAAAATCATCAATTCTATGGAGCAGATTATTAGGCACTAGCAGTCCACCCGGCTTCGCCTGTGGTACCTACGCATAGCTTATGCCACTAGGGGATAATGTGGCTTTCCAACAGTGAATGAATTTTTCAAATCGGTTTGGTATAGTTTTGAAGCCTTATTCTATAGAAACAAACAATCAATTATTTCCTCTTTATAATATTAATATAGAAGTATAGATTTAAACCTGGAAAGCCGTGATGAGCCCAAAAGCTGTTGACCCATATATTTTCTGTCATAAAAGTTCTGAATTGTGAACTGAAAATTAGCATATGTAATAGGTAATAACCAAATTAAAAAGTATCACTACATAGTATAAAACAAAATCGCTTTCTCTGTCCCTATATCCCTATGTATGCTTAAATCTTTAAAACTACGCAACAGATTTTGATGCGGTTTTTTTTAATAGATAGAATGATTCAAGAGGTTTATATGCCCATGCGAAGCCGTGGCGGGTCGCTAGTATATTATAAATGCGAAAGTGAGTTTGTATATTTGTTTGTTTATTTAGATATAATATGTTTTTTGTGAGGAATGACGTGGCCTGATATTATTCAACAACAATGCCATTCAAAATACAATATTTTGCTACGTAGTTTGATAAGAGGCAAGGTCGCGTGCTGGTTGTAAACTCATACGCACATAGGAAAATCCAATTTTAATCCTTTAAGTATACATATGTGTGTATATATCTCCTTTAATTGATATTAATTAAGCAGTTAATGATAAGACATTAAGTCATGATCATATTATTTTTATATCATCACTATCACTACATATCACTATCACTACATAATATAAAACAAAGTTGCTTTCTTTGTCCCTATATCCCTATGTATCACTACATAGTATAAAACAAAGTCGCTTTCTCTGTTCCTATATCTCTATGTATACTCAAATCTTTAAACTACACAACAGATTTTGATGCAGATTTTTAAAAAAAATAGTGATTCAAGAGGAAGGTTTTTATGCCCATGCGAAGCCGGAGCGGGTCGTTAGTATCCTATATATATACAAATATTGCTCTTTTAATAGTATAGGACATATGTTGTGCTTTACGTCGTGTCGTATCCATACTAATATTATAAATGCGAAAGTCTGTCTGTCTGTCTGTCACCTCTTCACGGCTAAACTGCTGGACCGATTGTGATGAAATTTGGTAGGGATGTACTTAACGACCTGAGGTTAAACATAGACTTTTGGGCGCGATATAACCGAGTACCACGCGGGGCGAAGCCGCGGGGAACAGCTAGTCAAGTAATAAAGGAACATGCTAAAGATTGGAACAATCGAAGGAACTCCACCGACAAGAGCATAGCTCTTAAATTTATGATGATGATGTTGTGATTTAGGCCTGCACCTTGATGCAGCATGCATTTGTAAATTGTATAAAACAACATCCGTCGCTATACATAGCCTATTCTCATACAAACCATATTGAAATCCATTGAGTTCAATTGAAAGATTGGCTTGGTCCAAATATGATCTCGGGTGATCGCTCCTCGGGTTAATTGGAAAATTGGTTGAGTGAGGAACGCGTGATGTGTTTGACCATATTTGACCGTTTATTGCCTTTGGTTTGACCCACAGAATATCACTATCACTACATAGTATAAAACAAAGTCGCTTTCTCTGTCCCTATGTCCCTTTGTATGCTTAAATCTTTAAAACTACGCAACGGATTTTGATGCGGTTTTTTTTAATAGATAGTGTGATTCAAGAGGAAGGTTTTTATGCCCATGCGAAGCCTGGCGGGTCGCTAGTAGAAAATAAAAACAAGAAGGGGCATAGCGCACGAAAAACGTGTCACTAGTTTGGTCTGCAAGCCAACGTTTTACACAGAAAAAATGGGCGGGGAATTTGATTGCGTCATTTATTGCCACTGTTTTGGTAGATAATATTAGGTGGCGTTGTTGTAAACAACGTAATACATTTCTTATAAGGTGTGGTGTGGTTTACATGTATTAATTGAAGATAAGAAGAGAGAATACAGACAGACAGACTTTCGCATTTATAATATTAGTATGGAACATAGAATTTGGATATCGCACGCGGGTTTCTAGGATTTTTTTTTAAATCTATGGTGGCAGTATAGATTACTCATAACCACCACCAATGGCACACTTAAACTGTAAGTAGGCTTTTTATTAACTGCCAGGCAACTTCTTCATTCGAGCGTGTTTCCTTGTTGCATCTAAAACTAGAGATAAGATAGATTAGAGAGGAGATAATGAAGCTTAAAAAAATATATTTTTCAAAAACAATCATTTTTTTGTTTCCTCTTCGTATGTTTTTATTAGTTGTTTTATTCAGTAGATATCTATCTGTAGGTAGTTTTAAGACCTAGAACTTGATATCAGCTAGCTAGACCGGTCCGTTCACGGTTGGCTAAATCTAGACAAGTTTCCTGTTTCGAAATCTAGACAGATTTCTATATGGCGGCAAAAAATGTGTTGTTGAAAAACATGTAGGTAGTAGGTACAGTCGGCTGCAGAGAAATATGATCCCCAATCAATAGCGATACTTGTGGCATGGGGGTCAGATTTCTCTGCAGCCGACATCCTACAAGTAAATTTAAAAAAATGATATTTATTTATTTATTGGGAAAAACAAATAACAAAAACATACTTAAAACAATTTACATCAAATTTTAACAGTAATGTTGCTCATAACGTTATCCACAAAATAAAATGATTGTGGCTACCAACTACTTTTAACAAAGAAATGAAACATTTAGACAAAACAAATTTTATTAACAAAAAAAATATGTTAATAATAATTTGGTATGGATATAGTTATGCACTAGGAGTCAAACATAGGCTACTTTCGGGCGCGATATAACCGAGGCGCACGCGGGCGGAGCCGCGGGCAACAGCTAATATACATATAAAATAAAACAGTAAAAATATTTTGTTAACAAACTATTTTTTTTTTGTCTGTCTGTATTAGGGCATGCATTTCGAAATTTCGAAACTTCATAATTTCGAAATTTCGGACAATATTTGCTCGAAATTTCGAAATCATTTTTTATAGGAAAAAAGTTTTTTTAGTATTATAAAACGCTTTCATTTTAGTTTCACATCATCATCCTAGCGTTTTTAAAGCCCAGGGTCCGCTTACTTACTTTTTCTACACTTTGCCCGGTTTTTGGTATCCTTGTTGATGAGTCCATTTGCACGCAAATCCCTCGCCGTTTCACGTATATATCGTTTTGAGTTTGCCCTTTATACCAGGCCTCGGAGAAGGCAGCATGGCCTTGTTCACTTGACACTTGTTCCCAACGTAGCTTGCCGGTTTGCGCAAGACGTGACCCCACCATGAAGGCTGCTCCGGACGCGGGAGTTTCTAATACGATCTTTCCGAGATACCCCATACATCCACCGCATACGAGCCATGCCTCACTACTGCGACAACGGGGTTTCACACAGCACACCTTCAAGTAGGTTCCAGAATGCCGTTTAATCCGTGTCACAGCGATCAACTTGGGGACCTACTATCATCTCCTAAAACCAAGTAAGAACGAGTGAGTAAGCGGGACAGTGCGCCACGTGATGTAAGGCGACATCTGTCTTACTCAATCGTTCTTGCATGGTTTTAAGAGATGGTGGTAAGCCACTAGTGGCGCGTAGGCACTTATCAAGTAAGTCGTAACCCCTTCAACAAGCACAGTCAAGTCCATCACTTTCTCCACCTCCCATGGCTCTATCAACCTCTCGGTTATACGAGCCGAATCTCGGGAGAGTGCGCTGTACTTGCATTTCGCATCTCTTTCCAGTCGCACCTGCTTAATCTCACTACAAGTTCTCTATAGTGTCGCCTATCTATGCAACCATTGCATATTAAATAACTCTCCCCGTACGCTTCACTTGCCTTTTTCTCGGCCTGAAGCCAGCTTCTGTCTTCTAGGTCTTTGAGTTTGTTTGTTTCAGTTTTTCTCTTCGTCTTCTTTGTCTTCTTGTAGCAGTATTCTTGATGTGCTCCTACTTTTCAAGTTATGCCCCTCTAGAGGCCGCTTCGGATTTTATGCCACCGATGCGAGAATTCTTTTAGCTGCTCAAAGTTCGCCTCAGATCCCACGAGATCCCACAATAGTAGACCGGGCCCACCCTGAGCGGGACAACATTATCTAATAGTTCCCTACGCGCCTCCTCATAAAGCCGGCTCGTCAAGTCCATCAGTTGGTCTCTGAAGCGTTTCATTTCCAAGACGCCATTCCGGTACTCCTCCAAAAGCACTACGGCCCTCGATCGTCCGGTTAGCGTGCCAACATTCCACGTGGCGAAGAGGAGCTTTTTGCGTTGGATTGGGGCTAGCGTCTAAACCGTGCCCTCCCCAGACACGGCAGTCCTTGCCACACGTCACAGGAGTCAGGCGAAGCTCCTGCGCACTTATGGCGGTGGCGTCCTATTCTTGATAATATTCCTTCTATTCTTCTTACCATTTAGATTTGGCGATTTTTGCCTTTCCGGAGCAACTGCCATAACTCCTGTCGTCGAAACACTGTACATGTGAATCATGCTGTAGACAAAACCTCGGAAGATGAAAGACTCTGTCGTAGAACAGTCCATAGGAGAAAAGTCATGTCGAGGAAACTCTCAAATGTGAAACATTCTGTTGGTGAACCGTTTATATGAGAATGATTCCGACGGCGAATCACTCAAAAACGAATCGTCCTGTTGGTGATCAGTCCAAAGGAGAAACAACTGTCGGAGAAAGCTGGTACAATCCTTCAGGCCCAGGCCAGGCCTTAATCAGCAGGCGCACCAGCTTGCAGGTAAGGTTGACTTGGGCTTCAAGGATGCTGATGAGGCCCAAGAACGTTTAAAGTTATAGTTTTACAAACGTATTCATATTCCATTACAAAGGTGTTCCTTGAGTTTCGAAATTTCGAAATTTCGAAACTAATCAACCTAATTTCATAAGCCAATTTCGAAATTGAAAATCTATGAAACTGCACGCCCTAGTCTGTATGTAATATCACGATTATCTCCGAAAGTACTGAACCGATTTACTTAACTTTCACCAATTGCTTTGTTTTAACTTAAAGTTTGTTACATCTCCATAGGTTCATTAAAAAAAAAGTTATCGTTATTTGAATGAACTCAAGGCAAGATATATTGCTATATTTTTGCAGGCAAATATATAGCATCTTGCAGATCAGTTGTTGGAACTGTGCTATGTTGAAGATCAACGTCAGTTTCATCAAACCACTCGGTGACGTCATTTTCGCGCACAACGCAGAGAATCTCTCGATCTACCGATAGATCGACGCGTGATGGACGAACATTGAGAATCTCTTAACTTTCGGTTTATAAATAAAAATAAATACACGTGATATCTTACTACACCCCCCCTCCCCCCTTGTGATATTTCATGGTTTTTGTCAAACCCCTCCCCCCCTTTTAAGCCTCACGTGATTAATATTAGTGTGAAAGGGAACAATTCTTTTAGGCAATGGGAGCGTAATTTCTTTGTCATAGAAGGTCATGGCACAATGGAAGTCAATATATAGGTTACAAAGACAAAAACGCGCGAAACGCATGTGCTATCGACCGATAATGATAAGTGTTATATTAGCAATGAACGTCGTTATCCTGTGATAAGATTACAACGCATTTGGCCACGATAGCGCGCCATTTCCTGGTTTTGTTCTTTGTGGTTCGGGTTTCGAGTTGCTAGGGGGGGTCTGATCCCAAATCAAAAATTTTATCCCCTGATCAAAAAAGGGGTTATTTTAAGGGATATTGTGACCTATCTGTGACATAGCCTAACTAAACGAATGGGTTGTTATTTGAAAGCTATCTATCAGAGCTAGGTATTTACCCAAAAATAAAGATATTTACTAAGTATTTCGACCTCCGGAGGAAAAATACACTACGCTAGGAGACCATTAATTGTTAAATTAATTGAAATTATTTATTTCGCATTGAATGTGTCCATATAGTTTAATTTCAAAAGTACCATGTTTGGGTCTTCATCGTCATTTCGTGTGGGTTACATGGTCTGACCATACAAACCCTGGTGGTAGAGTTCTTTGAAACCGCCTTTCGGCTTCTGACGTGGTTCCTCTAACGACTACCAGATGGCAGCCGGTACTTACGGCTTCACGTGTTTTCTGAAACACGGAATCATCTTTATTATCAGACAATCAGGTGATTCAAGCCTGCAATGTCCTAACCAAACTGGAAACAACTAAACAAAGTATGCTTCCCGTAGGAATCGAGCCATTCTTCGTTTGGTTTGGGCATTTCAGGCTTGAATTACCTGATTGTCTGATAGGATAAATATGTTACCGTGCTTCGGTAGGCCGACTGTTGATCCCGGCATCTGGTAGTCGTTAAAGTAACCACGTCAAAGACCGAGAGCCGGTCCCGAAGTACTCTAACACCAGGGTGTGCGTGGTCGATTGACCGTATCACCTACACGAAATGATGATGATTCCTTCTTCCTGCTCCACCCTCTTCGCATAAACTCATCGAAATTAAACACGTGTTTAGTATTTACATCAGTCCGCATAGAAAGTGTATCAACGTTATTTTTAACCGACCATTCACTCTCTGTTTACGATGTATCTGGCTAATGTCCAATCTTTACACGCGGGATGTCCGGATCATCTCAGGTTATAGCCAAAAACGTAGATCGTAGTGATTTCTGTAGAAAAAAAAAAACTAGGATCCAACACAGAACCTTATTTGTATGAAAAATATGTTGTTACACACAAAACATTTGTATTTTTAGACGAATTTACTCGTTACCTCTCTTAGTTTTGACACTAATCACGAAAAGGAGCTCCGACCCTGCTCCTATCACTGGGATCCTACCTGAATCGTAACAGGCCCTCATCCGTGCCTACCTATCTAATAACATGACTACCACCAACTGTTATATCAAATACTAATTTAGACCACTTTTAAATAACCAGAGCAAGAAAAACACGTCTGCGCAGCTTGCCAATCCACGAAAAAAAGCGTTATAAATATTAATTACTTGCTGCAAAGATAAGTGAAAATTTATCTAGCCAATACTGTCCCTAAAAAAATTCTAATAGTCGATCGATTTGCTATAAAAAATAACGCCATTCCTGAGATACAGCTCGCTGACAGAAACGGACGGATAAACAGCCGAGTCAAATTGTTTGTATGTAAAATCTTTTTTTAACAGCAAATACCTACATTGAAAAATAAATTCAGGGGATTAAAAAAAGTCAGACTTATCTCTATGATTCCAGTTAACTTATGCACCAAAAAAAAAAAACAAAATACATAGACGTTGTCTATGGAACTCTAAAAAAAATACCAATATATCGCTTTGTTCATGTTTCATTAAAGAGCACTGTTGATTGAAATGTTATAAACAGAGTTCAATGCACAAGTAATTATCACGTCTTGTCTGTAGGTCGAATCGAGATGGAAAGGCGAATGAATAATCCTTCCTAGGTATTTGTCACAGCCGTTCTGACGACCTCCGTGGCCAAGTGTTGGGCAAATTCAATATAGCCCGCGGCTTCGTCCGCATGAATTTCCCTCGGGAACAGTGCTTTTTCCGGGATAAAAGGTACCCTATGTCCTTTTCAATACTTCTAACTATGTGTTTGCGAAATTTCAGAAAGATTGGTTCAGTAGATAGAGCGTGAAAGCGTAACAAAAAAAACTCACTTTCGCATTTGTAATATTAATATGTATTGATAAGGATAGTTAGGAAGGGTATACCATCCATGCTGGTCTGGGAGAAAAAGAAAAACATAGAATGTACCAGCTGCTTTTTTCCCGTGCAAGCCGTAAAAGTCGACTGATGGAATCGGCGAATGGGGGAATCATGACATAGGCGATGCGGCTAGCAACCCATCACTATTGATTTCCTGTTTCTGTCATCATACTAAACGTGGCCTAAGGTCTTATGACCCTAGGCTCTGTCTACCCCGTATGGGATAGAGACGTGACTATATGTATGTAGGAAGTAAGGGTGATGAGATAAACCATAAACGGTTGATTAAAGAGGTGTGGCAGAAGATCTACACTAATTCGCAGCGGGAGATAAAACGTTATTGCCTATTTATTGCGTATATTTGGATGGGCGCCATATTGGAAGTAAAAGCACGATTGGGTCAGTGTGTCAACATCAACAAGTGTGGCCTTGAATACTGTTTACGAAAATATTTACTTCTCACAGAGAAACATGTGATATTCTTAGAGAAAATTGGAATATTTGTTTTTCATGATTTACATAGAAGAGATGAATTAACCCAATGAGTACCTACTTAATGGTTTCATCATAGAAGCACAGTATAATGATAGAGAGGTGATAGAAGTCTTTGATTAGTTCCAGTTACTCGCCACCAGTGGCGCATTGATCAGTACAGAACATTCCTCATTGTCATTCATACGTGTACACTCGTGACGTGTTCGTAAACTAATAAATAATTGTAAAGCGCTTTTCGGTGACTTAATTTGCAACTTAGTAATTTTTAATATTTATGAAATCAAATAATGATAAGTCCGTGGCATGCCATCTATCGTGAACTAGAACGCAACTTTATCAAAAAGATTAAAAATGAGTTCTATTAACTTGTCCACTCATCACTAGATGGCTATTGGCCCCCCGACCCCCCTCGACGTGACGACACTATATTTCTAAAGGAATAGTTTAGTTCAATAGGCCAACTCTATATATAAAGTGGACTCAAATCAACTGCAAATATTTTTAGGGGTAGATTCAGACCACTATATACTGAACAACTTTTCCAAATAGACTTATGTCAAAATATAAAATTATTTTTTTCACTCTCCATACTTAAACAGATCAGCTGATTCTCAATTTGTATGGGTCAAAAATTTTTTTTCGTATTTCGATATAAGTTTATTTGAAAAAGTTGTACAGTTTAGTGGTCCGAATCTGCCCTTAAAATATTTGCAGTTGATTGGAGTCCACCTTGTATAACCTCCGTTGTATTCACCTTACATTTTTTCCCAATTTCGTAATCAGTACTATCTAAATGTCTCATTAGTATTAAGATAATCACCAGACTCACATTAGCCATCGTTATTTAACGAGTATACGCCTGCGTGGTCACGTACTAGAATATAATTCGTGTCTCCGCGCCATCTATGTTCTTATTCACCACCATCCATACATTATTAGATATGTATTACGTAGTTTACAACAAAGCAACCTAATATTATCGACCAATAACAGTGGCAATAAATGACTCAATCAAATTCCCCGCCCATTTTTTCTGTGTAAAACGTTGGCTTGCAAGCCAAACTAGTTGTAACACTTTAAGGGTTACATCCTTATTGCTTTGCATATTCTGTTCTTTTGTACAACCTTTCACCTGACTATTTTGGTAATTGTTGAGGTATTAGATTGTTCTCACCTAACATATATAGACACATTTGCTTTTCGCCCGGATTGGTCCTATTTAAAGTAATGTAAAGCACATCAAGTAGGCTTTTGATACACACTTTGTTATTACCTTGTTCAGTATCCACATTGTATATGCTGCTATGTTTCAGCGCATCATGCATTTGTCATGGTGCCTATGACTTATTTTACATATTGGATTGATAGTTGTTTGGAGACATAAATTAATTAAATTAACCTTTGCTTTTGTTTAGTTACATAGTGAATCTGACACATCAAGCAAAACGCCGGTTTTGACGTTGACAGTTCGCAGTCATCGATTAATTATACGGCGTTTGTTCAGGGTATTTAGCCAGTCAGGATATTTTAATGGTCAAAGGATTTTAATGTATTTTTCGATTAGGATTAAATCCACCTCGTCTTGTTTAGTATGGATTGATAAGACTGCGTTTCGTTTGAATAGGTGCATTTTTGTGCTTTGATCTTCAGACAGTTTGTTTATGGTATAAGTCTATGTCACGTCCTTGCACTGTGGTCATAACCTACAATTTTGGAACTTGACGGAGATTTCCGTGTGCGGCGCGTAGGCGCATGCACCCTTGTTTTGGCTAATAGTTCAGAAGCCATACCTGAACATGCTTTGGACGATGTGAAGTCGTCAACCCTTCTCATGACACCCAACCACGAGAGAATGTATTATAGACACACACAACACACACCACATGTGTCCACGTGCACACCTGTATTTCATTTCTTTGGATGGACCCGCTCATGAACGGGTCCTTATCCAGTGTATTTAGGAAAAGGGTTCTTACCCAGGATTCTTATACAGAGTTCTTATCCAGGGTTTTTATCCAGTTCTTATCCAGAGTTCTTATACAGAGTTCTTATCCAGGGTATTTAGGATGTACCTATTTCAACGGATATGAACACTTCTTTGTGATGGCTTTGTGATATACCTGCGTCCATCAATTTGAGATGGTCTTGTATACTTTAATCCTGCATCCCTCTTACTAGGACTGCGGTAAAATTTTATGTTATTTGTTCAAGTGTAATTGGGCTAGTGAACCCATGATATAACTTGCCTTTTTTTACTCAAGTGTTGATGGGCCACCGAATCCATCACCTAACTTGCCTGTTTGTATAAACCTGAGGTTGGGCTTATAAACCCACTACTGTTGTTTAATGTTGTATAGATATATATATGAACAATCTGATGTTTTGTGTCTAGATTATAAGACTATTTAGTTAGTACTTTACTTTAAGATTACCTATTGCTAGATATAGTACTGTCCAACATGGTCGGGACTAGGGCGTGCAGTTTCATAGATTTTCAATTTCGAAATTGGCTTATGAAATTAGGTTGATTAGTTTCGAAATTTCGAAATTTCGAAACTCAAGGAACACTTTTGTAATGGAATATGAAAAAGTTTGTAAAACTATAACTTTAAACGTTCTTGGGCCTCATCAGCATCCTTGGGGCCCAAGTCAACCTTACCTGCAAGCTGGTGCGCCTGCTGATTAAGGCCTGGCCTGGGCCTGAAGGATTGTACCAGCTTTCTCCGACAGTTGTTTCTCCTTTGGACTGATCACCAACAGGACGATTCGTTTTTGAGTAATTCGCCGTCGGAATCTTTCTCATATAAACGGTTCACCAACAGAATGTTTCACATTTGAGAGTTTCCTCGACATGATTTTTCTTCTATGGACTGTTCTACGACAGAATCTTTCATCTTCCGAGGTTTTGTCTACAGAATGATTCACATGTACAGTGTTTCGACGACAGGAGTTATGGCAGTTGCTCCGGAAAGGCAAAAATCGCCAAATCTAAATGGTAAGGAGAATAGAAGAACCAGAAGGAATATTATCATGAATAGGACGCCACCGCAATAAGTGCGCAGGAGCTTCGCCTGACTCCTGTGACATGTGGGCAAGGACTGCCGTGTCTGGGGAGGGCACGGTTTAGACGCTAGCCCCAACCCAATGCAAAAAGCTCCTCTTCGCCACGTGGAATGTTGGCACGCTAACCGGACGATCGAGGGCCGTAGTGCTTTTGGAGGAGTACCGGAATGGCGTCTTGGAAATGAAACGCTTCAGAGACCAACTGATGGACTTGACGAGCCGGCTTTATGAGGAGGCGCGTAGGGAACTATTAGATAATGTTGTCCCGCTCAGGGTGGGCCCGGTCTTCTATTGGGATCTCGTGGGATCTGAGGCGAACTTTGAGCAGCAAAAATAATTCTCGCATGATGGCATAAAATCCGAAGCGGGCTCGAAATGGGCATAACTTGAAAAGTAGGAGCACATCAAGAATACTGCTACAAGAAGACAAAGAAGACGAAGAGAAAAAATTAACCCGACAAACCAAAGATCTAGAAGACAGAAGCTGGCTTCAGGCCGAGAAAAAGGCAAGCGAGGCGTACGGGGAGAGTTATTTAATATGCAATGGTTGCATAGATAGGCGACACTATAGAGAACTTGTAGTGCGACTGGAAAGAGATGCGAAATGCAAGTACAGCGCACTCTCCCGAGGTTTGGCTCGTATAACCGAGAGGTTGATAGAGCCATGGGAGGTGGAGGGAGAGATGGACTTGACTGGAACCTACTTGAAGGTGTGCTGTGTGAAACCCTGTTGTTGCAGTAGTGAGGCATGGCTCGTATGCGGTGGATGTATGGGGTATCTCGGAAAGATCGCATTAGAAACTCCCGCGTCTGGAGCAGCCTTTATGTACGTCACATAGCGGATAAGCATCAGGACACGCCTTCGATGGTAGGGTCACGTCTTGCGCAAACCGGCAAGCTACGTTGGGAACAAGTGTCAAGTGAACAAGGCTATGCTGCCTTCTCCGAGGCCTGGTATAAGGGGCAAACTCAAAAATACGTGCAACGGCGCGGGATATGCGTGCAAATGGACTCATCAACAAGGATACCAAAAACCGGGCAAAGTGTAGAAAATGTAAGTAAGCGGACCCTGGGCTTTAAAAACGCTAGGATGATGATGTGAAACTATAATGAAAGCGTTTTATAAAACTAAAAAAACTTTTTTCCTATAAAGAAATATTTCGAAATTTCGAAATTTAAGTTTCAAATTTCGAAATTACGTGGCAAGCAAATATTGTCCGAAATTTCGAAATTATGAAGTTTCGAAATTTCGAAATGCATGCCCTAGTCGGGACCCGTGTTGACCTATGTTACCTTATTATCAATAAATAATATTGTTGTTAATATAAATTTCTTTGTTTCATTTAAGCAATTCATCCAGCTTGAGTGAGGCCTGTCTGGCGCCCTTTCATTTTATAAATTTTGACAGTTCCTTCACCTCCGAGGGTGGCCTGTTTCTGCGATCCATGCCCTGGGATCTCATTCGGTCAGTCATTCTAATTTGTCTAGTCTCATGTTCACCGACTGGCTGAGCCTGCCGAGATACTACACCGTGGCACTCACCATCTGAGTCACGCATCCACTGAGGTCCAACTGAGAGGCCTAATATTAATAATAAAAATATAAGATATTACATAGTGACACGTTTTTCGTGCGCTATTGTCAATATTTCTAAATTCGGTGCTATACACTAAAGGCCACTCAACCTCACTATCCTCCTTAAGGTTGGATGGAAGAAATTGCATTAGCGAAACGGGAATCAACGATAAGTCCTTTGTTCACGCTTTGTTGTTTTTTTTTTTTGTACAAAAAATCTGTAAATATTCATCGAAGTTTTAGGTTAATTTTCCTACTTTTTTAAGGTTCTATCTTTAACTGTTATATCTCTTAATAAATTTAAATAATATGATATAGTATATATTTGTTCTCATTGTTTGAATTCAAATCACTAGTAGCAACAGCTTTAGGGGTTTTATCAGCTTAAAATTAAGCTGACATAATAGCATTGAACTGTTTAAACAGCACAGCTGATTACGCCAAGCCAGACGAGGTCAAAGTCAATATTTATAAAGATTTATCGTACGTGACGTCTGTTTATCCCATTTAAGAACGGGACTAGAAGCAACAAAGATTTTTAGACACAGACAATTTTATTTTTAACTAGATGATCCCCGCGGTTTCATTCGCCATTAGTGTGTATGTACTATAGCCTATAACCTTCCCCAAGAATCAGGTTTTCATATACAAAAAGAATTTTGCAAATCCGACTAGTAGTTTTTAAGTTATAAGCGTTCAAACAAACAAACTCTTCAGATTTATTATATTACTAGCTGTTCCCCGCGGCTCCGCCCCGCGTGGGACTCGGTTATATCGCGCCCAAAAGTAGCCTATGTTTGACCTCAGGTCGTTACCTACATCCCTACCAAATTTCATCACAATCGGTCCAGCAGTTTAGCCGTGAAGAGGTGACAGACAGACAGACAGACTTTCGCATTTATAATATTAGTATGGATTGTTGAGAAATAATTAGACTAATAGGTACCTGATGGTCTATCTGGGCCCATTTCAGTTTCAATTTTCATTCAATGTTTTTCATAAAATCGTCGTATGTCGTATCAAAAAATTAAGGCTCATGCACCCGTAGCCAAGTGACAATTTCTAAGACAAGGACAAAATGTATGGGATTGACATAAGCTGCGGTAAATCACGTGGTCAATCTTATGTCAATCCCATACATTTTGTTCTTTTCGTACCACGTTAACGTTTTGCGATTGTGACTTTGGCTAAGCCCACTGTACCTTTTTTTTTTTTTAATAATAGGTTTTACGGCCCTGGAAACAAGTCCTTTAAGGCCTTTCTTGATTAATCGTCCAATGCATAGATTAAAGAAGATGCGATTCCAAATTCTTTGGTCCAATGCGATTCGAACAAATTAATCCGATAGATTTAAAGATTAAAAAATCAAGGCCTGTAATTAACTTTTAGACTGCGTTGGTAAAAGTCAATATTTGTGTTAACATGCTTGTTTGGGAAACCGATAGGCTACTTTTAATTGCTTTTAGTTTATACTACACGTAGGTATGTTTGTATTTGAATTTCAACTACGCGTTTTAGCCAATCAGTATCTTGTGAAATATTTTTTTTATATATATATTTTTAATGCTATTACGTTGGCAGTCTATTTACAACTTAACCAAAGATGTTCGGCCATAGTACTAGTCATCGTCATCATTATTTCTTATAGCCGCCTCTCGGCCTCTGACGTGGTTCCTTTAACGACTAACAAATTGCAACCGGGATGAACGGCTTAACAAGCCTTCTGAAACACGGCATCATCTTATTTATCAGACAACCAGGTGATTTATGCCCGCAATATCCTACTCCTAACCAAACTGGAATCGAACCCACGACCCTCTGGTCTACAGGCAAACGCCTTAACCACTGGACCACGAAGGCAGTATCTAGTTGTTTCACTGTTTCTCTCACCCTTTGAACCTAACAATCTATTGACGTATTGCTTTTTTGTAATGAAGCTATTTCCGAGCAAAAGGAAGAAAATATATTTGTATTTAATACAGAGGTCGATGACACGGGCACAATAAGGGACAATAAAGCACAATCTATAATGCTCTTGTCGAAATTGTCACCTCTAGTTAAAAATAGATTATACTCGTAGATAACATGTTGTGTAGTCTCAACAAAGTGATTGACGACTTTTTGTGTGCAATAACAGGCTTGTTATTGTTGTAAACGGCTATATAATCTGTTACTCATATATTGTGTTATGATGAAATATGGTTTGACGAAGTATACGGCGCAGTAGCGATGTTTGGTTTAGTACTTAAGTGTCTGCTGGATCAATCATGTAATCTTTTTTTTTTGTAGCATTTATCCACAATATGGCAATCAAACTTATAGCTTACTAGCTGTTCCCCGCGGCTTCGCCCAGCGTGGGACTCGGTTATATCGCGCCCAAAAGTAGCCTATGTTTGACCTCAGGTCGTTAACTACGTCCTTACCAAATTTCATCACAATCGGTCCAGCAGTTTAGCCGTGAAGAGGTGACAGACAGACAGACAGACAGACTTTCGCATTTATAATATTAGTATTTAGTATATTAGTATGGAGAGTATGGATTTTTGCCAGTATCAAGTTTTATTTAAATTTCTTCTTTAGTCATGTCTAGTCAAAGGGCTAAGTGAAGCGGTGGAAGAATTTCAATAAGCATTATCTTGGCTTACATGCCAATGCGATGTTATGCGTATGCTTGCTTCTGTCAAATGTCACCAGTGACGCCCAATCCGAGCTAGGCCGCGTTCGCGGTCGCTTAACACGCTCTATCGTTACGTCGAGCTCCTCGCGCTTCCCAATTACCGCACAATTACCAGCTTATCATGTCTGTCAACAGCGCTATGACATTGACATTGACAATGCAAGGTCACTTGCAAACATTCACACGACACGCTCCGCTGGGATCAAAACTTTTGTCCTTTTATAGACATTTTCGCTGTGGATATTTTTGCAACTCGTTTACTTTTCTTTTTTTTCATCTGATTCGCAACAAAAGGTTTTTAAACAAAGAATTTGGAATCGCGCGCGGAGGCCAGGCAATTTTTTTTTTTATTTATGGTTTTTAATTAAATGTAACTGGTAAAGTTGGCGCGTTTCAATTTTCAAATTTCGAACCCTGTTCGAACCGAACGTGATATTTTTTTTTTTTTTTTAAATAAATGAACATTTGCTAACATGCAGCTAGAAATAGAGGTGTTTTGAGAATATACCACCTACAAATTTTTCACGGTTTCTAGTATTTTGATGACGTTATCTAAATATTATGTTTATTGCAAAACTGATAGGGTATTCGTATCCCCAAATTTTTATACATTAATTCTTTTAGAAATATGCTAGTGGTATTAAAATCTGTGGTGGTATCTTTTGCATAGAGCAACAAACTATGATTTTCGACCCCGAGGCCGCGAAGATTACACTTAATTGAAACGAAAAAAAAGACTTTTTTTTTTAAGCAAACGCTCAGTCAGTGCATAATTTCGTGAGAGAGAAAACTGTTAACTTCGGCCACTCTAATGACATAGTAAATGACATTATAAGTAGCTATATCTTCTTGTAAATCATAGGTAAATAAACCCCAGCACCGGTTTTGTGAATATGACCCTTATAACAAACTAGCTTTTGCCCGCGGCTTCGCCCGCGTGGGCTTCCCGGGATAAAAAGTATCCTATGTCCTTCTCCTGGCTCTAAACTACCTCCCTGACAATTTTCAGCTAAATCGGTTCAGCCGTTCTTGAGTTATAAGTGGAGTAACTAACACGACTTTCTTTTATACCTCTATATATAGATTTAAGATATTCAAAGGTCACTTGTCCCGCCCGACCCTAGTTCATAAACTTAGACGTCTGGGCGTTCACCCCTTACCTAGGGGATGCCGTCTCACACTGAATGGCTTGGCTTTGAATTGAAACATCCTTTGGTTTTATGAGAGCCTGGTACTTTAAACGAAAATATTGATCGAAATTTTATGGAAGACTAACGAGCCGGGGCTTCGCATGGGCATAAAAACCTTCCTCATGAATCACTATCTATTTAAAAAACCGCATCAAAATCCGTTGCGTAGTTTTAAAGATTTAAGCATACAAAGGACATAGGGACAGAGCAAGCAACTTTGTTTTATACTATGTGATAGTGATATTGATGTCTCATAGACCTGTGTAAATTGCCCTAGCTCGTACCACGCATTGGGAAACTGTTAGTATTATCTATCATGTATATATACTTATACATACATACTATCTTTATTCAATAATTACTACATAGTATAAAACAAAGTCTCTTCCCGCTGTCTGTCCCTATGTATGCTTAGATCTTTGAAACTTCGCAACGGATTTTGATACGGTTTTTTTTTTATAGATGGAGTGATTTAAGAGGAAGGTTTATATGTATAATACATGTATTATATATTCCGTGCAAAGCCGGGGCGGGTCGCTAATAAATAAATATATATCACAAATCACAGTTCATTAAACTTTTATCTCTCATTTTATACATACGTGTTAAATTATCTCTTTACGTGACCGTCCAGACGTACAATACTACTTGCGTTGGGCTTTCTCTGGGGCAAATAATTTATCCCCGTATTAAGAAAATGTTAGCTAAAATGTGTTGCGTCTCGTTCTTTCACATAAGTGTCAGATAAGAGAAAAAGAGGCAAAACAAATGGGCTTAACAAACGTTCCATAATCTTTCTTAAGGGGTTAGAATCGGGCGCAGTCGGAAAATAATTTAGAATCGGGCGCAGTTTTTGAAGCGTGACAATTTTTCTTCTATCGTCTGACGATCAGACAGGGCGTCGATTCTGCTAACGTTAAGACAAAATCGTATCAAAATAGTGTTTCAATAGTAGTGCTTTTTACACATTATTTACAAGAGTTATGACAGTATGATGTGATACATGTGAATTTAGTGTGTGGTGTGATAATCAGAAGTGATATAAAACAAATATACATTTCTTGTAACTAGTGTGTAAAAAAGCACTACCATTGAAACACTATTTTGACACGATTGTGATTTAACGTTAGCAGAATCGACACCCAGACAATCTCTAAAAACAATTCATAAACGATTGAATGGAGATGCAGCCTTACGTCATGTATTGCGCCAGCAGTTTTGTTGTACGTCATTTTAATTTGGGCCTACCTCTAATTAACAATTATTTATTACTAGCTTTCGCCCGCGGCTTCGCCCGCGTGAGATTCCCTCGGGAACAGTGCTTTTTCCCGGGTTGAAAGGTACTATGCCCTTCTTAATACTCCTAGCTACGTGTATGCGAAATTTCAGGAAGATTGACTATGTAGATAGGGCGTGAAGAGGTAACAAATATACGAACTCATTTTGCCATTTATAATATAAGTGATTGTTGTGTTATTGAGGTGTACCTATATATTTTTTGCGGTTGCTTTAACTTAACGAAAATTCATTTGTTTGTAATTTGTATGCCGATCCTGGCTGGACATGTTTATCTGTCTCGGCACTGCATGTAATTAATGTGTATATTACTATAAAATATGTTCAACAAATGAAGCATCTTGAATCTTGTATTTAGTTGGGATTTCTTTAAAATCCACCTAGAGACGCTAGCGTTTGCGAAAATCCATGTTCTGTCATGTCCAATTGAGAACAGGTGGCCTACTACCATCTCTTAAAACCAAGAACGATTGAGTAAGGGAGATGTCGCCTTATATCTTGTATTGCGCTGTCTCACTTACTCGTTCTTGCATGGTCTTAAGAGATGTTAGTAGGCCATCGGATTGTCTGATTCTCACTCTGGGCTTTTAAACAAGAACGTAGTCTATTCACAGCAGGCGTATTAGTTACAGTTCATTAATTGTGATAATTAAACGTATTTAGATAGTGGGTCACTGCTCCTAAGTACTCGATGAGACGACCGGGCAAAATTGCTGTTATTTTTATCCCCCGACGCAAAAAGACTTGGACTTGACTGGAAATTTGTAGTAAGTCTAAATCGCGCTTGCGAAGTATCTACGGATTAGAGCTATATATATATATAACGGGAAGCCCTTGCGTTTTTGCCGAAAAGGCTGAGTGGCGACAAGCGTGTAAATATCAAGGTGATACCTCGGTGAACACTAGCGCCACCGTCATTTAAAAATCATTACTCACTGAAATCACAAGTTATCAAAAATCCCTCTGCTGTAATTAAGGTTCTGAATCTGAAGTTAATTTTAAACATATTAAATTATTAAATTATATTTAAGAATAATAATAATATATATAAGAACTAGCTGTTGCCCGCGGCTCCGCCCGCGTGGGACTCGGTTATATCGCGCCCAAAAGTAGCCTATGTTTGACCTCAGGTCGTTAACTACATCTCTACCAAATTTCATCACAATCGGTCCAGCAGTTTAGCCGTGAAGAGGTGACAGACAGACAGACAGACAGACAGAAAGACAGACAGACTTTCGCATTTATAATATTAGTATGGAAGTATGGATAATATAATAAAAGCTAATATTGTAGGTCATGAAAAAAGACATCGGTGCCGCGGTCCCCAAGGTATAACCACGAAGTAAATACATATCAGCCGGCCTGGCGGGAAGATCTTCCCTTCCCAGTCTAGTCGATATCGAGTTTGACTTCTTCTATCGTGTCAATGGCTAAATACTATATAAGGTGGACTCAAATCAACTGCAAATATTTTAAGAGCAGATTCGGACCCATAGATTTAAAAAAAAAGCGTCACTTAAAAGAGACCGCGCGCGATTCGAACTTCTTTGTTTGGACCACTATTTGATTTGATTTTGATTTCATTATACTGAACAACTTTTCCAGATAAACTTATATAGAAATACGAAAAAAAATTTTTGACCTCCCATACAAATTGAGAATCAGCTAATCTGGTTAAGTACATACATACATATATTCACGTTTTATCCCATACTGGGTAGACAGAGCATAATTAATTAATCTGGTTAAGTATGGAGAGTAAAAAAAATAATTTCATATTTTGTCATATCATAAGTTTATTGGGAAAAATTGTTCAGTATAGTGGTCTGAATCTACCCTTAAAATATTTGCAGTGGGTTTGAGTCCACCATATATAAATTTGGCTCACTAAGATGCGACATTCACGGTTGAGTCAGAGGCCACAGCCAGGTCACCCTTTGTACATGAGAAAGGGCAGCTGGGTCACGACAGGTTGTCCATCGTTGCGTTTGTACTGCGCCACAGACACAGCCATCACTGTTGGATAGGCCTACAGAACAGAGAAATTATTGGAATAGAAATGTTGAGACGCGGATTTAGTTTCAGTATCAGTGTGACAAGACAGGCCCCACTTCTTCCTATTCTCCATAACATTTACCTATACTCAAGTTTGTGACATTTTTTTCTTGGAGTCTTACCAATTTACATTTCAACTAGCGACCCGCCCCGGCTTCGCATGGGCATAAAAACCTTCCTCTTGAATCACTCTATCTATTAAAAAAAACGCATCAAAATCCGTTGCGTAGTTTTAAAGATTTAAGCATACAAAGGACATAGGGACAGAGAAAGCAAATTTGTTTTATACTATGTAGTGATAAGCCGTGAGTCACATCACGTACGCGCCTGCGCCGACGACGGCCTTCACCTCTACCACAAACTGGTTGTGAGGTCGTCTGAGCTTCCACGTCACGTGGAGTCGCTTATATGTCGAAAATGCATCATTTATTTTCTTTGGTTTCAATCGTCATCGGAATCAGAGTTCCGGTTGCTCGGGGACGGGATGAATGAAATATAACCTATGTGTTGTTCCAGGGTCTAAGCAATCTGCATTCCAAATTTCAGCCAAATCGGTTCAGCCGTTTTCCTATGAAAGAGTAACAAATAATTCATACAGTCTTACAAACTTTCGCGTTTAGTAAGAAGTCAGATATGATATGGAAGCCCTTGAATCAATGTTTTTTTTTTGTAGTATACATTACAGATGTCATCAAGGTTCCACTTTTGACAAAATGTTATAGATTTAAAAAAATTGCGTGGCGCGCGCAATTTCCAAATTCTATGCGAAATGTAAACTAAACGAGACGCACACGTCTTGACTGGAAGCCGTGCAACTTTTTGATTTATTTAATCACTACATAGTATAAAACAAAGTCGCTTTCTCTATCCCTATGCCCCTTTGTATGCATAAATTTTTAAAACTACGCAACGGATTTTTATGTGGTTATTTTAATAGATAGAGTGATTAAGGAGGAAGGTTTTATGCCCATGCGAAGCCGGGGCGGGTCGCTAGTAACAGATATGACTGATGTCAGTCAATTAGTGTGTTTAGTGTAGAGTTCTGTGGTATTTGTCACTTTATTTTTATCAATAGGGGGAAGAACCCAGAAATCTCTGGCTTGAATTCACTTGAGCTGATATGCGCGCGCATCAATGATCGTGCTAAATGGAGAAGAAAAAGTTATATCAATTCTTTGATTGATATCCATATCCATACTTCCATACTAATATTATAAATGCGAAAGTCTGTCTGTCTGTCTGTCTTTCTGTCTGTCTGTCTGTCTGTCTGTCTGTCTGTCTGTCTGTCACCTCTTCACGGCTAAACTGCTGGACCGATTGTGATGAAATTTGGTAGGGATGTAGTTAACGACCTGAGGTTAAACATAGGCTACTTTTGGGCGCGATATAACCGAGTCCCACGCGGGCGGAGCCGCGGGCAACAGCTAGTATCATATATACAGCAGGGGTTGCAACGGAAACGCAGGATAGATTAGACTGAGAGTTATTACAAGAAATACCAGGAATTCAGAAATCAGAGAAACTATTAGTGGGCAGCTTGATGGAGGCAAATCGGAAGGCCATTCAGGTGGCCTCGCACTGGGCTAATCACATCTAATAATAGTTTGTCATTGATACGAAAAGAAGAATTGGGACAGCATATATAGACGATTTCTGGACATATATAAGTAGGGTCTTTTTAGGGCTAGAGTGAATTAAAGAGCCAGCGAGCCCTATCAAATGAGATCGTGATCAATCGCTGGAAATGTGAGAATAAATAAGCATTTTAGGCGCAAAACGACCAGGAGTGCTATTTTTGAGATGTATGACTCGCTCAAAACCGGTGAATCGAATGATTATCGTTCGAGTCACCGGTTATGTCACATGAAAATCATTCGAAAACGAACGATAATCATTCGACTCACTCACTTTGGGTGAGTCATACATCTCAAAAATAGCACTCCAGAAGTGCTATTTTTGAAAGAGTACGAAATAAAATAAATACAAGGTCATGTAAAGTACCAGGATAACAGAAAACGGAAAATGTTTGACGTCAATGTACGCAGGTTGATGAACGCACGTGGAGTGCGTTTGAATTGATGGCGAACAGCCAGATAGTTCAATGTTGGCCAAATTTAATCGTGATGTTGCACTCGTCATCTTTAAAAAGAAATTTTGTTATTGATTTTATAGAAAAACTGATCAAACGCGTCAGTTCTTGAAATTCTTACTGCAGGTCCTTCGTTCATGTGTGTCGTTCTCTGTGGAACTTTTTAAATTTCTATTTATCATATCGGTAGTGAAAAATTCAAGTAAATATCTTCTTCTTCTATCCACTTATACCACGTCAGTCAGTGAAGAAGAATATCACTATAAAGTCGCTTTCTCTGTCCCTACGTCCCTTTGTATGCCTAAATCTTTAAAACTACGCAACGGATTTAGATGCGGTTTTTTTTTTTAATTGTTTGAGTGATTCAAGAGGAAGGTTTTTATGCCCATGCGAGTTCCAGGTTGCTAGTTTTGTATATATAGAACAGGTTGAATTGCAATTTATAGGTACACTAGCTGTTCTCCGCGGCTTCGCCCAGCGTGGGACTCGGTTATATCGCGCCCAAAAGTAGCCTATGTTTGACCTCAGGTCGTTAACTACATCCCTACCAAATTTCATCACAACCGGTCCAGCAGTTTAGCTGTGAAGAGCTGACAGACAGACAGACAGACAGACTTTCGCAGGAACTGTGTCAGCCATCGTGACACTCGTAAACACATGTCTCACGGTTATTAAGAGAATTTGAAACAAAAAACATTGTCGTGTAAATTCTGTACCAACAAAGCAGTTTAGAAAGCTTCCGGACAAAGATGTTTGCTATATTAGTAATGACGTCACAGTGCGTGACTCAGCCCGGCAAGTGCAACGGAGAAATGGGTAGCTAATCTTCGGTCCTTTGTTTGATTTGGAAGAACACGATTGATATAATGACGATGATAGTCGTAATCATTCATTGGAAAATTTATTTACAAAACGAATATTTTTTTAGTTTTTTTTTTCACCAACAGAAATATAAAGCAGCAGTATTTTAACGGTTCGCTATTTTGACTGTTTGCTAATTTGGTGGTTTGCTAGCTTGACTAATTGAGATTTCTATTAATTTGACCGTTTGCGAATTTGACCATACGCGACGGAACGATTCAAACAACCGTGATAAATATCACGCTGTTATTAATTCTAATAGTAAAAAAAAAAATATGCTCTAAGTACTGAGCTTATAAAAATCTTCAAATTTCAAATTCAAATATTCTTTATTTTTTAACTATAAAAAAAAGTATGAGAGAAGCGACATATTATTTTTGTCATAACATCACACACTAATAAGTAAATGAAACAGACAATGTATTAGGTATGATATCTAGGTCAGTCATTGTCTTGCCATCGACAATATCAAATATGTGGAAACGTAGGCGCCAATACACGCCCTAGTTGGGCACCCACGCGTCGCCTCCTGCTTGTTTAACATTTTCCGTCCTGATTTAATGTAGCGACCTTATGTGTGAAACAGTGATGTTAAAAGCTACATATTTGTATACAAGTCTGTTCAGTTTTATTAGATTTTGAAAGCGTGGCGTACTTATTACTATAATCAAGTATATCTAAAGGATGAGCTAAAACATGATTGTTTAATTTTAATGACATATTACTTAACATTCTATGAAACTGCAGTAATACTGATAATTCATTTTAAATGTTTTCAGTTCAAAACTACCGAAATGTCAAGTGAACATTTCTTCTATAATGATATAAATGATATAAGACTAACCATTTTATCAATATTATAAGATCGAGATAAATATGATTTAAATATATTATGAAATTATTATATAAGAGAAATAAGGACCAACAGTTCTTCAATTCGGCACCGTCTTAGTCATCGATTATATGGCACTATAAATCCTCGCTGTGACGAGTGCTAAGGACCTCATTTAGTAATTACAGTCTGTTGAGTGACTTCCCTGGGTAACCTTGAAGTCTCTCAACAAATCTTAGTGTTAGAAGATACCAGTAGAGCTGTGCTAGGTGGGGTTTCTCTGACAGCAGCCTGTGAGTGCGGCGCGGTGCAGTCGATGGCTCACCTTCTGTCGTGCCCTAGCTGCCCTGTCTCCTGCACAATGGGGTACTTGAACGAGGCAAACGACCGGGCGGTGGAGGTGGCCAAGTACTGAGCAAAGTCAATATAGAGTCCATATATTATGATTCGAAAATAAGAAGTAATCAGTTACTTATATAAATATATTACTTCATTATTTAATTGCTACTGATAAATTTCTCTCCGAATGTCACTCTTATCGTCATGAGTCAACAGATAGTTAAATTTTAAAGCAATAACTGCGTCAATATCTTATTACCACATTACCAACTGTCTACTTAGCTTTGAATAGCTTATTGTCAATAACAAAATGCGTGTTGTTTCCACATTCCGTCTCATCCACGACCTTGACTTAAGCTGGCATTTACTGAGTACCTGTTTTTAATTGAATGATACTAATACTCTATTGCACCACAATATTTTGGTCACCTATTGTCCAGGAGAGTACTAATCTATTCTGCGCCAAATCGGTGAGTCGAGTGATTATCGTTTGTTTTCGAATGTTTTTCATGCGACATAAACGATGACTCAAGAGATAATCATTCGATCGGTTGTGGTTCTCAAAAATAGAACTCCAGATGAGTCAGGATTTTTTTCTACTAGTACGCTGGCTCAGCGATCCGTGGATCTTGGCCTCCGACACGAGAGAGCGCCACGGTTTTCTATTCTGCGCGATGGCTCGCCAGTTTACAGCGCGCATCTCACGCAGGTCAGCTTGCACAGCATCGCTCCAGCGATATCTGTTGCGGCCGGATTTTTCTAAGATACAAGAATGGTTTTTCTAGCATATTTTGTATGTCTTCGATCACTTATAAATTAGTATACCATCTCATTTGCTTCATTTTAAATTGAAATACGATTCAATTTGATGAGCTCTATGTCCAGCGTTGGGTTTCGTGTGATTGTGATGTGTGATAATGATTTTTTATTGTCAAAAATACGAACAAAGAAAACTGGGTAAAAAGGCACACAATAAAATTAGCATACTTCTCATTAAACTTAAAAATTAAGCTAAGGGACTATACAGTTTAGTTAATGTGTAAGCAATGAGACATACCTATGGCTACCACGAGCAGACGGAGAAATTATTTACTATACCGATAATACCTAACATAGGTACTATCGGTATAGCAGCTTGATTATATTTCACCTTCACGTTGTTGGTTAAATCGTACAAAGTTGCAAAACACTTGCCAGTAATATACATACATATATCGCTTCTGTAATTAGAAAACATATTATTAATCAAAAGAAAAAATGATCACCGCTATGGTTTTGTAAGAAATATCATTAAATTATTGATTAAAAAATAGAAAAAGGGGTTCAGTCAGACCAAGGCATTACATTAACATAAAGCAAATAAAGTGGTAGATGATTACGTAGTTTCGTATAGGTATTTCAGTTCTAGAAATAAAGGACTCGTTAATAAATGATACACAACAATGAACGAAACTCTTCCACAAGAATCTAGCTCTTAAATTTATGATGATGTTAGTGAACTAAAATATAATAATTAATATCTCGGCCCTTTTCTAGTGAAAACCCTGAAAAAGCAAAGCGAAACAAAAGCAAACATCATTAATATCATCAAATTATCGTGGTACACGGTGCGACGCGACAGCGCCCACGCAATCACATCGCTTTGTTTACACACATCCACGTTCTAATTTTAAATATTTCGCGCAGTACAACACGAGCGTTCGGCGCGAGAGGACGCGCGAGCGAACGCTCCTTGAAAACACGCGTTTAAAAATAGAAATACTATATCGAAGAGATTCGTATTGTGATATTTGTTTTGTTTAAGTGTGTAGTGTGCTGTGATATTGTTAATTATGGAGCCAAAGACCTCTGTCGCGGTCGATGATCTCGGTAAGGTTTGTTTTGTCCGAAAAGTACCTACTATAGTCTCTTCGGAAATATTAAAACTTCGAAAAATTTCATAATAAATAAACTATAAGAATTCTATTTTTTTAAACAAAAAACTTACAAAAAAGCTATTAAATAAATTTCAATAATTTTTTATTGGTAATATTAAGGATGTCTGAGCTAGGATAAAAAATCACCCCTGTTTCAGACAGTGAAAAAATATACGTGCCTAAATAAATAAATATACAAAAATTAAATTATTACTTATACCTACTTGTACAAAACTAATAAATACATAAAAATTACTATTTTTGAGATTTTTATATCATCAAGTGAAGTACCTAATATAGTGATATAATATGCTAAGTTATTGTATGTATGACACATAACCCTCTGTATTCATCGTACTATCACCATATATATTATCATCACTATCACTACATAGTATAAAACAAAGTCGCTTTCTCTGTCCCTATGTCCCTTTGTATGCGTAAATCTTTAAAACTACGCAACGGATTTTGATGCGGTATTTTTAATAGAGTGATTCAAGACGAAGGTTTTTATGCCCATGCGAAGCCGGGGCGGGTCGCTAGTTTTTAAATAATTCGCTTATCAATAACATAGTCCTTTTTGTTGGTGGTTCCTTACATTAGTATTTATTTCCTTATGTTTTAAAAATTTAACTACGTGGCGTGTTACTAATTAATATTATCACACTTGACCTTTCGTTACGATTCGCCATGTTAATTATGATTTTTTTAATTTACATATATGTCTGTCACGTACGTAACATAACTACACCTACCTACTGCCATCTTTTTTCGCATGGTAGGTACTTATCTATTAAAAAACAGAAATCATTTCTAATTTATTTATTACTAGCTGTTCCCCGCGGCTTCGCCCCGCGTGGGACTCGGTTATATCGCACCCAATAGTAGCCTATGTTTGACCTCAGGTCGTTAACTACATCCCTACCAAATTTCATCACAATCGGTCCAGCAGTTTAGCCGTGAAGAGGTGACAGACAGACAGACAGACTTTCGCATTTATAATATTAGTATGGAAGTATGGATATTGCTAAACCCAAGGGTCGTGCGCTCGATTCCCACGGGAAGCAAACTTGTTTAGTTCCTCCACTTTAGTTAGGACATTGCAGGCTTGAATCACCAGATTGTTGGCAATGGGATGACTGCCGATGGCCCCGGCAGTCATCTGGTAGTCGTCAAAGAAACCACGTCAAAGGCTGTTCCTAATTGACACCAGGGTGTACGTGGTCGATTGACAGAGCTACACGAAATGATGACAATGAGTATGTAACAGATTAAATATGCACATGACCTTTTCTTCGACCATGCTCTCGGGTTATTGATAAAATGCAAGTTATCAAGAGTTATGGCAAGGAGAGAGTGCAATGACTCATTTGGATGAGTGAAGAGTACACAAATACTGCATTTTAAACAACAATATTAATCATCATTGTTTTTGTGTAGGTGTCACGGTCAATCGGCCATGCTCACCATGGTTTCAGAGTTCTTCGAAACCGTCTCTCGGCGTCTGACGTGGTCCCTCTAACGACTACCAGATTGCAGCCGGGACCAACGGCTTAAAGTGCCTTCCGAAGTACCTACGGAATCACTTTTATTATCAGACAATCAGGTGATTAAAGCCTGCAATGTCCTTACCGAACTGGAAACAACTAAACAAAGAACCTACCGACCCCCGGGTTTACAGGCAAACGCCTTAACCACTCACCACGGAGGCAGTTTAATTGAACCACGAAGATTCAAGCGTAGGAATACTAATCCAGCTATTGAAAACTAGCCCCCCCCCTCCCCCCGGCTTTGCGTGGGCATAATAACCTTCCTCTTGAATCACTCTATCTATTAAAAAAACATCATCAAAATCCGTTGCGTAGTTTTATAGATTTAAGCATACAAAGGGACATAGGGACAGAGAAAGCGACTTTGTTTTATACTACGCAACGGGTTTTGATGCGGTTTTTTTCAATAGATAGAGTGATTCAAGAGGAAGGTTTTTATGCGAAGCCGGGGCGGGTCGCTAGTAAATCCATACTAATCCATACTAATATTATAAATGCGAAAGTCTGTCTGTCTGTCTGTCTGTCACCTCTTCACGGCTAAACTGCTGGACCGATTGTGATGAAATTTGGTAGGGATGTAGTTAACGACCTGAGGTCAAACATAGGCTACTTTTGGGTGCGATATAACTGAGTCCCACGCCGGGCGAAGCCGCGGGGAACAGCTAGTCATAAATAAAATAGAAATGATTTCTGTTTTTTAATAGGTAAGTACCTACCATGCGAAAAAAGATGGCAGTAGGTAGATGTAGTTATGTTACGTACGTAACAGACATATATGTAAATTAAAAAAATCATAATTAACATGGCGAATCGTAACGAAAGGTCAAGTGTGATAATATTAATTAGTAACACGCCACGTAGTTAAATTTTTAAAACATAAGGAAATAAATACTAATGTAAGGAACCACCAACAAAAAGGACTATGTTATTGAAAAGCGAATTATTTAAAAACTAGCGACCCGCCCCGGCTTCGCATGGGCATAAAAACCTTCATCTTGAATCACTCTATCACCTTAACAAACGTTTCTTAATACGGGGGTAAAAGTTAAGTGCTTTACTGGATGCCCAGCCCCCCTGCACGTCCAGTAGGTCGACCGCCTATCTCGATTCTCTCCTCTCGTAATGGCTACTTGTATCGCTATCGCCACATTTCGCTCCGTTTTACGCACAAAACGCTTTACTTTTTTTTTTAGCGTTTTGTGCGTTAGACGGAGCGAAATGTGGCGAAAGCGATACAAGTAGCCATTACGAGAGGAGAGAATCGTGATAGGCGGTCGACCTACCGTTCGAGTTCAAGTAATTTGCCGGGGATAGATAGATATAAGAGTACATTAACAAAGAAAAACAATACAAAGAATGCATTTAAATAATTGTGTACAAAGGCGTGCTTATCGCTATTGCAATTTCTTCCAGCCAACCTTAACTACCCAACAATCCCAATACCATCGCAACTAATTATTATAAATGCGAAAGTGAGTTTGCTTATTTGTTTGTTTGTTTGTTACCTCTTCACGCTTTATCTACTTAACCGAGCTGCTTGAACTTCTCATACACATAGGAGTACTGAGAAGGACATAGGTGTACCTACCTTTCATCCCGGGAAAAAGCGCTTTTCCCGAAATATACGCGGGTGAAGCCGCGGGCGACAGCTAGTAAGACAATAATATCAACAATCGACACGCATGGTAAATGGTAGGATTGTAAACAATTTGCGTTGAAATGTAATGGAATCCAAGATGGCCGACGTCCGGTAACACTATAGCGTGTTCTGATTTCACCAGATAAGTTATGCGTAGTTTTAATGACATAATTTAACAACTCATTCAATGGAATTAGCTTTAATTAACTAATTTAATGGAGTACTCGTATATGTATTTGTCGACTGGTGAATGATATTTCTATAGAAACTAGCGACTCGCCCCGGCTTCGCATGGGCATAAAAACCTTCATCTTGAATCACTATAACCGCATCAAATTTCTTTGCCTAGTTTTAAAGATTTAAGTTAATTTAAGCATACAATGGGATGTAGGGACAGAGAAAGCGACTTTGTTTTATACTATGTAGTGATAGTGATGACAGTGAAGTTATCGGAGTTATCTCAGTTTCTCATGTCGATAGATGGCGTTAATGTCTCCGTATGGGGGAGAATCAAATAAGCGCGTTTCTTTGTATGTCATTTGAATACTACTAGCACAGAATTAGTAATAGTACTACGTACGTGCTACTAGTATAGTATTCTGTTATCTGTGGCTAATATACAAATTAATAATTCCGTTTTTTTTTTTACAGAATCGTGGGTAGAATTAAACTCAGGACTGGCCGCCGAGAATGAGTACATAAGACTTCTACGCGAGGCTCAGAGGGAGAGCCGGGACTCCTCTGTGAGGCACTCCCGAGCGTCTAGCCTGAAGGGCAGGTCAGTAATTATAAAGTAAGGCATGGAGTGCTATTTTTGAGAAGTATGTGTAGGAGGTTGGGGGCTAAATAAAAGTATTATTTATCTGTATATAAAATATCTGTATGGGAATATAACATTAAATTTAAAATTTAAAAAAACCCACGACACATTTTCTTTTTAGTGGTGACGGTCGACTGATTTACCCCACACATATTATTTGAAGACATTAGGTATTTTCCCCACTTACACCCCCAGAGCTTTGTAACAGCTCAACCGATTTTCATTTAACATATTATTTTGTAATGTGCACGTGATGCGCTTTCATTTGAGACCCCACTCAAGTATATTTGCAGACATTCGGTTGTTCTTTCCCACATTCACCCCCACAACTTCTAAACGGCTCAACCGATTTTCAACAAACATGTCTAAGAACACTCGCCCGTGTACCTTTAATAATAAAAAACTAAATTGAAATCGCTTCATCCGTTCGGGAGCTATGATGCAAGAGACAGACAGAAGACACGTCAAACTTATAACACCCCTCTTTTTGCGTCGGGGGTTAAAAAATATTCCAGAAGCAATACACGTTAATCTTAAAAATACCTCGCACGCAGAGGGACTACAGAGCAACTAACTGAGCTAGCTAGTAGGTGCAAAGGACTGATTGTTCTATGTGCTATATGTATAAATAAAAATAAAAAAATGATACCATACTGTCCGAAAAATTAATCGCAAAAAATGACTTCAATTTGCATTCTTATGCTTTTATTTTATTTTTACTTTGTAACCTATGGTGCCCTCGGAAGACCAGCGTTGTGGTTCTCACCACAACATTATGCTGAGATGGGACCATTTTGATATATACACTAATTTGTTGATTTTTTGTCGTTTATTCCCGGTCGTCCCCACCATGTCGTCCCCACTGGGGACGAGTGGGAAAAAAAGTTTCGTTCGTCCCCAGTGGTGACGATTGGAGAGAAAAACGTAATTTAAGCATTTTAACAAACCGTGAAATCTCTTATTGAAACCCTCTTGTATTTTGACTCTCGGTCTATAGCGGAACGAGTGGGAAATAAAAAGTGCCAATCGTCACCACTGGGGACGAACGAAACTTTTTTTTCCCACTCGTCCCCAGTGGGGACGACATGGTGGGGACGACCGGGAATAAACCTTTTTTGTTAATTGTTGTTCACTTTTTCCATTGTGTTTTTCTTTAATCCATACTTCCTTACTAATATTATAAATGCGAAAGTCTGTCTGTCTGTCTGTCACCTCTTCACGGCTAAACTGCCAGACCAATTGTGATGAAATTTGGTAGGGATGTAGTTAACGACCTGAGGTCAAACATAGGCTATTTTTCGGCGCATATAACTGAGTCCCACGCGGGGCGAAGCCGCGGGGAACAGCTAGTATCAAATAAACATTTTTTCATCTTCTTTTCTTCTTTATAATGATGCGGTTTTAAGCCTATTGGTTTGATGCTTGTAGTTTCGATCTAAGCATATATAGGCACAGACGGGTACCTACTTTATTTTATACTAGCGACCCGCCCCGGCTTCGCATGGGCATAAAAACTTTCCACTTGAATCACTCTTATCTATTAAAAAAAAACCGCATCAAAATCCGTTGCGTAGTTTTAAAGATTTAAGCATACATAGGGACAGAGAAAGCGACTTTGTTTTATACTATGTAGTGATAGTAAAAAAACATAGATACCACACAAGTGCCGGGTGCCGCGCGGTTCACCGCACGATATTCGATATGACACGTATCACAGACATACACACACATGCACGATCATTATCCTATATTAGCTGTTCCCCGTATGTACTAAAGCCTATAACCTAACCCAAAAAACAGGCTTTCATATACAAAAAGAATTTTGCTAATCCGACCAGTAGGTTTCAAGTTATAAGCGTTCAAACAAACAAACAAAATCTTCAGCTTTATTATATTAGTATAGACTATTAAACGAGCAATGAATTTATTTGTACTCGCGTTTTCGAAAAAGGCTCTAACGATTGCTTTGAAAGAGTCATGGCGAAACTCCATACATCGTTTGTAGGAATAAAAAAATTTAATACAGAGAACATAAAATAAATCGAATTAGTAAGAACTAGCTGTTGCCCGCGGCTCCGCCCGCGTGGGACTCAGTTATATCGCGCCCAAAAGTAGCCTATGTTTGACCTCAGGTCGTTAACTACATCCCTACCAAATTTCATCACAATCGGTCCAGCAGTTTAGCCGTGAAGAGGTGACAGACAGACAGACAGACAGACAGACAGATAGACAGACAGACAGACAGACTTTCGCATTTATAATATTAGTATGGATATGGATACATAACTAGTAACATGTTTACCAACGCAAAAAAAATTTAAACCCCGGGGTTTTTTTAATATTTAATTTTTTTAAGTCGACCTTTAGCTTCGTTTTCATTCGCCATTTTTAACGCAACTGAAACATTATGTCACCCTGACAGTTGTTAGCATTGTCAAAACGGTATTGACAGTTCATTATGGTAGGTTAGGTTCATAGATTAAGTAGTTGTACCTGTGATTAAGCAATAATTTTTACTTGGTGAAAAAGTGAGATGGCGAAATAGGGAAGTCCATGAGTAAGAAAACCAACGATATTTTTTATATTTTTGTCTCTGTCAACGTGGCAATTTTTTGTTTGTTTGGCCAATTCGACGCCACACAAAATTTTACACCAAATTAACAGTGAAATTATTTATTTTTTGTATTAAGAAAAATATTCATTTTAAGTAGTAGAATTTGTAAGGACATTTGTTACATAAATTGTGTGGCTCAGGAACACATTTCAAGGTGCCTACCACCATCTCTTAAAACCATGCAAGATCCAGTGAGTAAGCGAGATATCGCCTTACATCATGTATTGCGCTGTCTCACTTACTCATTGGATCTGGACAGCGTAATACATGATGTAAGGCGACATCTCTCTTACTCAATCGTTCTTGCATGGTTTTAAGAGATGGTAGTAAGCCCCCAAGGGGGTTACTATATACAGTCTCTTAAAACCATGCAAGATCCAGTGAGTAAGTGAGACAGCGCAATACATGATGTAAGGTGACATCTCCCTTACTCAGTCGTTCTTGCATGGTTATAGGCACCATCTCTTAAAACGTAATACATGATGAAAGGAGGTGATATGTTACTCTGTCTCGCCTACTCACTCGTTATTGTATGGTTTTAAGAGATGGTAGTAAACCATTTGATAGTGAGCCTGCTACTTAAAAAGTTGATGGTAACCCCCCAAGGTGGCTTACTACCATCTCTTAAAACCACGCAAGAAACAGTGAGAAAGCGGGACAAAGCAATACATCATGTAAGGCGAGCATCTCATTCACTCACTGGATCTTGCATTGTTTTAAGAGATGGTATAGCCCCCCAGGTACTAAAACGATGAATCTAACTTACCATAATGAACTGTCAATATCGCTTTGACAATGCTAACAACTGTCAAGGTGACATAATGTTTCAGTTGCGTTAAAAATGGCGAATGAAAACGAAACTAAAAGTCGACTTTTTTTAAATGGAATATTAAAATAAGCCTGGGGTTTAAAATTTTTTGTGGTGGTAAACATGTTACTAGTAAAGTATTCTTACTAATGCGCGATTTACTTTAAGTTCTCTATATTTAAATTTTTATTCGTACAAATTCCGCCATCATTCTTTTAAACGTAATTTCTTACATAGTCCAAAAGATGATCTAGCTAGGTTCTTCTATTTTTAGAAAAAATCATATTCACGAAAAAAGATTTTCTGCGTAACGGTTGCCCAGGTATGTAATGTATGTTTTGTGAACTATGGTAATGTGTGTTACCGATGTGTGCCCCTAGTGTGAGTTTTTCTTAACGCAGACGCTAGCGACTGCGTTAGCGATTTAGTACGGCAAACCTGTACAGCGCCTCTGGCGGATAGTAAGGCAACTAAGAAATTCCATACAAAATCCTAACGCAGTAGCTAGCGTCTGCGTTAAGAAAAACCCATACTAGGGGACAGTGATGTAGAACTGTACACCTATTGTGAGATTTTATAAATGCAGACGCTAGCGACTGCGTTAGCGATTTTGTTTTAAAAGCGACTTTGTTTTATACTGTTTAGTGATAGTGAGAACAGAATAAATATTTATTTATCTATTCCAGCCCAAAGTCTCCGCCAAACAGCCCCAACCTCGAACCTTCAACCGAAGACGAGCTGAAAGGCGTCTACATTAATTGTTGGAAGGTGAGATTATATACACATAGTTGATTGAGAAGGACATAGGGTACCTTTCATCCCGGGAAAAAGCACTATTTCCCGAGGGAATACATGCGGGCGAAAGCTAGTTCCAACTAATATTTAAATGCGAAAGTCAGTTTGTATATCTGTTACCTCTTCACGCCCTATCTGCTGAACCAATCTTCCTGAAATTTCGCATACACATAGCTAGGAGTATTGAGAAGGACATATACCTTTCATCCCGGGAAAAAGCACTGTTCCCGTGGGAAATTCACGCGAGCGAAGCTGCTGGCGGCAGATAGTATTATATATGCAAAAATTTGATACGATGTTGTTTCGTCTCAAGAGGATTTCAGAGAAAGTAAAGTACTATACAAGCCTCGGCCAAAATTGCAATTTACGTCCTCGTATTAGAGGCCTCGGCTTCGGCTCGCCCTTTTAAAAGCACTTAGCTTTGCAATATAACTCGGCAGTAAATGGCATCATTTCTGGCCTCGACAGTAATGTACTATTTTTTATATATATATATTCTTATTTATTTATATAATTGTTTTCAGGATGACTCCAACGACTGGGTGTGGGAGTGGAGCAGTCGGCCGGATCAGCTGCCTCCAAAGTGAGTACCATCACGTTCATTACGGGCCCCAAGTAACAAAACTATTAGGCCAAGCAATAAATGTGATTGTTAGATTAATGAATTACCTACACGGGTAGATAAAATTTAACTTAATAAATAAAAATGAACAAATATAATAATAATAATAAAAAAATGACCTAATCGGGCAGACCATCACGTCATCATCGTATCATGGAAAATAATAATATACAACTAATATTATAAATGCGAAAGTGTGTTTGTATATTTGTTTGTGTGTAACCTCTTCACGCCCTATCTGCTGAACCAATTTTCCTGTAATTTCGCATACACATAGCTAGGAGTATTGAGAAGGACATAGATGCCTTTCATCCCGGGAAAAGCACTGTTCCCGAGGGAATCTAATGCGGGCAAAGCCGCGGGCGAAAGCTATTTATATAATAATATTAGTATCGACAGAAATAATTTTTCTATACTAATATTATAGAGGAAAATATTTGATTGTTTGCATCGAATAGGCCGAAAAGCCATACTATCCCCGAGTGGCATAGGCTATGTGCTGTCCATGGGCAAAACCGGGGTGGACTGCTAGTATGTTAATAATATATATGGTTAAGAGTCTGTTCAAAGCACAGGGAGATGTAAAACGTCTGAAGAGATGGCAAATACTGGACTATACTTTTTTTTAAATATTTTTTAAGGCCCTGGATACGTGTACTTTAAGGCCTTTCTTGAATTTTACAATCTTCTTTAGCTCTATTCTAGTCAAGACAAAAACGTGAAGTCAGTATCCTTAGTATGAGATTTTATAAACACAGACGCTAGCGACTGCGTTAGCGATTTTGTATGACAAACCTGTACAGCGCCTCTGGCGGATAGTAAGGTAACTAAGAAATTCCATACAAAATCCTAACGCAGTCGCTAGCGTCTGCGTTAAGAAAAACTCATACTAGCGGTACAGTAGTCTAGTCAGTGCTAAATTTCACTTAGCAATAACTTGGAGATTTTTAGTGACAATATTGTATGATGTAACGTCTGTCACGCTTTTCTTCTCGTTTCCTCTCTTGGGTCTGCTGGAAGAGATTTATTTAGAAATAAGCAGCACCCTTGTACTAATGTTCTTTATTATATGTTCTTTTCTTTTGTATATTTTTCTGTGTACATGAATTTGAAATAAATAAATCCATATCCATACTAACTTACTAATCCATACTAATATTATAAATGCGAAAGTCTGTCTGTCTGTCTGTCACCTCTTCACGGCTAAACGGATGGACCGATTGGGATGAAATTTGGATGTAGTTAACGACCTGAGGTCAAACATAGGCTACTTTTGGGCGCGATATAACCGAGTCCCACGCGGGCGGAGCCGCGGGGAACAGCTAGTTATATTATAAATGCGAAAGTCTGTCTGTCTGTCACCTCTTCACGGCTACACCGCTGGACCGATTGTGATGAAATTTGGTATGGATATAGTTATGCACTAGGTGTCAAACATAGCCTACTTTTGGGCGCGATATAACCGAGGCGCACGCGGGCGGAGCCGCGGGCAACAGCTAGTAAAAAATAAATGTATGTGTGTTTGTGTCAGGGACTGGCGGTTCAAGCACCCCGCACCCCGTGGTCCGCCGTCCGCCACGTCCTCTATAGAAGTGCTGGACCAGCAGCTCGCCACCGCCAGCACACAGCAGGTGAGACACACACAGTTTACACATATGTAAAATTTAATTGACATCTTTTTAATGCAATATCTTAATGTAATTAAATTTAAATGGAAATAATGTAAATTTGAAATGACTGACATTATGATAATTAACTTAATTCGATAATTTAATTGACATGAATTGCATGAATGTTATTTACTAGTATACCATTTTTTTATAAAATTAATACCAATTTTGTATGCCTGACGGCGCAGCATGGCGCACAGTAACTAATTTAATACTAACACCCTTAAATGTACCCATGTCTGACAAAATAAATGAATTATGAATTATGAATAAAAATTTCAAAAATGAAAAAAAATAATTTTTTTTTTTAAATTTTTTGTCTGTATGAATGAGATCACGCTTATCTTCGTAAGTACTGAACCTATTTACATAAAACTTTTATTAGTCTGTGTGATTTGTCCCTATATTTTTATTTTATTTTTCAGCCATATATTTTTTTCCTTATGCCACTTTCCTATGTGTGGTCGGCACAGTATGTAAGTTCCTTCCATTTAGATCTATTGCCAGCCATATATAGAAGGACACTTTAAAAAATAAATTAAAGCAAAAAAAAATTTTTTTTTTTTTGATTTTTTGTCGGTTTGTCTCTATGTATGATTACGCTTATCATTGAAAGTACTGAACCGATTTACTTAAAACTTTCATTATAACAAAATTCAAAGAATTCACTTTTTGGTACTTGAAGGGTCCGGATCACAGAACAGGGGAAAAAAATTAAATAAAAAAAATTAAAATTAAATAAATATTAATAAATGACGCAATCAAATTCCCCGCTCATTTTTCGTTGACTCGTTTTTCGTGCGCTTTGCCACTTCATATTAATATTTTCTAAATTCTGTGGTCCGGATTGTATATATATATGTATATATGTTGCAGAGTCACTGTCTGTCCGTCCGTCGCTCGTGCCTGTTCAGTCGCGGCGCCATCGCGGCCGTGCTTGTCACTAACATCGTCTCGCTGCTGCTCGGCGCCGGCATTGGGTAAATATTGCATTACTAGCTGTTCCCCGCGGTTTTACCTATGTGTACTATGTCTATTACCTTCCCCATAAATCAGGGTATTGTATGCAGAAAGAATTTTTGAAATCCGACCAGTAGTTCTCAAGTTATAAGCGTTCAAACAAACACTCTTCGTCTATATTATCGCTTTGCTCGCGTGAATTTCCCTCGGGAAAAGTGCTTTTTCCCGGGATGAAGGTGCCCTATGTCCTTCTCAATACTCCTAGCTATGTGTGTGCGAAATTTCAAAAAGATTGGTGCAGTAGATAAGGCCTGAAAGCGCAACAAACAAACAAACAAATTGACTTTTGCATTTATATTCAATTTGTTTCAATCCTTGTAGCGCCAACTATCGGCAGGAAAAAGAACTACTAAAATCTTTTTATTAGGCAATGGTACCACATGATACAAGCTTTTTTTAATACTTTTTACGGCCATGGAATCTAGTCCTTTAAGGCCTTTCTTGAATTTATTAATCATCTTCAGTCCTACTATAGTCATGTCAAGTTTAAAGGTCAAGTCAGTAGGCTAGTCCAGTCCAATCAAGTACGTAAGTCTAGTCAAATGGCTAAGTGAAGCGGTGGTAAAATTTCACTTAGCTATAACTTGGAGATTTTGGTGACAAGGATAAAAAGTCACGTAATCGACACTGTACCACTTCCCAACACTCACGCTTGTTCGCGGACACTTTGCGAATAATAATCCGCCAATATTATGCACAAATACTCGAAAAAACATAAGTTTTGGAAATTAAATACAGCGCGGACATAGCAACAGTTTACTTTCCCTCCAAGAACTCCATGATACAAGCTAATGAATGCGTTAATAGATTTTTTTGTGTTTTAGCGTATGGCTCAGTCGGAGAGGCATTCTCCCGCCACGGCTGATCATTATCAGCTAGACGACACCGGAAGTGACGTTACACCGGAAGTCGGACGTACCAACCTACACGCGACAATCCGCTTGCTATTTTATCCGTTTTTAATTCATTCGAAAATCGAAATAATAGTTTTTTTTTCATAAACTAAAAAGTCTAGTGTACCATTATGTCTTAAAAATAAATGTGTAATGCTGCTAGGTATCACACTTATACCCGAATACTTAAACGCTCTTAAAATTGAGTAAAATTGAATACAATTTTAAGAGCTCGAGGGTTACTACCGTCTCTTAAAACCATGCAAGATCCAGTGAGTAAGCGAGACAGCTCAATACATGATGTAAGGCGACATCTCCCTTACTCAATCGTTCTTGCATGGTTTTAAGATTGGTGGTAAGCCACCTATTCGTCGCATTTTTGGCAAATACCCGAAGAGCCAATTGTGGTAGCAGCATTACAAATTCTGAACGATTGTCTTAAAAAGCGGTAATGTCAAATAAGTTAGGTTTCTGTGACTTGGTCGTTCTTATTCGTCGTGTGTATTTTCTATAATAAACAATTATTATAAAGATTTAAATGGTGAAGCGTTTTGTTTTTAACTAGTTTCTGTTCTCGGCTTTGGGGGGTTACCATGAACTGTTTTAGCAGGCTGAAATCGAGTAAGCGAGACGACGCAATGCATGTTGTAAGGATATATCTCGCTTACTAACTCGTTTCGGTCCTGCTAAAACAGTTTATGGTTATCCCTTTGATCGCATTTTTTTCACTAAGAGTCTAACAATTAGTGTGAATTCATCAAATCCAGTTAGGATTAGAAAATTTTGTTTACCGAATAATTCATACTTTTCAAAAGGCGAACGCAAGAACGCGAACTAGTATATAATGCCTATCGCTTCACGCTTGACTGTTTGGATAGAGAAAAAAAAATAAGAAATATAAAAAAAAACAAGTGTATTTTGTAGTCTATGCCACTTTTGTATTTTTAATACATCTCGACTTCGATTTTTGAATTTGGAGCGAATCGTCAATGATTTTAAAATTATCAATTACCGTGATGGGAGAACAACAAATGGCTATTTGTATTTGCCTATTTGACAAATAAACTCGCATGTTTGAGCGGTATATTTGCCAAAACTTTTGCGTTGTTTGCCTATTCGGCAAATACCAAATCTATGTATTATATTCACGTGAGTCGAAGATTTTTTAAATTCTCCGTGTTTTATTTGATGATTAAAATCGTTGACGCTTCGCTTATTGCACTACCTAACCATATTTTTCTATGAAGGGACTAGTCTTAAGAATATTATCAAATATATTACCTTTAAGTTTGTTTTTAGTTTTCGTACCGAGTCCAAATATAACAAAAGATTAAGGTTTGGAGAGTTTGTGGTCTAGAAAACGTTTGCATTTTTATATAGGAAAAAAATGTGTTTATTTTAAATTAATTGATTATTTGTGTATTGATTTCTTTGACATCTATCGAAAGAAAGATTAAAACTATTGACTATCTTTACAAGTCTAGAATAAGGTTTCTTTTTAATGGCAACTCAATGGCAGAGCCTTTTAATTCTTTTGTTATATTCCCTCGACTCGTACACATAGTTTTTGTATCTATATCTAGATATTACTGAATTTTAAAATTGTTAAGTTCACTCCCATATCAACCAAACTGTTTTTTTTTTTCATTGTTTTATTTTTTATTTAAGAATTTATCTTGTCGAAATCTGATAATGACATAATGTCAAATTGATTTACCGATAGTAATTTATGTAGGGCAATTAAAAAACAATTTGAACTAAAATATCATAGCGTTTCTAAGTAAATTTATAATGGTTACAAGATTTTTATTACAGATTTTCTTTAAAAAAAAAATGGGGACAAATTTATTTCTTTTTTAAAAAAAGCGATTCACCAGGTCTGTGATTGAGATTTAAAAGTGGAATATTTATGTGAACATGCCATATTTATTAGAAAAAATACTAGAAAATTACTCATTCGATTCGTTGTTGTCTATGCATATTTATATATTTAAAACGATTGATTAGAAATATATAAAGTCTGACGAGAAAACTGCTATTTGCACTTTGAGAAATATAGTAAGTCAAAATTTAAGTACATTGATTGCGCGAAGTTTCTGTCATTTCAAATTTAGAACTTGTCAAAATGCGAATTTGACATTTTGTAATTTTTCCGAAACCTATCATTAGATTTCATTCTTTATATATCTGTCTCAGCTATTTTTTTTTTGACGTCATACACCTGTGCTTCTCAAACTTTGACATTGGCAGAATCATCATTTGGCTAAACGATGGAGCCATAAAAATAAAAATAGAATTCTTTATATATTTTTAATCAAAATTACCTAAAGGGTATAATATTTTTTAAGTTTTAAAGGTAGAGTGAATCGCTAGATTTTCTTTTCATTCGATATTATGACAGTAAATTAGAAAACCATATTGTTTGTGGACCAAAAATTACAAAGGTGTAATTGATGATTAGGCATAAATTAGTATTTTCTTTTGTGTTGTGTTTTCACTTTATTACTACCTACGGAAAAATGATAATTTTGATGTTTTTTTTTTTTCAAAAAAATTCATAATATTGAGCCTTTTAGGTGTTTTTTGTAAATTTGTCAAGTATTTTTTGTCAACTTGTCAGAAATTGACAAATTGTCATAATTAATAAAACGTTCTATTATATCTCATATGAAAGTTTGGTCAATTAATGTATTTTTTTTTTCACTGGTTGAAGAAAATGTACCAGAACAGTAAACTACATACAACAAACTGACGTTTGGTAGGGTCATTGGTTACATATCTCATTTACTGTCAGGAATATATTAGACGCGAAATTGTTGTACATACATGTTACATGTGTCATTTTAATCACTAATATAAGTGCTTAAAATATAAGGATATGCATTTTTATTATGTGGGTTTTTTATTTAGCAATTTCCTTTTCTTTTAATACCATGGCGACACTAGCGCCACAATGAATATGTCGCACAAAAATAACATTCATAATACTGGGACGAAGAGGGAAAACGCGCCAGAGGAAAGCCCCCAGCGAGATGGGTAGACAGCGTGAGGAGAGCTGTTTGAGGCAGCATATAATCATCATATCAGCCGCGGGCTGTCCACTGCTGGACATAGGCCTCCCGACCGGTTGTCACTCGGCCTACATCCAGCGCCTGCCTGCGACCTTCTTCAGGTCATCTGACCATCTGGTCGGTGGGTGTCCGATGCTGCCCTTGCCGGTGCGTGGTCGCCATTCGAGAACCTTTCTGCCCCATCGGCCATCTGTTCGTCGCGCTATGTGCCCCGCCCACTGCTAGAGCTAATCCACTGGTCTATCTCGCAACCGCATAGCAATAGTTTTACGAAACTGCATTTTGAACGAAACCTTAATGATTGATGGTCGCTATAAAAATGTTGGCAGAAAAATATTACGATTATAAAACCAAGATTCCGATCACCGATTTTCTGAAAAACCATTGACAAAATAGGTACTGAAGTAAAAAATAAAAAGAATACTAATTTTTGCATTTTTTTTAATAATTTTTCTCTATTACTTAATCCAACATATAAATAGTACTCACTACATACAAAACTCCAAATTTATTTTTTTAATGGAATAAACGCCATGACAAAGATTCATAATACATATATGTTTTATTAAAACTGAAAAATATTCCAATCAATACAGGATTACATACTACAATATCAAATTTATTATTTGAAGACTTTAGAATTTATTAAAAATTTGCCAAGGCAGCGTGACCAGTAAAAAACTTTGGAGTTAAAACAAAAAACAAAATATAATATAATAGAAAAAAAACTGCGTCATTTAATTCATTCTTGATAAAGTCTGAAATACGGATAAAAGTTTCCAAGGTAGACCAATCCATGGATGTAAGTAAAAGACGATTTCCTTCAACAACAATTCCCAAGGAGATTTGACATCAAGCAGATGGTTGGACAAAAAATAATGTAATCTATTATGAAATTTGAATAATCAAAACCTGTTAGTTTTTATTTATTTAAATGCTAATTTCGTTACTATATTCTGAAACGTGCAAAATAAGAAATTGATTTTTGTTTAAGTTATGTATCTGTCATTATGAAAACAAAATAGCTAAATAATTTGACAATTAAATTCTGTTTTCGGATATTTTTCTTGCATTGTCTACAATAATAAAACATAATTAAAACAAATTTTAACGTATCTGTATGTTGGTTTGTGAGTTTCTGTCAATACATACATAAATAAATAAAAAATATATATGTAATTGTGAACATTATAGAACAATACGATGTATGAAGAGGTGCCTATAAGTTTTAAACGATTCTGATGCTAAATGTGTTGAACATAAGGTACCTTTTCATATGTATTGTTTTTTATATAGGCGTAAGGAATCGAATTGAAATTATTTTGAATGATACAAGAACATTGAATGAGTTAAAAAATGAAATTTTAGATGTTTTTAAAACTCAAATTTTAACGTTGTTACAAAAAGTTTGATTTCTTTTTTTTGATATTAATTTTTACACATATTTACCGCAAGGAAGGTTTTTAAATATGTATATTCTGATCAGGAGACAGACTTTAGCTAGGCTGTGTTCATTTGCTTTCAAATGACTGATGTTTAGTAAGCCACATAAAAAAGAATACCGTCCTTGCTACGAATAAAAGCAATTTATGACAAAACTAAAAATGACAATTTGACAATTTTTTTTTTTGGCTTATAACCTCAAAATAATTTCATTTAGCATTCCCCAAGCCCGCGTATCCGTCTGATGCCTATTGGTGCTGACTGCTGTTTGCAGAATGCTCTCTTTGGTCGCGCCAGTGTTTCTCTACGACCTTCTTTATGTAGTTATAAGGTTTAGAATCGAGGTCTCCTATTACATTTTCTACCTGTAAGAGAAATGGTTTGTTCTCATATCCAATCACAATAAATTTCTAATTAGAGCTCCTCCATGCTTCAGAATGCACTTCAAACGATATCCCAGACGGCAACTTGTTGAGAAATTTTACGCACTTACATATAAAGATAATCATCCAAGACCCAGGCCAATCAGAAAAATATCATTTTTTATCTCGACCCCGGGACCTTCTGAGTAGCGGGCAGGCATGTTAACCATCACACCATGGACATCGTCATATTGGTGTAGAAAAAAGATTTTTAGGCTTCCGCCATAGTGTGACTGCCATCCTCATGAGGTAATTCAAAAGATGTATAGTCATTGGATAATTTACAGTACCTTGTATGGTGGCGTGATTGTGACTTCATTATAGATCCTGATGTTTTGTCCGACCCATGTGACGTCATCGATGACCCTCGTGATGGCCAGGAACAGCTTCTGGCCCTCAGGGTCCAGACATGCCGCTAGTGCTGTCACCTGAAAGCACATACTTATTACTTCCTTTTTACCCGACAATCTGTTGTATAGACAACTAGTGACCCGCCCCGGCTTCACATGGGCATAAAAACCTTTCTCTTGAATCACTCTGTCTATAAAAAAAAACCGCATCAAAATCCGTTGCGTAGTTTTAAAGATTTAAGCATACAAAAGGACATAGGGACAGAGAAAGCGACTTTGTTTTATACTATGTAGTGATAAGCCCTGTCTTTGTGCGATACAATATCTGCAATATTTCTTATAACAGTGAGCCTTCCAGTTCTCTGGCAGGCTATCACTTTCTGTGTGGGAATCTATCTAAAAGAAAGGACACTGTGTCTTTTCAATTGCTTATGTTGTAACGATCCATGGCCACTCAGCTTCACAGGCAGGCCTCTCCTGGTATTAAATTTAATGTCTTTTGTTCTTTTTAACCCTCAGTAACCCCTTACGGGCTCATGAGACTATATACTGTACACGCAAATGGATTCTATTTAATTTTTATCTTTGGAGCTAAAGAATAAATAACAAATACATCAAATATTTAGTCGACCTCTGTGGTGTGATGGTTAACATGCCAGTCTGCTACTCAGGAGGTCCTGGGTTCGATCCCTGGTCAGGCCCAGATGAAAAATGATCTTTTCTGATTGGCCTGGCTCGGATGTTTATCTATAATATGTAGTTGTTATAAAATATAGTATCGTTGAGTTAGTATCCCATAACACAAGTCTCGAACTTTGGGGCTAACTCAATCTGTGTGATTTGTCCCTATTTATATTTATTTACGTAGATTTTCAGGTCTATTCCTATTAAGTTAAAATGTTTTGTTCAATATTGCTTGTCAAATCAACTTTCTCTCAGTGGTCAGTGGATTTATTTTGTCTAGAAGCATCCTCAGATTATGGCCACTAAAAATGCCTATTTATTTTGATGACTTTCACCAAGCATCTTTGGCTTACTTATGTGTCTTATGAAGCACGTAGAGAAAAATTAGGATTATTTTGAAGCTTTGCAGTCAAGTGTTTTATGTAATAAACATTTAGTTCAAAAATTAAGGAGTGCTGACCTTATTTCATCATCCTGCCAGACCATGCCCAATATTTACACAAGCTAACTAAAAAATGTATAAAAAACCTCATACTCACTAATCTTTTCTTATTTTCGATTGAATTTCTAACTCTAGTATTTAGTCTATGGAGATTGAGAGACTGAGGTGGCTCAGGAACTGTTGTCACTTCCTTCTTGATTTGAACATCACTGACCAGCGATAAGTTGACGATATTGACGTCGTGCCGCTTTGGGTTGCCGCTGGAAGACGGACATTTGAGAATCAGCATCTTGGTTTGAGGATCGAAAGCCAAAACCTCTCCTTCTATCTCTTCATTGTAACAAGTTCTTGTCGCCACAATACTCCCGATTGTGAAGCAGTCCGACACGACAGTGGACATTTTTGAACTTATTTTACGATGGTCCAATATTTTTCATGCAGTTTGCTGGTTGTGTAGACGATTTTTTAATAAAACGTGCTAATATGTTTTGTTGCTGTGCTCAACGTCCGCCATTGATATTTGACAAACGTCACAGATGAAAATAGTGATTGCAATTTGCGTTTTGTTGTCATTGTCAAATTGCGTTTTGCAATGTGGCAGAAGTGTACATGTAAGATGGCAAAGAAATAATAATTTCATTCAACCGCAACTCTACGGCTGTACCATAAGCTTTTTTTAGCAGGGCAGAAACGAAGTGAGATGGAGCAATACATAATGTAAGGCGACATCTCGCTTACTCGTTACGGGCCTGCTAAAACAGCTCATGGTAACCTCCCCTAAAGCCTCAATCTCAATTTAGTTATTGTTCTGAGATCTCAACTAACAAACGAATAAGGTTAAGCATAAAGGAAACTTATGGTAGAAAAGTATAAAACACATTAACACACTAGTAGCTGGGGGCTTATACTTGTTGGCTACCACCATCTCTTGAAACCCAAAGAGTATATAATCACTACGGCTAGATCGATTGAGTAAGGGAGATATCACCTTACAACATGTATTGCGCTGTATTGCTTACTCACTCGTTTTGAAATGGTTTAAAGAAATGATAACAAGCCCATTGTGCTCCATGGTTTTACTCTTCTTTTTCTCTCATTTTAGCGCTTTCCTGGTTACGTCCTCACATAATTTTATTGTTACTTCTCTATGACATCGCCGATTGACTTAAGTCCACCAGTCTGCCTAGCGTCAACTTCCTAATGCTGTTGTTGTTGTAATTGTGTAATCCGCGACGTGGATCTGATCCATGATGTAAGGCGACATCTCCCTAACTCAATCGTTCTTGCGTGGTTTTAATAGATGGTGGTAAGCCACCTGATTCAGTTTTTACGACAGTTGATAAAAGAGGGAGTGATCTATTCTAAAGCCACACTGCCAGGGCAGTGCACAGCTATAACTATACAATAACTAGCTGTTCCCCGCGGCTTCGCCCAGCGTGGGACTCGGTTATATCGCGCCGAAAAGTAGCCTATGTTTGACCTCAGGTCGTTAACTACGTCCTTAACAAATTTCATCACAATCGGTCCAGCAGTTTAGCCGTGAAGAGGTGACAGACAGACAGACAGACTTTCACATTTATAATATTAGTATTTAGTATGGAGTATGGATTTTAGCCAGTGTCAAGTTTTATTTAAATTTCTTCTTTAGTCATGTCTAGTCAAAGGGCTAAGTGAAGCGGTGGAAGAATTTCAATAAGCATTATCTTAGCTTACATGCCCATGCGATGTTATGCGTATGCTTGCTTCTGTCAAATGTCACCAGTGACGCCCAATCCGAGCTAGGCCGCGTTCGCGGTCGCTTAACACGCTCTATCGTTACGTCGAGCTCCTCGCGCTTTCCAATTACCGCACAATTACCAGCTTATCATGTCTGTCAACAGCGCTATGACATTGACATTGACAATGCAAGGTCACTTCGCCCGCGTGGGCTTCCCGGGATAAAAAGTATCCTATGTCCTTCTCCTGGCTCTAAACTACCTCCCTGACAATTTTCAGCTAAATCGGTTCAGCCGTTCTTGAGTTATAAGTGGAGTAATTAACACGACTTTCTTTTATATATATAGATGTAAAAAAAAAACAGAAGTGAAGCGGCTAAAATCTTTATTCAAGAAACAGCTACATAATTCGATTACATGAACATTAATTAAATGGCAACACTCACTATAACTGGCAACATTTGTACTTATAAATAAGATTGGAATGAATATGTAATTATAACAATAATAATATTACATTTAGTGAGCAAACTACATTCACTACATACAATTATGTTATTTATCACTGAAATAACATTTTAAAGCTGAAACATTTATTTAACCCCTTTATTTATACAAACTAACAAAACTATAAGGTATTCAGTGACAATACTAAACTAAAATGTGTTTTGTCTCGTTTTCTCACTCTAAATATTGATAGAAGAGAAAGGGTCAACATATTTAAATTAAAATGGGCTTAATAAACGATTTGTTAATTTTTACTATAACGGGGGTAAATTGAGAACAGGTTTAGACCACAGACTTATAAAGGAAGCAGACATAAAATTTTCACCCCAACATGAATTTTAAATAAGAACAATCTCTGTTTTCTTAAATCATACACTTTAACTTTCATTCTAAGAATACTAAGGCAAACAAGCAAAGTACAAAATTTGTATTCTGATAATTATTTTTGAACAATTGGACTGCCCTATGCAAAGGCAGTAGGTAAATAAATAAATAAAAAACATGAAGCAAGTCGTCATTTTTAAATGTAGCTTGACGTCGTGGTAACAAGCGATATTTTGACATCACCTAATACCAAATCTATTGAGAACCTAGAAGAATCACTAAAGCATTTTTGATGAGTGCGTTAGTTGGGTGGTGTGTGAGGTTTACACGCTGCATTTGGATAATGTTATGTCTGTTTTAATTATGTTTATATGTCTGTGGTATTGGTAAAAATAGATAATCTCAAATACCATTGGGAAGAATTTTTTTAAATATTTTACAAAGAGAATTAAATCCAAAATTGTGTGATAAGAAATGCAGCGGTTGAATATATTAAAAATCGATTACATATTTGTGAACTGAACATGGCAACATTATCGTTGCGAAAACTACTATTTCTACTACTTTGGTAGATTTCCTAGTTGACCAGCTTTGTTACGTAGTTGCTCGGGAATAAGCCGGTCATACCCCGAAGTTCACCTGAAAATAATGAATGAAAAATGTGTCAGATGCTTTTGGTCTGAAAATCTGCCAGTGTTGTCCACTAACACACCCGGATCATGTTCCTGTGGGTCTGGTTTCTGTAAAAAGGGTTACGGAGGTCAGACCTTCCCCAAGCTTTCGTATTCAAAAATATTTTTTTCAAATCCGACCATTAGTTTTCAAGTTACAAGCGTCAAAAAAACAAACTCTTCAGCTTTATTATATTACTATAGATATAAAAAATGCTTCTGGTGCAACCGGTAAAACGTTAAGATGAGTGTACATTACCTTGCCACCAAGCCGGATCCTGACTGCGGTCGGTGACGGCGATAATGTCGTCCTTTTCAAAGCTCAGCTCGTCAGCATTCTGAGCTGTGTAAGGGTACAACGCGATCACCTGTGAACAATTGAAATTTTTATTTTTTTTATTTTATTTATTTAGGAATAACAAACAGTTACAAAAAGAAAGCACATGACAATAAGTTTACATAAAAAAAATTTGTAACTTCGTAACCCACTACGTCGTTCACAGCTTAATTCACATTTTTTGTAAAAAGTTACTACTAGAGAGAAACAACAAGGATCATAACAAAATAGTTAAAAATAAACAAGCTGTCGAGGAACAAGAGCCAAATAAAGTAATTATGTTACAAAATAAAATATTATTTAAATTATAAAGGGACCAATTTGAAAGTATACAATACAATACAAATACTCTTTATTGCAACACAAAATTATAAAATTAAATAAAACAGCTTAACTTTAAAGAATGAGGTATACCCCTCAGAACAGAGAAATTATCCGAATAGAAATGTTTTGACGCGGATTTAGTTCCGGGATCAGTGTGGCAGCGTGTTCTCTCTTCTCACCTTCAATTAATACATGTAAACCACACCACACCTTATTAGAAATGTATTACGTAGTTTACCACAAAGCCACCTAATATTATCGTCCAATAACAGTGGCAATATATATCAAATTTCCCGTCCATTTTTTCTGTGTGAAACGTTGGCTTGCAAGCCAAACTAGTAACAAGAAGTGGCATAGCCCACGAAAAGCGTATCACTTTGGCTTGCAAGCCACCGTTTCACACAGAAAAAATTGGGTGGAAAATTTGATTGCGTCATTTATTGCCACTGTTATTGGTCGATAATATTACGTGGATTCGTTGTTAACTACGTAATACATTTCTAATAAGGTGTGGTGTGGTTTACATGTATTAATTGAAGGTGAGAAGAGAGAATACGCTGTCACACTGATCCTGGAACTAAATCCGCGTCAAAACATTTCTATTCGGATAATTTTTCTGTTCTGTGTGGGGAAACGCTAGAAAGAGAGAGGGGTTTACCTTATCGATGACGGTCTCAGCGGGTAGCGTGTCCATCTTCGACAAAACCGGCGTCGTCCTGCCTGATGTTCGACCAGACGATTGTAGAATCTGTTCAAATAAAACTAAAGTTTAATAAATATATATGGTGAATTTAAATCAACTGCAAATATTTTAATAGCAGATTCACACCACTAAACTGAACAACTTTCCCAAATTAACTTATGTATAAATACGAAAAAATATTTTTGACCTCGCATACAAATTGAGAATCAACTGATCTAGGAGTATGGAGAGTGAAAAATAAAATTTCGTATTTCGATATAAGTTTACATGGAAAAGTTGTTTAGTATAGTGGTCCGAATCTGCCCTTAAAATATTTGCAGTTATCCACCTTTTACAAGGTGGACAAAAATCAACTACAAAACGTCCACAATACGTCCAGTTAAGTGGTCCAAATCTGCCCTTTAAATATTTTCAGTTGATTTGAGTCAACCTTATATAATATAACGTTATTGTTATAAAATAGAACTAGATAAATAAAAGATGATATAAGAAATATACACTTATATTTTACTAGCTGTTGCCCGCGGCTTCGCCCCGCGTGGGACTCGGTTATATCGCGCCCAAAAGTAGCCAATGTTTGACCTCAGGTCGTTAACTACATCCCTCCCAAATTTCATCACGATCTGTCCAGCAGTTTAGCCGTGGATAGGTGACAGACAGACAGACAGACTTTCGCATTTATAATATTAGTATGGATAACTGACCTTGACGTAGCTGGCGGGAAACCACCCAATCTGTCGGTTCCTGCCCTTGGCCTGCAGCTCGCCCTCCCACCAGCCACTGTCAGCCTTCTTCCGAACCACCAACAACTGACCCTTTTGTAGGGACAGCTGTTCTGAACTGAATGAAATTATTTATTTACTTATTGAATAATTCATTTCCCTTATTTATATTTGTATACATATACTTGACATAACAGATTATACTTAGTTTTTGCATGATTACTGTTCCTGTAATGTTATAATCAGTGATCAAATAATCGGATGCATATTTACCTAAAGTTAAGGTGTTTGCTAATATGGAATGCACTTTTGTATCGATCGTAAAAAATCAAGCTGTTTCAGAATTATCGTTTAGTGCTTTCCGATTATAGATCGGGTGCTGGCTAATATTATAACTTATAATGTAACGACTAAGACACTTATTTGATAAATTTTTGTATGCCTTATGGCGGAACATAGAGAAATCGGCTTTTGTAAACCATCTATTTGTTTTGTACTACCTATGTTTACGAAATAAATAAATTTGATTTAAGTACAAGTCATTATATAAGGTGGATCTAGAAACTAAATTGCAGAAGACGGATTTATGATAACTTGTGTTTTCAGTGAATAATGATTATGATGGTGGCGCTAGTGTTCACCGAGGTCTTAAGCTTCCCTGCGCACTTTTCGTGATCCTCGTAAATCGTCTGTCATTCGAATATATACAAGATGGACACAAATCAGCTGCAAATATTTTAAGGGCAGATTCAGACCGCTATTCTGACCAACTTTTCCAAAAAAACTTATACGATTTTTTTTTCACTCTTCATACTAAACTTGAGCAAATTTTCAATTTCAATGGTGGGTTATTTTTTTTTGTATTTCGATATGTTTATTTGGAAAAGTTGTCCAGTATAGTGGTCTGAATCTGCCCTTAAAATATTTGCAGTTGATTTGTGTCCACCTTATAGTCTAAAACAACTATTTATTTTTGACACGTCTGTCTTTTACGTGATTTCATAAATGCAGACGCTAGCGTTAGGATTTTGTATGGAATTTCGTAGTTACCTCACTATGCACCAGGGGCACTGGTGCATAGTGAGGTAACTAAGAAATATAGACAACAACACAAAAAAATAGAGGTTTGACATACAAAAACGCTAACGCAGTCGCTAGCGTCTGCGTTAAATAAATGTCTTAGGAATGATTAGACTAATTTGACCATACCAAGATTGTCCGGTGTCATAGTAATTCCCCCCCCCCCCCCAGCCCTTGAAATAAAAATGACCCAGATGTTTATTTGTTTTCAACAAAAACTATTAGGTTTGAAAGAAAACTGTAGCGAGGGAACCTTTTATACTCCATTTAATCTTTACCCCATGTCCTTCTGAATACTTCTAACTATGTGTATACGAAATTTTGGATAGATTGGTTAAGTAGATGAGACGTGAAAGCATTAGAAACAAACAAATAAGACTCATTTTCGCATGTATATCATTAAGTTGCGTTTACCTGGTAGCAGTATAAGCGGCGACCGCCTGAGCGATCTCCTGCTTCCGGCGTCCGGCGGCGGAGTCCCGGCCGGAGTCCCGGCGGCACGCGGAGCCCGGCCGCCCGGACGTGATGGACGCCACCTCCCCGGACACCGGCGTCGACGACTTCTGCTCCTGAGAGAGGTGGGATCGCTCTAAATGGCCTGTCTATACACGCCTCTAGCTAGCTGACTCCCTAGTCTATACACGGCCCTAGCTAGACAAGTCTCTACAAGCTTATAACGCAGAGCGGACCCCGGCGGCCGGACGTGATGGACGCCACCTCCCCGGACACCGGCGTCGACGACTTCTGCTCCTGAGAGAGGTGGGATCGCTCTAAATGGCCTGTCTATACACGCCTCTAGCTAGCTGACTCCCTAGTCTATACACGGCCCTAGCTAGACAAGTCTCTACAAGCTTATAACGCAGAGCGGACCCCGGCGGCCGGACGTGATGGACGCCACCTCCCCGGACACCGGCGTCGACGACTTCTGCTCCTGAGAGAGGTGGGATCGCTCTAAATGGCCTGTCTATACACGCCTCTAGCTAGCTGACTCCCTAGTCTATACACGGCCCTAGCTAGACAAGTCTCTACAAGCTTATAACGCAGAGCGGACCCCGGCGGCCGGACGTGATGGACGCCACCTCCCCGGACACCGGCGTCGACGACTTCTGCTCCTGAGAGAGGTGGGATCGCTCTAAATGGCCTGTCTATACACGCCTCTAGCTAGCTGACTCCCTAGTCTATACACGGCCCTAGCTAGACAAGTCTCTACAAGCTTATAACGCAGAGCGGACCCCGGCGGCCGGACGTGATGGACGCCACCTCCCCGGACACCGGCGTCGACGACTTCTGCTCCTGAGAGAGGTGGGATCGCTCTAAATGGCCTGTCTATACACGCCTCTAGCTAGCTGACTCCCTAGGCTATACACGGCCCTAGCTAGACAAGTCTCTACAAGCTTATAACGCAGAGCGGACCCCGGCGGCCGGACGTGATGGACGCCACCTCCCCGGACACCGGCGTCGACGACTTCTGCTCCTGAGAGAGGTGGGATCGCTCTAAATGGCCTGTCTATACACGCCTCTAGCTAGCTGACTCCCTAGTCTATACACGGCCCTAGCTAGACAAGTCTCTACAAGCTTATAACGCAGAGCGGACCCCGGCGGCCGGACGTGATGGACGCCACCTCCCCGGACACCGGCGTCGACGACTTCTGCTCCTGAGAGAGGTGGGATCGCTCTAAATGGCCTGTCTATACACGCCTCTAGCTAGCTGACTCCCTAGTCTATACACGGCCCTAGCTAGACAAGTCTCTACAAGCTTATAACGCAGAGCGGACCCCGGCGGCCGGACGTGATGGACGCCACCTCCCCGGACACCGGCGTCGACGACTTCTGCTCCTGAGAGAGGTGGGATCGCTCTAAATGGCCTGTCTATACACGCCTCTAGCTAGCTGACTCCCTAGTCTATACACGGCCCTAGCTAGACAAGTCTCTACAAGCTTATAACGCAGAGCGGACCCCGGCGGCCGGACGTGATGGACGCCACCTCCCCGGACACCGGCGTCGACGACTTCTGCTCCTGAGAGAGGTGGGATCGCTCTAAATGGCCTGTCTATACACGCCTCTAGCTAGCTGACTCCCTAGTCTATACACGGCCCTAGCTAGACAAGTCTCTACAAGCTTATAACGCAGAGCGGACCCCGGCGGCCGGACGTGATGGACGCCACCTCCCCGGACACCGGCGTCGACGACTTCTGCTCCTGAGAGAGGTGGGATCGCTCTAAATGGCCTGTCTATACACGCCTCTAGCTAGCTGACTCCCTAGTCTATACACGGCCCTAGCTAGACAAGTCTCTACAAGCTTATAACGCAGAGCGGACCCCGGCGGCCGGACGTGATGGACGCCACCTCCCCGGACACCGGCGTCGACGACTTCTGCTCCTGAGAGAGGTGGGATCGCTCTAAATGGCCTGTCTATACACGCCTCTAGCTAGCTGACTCCCTAGTCTATACACGGCCCTAGCTAGACAAGTCTCTACAAGCTTATAACGCAGAGCGGACCCCGGCGGCCGGACGTGATGGACGCCACCTCCCCGGACACCGGCGTCGACGACTTCTGCTCCTGAGAGAGGTGGGATCGCTCTAAATGGCCTGTCTATACACGCCTCTAGCTAGCTGACTCCCTAGTCTATACACGGCCCTAGCTAGACAAGTCTCTACAAGCTTATAACGCAGAGCGGACCCCGGCGGCCGGACGTGATGGACGCCACCTCCCCGGACACCGGCGTCGACGACTTCTGCTCCTGAGAGAGGTGGGATCGCTCTAAATGGCCTGTCTATACACGCCTCTAGCTAGCTGACTCCCTAGTCTATACACGGCCCTAGCTAGACAAGTCTCTACAAGCTTATAACGCAGAGCGGACCCCGGCGGCCGGACGTGATGGACGCCACCTCCCCGGACACCGGCGTCGACGACTTCTGCTCCTGAGAGAGGTGGGATCGCTCTAAATGGCCTGTCTATACACGCCTCTAGCTAGCTGACTCCCTAGTCTATACACGGCCCTAGCTAGACAAGTCTCTACAAGCTTATAACGCAGAGCGGACCCCGGCGGCCGGACGTGATGGACGCCACCTCCCCGGACACCGGCGTCGACGACTTCTGCTCCTGAGAGAGGTGGGATCGCTCTAAATGGCCTGTCTATACACGCCTCTAGCTAGCTGACTCCCTAGTCTATACACGGCCCTAGCTAGACAAGTCTCTACAAGCTTATAACGCAGAGCGGACCCCGGCGGCCGGACGTGATGGACGCCACCTCCCCGGACACCGGCGTCGACGACTTCTGCTCCTGAGAGAGGTGGGATCGCTCTAAATGGCCTGTCTATACACGCCTCTAGCTAGCTGACTCCCTAGTCTATACACGGCCCTAGCTAGACAAGTCTCTACAAGCTTATAACGCAGAGCGGACCCCGGCGGCCGGACGTGATGGACGCCACCTCCCCGGACACCGGCGTCGACGACTTCTGCTCCTGAGAGAGGTGGGATCGCTCTAAATGGCCTGTCTATACACGCCTCTAGCTAGCTGACTCCCTAGTCTATACACGGCCCTAGCTAGACAAGTCTCTACAAGCTTATAACGCAGAGCGGACCCCGGCGGCCGGACGTGATGGACGCCACCTCCCCGGACACCGGCGTCGACGACTTCTGCTCCTGAGAGAGGTGGGATCGCTCTAAATGGCCTGTCTATACACGCCTCTAGCTAGCTGACTCCCTAGTCTATACACGGCCCTAGCTAGACAAGTCTCTACAAGCTTATAACGCAGAGCGGACCCCGGCGGCCGGACGTGATGGACGCCACCTCCCCGGACACCGGCGTCGACGACTTCTGCTCCTGAGAGAGGTGGGATCGCTCTAAATGGCCTGTCTATACACGCCTCTAGCTAGCTGACTCCCTAGTCTATACACGGCCCTAGCTAGACAAGTCTCTACAAGCTTATAACGCAGAGCGGACCCCGGCGGCCGGACGTGATGGACGCCACCTCCCCGGACACCGGCGTCGACGACTTCTGCTCCTGAGAGAGGTGGGATCGCTCTAAATGGCCTGTCTATACACGCCTCTAGCTAGCTGACTCCCTAGTCTATACACGGCCCTAGCTAGACAAGTCTCTACAAGCTTATAACGCAGAGCGGACCCCGGCGGCCGGACGTGATGGACGCCACCTCCCCGGACACCGGCGTCGACGACTTCTGCTCCTGAGAGAGGTGGGATCGCTCTAAATGGCCTGTCTATACACGCCTCTAGCTAGCTGACTCCCTAGTCTATACACGGCCCTAGCTAGACAAGTCTCTACAAGCTTATAACGCAGAGCGGACCCCGGCGGCCGGACGTGATGGACGCCACCTCCCCGGACACCGGCGTCGACGACTTCTGCTCCTGAGAGAGGTGGGATCGCTCTAAATGGCCTGTCTATACACGCCTCTAGCTAGCTGACTCCCTAGGCTATACATGGCCCTAGCTAGACAAGTCTCTACAAGCTTATAACGCAGAGCGGACCCCGGCGGCCGGACGTGATGGACGCCACCTCCCCGGACACCGGCGTCGACGACTTCTGCTCCTGAGAGAGGTGGGATCGCTCTAAATGGCCTGTCTATACACGCCTCTAGCTAGCTGACTCCCTAGGCTATACATGGCCCTAGCTAGACAAGTCTCTACAAGCTTATAACGCAGAGCGGACCCCGGCGGCCGGACGTGATGGACGCCACCTCCCCGGACACCGGCGTCGACGACTTCTGCTCCTGAGAGAGGTGGGATCGCTCTAAATGGCCTGTCTATACACGCCTCTAGCTAGCTGACTCCCTAGGCTATACACGGCCCTAGCTAGACAAGTCTCTACAAGCTTATAACGCAGAGCGGACCCCGGCGGCCGGACGTGATGGACGCCACCTCCCCGGACACCGGCGTCGACGACTTCTGCTCCTGAGAGAGGTGGGATCGCTCTAAATGGCCTGTCTATACACGCCTCTAGCTAGCTGACTCCCTAGTCTATACACGGCCCTAGCTAGACAAGTCTCTACAAGCTTATAACGCAGAGCGGACCCCGGCGGCCGGACGTGATGGACGCCACCTCCCCGGACACCGGCGTCGACGACTTCTGCTCCTGAGAGAGGTGGGATCGCTCTAAATGGCCTGTCTATACACGCCTCTAGCTAGCTGACTCCCTAGTCTATACACGGCCCTAGCTAGACAAGTCTCTACAAGCTTATAACGCAGAGCGGACCCCGGCGGCCGGACGTGATGGACGCCACCTCCCCGGACACCGGCGTCGACGACTTCTGCTCCTGAGAGAGGTGGGATCGCTCTAAATGGCCTGTCTATACACGCCTCTAGCTAGCTGACTCCCTAGTCTATACACGGCCCTAGCTAGACAAGTCTCTACAAGCTTATAACGCAGAGCGGACCCCGGCGGCCGGACGTGATGGACGCCACCTCCCCGGACACCGGCGTCGACGACTTCTGCTCCTGAGAGAGGTGGGATCGCTCTAAATGGCCTGTCTATACACGCCTCTAGCTAGATGACTCCCTAGGCTATACATGGCCCTAGCTAGACAAGTCTCTACAAGCTTATAACGCAGAGCGGACCCCGGCGGCCGGACGTGATGGACGCCACCTCCCCGGACACCGGCGTCGACGACTTCTGCTCCTGAGAGAGGTGGGATCGCTCTAAATGGCCTGTCTATACACGCCTCTAGCTAGCTGACTCCCTAGGCTATACACGGCCCTAGCTAGACAAGTCTCTACAAGCTTATAACGCAGAGCGGACCCCGGCGGCCGGACGTGATGGACGCCACCTCCCCGGACACCGGCGTCGACGACTTCTGCTCCTGAGAGAGGTGGGATCGCTCTAAATGGCCTGTCTATACACGCCTCTAGCTAGCTGACTCCCTAGTCTATACACGGCCCTAGCTAGACAAGTCTCTACAAGCTTATAACGCAGAGCGGACCCCGGCGGCCGGACGTGATGGACGCCACCTCCCCGGACACCGGCGTCGACGACTTCTGCTCCTGAGAGAGGTGGGATCGCTCTAAATGGCCTGTCTATACACGCCTCTAGCTAGCTGACTCCCTAGTCTATACACGGCCCTAGCTAGACAAGTCTCTACAAGCTTATAACGCAGAGCGGACCCCGGCGGCCGGACGTGATGGACGCCACCTCCCCGGACACCGGCGTCGACGACTTCTGCTCCTGAGAGAGGTGGGATCGCTCTAAATGGCCTGTCTATACACGCCTCTAGCTAGCTGACTCCCTAGGCTATACACGGCCCTAGCTAGACAAGTCTCTACAAGCTTATAACGCAGAATATAATAATATTGCTACAATTCGAAAAATAGCACCTTAAACATTGACGTCATACAATGAAGGAGAGCTTTTTTTTCAATAATCACTTCAGTATAAAACAAAGACTCCCAAGATAATGCTAAGTGATACTCTTCTACCGCTTCTCTTAGCCCACTGATTTGACTAAACATGACTGACTATTGGCTCAACTTGACTCTGTGACTTGACTTAATGAAAAAAAAAACAAATCAATTAAAACATGGTACTGGCAAAAATAAGCAAGAACATTGATTATATATATTGTGGATAAATTGCTCAACCAAAAAAAAAGTGTTAACTCAAAAACAGACGCACACGAAAAAACCCTTTTTTCACAACTAGTTACTAAACAGCGAAATAAAAAAATCTTCTCTTGGTAACTGCTTAGGTAAATGCAGTTACCAAAGTGGACGAAGGGGAATAAACAGATATATTCTTGTCTCTAAGGTCTTAAATTCACTTACCTCTATGGGCTCCGGCGGTGGTTGCGTGGGCTGCGGTTCCGGTTCCGGTTCCGGCTCGACGGCTTCCGGAATGGCGGATATTGAGTCTGTGGTCGTCGCGTCCTTAGTCACGTAGTTAGACGGGAATATTCCTGTTCTGAAACAACATGACCGTTATAAAGTAGGGATTATAACTGATATATTTGTAACTAGCGATCCGCCCCGGCTTCGCATGGGCATAAAAACCCTCCTCTTGAATCACTCTATCTATTTAAAAAAAACGCATCAAAATCCGTTGCGTAGTTTTAAATATTTAAGCATACATAGATATATAGGGACAGAGAAAGCGACTTTGTTTTATACTATGTAGGGATAGCGATTCTTCCATGCTGGTCTTGGGAAAAAAAAACATAGAATGTACCAGCTGCTTCTCTTCCCGCGCAAGCCGTAAAAGTCGACTGAGGGAATCGGCGAATGGGGAAATCATGACATAGGCGATGCGGCCAGCAACACATCACTATTGATTTCCTGTTTCAACTATCATCATGCTAAACGTGGTCTAAGGTCCCTCTAGGCTCTGTCTACCCCGTATGGGATAAAGACGTGATTATATGTATGTATGTCTTTCTAATAAATTAATTGGACACTAGCTGTTCTACCTTCTCCAAAATCAGACTACCGCTTGAAACAGCATAATACGGTTATTGAATAAGGGATTAAACATTGATTTTGAGCTCGTGATGTTTAATCTACCGAGTAATCAGGCCCACTTGATAGAAAGTGATTACCGTAGCCTGCAAAACAAAGAGTGTCACGATGACATTGCCGACCCTGAATGAAATTATTTACGCCCTCATTTCTCTTGGCTAAAAGAATCAAAATAAAATAGAAAAACTATTGTACAAAATAGAAAATCATGTGACATATTCGTGCTCGAACCAATTTGAAACATTAAAGAGACAAGACAAAGCAAGATAAAAATTCTTTGTTACATTAGTAAAAATATACAATAAGGAAATTGTAAACACAGGTCCATACTAATATTATAAATGCGAAAGTCTGTCTGTCTGTCACCTCTTCACGGCTCAACTGCTGGACCGATTGTGATGAAATTCGGTAGGGATGTAGTTAACGACCTGAGGTCAAACATAGGCTACTTTTGGGCGCGATATAACCGAGTCCCACGCGGGGCGGAGCCGCGGGGAACAGCTAGTAATACAACAAAGAAACCATACCTGATGCCAATCCTGCCCGTCCACCAGTCGCCGTCCCTCCGTATAACTTCAATCCTCTCGCCGGCTTCGAACGTCAAATCTCCCGGCTCGGAGGACACGTAAGGGTAAGCCGCTATGTAGAAGTCACCACCTTCTGAAAATTATATCCATCCTTGATTTGACCAATAACAAGTACGCATAGGAACTATGAACAAAATCCAAGCCTTTTTGTACAAAATCATTTGCTATATAAAACGCCTTTAGTTGGTAAATACATGGTTATATATACTTCCATATCCATACTTCCATACAAATATTATGAATGCGAAAGTTTGTCTGTCTGTCTGTCACCTCTTCACGGCTAAACTGCTGGACCGATTGTGATGAAATTTGATAGGGATGTAGTTAACAACCTGAGGTCAAACATAGGCTATATGTATTTATATTTTGGGCGCGATATAACCGAGTGCACTAGAAACATATTCCACCCATTCGAAGCCGGGGCGGGTCACTAGTTTACGAATAAACTTAAATGGAAATATGATTTTTTTTCCACTTTCCATACAAACAACTCACCGACTACTGGCATGGCGCCTCCCAAATCGTTCGATATTTCCGCCTCTGGCACCTCGGCTATACCTGAAATTACAAATTTATTATTAACTAGCTGTTGCCCGAGGTTTCGCTCCAGTGGGAATTCCGGGATAAAGCCTATGTGTTGTTCCAGGGTCTAAGCAATCACCATTCCAAATTTCAGCCAAATCGGTTAAGCCGTTATAGACGACCTCCGTGGCGTAATGGTTAACATGCCTGACCGCTACTCAGGTCCCGGGTTCGATCCCCGGTCAGGTCAAGATGAAAAATGATCTTTTCCTGATTGACCTGGGTCTTGGATGTTTATCTATTATTTTTTATAAAATATAGTATCGTTGAGTTAGTATCTCATAACACAAGTCTTGAACTTACTTTGGGGCTAACTCAATCTGTGTAATTTGTCCCTATATATCTATTTATTGATTGGAAATTAACTTTCTATACCTGAAGTTACAAGTTTATTAATAACTAGCTGTTGCCCGGGGTTTCGCTCCTGTGGTAATTCCGGGATAAAGTGTACGTGTACTTTGGGGCTTACTCAATCTGAGTGATTTGTCCCTATAAGGTGGACACAAATCAACTGCAAATATTTTAAGGGCAGATACAGACCACTATACTGAACAACTTTTCCAAATAAAATTATATCGAAATACGAAATTTTATTTTTCACTCTCCATACTAAACTAGATCAGCTGATTCTCAATTTGTATGGGAGGTCAAAATTTTTTTTTCATATTTCGACATAAGTTCATTTGGGAAACTTGTTCAGTTTAGTGGTCTGAATCTGCCCTGTAAATATTTGCAGTTGATTTAAATTCACCTTATATATCTATTTAACTATTTATTAATAAAAAAAATTACCTTCAAGTTGTGTCTTGGTCTCGATGGGTTCAACGACCTCAGCAGCGTAAGCAGCTGTCGCGTTGATATCCTCCACGTAGGACTCCGGAAACCAGCCCGATTGACCTGACATTTTCATCTATTACTAGCTGTTCCCCGCGGTTTCACTCGCCATTAGTGTGTATGTACTATATCCTATAACCTTCCCCAAGAATCAAGCTATCGTATGCAGAAAGAATTCTTCAAATCCGACCTGTAGTTCTAAAGTTATAAGCGTTCAAACAAACAAACTAACAAACTACAAACTCTTCATCTATTACTAGCTGTTCCCCGCGGTTTCACTCGCCATTGGTTTATATTTACTAAATTCTATAACCTCCCTCAATATATAAATTCTTCTTTTTTTTTAAGGTGATACCTCGGTGAACACTAGCGCCACCGTCATTTAAAAATCATTACTCACTGAAAACACAAGTTATCAAAAATCCCTCTGCTGTAATTATGGTTCTGGGTCTGAAGTTAATTTTAATCATATTCAATTATTAAATTATAGTTCCATATAGTTACAAATTGCAAAACTGCTAAAAGTGGCCGTTTTAAGCAATAATGCAATTTGTAACTATAGGGAATTATAATTTAACAATTTAATATGTTTAAAATTAACTTCAGATCCAGAACCATAATTACAGCAGAGGGATTTTTGATAACTTGTGTTTTCAGTGAGTAGTGATTTTTAAATGACGGTGGCGCTAGTGGTCACCGAGGTATCACCTTAACCTTTATTGTACAAAATACAAAATATAAAGTACAAAAATTCTTCTTCTGCCTTGCCTTATTATTTGGGGTCGGCACTCCTTATACATTTTCGCCGCAACGCTCTAAATTGGGCTTCCTCAATATATAAATATATATACATACATACATACATACATATCATCACGCCTGTCTCCCGTAGGGATATAACTAAATATATATAACTAAAGCTTAATCACTACATAGTATATAACAAAGTCGCTTTCTCTGTCCCTATATCCCTATGTATGCTTAATCAATCTTTAAAACTACGCAACGGATTTTGATGCGGTTTTTTTAATATATAGTGATTTGAGAGGAAGTTTTTATGCCCATGCGAAGCCGAGTCGGATCGCTAGTATTAATTAAAGCTAAATAGTTTTATTATTAGAACTTTTATAACTTTAAAACTACTGGTCGAATTTGAGAAATTCTTTCTGCAAATGATAGCCTGATTCTTGCATATAATTATAGGCTACATATATTTATTTACATTTGTACAAAATACTCCTAATGTACATTAGGAGTACCCGAAATCGGCGAGCGTGTATGACGAGAGTGATGAGTGTGGAGGAGGCGAGAGAGGTATGTAAGGATCGTAGCCAATGGAAATCTCTAGTCTCTGCCTACCCCTACGGGAGACAGGCGTGATGATATGTATGTATGTATGTACAAAATACATAATGTATCGTACAATAGGCGGACTTAATGCTAAAAGCATTATCTGACAGTCAACTTACAATACAAGACAAAAGTTCTTTATTGCACCAGTAAAATCCATACTAATATTATAAATGCGAAAGTCTGTCTGTCTGTCACCTCTTCACGGCTAAACTACTGGACCGATTGTGATGAAATTTGGTAGGGATGTAGTTAACGACCCGAGGTCAAACATAGGCTACTTTTGGGTGCGATATAACCGAGTCCCACGCGGGGCGAAGCCGCGGGGAACAGCTAGTATACAATAAGGAAATTACAAACACAAATAATACAATAGGCAGCCTTATCGCTAATGCAATCTCTTCCAGACAACCTAAATATAAAGTGATTGTTGACAAAAGAATACGTGGCGCAGAAAATTTACAATCACGGGCGAGTGATAAACAAGTTTAAACATGTATAAATTTAAACAACTATATCTTACCTCTGGCGGTACCCCATCGCCAGCCAGGCTCGGCATCACCTCTAGGCGCAGTGGCGTCGCTCACCTACAGACATACATCATTACCATCATTTCAGCCGCAGGCTGTCCACTGCTGGACATAGGTCTCCCAACAGAATTTAGAAACATTAACAAGAAGTGGCATAGCGCACAAAAAGCGTGTCACTGGTTTAGCTTGCGAGCCAACGTTTCATTCTGAAAAAATGGGCGGGGAATTTGATTGCGTCATTTATTGCCACTGCTATAGGTCGATAAAGAATATAAGATAACATTATTATATTAAAGAACCGACTTGACATTCCGGTTATAAGAAAAACGGTGCCGAGAGGTTATCCTATACTATTAAACGAGCAATATATCCTATACTATTAAACGAGCAATATATCCTATACTATTAAACTAGCAATATATCCTATACTATCAAACGAGCAATAAATTTGTTTGTACTCGCGTTTTTGGAAACGGCTCTAATGATTTCTTTGAAATTTTAAACATAAGTTCTTATATATTCAGAAAGATAATCTAGCTAGGTTCCATGTCTGGAAAAATTCATTTTACCCATATTTTCACGCAAAATGATAGACAATCTTTTTGCCCAAAAATTTCGCTCGTTTTTGCATAAAACCAGGATCTGCATATAATAGATTAGATGTAGCCCGCGACTTCGTCGGTGTGGACTTCGTTCCCGTTCCCGTGGGAATTTCGGAAATCCCCGTTTCTTATATATATATGTTTCGTATGTATATATAGTATACAAAGTTTGTCATGGCAATAACCAACACAATAAAAGAATAGAGAAGGAGCGAAATTTTTTAAAATGCTTGAATTTTTTTTCTTTAGTAGGAATAAGGTTCCTTGATACCAGAAATAAATCTCAGATTTTTAGAATCAGCCAATTATTTTAAATGAAATATTATATTTTAATTACAAATTAATGGAGCCGTTTTGCGGTCTATTCCTTTGCTTCGTTCGGTAAAAAAAAACAAATGTCATTGTCATGTTGGTTTTGGTTGTCATTGAAATATAATATTATACTTAAAATAATTGGCTGATTCTAAAAGTCTGAGATTTTTTTCTGGTATCAAGGAACCTTATTCAAACCGACAGAAAAAAAATCATGCGTTCTAAAAATTTTCACTTCTACCCTATTATCCAATTTGGTGCATTCGTCCAAAATTGCAATATATTTTCAAACATACTCAAGCCATTTCATTCAAATGACGCTAACTTTCGACGATTTTAATTAAAAATTTTCAATCATAGTGGCGCCAATTATGGGCAGCAAAAGGAATTAAACTTTTTTCTTAGACAATGGGACCACATGGTAACAGCTAACTAACAAATAGATCTGTTTGTGTGTCTGTCTCACCAGATCTCCGGGCTGCAGGCTCAGTTCGTCCACAGTTCTCGCCGTAAACTCGTACACGCATCGCCATCTAGCGGACGAAGTCGAATTCGTCGTTGCTGGAATCGATGGTACCGCCTCCGTTGCTAGAACAACAAAAAAAGTTAATAATCTATATATATACCTCGACGACCTCCGTGGCGTAATGGTTAACATGCCTGACCGCTACTCAGGTGTTCCCGGGTTCGATCCCCGGTCAGGTCAAGATGAAAAATGATCTTTTCTGATTGACCTGGGTCTTGGATGTTTATCTATATATGTATTTGTTATAAAATATAGTATCGTTGAGTTAGTATCCCATAACACAAGTCCCGAACTTACTTTGGGGCTAACTCAATCTGTGTGATTTGTCCCTATATATTTGTTTATTATTTACTAGCTGTTCCCCGCGGCTCCGCCCGCATGGAACTCGGTTATATCGCGCCCAAAAGTAGCCTATGTTTGACCTCAGGTCGTTAACTACATCCCTACCAAATTTCATCACAATCGGTCCACCCGTTTAGCCGTGAAGAGGTGACAGACAGACAGACAGACTTTCGCATTTATAATATTAGTATGGATTTATATACTCTCTGACGTGGTTCCTTTAACGACCACCAGATGGCAGCCGGGAAAAACGGCTAAACGTGCCTTCCGAAGCACGAAATCATCTTTATTATCAGACAATCAGGTGATTCAAAGCCCGCAATGTCCTAACCAAACTGGAAACAACTGAACGAAGTATGATTCCCGTGGGAATCGAACCCATGACCTCCGGGTCTACAGGGATTATATCCTATTAATATTATAAACGCGAAATTTTGTAAGAATGTATTAGAGACGTTTGTTCGTACTCTAGTGTATTTGTTTGTTACTCTTTCACAGGAAAACGGCTGAACCGGTTTGGCTGAAATTCGGAATGGAGATTGCTAAGACCCTGGAACAACACATAGGTTACATTTTATCACGGAATTCCCACGGAAACGGAGCCCCACGCAACAGCTAGTTGAAGCTAAAATGAAATTTTATAATAAACTAGCTGTTCCCCGCGGCTCCGCCCGCGTGGGACTCGGTAATATCGCGCCCAAAAGTAGCCTATGTTTGACCTCAGGTCGTCAACTACATCCCTACCAAATTTCATCACAATCGGTCCATCCGTTTAGCCGTGAAGAGGTGACAGACAGACAGAAAGACAGACAGACAGACAGACAGACAGACTTTCGCATTTATAATATTAGTATGGATTGACGTAATACTTCCACAACTAAGTTTACATTGCAACGCAATAATTTGACTTTTAATTTGCAACTTATTTATTTTTCATCACTATCACTACATACATACATATAATCACGTCTTTATCCCATGCGGGGTAGACAGAGCCTAGAGCCATGACCTTAGGCCACGTTTAGCATAATGGTAGTTGAAACAGGAAATCAATAGTGATGGGTTGCTGGCCGCATCACCTAAATTAATAATTTCCCCATTCGGCGATTCCCTCAGACGACTTTTACGGCTTGCGCGGGAAGAGAAGCAGCTGGTACATTCTATGTTTTTCTTTTTCTCCCAGACCAGCATGGAAGCAATCTATCACTACATAGTATAAAACAAAGTAAAAAGAGACAATAAAAGAAAGAGAGAATCAGAAAAGAAAGAGAAAAATAAAGAAAGGAAAGAGAAAATAAAGAAGGGAAAGAGAAAAATAAAGAAAGGAAAGAGAAAAATAAACAAAGGAAAGAGAAAAATAAAGAAAGGAAAGAGAAAAATAACGAAGACAAAGAGAAAAATAAAGAAAGAAAAGAGAAAAATAAAGAAAGAAAAGAGAAAAATAAAGAAAGGAAAGAGAAAAATAAAGAAAGGAAAGAGAAAAATAACAGAGAGAGACATAATAACTCACCCGTGGCAGTGTCAGCGTCGCCCCAGGCGTCTTCAGCGACCGCCCCGTCGTCGCCCCACGCCGACTCCGACGCGCCCCACGCCGATTCTGAGTACAAGTTGATATACACTGACTGAATTTACAAGGGTTGAAATGTTTGTTATATGTTATACATTGTGTAGGCTTCATTATTCTTTATGTTTTCGATATATCATTTAACTTTTTTGGAGTTTTTATGGAGTTTTCGGCGGGATAGTTAACTGTCGCTATGTCCGCGCTGTATTTAATTTCCAAAACTTAGGTTTTATTCGAGTATTTGTGCTTATAATATTGGTGGATTATTATTCGCTAAGTGTTCGTGAACAAGCGTGAGTGTTGGGAAGTGGTACAGTGTCGATTACGTGTCGTTTTATCTTTGTCCCCAAAATCTCCAAGTTAACTTAGCCATCTGACTGACTCACTTGACTAGACTAGACTACTGACTTGACTTTTTGACTTGACTTGACTAAAGTAGGACTGAAGAAGATTACTAAATTGAAGAAAGGCCTTAAAGAACTAGTTTCCATGGCCGTAAAAAGTATTTGAAAAAAAAAAAAAAATCATTCATCTGCTCAACGAAATAATACACTAGGATTAAAGGTTGATTGCTCTATCATGCAAGCTATATATATGTGGGAAAATATGTTATACTATATTTAGTGTAATAGTGTAACATATTTCGTTAAATTTCTTAGTCAGACACTACAATGTGCAGGGTCGATATCTTGGTCAACTGCTAAACGAAAACACAAGGATGTGTAGGGTCAACTGCCAAAGATGTCCATTAGACTTGTATTCTAAAATCCATAGCCATACTTCCATTCTTCAATACTAATATTATAAATGCGAAAGTCTGTCTGTCTGTCACCTCTTCACGGCTAAACTGCTGGACCGATTGTGATGAAATTTGGTAGGGATGTAGGTAACGATCTGAGGTCAAACATAGGCTACTTTTGGGCGCGATATAACCGAGTCCCACGCGGGGCGGAGCCGCGGGGAACAGCCAGTTGATACATAAGTGTAAAAGCCGACGTGTTTAGTGACATTCGTCAACCACCGCGGTGTGCAGGGTCCACTCACCGCTCTGCCACGCCTCGGCCGGCGCCGTCCTCCTCTCCTGGTACTCGGCCCGCTTCGCCTCATACAACTCCCATACTTTGGCACATTTCTCAGTCAGCTGTTGTACCGTATCGTTCAGAGACGCCAATTGTTGTTGATTTGAGTCCAAATCGGATTTCTTCGTCTCCACTATGGCTTTTGTCGCTTCGATCTACGTCAAAAAAAAAACATACATACATATAAGCAAGTCTTTATCCCATAAGGGGTAGAAATTCAAATTGTTTATTTTCAATATAGGATATTCTTATCACTTATTGACGTCAATTGTTACTTATTTTAAGTTTACCAGTAGACAGAGCCTAGAGCTATAAGACCTTAGGCCACGTTTAGCATGATGGTAGTTGAAACAGGAAATCAATAGTGATGGGTTGCTAGCCGCATCGCCTATGTCATCATTTTTCCATTCGCCGATTCCCTCAGACGACTTTTACGGCTTGCGCGGGAAAAGAAGCAGCTGGTACATTCTATGTTTTTCTTTCTCTCCCAGACAGACTCAACTCCCAGAAATAACAATAATATAACATACATCTCCGTTCTCCAGTTGAGAGTGAAATTATAAAAAAAAAAAACAAATCAAATAAAGACGATACCTCGGTGAACACTAGCGCCACCGTCATTTAAAAATCATTATTCACTGAAAACACAAGTTATCAAAAATCCGTGTTATGTAATTAAGTTTCTGGATCTGAAGTTAATTTTAAACATATCAAATTGTTATATTATAGTTCCATATAGTTACAAATTGCAAAACTGTTAAGCAATATTGCAATTTGTAACTATAGGGAAGGGTTTTGGCACCAAGCTAAAGTCGCTCAGTTATCGTCATTGTATTTATTTTCTGATATTTGTGTTTTATCGAGTATTTGTTCATAATAAAGGTGGATTATTATTCGCTAAGTGTTCGTGAACAAGCGTGAGTGTTGGGAAGTGGTACAATGTCGTATAAGTCACTTTAATCCTTGTCACCAAAATCTCCCAAGATAAAGCTAAGTGAAACTTCCACCGCTTCACTTAGCCCCTGACTAACTTGACTAGACATGACTACTGACTTGACTGTGACTCGCTCGACAAAATGAAGAACATTTATCTAAAACTTGATACTGGCAAAATCCATACTAATATTATAAATGCGAAAGTCTGTCTGTCTGTCTGTCACCTCTTCACGGCTAAAATGCTGGACCGATTGTGATGAAATTTGGTAGGGATGTAAGTAACGACCTGAGGTCAAACATAGGCTACTTTTGGGCGCGATATAACAGAGTCCCACGCGGGGCGAAGCCGCGGGGAACAGCTAGTAAGCTATATGTTTGATTGCCATATTGTGGATTATATCCACATGAAAAAAAAAAACTATAGGGAACTATAATTTAGTATGTTCCTATGGGTCTGGTTTCTGTAAAAAGGGTTACGGAGGTCAGACGGCAGTCGCTCCATTGTAATAACCAGTTCCGCCAAATCAGGACCATGATTAATAGCGTACCCTGGGCTCTGAAGCGTAAGCTGAAGTACCTTACCTAGTTAAAAAAAAAGTATACATTTATTTTGATGTAATAAAGAATTTTTCTATTCTATTCTGAAGATGCAACCAGGAAACACGCTCGGACGAAGAAGAGAATCAGTTGATTCAATTTTGTATGGGAGTTATTTTCTATAGGAATCGAAGGCAGTCTTCAAACAAACGCTTTAACCACTGGGCCACAGAGGGAGCTAGTTATTTTTCTTTTTTATTTGATGTGGCTTTAATCCACAATATGGCAATCAAACTTATAGCTTATTTTTGCCAGTATCAAGTTTTATAAATGTTCTTCATTTTGTCGAGTCACAGAGCCAAGTCAAGTCAGTAGTCATGTCTAGTCAAGTTAGTCAAGGGCTGAGTGAAGCGGTGGAAGTTTCACTTAGCTTTATTTATCTTGGGAGATTTTGGTGACAAGGATTTAAGTCACTTATACGACATTGTACCACTTCCCAACACTCACGCTTGTCCGAACACTTAGCGAATAATAATCCACCTTTATTATGAACAAAATACTTGAAAAAACACAAATATTAGAAAATAAATACAATGACGATAACTTAGCGACTTTAGCTTGGCGCCAATACCTTCGAGGCAGCTAGTTAATAACAAAATTTTTACCTTGTCCCGCAACTGTTTGAGTGTAATTTCCATCATGTTAAGCTTTCCATCCTCTCCGGCGCCTTGGGAAGCTTTTGCCTGTAGAAATTAAAAAAAAATTAAGATTTTTACTATCATAGTATAAAACAAAGTAGCTTTCTTTGTCCCTATGTCCCTTTGTATGCTTAAATCTTTAAAACTACGCAACGGATTTTGATGCGGTATTTGTAATAGATAGAGTGATTCAAGAGGAAGGGTTTTATGCCCATGCGAAGCCGGGGCGTAATGGTTAACATGCCTGACCGCTACTCAGGAGGTCTCGGGTTCGATCCCCGGTCAGGTCAAGATGAAAAATGATCCTTTTCTAATTGACCTGGGTCTTGGATGTTTATCTATATATGTATTTGTTATAAAATATAGTATCGTTGTGTTAGTATCCCATAACACAAGTCTCTAACTTACTTTGGGGCTAACTCAATCTTTGTGATTTGTCCCTATTTTTTTTTTTTTATTAAGCATACAAAGGGACATAGGGACAGAAAAAGCGACTTTGTTTCATACTATGTAGTGATATAGCTTAAAAAAATACCACTTTACGTACCTTAGCATCTAGTTCGGCCTTCTCCTTGTTGAGAGCTATTTGTTTAGCGTTTAACTCTTTAACTTTAGCCTTAAGCTGTTGCATCTCGGACATACTTGTGTCGCGGTCCGATCTGTTGGCAAAACGTTTATTTATTTAAATACTAGCTGTTCCCCGCGGCTCCGCCCCGCGTGGGACTCGGTTATATCGCGCCCAAAAGTAGCCTATGTTTGACCTCAGGTCGTTAACTACATCACAATCGGTCCAGCAGTTTAGCCGTGAAGAGGTGACAGACAGACAGACTTTCGCATTTATAATATTAGTATGGATGTACACTGAAATAACATAGGAAACTTAAGATCAGGAAATTTAGTACAAGGGTGCTACTTCACTATCATTACATTGTACAAAACAAAGTCGCTTTCTCTGTCCCTATGTCCCTTTGTATGCTTAAATCTTTAAAACTACGCAACGGATTTTGATGCGGTTTTGTTTGTTATTCAATTTGTGGCGCCACTTCTTCTCCACTTGCGCTTTGGAAGTGGTGGTAAACTTAAAATAAGTAACAATTGACGTCAATAAGTGATAAGAATATCCTATATTGAAAATAAACAATTTGAATTTGAATTTAGAGAAAGATTTTTAGGCCCATGCGAAGCCGGGGCGGGTCGCTAGTATTTCTATAGAAAAATATTATGTAAATCAATTTTCAAACTAACGCACAGCATATTTGTAAGGTAAAATATTTAGATTTATTAAAATATATCTATAGCCACTCTTTAAAAAAAGTACCTATAGAACATAAATTGGTGGCAGCGGTGGGATACAGTCATCAGCTAAATTAGATATCACATGTAGAGCGGTTACCTCATCCCGTCCTTGGTACACTTGGCGGCCGCCACCGCAGTCCTGGTCACGTTGAAGAAACTTATCATAATTACGTTAATTGGTGGCAGCGGTGAATGCAAACATTAGCTAAGTTAAATATCACATGGCAAGCGGTCACCTCATCCCTTCGTTAGTAAACTTGGTTTAAAGACCCAGTCATTGGTGTACCTATAAAACTAATTGGTGGTAGCGGTGGGATACAAGTAGCGGTGGGATACAAACATTACCTAAGTTAGATATCACATGTAAAGCGGTTACCCCATCCCGTCGATGGTACACTTGGCGGCCGCTACCGCAATCCTGGTTTCCCGGATGTCCTTAGCCAAGTCCCCCTTAGATATCACATGTCAAGCGGTTTCCTTTTACCATTCCCGTCGATGATACACTTGTTTCGTATTAAAGAAACTAATCACTTATCATAATTACGTTAATTGATGGCAGCGGAGGGATACATTAGTTAAGTTAGATATCATATGGCAAGCGGTCACCTCATCCCTTCGTTAATTCACAGTGGTTCTTAGACACAGTCATTGTGGTACCTATAAAATATCAATTGGTGGCAGCGGTACGTTAAAAACATTACCTAAATTAGATAACACATAATTAGATATCTTAAGGAGCGCTTCTCCTTCGCCCGTCCTGCGGATATACCTTGCCGTTCCCACCTTAGAACCCTTCTCAAATTCCCTACTCATCGTTCCGATACTTACTCCTATTCCTTTTCGGTCCATGCTGTTAGGTTGTGGAATTCATTGCCAGCCGACATACGAGACTCAAAATCTATCTCTGTTTTCAAGAAACGCATAAAGGATATTATCTTTCTTTAGCATAATAAATGTATATTTAGTCTAAGTAAGTATATTTGTATTTATATGGTATATATATTTATTTAAGTATGTATGTACTTATGTATGTATGTTTATTATATTATAATATTCTAGTACACGCCTGTTACCCTTTTCTTCTCGTTTCCTCTCTTGGGTCTGCTGGAAGAGATTTCTTTAGAAATAAGCAGCACCCTTGTACTAATGTTCTTTATTCTATGTTCTTTTCTTTTGTATATTTTTCTGTGTACATGAATTTGGAAATAAATAAATAACACAAAGCAAGCGGTCACCTCATCCCTTCGTTAGTACACTTGTTTCTTAGACACAGACATTGGTGTACCTATAAAACTGATGGCAGCGGTGGGATACATTACCTAAGATAGATATCACATGTAAAGCGGTTACCTCATCCCGTCGATGGTACACTTGGCGGCGGCCACCGCTGTCCTGGTCTCCCGGATGTCTTTCGCTAGGTTCCCGGCCCTCACTGTCACCGTATTAAGTTCCGCTGACAGAGTCTGACTTTTGGCTTTCAGAGCTAAGACTTTGGACTGCTCTTCTGTCCTCATGGCTTCCAACTCGCGAATCCTGGGCAGGGAAATGTAGTTACACGTACAGTTACACGGTCAATCGACCGTGCACACGCTGGTGTCAGAATTCTCCGTCTCTCGGCCTCTGACGTGGTCTCTTTGACGACTACCAGATGGCAGCCGGGACCGACGGCTTAACGTGCCTTCCGAAGCACGGAATCATCTTTATTGTCAGACAATCAGGTGATTCAAGCCTGCAATGTCCCAACCAAACTGGAAACAACTGAACAAAGTATGCTTCCCGTGGGAATCGAACCCACGACGCCCGTGTCTACAGGCAAACGTCTTAACCACTGGACCACATAAAGAGGCAGTTACTTAATAAAGATGTATTCATAATATAGGCTCCTATTTAGAGGACTGAAGAAGGTCGTCATATTGTCTGTGTACTTGTCATACTGGAAATTCATAGGGGAGGCCTGTGTCTAGCAGTGGACTACCGCAGGCAAAAATGATGATAATAGGCAATTTTCAAAGAAAATGAATTTGTTCCTTTTAATGTCAATAGATGGCGCCACGAGAATCGTTTTAATTTAGAACTACTTACTTATTTTCCGGGCAAATAAGTGAATAAATATAATATGATTTTTTAATTATCATACTCTAACAAGCTGATTTAATGCGAAATTTAATAAGGTATCGAATTTTGAATCACAGTGTCTCAAATGATTCAATGATGGCGTTCAGTAAGCGAAGAAGAAACGCGTCAATTTGTAATGTACTAAAACACTAAAATCATACTCTAATAAGCTGATTTAATGCGAAATTTAATAAGGTATCGAATTTAGAATCACAGTGGCTCAAATGATTCAAAGATGGCGTTCAGTAAGCGAAGAAGAAACGCGTCAATTTGTCAATTACGGAACCCTAAAAAGGACATTTGTACTATTATATAATAGGATTATTTAATCTATGATTATAATGATACAATTAACTACAAGGCCTTAAAGAACTTGTATCCAGGGCCGTAAAGCTTTAAAAAAAAACAATTAACTACACGTGCGAATTCGGAGCGGGCAACTAGTTATTTACAAGTTAAAATCTCACCTCTTCTTCTCCCACTCCAACTGACACTGTCTTTCCATCTCTTTCCTGGCGGCTTCACGTTTCTCCTATAATAAAATAATTAAATAAATATATATAAATCAACTGCAAATATTTTAATGGCAGATTCAGACCACTAAACTGAACAACTTTCCCAAATAAACTTATATCGAAATACGAAAATATTTTTTTGACCTCCCATACAAACTGAGAATCAGCTGATCTAGTTTAGTATGGAGAGTGAAAAATAAAATTTCGTATTTCGATATAAGTTTATTTGGAAAAGTTGTTCAGTATAGTGGTCTGTATCTGCCCTTAAAATATTCGCAGTTGATTTGTGTCCACCTTGTATATAGGGACAAATCACATCAGATTGAGTTAGCCCCAAAGTAAGTTCGAGACTTGTGTTATGTGATACTAACTCAACAATCTATCTAATACATGAAATTCCCGTGTCACAATGTTAGTTACCTTACTCCTCCGAAACGGCTTTACTGATTTTTAACCAAATTTTATATGCATATTCAGTAGGTCTGAGAATCGGCTACTATCTATTTTTCATACCCCTAAGTGATAAGGGTTGTACACCCTTAAATTACCTAGATATCCATATCCATACTAATATTATAAATGCGAAAGTCTGTCTGTCTGTCTGTCACTCTTCACGGTTAAACTGCTGGACCGATTGTGATGAAATTTGGTAGGGATGTAGTTAACGACCTGAGGTCAAACATAGGCTACTTTTGGGCGCGATATAACCGAGTCCCACGCGGGGCGAAGCCGCGGGGAACAGCTAGTAATTTATATGGCAAAACAACGTTTGCGGGTCAGCTAGTATCACTACATAGTATAAAACAAAGTCGCATTCTCTGTCCCTATGTATGCTTAAATCTTTAAAACTACGCAACGGATTTTGATGCGGTTTTTTTTAATAGATAGATTGATTCAAGAGGAAGGTTTTTATGCCCATGCGAAGCCGGGGCGGGTCGCTAGTTATATATATATATAAATATATATATAGGCCAATATGTTGTCTGTCAACAAGTGATAAGAATATCACATATTCAGAATAAACAATTTCATTACATTTTGTTTAGTTGTTTCCAGTTTGGTTAGGACATTGCAGGCTTGAATCACCTGATTGTCTGACAATAAAGATGATTCCGTGCTTCGGAAGGCGCGTTAAGCCGTTGGTCCCGGCTGCCATCTGGTAGTCGTTAAAGGAGGCCGAGAGGCGGTTCCGAAGAACTCTGACACCAGGATGTGCATGGTCGATTGAACACGTCACCTGCATAAAATAATAATGGCGATCCATACCTGCTCTTCTTTCTGTTTCCGCATAAGTTCATCCTGCTCCCTCTTCTGGGCTTCCAATCGTGCCTTCTCCCTCTTTTCCGACTCTTCCCTCTCTTTCCTTTCGCGTTCAGCCTGTGACCACCAATATATATCTATACTTATATTATAAAGAGGTAAGTATTGTATTTTTAACCGACTCCAAAAAAAGGAGGAGGTTCTTAATTCGTCGGAATGTTTTATTTTATTTTCGTGTGTATGTTTGTAATGAATAAACTCAAAAACTAATGTGACGATTTCAAAAATTCTTTCACCATCGGATAGCTACATTCAGCCCAAATGACATAGGCTAAGTATGTACCACGGGCGAAGCCGGGGTAGATTGCTAGTATGCTAATATAATAAAGCTGAAGAGTTTGTTTGTTTGAACGCTTATAACTTTAAAACTACTGGTCGGATATAAAAAAATATATTTCTGCATATGATACCCTGATTCTTGCGGAAGGTTAAAGGCTAAAGTACATACACACTAATGGCAAGTGAAACCGCGGGGAACAGCTAGTGTAATAATATAAGCTGTTTGTCTTCCTACTAACAAATCTATTTTTCCTTTTTTTGTATCCTTAACTATCCCACTGTGACTTACGGGCGAGTGTTCTTAGACATGTTCGATGAATATCGGTTGATAAAAGCTCTGGGGGTATAAGTGGGGATAATACCTTATATCTGCAAATAATATGTGGGGTGGGGGAATCAGTGGACCCTCACTACTAAAAACTAATTGTGTCGTGGGTTTTTTTTTTAAATTTTTAATTTAGTGTTATTATGAAATTTGGTATTGAGGTGGCTGATACCTTGGATTAAAACATAGGGTACTTTTACCCCGAGAAATACGCGATTCCCGTAGGTTTTGTCAAAAGTCTAATAGTCAAAGTAGATGGCGCTGCTGTGTATAAAAAACCGCGGGGTACAGCTAGTAGATACTAAAAACTCATGGCATATTACCTCTGCCTCCTGGATTGCGTTGAAAAAGAAAAAAATATATGTAAATATATGAAGATATACTGTTAAGACGATACCTCGGTGAACACTAGCGCCACCATCATTTGTAAATCATTATTCACTGAAAACATAAGTTATCCAAAATCCGTGTTATGTAATTAAGGGTCTGGATCTGAAAACTGAATTTGAAACTATGTTAATATGTTTGAAATTAACTTCAGATCCAGAACCATAATTACATAACACGGATTCTTGATAACTTGTGTTATCAGTGAATAATGATTTTTAAATGATGGTGGCGCTAGTGTTCACCGAGGTCACCGTGGTCTAAGCTTTTGCTTTACGATCCAGAGGTCATGGGTTCGAGTCCTATGGGAAGCATACTTCGTAAAAGTTTTTTTCCAATCTTAAAGGACATTGCTCACCACTTCACTTTAAATTAGCTTTGACGATCTTTTTGATCTCCCCTCTTCTCTCTCTCTCTCTATCTCTATCTCTCTATATTTTTCTATCACCCTCTCACCTTCTCCTTAATCCTGGCGTCAGCTAGCTGAGATCTCCTTCTCTCTAACTCTGCCTGTCCTCGCGCCATGTTCTCCCTTCTTCTCTCTTCGTATGACGTGGCACTAGTTATTGATGTCACTGATTCACGTCTAAATAAAAAAAATAATATTATGATTTTACAGTTAATTATTCAAATCAGTACATGTTACAAAATCTTGCACACCCTGGTGTCTAATTTTTTAATCCGCCTATCTGACACAGACATGGTTTGTTTAACGATCAACAAAATAAACATAGTGTCACGTCTTTTTCCTTTGCGGGGTAGACAGAGCCCTATGTCCACAAGACACAAATAAAACAAAACCATAGCGCGGTTTAACTTCCAATCAATATATAAACTTCCTTTGTACCTTACCTAGTTTTTAACAAAATTATGTATACATTTGTTTGGTGCAATAAAGAAATTTTCTATTCTATTCTTCCCCCCTTTTTTCCCCCATTTTCCCCCCAATCAAAGAAGCTCTCAACAAAAAATTCTAATAAAATCAAGGAACACGTGTGCCAAGTTCATTATGATCCGTTCAGAAATGCGAGCTCTAGCCCGGAACAAACAGACAGTAATGGCGTAATGGTTAACATGCCTGACCGCTACTCAGGTGGTCCCAGGTTTGATCTCCGGTCAGGTCAAGATGAAAAATGATCTTTTCCTGGTTGGCCTGGGTCTTGTATGTATTTGTTATAAAATACAGTATCGTTGAGTTAGTATCCTATAACACAAGTCTTGAACTTACTTTGGGACTAACTCAATCTGTGTGATTTGTTCCTATATATATATATAGGTTGAGATAAACATCCAAGACCCAGGCAGTAATATATATATATATATATATATATTTATTACTAGCGACCCGCCCCGACTTCGCATGGGCATAAAAACCTTCCTCTTGAATCACTCTATCTATTAAAAAAAAACCGCATCAAAATCCCTTGCGTAGATTTAAAGAATTAAGCATACAACAAGACATAGGGACAGAGAAAGCGACTTTGTTTTATACTATATAGTGATAGTGATTTTATTTACTTAGACATCCGAACTTGGCATAATATTTGCAAATTCCAGTACAATTTTTTTATCAAAAACTCAAAACTAAATAAATAAATAAATAATTTCTTTATTTTTCTCTTCACAAATAAGTTTTATGTAAAACTTAAAGCTATAGGCAAAACACTTATTGTTAACAATTTTGGCATTACTTTGTGAAGAGACTAGTTCCTGAAATAGGTCCCATGAGGAACCTGTGCTACAGGTAACTAGGCCCTCCCTTCGAAAACCTAATTATTAGTTGGTGCAGTAAGTAAGTGGAATGTGTTTTGGTACTATAGGTAGTTACTTAACTTCAACTTCAAACAGATACATAACTAACGTACTAGAAATTAAAATACAAAATTAAATGAAAAGAAGAACTGAGGCTGTTTGTTAATGTAGTGATTGTGTTGTGTTTAAGTATACTTTTGCGTTTTTTGGGTGTTAGTGTATATGTGTAAAACTCACCGGAAAGTGGGCGGGATCAATTCGAGCGGCAACTTCGCCGGCACTGGCTCTCCTTGCGTTGCTTTCTCACACAAATACATCGCCAGGACGAACTCTTCACAGCCTGTCGACAATAGCGTTTTTTTAATACAAATTTCATCCCCAATTGACACCACGACAAATTTATATTACAGCGCCTCTGGCGGATAGTGAGGCAACTAAGAAAATCCATACAAAATCGCTAACGCAGTCGCTAGCGTCTGCGTTTAGAAAAACTCATACTAGGGGCACAGATATCCATTACCTCCGTGGCGTAATGGTTAACATGCCTGAACGCTATTCAGGAGGTCCCGGGTTCGATCCCCGGTCAGGTCAAGATGAAAAATTATCTTTTTCTGATTGACCTGGGTCTTGGATGTTTATATATATATATGTATTTGTTATAAAATATAGTATCGTTGAGTTAGTATCCTATAACACGTATGTGTATGTATGTGTGTACGTATGTGTATAATGTAGAGTTTTTTCTGATGATAGGTTGAATTCTCGTCTTGTGAAAAAAGAGTCCGTAGAATTACAGAAAGGGATTATCAAAGCAGTGTTACCACCGAACAATACACAAAATTGCACATATTAGAGTTACTAGTCGCTAAAATAATCATATTTACCCAATTTCCCGTCGGAGTCCAAGTCGGCCAACGCCCATATCTGCGCCAACGCCTGCTGCGGCAGCCGCGACTGCAGCATGATGGAGCGGGCTTGGGCCCCCGACACCGAGCCCGTCTTAGCTCGATTGGTAGCGATGTACAGCTAACTATTTAATTTAACCTAATACAACTTTCTATTCCTACAAAATATCCGGCTCGAAGGACCAATGTAGAGTTTTTCCTGCTAATGAGTTGGATTTTCGTCTTGTGAATTAATAGAGTCCGTAGAATTACAGAAAGCGATTGCCAAAGCAGTGTTACCACCGAACAATACACAAAATTGCACATATTAGAGTTACTAGTCGCTAAAATAATCATATTTACCCAATTTCCCGTCGGAGTCCAAGTCGGCCAACGCCCATATCTGCGCCAACGCCTGCTGCGGCAGCCGCGACTGCAGCATGATGGAGCGGGCTTGCGCCCCCGACACCGAGCCCGTCTTAGCGCGATCGGTAGCGATGTACAGCTAACTATTTAATTTAACCTAATACAACTTTCGATTCTTACAAAATATCCGGCTCGAAGGACCAATGTAGAGTTTTTCCTGCTAATAGGTTGGATTCTCGTCTTGTGAATTAAAAGAGTCCGTAGAATTACGGAAAGCAGTGTTACCACCTAACAAAACACAAAAATAACCTTACTAGAGGTTGGTAGTCGCTAAATAATCATATTTACCCAATTTCCCGTCGGAGTCCAAGTCGGCCAACGCCCATATCTGCGCCAACGCCTGCTGCGGCAGCCGCGACTGCAGCATGATGGAGCGGGCTTGGGCCCCCGACACCGAGCCCGTCTTAGCGCGATCGGTAGCGTTGAAGAGTTGGGTATATCTATGGTTTATCATTATTAATATTTTCAATAGTAGAGGGTTCCGTACAATGCTAATGTCACTTTTTTAAATTCAATTGTGGTATTTGTTCCAGTTGCCGTTCCACTTTCTAATGTGCTACACCCGACAGGGTTCAATTGTACCTACTAAAAAGACAGTGACTTGTGTATTGTATACCTATAGCTAGAACTGTTATTGTACAACATGAAATGCAACAAATAAATTGAATTGAATTTCAACTAACTACTACTATCGCCATCTAGTGGTGTTTTAGTGAACTAAAACGTTTTATATTGAATTCACCACTTAATTGTCAATTGACAGAGTTCTTGTAGGGTTTTTCTGTAATCTACAGGCTATGAACTATATTATGTATTTTTTTCAAAATTTTCGGCGCAGTAGTTTCGGAGATCAGGGGTCAATGGTCAATTTTTGTCTTCTTTGATGAATAAAATCAAGACTATTTATGTTACAATAATAACAAAAATATATTTGAAATCCTCATAACGAGCCCTTTCTTTTGATATATCACACGGTAAGGTTTGCTGAACTTTATTTTTTAAATTCCTAATTTGTCCCCCGAAAATGGTACTTATTTTATAAAAAAAAAATATTTACTTTGCACATCTGTGTTTGGGTCACAGGATCACGCCATCCTACCAAATTTCATCTGTTTTAGTCCAGGAGGTTCGGAGAAAATTGGCTATGACAGACGGACGGATGGACAGACAGACGCACGAGTGATCCTATAAGGGTTCCTTTTTTACATTTTTGTACGGAACCCTAAAAGAATTGGGCAAATTGGTCTAGCCATTGTTGAGTTATGCGCTGACCAATACATTTTGTAAATTTATTTAACTACGAGCTTTTGCCCGCGGCTTCGCCCGCGTGGGCTTCCCGGGATAAAAAGTATCCTATGTCCTTCTCCTGGCTCTAAACTACCTCCCTGACAATTTAAAGCTAAATCGGTTCAGCCGTTCTTGAGTTATAAGTGGAGTAACTAACACGACTTTCTTTTATATATATAGATAGATAGGTTTTTTTAATCCACATCCTAATATTATAAACGCGAAAGTTTGTTTGGATGTTTGTTGAAAACTGCTGAACCGATTTGGCTGAAATTTGGAATGGAGATTGCTTAGACCCTGGAACAACATAAATAATAGATAGAAAACTTACTTGAGTTTCTGGGGCTGGGGAATCCCCCACTCGACTGGCGGCGGACTGACCACGCCCATTGCCATGTCAGTGGGACTGGTGACCACTGAACCTGATTAATATTATCATACATTAAAAAATAATGAATTGTTATGTGTTTAATTTTAATTTTTATTATTTATTTATTTATTTCTTTATGTACACAAAAATACAAATATAGGATACAATATAAAACATCTTCATAAAATATCTTTTGTACAAATGTTTATTGTCCTAAATAAATAAAATAAAAATAGTAAGTGTAAAACTTCCCTAAAGAACTTTAAAATAAATATTATTAGGAAGAACTATTTCATACGGTTTTCTATCGCGTTTATTGCTTACTTATTTAACAATTTATTATTTACTTATTATTTTATTGTGTAACAATCGCGAAAACATAAGAAATCATTATTAGGAAGGTTTTAATAGCTATCTATGCCCCACTGCTGGGCAAAAGCCCCCTCTTCACCATTACTACATAGTATAAAACAAAGTCGCTTTCTCTGTTCCTATGTCCCTTTGTATGCTTAAATCTTTAAAACTAAACAAAGATTTTTGGTTGCGGTTTTTTAATAGATAGAGTGATTCAAGAGGAAGGTTTTTATGCTCATGCGAAGCCGGGGCGGGTCTCTAGTATAATATAAATAAACAAACAACAAGATAAGACTTATAAAACTCCATATGTAGTCTCGTATACAACCCGAGTGAAGTCAGAACTATATTTATATATTTGTTATAATATAAAAATATCGTTGAGTTAGTATCCCATAACACAAGTCTCGAACTTACTTTGGGGCTAACTCAATCTGTGTGATTTGTCCCTATACATTTATTTTATTTATTCAAGACTTATGGTGAAAAAAATTCATATACATTCATTTATAAATCCTGAAAACATAACACTCCTTTTATGGTTAGTCGTGTAAAAATAAAAAAAAAACATGAAATGAAATTATTTATACATACCAGGCTTCGACAGAGGGTCATTCTTCACAGCGGTGATGGGGGTAGAAGTTACGGGTTGAGTCGCGAGCGACCCCGCGAGTGACGTCACAGCCTGCGGGGGGCTCGCCGCCGGTTGGGGCTGGGACGACGGGATCAGTGGGGTCGGCCCGGCTAGGGGCTGAGTCGGAATGAGGGGCTGATTTGGGGGTATAATCGGTTGAGTTGGAGGTATTATGGGTTGAGATGGAAGCATTATGGGTTGAGTTGGGGGTATTATGGGTTGAGTTGGTGGCATTATGGGTTGAGATGGCATTATAGGTTGGGGAGGGATTATGGGTTGAGTTAGTGAGATTATAGGTTGAGTAGGGATTATGGGTTGAGCTGGGGGTATTATCGGCTGTGATAGCGGTTGACTATCAAGAAGGGGCTGAGACGTAATGGGTTTAACCCCTGATATTAAATCTGGAACTGGGGGCTTTGATGGGGGGATCAAAGGGGGTATTAAAGGTGCGGATGACACTAGGGGTTGAGATGGTGCATCAAAATCGCCAAGCAGCGATTGGTTGCTGGGTTGTTGAACTGGGGGTTGAGTTGCTAACCCGGATATGAGGGGTTGAGATGGCAAAGAAGGGATGGAAGGGGGCATGGTTGGCATGGGGGGTATCGGAGGCTTCGCCGGCGGCGTGAACTGCTTTTGGGGTCCTGGAGAATAGATAAAAAACGTAAGTCAAAAAAATATTATTTTGTATTTAGGCTATGAAATAAATACTTATAACCCCCGGCCCATGAGTTGGCCACAAACGGAACGTGCGGGGGCTGCGCACGTTAAAATTTGTATGAAAATCGGCTACTGCGCATTCAAGATCATTTCAGTTTATTGCCAACTTATATGCCGCGTATACTTAAGGATATTTTAATGTTTACCACCACGTCAGAGGCCGAGAGGCGGTTCCGAAGAGCTCCGACCACAGGGTATGCATGGTCGATTGACAAACAAAAAGATACACAAAAAGATGAGTACTAATATTAAAAATTGTTACCTGACGGACTAAGAGATGCCAAGAGCGAAGGCGGTAAAACTTTAGGTATTTCGATACCATGCAGTTTCAAATTTATAATCTGTAACAACATAAAAAACCGTCAAGATCAGGGTGTCGATTCTGCTAACGTTAAATCACAATCGTGTCAAAATAGTGTTTCAATGGTAGTGCTTTTTTACACACTAGTTACAAGAAATGTATATTTTTTTTATATCACTTCTGATGATCACACCACACACTATTTTCACATCACATCATACTGTCATAACTCTTGTAAATAGTGTGTAAAAAGCACTACTATTGAAACACTATTTTGATACGATTTTGTCTTAACGTTAGCAGAATCGACGCCCAGATTGATCTCGCTTATAACTTGATGATTACAGTAATATTTGAAGTGAGTTGGAGAAATAGAAAAAAAAAAATCTAACTTAGCTTTCCATTCAATGTCTGGAGCACTCAGTTCAGAAATGAAATGAAATTATTTTCATACATACATATAATCACGTCTTTATCCGATACGGGGTAGACAGAGCCTAGGGCCATAACACCTTAGACCATGTTTAGCACGATGTCATGAAATTATTTATTTACATGAAACATGGAACAATAAGATGTTACATGTTTAATTTGATACCCGCATGTTTCGCCAATAGTTATGGCATGTAAATATCGTTTTAAAATTAAGTGAGGACTTGCTAATTATTCAACTTCCTGATTATTCGGATACAATATTTATTTTTAGGGTCAATGTAAATTAATTCATTATGTCCATATTATATAAATGCGTCAATATAAATTATAGTTAAATATTAGTATTATTATAACAATTGAAAAAATTTGATCGGAAGTTCAGGTTATGTTTCTTTTTCTGAATTAACCAAAGGATAAATAAATAAAAGTGATACCAAAAATACTAAAAGTTATTTACTAGTGAACCGCCTTCTTAGATATTTTCAATTTGTACTGTTTTTAGAGTGAAAGAAGTAAAAAGCTTGGTGGCACTAGTTGGCTTATGATAGCCACTTGAATATTTACCTTGCAAGCGATTGAAAACTCCCTCAGGTCAAGTTTTCCATCAGCATTGGTGTCTGCTAGGGACCAGATCTGACCAAGAATCGGTGGTGGCAGTTGTGACTGAAAATAAACATATTTTATTAAGTTTTGGCCAAGGCAGAAGCTGGATGCAGGCCGTTTCCAACTGGTCATTCTGGAAATCCTTGGGGGGGGGGGGCTATGACCAGTAGTGAACAACCTGTGGCTGAAATGATGATGATGAAGTTTTTAATAATTACCTGCAACATGAACCTCTTAGCTTGCTCCCCAGTGAGAGCTCCATTGACCGGCCCGAGGTTGCGGAAGTGTTCAGCAAACTTCGCATGCTCGTGCGGCTGCACTATCCAGGGGTCTGCCATGATGCCTTCTGAAATATTGTTTCAATTTATATTAGACACTAGCTGCACCCCGTGGTGTTATCTGCGGTTTATCATACACAGCAGAGCCATTTTCTTCTACTTTATAAAGCTATATTGACTATCAGACTTTACTCAATAACATATTGCTTCCTTAATGTAGAAAAGTTGATAGGTAGATTCAATTAAGGGTACAAGGTAGATAGGTAGATTCAATTAAGGGCCCTGACGGTGGCTGCTATGGGAGAGGGGCTATATTATATACTTTTTGTAGTAATCAGGTGCTTTACAGGATAAAAAGTACCCAATGTGTTAACTCAAGGTAACAGCTTCCTCCATACCAAAATTTGTTGAAGTAAAAAAAAAGGAAATAAGTAGGATGTCATTCCAGATATAAGTACTGTTCCCGAGCGAGCGAAATATCGGGTTTATGCTTAGTCTCCAATAAGTTATTCTTTGCATGTTATCTGTGTACTGGACATGCCTGATGCTTTTTTTTATAGCTGTAATAATTATGATGATTGGGTTACGCCATAATGAAAGTAAATTAAGGTGTGCACCCATTAAATGTTCTCTGATTTTTGTGGATAAAGGTAGAGGATGGGCGTATTTCAACAACTAAATTAATTGATAAATATGATGTTATGCTAGAAGCGATTGAATCTTGTATATAAGTAATGACATTAGGAGTACGTGAAGCTTACGATAAAGCAGTTATATTTATGCAAACGCAAGAAAATCGGATAAAAAGTAATTAATGGAAAATATATGTTTGCACTTTCTTTTGCTGCATATCTCAGTTGTATTTATACGGTACGCTGCCGATATTAAAAAGGGAATCCTTACTTACATTTATATCGTTCGTTTGCAAACAATTTTATGAAGAAATACTTATTTTTCACTTAAAAATATATAAGAGAATTCGAGAGAAATTATTGATCCGATTCAGAAGAAAGTAGTGGAAACTGTCAAATCATAAGTTAAAACAAAACCTAATTTCACGAAATGACATATTTTTTTCTTTGGCAAGTCCATGCCAGGGGCCAAGCCTGGCAAACACAATCAGAAGATAATTTAAAAAATATATATGTGTCAATGTCACGCACGTCACTGTTACTAACAGCTGATTATTATTGTTTTTTTCGTGTTTGTGTTTTTGATTTGTATTTCCAATTCCTTGCGATTCCTATCATAAAACAGTAATTATCATGACGAAAGTCGCAGACAACATAAACCCCGACGTGTACGAGAAAGGTTCCGAAAGAGAAATCACTTCAGCAGACCAAAACGAAGAAATTGCTGATGACTTCGACGAACGGGAAATATTTGATCTAATTCGCAATATCAATGATCCCGAGCACCCTTTGACTTTGGAGGAGCTGCATGTGGTTGAGGAGAAGAATATAGTTGTGAATAACAAGCAGAATACTGTAGATGTTACTTTTACGCCGACAATTCCGCATTGCAGCATGGCTACTTTGATAGGTTAGTTCTGTTTTCTTTTTTAAGTGGATTGCAAGGTTTATCAAGCCTGTTAACACTGCTGAGTTTCTAAACCGCCTGGTGGCCTGTGTCGTGGTTTGATTGGCGACCGAAGCAAAGTAAAAATTGAGATTTGTTGTTTTGATTAATAAATAATGTCAATATGACGAGCGAAATCACTACGAAAAATTTTCTAAGTCCCAAGTCTTGCGCACCCTTTCGTATACTCTAACCCAGTTGAGCTAAAATCCAGCAATAGTAGCTGAGCTAAATGTCTACATGCATTCCAAAGCATGTAGGAAGGAGCTCATGAATCAACATGCCATCATGCCAATAGATGTGGCGACCAATCCAATTCACAACTATCATGGTTGTTTAACATGTATTATTGTAACAAAAATCGAGCTTCTCCACACATGGTTTTCTTCTCGTTTCCTCTCTTGGGTCTGCTGGAAGAGATTTCTTTAGAAATAAGCAGCACCCTTGTACTAATGTTCTTTATTCTATGTTCTTTTCTTTTGTATATTTTTCTGTGTACATGAATTTGAAAATAAATAAATTAATAGTTGAAATAAAAAATACTTCCAGGTCTATCAATCCGCGTCCAGCTGCTCCGAGCACTGCCCAGCCGGTTCAAGGTCACGGTGTCGGTGACAGAAGGCACTCACATGTCTGAACATGCTGTGAACAAGCAGCTCGCTGACAAGGAACGAGTTGCCGCTGCGTTGGAGAACAATAATCTGGTGCAGATTATCAACCAGTGTATTGCTGTCAAGTAGATAGGCTTCCCTTCTTCATCGGTCCCTCAATGCTGAGGATCGTGACCATATATGTGTTTCTAGAGTGCGCGATCGGCAGCACTACAGACCGCATTATATGAGGTCTACTGCTTATTAATTATTTAGCTAGAGGCCCTAGATCGTGCACATTTGATATTTTTATGCCCGAATACTCAAAGACTACTCAATTTTGAGAGCTGTTCAAGTATCATGCTGTCACTGTCATATCATTGACTTTCAGCGCGACAGCATGAAACTTGAGCAGCTCTCAAAATTGAGTAGCGTTTGAGTATTCGGGCATTAATCCTAAAAAATACCGCCTGTTATAAAAACCCATAGATTAAAAAAGAAATTTGACAGGCGTCAAACCGCGCGCGATTCCAAATTCTATGCTGTCACCTGACTGTAATGATGACACACATTCAAAAATGAAACAAAACCAAAAATAATTGTGTAGAGATTACACACTAATACATTGCATATGCCGATTGGGCTTATACTTTAACAGCGGGAACACAGCGTATGCCTACTGCCTTCTGGTACGGAGGCCGTGTTGCTTGAAGGTTTCTGGTTATGAGTTCCACATTTGTACAACACTGTTAGGCAAAAAGTATAATTGTTATAATATGTCATGGCATCCCCTCAAGTGGCTTACTACAATCTCTTAAAACCATGCAAGATTGAGTTAGATAGACAGCACAATACATGATGTAAGGCGACATCTCCCTTACTTAATCCTTTGTTTGTTTGTTTGTAATATCTTCTTGCTTTAAAATACATGGTACGTTCTTGCCTGGTTTTAAGAGATGGTGGTAAGCCACCTGATTAATAAAAAAGTTTGAAATAAAACAATGTAAATATAATGTTATGCTATATTTTGTTCATGATTGCATTGTATTTAAGATATAAATATATGTTAATTATGTATCACTGTGTATTATTCCTAAGTTCAGGAGTTTGCTGCCTTCGTCTCATTCTTCATGTCTTCGTATGAAGTTTGGTTCTGAAAAAAATAATTAATTAATAAATATATAGGGACAAATTACACAGATTGAGTTAGCCTCAAAGTAAGTTCGAGACTTCCAGCACATTCATTTCATTGATTTAAATTAGTACCTGGGCGACCGAGCTTCGCTCATTTATGCAGAAAATATTATATGGGTAAAATGAATTGTCCCGGACATGGAACCTAGCTAGATTATCTATTTGACTATGTAAGAACTTTGTTTAAAATTTCAAAGAAAACGTTAGTCGTTTTCGAAATCGGATTATATATATTACTAGCGACCCGCCCCGGCTTCGTATGGGCATCAAAACCATCATCTTGAAACACTATCTATTAAAAAAAACCGCATCATGATCCGTTGCGTAGTTTTAAAGATTTAAGCATACAAAGGGACAGAGAAAGCGACTTTGTTTTGACAAATCACACAGATTGAGTTAGCCCCAAAGTTGTTGACTGTATATATAAATATATACTCACTGTCCACATCTCGGCATCCCACTCCTGGAACAGCTTCCTGAAGACAGCTGGCTCGTGTCCCTGCTTCACTGACACCACGAGGGCAGAGTCCACTGTACGCTCTAACCCGTCGTCTTCTATGTATTCCTGGTACATAAAGAGGGTAGATTAACTTTTACAACCACTTACCAAAGAAAAGGGGTGTGTTCTCTTCATAACGCTGCCGATACTACCAGCCCCTGCAGCCCCCCCCCACCCCTCACCGCATCCCCTCTCCCCCTATAAATGGCTTGACTGGTAGTTGTTGGACCTCTTTCGCTTGACATCTGCCAGTTGAGTACATTACTGCTGTTCTGACTTCCGTCACCAACATTGTGCTTGTACTCCACGACCCTAACTTTATTGTATAACTATCAAATTAAATACTACCTAGTATATGTATATTTCTAATATCATCTTTTATTTATCTCGTTCTACTGTATAACAATAACGTTATATCTTTTGCGCTAATAGATGGCGGTACAAGAATCAAATCAGTTCAATTGCGTAATCATCATTTCGTGTAGGTCACACACAGTCAATTGACCATGCACACCTTGGTGGATGATGTGATCATCAGGTGATTCAAAGCCTACAATGGCCTAACCAAACTGGAAACAACTTAACAAAGTATTCTTCCCGTGGGAATCGAACACACGACCCTATGTTTTAACTGGTCAAAAACTATTATCTAAAAAGTCAAAAACCATGTCTTTAGTGGTCAAAAACCATGTCTTTAATGGTCAAAAACCGTTTTTTTAATGGTCAAAAACCGTGTCTTTAGTTATCAAAAACCGTGTCTTTAATGATCGAAAACCGTGTTTTCAATGGTCAAAAAAAGTTTCTTTAATGGTCAAAAACCTGTTTTGGATTTTCAAAAACCATGTTTTAAATGGTTAAAAAAAATGATTTCCTATTTACAAAGTTTACCTTGATGATATTGTTCCTGAGAACTTTGACCCTCTCGGGAATGTTAGCGCCTTGCCAGAGATACAACTCCTCTCCTGTGTCCAGTACGTAGACACCATCGTCGGACAGATCCTGTTGACAATTGACAATTTATTTACAGGATTTTAATAGATTTAATTGTCTATGTTTCGGTTTTTCGTTAATGAAAATTATTAAATTCGAGAAAGGCCTTATAGGACTCATTTCCAGGGCCGTTAAAATATCCATCAAATAACCATCTGGGTGTCGATTCTGCTAACGTTAAACACAATCGTGTCAAAATAGTGTTTCAATTGTAGTGCTTTTTTACACATTAGTTACAAGAAATGTATATTTTTTTTATGTCACTTCTTATGGTCTCACCCCACACTACATTCGCATCACATCATACTGTCAAAATTCTTGTAAATAGTGAGTAAAAAGCAGTACAATTGAAACACTATTTTGAGACGATTTTGGGTTAACGTTAGCAGAATCGACGCCCAGGGCGTCTATTCTGCTAACGTTACACTAGTTACAAGAAATGTATCTTTTTTTATATCACTGCTGATGGTCACACCACACACTATATTCATATCACATCATACTGTCATAACTCTTGTAAATAGTGTGTAAAACGCACTACTATTGAAACACTATTTTGATACGATTTTGTCTTAACGTTAGCAGAATCGACGCCCAGGGCGTCGAAATACGAAAAAAAATTTTTGACCTCCCATACAAATTAAGAATCAGCTGATCTAGTTTAGTATAGAGAGTGAATAATAAAATTTCATATTTCGATATAAGTTTATTTGGAAAAGTTGTTCAGTATAGTTGTCTGTATATGCCCTTAAAATATTTGCAGTTGATTTGTGTCCACCTTGTATAAGTCAAATACCTGCTGTGTGAACTCAAGAGGCAGCTCCTCAAACTTGATCTTCCCAGTGATGGTCACGGTGACCGCTGTGAGTGTGCGGGGGGTGGTCACTCGCCGGTTCACCGCCAGCCTCCACCCTGATGAGTCCTCTTTCTCATCTGGGGCTCCACCTGGAATTTCATTCATTTTTTTATTGTGGAAAAAAAGGACACATCTATTTCGATTATCATCATCATAAATTTAAGAGCTAGGCTTTTGTCGGTGGAGTTCCTTCCATTTTTGTCTATCTTTAGCAAGTTCCAAATTAGATTAGAATGATAATATTACTAGCTGTTCCCCGCGGCTTCGCCCCGCGTGGGACTCGGTTATATCGCACCCAAAAGTAGCCTATGTTTGACCTCAGGTCGTTAAATACATCCCTACCGAATTTCATCTCAATCGGTCCAGCAGTTGAGCCGTGAAGAGATAAAAGACAGACAGACAGACAGACTTTCGCATTTATAATATTAGTATGGAAGTATGGATTAATTTCTTTAGATTATCACACAAATGAGTAAAAAAAAAAAACAAAAAAATTATCAATCTAAGTTTTTCTTTGTTTGGCCGAATTATACGCCATACATAAAATTTGGCCAAACAAACAGTGAATTTTTTACTTTGTTATAACTGCGTTTGAAAGACAAATAATCGTTTAAAATACTATGATTAGCAATGAATCTGTCCCTGAGTCCCTGTGTATGCTTAAATCTTTAAAACTACGCAAGGGATTTTGATGCGGTTTTTTTAATAGATAGAGTGATTCAAGAGGCAGGTTTTTATGCCCATGCGAAGCCGGGACGGGTCGCTAGTATAAAAAAAAATGATCTAAGGTACAATGAAGTAAGGGGTGCAAGGAAGGAGTACCCGTTTGAAGTATTTATTAGTGCGATGCGTCCGACGCACCTGGGCAGCAGTCTTCTAAGAAGAAGATATAAGGTACAAACCCAGTGCATCCCAAAACTCGTCAGGCTCGCTGCCCTGCTCCACCACAGCCACCTCCTTCTCATCTCCCACCACCATGTGGACAAACTTCTCAGCAGCCTCCGCTTCTGTTGGGTGTGACTCCTATGGAAAATAATTGAACTTTAAGCCCTATATTCATAAAAAACGTTTTTTTTTAACTATCAGCTAGGACCGAATTACACATTCGTGTCTAAGCTTTGGCATTAATCACGGTAAAGATAGGAGCACCAACCCCGCTCCTATCAATGGGATCCAGCCTGATGCGTACCAATCCCTCGTCCGTGCCTTCCTATGTTAATCGATAGTTACATTTGAACACATATTTAAATTATCAACAACAATATCATAGCAATATCAAATACTAATAAAGGCCATGTTAAATCACTAGAACACAATACACGTCTACACCGCTCGGCGAACCCAAGGAGCAGAGAGCGTTACACTGACATACCTGTAGTGGGGAGATACCTGTCACGTGATGTTACCGGGCGCTAACATTACGGGAAATTTCAGTAAGATAGAAATGACATAGTTTATTCTCAATTTAGGACATTTTTAACACGCTTTTATTAGCTTCACCTGTATTTAACACTTGTTGACGTCAATCATTACTTATCGTTTACTATCACTTCCAAAGCGCAAGTGGAGAAGAAGCGGCGCCACAAACTCCACTGCAGCATTTACTACAAAAACGTCAATTTAAAGACAGACAGACATATGAGTCTTGAAATCACCTGATTGTCTGATAATAAAGATGATTTCGTGCTTCGGAAGGCACCTATTTGTCCCAGTTGTCATCTGAAAGTCGTTATAAGGGGGACCAAGTCCTTCCTCTTCCGCCTCTCGGAAGAACTCTGACGCCAGGGAGTGCATGGTTGATTGACCGTAAAGTAGGTACGTACTTTCCCAGTCCACAAGTAGACCATGCCAGCTGTCTCCAACACGAATACGTCGTCATCTTCCAGCACAGACGCTGACTCCTCAACCTGCGCCGCACGCATGTCCACACCAAGCTCTGTACCCTCTACCTGTTAAGAGCATACTTTTGAATGAATGAATTTTATTTGAATAAATGATGAATAAAATATATATTGCTTAAATTGTGGTATGATAAGATGTGATATCAGTACCCCTAATATGAGATATAAACGTAGACGCTAGCGACTGCGTTAGGATTTTGTATAGGATTTCTTAGTTGGCGCTGCTGTGCCCCTAGTATAAGTTTTTCTTAACGCAGACGCTAGCGACTGCGTTAGCGATTTAGTATGGCAAACCTGTACAGCGCCTCTGGCGGATAGTAAGGAAACTAAAAAAATCCATACAAAATCCTAATAGGGGCACTGTACAGGTTTGTCATACAAAATCGCTAACGCAGACGATAGCGACTGCGTTAATAAAATCTCATATTAGGGGTGCTGATATCACATCTTATCATACCTAGGCTATAAAATGTTCAAATATTTTTTTACGCCTACTTACATGGCTATTGGCTACATAGATTTTATAATGCTAGCATTACATAAAAATATGCTCCACAGGTGGCTTACCACCATCTCTTAAAACCATGCAAGAACGATTGAGTAAGGGAGATGTCGCTTTACATCATGTATTGCGCTATCTCGCTTACTCACTGGATCTTGCATGGTTATAACTTATAACCATGCAAGATCCTCTTATAACTTATAAGAGATGGTGGTGGTAAGCCACCAGAACTGGGCACATATTAATCGCCTGCCTACTTAGTTTTACAATACGCCATAACTAGCATTATATACTATAAATATACACATATATTCTTTTTTTCATTTATTTGGGTACAGAATCAACAGTACTTAACTTCATGCCAACATTATTACCTTTCTTTTACGGTTAAGGGGACAACTCGCCCGAATTAAATTGTTTTTGCTGTTCATATTCGGGCGAGTTTTCCCCTTACCCTCTTAAACTACCCTCATGTATCTTAACTATATTCATCATCAACATACCATCCATATTTTAGCCTAATTAAGCAATCCGGACCTCTTCATGTAGAGATGGGGATTGAGAGAATCTTCTCGTTAGTTTGTTTGTAATAACTTTATGTATACCGAATTGGAATACATACTCGAATAGGAGTTAGTTTTAAATCCTATATTATTGGCAGTAAACTAACGGATATTATACTAATGATTTCTTATGTTTTCGCGATTGTTTTGTATTCTTGTGACATCAGAAACAAATGACACAGACGAATGTCAACTCAGTCTGCCTGCGACCATGAGCTCTGTAAAGTGCTTGAAACGTTAGGTATAAATAAGTAAGCAATAAACGCGATAGAAAACCGTATAAAATAGTTTAATTTAATGGATATTATACTAGTTTATTGATTGAAGTAGCTGCTAACCTTAGAGTATTAAACCCACGCGCGCGCGCATTTCCTTCTACGTGAAAAAGTCTGCCACATTCTGCGCGTGAGGTGAGGAAACACATACAATAAGTATTACTAATGCATTATTCGATCACGTCGCTACGCATACACTTGATATTATCCAACACAAGCACAAAATACAATCAGTATGACCAGCGGTCATATATATTTGGCAAGCGGGTCGCCTGTTGGTATCCCCTCCGGTTGGGAAATGTTAACTTACCCTGAATAGACGAATGTTGTCTTCATCATAGGATTTCTTGAAGTTTGTCGGTTTGTAGTCCTCGTCCAAACTGCCGAAGATGATGGCAAGGTTTCCTGAAAGAATTCTTTTTTCTTTTCGAGTGGCAATCGCTGTGCTGTTTGTAAATTTATAGTTTAAATATGCTTCGATTAGTACCCAGCCACGTCAACAAACCCTTTTGTTTGCCTCCTCCAAAGCCTCAGCCGTATAAGAGACTGGGCAATTGGGGCATATCAGGAGATGAGCCATAGACTGGACAGCACCGCAATCGCACAGGCTGTCAGTCGAAAAAACCCATCTAACTCTAAAAAGTGTGAAAGTTTTTCGCCTTTTAATGGATGTATGCGATTGTGTGATCCCCAAGGGGCTTAGCCAAAATGTTAACGAGGTACGACAAGAACAAAATGTATGGAATTGATTGATTTGCCACGTGATTTACCACAGCTTATGTCAATCCAACATTTTCTTCTAAGTAGTCGAAATTGTAACTTTGGCTACCAGGTTTGACATACAAAATCACTAACACAGTCGCTAGTGTCTGCGTTTATGGTATGGTACAGGTAAAAAAAACATAACCCTTCCTCGCAGTCGGGTAAAAAGGTAACTAAAAATCAATCTATATCCAGAGGGGGAACGCAGCCAGTGTTCTTGCTACCATGCTTCACGGGCAAGAGCACGAAGTTTTCAAATTTTAGTTGTGTTTTGTCTTTTTTTTTTGTTTTATAATCTGTAAATATTAGTCTAAGTTTTAGTTTAATTGTTAATATTTAATATCTACCTTTGAAAATGTTTAAGAAGTGTTTAGGCTCCTTCCCCTGGGGCACTTTGACGACGGTCGCGTTGTCCAGGTCCTCCTCCAGCTGGGTCACGCGCTCCAACGATGCCGCTTTGTCTGCTGGTGACGTATCAGCTCCCTAACAAGAAGTGTTGCCAAAAAAATTTGACCAATCGAGCAATCTCAATTAGACAAGTAATTTCGAAAGTATATTTATAACTTTGATTAAATAATCAAAGATTTATAAATAGGTAAGGTTTTGTTAGGAAATTATGTGGTACTAGCTTTCGCCCGCGTAAATTTCCCACGGGAACAGTACTTTTTGTCGGGAAGAAAGGTATCCTATGTCCTTCTCAATATTTCTATATATGTGAATGCAAAATTTCAGGAAGATTAGTACTATAGATAGGGCGTGAAAGCGTAACAAACAAACAAACTCACTTTGGCACATACAATTTGAAATCGCGCGCGCGATTTCAAATTGTATGTGCCAAAGTGAGTTTTCGAGCAACGATATCTATTATTTTTTACTTAACCAACTAAAACAATGCTCGCCCATGACAGTACTCACAATCCACCAGTACAGGATATACGCGTCCTCCCCATTATCATCAGTGTACTGATACTGGACAACGTAGGCTTCACTCTGGTATAGGATCGAGAGTCCTGACTGGAAACGGTCGGTTATATCATCTTCCTCTCCTGCGAACCTGGTGACAATAAAGAATTGAAAAAAAAAAAAATTAACTGCCTGTCGCTGATATCGAAACCAAAGAATTTATATACAACACTAGAATGTTTACGAATAATAATAATCGCAAAAAACAACATTCAAAATTAATCCTTATTACTCTACTGCAAAGTTGATTTTTCTTTAAAGCCTACATACAAATACCTAACCGTTCCAGAAAAAGTCCAAAATTTGTAGGTGTCCCTTTCCTCTTGAATTTTATACAACCTACTAGAAATAGATACCTACAAACTTTAGGTTTTATTTCGGAACGGCTTTTGTCCTCCGTAAGCATTCTATGTGTTATATATAAATTCTTTGATCGAAACACATTTTTTTGTCTCTCTTAAAAAGGTCTGCAATTGCGCACATGGCACTCCTCGTGTTACAGGCGTCCATGGTGGCTACGGTGACCACATACCATCAGGTGGGCCGTATGCTGTTGGTAGTTGTATAAAAAAACAACTGAACAGGGTAGGCTGAAACTTGCACAGGGTGACGGTGATGACTTGACAGTTATTGTACAAAATGTAAAAAGAGACGCAACCATATGTGAACTGAGACAAGAAGTGGACATTGAAGAAAAAGAGTTAAGTTCAATTTTCAAAAGTATCAAATCATTTTTTTCCTATTATTTTATTTCAAAAATATAAAGATCGTGATATTTGTCAGCCTTTGTCAAGCATAAGCTTGATAGCTCCTTCTGAATGATGTTGATGGTGGAAAAAACAACCGTTGGTCACCTTGTCAAATGACCTGAAGAAGGTCGCATGCAGGCGCTGGACACAGGCCGCGACAACCTGTTCTGAAAACCTTTAGAGCTGAAATGATGGGGTGAAAATAGCATCTATCGGGAAGAGGTTAAGTATAATCAAACAAGTCTCTGCCTCTGTTTGACACTCAATGCTTTGTGAGTTATGTACCTGATGACTGTAAGACTACCCTCCCCGTGATCTGGCATGTAACCCCTGGCAGAGGCACTCTTTCCAATTTGCTTCGCAACTGCAGCCGATTCCTCAGCATCTCCGGAATAGTAGCCAGCATCTGCAAATCCATACTTATATTATAAATGCAAAAGTCTGTCTGTCTGTCTGTCTGTCACCTCTTCACGGCTAAACTGCTGGACCGATTGTGATGAAATTTTGTAGGGATGTAGTTAACGACCTGAGGTCAAACATAGCCTACTTTTGGGCGCGATATAACCGAGACGCGGGGCGAAGCCACGGGGAACAGCTAGTAATAAATATATAGTGACAAATCACACATGAGTTAGCCCCAAAGTAAGTTCGAGACTTGTGTTATGGGATACTAACTCAACGATTATATATTTTATAACTAACTAGCTGACCCGGCGAACTCCGTACTGCCTAAACGCACTTTTCTCACCGGGGATTGAATCCGGAACCTTCTAAGCAGCGGGCAGGCATGTTAACAATTTACAGCAGAGGGATTTTTTATAACTTGTGTTTTCAGTAAGTAATGATTTTTAAAAGAAGGTGGCGCTAGTGTTCACCGAGGTATCACCTTAAATATTACTTACCAGAATCAGCTATAATGCTTTTGGCAGAAAGGGAATTGTTCACTGTGTCCCAATTGTGGAAGTACTGCTTGAAATTAGAGCACTCCTTGCCTTCGGACACCCTGGTTACGTGCACCTGGAAGTTTTGAACAAATTAGAGCGAAGAATCTATTTTTGATATCGTCTTTTTTAAATTTTGCAAAGGCGTGCCGCAAGGAGCTGTGTTAGGTCCTCTATCCTTTATTAGTAAAAAATATATTTAGCTTATCTTTCTTTATCTTAATCTTTACATAGTATAAATCGAAGTCGCTTTCCGTTGTCTATTCCTATGTAACTACGCAACGGATTTTGATGCGTTTTTTTTTATTAGATAGATTTTTATGTAAGTAAAACCTATAATATTGCCGTACGAAGCAGGGGCGGGTCACTAGTTTAAACTAAAGTGTGGTCATAAAAATTATTTCAAACGTTTGTTAAGCATACATACAAGCACGTCTTTATCCTATGCGGAGTAGATAAAGCCTAGGGCCATAAGACCTTAGGCCACGTTTAGCATATGGTAGTTGAAATAGGAAATCAATAGTGATGGGTTGCTAGCCGCATCGCCTATGTCATGATTTACCCATTCGGCGGCGTTAAGCAATTTAACAAAATTGTGGTTTATCGTTCTAATAACAAAGTATACTTCCCGTGGGGATCAATCCCACTATCTGGAGATCAGGCAAACGCCTTAACCACAGTTACATAGTGGAGCACATTCATCATCATTCTTTTAGTTGTCATTGTTAATCGAGCATACACACCCTGGTGTCAGGGTATTCCGGAATCGCCTCTCAGCCTCTGACATGGTTCCTTTAACTGCTACAGATGTAAACCGTTACCAAACGTGCTTTTTGAAGCACGGAATCATCTTTATTATCAGACAATCAGGTGATTCACGCCTGCAATGTCCTAACCAAACTGGAAAAAACTAAACAAAGTAGGCTTCCTTTGGGATTCGAAACCATAACCCCCGGGTCTACAGGCAAACGCCTTAACCACGAAGCCAGTCACTCATTGGAGCAAATTGTATTACTCACCCAAGATGGGTAGCCCTTAGCATCGAGGTATTTCTGCACGATATCGAAGTAATTCTTCTTGGTGTCAGCGTCCACTTCACTTCCCAACCAGATGTAGATGCCGCTGCATGGAGTATCCAGGATGTAGACTTCCTGGAATTCAATCATTGATTAGTTTGAGTTCCGTAGCCAAAAATTTAAAACTGGACCGTATTCCCTAAAATAAAAGGTTTAATCTTCCTCATCCGATTTGTTTCCTGGTTCTTCAGCTAAGGAATTAGAGCCCAGGGCACGCTTTCAATTATGGTCCTAGATTTTACGGTACAATGGAGCGACTGCCGTCTGATCTCCGTAGGGAAACCCGACCAATAGGATCATGACCCGGGTGTGTTAGTCGTCGATACCGTCAGATTTTTCAGGCTGTCTTAAGGCATTTAACACAGCCTAACGACTGCAATCTAGTCATCACAGCCGGGACATTGGTCCCGGCTTAACATGCTTTCCAAAGCACGGAGGCGCTCAAGACAGAAATGCCAATAGCGGCGACCGATCCAAGTCAGGCTGCGTTCGCCCTTGTTTGACATGCGTTATAGTTACAAACTCGTCATAAATAGTTAGGTCGTATCATCACTACATAGTATAAAACAAAGTCGCTTTCTCTGTCCCTATGTCCTTTTGTATGTTTAAATCTTTAAAACAACGCAACGGATTTTGATGCGGTTTTTTTTAATAGATAGAGTGATCAAGAGGAACGTTTTTATGCCCATGCGAAGCCGGGGCGCGTCACTAGTCCATGATAAAAAATAAATTTATTTAGCCCGGCATCGAAGGCATTAAGCTAGGGATGTGATAAATGAGCTAATATACTTACGTCAGAAGCCAGCTGCTTCTGTTTGAAGGGTTTGTTGAGAGCCACCAGATCCAGGTCATCACCAACGAGGACTTTGTACAGGTACACGGTGGCGATGTCAGCGCGAGAGTAACTCTGAAAATTACAAGAGATTGAATTCAACACTTCTGAAGATATATAAGTAGTAGAGGCTAACGCATTATTATCATAGGTTCTTTTGTTCCTTCCGATAAGGTATAGAGTTTTACATCCTCATTTTTTTCATAAAGCAGTGGAACTCCCTACCAGCAGATGTTCCGGACACATAGGTACAACTTCGAACATTTAACATAGACAGAAGTAAGTGAATGAGGTGTTGAAGAGAGCTGAAGAAATTGAGCCAGCGAACTTCATCTCAAGTAGCTGCATTTAACATCAGATCACCGTTGGAGGCTAGTTTTATACGCGAGCGGGTTGCCGCGATGATTTATTTATTTATTTATTAAAACTTTATTGTTCCATAAGTACAAAATACTTATACAATTGGCGGACTTAATGCTAAAAGCATTCTCTACCAGTCAACCATTGGGAGAAACAGAAAAACTGTGCGGCGCAAAAAAGTTACAAGGGAAAATAGGTACTGATGATGATGTGACAACACTCCTGGTGCTGTACTACAGGCTACGGTAACAGCCTTTCATTAGGTAGATACGGTATTAGTATTTCGACTCTAATTAGCGGACGTGATTTGACCAATGGATCTCACAACATGTCATCAATCTAGTGAAGAAGCCCAGCTTATGCTCGCAATTGGAAGCCATTGTCACACCGCATAATTCATCATCAACATCAGCTGTCTACAAACCACTGCTGGGTATACTATGGGCCTCTCTCTGTCCACGCCATGCATCCCTACTCTGAGCCACCGCAATCCAGTTGTTGCCAGCAACCTTCCTAATATCATCGATCTATTTAGCCGCTGGACGTCCAGGACTTCGCTTTCCGCAGTATTACAAGGAGACAATATCAAATACTTTCTGTAGGCAAGAACCGCATATTCAAGGCTGCAATAACAGGTATAAAAAAACCTCACCTCAGATGCATCGTCATCCTGAAGGTCATCTTTGGAACCAGATCCAAGGGCTTCGAAGAATTGGGCGACATCTTCGTCTGAGGAGAATTCATCTGTAACAAAACATAGGTAACTATCACGACACAATAAAGCACCTTCAACCCTGTTTTGGTTCCTTCTAACTACTTCTTTTAAAGTCTCTTTCTTTCTGTCTTTGGTAAGTACTTGTTTCTTCCTCTTATTCATAGCTTGGTGCTTTCCAATGATGGATGGATTGTGTGAGGGAGAGGATATGACCAGGAGGGGTGTGACGCAAAGAATGGCTGGAAATAGATCTAAATGGAAGGAACTTTTAGACTAGACTGACCCCACATAAGGAAGTGAGATAAGGTAGAGGAAAAGAACAAGTCAGATGGTACTTGTAACTTTAAATTCCATAAAGTAATCTATTAAAAGAAGAAGAAGACATGCGCACTTACCAATAATTTCGATAGTAGCCCGTCCGTTATGATAGTCATCCCTTAAAGTATTGGCTACGCTGATGATCTTCCTACGTTGGGTGGCCTTGGCACCCTCAGGCATTAGCACAAAGATATCGTGCTCCACTTCCAAGATGAAGCAGTGGTCTTTCGTGAGAGATGAGGAGTCGGCTGGCACCTAATGAAAGAAGAGTATTAATATACCTCCGTCATAAATATAGATATATAATATATACACACCCTGGAAATCATTGGGTATGGAGTTCATCCTGCGTAGATCAAATCTTCATGTCAAAGTTCTTCAACCAGTTGGTCATAGTTATTTAAAACCACCTCTCGGCTTCTGACGTGGTGCCTTTAATGACCACCAATTGGTGACCGGAACCAAAGGTTTAACGTGCCTTCCAAAGCACGGAATCATCTTATTATCAGACATTCGGTTGATTCAAGCCTGCAATGTCCTAACCAAACTGGAAACACGAACAGTTCGCAGAAATTTTATCCCGCGTACACTGAGATTATGGAATGAACTCCCTGCATAGTTTTCCCAAGTGACTACAACATGGGGGTCTTCAATAAGGGCAGTACTTTTACTAATTCTGTGATAAGGGCGTAAAAAATATCCTTCAGGATCAACGGGCTCGTAATGCTCCTGGTGTTGCAGGCGTCTCATAGGCTGCGGTTACTGCTTCCTATTAGCATGTGTCGTATGCCTGTTTGCCTACTTAATAGTATTTAAAAAAAACTATTTCTAGAGTTACATACCTCCGTGATCCTCATGTTATCACAGCCAGATAGCTTGAGGAGCCGCTTCTCTGCTCCAGCATTAGTTTCCACCTGGTTGAAGCCAGACTCGTTGCCTCCCTCCAGGTATCTGATCGCTGACAATGGAAATAACCAGGGTTTTAAGTAAACATTCTGAAAATTCGTCAGTAGACACACAATTCTAAATTTCCTTCAAGGATTTATTGGGTGCAGAGTCTGCAGAGTTAGTTTGCGTTCAAAAACAGAGAGAAGAGCCTTGTTGTCGGGGTTGATGTACTAGGTTTTAGGGATGATAAAATGTCAATGAAAAGTCAATACAGGGGATCCATATCGCTATTACGTTTGAGGAAGAAAAACGATCGAACGAACCACCAACAGAAAGAGAAGTATGGAGTGTTCTATTCGGAGACCAGAAATCTTAGCATGCACTATATTTGCCCAGTATATTAGACCACCTTTATATGTACAGTCAGCTGCAGAGAAATATGACCCCCTTTCAATAGCGATACTTGTGACATGGGGGTCAGATTTCTCTGCAGCCGACTGTACTAACCTGGCTGGAAATACCCTAGAAACTGGCTAGACTCGTGACCTTGCACCTCCCGGTGTTGGACCGCTCTGCCGCCCAGCATGTCGTCCAGTGTCACTGTCAGGATCGCTGCTGACCCCTTCTTGTCTTGAGTCGTGTTTTCGCCAAGCCAAAAATGGGCGTCGTAGGATAGGGCTGACTCGTTATCACCTGTTGTCTTTAAAATATCTATTAAAATATGATATCTATTAAAAATGCCTATTGTGGAAATATTGTTTATTTTTAAGAATTTTCCTTTTTTGCGCCGCTTTGTTTTTTTATTTCTCCCAATGGATTCCCCATTTTAGTATTAAGTCCGCTTTTAGTGTTAAGTCCGCCTATTTTATAAGTATTTGGTACTTATGGAACAATAAAGTTTTAATAAATAATTTAAACACAGGGTGGCCAGCAACACTGTTATCATTCAAATAGCGGATAGATAATATAATAAAAAATTCTGATTAAATCACTTTCACTATCACTTCACTTCATCATCACTACATACTATCACAGATTATAGAAAGCTATACTAGCATTACTAGCAATACTATAAAACAAAGTCGCTTTCTCTGTCCCTATGTCCCTATGTATGCTTAAATCTTTAAAACTGCGCAACGGATTTTGATGCGGTTTTTTAATAGATATAGTAATTCAAGAGGAAGATTTTTATGCACATGCGAAGCCGCTAGGGTCGCTAGTAAAAAATGAAAATGTGATTACTTTATTAATAAAATTAAGGTTATTCGCTCTACTATTAAAATACGTGCGACTGCGCGTCGGGCAAGATCTAGGAGAGAATGGTAAGGAACGGAACTATTCGTGTGCGAATCCAACTAGAGCTTGGCCGGTTTTTACTAAGTACATATCTACATAGCTGAATATTATTACATTAGCATAATGATAAGCGAATTCAATGCCTAAATAAAATGATTCCTCTATATGAATCACACACACAATTCAACATTTTGACGTCATTACAACGTCATCTTACCTTTAAAATTATGTATGAGTCCCCATTGTAGAATTTCCCATACATTTTTGTCTCAATTGCAACAGGCTCGAATTTCTGTTAAAAATAATAATTATCAACATCATGTCGTATAGGTAACAAGGTCAATCGACCATGTGCATCCAGTTGTCAGAGTTCTTCAGAACCACCTATCGGCATCTGATGACGACTACCAGATGACAGCAAAACTAATGCTTCCCGTGGGAATCGAACCCACAACCTCCGCCGGAGTCTACACGCAAAAACTGGACCACGGAGGCAGTTAAAAGTATAAACGAATTGTATATACTTACACAATTTCTGACTTTAGACAATAATTAAAAAAGTACTTGCTCAACTAGGTAGGTACCTATTAGACGCAGTAAACTTTTCAAAAAATAATAACAAATCTTTTCAGAATATATTGAATTTATTATAATAATCAAATAACTTTATAATATTAGCTATCTAACAGTGAGTCGCGCTCAAATCGCTCATGACTGGCTGTTTTGGAGAATACTCATAAACGTTAAAAAAGACAGACAAAAAAAATGATTATTTTACAAGCTTATATTTTAACATTTGTTTTAAGTTCCTATCATATAAATTCACTGTCATATGCACTTAACTAGTAAAAAATCTTATTTGACATTGCGATGCATGAGTTTTTTTATTTGTAAGTAGTTATACCTACTAAGATAAAAATTATCAGTGCTGCCATAATTTTAAAGAAAATAAGAAAGAAGATAAATAGTCCTTATTATAAAGTTGTTTTACCAATCAGGTAACCTTTAAAAATCAAAGTACCTACCTAAATTACTTAATTATTTATGTATGTTTCCTTGACAGCAAAAACCCCAATCAAATTCCTATTAATACTTACGTCGATAGTCCAAATTTCGATCCCCGGGCTAGCCCCGGCGTCAACAAAAGCTGGGTGCTCCATTTCCACGACTAATTTCACACACCGGTTGTGATACACTGGATAATATTAGCCGAAATATCGATTTGTACTGATAACAGTAAGTGTGAGTCATCTTTGATTGTCGTTATCTGATCGTATACGGAGTGTTTTGTATCATTTCGGTCTACACTACACGCCGAGCATAAGCGGCCTTGAGGTTGTTTGAACTGTTCGCAGGATTTGGTGCCTTATTACCATCTCTAAGTAGTAAGCCCCCTCATCATCATCATTTCGAGTAGGCATCACGGTCAATCGACCATGCACACCCTGGTGTCAAGCTCTTCGGAACCGCCTCTCGGCCTCTGACGTGGTTCCTTTAACGACTACCAGATGGCAGCCGGGACCAACGGCTTAACGTGCCTTCTGAAGCACGGAATCATCTTTATTATCAGACAATCAGGCGATTCAAGCCTGCAATGTCCTAACCAAACTGGAAACAACTAAACAAAGTATGCTTCCCGTGGGAATCGAACCCTCGACCCCCGGGTCTACAGGCAAACGCCTTAACCACTGGACCACGGAGGCAGTAAGCCTCCGCTAACATAGCCTAGATCTTCCATTCCTAATCCACGGCTCTCGGCTACTGACTTGATGGACCATTAGAAGACCTATACATATATATATATATCAAAGCAAATGATACGATAAATTTATTTGCCTAAAACCATGTGTGGTTTACAAATAACAAAGTATATTTACATGTATTTGCAATGGGGTGTTCAATGGAATTTGCGTAAACAACGGCCTAACGTGATTACTATAGTATAAATTCTTGTAGATATAGCATTTTATGATCTGTGCTATAGACATATGATCCACGTAGAATATACGCAAACAGTTGATAGGACAGTATTATATTGGTTCAACTTTCTATGTTTAAATGTGTTTTTCTATACATATAATAAGACACTAAAATGCGAGTGTCTACTACATTTAATATTTTTCAAAAAAACTGATTGAGTGCGGTTTAAAAAGAGTAACAGAAACCAAAAAGACAGTTTTTGGAATTTTTGTCTGTCTGTATGTATGTCTGTCTGGTACGTTATAACTTCGAAAATACTCAATGGATTTAAACGCGGTTTTCACAGTTGGATTACATATAATTAGGAGCGTTGTCAAAACTTTGTTTCGTCAAAATCGGTTAAGGGAAAAAGAAGTTATGGTCGATTGAAAATTTACTTCAAACACTGCTTAAAACTGTTAATGCGTTTACTTAAGTTTAATTTAATTTAGATAAGGCTAGGATTTCTATTTTCTATTATCCATATCAATAAAGACGAAAACACGCACTGCACCTATTAATTGTAATAAAATAACACATTGAATTTGATCGTAAATTTAGTAACATGAAATCTCAATAGATGGCGCTTACTTACTTAACAACTCGCTATGGTTTCGCATTATGGTATAGCAGATTAAAATTAACCCTAGCAAATTAAAAAAATTGATGGGCTTTGTCTTTGTGGTTCTTTTGATTTGGTACTTTGGTTGTTGTGTATTGATTGTTTTTTTCCTATTTCGACATAAGTTTGTTTATTTAGGAAAGTTGTTCAGTTGAGTGGTCTGAATCTGCCCTTAAAATATTTGCATTGCAGTTGATTTAAATTCACCTTTTATAAAGAACTAGCTGTTCCCCGCGGCTCACCCCCGCGTGGGAGTGACTCGGTTATATCGCGCCCAAAAGTGGCTTATGTTTGACCTCAAGTCGTTAACTACATCCCTACCAAATTTCATCACAATCGGTCCAGCAGTTTAGCCATGAAGAGGTGACAGACAGACAGACAGACAGACTTTCGCATTTATAATATTAGTATGGATATGGAAGTATGGATTTTAATTATTTTAAATAATGCCTAGGAGGAAACGATCTAATCTGTCGCATCATTCCAGAATAGCTAAAAGCAGAAGGTTAGCTAGATCTCAAGAATCGAATGCGGATAGACAGATGCGACTCGATGAAGATAGGCAACGCCATGCATTGTCTCGGTCTTTACTTCTGAGTTCTGACAGAGAGTCTCGGTTGTTCGCTGACCGCGAGCATCATGCGTCATCTCGGGCTTCGGAAACGTTTACCGAAACTCAAGGTTCTGGCGGAAATTGTCGGGGATGAAGTGATTTACACTTCATATAACAGTGTTGTGCATCAGGATGATGCTACCACCTACCCTATCGATTTTCATTGGCTGCAAGTGGTCTTCCTGCTCATAACATTACCCTTAAAGTCGGCGTTCCCATTATGCTCCTAAGAAATCTTTCTCCGCCTAAACTATGCAACGGGACCCGACTCAAAGTAACGGTTTTGCAGCGCAACTTAAGACAGGCCGACATTCTCACAGGGTGTGGTTCAGGTGTACATACCTCGAATACCACTCATCCCCAACAATTACCCCTTTCAATTTAAACGCACCCAGTTTCCAGTTGCTGTATGCTTTGCCATGACGATAAATAAGTCGCAGGGACAAACCGTAAAAGCAGCTGGCATCGACCTAAGAACAAGTCAACAAGACGTTTCTCGCATGGACAACTGTATGTGGCTTGCTCGCGGGTCAGTAGCGCCGAAAATCTATTTTTATTAGCCTCAGAGGGAAGAACTGCTAATGTTGTCTACAAAGAGATTCTTTGAACTTAACTCTGAAACATGATATTTGTTTATATTTGAATAATGACCTGGCTACTTCGATTGCGCCATTTCATTTCAATGTAACACAGGTTACGCGAAAAGCGACCTACACGCGGGCGGAGCCGCGGGTAACAGCTAGTATACAATAAAGATATTAGGTACAAACAAAAAACAAACAAACAGACAGTGTATACGGTAAAAATATTTAACTGTAAAGTGGCAACTCGCCCGAATGTTCGCTGTTTATTCGGGCGAATTGCCACCTACGCCAAATTTCTTCGGAAAGTCCAAATTCTTGGGTCGAGAATACGGAAAATTAAAGTAGCAGACGCTTAAAAAAATCATACTGTTTAATGTACCCGCGATAACTAGATTAGATTAGATATTCCAAGAATGACAGTAAATAATAATGTAATTATAAGATGTTTATCATAGAAGCGCGATAGCGTAGCGCGGCGCGCGTGTTCGTAACGATAGCGCGCGTCAAGCGACGGCGAATGAGCGACAATGTATGGAATGGTCACCATTAGTGGGCTTCTATCCTATCTTGAGCTCCTCCGTGCTTCGGAAGGCACGTTAAGCCATTGGTCCCGGCTGTTATCGATAGATGGCAGTGGTTATGCTATGTCAGATTACTTTAGGCAGCCTGAAACATCTGACAGTGTTGGCCACTAACACACCCGGGTCATGTTCCTATTTGTCTGGTGTCCCTGTATAAAAGGGTTACGGAGGTCAGACGGCAGTCGCCCCATTGTAACCAGTACCGCCAAATCAGAACCATGATTAATAGCTACCCTTTTCTCCGAAGCGTAAGCTAAAGATGCAATCGGGAAACATACGCTCGGACGAAGAAGATAACTAGTTGATACCCGCGACTTTGTCCGCATGAACAAACAAACGCTTATTTTTACTCCTTTTTATATTAGTATAGATAGGTAGCCTGTGCGAAGCCGGGGCAGGAAGCTCCCTATTAAAGAGTAAATAAATAAAACACACATAAAAAAAATCACAATAATTTTATTTTTATTTAAACAAATAAAGTCGTAGACAGACAGAAAGTTACAACTAAAATGTTGATAACAATTCGATGGCTTGAACCAGACTGAAAGAAAAAAATAATACCTATGTTATTTTTCTTCACCACATGGTATAAAACAAAGTCGCGTTCTCTGTTCCTATATCCCTATGTATGCTTAAATCTTTAAAACTAATACGCAACGGATTTTGATGCGGTTTTTAAATAGATATTCAAGAGGAAGGTTTTTATGCCCATGCGAAGCCGGGGCGGGTCGCTAGTTATGTATATGTCTTATAAACCTATGTAAATTGCCCTTGCTTATAGCATGCATTGGGAAACTGTAAGTGCTATCAGCGCCTTTATTCATTCAATAAATAAAAATAAATAGAAATACGGCCAGCATTCTTGCTAACATGCCTCACGGGCAAGATTTATTTGAATTTTAGTTTTTTTTTTTTCTGTTAGTTTTTAGTTTTATTTTTCTATTTGTAAGTTTAGGCAAATCCTTTGTACATTAAATAAATAACAACTTATAAATAAATAAATAACAAAGCTTACGTTATCCTTGGACGATTTGAGCTTTTTCCCGCAGCTTATGTCGTCCACAGATGTCCTGAAACGTTCTATCTCTGCTTTGTTGAAGGGCTCTGGTTGAAATTTGAAGCTAAAAATAAACAAATACTTAAGTAGTTATAATTTTTTGACGCTTGGCATCGAATTTTAGTGTTTAAATAGATAGATGTAGGTATTTTTCTGTAATTTTATTGTTTTTCGTGTGATGGGCGTTGTAAACTGTAGAACCATCGCGCAGAATAGAAAACTGTGGCGCTAGAATTACTTACTTACTTAACACTATGCTCTATGCGTAATATTTACTGTCTGCAACACAGAATGATTAATAGCCGATAAAGGAACCAAGTCAGAGGCCGAGAAGTTCCGAAAAACTCTGAGACCGGGGTGTGCATGGTCAATTGACCGTGCCAAAACAACAAAATGATGTGACCAGATAGATACACATGAATCACGGCGGTACCCGAATACTTAAAGTGTTTTGAACAAATGTTTTCCATTTCTGTTTTTTTAAACCTGTTACACTTTCAATCTGTTTTCAAGCAAACCCTGTTTGTGTCTAAACAGTTTTAGTATAAGCAGTGATTTCAGCGGTAACTGTTTAAACACTGTTTTGATCTAAATAAAAATGAAAACCCTTGGGTTTGACGGTGTTGTTGGCTAATTTGTGGATTATTTTTGTATTAAGTGTTAATAGCGAATACAGTCTTTCATTACTTAACTGAATATTAGTTTTCTTTGCCACCCTGCTTCTTATATCAGAAGTGGGATACGAACCCACGCCCACTACAGGTTCAAAACAGAAAACGTAATCTGTTAAAGTTTCAGTAAAGTGTTACAGGAATATTTCTGTAACAGATTTAATGAGTATTTCTGTAACAGATTTAATGAGTAACCCTTATGACTTACTTATTATGGTGTTTTTGAGTTGATACCATGCCATGCCTGACGGATAAAAAAGCTGCCCTTACTTGTCTCGGTCGTTACTCCTTAATCCTGTGGGTTTCGTAGCACCTTCTGTATTGTTCTGAGTCGTCTTCGTCGCAGCTTTCATGGTAGAATCGTCGATGTCCTTATAATCTGTGTATTTGTTAAATAACTTGAATTTATTGGGAACTAACTTTCGCCCTCGGGAATTTCCCTTCGGGAACAGTGGACGGAAGGTATCCTATGTCCTTCTCTATACTTTTATCTATGTGTATGCGAAATTTCAGGAAGATTAGTTGTGTAGATAGGATGTGAAAGTGTAAAAAGCAAACTCACTTTCGCATTTACAATATTAGTTGGGATTAAATAAATATTTTTAAGAAACTAAACATAAGAAAGACCTAGACAGTTTAGAGGGTATTTTATGAATTTAATGACCAAAGATCAACGTCCCACCTTGTAGTCTTAGACAGAGCTCGCTTGGTTCATTAATAGTCTATTCACTATAGTCTTAAAAAGATCCAGGTCAAAGTATGTTTCCAGAAGAATTTTTCTTCGCCGGTTTTGGCACTTATCACGGTAAAGATTGAGCTCCAACCCCGGTTATATGAATGAATGAATTTTATTGCTGCTATAAACATGGTAAAAAGTTATTAAATATAAAGTAAACATATGTATCACACGTTTAGTCAATAACTGACATGCAACAGACTATGTCAAAATTATTTAAATTAAATATTTAATTTAAATATATCGCTGGGATCCAGCCTAATTCGTACCAGTTCCTCGCCCTCGCCTGCCTATGTCATCCATACTTCCATACTATCCATATCCATACTAATATTATAAATGCGAAAGTCTGTCTGTCTGTCTGTCTGTCTGTCTGTCTGTCACCTCTTCACGGCTAAACGGCTGGACCGATTGTGATGAAATTTGGTAGGGATGTAGTTAATGACCTGAGGTCAAACATAGGCTACTTTTGGGCGCGATATAACCGAATCCCACGCGGGCGGAGCCGCGGGGAACAGCTAGTACAGTTATATATAGACCGGTTGAAAACTACCTCCGTGGTCCAGTGGTTAAGGCGTTTGCCTGTAGGCCCGGGGGTCGTGAGTTTGATTCCTACGGGAAGCATACTTTGTTTAGTTGTTTCCAGTTTGGTTAGGACATATTATTGCAGACTTGAATCACCTGATTGTCTGATAATAAAGATGATTCCGTGCTTCGGAAGGCAAGTTAAGCCGTTGGTCCCCTCTGCCATTTGGTACTCGTTGAAGGAACCAAGTCAGAGGCCGAGAGGCGGTTCCGAAGAGCTCTGACACCAGGGTGTTAATGGTCGATTGACCGTGACACCTACACGAAATGATGAATGAGCGGCCTGCAACCAGCGCTTGTCTGCGCCCTTCTTCAGTACATCTTTATTATGGTCTTCACTTACCAACGGTGTCTTTGTAGATCTCGGCTAGTTCCTTCTCAATCCTGTCTTCTTCCTCATCACTGTTGATGATATTAGGCTTTTTAGGGCGGATAGTTAACGCCACCTGAAAATACAGTCCAATATCACTACATAGTTGTTGGAATATCAATATATTCTTGGTTGTATGTACGTTATGTCTATGCACCACATCTTATGATGACATCTGTCAATGTTCATAATTGTCTACGTCCAAATAATACTTTTTGCATTTCCTGTTCCCGGGCTCACCGGCTTAGCTCATTTTGTGTTGTAGTATTTTGTGTTAAATATTAATCTTAATTAATCTCCAATATAATTTGACTTGTCCAAAATCTTTACGCTTCGATACTGAAGAATAAATCAATTTGGATTATCTGGGAGTTTATTTTCAACACATATCAAGTTCACATGCCTGTGGTTGGTTGAAGTGCACACGCTGAAATTCCACTGCTGCATACTCCACAACAATAGTATAAAACAAAGTCGCTTTTTCTGTCCCTATATCCCTATGTATGCTTAAATCTTTAAAACTACGCAACAGGTTTTGATGCGGTTTTTTTAAATAGATAGAGTGATTCAAGAGCAAGGTTTTAATGCCCATGCGAAGCCGGGGCGGGTCGCTAGTACATACATATAATCACGTCTTTATCCCATACGAGGCAGACAGAGCGTAGGGCCATAAGATCTTAAGCCAAGTTTAGCATGATGATAGTTGAAACAGGAAAACAATAGTGATGGGTTGCTAGCCGCATCGCCTATGTCATGAATCCCTAACTCGCCGATTCCCTTATGCGACTTATACGGCTTGCGCGGGAAGAGAAGCAGCTAAACATTTTCGAAAAGTGTCAAAAGTGGCAGTTTTTAGTCATTTTTACAAAGGAAACAAGCGGATTATAGTATTTTAATGACTTCCGAGGTTCTAATGTAGTTAAGGATACTAGCAAACAGTTGCGCGAGGATTTCTGATAAGCTCACTTACAGAAAGAAAAGTTTTTTTTTGGGGAAATGTCAACTAGCCTCTAAATCATTTTATTTTTTTTACTCTGAAATCAGGTCAAATTGAAAAAATCTAAGAAGGCAGGTCACTAGTACATAACGTTCAGTAGTTTTGGTATTACTTTACATTATTTTTCCTTTGGTTAATTCGAAAAAAAACTCATAACCGCCAAATGTGGCCACATTTTTTCTGTCAGTTTTTTTTCTGAATTGGCTTACGATACCATAAGTAAGTATCTTCTACGGACGTGACGAAGAAACAAGGGGCTTAGCTTAGCCAAAGTCACAATCGCAAAATGTTTACGACGTACGACAAGAACAAAATGTATGGGATTGACATAAGACTGACCACGTGATTTACCGCAGCTTATGTCAATCCCATACATTTTGTTCTTGTCGACATTCGTTAGCGTTTTGAAATGCGGGTGCAAACTTACCACACTGGGTTTCTTGGTCTCCTTATTAGTGACCTTTGTGGTTGTGGTTGTCGTGGCTGCTGTGGAGGTGGTCACGTGCTCGTCCTCCTCGTTCTCAATGGATGGTTCCTCCTCTATGTCTGCTGGGAGCTCTGGAAGTGAGGGAACAGAATTTAGGTGCAAAAACCAATTATAGTTTCAGCCGTAAACATAGGACTCCTCCAAGGATTTTCAAAATGACCGGTTGGAAGCGGCCTGCAATTAGCGCCTACCTGCGACCTTCTTCAGATCATCTGACCATCTGTTCGCTGGGTGTTTGACGCTGCGCTTGCCGGTGCGTGGTCGCCATTCGAGAACCTTAAATATACTTCAATAGACTTACGGGCGATTGTCTAATTGACATGATGAAAATCGGTTGAGTCGTTTAGAAGTTTTGGGGGTGAAAGTGGGGAAGAACAACCGAATGTCTGCAAATATACTCGAGTGGGGTCTCAAATGAAAGCTCATCACGTGCAAATTACAAAATAATATGTTCAATGAATATCGGTTGAGCTGTTACAAAGCTCTGGGGGTGTAAGTGGGGAAAATACCTAATGTCTGCAAATAATATTACTTATGTGAGGGGTAAATCAGTCGACCGTCACCACTAAAAAGAATGTGTCGTGGGTTTTTGTATTGTAAATTTAATTTGAACTGTGGTCCTCGTGGTATCTAGAGAAATAGCGTCGATCTTGACTTTTTTTAACCGTGGCCCGCCCTAAGAGAGCGAGCGTCGAATCGCGAATCGGAGCGATCGCGCCGAAAGGAAAAGGAATACCTTACCTTTTATTGGTGTACCGATTTCAATGACCTCCTGTCCCAGGGATTCTGTCAAGGTTTTAACACCATTTTTGCACAAAACACCAGAAGAACAAGCTAATAGCAGGACTATAATGAGAGGATTCATTTTCAGTTAAATTTTGAGCTATGTCGATCAATTGTTTAGTGGCCTACTTGATTTGGTGCAGTTTTTTATTTATTTTGGGTAAAACTAGCGACACTGCCCGGCTTCGCATAAGCATAAAAACCTTCCTTTGAATCACCCTATCTATTAAAAAACTGCATCAAAATCCGTTGCGTAGTTTTAAAGATTTAAGCATACATAGGGATATAGGGACAGAGAAGGCGAGTTTGTTTTATACTATGTAGTGATAGTGATGAGATGTTTTGCAAAAAGTATGTTTGCTATTTTACGTAACGTTAGCAATTATTTCTTTGTCCAAACCATGTAATAAGTTTTAGTTTTGGTATCAAATAAAGACATTTACTTTTTTTCTTTCTAAGGGGGGTGAGGCCAAAAGTTAGCAGCGCGTTTGTGACACCTTAAGAAGGGATTGTTCTCTGGAGTTGATCTGTGGGTTGTACGATGCGCATTTCAAAATTTCTGAATCTAGTTTACTTCTTATAATAAGTTAATTAACTTAATTGTAATATTCTTATAATTAAGTTGTTGTATAAGTACTTATTAATTAATTATTAAATTATGTTTAATTAGTTTAGGTTTTTTTTAATTATTTCAATATTTTTTTTTAGTTTCTAGTGTATTTAAAAATTTATTGTAAGTACCTACTATAAATAAATTTGAATTTGAACCTACTAGTATTTATACAAATATGTAAAAGTAAAATTGTGCAATTAATAGTTTACTTCTTAATAACTAAAAATATAAATTTATAAGTTTTATAGTACCCACTCCCTCCCTGCAAGTTGTTACATCGTGGTAATGTGAATAGCCAAGACAAAAAATCTTTATCAAATCAAATCAAATCAAAAATGCAGATAATCACAAACATAGATAATACAATAGGCGTCCTTATCGCTAATGAAATCTCTTCCAGACAACCTAAATATAAAGTGATTGTGGAGAAAAGAATAGGTGGCGCAAATTTGTAAGTGCCCAAAAGACTGGCAGCATTGCCACGTTGAAAAGCACTGGTTAGTTAAGTACTTAACTATACTTAAGTACAATGTTATTCATGAGCATTTTAACTTTTGCTTTTTGATGTATGGAACCCTAAAAATAAAAAATTTAACAAAAAAAAAATAAAAATAAAAACTCAAAGGATTTTGTTCTTTAACCGCCGATCCCTAACTGAACTCCGAAATGCGGTCACCGTTACCACTGCCAAGATTAACTGCTAGTTATCAGTGCACTTTCGTTTAGTGAACCCGTTTTCTAATGTGTATTGTTTTATAAATATTTCAGGTAAGTTGGTAATATTTATTACGTAGCGACCCGCCCCGGCATTGCATGGGCGTAAAAACCTTCCTCTTGAATCACTCTATCTATTAAAATAAACCGCATCAAAATCCGTTGCGTTCGATTATAGATCGAAATACGAATTCGATTCGAGGAATTGCTTAAAGTGACGTTTTTAGACCCACTGGAACTCTTTCCCGGAATGAAACGTATCCTATATCCTTCTAAATACTTCTTACTATGTGTATGCCACAGAACATAAAAAATATCCGAATAGAAATGTTATGACGTGGATTTAGTTCCAGGATCGGTGTGGCAGCGTGTTCTCTCTTCTTACTTTCTATTCAAACATGTAAACCACACCACACCTTATTAGAAATGTATTATTTTGTACAAAGCCACCTAATATTATCGACCAATACTTAACAGTGGCAATAAATGACGCAATCAAATTTTTACGTTGGCTTGCAAGCCAAACCAGTGACACGCTTTTCGTACGTTATGCCACTTCTTGCTAATATTTCTAAATTCTGTGGCGTATGCGAAATTTTAGGAAGATTGGTTTAGTAGATAGAGCGTGAAAGCGAATAAAACAAACAAACTTACTTTCGCATTATAATATTAGTTAAGTACTTAGTTGGATAGTTAGATTAATTGATGGGGCTCTTGAATTAATAATACCTAATTACCTTATTGGACCTTTGGTAAAGGCGTTTATCTGTAAACCCGGGGATCGTGGGTTCGATTCCCACGGGAAGCATTCTTTAATGTTTCCCATTTCGTTAGGACGTTAATTGTCTTATGATGAAGATGATTTCGTGCTTCGGAAGACACGTTAAGCCGTTGGTGCCGACTGCCATCTGGTAGTCGTTAAAGGAACCACGTCAGAGGCCGAGAGGTGGTTCCGAAGAACTCTGACACCAAAACAAAAAATATAACAAAGAAACTCTCGACATCGGAGTATGCAGGGTCAATGAATGTATCACAACTATCTACTGCTATCTACAATGTATCTACTGCACCAATCTTCCTAAAATTTTGCATACGCATATATAAAAGTACTAGCTGTTCCCCGCGGCTTCGCCCCGCGTGGGACTCGATTATATCGCGCCCAAAAGTAGCCTATGTTTGACCTCAGGTCGTTAACTACATCCCTACCAAATTTCATCACTGTCGGTCCAGCAGTTTAGTCGTGAAGAGGTGACAGACAGACAGACAGACTTTCGCATTTATAATATTAGTATGGATTGAGAAGGGCATAGGAAAGAACAGTGCTTTTTCCCGTGATTAAAGGTATCCTATGTCCTACTCAATACTTTTATCTATGTGTACTTATACGAAATTTCAGGAAGATTGGTTCAGTAGATAGGGCGTGAAGAGGTAACAAACAAACAAATATACAAACTCAATTTCGCATTTATAATCATTATCATCAGCTGTTCACAACCCACTGCTGGGCATAAGCCTCCCTCTGTCTACCCATGCATCCCTACTCTGAGCCACCGCAATACAGTTGTTGCCAGCAACCAGTGGATAATGTTTTTTTTTGCCCGCTAGATGGAGCTGGACGTGAACTTGTCGCGGGAGGGCGATCAACCCTGGGGCTTCCGTCTCATCGGCGGGACTGACTTTAAGATGCCTCTTACAGTTGTCAAAGTAAATCATAACCTTCTTTTTATTAATATAATAAGGTGGACTCAAATAAACTGAACAACTTTTCCAAAAAAAAATATATCGAAACAAAAAAACAATTATGACCTACAAATTGAGATGTATGGAGAGTGAAAAAAATTATTTCGTATTTTGACATACTATTCGCTTGAATTCAACGTTTGGAGTTCCTTGAGATCGAAGGAAAAAGTCGCTGATGTTGCGACTAGGAAACACGCTCGGATGATATTAGGCGCCCTTGTGGAAACAACACAATCGATTAAACAGTTGACAGTGACTGACAATTGATTTCTTCACTTGTCAACCTGCCAACTATCGACTGATAGAGGGGTTGCCAATGAACACATCTATTTCTGATTGACTAAGTCAATGTCGACGTTGTTTATTCTTGATCACTACCCTATTTAACCGACTTTAAGAAAAGGTGGATCAATTCGACCTGTTTGTTTCGTATGTAACTATATAAAAAAAACTTTTTCAGGTTCTGCCAGACTCCCCAGCTGAAAAGGCGGGTGTACAAAATGGCGACACAGTGGCGCGAATCGACGACACAATTGCAGATGCGTTGGCACACGAAGAGGCGCGACTGATTGTCGATGGTGCGAAGACTAGTCTCAAGCTTGGTGTAAAACGGTGAGAAGATGTTATTAAGTGCGTATTATACTAGCTGTTCCCCGCGGTTTCACTCGCCATTAGTGTGTATGTACTATAGCCTATAACCTTCCCCAAGAATCAGGCTTTCATATACAAAAATAATTTTGCAAATCCGACCAGTTTTCAAGTTATAAGCGTTCAAACAAACAAACCAACTCTTCAGCTTTATTATATTTGTAGGTATAGAAGTAGAAGGCTGGCTACCGGCGCCGATCTGTCAGCGCTCATTAATTCATTCCGTGTAGGTGTCACGGTCAATCGACCATGCACAACCTGGTTTCAGAGTTCTTCGGCACCGCCTCTCGGCCCCTGACGTGGTTCCTTTGACGATCACCACATGATAGCCGGTACCAACGGCTTAACGTGTCTTTCGAAGCACGGAATCATAATTATTGTCAGACAACGCTTTTAAAAATAGATTAGACAAAGTATAAAATCTCCAAACTTAAGATGCACACGCATCAGCTTCATATGCTGCTAGTGTGTTTATGAATATAAATAAATAAATCAGGTGATTCAAGTCTGCAAACTGTCATAACCAAACTGGAAATAACTAAAGAAAATATGCTTCCCGTGGGAATGGAACCCACGACCCCCGGGTCTACAGTCAAACGCTTTAACTAATGTACCACAGAGGCAGTTATAGCGCGTCAGGGCTTATCGGCGCCGCCGCTGAGCGTCGACAAGCCGTTCTGCGCTTATCGGCGCCGATCAGGCACAAAGTATAGCTTCTACTTAGTCGTACGTGGTTGACAGAGTGGTTGTGTTACTCTAGTATGAGATTGACAGAATGGTCGTGGTTACAGTGCCCCTAGTAAGAGATTTTATAAACGCAGACGCTAGCGACTGTCATCAATCATATTAAGTTATAGTTTCATATTAGTTACAAATTGCAAAACTGCTAAAAGTGACCGTTTTAAGCAATATTGCAATTATTAACTATAGGGAATTATAATTTAATAATTTAATATGTTTAAATTAACTTCGGATCCAGAACCATACTTACAGCAGAGGGATTTTTGATAACTTATGTTTTCAGTGAGTAATGATTTTTAAATGACGGTGGCGCTAGTGTTCACCGAGGTATCACCTTAAATAAAAGTTCGAGATTATGACCAGTACTTAGACAAAAAAAAATAGAAAATTCTCTTTCAAACAACTGAAAATTCGAAGGAAATTATTCTTCATCTTCTTAATCAGCCTCTCAATGCTGAGGGTCGTGATCACATATTATGTGATTTCAGAGTGCGCGATCGGCAGCACTACGGACCGCATTATATATGCTGCCTCCAGCAGCTCTCCTCACGCTGTCCACCCATCTCGCTGGAGGCTTTCCTCTGGCGCGTTTTCCATCTGTTCTGCTCAGTATTATAAGTTTTTTCATTCAATGCCTAGGTGACCGCATGATGTGTCCGAAATAAGTGCCTATTTAAAGGAAATATAAGTAGTTAAAAGTATAATCAATGTCAATAACCATAGCCAAATTATTGATTGATCTATTTTGAGATATATTATTCATTTGACCTCACCATGATTGTATTATTAGATCGATAGTACAAACTGATTGATTTTTTTACCATTTGCATTTCGATTATCAACGAAAACGACAGTTTGAAACAATATTTTGGTTGGTCGATATAAAAAAAAATGAAGTTCTATCTGGTCTATAAAAACAAGTAAGATTTCTTTTTTCTTTTGCTTAAAAATCTATAAAAATATAATTCTCTAGATATATTTAGAAGTGTTAAAGTGATTGTGTTGTTCTACATTTGAAAATGCTTAGTAAATAAATTATATATATCTAAATAGTGAATAAGTGAAAAGTGGCGGCGCAATGAAATCTTCGTGTTTTTTTATTATTAAAAAAAAAGAACGTACTACTATTTCTTTTAATTATAGAATTATTGATATAAACAAAAATGATTGTTATAACGATTTTGATGTTAACATTTTTTGGGTACATCAACATAGTTCAACACATATTGGCATTATGATATCGTTGCCAAGAAGCGCGTATAGTTGGCATCAATTTAGTTTATTTTAGTAATTAACAGAACATCGCTAAGAAAATTTATTTTATTAATGTTTAGAACATTTTGAATTTTTTTTTTTTTATATAAGTAACCTGTTCTTATTAAATTTTGCAAATATAGTCTAGTGTAGAAATTAACTTTCTTTCATTGGTTTACGGTTTTGTATGTTCGTGTTAATTTATTAGTGGAAGTGATGAGTTATGAGAAACAAATTGACGTTTCTATAATGTCACTGGCGATTTCAAGATCGAGGCATTACTACGACCAAAATGTAATTTTTTTAGATAACTTTCTTTACTATCTGTTGCCCGGGGCTCAGCTCTCGTGGGAATGCCGGGATAAAATATAGCCTATTTGTTGTTCCAGGGTCTTAATATTCTCCATTCCAAATTTCAGCCAAATCGGTTCAGCCGATCTCCTATGGAAGTGTAACAAACATCCATACAAACTTTCGCGTTTATTATATTAGTAGGATGCGACTATAAATAATATTAACATCATTGTTATCTTTAATGTTTCGGAATTAATTAATTTTGAAATATACTGCAAGCTACCAAGCAATTTTAATTTTTTTCAAATTTTAACTTTTGGCGGCAAGGGGATCAATAAAGAACGTTATGTTTATCTTTGTGTTACTGCTGTGTGTTATTTCAATTTTTCTTGCTTCTTTCCAGCGGCCTCTACGATCCGGTGCTGGACAATTACGAGCCGATCTACGAGGACATAGACCAGATAGACCAAGCCGATATCGACCAACCATTACAACCAACTGAGGTACTCGACACTTTCCAAATACAACAGTTTCTGGATCCAAACCAGGATATATCTCCTTTAAAAGATCTTCAAGAAACTCCTAAATTATCTGAATCTAGGTCTTTAACCGCGTCACCATTTGTGTTATCTACTAAGCCTTATAGACCATTTTCCACTGAACCACTACCTCAAATACCTCCCTTAGAAGATCCTATTATTCTAAACCCAAATTACAAAGACGAATTCGGAAAACTACTCAATGGCTTTGATGAACTAAATGGAAAATATGAAAGCAAATTTAAATTACCGATTTCGGAGCAATATGATCCAAACTGGGAAAAAAAGGAGACAGAGAGATTGGACAAAGATGGAAAGGGTATTGTAAAGAAAACCGAAAGTAAAAATGTAAGCGAAGTGGTAACGGAAAGTATGAACTTACAGAATGTTAATTATGAAAAGAAAGAAAATTTGGTGAAAGAAAATGTTGCTGTCATGGAGAGTATTAAACGGACAGATTTAGACAATATTGAAATGACAGCAATTTGTATTGTCAACGAAAGTATTGAAAAAGCTAAGATTGTAGCCGAAGAAATAAAGAAAGAAATTGATGTAGAATTATCTGATGTCACTAGTCTGTCAGTTGTTGAATCAAAGTCGGACTCTCAGTCACGTTCAGAAAAAAAATCTGAATTCAAAGATATATCTAAGGACACTTCAGTTCAAAGAACTGAAATGAAATATGAATCTGTGAAGTCTAATACAGTATCTGAACATGAAGACCTTGGTATCGTCAAACGTAAAACATGTACTATAAAAGAATCACAGGATACAAGCAATCGTAACGACGACACAAAGGAAGAAATAAAAGTAACAGTAGCAAAGAAAGTAGAAAATTTTGAAACGATCGATATTAAAGACCATTCAAGTGATGAAAAGAAAAAAATGATGCAACAAGAAGTAGAAGAACTTATCGAAGCTGGAAGCGTCAGGAGGAAATCCACAATGTTTGATAATAAAGAAACAAGTGTTGACAATAAAGAACGCACTGTAGTTGATACAAAAATTAATCAAGCTAAGATAGATACAAGTATAAAAAGTGAAAATATTAATAATATTTCGAGTAATGTTGATAAAAACTTCGAAACTAAAAAAAGAAGTGAAAAAGTAACCAGCTCTCAGGCTGAGCACAGGGCTTATACAATTGGTTTAAAAACAATTCCAAACATAAGGGGAACGGCGCACTCTTCATATCATTATAATTTACTGCTTCAAACGTTTTTCTTACATCTAACTGATGTAATGGTTGCTTTATCTAGATTCATTTTATCTGAACCTGTGTTCAATAAACTTGAAGATAAACATACAAGTCAACAATTTAGTTCTAGTACTTTAGAAACTAAAAATGATATGGTATCAAAAAAACACGAAGTTGTTAATTTGTCTGAAGCAACAGAGAGTATTTTAGTTCAGAAGGAACAAATAGATAAGACAGCTGCGAAAGACAAGCAATTATTGGTAGCTCATGAAGAAAAGAAAGAAATAAAAGCTCATGAAAAACATGTTGACGAAAGTAAATCAGTAAAGCAGATAAAGAAAGTTGAACAAACAATGATTAGCCGAAATGAAGCGGAAGACCAAACTGTAGAATTAAAAACGCATAAAAAAGCAATTAGTGGTTTAGAAATGGCACAACTGAGCGATAAAAAGTCAGAAGAGTTAACAATCAAAATGGATGCCGTTATATCCGAATTTGAAAATAAAACAGGAATTGAAGAAGTTTCTGAACATCGTAGTAGATCTAGAAGTCGCAGTCAGGTTGTAGAAGAAGTGATGAAGGAAAATGATCCTTTGGAATGGTTATCTAAAGTTGATGACCAGAAAACTCAAGAAATTACTGAAACAAAAACATACTCGAATGAAATTAGTAGTACCATTGAGTCAACTGCTACAAAAAGAGAAATAAGTAGTGTTGTTAGATCAGCAGCTGAAAAAAAAATTGAAAGTAGACAGGGGTCAAGAGCAAGATCTACTACACCTAACGAAGATAAACAAATGTATGTTGCTGTTGTAGAATCTCATGTTTACACCAACAAAGATACTATTTTACTTGATCAAACAGAAATTTCTGAAACTTCTTCGGTTGTTGAAGATTCAAATACAGCTATGGAGTCAATAGAGACTGTTGCAACTAAAATTATTAACAAAGAAAATTTACAAACTAAAGAAAGTTTTGGTGTTAGCAAAGAGACATACAATGAAGAAGTTTCAGTTTTGATTACAGGAAACAAAGAAGTTGATGAAATTGAAAAAGAAGAATCAAAAACAGAAGTTTTAGCTCAACAAACGAAAGTCGAAACTGTTAAAAATAAGCTTGAAACATTACAAACAACTGCACGCCATATTGATGAATCAAAATTTCAAGTTTATGAAAGTGAAAAACAAGATATTGAAAATAAAATTTCAGAAGTGAAACAAGATACAAAAGAGATAGCTGGTAAAATGGAAGTCATTTCTATACAAAGTGATATACAAGATGTAGTTATCCAACAGGAAAATGAGCCTATAATTGAATTATATGACAACAAAGAAATTGACATTACAGAGAAAAGTCAAAATATATCAGTTAAGGAGGAAATTATTGAAAAGGCAAAAAAAGAAACTGTTGAAATACAAGAAATAGTAAATAATTCATCGGCTATAGAAAATCAACACGAGAGCCACGGTTTTGTTGAATTAGCGAAAGAAGAATTAGACGTGGTTAAAGAAGAACAAACTTTAGAGCTCAACGTAAGTGCTAATATCAAAATAGATAAAGTTGAAATTAAAGAAATTACACCACAATTAGAATCAGGTGCACTAAAAATCGTAAAAGAGCAAGTTATAGAAGTTCAACCATCACCTGAGATTTTAGAATCAGAGGAGACAAAAGTATTTAAAATTGAAAAATCTGTTGATATGTCAAAAGGTATAATTGTTGAATCTGAAAGTAAATTTGTCGATATATCTGAATCTAGTTCGTTAGATTCTATTGATATGAAGAGTAAAACTGCCGTTCAAGAATCATCTTTCACAGCTATATCAAGCACACAACATTCTGAAGCCACATTTACTGGTACTTCTATTTCACAGAAAGTTCAAGAGTCATCTTTCACCGCTAAATCAACAGAATCAAATACCCAAAAATTAACTCTCAGAACGGATATAACCCAACAGAAAGTTCTTCAGCAACAATCATCGGTTTCTAGCGATGAAAATAACAATATCGATAATCCCACTCCATCTACCGTCCCTCCTACACCTGTTACAGATGAATATGTTTTCAAACTACAAATTCCTTTGCCAAAAACCAGTGGTACAGTAATTCCTTTAGATCTTACACCTGAAGCTGAAGAAGATCCACATATTGTTAAGAAAAAATTGGTTCCTCATATTGAAACCACTTTAGAATCGCCTGTTATTTACGATCCTCCATTACCATCGCCTCCTATTACTAAAGTTGTGTCTCCAGTATATACCAAACCTGGATTGAAAGGAGGAAACATTTATTCTATAAGAAAGGTGAGATTTGAAATATTACTTATAGAAAGTGTATATCTATCAACTCATATTTATTATCATGCAAATCCATATATCACTATTTATATACACATATATTTTATTTATACTAATATAAAAAACAAGTGTATCATAACCTCGGTGAACACTAGCGCCACCATCATTTAAAAATCATTATTCACTGAAACACACAAGTTATCAAAAACAGTTATGAAATTAAGGTTCTGGATCTGAGGTTAACTATTATTTAATCCATATCCATATCCATACTTCCACACTTATATTATAAATGCGAAAGTCTGTCTGTCTGTCACCTCTTCACGGCTAAACTACTGGACCGATTGTGATGAAATTTGGTATGGATATAGTTATGCACTAGGAGTCAAACATAGCCTACTTTAGGGTGCGATATAACCGAAGCGCATGCGGGCGGAGCCGCGGGCAACAGCTAGTAATTTAGTATGTTTAAAATTAACCTCAGATCCAGAACCTTAAGTACATAACAAGGATTTTTGATAACTTGTGTTTTAGTGAATAATAATTTTTAAACGATGGTGGCGCTAGTGTTCACCAAGGTATCGTCATAAAGCCTAACATTGATTTCAGTTAAATATTGTTGCTTTTATATAAATACGTAGTATAACTATATGTTTAGTATTCATATTTATTTACGTCTTTGTATAACATTGGTGACTCTTAAATTCACAGCAATAGTGAGCCGCATACACTTAAAACTTGACAAGTATAATCACAGAACACAGCTATCTCATCGACACTGATAAGAACATAAATTATGTCAAACAAATAAACACTTCTCGGCAGCGTGCCATCCATAAAAGTAACTTCTGTATAAATTCAGTTACGATTCATTCTGCCACGACTTACCACTACGAGTATATTAATAATCAAATCTTCATTTTGACACAGGAGGAAATATTAGAAATTGAAAGAAAATCAACGTTACTTGCATCTGCGATTGACGAGACTATAAAAAGCATTGAAGAATATAAAGAACAAGTAGGAATGGAAACAAAGAAAGAAGTAGAGGAGTCTACTGTTACTTATAGTTCTAAAATTGAAAATTATTCAAAAGAAGAAAGTAGCACAGTAACAGTCATAAAATCTGAATCTAAAATTGAGGAAGAGTGGTCTAAAGTTGATAAACAGGTAGAAGATAATAACAGAACTTTGACAGAGCTATCTAAAGATGTTGTTAAAATGAGTAAAATTGAAGATTTAGTAAATGGAAATATTAAATGTGATACTGAAAAATTGGAGACAGCTAAAAATAAAATAGAAATTACAGAAGTTATGAATTCCGTAAACAAAAATCAATTCAAGGCTACTGAATCTGTAAAAGTCTGTGAAGATAGTAATAAAAATCTTGAACTAAAAGAAACAAAAACTTATTCAGATGAACCTGCTTGGTCCGTGGAGGTATCTACAACTGGTATTGATGACGTGAACAAATGTATGACAAATAATGAAAACAAAATGAGAAATGTAATTATTGAGGTAGGATGCGCTGCTATTAAAAACGAACAGGAGATAACAGAAGAAAAAGAAGATCCAATGAAGGGATTCAGACCCGTCGTTTTTAATCCTGAACCTAGAAATCCGAAGCCAACAGCTGTTTATATTGATCTCGTAAGTTTAAAAACCAATTATAATTAAAAGATAATTGTTTCTTTGCTCTATGATCCACAACATACTTTTTTACAGAACGTAAAAAAGTATATAATAAAGTTTTGTAACAACATACCTTGAATTTATACCATTTTAATGAACTTTATTTTGCTAAATAAGATGTATCAAATATGTGGACACATAAAAGCAGAAATTTACTAATTAAAAACTTACACACTTTGCGCTTAATTAGCATTTTTAAGCTGGGACCTTCCTCTTGAATCACTCTATCTATTAAAAAAATCGCATCAAAATCCTTTGCGTAGTTTTAAAGATTTAAGCATACTTAAAGATATAGAGACTGAGAAAGCGACTTCGTTTTAAACATTGTAGTGATTTTCAAAGGATCAAAATAGTTTTACATCGTTATTTCAAACTTAGATAAAGACGATACATCAAATTAACTAACATAGAACGTTTATTTCTTTACAGCCATCTAAAGAGTCTGGCAGGCCATACATGACTCCTACTGGAGAACTTCTTGGTACTAATCAAGGTATAGTGGACGGATTGGAGGAAGCTACTGTGGATGAGGAAATAGCAAGTAAGTAATTAATCCCAACTAATATTATAAATGCGAAAGTGAGTTTGTATATTGATATTTGTTTGTTATCTCTTCACGCTTTATCTACTGAACCAATCTGCTTGAAATTTCGCATACATATAGTTTGGAGTACTGAGAAGGACATATGGTACCTTTCATCCTGGGAAAGGGCACTGTTCCCGAAATTCACGCGGGTGGAGCTGCGGGCGAAAGCTAGATAATTATATTTTTAATAAAGTGTGTGGTGCACCCCCTTAGACGATGGACCACCTTTTAACGTGTACAGCGTGTTCCGATACCTGGGGGTCTAAAAACGCCACTTTGAGCAATTCTTCGAATCGATTCATATTACGAATTCCTTAGCAATTCTGTAGCAATTCCTCTATTTTTTGTGAAAAGGCCAACTTAACTTTGCAATTCCTCTTCAAAAAAATTGAAAGAAATAGGAATTGCTAAGGAATTCGTAATGTGAATTCGATTCGATGAATTGCTCAAAGTGGCGTTTTTAGACCCCCTGCACGCTTGAGGATTTGTATAAGACTGCAGAGAACGCTGTAAGGGTGGCCCAATTTTGGCCATCCAAAGGTATTTATTCAAGGTAAACAATGACATGCTAAGAAGAAGAATATATTCAAAAGCTTACCAAGTATCTAAAAACCACTAAAAGCAATGGAGCAAATTCTGTTAATTATAATGATAACAATGTTGAAAAATATCTAGATAGGTAGATCTATAAAATTCACCTGTCACAATGTTAGTTACCTTACTCCTCCGAATCGGCTTTACTGATTTTTATCAAATTTTATATGTCTGAGAATCGGCTACTATCTATTTTAATACCCCTAAGTGATAAGGGTTGTTCACCTTTAAATTTCCTAGAAATAATTTATATGACAAAACCACGTTTGCGGGGTCAGCTAGTAATCATTTTAATGTTAAGATGTATATTAAAGTTGATTCAACTTTAATCGCAGAGGAACTTGGAAGGCCTGGTATGACTGAAGATAAGATTGCCGAGTTGATATCAGGAGAGTCGGAGATGTTGAGAGAAGCACACGTAATGGGGTAAGTCTATCTCATTCCTTTGGTCCTCCTAAGTTCATGAATCTTTAGATGTAGAGGAAAATAAACGTTGAAATCATAATGTATATTTCACAAAAGAACCTCTCTCTAGAAACTTAACTACGAGTACTTGGGGTCGGCCTTCCTTGTCCGTCTTATCTGGACAACGAATGTGGAATGGTTATATATTTTTACGGCCGGTTGCTACCTGACGTCAAGACACTAATCCATTAGAACTTGACTGCTGCCGTTGACATCTGAACCTCTGATGTTTTACAAAAGTACTTCTGAAGTATAATTATTATGATAATTATTTATAAAGTAAAATCTACTACCAAAAGGGCAGAATCTAACTAATAAACTCTTATCAAGTTGGACTGATTGATGTTACACTAGTTACTTAATTTGTTCTTGGCAGAAAAGACATCACAGCATCATATATTTTGTATCCATTGTCTCTCATACATTTCGTGTAGCATTTTCAACCATTTTGTAAATTTTACATAATCACAACAAATACTATACATAAACATATACGACATTCATTATGTAAATATTAAAATCATTTCTGACAAAAAATTTCATATATTTTCAGTAGATATCGGGAATGGTACTCGGTATATGTGTAATCTGATGATAATCGCGTGCCGGCATTAGTTAGTGCTCTGAGTTGTGCTCTTCTTCTGTATTGGTAAGAATATCAAGACATAGCTTTTATCACTGAAAGCATTACAAGAAATGCTGAATTGGATTGAAATGAACTTTTAAAACAGGTCACTTGCTTTTATTGCTACTAAATAATTGGCAGTATCATGGTACGAAATGCTAAATTAGAAGTAATCATTGAAGATTTTAAGGAACTGAAATCAGATAGAAACGGATCGATGGGACTTGTGATATTTTCATACGATGGTTATGTAAGTGCAAAATTAGATAATGTGGTACGCATTAAGTTACTGCGTTATCATTACCAATAGCAAGATGATGAGTGCGATGGTGATACGACTGATAAAATACGATCAGGTTAACGTTCCACAGGGAGGCAATCTAGATACTCTTAGTAAAATTGTTTGACTTTTTGAATGAAAGTAAATTTATTCAAATGACCATTACTCATATGTTAGTAAAACTTACGATAGTAGTAAAAAACTAAATATAATTGTATCTCCGTTCATTGCGGAGGCCATTCCTGCACCATTTTTGTCACTACCAAACACAGCAGCAAATCCATATCCATACTAATATTATAAATGCGAAAGTCTGTCTGTCTGTCTGTCTGTCTATCTGTCTGTCTGTCTGTCTGTCACCTCTTCACGGTTAAACGGCTGGACCGATTGTGATGAAATTTGGTAGGGATGTAGTTAATGACCTGAGGTCAAACATAGGCTACTTTTGAGCGCGATATAACCGAGTCCCACGCGGGGCGGAGCCGCGGGGAACAGCTAGTGCATTATAGATTTTACAAATGAAATTGATCACAACCACAACACAAGGTACTAAACAAATACAAAATGGTTGAAACAGACTAACACGGGTCCTAACATCACACATGAGTCGAGCTGACGACGATTCTAGCGTGGACTTCAAGAAAATCAAGCCGATCGTGGAATCTTTGAGAGATTCAGAGGTCCTGAAAGCACTGAACGATGAGCTGATGAAGACTAAGGAGGAGAAAAAGAAAGAAGAGAGGAAATGGACGACGTTCCTGCAGAAACCGAAGAGGGCAGTGCCGCGGGTGAAGTTTGGGTACCACGGGTACGTGGAGCAGGAAGAGCAAGAAATTGAGGTACGTTTTAAGATTTAATCGTTTCTATTGGGTTAAATGATGATAGTTTTTATAAAGCATGCCAAATACAGAAGAAGACTGGCGTACAGAGATATAAAACACATGACAAGGAAACATGTCATAACATGACAAGGAACAATGTTCTTAAATTATAGTTCCAAAGAATATGGTCCTTCGAATTTCAGAATAAAAATTGTCGTTGTATGTGTTATTTTTGCTCAATATAAATCCACATTAACAAACGAAACTAAACTATCAACCATTCTTTTGCTCAAATTTTTGGTATTTCTTAAATACCGCGGGCATGTCATCAGTAGCGTGCTAAAAATAAATTAGTATCATCTCGTTTATAACTTTCTGTTATGGGAAAAGGCTACGAAAAAGGTGTAAAGTGGATAAAAATTATGAAATTCTAAAGTGCACAATAGGTAATAGCTAATAGCCTAGTTTGTCAATTTTACGATAGCAATTTTTAATCACTCATTTATATGTTTATTTTCATCTTTGCCAAATAGATGTAATAAAAATAATTACACAATATTTGGCTGCCAATCTTATGGCTATAAAAGAACTGATATTTCCGTGTTGCATTGATATATTTCTATATAAATATTGGCAAACCATCAAGGTGCTTAGATCAATGTTGTCAATATTATAATTTCAGTGTTATTTTAATAGTGTCAGTGAGTGGTAGCGTTGACAAGTGTATAATTTAGGTGAATTAAAAAAAAAACTATTTTTAAATTTATTTCTTGACGATCTAAATTTATAAATCTATTTTTTATTTTTTATAATGGATATGGATGGACTCTGTCCGAAATAAAGAATTATTATTTTCAAAGAATAATAAACATCTGAATATTATACTTACCGGCTAATTTTATTGTTGTTTGTTTATTTTATTGTGTTCATATAGATATCTATAACTTAGCAACAATATAAATTCATCTGTCTTGAAATAATTCAGTTAAAGCAAGGATATTGTCCTGGACAACAAAGAATTAGCTATTTGTTATATTAATTTTAAATGAATATAAATTTTTTTTATACTTAATTAATCATTGTATACAAATACTTACATATAGTTTTTACGATTTTGTAAAATTAAGAATTACGTGCGCCCTATGACTTACTTTATTTTTTTGTCGATTGCAGATAGATTGTTTACTTGTTTTTAATCTGTTTCTTTTCTGTTTTTCAGGCTCCGTACAAAGTAAAAATAGTCAAACAACCTAAACCTAAAGTCGCCCCAGATTACAAACCAGAGGTAAACGTGTGTTAAAATTTAAATAAATTTACTTATTCCTAATTTAAATATAATGTATAAATAAAAAAAACTTATATTTTTTATAAGTTAACAATAAGCTTCTAACATTATTTAGTTTTATAAATGAATTTTGTATGTGACCCCTTTAAGTTTAAAACAAATATTGAGTATATTTGATTACTCACTCGAATAATCGGAAAAAATGTGGGTACAATCAATAAGATGATTATGTTGGCAAGTTGCCAGTGGTTGTCATGTTGTAAAATAATTTTTTTACACAGAATAGTATTCTTATAAACTTCTGAAGATTTCATTAAGAAGTATTTGAAAGAACTTTTTGCTTTATTTGGTCTCGAATTTTGCAGTGAATTATACCCAATTAAATAATTTAGGTATGAATCAAATTTTTGGTATATTAGTAACTTTATTTATTATAAATTAGATGAATTATATTTGTAAAATTAATAAGCATACCTAACCTATGTTAAAAAAATATATAATGTCTAAGTAAGTTATTGGATAAATGTTGATGGGATGTTAATAAATGAGCTTTAATATAAATTTAATATTTCTGCCTTATTGAAATTGTTAAATCTCAGAATAAAACGCGACGCTCACATCTCTTTTGGCAACCAGGGGCCCAATTCTCACGCAATCGAAGTTCAATTCACAGATTTTCTCCAATTTTTTAGATGAGTTTAAAAGCCAATTCGCAATCGAAAAGTTTCGATCGATCGATGCGTTCGATTGAACTTTTTCAATTGTAATTTTTTGAAAAGGAAGAAACCATGATTAACTATTGAAAAAAATTTGGAGAAAATCGGTGAAGTGAACTTAGATTGCGCGAGAATCGGGCGGGCCCCAGGACAAGACGCATGAAAACCCCAAACCCGGACATGTCAATAGGTGTTTTTAGACATAGTTAAGTCAGTGTAAAAAATAGTTTAGAATAGGTTTCTATAAATAAACCCGGACTATATATAAAACTCCGCTTGAAAGTTTCCCAGATGCCTTCTAAACTGGGACAAATTTGGGAAAACACAGACAGACAGACAGTATCCCTAGTATGAGATTTTATAAACGCAGGCGCTAGCGACTGCGTTAGCGATTTTGTATGGCAAATATGTACAGCGCTCCTGGCGGATAGTAAGGCAACTAAATTCCATACAAAATTCGCTAACGCAGTCGCTAGCGTCTGCGTATATAAAATTTCATACTAGGGGTAAGGAACGTAAGTACAAAGTCCATTATAACCAGTAAACCAGGTTTTGGTTATTACGGAGTGTTAATCATTCTTTAAAAAAATCCGATTCAAAGAAGTCGATTAAAAATGTCGTTTAGGGCGTCGTGTTTGATCCATACCACTTCCATGAGTTTTTGTAAACGCAATAGCTAGCTGTAGCTTTACATTTGAATGGAAATCCTTAGTAAAAAATAAAATACTTTAGGATTTTTATACAAAAACTTTTCTAGTTTACTTCACTAGCGACTGCATTTAAAAAAAAAAACAAAATGCTATGCACTCAGCTATGCACGAACTGACTTCGAGAATACAGTATCATTTAATGTATGTTGCATGATGTTGCATTAATATTATATAGTTTTAGACATTTTACGCTGTCACTCACTATCACTGACACATCACTCGCATTCGAATTTTGTCACCAGTTTGTCACATATTGTTTCAAAAACATTACGTTAACTGTTTTTTTTTAACTATTATATTAAAAAGTGGTAAAAAACATTCAACCCAGAATCGGCCATTTCATTTTTTTTTAATTGTTCCATTCAACATTTTAAAACGTACCTACCTTTCTTTACTGTAAAGCTTATGCCATCAAAAACAAAACTTGTAAAAATTCCAAGTCTCGCTTAGTCGTTCTACCGTCAAAAGTTGTGAGATCCATGTAATACCAAGTCTGTTAATTTATTCAGTCCCTTTTTAAGGGACCTCCTGTCTTCGGTAATTACGTAATTAACCTAACAACATCTTATAGTGACTATATCAATATTTAAATATCTGTTATGTTTTAAATAAACAGTACATACGACTTGGCAATCAGCTTCTCCATAAGATTGGGAAATGGCAGCGAAAAAAAAAAATACTTGCACCTTCAATTCCGAAAAGACTTGTTTTGACATAAACATCGCATTTCCTTCCTTCCTTGAAAATAATTTAATTTAATTATTTATTTAAATTTAATTATTAATACAAAAAATTTAAATTTTAAAAATCTATTGATGGCCAGTCAGAATGATAAATATAAATTTCAATAAAATAGCAACGTTCCTTGTGAACTCCACTTTTAATTAATCCAATAATTATAGTTATTATACTAAATAACAAATCATGAGAATGTGTCTTATGTCTTATACAATATAAGTAACGTCCTTTATCTTCGGATGTTAGCGAATAAGTGCCACAACAAGTGATTGAATCCATAATGAAACCTTCAAAGGAATGAATTGAATGAATGACAAATACTCAATAGGATATCCGGCGGCAGGCGGATATCAAATCAGCAATTTAATTATGAATTCATTACATCTCTAATACCTATTTTAAATACAAATATTATTATAACATAAAAATAATAATAAAATATACGTAAGCTAACAGTCGGCCTTTCCTGACAAATTCACGTCCCGTGAAAGAAATACAATATACTAACATTTTATACCTGCCTAGATAAGTATAACTATTTCTCATTAGCAAATACATTTTTAAAAATATATAAATTTCATATTACTAATCTACCTATGTGGAAATATCTAGCACATTATGAGTTGTTATAGTTATTCATTACAAATACTTTATTTTAAGAAGGTAACAGTATATGTAACCTTTTTACAACAATAACATTAAGAAATATTTCATTCAAAGTTATGACTAAATCATTAGACATATTTGAGCTTTTACTACATTATCTCATTGACGTTTAGTTAAGATCTTTTAACAACATTATATAATTCATATATATAAACGGAATCATTGAACACATTTGAGTCTCATACATATCTCAAATGTCATATTTAATTATTAAATTTCAATAATAATGCACAATTAGGTGCTTATATTGTTGTGGCCTCCTTCATATCCACAACCATATCATCAATCACAGTGGAGCCTCCTACATATCTCCAATGTGCCTAGGAGTAAATTATTATTGTGATGTCTTTCCTAATCACAACAATGTAACATTGAAGCCCCCGTCACGTCTTCAATGTATAATATAATCATTATAAATCTTTAATTACTTGTAAAATCATCATTATCATTACTAGCTTAACAATTATAAATATTTATCCATGCAACCAATCAAAGATCCGAAGCCTCGCCATTACTATTTGAATCGTCTACATCACTAGTCCTATCAAACATAAGCCAGGGATGGATTTTGTCTACTGAAAATATTCCACTGAATGTTTTATTCCCTTTACGTGATAACCGAGTATCTGTTATTACGTACCTATCCTTATCTAAAACTTCCGTTATACGGTATGGACCTCGAATTTTGGGTAATAACTTGCGACTTTTGCCGGTACTTGGTACGTCCCTTTCGATACGTACAAGATCACCGACTTTATAATTGACATTTTTCCTTTTTTTATCATATTTATCTTTTTGTTTAGTTTGATTGTCTTTTATATGTTTCGATACTTCGTGTCTAATAATATCTATATCATGCTCTACATTTACAGTTTCTTCATGTGTATTAAGTTGCAACAATGAATCAGAAGGACCTGTCAAATTGGTACCAAATAGTGCTTGCGCTGGAGATTTACCTGTACCTTTATTATGGGTATTATTGAGACCCCATTGGACTTCAGGAATACATTCATCCCAGGAATGTTCTGGTTTTCCATGATTACTTGCCGTTAAAGCTGCCAAAACAGTTCGGTTATACCGCTCGACTTGTCCATTTGCGCGAGGTGATGCTACTGCATTCATAACATGTTTAATTCCTAACGATTTCACATAATTTTGAAAACGCTTAGCAGTAAATGAAGTACCCCTATCGGAAATTAAACGTTTTGGCACGCCGAAGGTATAAAAATAATTTTTCATAGCTCTTAATGAATGTACGGTTTTAGTGCTTTTAACCGGTGTTAAAACAATAAACTTAGTAAATGCGTCAATTATTAAAAGTAAGTAAGAATTTTTCTTCTTACTACGCACAAAAGGCCCTAAATGATCGATGTGCACAGTATGAAATGGTCGATCAACTTTTTCTATAGGATGCAATTCTCCAGCCTTTTTGCCGGAAGGAATTTTTGCATACGCGCATTCTAAACAGGACTCGACATACTTTTTAATAAATTTTCGCATTTTTGGAAACCAATAGTCATTTTTTATCTTAATGTAAGTTTTATCGAATCCGAAATGACCTATGTCATCATGATTACATTTCATAACATGCCACCTTACCCCTTTCGGAACCACCCATCGGTCACCTTCAGTCGTTCTTCTGTAGAGTAACCCCTTTTTTATTACAAAATTATTTTTAATATCAACAACATTGTTAGCTTCCTGATCATTTAGTATATTAACTATTCGTTGTAATTCTGGGTCGTTTTGTTGTACCGTAGTTATCCAATTTACGTCTATATTCCTAACTTCAAAATAGCTTGAACAAGGCTCTACAGGATTACGACTGAGGGCGTCGACATGTGACATAGAAGTACCGGGCTTATACATTATATTGAAGTTATATTCCTGCATGGCGCTCCACCATCTCGCTACTCTCGGTAGCATATCGCGTTTTTCAAAAGTTGCTCTCAAAGAATTGCAATCAGTCATGATGGTAAAGGGGATTCCTAACAAGTATACTCTGAAACGTTGCAAGGAAGTCACTACAGCCAAGGTTTCTAAATCATAAGAGCTATATTGGGATTCCTCAGGAGAGGTTTGTCTAGAATAATAAGCTACAGCATTAAAAGGTGTGTTATTATTTGGTCTTTGCATCAAAATACCCGCTACACCAATTTTTGAAGCGTCTGTATGTAACTGTGTCTCATATGATGGGTTATAAAAAGCAAGAATAGGTCGATCTACTAAACGTTTTTTTAAGGTATCAAATGCTGTTGTTTCGATTTCGCCCCATTGCCACTTAGAATCTTTTTTTAGTAAATGGGTTAATGGTCTAGCAATATTTGAAAATCCTCTAATGAACCTGCGGAAAAAGCTTGCTAACCCTAAAAACTGTCTCACTTTATGTTGATCAGTGGGGACCGGGAAGTTTTCTACTGCATGTATTTTCTTACTTCCTGGTCTTATACCTTCCTCGCAAATTTCGAATCCTAAATAATCAATTGATTGTTTAAAAAAATTACATTTGCTAATTTTAAAGTTAAACCAAATTTACTAAATAATTGTAGGATATCACGTAGCTTCTGAAAACCTTCTTCCAGAGTTTTTGCCGGGATAATTACGTCATCCATATAAGCAAAGGCGTCTCTAAACCTAGCATTTCCGAGAATATTATTAATGGTTCTTTGGAAAGCTGATGGGGCATTAGCCAAACCAAATGGCATACGAGTAAACTCATAATGCCCATCAGGCGTTACAAATGCTGTGAGAGCTATTGATGATTCAGCTAATGGGATCTGATAATATCCAGATGCAAGATCTAACGATGTATAAAATTTATAACCTGACAAATTATCTAACTGGTCATCTATTCTCGGTAACGGATAATGCTCCTTAACAGTTTTTTTGTTAAGGGCACGAAAATCAACACACAAGCGATAATCACCAGTTTTCTTGCGTACTAATAGAATTGGATGAGCATATTCAGATTTTGAAGGTCTAACTATACCAGATTCTTCTAACTCGTGAACCATATCACGAACCACTTCTCGTTCGCAGTGTGGTAAGCGATAGGGTCTGTATACCACAGGGTTAGTATCGTTAAGTGTAATTTTCATTTCACTATTAGTAATACAACCTAATTCATTTATCGAAAAGGCGAAACATTCGCGGTATTCGTTCAGTAACTCAGTTAAGTTGTAAAGTTCTTCTTTGCTTAAGTTTTCATTAGCCCTAATCATGTCTTCTGTGATTGGTGCCTTATGGGAATTTGTAAATTCCGTTCTATGTACGTTAACAAACCTAGTCTCATTTAAAGGAAGGGCACGAGCTATTAACATATTCTTATTTAACATGAATTCTGAACTACTCAATCCCCTAATTAAAATATATCCGATACCGTTATTCATTTTAATGGCACTTTGGATTATTTCATATTCAAATTTTGGTTTTTGACACAAACTCGACTCTAAAAACAAGTCTCCATCATATAACGGTTGACAAGTAACATTAACTTTAGTTAATCCATTAATAGAAACAGTATCAGATAAGAATAATTTGATTTTTGTTTTATCATTTTCCTGACGGGATGCAAACTTTAGGCTATCATTTGTTTTATAGACTACGAGATGATCTTGTTCTGTAAAAGTTTGTCCAATTAAAAGAGCTACTCGTAGAAGGTGATCAGGTACCACTAAAGCTTCTACTGATCCAATTACAGAGTCTATTTCTATAGAAACCGTACATCTACCTATACAATTTATCGCGGAATTACCAAATCCCCTCAAAATAGGTAGATTAGTAGTTGCCCATGTTTCGACGATATTTTTGGCTATGGATTCTCTTATCATGGTGCATTGACTGCCGAAATCAACAAAACAATCAAGATTTTGGCCATTGACTTTAACGGACTTAAAATATTTCGCATCATTATCCTGTTCATTAGAAATGCGCAAGACGGTTTTACTAGAGGTAGGCTTTGTTTTAAGAAGACAATCGCTTGCTAAATGACCTACTCTATGGCAAGTATCACATCGTTTGATTGGTTGTTTACACTTATAATATGGGTGTCCTTCTTCACCACAGTTAAAACAAGTGACCTTAGAATCAGTTTTAGGCTTGAACGTTTTAGATTTGCGACTGTCGGAATTGCTAGCTTGTAAAGGAGTGATCTGCTTGTCATTATTTTTATTTACTTTTACATTTCTAAGAAAAACAAGTAATTTATCAGGTTCAGAGAATTGTGCTGCTTCTGCACTTGTTCTCACAGACCTATCTTCAATGCCAAATAAAATACAATCTATGGCATTTTTATTCGATATATTACATCGATTTAACAATACAATTTTTTCATAAAAGTATTCCTCTAAGGAATCTCCTAAACGAGCCTTACAGGCAAGCATTTCCGTCAACAATTGTCCGTAATTTTCATCGCTGGGAAAAGCTAATCGTAATTTTTCCTGCCATTCAACCCATGAAAACAACAGACTCGGTAAACCTTGATACCATCTTTGAGCCAATCTAACTAATTTGGGTAAAGCATAGTGAATGATTTGTCTCTCACTCCAGTTATAAATAGAAGCACACTCATTTACTTTTAAAATCCATGTATCAATAGTCTGATTTCGTTTTGATGGGTCGAATTCAGGAATAACATTCATGACAGGAAAACGATCAGTGGTAGAAATACTATTATCCGATTTTATGCTTTGAATAATCTCTTTAAGAGCCGTTACTAATTCTAAAGATCCACTCGACGACGTACTCACTGGTCGCACCGCTGCTGCAGGGGTGTATGCTCTGGCTGGAGTGGCAGCTCGTTCCGAAGATTCACGTAGCAAAGTCGCCGTTTCATCTCGCGAAGAACCGCTTCGTCCATCACGCTGTCTTTTTTCATGTCGTGATCGTTTTCGCGAACACCGATCACTTCGGCGCCGCGACACGTCTTTTTCTTCATCCGAAGGCTGAGAACTTCCACAGCCATCATAGCTCCGGGTTCGCTTATGAGATCTTTTCCCCATAAGTAACTGAAAATTTTCAAAAAAAGTACAAAAGTAATTGTTGATACATATTATATTATCCGTAAAAACTAGTTACTGCTATGATGCAACAGACATTTAAGATCTTTTTTCTTTTTTTTTTTTAAAAAAAAAAAGAGTAAATGAAAACAGCAAAAAAAAATTAGACTAATGGCAAAACAAATTAAACAATTAGTCCTCTCTTTGTCTTACTTAACACTTTGCACGCCCAGTGGCCCATCGGTGACCGACAAACAATTGAAAACTGTGTCTGCAATTGCGGCGTTCAAAGTAATATTTTAACCACATATTTAAAACACAAAATAGTATTTTAACGTACCTTTTAAACTGTAACTTATGTTTCCAAACTTCTCAATACGATCCTTTTTGGGCGCAAGATCCTTCACCAAGATAATGTTAACTCGATGTGATCCCACTTCTGAACTGATTGCCAGTCAGAATGATAAATATAAATTTCAATAAAATAGCAACGTTCCTTGTGAACTCCACTTTTAATTAATCCAATAATTATAGTTATTATACTAAATAACAAATCATGAGAATGTGTCTTATGTCTTATACAATATAAGTAACGTCCTTTATCTTCGGATGTTAGCGAATAAGTGCCACAACAAGTGATTGAATCCATAATGAAACCTTCAAAGGAATGAATTGAATGAATGACAAATACTCAATAGGATATCCGGCGGCAAGCGGATATCAAATCAGCAATTTAATTATGAATTCATTACATCTCTAATACCTATTTTAAATACAAATATTATTATAACATAAAAATAATAATAAAATATACGTAAGCTAACACTATTAAATTTTGTTTTTCACTAAAAAGGACATTTTATGGACTAGCTAACTAGACTGCAAATTTCATTTAAATTGCTTTTGTGGTGGGACCAAGAAATATAACACCTTTTTTTCGTCTAATTAATAAGCAATACAAAATGGCACCGTATTTTATTATCGTCAACATTCACTCCATATATAAAAACCACTCACATATCAGACTCAGAACAACCAACACAATATAAATACCATTTCACTCCATACCATTAAAACCATATCTCTCCATACAGACGTTCGACACAGGCCCTCTTCCTTGGGAAGAAAGGGCTCTTAATGAACCACCTCCCCCTCCAGTGGAGCCTGAAGATCCTATACTAGTGCCTGAAGAGGTACCAGAATTTTTGGAAGCTGTCGACCCACTTCCAGAGAGCGAGGTTCCAGATCTGGAAGACACTGGTGAGTTAGACCCATATCCTAATATGTAGACGGTATTAAATAGGTAATTACAAGGTTATTTGACCATGCAGGCCCTTTTGGCGTTTGTATATTAAACGTTTGTAGTTAATTAGTCTTCTCTATCGCAATAGACTCGCTCTGTAAAGGTGTGTAAGTGAATAAATAAATAAATAAATTTTCATAACAGCCAGATAAACTATTTTTCTTTGTTTCTTTCTTTGCATAAATTTGTGAAAAGTTGTTATGCAAATTGTGGCAGATCTTTCGAAACCGCCTCATGGCTATTTAAAGTTCCTCTAAAGACCAGTTGGTAGCTGGGGCTAATGATTTAACGTGCCTTCCGAAGCACAGAATCATCTTTATTATCAACCAATCAAGTATTTCAAGTCTGCAATGTCGATAGCGCACTCGATAAAAAAACTAATTTACATAACCCATTGCTTTTAATTAAATAACTCCTGAACACAAATCAAACAATGACAACAAAAATCGGACTTTACAATCAAATTCAATAAATTTACTTTACTATATCGCAGGAATACCTCTGCCTGAACCAAAATCCGACGAAGAAATAAACCAACCGCCTCCCGAACCCATTGAAGAAGTTCTACCTGAAGAACCTCAAGAAGTACAGGAACCAGAGACGGAACTAGTGGTAGAGGAGAATAAAGCGGATATGGAGAACAGAATCGCTGAACAACTGATGTCTAGTGTGCAGAATATGGTCGGTAAGTCCTTAAAAAAACCAAATTTTATACTTTGCCGATGTCATAAGACCACAATGTTGATGATCGGCCAACGTAGGTGTACTGTAAGTTCTTGAAGAAAACTCCTGATTCGTATAGCACTGGTATATATTTCTAAATTTCCGAGTTGGCTAATCCAAAAGAAATATGATAGTGATTATTATGTGTTTTTCGATAAAATAGACCACCCTTAGAGATACTATACTACTTGAAAGTAAAAAAAATCTTAAAGTTTTTAAGATATATACAGCGATGACGTCACTCCGCGTTGAAACAAAGTATTTAGGTTACGTTGATTGAAATAAAAATATGTCTACCACATTTTAAGATCTTGTGGGATCGTTATCAATCGCTGGAAATTTTTCTTCAGCATTGGTTCCTCAATACCGAGGTTCGTGACTGGTCTCATCACATTTTTCTTCTTCATTCTCAGCCCGGTATCACCCATAGTTATGTATAGGCCTCTTCATGTTTTCATCTTCTCTTTACTCTAACGTGTATTTAAAAGAAACTCATTATTCATTTCAGATCCCAACCCACCTTTTCCTCACTCTAACGCGTATTAAACAAAAATCGAATTATTTATTCTAGATCCTAATGCGTCTCTGGAGCAACAGTTAGCTCAGATGCGAGCTCAGTTGGCGGCGTTAGCACAGCTGCCCGGAGTCATCCAACAGACCTTGGAGCTTGTGACGAAGCAACTCAGTCAGATAACTCAACAGGTAAGGACGACCTCAATGGCCTAGTAGTCATTATACCAGGCTGTCATGGTTTGATCCTCGGAGATCGCGGATCCATCCCAAGATAGAAATAATCTTTTTCAGATTAGTCATGGTTCAAGAACTATGCTAATGGGCTGGCATTAGAGTAGTTGTTCAAACTCGCCATGGAAAAGATGTTAGGTGCTTACAACCAACCTTCAATGATAAAGAGGCACTTTAAGAAGAAGAAGTCTTAATGGCAAATGACAAGCAGAAAAATTGGAGAGACAATGAAGACGAATAAATAAACATTATTTTTTTCCAGGATTCCGTTTCTGTTCAAGCGTGCCATCAGTCACAGCAGTGTGTGGAACAAACGCAACAATGCATAGTTCGGAATGAAGGTTAGTAGATCATCAACGTGAAATTTGTTTTGATGTTTGTTGCAATTTCGACTGCCCCATTTATTGCCTCTTTTTAGTACATGTATGTACATATAATCACGTCTTTATCCCATACGGGGTAGACAGAGCCTAGAGCCATAAGACCTTAGGCCACGTTTAGCATCGTGGTAGTTGAAACAGGAAATCAATAGTGATGGGTTGCTAGTCGCATCGCCTATGTCATGATTTCCCCATTCGGCGATTCCCTCAGACGACTTTTATGGCTTGCGCGAGAAGAGAAGCAGCTGGTACATGCTTCTTTGTGCTCTCTGAGATCTTCCAAAACATTAAAGAAGATCCTTAGCTAAGCCGTATAAAGCGAAATCAACTTCACGTCTTCATCTAAATAATTCAATCACAACTATTGCAGTGTCGGACTCCCATGAGCCAACGATCACAGAAGAAACCGGAGAAGATGTTCTGATAGAAGAACAAAACGGTGATACTGAACAAGTACACAATGAACAGAAAGAAGTAACAATTGAAACTCAACCGAGTCTTACTCGAGAAGAGATGGAAAAGTTAAAGAAAGAAGAAGAGGAAATGTTGGAAGAACAAAGAAGAATTGAGAAACAGAAAAAGGTAATCCTACATTCAAATGCGTTTTGTACTTTATCTTCAAAGATAGCAGCAATCCTATTCCAATTTAAGGAAAGATAGGAATGGCATTCTAAAGAAAGGAGATTTTCTGAAATGATCTCTATAACTACTCGCACACAGCTTTCAGAACTGCTAAACTTTTAAGTGTCTTACTTATAAATAAAACGTTTCCGTCTCACACAGTTCCTTATTCTATATAGCTTTACTGTTTGCTGGCATATTACATTGGTATCAGAATTTCTGTTCTTAGAATATACGACCACCTTTTAGCATAGCGGCGTGCTTGATATTTTCATTTATGGATCAGATTTTTGTCCCAAATAAGTCGTCTTTTATTAATTGTTAAATTTTCGAAGTGTATTATTTTTAATAATTAATTTTCATAATTAACTTGATTCTTTCTTCTTTTAATATTTTACTTTGTTTGATTGTTTTTACATTTTCAACTTTATTACTATCATCGAAGTTATTGTGTCCAAAATGTAAAGAAACATTTTCCCAAATAACCAACATAGGAAATGATGGAGCAAATGCGACAAGACCAAGAATCGAGGCAAGTGAAGCAACGTCCAACCCCACGCGTGGGCAAACCAAAACCGGTGTTTGGGAACGGCGATCAAGAGAGACCTCTAGTGTTGCCAGGTGGAAGAAAATGGAGGGGCCCGAAAGACGCATATAACGAACAATTCTTCACGGAAACACTTAGCGCTCAAGCTGAGCTGATACAAGGAAAAACAAAAGGGTTGGTTGGCAGAATTTAGAAAATTGTATGGTTTATAGAATAGTTTGTTTGTAATATCTTTATTTCTTTAAAATACATAGTAAATACAATATTATTAAAATCAGAAGACAATGGCGGACTTATCCCAGGAAGGGATCTCTTACAGTATTTAGATATAGTTGTTTTTCAGATTATAGATGGCATAAAGGCTCAACTCAAACGGCTGTGACTCGGTTATGTCGCGCCCAAAAGTAGCCTATATTTGACCCCTGATTCTAACTATATCCATAACAAATTTCATCAAAACCAGTTCAGCGGTTTAGCCGTGAAACCGTAACAGACAGATAGACAAACTTTCGCATTTATAATATTAGCATAGATGATATGTGCGAATAAAGGATGCTACCTAAATGTGACCCGCGATACAACGCACTGCATATAATTTATTCATAGACAAAAATGTAAGGAACTCATCCATCGACAAGGAACTCTATCAACTGTAAAAAATTATCTTTACGTCGCCATTGTTAACATTTTGTTTCAAAGCTTATTTAGTTTTAATAGTTTTACATTATTTACACTTAGTAATTAGTTTAAAATACCTGTTCTGTCATATGATTATATTTTTTTTAGCTGTTAATACCCCACTGCTGGGCAAAAGCCTCCCCACCAATTATGATTATATAAGAACTTATAATTTTATGTCATCACTTTGAGTCTTATATCTTTATTTCTTGGCTTTGCCCTAATTGCTTCTCAATTTAAAAATAAATATATAAAATCAATTGACAGAAAAATATCATTCAACTTATTTTTTTTAATTATATGTACTCCATAATTGTTAGTAGTATTTTCATAATCATTGTCATTTTTAGGATGTCATTCGAAAGCGACTTACTGCCATACGATGAGAGGTTTGTCATATACATACATTACACATTTGATTATTGCATGATTAAGTTAGACCGAACGTAGAAAAATTTTGGATGCAATGGACAGCACGCCCAATAAATAAATTGTCGAAATAAAAATATAATTTATGAATAGATTAAAAAAAAAATTGGCGTCGCTTCAAATCGCGCGGAATCGAATTTTTTTGATTTTATGATCTTATTTCTGAACATAGATTTAAAAAAAATCCGTCGCTTCAAATGAAGTCAAATCATGTTTGCGAAATCGCGAAATAATTTTAATCAATAGAAAATCGTTTACCTTGACAACTTGAAAATTTTGAAAATATTTTCTTGTAAAATATAGTAGAGACCGCGCGGATTCGAAATTTTTTGTTTCTGAATAAAAATACAAGATAAGAATTAGTTAGATTAAGTTAAGATATTATAAAGACTAGTAGGTATTTTTAAGTTTTTTTTAGTATTCAATAAACGTATATATTCATTTAATAGATATATTATACAAGAAATTATTTTCAAAATTTGTCAACTTGTCAAAGTAAACGATTTTCTATTGTTTTAAATTATTTCGCGATTTCGCAGAGACATGATTTGACTTCTGTTAAATTAACTTTCAGTTTTATTTATTGCAAATATAAAAATTGAAAATGTATTCATTAATAAATTTATTTATCAATATAATTATGTAATACACAAAAAATACTAAAATCAATTTTGGTTAGACTAAATAAATAAATATATGAATTTATTTAAAACAAAGAATATAAATAAGACCACTTATTCTTATTTACTGGCGTGTTTTCCATTGAATATAAAATATTTTCTGCATCCAATCGGATAGGTCAAGTATTAAATAATTTGTACATAGGTATTATCTATTATTTACTACATCAATTGTATGTTACTAAAGTACATAAAGGATAGACAACACCGTTTCTTAGAAGTCACGTTATACTTTGGTAAAATCATCTTATATAAAACAGCTAATAGATTTTGTTATAATTATACAAAAAAAAAAAACTTTTTTTGAAATTATAACGCTTCCTTATCGCATATTAATTTATTTTAAATTATTCTTCGCGACTTACCCTTCTATTCTTAAAAACATTATCACTACAATTTTTTGACAAACTTGTTTCATAATACTGTTTTTATGAATTAGAAGGGAGATGCACATTTTATGTATTTATTTTAATATGGCGTAGTTCAGTAGAAAACATTTTCAAATCATCTGTCAATAGTTACACGTGTTGTACTAAAGTCTACAAATATTTGTAAATGTATAAAATGATAATTGGTTGATTTATTACGGACATTTTTTCAAACTTTTTTTTTTCGTATTTATCTAGAAAAATATATTTTAATTGAGATTATTTTTAGCAACGCAAGTACATACAATAATACATAAAATATGTTTTTACTTAAATAATAAAGTCATATTGTCCATAAATACATCAACCAAACGCTTTCATTTATGCTATTATTTTCTAAAAAATATTTCAGGTTTATTTGCATAAAATACTTTGTCATTTATATGTATGTGTATTTTATGTGTTTTATTTTTATGTGTATTTTATGTTATGTGTTTAATGTGAATGTTGGTATATTGTATTGTACATTTTTCGCTTTATATTAGCTTTATTATGTCGTCATTATATTTTACACATTATTTTTGTCTGCTTTTTAGCTGAATGTTGTTCTTGTTGTTTTTGTGTGTTATATGTTTGTTTGTTTGTTTGCATGTGGTGCAGATCGAAACCTGGAACGTCATATGGCCTTGGGGCGACACGAAATCATTTAATAGACTGTATAGGTACGTAGATTCCAAATAAATATAAATTACTTATAAATATTTATATTTTTTTTATTGTAGGCAATTGATTTTGTTATAAAAAAAAATTATAAATTGTAAGTTGATGCCAAATATTCAATTTGCTGCAATTAATTTTTGCTCGTTATTATAATTTAAAACACTCCGTCAGAACTTTTTATTATTTTTGTGAAGTTTTTGATTAGAATTGAATAGAAAGTAGTAAATCGAAGTAGTTAGGTATATTAAGTTTTTTTTTATTACCTACTTAATTTTGTTTTTAGGCTGTTAATTATTAATTTTATTTACTTACATATAGCTACTATAGTTTTACTTGAAACAGAGTTTACTTAATTTTTGTTGCAGATGAACAAATATATTATTTAATTTAAAACAAAATAGACGTAAAAATGAAAAGATTAAATTTCCTCCCAAGAACAAATTGTCTTTGATACCTATTTGACATAAATGTAGGAGTTTTTGGAGGGAAAGTAAACTGTCGCTATGTCCGCGCTGTATTTAATTTCCAAAACTTAGGTTTTTTCGAGTGTTTGTGCATAATATTGGTGGATTATTATTCGCAAAGTGTTCGTGAACAAGCGTGAGTGTTGGGAAGTGATACAGTGTCGATTACGTGACTTTTTATCTTTGTCACCAAAATCTCCATTATATAGCTAAGTGAAATTTTTCCACTGCTTCACTTAGCCATCTGACTCAGACTAGACTTACTTACTTGACTGGACTTGACTATTGACTTGAATTTTTGACTCGACTGACTTAAGTAGGACTGAAGAAGATTAATAAATTCAAGAAAGGCCAAAAAGGACTAGATTCCATGGCCGTATAAACTATTAAAAAAAAAAAAAAAAGACAAACATAATTATCCTTTTTTTACATAGATTAAAAAAAATTTGCCTCGCTATTCGAAATTCTTTGTTTTTTTTTACTATTTTAAATTTTCTATAATTTCCATTCGTTAATTATTTACATCAATTACATCATCACACGTACGTTCCAGAGAGTCGAACTGCCATCTGGTGGATTTCCACACACTACGCGAAAAATACGTTTTGAATTTTGATAAAATTGTCGATGTGAGTTTATTAGATTGTTTCGTTGTTGCACTGTTTTATATGTTTCTCATGATCAACACTTCTCATGATATAATTCATGGATATTCTTAAAATAGTTTTCAACATTCTTCATATAATCACGTCTTTATCCCATGCGGGGTAAACAGAGCCTAGGGCCATAAGACCTTAGGCCACGTTTAGCATAATGGTAGTTGAAACAGGAAATCAATAGTGATGGGTTGCTGGCCGCATCGCCTAAGTTAATAATTTCCCCATTCGGCGATTCCCTTAGACGACTTTTACGGCTTTCGCGGGAAGAGAAGCAGCTGGTACATTCTATGTTTTTCTTTTTCTCCCAGACCAGCATGGAAGATCTTCATATATGCATGGAATTAAAAATACATACATACGTAAAAATGGGCCAAGAGCAAGTCGGACTCGCGCTGACGGTTCCCTACCACCACACAATACTAAGATTTGTTATTTTTAGATTTAATGCTTCTTTAATTTGCTTTTTTTATTCGTTTTCTTCAAATTTAACAAAAGAATTACAGTTTTTAGTTATAAACTTAACAATTGCTGTATGATACGGGTACCACAGTGCCCCTAGTGCGAGTTTTCTCAACGCAGACGCAAGCGACTGCGTTAGCGATTTTGTACGGCAGACCTGTAAAGCGCCTCTGGCGGATAGTAAGGCAACTAAGAAATTCCATACAAAATCCTAACGCAGTCGCTAGCGTCTGCATTAAGAAAAACTCACGCTAGGGGCACAGGTACGGGGAACAGCTAGCTTTCTGTCAGCCATTTTCGTGCACTGTACCCCTAGTATGAGTTTTTATAAACGCAGACGCTTAACGACTGCGTTAGGATTTTGTATGGAATTCCTTAGTTGCCTTACTATCCGCCAGGGGCACTATACACTATACGCGGACGCTAGCGACTGCGTTAGCGATTTAGTATGGCAAACCTGTACAGCGCCTCTGGCGGACAGTAAGGCAACTAAGAAATTCCATACAAAATCCTAACGCAGTCGCTAGCCCTATAGTTACAATTTGTATTATTGCTTAAAACGGCCACTTTTAGCAGTTTTGCAATTTGTAACTATATGGAATTATAATTTAATAATTGAATATGATTAAAATGAACTTCAGATCCAGAACCATAATTACTGCAGAGGGATTTTTGATAACTTGTGTTTTCAGTGAGTAATGATTTTTAAATGACGGTGGCGCTAGTGTTCACCGAGGTATCACCTTAAGAAAAACTCATACTAGGGGCACAGGTTTCTCATACAAAATCGCTAACGCAGTCGCTATCGTGACTGGCGTCTGCTTTTATGATATCTCATACTAAGGATACTGAAGTAACAATTCCTCTACAGAATCAACTTCTTGAAATACGAGAAGCCGCCCGTCTCCCTGGACCATCTTCAGCACTCCGAAGTCTATAAGTTGGTGCACAACATGGACCAGACTCCGCTCAGGCGGGTCGATATGCTGACACCAGTGGTTGCCGAAGCCGACTATAGAGAGGTTGGATAATCAATCAATCAAATTCTTTGTTTGCGTACCTATTAGCTTTCGCCCGCGTGAATTTCGGGAACAGTGCATTTTTCCGGGACGAAAGGTGCCATTATGTCCTTCTCAGTACTCCTAACTACGTGTATGCGAAGTTTCAAGCAGATTGGTTCAGTAGATAGGGCGTGAAGAGGTAACAAACAAATATACAAACTCACTTTCGCATTTGTAATTTTACTTGGGATATGGGTACAAAGCATATATGTGTATGCAGCATTGATCTTGCTTACTTTAAATCTAATTCTACCTGTGGAGAACTTTAATTGGCTTATTGTCATTTATTTGAGTTGCCATTTTCACGTGTAATGCATGGGGCATGGGCTGCGCACGTTAAAATTTGTATGTGAAAATCGGCTACTGCGCATCCAAGGTCATTTCAGTTTAATATTTAAATAAATATAATAATGTAAAGCTTAAATATATTAATAAATGTTTCCTTTTCTACCCTCTTACAGAAATGCCGTTCAATTTCGCCCTGCGTGGGCCGTATGGCCCAGGAGCAACATCAGAAGTATCCCCAACAAGTCCAGCCCTAAGTATCCACAGACCAAATATCTAGATAGACTACGAATGATGTCAAATTAACTATCGATATATTTTACTGCCACCAGATGTCGCTACGTAGACTTACGATCCAAAAATTGGCAAATGGGCCAAGATGTCATTCAAATTTGACAAATGGAATTGCCTAACAATCAACCAATCACAACAGAGTATTTGAATCTGTCTATGAACAGAATAACTGGATTTTTGACCTAAAATAAATTCATAAACCTATGTAGGTATATTTGTTACATTTTTTTCTAATGTAATCAATGACCAGCGATTGATTACGATCCCACAATACAATACAATGCAATACAATACAAATACTCTATATTGCACCACAAAGTAATAAAATTACATTAAACAGCTTAAATTAAAAGAATGATCCCACCTTATGGTCCCTTCGTCCACTTTGGTAACTGAATTTACCTAACCAGTAACAAGAGAAGATTTTACTTTCGCTGTTTGGTAACTAGTTGTGAAAGAAGAATTATTGGTAATTTATCTATCGTCCGAAACAGAGCACATTCGTTCTCTATTTTCTATTTGTGTCTATAATACTGCCTGTTCATTAACTTTTGTAATTGTTGATTGTTTAAATAAATATTGTTTCAAACTTACTTTTGTTTTTATCTTTCATCCAAAGAACTTATTGTCTTTACCCTTAGTATGAGGTTTATATAAACACAGACGCTAGCGACTGCGTTAGGATGTATGGAATTTCTTAGTTGCCTTACTATCCGCTAGGGGCGTGGTACAGGTTTGTCATACAAAATCGCTAACGCAGTCGCTAGCGTCGGCGTTTAAAAATACTCATACCAGACTAATTCTGTGCCAGGGGTACTGGGCCTACCGTGTGTTGGAGTTCTAAAGAAAGCATACTTTGTTTTTTCAGTTTGATTAAGACATTGCAGGCTTGAATCACCTGATTGTCTGCGTGTGACTATCTGATTGATGAACCGATGACAACAAAAAAACATGTTTAATGTGCATTTCCTTTTATTTCAATAAAAATACTAAAACAATGCAAATATATTTACATCTCTTATAATAAATGCAAATAATATTGTAATCACATGTCGCCGATACAAAAACATATCAGAATGTAATAAAAAATAATACATTAAAATTCTGCAGATCTAAAATTAAAATAAATAAATACTAGCTTACTCTTTTTTTACAATAATACTTTTAATATGTGGCAACTGGCAACCAGGGCTAGGAAACCTGGTTAGAATTATAAACCAGTTCATTTGTCTGTCCATACAGCGACCCATAAAATTACGGTTCCGCTCAACCGGTATAATACCAAAAAATAATGGTCTTTAACCGTTACCGTCAGAATGGCTGGTTGCCTTTGGCATTTGGCTGTGAGAGTTTAATCAAAAATTGCTACATATTTGCTATTAATTGCTATATATATTAAATAATTGCTACATATGATATTATTTTAGATCTCAGATTTTTTTTTGACCAGCCATTCTGACGTCAGGTTGGCTGGTCACCTCCTCGTTCGGCGCAAATTTTCAGTGTTTCTATAAACATTCAGCGGCAATAATTGCTACATAATTATTTCATTTATACGCTGGAGTATGATATTCGTACATATATCACGTAAGAAGATATAGCATTTATAAAATTTGTTCGGTAGAAGTGCCTGACAAATTGTATTGGCAAATATTTATATATATATATATATATATATATATATTTTTTTTTTTTTTTTTATTCGGACTATCCATACTAATATTATAAATGCGAAAGTCTGTCTGTTTGTCTGTCTGTCTGTCTGTCACCTCTTCACGGCTAAACTGCTGGACCGATTGTCATGAAATTTGGTAGGGATGTAGTTAAGGACCTGAGGTCAAACATAGGCTACTTTTGGACGATATATAACAGAGTCCCACGCGGGCGGAGCCGCGGGCAACAGCTAGTATGTCTATATATATATATATACTATAAATGCCTCGCACGGGAATTACTCCTTTCCTCCCTTGTATAACAATCTACTATTGCTGATAAAATTTGTCAGGCGCTTCTACCGAACAAATTTTATAAATGCTATATCTTCTTACGTGATATATATACGAAGATCATACTCCAGCGTATAAATGATTTTTGATGAAACTCTCACAGCCAAATGCCATAGGCAACCAGCCATTCTGACGGTAACCTTTAACCGGGTATTTAGGACCCATAAATCGACCGGTGACCGGACCCAGCCCTGCTGGCAACATCTGTGTCGTTCGATTTCGAATTATATTTACTTCATCCATACTAATATTATAAATGCGAAAGTCTGTCTGTATGTCTGTCTGTCTGTCACCTCTTCACGGCTAAACTGCTGCACCGATTGTGATGAAATTTAGTAGGGATGTAGTAAACGACCTGAGGTCAAACATAGGCTACTTTTGGGCGCGATATAACAGAGTCCCACGCGGGGCGATGCCGCGGGGAACAGCCAGCCATACTATATACAAAGCGCGACTAATCTTTTTCTTCATATCTTCTTCTTATATATAAATTGCTGCTATTGCTGTTCATTAGTCTCGCTAAAACTCGAGAATGGCTGGACCGATTTGGTTAATTTTGGTATTGAAATATTTTTGTAAGTTCAGGGAAGGTTTAAACGGTAAGAAAAATGCGTCCAGGCGGTACGGAGTTCGCCAAGTAGCCTAGTTTGTTACAAAGTTGATCAGTTTCATTGGTCAATTCAGTTGATCAGTGGAATAATTTATTCAAAATTTGATCAACTAGTTGTTCAGATTGGAAAAAAACCCCTTTATTGAGTTCCATTCTACACAACCAGTTGATCGGTTTAGTTGGTCGGAGTTGAAATACAGAATTTGAACAGTAAAATCTGAATGGGCGCTCGAAACATCATTTGTTTTATGCACAGTTATAAGACTAGCATAAAATTTTTTGTCATTAAATAAATAAATAATTTAAGTTAAATTTATTGTGGTCATCGATTGTGATTCAAATTGTTTTCATATGCAGTAAAAAATAGAAGATTGAAAAAAAAAAGTTTTTTTTTTCATACACAATATTTTTTCCTTTTTTAATTCATGGACTTTTTTGTTTTTGGCATATCTCTAATATGATAAACTTAAAATAAAATCAAGCGTTGGCGCACATAATTCAGTCAAATTCAATAAATAAATACAGATCAATAAATAGTTTTAAAAGTATAATAGTTTCTTATGTTTCTCAAAGATTTTTACCATAATTATTCTTTCATTAATTTAAAATACTAAAAGAGAACCCGAGAAACATAAAGGACGACTAAAAAAACTTTAAAACTATACATTGACTTAAACCCGTGCGAAGCAAGATTACTATAATTAATCGTCATTTCCTTTGTCTGTGCGTTTTTCCTTGCATCTTCAGCTTACGCTTCAGAGCCTAGTGTACGCTATTAATCATTGTCCTGATTTGTCGGTACTGGTTATTACAATGGAGCGACTGCCGTCTGACCTCCGTAACCCTTTTACAGAAACCAGACACACAGGAACATGACCCGGGTGTGTTAGTGGACAACACTGGCAGATTTTTCAGGCTGCTTAAAGGCATCTGACACAGCCTAACGACTGCCATCTACCGATAATACTTACGTACCTTCCGAAGCACATAGCTCAAGTTAATACCACTAATGGCGACCAATCCAAATCGAGCCACGCTCGGCGCCGCTTGACACGCACGATCGTTACGAACACGCATGCTAACTAATATTAATGCTACTTCAATCCACGGGTTCAGTCTTAATGTCATCATCAGAATTCAGTTCGGAATTCAAATTAACTTCTTCATCCTCATTCACGCTTATTTCTATATCCGGTTCCGTGTGCATACTGACTTCCACCGGAAATAGATCCGGCGGGTGCATTATCTTTATATGATGCTGCATTACATGCTTATAATTATATTTCTGCTTACAAATATGACACTCGTAAGGTTTCTCACCAGTGTGTGTGCTGAAATGATCACGCAAATGATGTTTCAAGTTAAAACGACGCTGACACACAGAACATTCGTAAGGTTTCTCACCAGTGTGAGTCCTCAAATGACTTTGCAAATTACCCCTCTGATTGAACTGGCGATTGCAAAACGTACACTCGTAAGGTTTCTCGCCGGTATGAGTTCTCAAATGCACTGTCAATTTTGACCTTTCAATAAATCTACGTTGACATATTTTACATTCGTAAGGTTTCTCGCCTGTATGAGTTTTTATATGACTATTCAAATGTGGTCGTTGTTTGAACCTCCTTTGGCATATATGGCATTGAAAAGGCTCTTGTCCTGTATGTGTTCTTAAATGTTTTATAATACTACCCTTCTGATTGAACTTGACGGGGCAAAAATTACATTCAAAAGGTTTCTCACCAGTGTGTGTTCTTATATGGTTGATTAAATGATCTTTCCTGTTAAATCTTCGATGGCAAGTGGTGCATTCGAAGGGCATTACCCCGGAGTGGGTCGCCATGTGACGGTTGAAGTTGCCCTTCTGACTGAACCGACGTTGACATACCGTACACTCGTACGATCTGTCATCGCCAGTCTGCTTCACGTTGTTTTCTTCGCTGTATTTTGTGTTCTGTCGCTTTCTCGACGATTTTCTTTGTGGTGTGGCAGAGTCTGTGAATGAATGAATGAATGGAATTGTTTATTGCAGGCTAAAAGTGTGAATAACCCATAGATATAACATGAAACTTAAGATGATACCTCGGTGAACACTAGCGCCACCATCATTTAAAAATCATTATTCCCTGAAAACAAAAGTTATCAAAAATCCGTCTTTTGTAATTAGGATTCTGGATCTGAAGTAAATTTCAAACATATTTAATTATAAAAGTATAGTTCCCTATAGTTACAAATTGCAAAACTGTTAAAAGTGGCCGTTTTAAGCAATATTAATAATTTGATATGTTTAAAATTAACTTCAGATCCAGAACCTTAATTACATACAACGGATTTTTGATAACTTGTGTTTTCAGTGAGTAATTATTTTTAAATGATGGTGACGCTAGTGTTCACCGAGGTATCGTCTTAAGCCATTGCCACAATATAAGAAGGCATTTAGACATTTAATACCTTTGTTTGTCTTAACAGCTGTGGCATCACCGATTTGGTTTTCCGGTGACATTTTGGGTTTTGGCTCACTGTCTGTGTTGATAGTGCGTTCTGTCCTGACATCAATATCATCATCACTCATCGGCTCCAGTTTCACTGACAAATTGAAGCTGCTGCTTCCTCTAAAACAGTGGAATAAAAATTATTTTCTTGTTCTTGCTCGGAAATGGCCAAATTATTTTTTTCCTATTGCTAAGAAAAAATTAAAAAAAAAAATTACGTCTACGTATTGCACAAATGAACTTGACAATTTGCATCACTCGGCCGTGAATTGCTTCAATTTTGGCCTCGACAGTAATGCACTATTATTAAGTATGTATGTATGTATGTAAAAACTTTATTGTACAGAAAGAACATTGATGATACAACATAGAACACAACAAAAGGCGGACTTATCCCTAACAGGGATCTCTTCCAGTCAACCTGTATTATAAAGGAAAAAGAGTACATGGGCATTAAATAAGTAGTAATAGTAATTAATTAAGTATAGATTCATCACTACTTAGTATAAAACAAAGTCGCTTTGTCTGTCCCTTTGTATGTTTAAATCTTTAAAATTACGCAACGGATTTTGATGCGGTTTTTTTAATAGATAGTGATTCAAGAGGAAGGTATTTATGCCCATGCGAAACCGGGGCGGGTCTCTAGTAAAAAATATACTATGGAATGTATGATTTAACAAATTATTATCTAAATTACGAAACTACTAAGTAAACATATTTAAAAAAAATGGTTGATAAGTAGTATGAAAACTTGACTTACCCATGCTCAGGGCTTTTTTTATTCACATCCTTATCTGAGAGCTTTTCGAGCTTAAGATCAACCTTCTCAAACTTGACACAATCCGGCTTTATCGCATTAGACGAACTAAACAACGGATTTTTACATAAAATTAATTCAAAATCAGTCTTTAATTTTAAATACTCGAGTTCCGCATGTTCCAAATCGTTGACCAAACCCAAACAAGTCTTGCATATATATTTGGCAAAATCTCGACAATCATTTAGATTGGTCTTAGTAAATTTGAAGAGATATAAATGTAACGGAGTTGATTTAGCTGTATGTGTGTGGTAAATGTCACAGTTTTCCGTGCTATTCGTTAAGCAAACTAAGCATTCTTGAGGCTCCCGTTTTATGAAATCCACTGAGACATCAAACTCCTTGATGTCTTCGAGTTGGACCAGGTTGTGTTCGGAGTTTACGGCCGTCGTTTCGGCCATCTCACTTTGGTTTGTACTGGAAATAAATAATTTTACATTTTTTTCAATGACAGATATGGTGGTCTCCCGCTGGTCACCGCGAGATGTCTGATCATAACCCTCAAGATATAAGAAAAAATAAAAAAGACCAAAGAAAAACAAGCAACAGAAACCAATTAAACATAAAAAAAGACACAAATATAAACAAAGAATAGAAAAAAATCTATAAGAGGCCTATGTGTCCAAAGGACATGCTGATTTTAGCTAAAAAGGATTAGAAATTTGAAAGTGATAGAAATGTGGCCTATGTCAGAGGCAACTTTTTCATAGGAAATGTAAATAAAAGATAATTTAATGAATAATACATATTAATTTATTAGATTGTATGAATGTTAGTCATAAAATGTTAACAATAAAAAATATGTACTGGGTACCTATATATCTATTTATTTGTCTTGTCTTAAAAAAAGACAACATGTGGACTGCCTGCCATAAGGCAGACTTTGCCAGTCACAATGAGTCAAATTATGATTGCCAATTATTTCAATAGAAATCTCTCAGTACAACATGAATGGTTAACATTTTAACTTCTACAGTATTCAAAACTCTTATCGTTGAAAAAAGATTTTCAAAAAAAAAAAAAGTTTTCGTAGGTATACCGTAGTAAGTACAATGACAAAAAATAACAAAAACTTGGAGAATAATCAATTCATGTCGTATGCCTTTCATTGGTTTAAAAGAAATCGACCAATTAAAGAATTTTAGACGAGTGAAGACTTAATCCAGAGCCCATTGATTCATGGTTACAAAACCAATTATGGAAGCAAATAATCACTGAGCTTTTGCCTAGCACGCACCTTAGACTTAGGGGATTATAATTCCACAGTTATTGTTATTGCACAATCTATTTTCACTCAACACAAACAAATTAACTGAACAATACAATAATCTACGCCCACGAAATTCCCCGGCACAAACAAATAAATATCAAATCAAAAGCTTGGATGAAGTTGGCTGGAACTGGGGATTGGGGAAAAGAATCAATCACTAGAGGTGAGGCATAAATATTAGATTAGGTGCGTGGATTAGGTATTTTTCGATACCAGTGCGTACCTAATATTTGGCACCCCGGATTAGGTATTTTTCGATGCAAGCAATATTCATCCTTAAATCATACGACGTAAAGTTCAAAATCGACTGAGAAGATTTTTGAATATTCTCGTCGGCTCTTGTATTGGGTATGTACCTATCCAATACTTTCATCCATCAAAGAACACTGACCCTTAAACTAATTATTATAAGATAAAAAATCGGTTGCGAAAAATATTTGCTACTAGAATTAAACGTATGGATTAGGTACACTTTTATCAAATATTTTCATCTAAACAACAATGACCTTTACGCACTTTAAGAATAAGATCAAAAATCAGTTGCAAATAAAGTATTAACAATTACTGGGATTAGGTGTATTAGATTCGCTAGTGCAGCAGTGTTACTATTAGGAGCTTCGATCCAGAAATGTTATCTAATACACAGATTAAGGAACAATACTTTGAATATCTAATACTATCGTGTTAGAAACAATATTGAACTTTACGATGTATGACATAAGGTTGGGAATTGGCTGCGAATGGCAGGGATTAGGAAGAGGTATTCGGATTAGGTATTTGGATTAGTTATTTTTTGGTATTAGTATTAGATAGAACAGGTACGGGTTTTACCTAATCCAACCCACCTCTATCAATCACTATCATCGACTGTCATGTGTGTCATTGAATCGAAAGTGGCATTTGTCAATGTCATATCGACACATCCATATTTCGTTTCGTAGATACCAAAGAGTATGTGTACACACTACGTTTAAGAGACGGGACTTCCATACAACGAAAATAAATGAAGTTTGAAATTCAAACTTTGCATCGCATTTCATGGCCAACTTAAAACAATTTTTAAAAAAACCTCGGTGCTACCAACTATGCAATACTAATATCAAAAGTGTAGGTACTAACACTACCTGCAACGCCAAGAAAACTAGTCCTTTAAGGCCTTCCTTGAATTTATAGCGAATGAGAATACGAGTTCGCTGTTTTTGTATCGATATTTATTTTGATCTTCTAACTATAAATTCACAATAAATTGACTCCACAATTAATAATGAAAGTATGGATTTTCTTGACAGAAGACTGAAGAGGTCGGTACGTGCCGCCACAAATTTATTAATCTTTTTCAGTCCCACTTTATTCAATTCAAGTCAAAAAGTCAAGTCCGTAGTAGTCTAGTTAGAGAGATGGTTAAGTGAAGCGGTGGAAAAACGTTACCTAGCTATAACTTGGAAATTTTGGTGACAAAGATAAAAGTCACGTTATCGACACTGCACCACTTCCCAACATTCACGCTTGTTCACAAACCCTTTGCGAATAATAATCCACCAATATTATGCACAAATTCTCGAAAAAACCTAAGTTTTGGGAATAAAATACAGCGCGGAAAAAGTGACAGTTCTTTCCCTCCAAAATCTGACAGTTGTCCAAGCGTAAAGAAAGAGAAAGTATGATGAGGAAGAGAGATGACAGCATTCGCCAGTTTGTCGCCATTTTTTTTCCCTAGGGGTAACTGCAAACTCCATACATATTTTGGTAGGTAGACGTTTGTTTGACATTTCGACTATTTTCGACATTTGGTTGGTAGAATTTGGAAGTAGAAGCTGGGTGGAATAATATTAAATATAATCTCTACATATTTAGTTTGTGTGAAATTCGTTTAATTAATTGATTTCACTCAACGCTAAGATTACGCAGTTCGGAGTTCACTGAATATTTTCATAGTCTTATTAGTCATCCAACATTACTTCTAAGTTTTTGAAGATGTATAATATGTGTTAATCAACACTTATATTTTCTTGTAAGAATGGCCTCTATCAAGTCTCAATCCAGCGTTTATAACGATCAGCCAAATGTTATCTCCGAAGAGAATATAAAGCAGGAAATTGAATCTCAAGACTACCACGAGTGCGTCGTTTGTGTCTCCCAAAGCGGCGAAACTCACGACATATTCACCACGAAAACAATCTCATCAGACACTCCGCTACACGTTTTCTTGAGCAATTTCACCAACACCGAACTCCCAATATGTCAGAATATTGAAAAATATATATGCAAATGTTGTCTCGACCTCGTCAATGACATGGAGAAAGCGGAAATCGAGTTTATGAAGTTGAAACGCCAATTCGACGTGATAATTAGCAAGAATCCTCTCTTTCACTTGTCACGCTCTGTTCAAATTAGCGTGAAGAATGAGCCTCAAGACAGTGATGGTGACAGGAGTGAGGATGAGCTAAGCTTTGTGCGTGATGTGGACCCGATAGCTGGAAGTGCGCCGCAGTGCAGTGACGGTTTAAAGAGAGATGGCAACCATGAACTGTAAGTGTACTTTTAATTATTCACGCGCTTGTGTGTCATGCTACCTCCACACTTGGCTATTTGTATACAAATATTTGCCTATTTGACCATGTCTGGGTGGTATATTTGGTCAGAGTGTCGCAAAGGGTGCGCAAAAATATATGCACTGTTTGACCTTGACCTTTGACCTTAAAAATGAAAGGGCATTGTCCTAAGGTCATTGACCTTGAGTTCATTGACCTCGCGTTCATATTGACCCTTTTATGGACTTAGAAAAATTTCTGGTCTAATTTCGGTCGTCATATTAACACCTATTTTTTATCATCCCATGTCGTAGATATCATCATTGGCATAACTTTTAGTCATGTAAAGATTTTTCGCGCGACGCCTACTTTCCGAGTTGTACCGTATTTTAGATTTCGACGACCCAAAATGGGGCGAGGGGGTGGTTTCCGACAAAAGTGCCCCGAACAAACGTTACTCCCAGGGGCCATATCTATCCATCGGGAACATAAAATAAGGAGGTATTCACTGCGCACCCTTACGTACACAAGCTCCACGAAGATGGGACTTAGAAAATTTCTGTTCGAATTTCGGTCATCATATTAACACCTATTTTTTATCATCCCATGTCGTAGATATCATCATTGGCATCACTTTTAGTCATGTAAAGATTTTTCGCGCGACGGCTACTTTCCGAGTTGTACCGTATTTTAGATAGATAGATAGAGAAATGATTTATTCTCAACCATTTACAATTTGTACAAAAATAGAATTACAGTATATTACGTATTGGGGTTGGTTGGGTTGAGGAGACAAGTGAGAACCCCGGATGCTTAGTACAGACTGTTTATTGAGACTTGACAGGTATATAACAAATAACCATAGATTATTGAAACCATAGATAAAATACGTAACACAGTACAAGCAAAAAAGCAAACTACAGATTTTAATGCGGGATACAAAAAAAACCATAAGACGGAATTGAAATGTGCAAGTTGAATGTACTGTAACCTTACACCAATGTAATATTAATAAAAGTGTAATTATATATAAATGGAAATGAGAAAGGGTCCAGACTCAGCAAATAGTCGCAGGTGATGTAGCCACGCTGCGACGCTGATGATTCTGCCAGAACCCAGAGTGAGGTCAGCGAAGCGACACAAAATGAGCCAATTAAAGACTTCAAAATTTATGATAAGCAAACAATTTTATGCAAGGGCTAATGCAAATTGGAAAATATAATGTTTTGATTATCATAGGGTGAAAAATTATAAGTAAAGGGGATGATACACAAATATAAGTATTTGTTCAATACGCTATTAACGTTTTTGTAATCATTTTTTATAAATAGAATAAATGTACACTATTGATAAATAAATTGATATGACAAATAAATATATAATATAGATACGATTGTTTTAACGAAATGTTTGATTAGTTCGATTACTACAATAGGTACTTAAAATATATTATGTGTATATTATATTTTATAAAATTATTGGCCAATGTTAGGGTCGAGAACCTGCTACCTGGAAAGCAGCGGCTAAAATATGTTCTTTAAATTTACGTTTGAATGAAAAGATTGAGATTAGCTCCCTAATGGGAGGTTTATTATTACTAGCCAGGTTCAGCCAGGGTACAAGATTATGTTCTCTTCAATTTGCACCGCCTCCCGCAGCCTCTGCCTCACACGCCGCTATATTATTATTAGCCAGAAGATGATATCTTATGTTATCTCCTTCAGCACATTTATTTAAAATGAGCTGTTTTAATAATGATGCCTTTTGGGCAGGTCCCTTACTTTCATATAAATTCTTTAAAGTATCCCATATCGCTTTAGCTAACTGACATTTTCGAATAGATTTAATTTCATTTGGCGAAATTAATAAAATTAATTCTGATTTTGCCAATAGAGGGGGATAATGGAAAGCGATACAAGTAGCCATTACGAGAGGAGAGAATCGAGATAGGCGGTCGACCTACGGGTGAAAGACCATTTCCTTTCGCAATCATCATAGACATTATGTATATAATAATATGTAGAGTATATTGATAATAGTGTATGTATGTATCTAAGTATATATTTAAAATATTTGTATGTGTGTTTATTAACATATTTTAACTAATATACATTCCTATCACAATTTTCTGCACACGACAGTCTACCTCTATTAATCACCTCTACTCTCACGGGTCTACTGGAAGAGATTTCTATTGAAATAAGTAGTACCTTTGTACTCATTGTGTGTTATATTGTATCGTATCAAATCAAATCAAATCTCTTTATTGTGGAACACAGGTTTATAAGATACTAGCTGTTCCCCGCGGCTCCGCCCCGCGTGGGACTCGGTTATATCGCGCCCAAAAGTAGCCTATGTTTGACCTCAGGTCATTAACTACATCCCTTCCAAATTTCATCACAATCGGTCCAGCAGTTTAGCCGTGAAGAGGTGACAGACAGACAGACAGACTTTCGCATTTATAATATTAGTATGGAAGTATGGATTTATATTTTTGTGTACATAAAGAAATAAATAAATAGCTCTGTTTTTAAGGAAGCCTTTTTGCAGTCTCTGCATGGATAGTAATGTTTTAGTTACAAGCACTCCCTCTATTGCTTCTTTACTCATATTATAAAGAGGAAAGATCTTATTGTTTGTTTGTATCAAATAGGCTTTGAAACTACTGGACCAATTTGGAAAAATCTTTCACCGATGGAAAGCCACACTATCCCCGAGTGACATAGGCTATGTATGTACCACGGGCGAAGCCGGGATGGACTACTAGTTAAATATAAAAAGCTTGATGTACAGGGAGCTCATTCATTCATTTCGTGTAGGTATCATGGTCAATCGACCATGCACACCCTGGTGTCAGAGTTCTTCGGAACCGCCTCTCGGCCTCTGACATGATTCCTTTAACGACTACCAGATGGCAGCCGGCACCAACGGCTTAACGCGCCATCCGAAGCACGGAATCATCTTTTTTGTCAGACAATCAGGTGATTCAAGCCTGCAATGTCCTAAGCAAACTGGAAACAACTAAACAAAGTATGCTTCCCGTGGGAATTGAACCCTCGACCCCCGAATCTACAGGCAAACGCCTTAACCACTGAACCACGGAGGCAGGGAGCTGATAGAATATGAGAAGTGCCCCTAACAACAGGCGAAATAGTACTCACAAGTTGGTTGTACCCTACTAATATTATAAACACAAATGTTTGTAAGAATGTATGGATGTTTGTTACTCATTAACAGGAAAACTGCTAAACCGATTTGGCTGAAATTCGGAATGGAGTTTGCTTGGAGCCTGGAACAACACATAGGCATTATTTTATCACGGAATCTCTGAAAGGAAAAACAATAGATATTACAAACAAACAATACTGATCACTAATAAATACTGGAAAAAAATATACATACATATCATCACGCCTGTCTCCCGTAGGGGTAGGCAGAGACTAGAGATTTCCATTGGCTACGATCCTTACACACCTCTCTCGCCTCCTCCACACTCATCACTCTCTTCATACACGCTCGCCTATTTCGGGTACTCCTAATGTCTCCCTTTTTCAAAAGGTCTGCGATTTGGTCGCAGTATGTTTTACGAGGCCGACCCTGACCGCCGCTCCCAGCCAACTCTGCTTTGTATATACTTTTCGTCAGTCTCCTTTCATCCATCCTCTCTACATGTCCAAACCATCTCAACATCCCTTTTTCTATCTTTGTCACTACATCCTCAGTTACACCGCATTTTTTCCTAATCTCACTATTTCTTATTTTATCGCTCAAGCATAAAATATATGAATGTAAATATGTTTGTGACCATTTTCAGTGAATTCAGTAACGCCTGCGAAACGATACTGGAAGTGGAACCTGCGGCTGATGACAACAGAAGGCTGAGGCGGGGACGAAAAGCTTTAGTTGGCAGGAAACCGCGTACCCAAGGTATTGGTTCATTTAACTTTATTGTGTACCACTTGAGAGGACATTCTTTAGAACTGTGTCGCACAGCTAAAAGAAAGCCAAAAAAACACATTTTTTAATATATATATATACATAAATACCTAAAAAGGTAGGATTTGGCGAACTAAAATTAATCTGTATCATGACTTGGTGTCAGAGATCTATGGAGCCACCTCTCGGCCTCTGACGTGATTGCTTTAATGACTACATCATCCATACTTCCATACTATCCATATCCATACTATTTATTGATATTCTTAAACACACTAGCAGCATATGAAGCTGATGCGTACGTGCACCTTAAGTTTAGAGATTTTATACATTGTCTAATCTATTTTTAAAAGCGTTGACTAAATACTTAATATCATAAATGCGAAATTCTTTCAGTCTGTTACGTTTTCAGGGCTGAACTGCCGAACCGATTTTGATGAAATTTGGAGTTATAATAGTTAAGTACTAGGAGTCAAACGTAGGCTATTTTTGGGCGTGATATAATAGATTCCCACGCGGGCGGAGCCGCAGAAACAGCTAGTGTTTATTTACTATCCATACTAATATTATAAATGCGAAAGTCTGTCTGTCTGTCTGTCTGTCTGTCTGTCTGTCTGTCTGTCTATCTGTCTATCTGTCACCTCTTCACGGCTAAACTGCTGGACCGATTGTGATGAAATTTGGTAGGGATGTAGCTAAAGACCTGAAGTCAAACATAGGCTACTTTTGGGCGCGATATAACCGAGTCCCACGCGGGCGGAGCCGCGGGCAACAGCTAGTAATATAATAAAGCTGAACAGTTTGTTTATTTAAACACATACAACTTTAGAACTTCTTGTCGGATTTGATGAATTTCTATCTGCTTAAGATAGCTTGATTCTTGGAAAAGGCTATAGGCTACAGTACATACACACAATGCGCGAGTGAAACCGCGGAGAACAGCTAGTGCTATTTAAATGTAATAATATGTAATTAATAAAATACTATTCACAGGTACCGCGTCGCCTCAGAAATCAGAAACTAAATCAAAGGGCCGTGAGAAACAACACGAATGCGACGTTTGCAAGCGTCGCTTCAAATACAACAGTCTGTTGTTGATCCACGCGCGAACACACACAGGCGAGAAACCTTTCGAATGCACTCTCTGTCAAAAGAAATTTGGTAGAAAAGTGCATTTGCAAAATCATCTAATGGTACACAGTCGGAAAGGGACGAAACCTGACACTCCTTTCGAGTGTAGTGTCTGTCAACGTCAATATAAAAGAAAACAGCATTTGCAAGAGCATTTACGGGTCCATTCCGGTGAGAAACCTTTTGAATGTAACGTTTGCTCGTACACGGCTTTCCGTAGGCACGATATCGTTAATCATTTCAGAACTCATACCGGTGAGAAACCCCACGAATGCAGCTTTTGTCAGCGCCGGTTCGCTTTTAAAGGTAATTTGAGAGAACACGTCAGAACCCATACAGGCGAGAAACCTTACGTTTGTAATTTATGCCCGCGTAGTTTTAGCTACTTGCACGTTCTGAAAAGTCATAAAAGGACTCATACTGATGAGAAACCTTTCGAGTGTGATGTATGTAGTCAGCAATTTAAGCAGAAATCTCATTTGAAATGTCATTTGACTATACATACAGGTGAGAAACCTTTTGAATGTACTTATTGTACGCGGCGGTTTTCTCGCAAGCGCGCTTTAGAGGAGCATGTTAGGACTCATACCGGCGAGAAACCTTTTGAGTGCCAAATCTGTTTACACCGGTTTGCTCAAAGCAGCAATTTATTGAAACATTTGAGAAATCATAAGAAAAATGAGACTCTAACTGAGAATACATTAAGTATTGTACCAACTGAGAGTACATTAAGTAGCTTACCAACGGTACCACATTTTTCTAATGTTTTTTAATAGATTTATAAGTAAATCAATTAACCTTTGTCAGTGAAAGAAGTAAATTTAAGCCATATTGAACATATATGCGACAAAAATGTATAAAAAATATATCAAAACTAAGTTAAGTTTTTTTTTATTTTTTATTATAGCATAAAACAAAAGACTGTTCCTGTATTATAATTATTTTTTAGTTACTGTGACTTTATATCGTTCACATTTCACATAGACAGTTAAGACTATCTACTCCTTATTGCTTGAAATAAAATATTTTATTTTGTCTACACTTTTTTAAATCTATACTAATATTATAAAGCTGAAGAGTTTGTTTGTTTGAACGCTTATAACTTGGGAAGTACTGGTCGGATTTGAAAAATTCTTTCAGCATATGATAGCTTGATTCTTGGGGAAGGTTATAGTACATACACCAAGGGCGAGTGAAACTGTGGGGAACAGCTAGTACATACATATATCTTAAAGCATAACACCAATCGGAGTCGCCTGGCGCATTTATTTTAACGTGAAAAAGTCTGGCACATTCTGCGCGTTGAGTGAGGAAACACATACAATAAGTAACACTATGCATTATTCGATCACGTCGTTACACACATATTTGACAAAATGATCAAACAAGCAAAAATACACTCACACAAATACAAGCAGTATGACTAGCTCCTATAGTTTAATGCTCTAAGACATATATGTATACACTAGCGACCCGCCCCGGCTTCGCATGGGCATAAAGACCTTCCTATTGAATCACTCTATCTATTAAAAAAACCGCTTCAAAATCCGTTGCGTAGTTTTAAAGATTTAAGCATACAAATGGACAGAGAAAGCGACTTAGTTTTATACTATGTAGTGATAGTGATTTCCTATAAAGTATGGCAAATATTTATAGGCCGTGATATGATACTTCATAAGAACTACAAAAGTATATATTTAAATGCAAGAAATTCCTGTTTGAGGCTACTTAATTATTTATGACAAGATTAGACCTTCCTATATAAGAAGAAAAATAATGAAATATGGTCATCGTTTAACTATCCAAATAGGATAATTCACTTTGGCACAAAGGTATTATTGTGTATTATTTTTTATTTATACTAGCAGTGCACCCTGGCTTCGCCCGTGGTACATACATAGCCCATGTCACACATGAAAGAATTTTTTAAATCGGTCAAGTAGTTTCGAAGCCTATTCGATACAAACAAATCTTTAAATCAAAGTTATTTACTAGCGACCTGCCTTCTTACATTTTTTCAATTTGACCTGAAAGTAAAAAAATAAAATGATTGGTGGCGCTAGTTGGCTTATAATAGCCCCTAGTTCGATCTTAAAATTGCCAATGGCGGCATTATCGCCTCGCTGAATTTATGAGGTTAAAGTTGAACCTGGTGGCTTACCACCATCTCTTAAAACCATGCAAGATCCAGTGAGTGAAGGAGATGTCACCTTACATCATGTATTGCGCTGTCTCGCTTACTCACTGGATCTTGCATGGTTTTAAGAGACGGTATTAACCCCCCTGGCTGGACAAGATACGATATAGGTACGGATTAAAAAAATATTACGATAACTAAAATTGGTTTTGCCTATTTCTTTCACGGTAAATTTGGATACGAGAGAAAGGGCCAAAACATAGTTAAAATGGGCTTAACGAACGTTTGTTAATTTAAATATATAAGGGGGTAAGTGGGTTCTGCGCTGAAGCACAAAATCAATTCAGTCCTCTGCTTAGGTCGTCAGTGGAAACCCAACCTTAGACATGTATTTAACTAATTATGTATATTGTTAACGTATTATAGTTTAAGTAGAACCAAGATCATGGAATAAATAATATTTATAAATGAATTATTTTTTTCATTTTCCAACTTTACTTTTTGTATTCATTCGTATAGTGTGGATTAAAAAATAAGAAATGACAGTGGACTCGCTCAAAACCGGTCATGTCTAAAGAAAATCGTTCGAAATCGAGCGATAATCATTCGACCGATTTATGCCCGAATACTCAACCCTCAGAGCTGCTCAAGTATCATGCTGTCACTGTCATATCGCTGACGTTCAGCGCGACAGCATGATACTTTAGCAGCTCTTTTCTTTCTTTCTTCTTTTAAATTATGGCTTCCACCGATATTACGGTGATTCTGCCAATGTCATGGTTTGAAGAGACAAGTTGCGCTGTGCGGTCGGTAATTATGACACAAACAGTCTGAAAGGAAAGGGTAAAACATGTCACAACCACAAAAGACAAAACAACATTAAAAATTAGTAGTGGGTAGGTGGGTATTAGTGAATATACTTTTTATAGTTTTAGATATTAAAGCCTTGATGATAAAAGAGAAAAAAAAAGTAGATATAAGACGATTTTAAAAGAGTGAAAAACTAATTACAGATGTTCAAAGCCTAAGGGAATTCTTTGCTAAAAATTTTGCCAAAACATAGTAGTATCGATTATGGACCAAATTAAGGAGAAACGGAATATCAATTTGATGTTGAAGTAGAATGGGGGGAAGTAAGTTACGAAGCTGGACCGAGAGTCTAGGGCAGCTGAAAAAAATGTGTTGCAAGGAACCTTCATCCAATCCACATTCGCAAATGGAACTATCTCTTATTCGGAGTTTCGCAAGAAAAACCGGTGTACAAGCATGTCCTAGTCGAAGGCGAATTATAACAGATGTGATCCATTTCTCGAGATTACGGTGTCGGAAGAACCATGGGCAACTGGGAATGTTTGGTTGAAGGTTTCCGTACCAGACGCCTTTGTGGAGTCTGGTTGTTTGCCATAAATTTGTCCATTGTCGAAACATTTCCGGTTTCGCTAGTAGTCGAAGATCCCTAGGATGGTGGTGATAGTGAGTTTCAGAGCCCAAATTAGATGCTTGTTTAGCCCACATGTCAACGGTTTCATTACCTTTGATATCCGAATGGCCAGGAATCCAGGCTTAAATAACGTTAAGTCCAGATATGTGGCATTTATGTAATAAATCTCTTATTTGAAGAGTGATAGGAAAGTTGTCTCTTGAGTGAAATGGACGCTTTAATAAATCTTGAAGACAGCTCAAAGAATCAGATAGGATAAGAGATTTGTTGAGACCATGTGATAGAATAAATAAAACAGCTTCAAGGAGGGCAATGGCTTCGCCTGTAAAGACGGAAGCTTGAGGTAAGCATTTGAAACTTAACAGTAAATTGAATTTGGGTATCCAAACTGCAGCACCAACATTAGAATTTTGGGATAATTTGGATGCATCTGTATAAATGAGAGTCCAGTCAGCCCATTTCTCGTTGATGATTTCGTTAAAGAGTTTATCAGAACCAGGGGTGTTTTTAGGTATGCCAAAGGAAAGAAGAATCTGAGGGTGGAAAATTAGGGAGTCGTAATCTAAGTTGAAAATTGGATTTTTGGAAGTTTGAGAAATTGGATGGGAAAGGTTTTGTAATTTATTATAGCTTTTTACTAATGGAGGAAGTTCTTTGTTAGTCCAATAAGGAGATAATGAACATGCATCAGATAATAATTTTAAAATATCAAAAAGGGGGTGAGAGAGAACTTGAGCAGTTTTGTACAAGAATCTGTCAGCTAAAAACTGTCTTCTTAGACACAGAGGAGGGTCTAGACATTCTACTTGAAGAGCGTTTGTGGGAGACGATTTCATAGCTCCTGTTATTATACGAAGGCATTTGTGTTGAATTTTGTCTAACTTGGCAAGGGCCAATTTGCTACAGGGTTCTAAAAGAAAGCTACCATAGTCAAAGTGACTCCGTACAATAGCGTTATAGAGAAGTTTTTGATTGTAAGGGTGAGAACCCCAATGGACCCCAGAGAGGGCCCTCAGAACATTTACACCTTTTTCTGCTTTTTTAATAACATTATTTAAATGGGGTATGCCAGTTAACTTGGAGTCCAAAGTAACGCCTAAGAATTTAAAAGAATCTTTAATGGGGATGAGCTCTTCATCAATCTTAATAGTTAAGGGAGGAATAGTTCGCTTTCTGGAAAAGACTACAGCATTGGATTTAGGGGCAGAGACCGAAAGACCGTGATCTTGAAGCCAATTATTAAGATAGAAGAGGGCTGAATTGAGTCTGTTAGTAATGTCCGAAAAGGATTCCGAACGAGCAAAGAGGGCTATGTCATCAGCATATTGCAGAATATTGCAAAAACAATAGACAGATTGTTCCAGGTCAGAAGTGTATATATTGTATAAAAGAGGACTCAAGACTGACCCTTGAGGGAGACCCTTCCAGACTGAACGAGGGGGAAGGAATGAGTCCTGAGAGCGGACAACAATTGATCTATCCATGAGCATATTGCAAATAATGTTTATTAACCTCGCAGGAATACTCAGCTTTTGCATTTTTTGCCTGAGGATTGGAAGTTGTACATTATCATATGCTGAAGTAATATCAAGGAATATGGTTATGAGATGTTCATCATTTGAAAAGGCTAAACGAATTTGAGATGTTAAAATGCTGAGACTGTCCAAAGTGCCCATACCACGTCTAAAGCCAAATTGGCTGTTAGGTATTAAACCCTTGGATTCCAGAAACCATTCCAATCGATTTTTAATCAAATGTTCCATGATTTTACAGAGAACAGAGGAGAGTGCAATGGGACGGTAGCTAGATGGATCTGAGGGATCCTTTCCAGGCTTAAGGATGGGAATAACAATTTGTTTTTTCCAAGTTTCTGGAACACAACCAGTAAGGAAAATCATATTGAGGATTGATAGTAGGAATTTTTTAGCAGAAAGTGAAGATTTAATGATAAAGGAGAAAGGGATGCCGTCAATTCCCGGAGAAGAATCTCTAAGACCATCCAAAGCACATAGTAGTTCTTGTAAGGAGAAAGGTTCATCTAACCTATCGAAGGAAGATGAACATGGAAGAGGGTTAGGGAGTTCATCCATGGAAGGAGCAGAAAAAGGAGATAGTTTGTTAATAAAATCATTTATCCAAGATGAAGTATCATTAGAAGAGTGATTAACAAAGGAGCTGGCTCTTCTAAATGCCTTAATTTTATTCCATACGACCGAAGATGACGACTTCGGTGAGAGGGACTCACAAAATGTTTGCCATCCTAAGTGTTTCTTGCGAGAAAGAAGACGTTTAGTCTGGGCTGATAATTTACAAACTATTAGATAATTAGACATAGATGGATCTCTGTTAAAATTATTTTCAGCCTCTTTACGGGATCGGACACTCTCTGTACATTCAGAGTCCCACCAAGGAGGGGATGGAATTTTATGGGATGAAGAATTTTTTGCAGGGATAGATCTGTCAGCTGCTGAGAGGAGAGAAAAAACAAATTCATCATAAATTGTTAAAAAATTGGAGTTAGAAGGTGAAGGAAGAGAAGTCAAGAGAGAGTCAAGGCTATTTGAAAATTCTGTCCAATTGGCTTTATTGGTTTTGTATTTTAAAAGGGGAGGGGGATGGGAAATTTTTGAAATAGATCGGGCTAGTGTGGTGCAGATGGGAAAATGGTCACTACTAAAAGAGTGAGGGAGAACTCGCCATACAAGTGAAGGAACTAAGGATGGAGAAGAAAGGGATAAGTCAGGTACACTAATGTTTTGAGAAGGAGGTGAACGGCGCGTAGCAGAGCCATCATTTAGGATACATAAGTTTATACTATCTAGGAGATCTAAGAAGAGAAAAGATATTGGATCATCAGAAGGAGAGCGCCATAAAGTATTGCGGATGTTAAAATCTCCTAATATTATGAGAGGAGGAGGGATATTTGATAAAATTGTTTTTAATTGATTAATAATATCGGAATTGGGATGAGGAAGGTAAACAGATATAAAAGAGATGTCCAAGGCCCTAACAGCAACTATGTGAAAAGAAGGATTGTGAGGAGGAATTTGGATTTGCGAGAATGGGATGGACTGAGAGATAAGAATGGCACAGCCGGCCCAACCATCATCTCTGTCGTCTCGAAAACAAGAAAAATGAGGAATATGGAAATGAGACGTGGGTTTGAAGCACGTCTCAGAAAGGGCAAAGATTAATGGTTGAAATTTGTTAATCAAGAAAATTAGGTCATGTTTTTTATTATTAAGGCTTCTAGTATTCCATTGTAGGAACACTGGATCCATGGTTATTAGAAATTAATGTTGAAAGTAGTTGCTGAAGGAGGCAAATGACATTGGACGGTAAGGCATCGTTAAATCTGTTGATAATACTGATTAAAGAGCATGTGAGCAACTCAATAAGGTTGTCATTTGGGGTTAACAAGGGGGTAGAATCTTCTGCGGGACCATTGGGGTAAGCGCAACCATTTGGCTGAGAAGATTTGGGGGAAGCTACAATATTTTTATGTTGTTGGATATCATAAGATTTCCCAAGCTCAGGTCTGGATTTAGGAGTTTGAAAAACAGTTTTTTTATACGAAGTAGAGGCTTTAGTAGGAGTGGAATAAGGATGAGGTGAGGGTTGAGATTGGTGGAGAGAAGGAGATTGAGGAGGATAATATTGGACATAAGCTGGAGGTTGAGAAGCTGCAACTTGGGAAAATGAACGAACAGGGGGGACTCTTTTTTCAGCTTCTAAGTAACTAATGTTTTCATTACCCATTATAACTTTTATTTGTTTTTGCCGAAGGTGTTCAGGGCATGAAATATCTGTGGCTAAGTGGGGGTTGCCACAATACAGGCATGAAATTGGGTTTAAGCAGTTTTCTCCAGGATGTTGTTGTCCGCATCTGAAGCAGCGGGTTTTGGAACGGCATTGATTAGCTACATGTCCAAATCTACAGCAGTTTCTACATTGGATTGTAGGTAATAAGTAGACGGAAACAGGTAGGGAGGAATGATAGATAAAAATTCTATCGGGAAGGACTTGTCCACGGAATGTAAGAACCACTGTGGAAGAAGGAGTCCATGTTGTAGGGGAATCAGGGTTTTTATTTTTTAGGTTTAGGCGTCTTGCCATCACCACCTGTCCACAATTAGGAGGGGTTGACACATTAAGCACCAACTCTTCAAGGGACCAATCTGTGGGGATGTCTCTCACTACTCCCATTCGGGAGATATGGAATTTAGGTATATTTGCAGAGTATTTATTAGCCGCGAGAGCTGGATTTTCCAAAAAAGAATTGGCAGAGTCTCCATTGATAAATTCAATAGAGACTTTATTGCGTCCCATCATTTGAATAGAACCAGACTTTATTCCCATTATAGAATTTTGGTGCAGAAATTGGGCAAATTTAAGTAATTTTATTGTTAAGCCAGTAGCGGGATCTGGTTCTATTCTGGATACATAAACAATGAAGGGGCCTTGATCGTCCTCTAAATATTTAAGTTTGGCATCGGCCTCATACCCTGGTAGACAGTAGACTGATTGAATTGAGTTTGAAGGGGAAGTCATTTTTTTAATTGGTTCCGCAGTAATTGAGCAATCAGCATGTCGTTTCACTGGACGTGAAGGGCCTGGTTCCGCTATACATGAGGTCCCACCACCACCCCCATCCGGGGGTTCTCCTTCAACCACTTCCATCACTAAATGATGGAAAAGGTCAGAGAAACCTCAAAATATTACTTACCTTGAAGTAATGTTAATCTACCACCACCAAATAGATAAAAATAAGGGATAATAAACAGGAAAAGTTGAAAATTCGCACAAATTCCAAAAAACACGTGTGTCAACCAACGCAATGACAGCAGAATCCCTTTAGCAGCTCTCAAAACTGAGTAGCGTTTGAGTATTCGGGCTTTGGTGTCAGATTTCATAAATAGACCATCTTTTAAAACCATGCAAGAACCAGTGAGTAAGCGAGACAGCGCAATACATGATCTAAGGCGACATCTCCCTTACTCAATCGTTCTGGCATGGTTTTAAGAGACTGTAGTAAGTAACCTCCCTGAAACTAACGGCTTTCGTAGTCTAAATGTTATTCTTACGTTTCAAAGGTTGTGGGTTCGATTCCCAAGATAAGCATTAAGGTATTTTTTGAAAATATTGTTTCTGGTTTGAAGTTACGCCTCTTAGAAGCAATCTGGGCCCAAATAAAGATCACAGCTGTTATAGAAGAAATTCCCGAGGTACAGCTTGGCAAAAAAGTCATGAAAATAACGGCGGCGCCTCTATCTCTAATGTGGCCACCCTAAATACGAGGACGATAACGGTTTTGGTACTTTAATTAAAATATTTTTTTAGCATATTGTACAAACATTGGTAAAAGATCTCGTTTTCGGTCGTTTCGGTTTTTGAGCCCCTCCCCCTCCCACGCCAGATCTAATTATTGCTATATCCTGCTTTTAAAAGAAATAATCCACACCACATGTCAGAAACTTTATACATACCTCAGAGCAATAAATACAAACGTACCTAGTAATAAACGAACCTAACACAAGTTGTCATTCCGACACGCTCACACATGCGATTCAAGCAGGATTTTATAAAGTATCTATGTATAAAGTAATGAAACATCTGAACCAATTACGATGTAATTATTTTTATTTAAAAATGGTTTTTGTTAACAATTTTTAATCAGAATCTAGAATGCTTTCATCTAAATACTCTACGCCAGAAAATTGTTTATCTTCTTCTTGACGTGAGCTTTCTCCAATTTCTGGCTGCTGTTCATCTTCGTCCGATTCACTACTGCTGCTTTCATATTGGGGATAATGATTATTTTGTCCATATCATCATATAGAGTTTGTGCCCTTTCATAATATTCTGTCTCTATTTTCATTACATTATTTATTTGACCTTCCCGTACTATTCGTCTTATAGTACTGACGGATTTTCCTAAAAAAAATAATATATTTATGGGTGCCCATCAAATCACAAAATAAGAAGTAGACACATTTAAAATATGCCCAAGATACATATTTTTCTATGACACACGATTTCAATTTAAAAATGATCAAAATTGTTCGAAAGCGCTATTTTGTAAACACATTTTATAAACATAACCTCACTTCATGGATGTTTATTTCAGATGTAAATATTAACTCTTTAAGTGGTTTGTTAAACCGATTGCATAGTGTATCACACAAATAATATGTATTTACTTAATTAAATCCGCGATTTACCTGTCATATCAGCAGTTCTTTTAAACACATCGTTTAAATCTGACAAATACGTTCCGGCTTCGTGTTCTGCCAAACATCTCTTATAAACTTTATATATTACTGCTCTAGCGGAGCTGCGAATTACGGTCCTGTTCATTATCAAAACAACCAGTCCCCTATATCACCACAAAAGCACGATAAAATGAAAAAGAACACGACAAGGCGATCACTGTTTACGAAAAATGACAATACACGTACTGACTTGACGTAATTGACATTTGGTCGAAATAGTGTTGCCAGTGATAATTATTTTTAGTTCCATTTCAGGACATTTTTGCCAAGCTGTAAGTGAATCAACTTTTTATACAAACTTTTACCCCCAATTGCAACTTAAAGGGTTTAATTTTGATAAATTCCCTTGCCCTTTATAGACCTTGAGTCTTAAAATTTTATCAAAAGCGGTTTAGCCTTAGTGAAAGCCTCAGCCAATAAAGGAACCAATGCGATGCGAATTTTTTCTAATTTAGGGGTTTAAAAAAATGTCTTAAGACTGCCTCGGTGAACACTAGCGCCACCGTCATTTAAAAATCATAATTCCCTAAAAACACAAGTTATCAAAAATCCGTGTTATGTAATTAAGGTCCTGGATCTGAAGTTAATTTTAATCATATTAAATTATAGTTACAAATTGCAAAACTGCTTAAAGTGACCGTTTTTAGCAATAGTGTAATTTGTAACAACTATAATTTAATATGTTTAAAATTAACTTCAGATCCGGACCTTCATTAAAAATTACAAGTCTTTAGAGTATTTATTTAATCACTTATTTATATTTGTTCGTAATAATACAAAATATTATTAGAATTCTAATATATTATAACATTTACACCCATATTCTTAAACGTTGCCTCATAGGTCGCCTCCACTCAACCTCATTCGAGGACGCCTTTCCTTAAAAACGGTATTCTTAATTGTTTCCTTAAGCAAACTCCAGTGAGGAATGACGTTCCGTTTCATTTCTGTATGTTGGTAAACCGCCTTACTTTTTGACGTAAAGAGAGTATTTGCCAAAGTTTCTTTTTCAATTTTAGCTTACTGGCATAGATTAATTATAAAACAATAAAATACTTAATACACAAAGAACTTATTATAGTGGGTACTAGTTCTTTTAAATTAGGTCCTCAATAAAAGTACCTACTTTTCGTTAAACGAAACGTTCGAGGCTTCCTTAAGGTACCTCTTGACCAACCTTATATTTTGACAGTTACACCCATATTCTCAAACGTTTACTCAAACTCGACTCATCCTCACTCGACCTCAATGGTATTCATAGTTGACACTAGCTTCCTCACCTTAAGGAAATTACTCAATGGAGGTGAGGAACGAACTGTCAAATATAAGGAAGCCTCGAACGTTTCGTTTAACGAAAGGTAGGTGCTTTTATTGAGGACCAGAGGCGTCCTCGAATGAGGTTGAGTGGAGGAGACCTATAAGGTAACGTTTAAGAATATGGGTGTTAGTTCCTCACCTCCATTGAGTAATTTCCTTAAGGTGAGAAAGCTAGTGTCAACTATGAATACCATTGAGGTCGAGTGAGGCTGAGTGGAGTTTGAGGAAACGTTTGAGAATATGGGTGTGTATGGGTGTTATTATTCAAGAAACTGAAACCATAGACGTTACAAAACCCACTTTACCAATAATAATTTGTTAAAAAAAACAGAACCTACTTTTTTTTTTAATAGTTTTTACGGCCATGGAATCTAGTCCTTTAAGGCCTTTCTTGAATTTATTAATCTTCTTCAGTCCTACTTAAGTCAGTCGAGTACCTAAGTAAGTCTTGTAAGAGTCAGATGGCTAAGTGAAGTGGTGGAAAAATTTCACTTAGCTATATCATGGAGATTTTGGTGACAAAGATAAAAAGTCACGTAGTCGACACTGTACCACTTCCCAACACTCACGCTTGTTCACGAACACTTTGCGAATAATAATCCACTAATATTAAGCACAAATAGTCGAAAAAACCTAAGTTTTGGAAATTAAATACAGCGCCGACATAGCGACAGTTTACTTTCCCTCCAAAAACACAGAACCTACTCCAAATAATACAAAAATTATTTCATGCAAACTGAGAACCAACTTATTTGACATCGGTTTAAATACGAAAACCTTTTCCTAAATGCAAGAAATACTTTTCTGAAAACTGCATCAAATTGGTTCAGCTAAATGCGAGATAATCGCGGACAAAAATCAAACTGAGAACCTTCTTTTTTTAAGTCAAGTAACAGAATATAAAAATAAATAACAAGCAGCTGGCTGATGCAAGTATTTAAGAGGTTATATATTATATTTTCTTTACATAGATCATAAACATTCCTTAGGAATATTTAATTTTTTGGCACCGCGACTTGTCGACGCCGCTGGTGACAAGAGGGCCGGCTCATTTCTCGCGCAGAGAATAGCAGTCGCTATTCAGCGCGGGAATGCAGCTGGGGTTCTTGGCACCATGCCGCAAGAACACCAAATTTTAGATTTTTAAGTTTTATTTATTATTTTAGTAATTTAAGTTTTAGTTTTAATTTTATTAATATTAGTTATTTTAGTTTGTAGTTTTTTTTTACTTATGTATAAATTGATATTTCCTTAGGAAATATACATTTACATGTATGTTTGGTTTTTATATAAATGCATGTGAAAATCTTTAGGTATTAGCGTGCCTTTTTAAATGTGATACCGCCAAATTTTTTATTTAGTAAAGAATTTATATACAACACTAGAATGCTTACGAATAATAATAATCGCAAAAAACAACATTCAAAATTAATCCTTATTACTCTACTGCAAAGTTGATTTTTCTTTAAAGCCTACATACAAATACCCAACGTTCCAGAAAAAGGTCCAAAATTTGTAGGTGTCCCTTTTCCTCTTGAATATTATACAACTTACTAGAAAGAGATACCTACAAACTTTAGGTGTAATTTCGGGAACGGCTTTTGTCCTCCGTAAGCATTCTAGTGTTATATATAAATTCTTTGGATACCGCAAATTACCTTTCGCGGTAAAACGACGATTACAAACAAGATTAATAAATTCAAGATAGGCCTTAAAAGACTTGTTTCCGCGGCCGTAAAAAGTAATTAGAAAAAAAAATCATGACATTGACACACCATTTTATCAACGCCCTCTATCGTTCTTTTTTTTAAATTATGTGAATTTATTTGTATCTCTATTTAGTTTGTGATTTATTTATCTTCTGACTGAAAAGCTCTTATTCTCATTCTTTACTTTTTACTTTCATTGATTTCAGCATCCTATTTCTATCCTATTTCTGTTAATTTTACGTTTTCTTTGTGATATGAAAGTGTAAATTTGAATGCTGAGAACTAATTTTTATACAATATAATGTGGTCTCAATTACAAGATGATAAAAGTGATACAGATTCACTGGCCTGCCGAGGATGTCTGGCTTCTGGCGTAAAATTGTATAGCATCCAAGAAAACCACTTAACTGAGAACTACATTACACTGGTTGGGATTTCGGTAAATACCTAATATTTGCTTAAAATCAAAATTATCAGCGGATTTACCCATTCGGGTCTAGGATTTGGGGTTAACTTGGCTGTTTGTATTCGCCTATTTGACCATGTGTGGACGGTATATTTACCAAAACTTGCGTTATTTGCCTATTCGGCAAATAGGGAAATAACAAATACGGCTTACCGTGTATGAATATTTGATGATATTTGCTCCATCACATAGGCCTCCCTCAAGTATTTCCAATATGACCGGTTGGAAGCGGCCTGCATCCAGCGCCTGCCTGCGACCTTTCTTAGGTCATCTGACCATCTGGTCGGTGGGTGACTATTTAGTGTATAGAAGGGGTGCTGTTTCTCCAAAAGTTTATGTTTGTTACTCTTTTACAAGAAAACGGCTTTACCGATTTGGGTGAAATTTAGAATAGAGATTGCATAGACCCTGGAACAACACATGTGCTATATTTTTAACCGACTTATAAAAAAGGAGGAGGTTCTCAATTCGTCGGAATGTTTTATGTTTTTTTTTTATTTACCAGAATTCCCATGGAAGCAGAGCCCCAGGCAACAGCTAGTAATTTTATATGTGTATTCTTTGTGATGTACCATCTTTAGTGCCCATGTTCTCTTTCCTTTTTGATACAGGTTGACTGGAAGAGATCCCTGTTAGGGATAAGTCCGCCTTTTGTTGTGTTCTATGTTGTATCATCAATGTTCTTTTGTACAATAGAGTTTTACATACATTAGGTACGTACAATTAATGTTCACATTTCCTTCATCATCATTTATGTTGGTGTCACTGTCAATCGACCTTGCACACCCAGTAGAGTTCTTCGGACTTGCTTCTCGGCCTCTGACTTGGTTCCTTTAACAAATACCAGATGGTATACATTGTACAATACATTTCCAGCTACAAGACAACTACACCCACCACCTGTGCAGCATCTGCACCGCGATGCTCCTCAAATTCACTTCTTTCAGAGAGAGATGTCATAAAGCTTACCAACTTCTCATGGATGCAGAGTATCATGAAATATGTGTAAGTACTTATAAACCAGGGTCAATTGTTCACTTCATGTAGGTGTCCTGGTCAATTGACCATGCTCACTCTAGTGTCAGAGTTCTTCAGAACTGCTTCAGCCTCTGATATGGTTCCTTTGATGACTATCAGATGGCAACTGGAACCAACGGCTTAATGTGCCATCCGAAGCACGGAATCATCTTTATTATCAGACAATCAGGTGATTCAAGATTGTAATGTCCTAACCAAACTGAAAACAACTAAAGTATGATTACCGTGGGAATTGAACTCACGTCCCCTGAGTCTACAGGCAAACACCTTAACCACTGGACCAGGGTGGCATTTTAAATTAATCAAATAATTATTATACAACAAAAATAAATCATCTAATTATCTATTTTGAAGTTATTATGTTTTTAGATAACAAAATACATTGAGGACATAGATATACATAGGTACAGTAATCAACTAAAAATACCTTACATACAAACTAAAGTCATGACACAGAATTATATACCCCTGGAGAATATGGATGACAACGAAGTTAAAGTAGAAGTTGTCGATTGCGATTATAGCACAGACTTCACTTTATTGTATGTCACGAAAGAAGATACGTTGAAAGTGACTTTTGAAAGTAAAGATATTGAAAATAAACTAGGAATGAATTTTAATAACGTAGACAGTGAAATTATAGATTCAGCCGAAGCTTATGTAGAGGAAGACAAAATCTTAGATGAGGATGACTTTGATAGAGAAGATACAGACGATGAATACACAGATGCTAAAGTGCCAAAGAAAAAAAAGGTTGGTAAAGGGAGAACAAGCACACATCAAGATATTAAAAATTATGCAAAAAAATACAGGTTCGATGTAACTTTTATAAATGAAATGGAAGAACACGCTGAGATTGAAGCAAGGAAAGCGAATTTACAGAAGAATCAGTGCGAAGCGTGCGGCAAGAAATTTGTATCACCACATTTGCTTAGTAGACACAACAAAATATATCATGACGTTGATTCCGGCAAGTTTGAATGTAAGTTTTGTCATTGCAAGTTTGAAACTAAAGGGAAACTATCAAAACATTTGAGAGCACACAGAACGTTATATCATTGTACAAGCTGTGACTTTAAATCTAGGTGTTCGGAAGTGTTGAGAACACATTTCTTATACCATGAAGGAAAGACGTACACATGCAAGTATTGCCAGAAAGTGTTTAAGACGGCGACAGCGCATTTTTCTCACATAAGGCTGGCCCATCCGTCGAAGTTGCCGTGGTGTGAACTATGCGGGGAATCATTTCTTAGCGAACGAGGGATATTGAATCATAAATCGAGAATGCATAAACATTTAACGATTGATTTTCAATGTGCTTGCGGTTCCAAGTTTTGTAATGAGACAGCTTTGGACACGCACGTGGTGTTAGGAAAGTGTGATTTGGAGAATTGTGTGCAGTGCGGCGAGGGGTTCCCAACGGTGCAGCTGCTTAAGAAGCACTTGATACAAAGACACAGCGTTGAAATTCCTATGATTGATTGCGAAGGTTAGTTCATATTACTTTGTTCTAGTGTTGGCACAACTGCATGACACTAATACCGCCTTGGATAACTGATAATAGCATTACCAGACATCATTTACAATCCATCATAAATTAAAAAAAAAACATATAATATATACTAGCTGTTGCCCGCGGCTCCACCCGCGTGCGCCTCGGTTATATCGCGCCCGAAAGTAGCCTTTGTTTGACTCCTAGTGCATAACTATATCCATACCAAATTTCATTACAATCGGCCCAGCAGTTTAGCTGTGAAGAGGTGACAGACAGACAGAAAGACAGACTTCCGCATTTGTAATATTAGTATGGAAGTATGGATATTTGAGAAATGTAGATAAAGTAACATCATCATCGATTTATTCCGAACCAATACCACGAATTAATACCACTGGTATTACTTAAAAAATTTAATTCTTTACTATTCGGAACGGATACCAGTGTTTAAACCAATACCATATTTTATTTCGATGACATAAAAATATTAGAAAACAAATTTAATTTGATGACTGAGCTGACTGTACCAAATTCACGTTTTGCTATTTGTTCGGATATAAAATTAAATAATTGAAAGAGTGGTATTTGGTTCAGAATAGAAAACAATTAAAAATTCAAAGTAATACCAGTGGTATTCGTTCGTGGTATTGGTTCCGAATAAATCTCATCATCAGCTGTCTTCAACCCACTGCTGAGCATAAGCCTCCACTGCTGTCTACGCCATCCATCCTTTTGGCGTTTTTTGGACAGGGGGGGTTACTACCATCTCTTAAAACCATGAAAGATCCAGTAAGTAAGGGAGATGTCGCCTTAAATCATGTATTGCGCTGTCTCGCTTACTCACTGGATCTTGCATGGTTTTAAGAGATGGTAGTAACCCCCCAGAAGTGATTTGGCCATAAGACGACGCGCAGGCTAGTTTTTTTCTTCCAAGTTTTAGTCTTCTTGTCAAGTTTTATCCATATCCATACTAATATTATAAATGCGAAAGTCTGTCTGTCTGTCTGTCACCTCTTCACGGCTAAACTGCTGGCCCGATTGTGATGAAATTTGGTAGGGATGTAGCTAACGACCTGAGGTCAAACATAGGCTACTTTTGGGCGCGATATAACCGAGTCCCACGCGGGGCGAAGCCGCGGGGAACAGCTAGTAGTTATATATGTTAATAGGCTACTTGACTCATATCAATTTTGATGCAACAAATGTTTATTTCTTACAACATTTGACCAACAAAACCAAAATATATCGATTCCCGTTTATAAAAATATAAGATGGCAGTATAATTTCAATTTCAAATTTACCTAACATTCTTAACTGTCAAAACGCGTGCCATTAGCCGCCATGATACGACGCAAGCGATGCCTTAATTTGATCCAGTTCAGACCTATTTTTGAATTCTGTGATTCTTTGGACGAATTATTATCTTTTGGGGTACGGAATCCTAAAAAGGTATATATGTTTGAAGCATGCGGCGTGAAGTTCCACAACAAGAGCGCGCTGGAGAGACACCGGGCGCGGTGTGGCTCGGCCGTGCCGTGCGGGCAATGCGGGAGACAGTTCGACGACGAGACCATGATGATGGCGCACGCCGGACACGAGCACAGCAAGGGGACCGACTTCCAGTGTGTCACGGTCAGACTGACTTATTATAATGGATATTTAGATGCGTCTTATGAAATCGTCTATCTATACAGCGCGCGGACGTGTTGAAACGCACAGTTGAAACAGACTTGAGTGTGTCACGGTCAGACTGTCTTCTTTATTTGGATACTAGCAGTCCAAGCTTCGCCCGTGGTACATACATAAGCCTACACTGAAAAAAATGAATGTCAACTAAGAACGATTTTCTCTTAGTTGACCTTTTTTTGATCAAGCTAAATACACATTAGATAATTTCAATAAAAGTTGTGCAATTGGTCCAACTTGGTTGTTTATGATTGAAATAGAAATCTGTGTAATGAATAATTCCATTAAGTTTGCACGTTGTTTCTACCTTAACAAACACTGAAATAAATATGACACGTGATTGATTCTAATAAGACAGTTCACATTCAAATTAACAAAGATAATATTTGATATTTCTACTAGATTTTGTTGATTTAAATACTTATAAATAGTTAATGCAGTTACGACAAACATTACAATTAATAACATTTTAACGCATAAAGCTACCATAAAAATTATAAAATTGTTCATGTTCAATTGTTGGTTCAATTATTTATTATAGTTTGTATAATCATTTAAATAATAGCATCAAATAAGAACTAAATATTCATCCCTAATATTTATAGATATTTCGTGCAAATATTTTACTCAGATAAATCAATAATGTCTTATTAAAAACGTATTCTCTCTTGTTCAATTCAAAAAAATATGTTGCTTGCTTGCTTTCACCCCGCGCACTCACCTCACCCCTCGCTACCTCCGGCGCCCGTGGCTGGCCGCAGTCCGCACTCGAGATCGTGTCGTGTCGTGTACGTTTGTTTTGTATGTGAAAAGCAAAGAAAAAATGGAAGAAGTTGCAGAATTGCTTCGGGCATGGGAATTGCCAGAGTTAATACCTGTGTTCACCGGTATGTATAGACTTTGACATGTATTTTATTTGTGAGTTTATTACTTTCACCGGACGGTCGTAGTGTTACAAGCATTGACTTATATATTTATTGACTAGCTGTTCCCCGCGGCTACGCCCCGCGTGGGACTCGGTTATATCGCGCCCTAAAGTAGCCTATGTTTGACCTCAGGTCGTTAACTACATCCCTAACAAATTTCATCACAATCGGTCCAGCAGTTTAGCCGTGAAGAGGTGACAGACGGACAGACAGACTTTCGCATTTATAATATTACTATGGATTATTGATTACAAGCATGTGTTTGATTAGATACCTAAACCAATACCTATGTCGTCAGTTCGGTTATTTTGAACACGAACGGACCTCCTCGTTTCTGATTAGATCACACCAGGATATTCCCGCTCTCTATGAGCTTTGCACAGTCCGTCCAGTTTGCAATCAGAGCATGTGCGCCGTGTGGCTCTGAGCGTCTACCTACCTTCGTAGGTACCTACAATTGTACAATAACCAAAAATATTATTTCCAGAACAACAAATCAATATCCAGGCACTTTCGGCATTAAGTGATGCAGAGGTTAGAGAACTAATACCCAAAATAGGCCGCAGGACTTTATTCAGTAGATGCTGGAAGACCTGGTGAAATGCATAGGTAAGTCTAATGATTTGACCTGACCTTAAGAGGCCAGTTTAGAGCTGAAACTCCTATACAAATTTGCAGTATGAACACTAACATGCACTGACTAACTAACTGAATGATACTAATCTGAGTCTGAATGATTCTTGGTTTTGAAAAAGGGCGGTTTTGCGAGCTCTAGTTAGATGTCTTTGTATTTAATGATCTGTTAACTCAGTTACTTTATTTTCAGCACCCGACGAAGAAACAACGAACCTGGCTGCTATTATTATATTCATTTATTTAATAATAAACTTATGGTAATTATAAAAATATTCAAATGTGAACTCGTCTGATTTGACTCAAATTTTGTGAATTGACGTTTTTGAAGAAAATGCTGCTGTGGAGTTTGTGGCGCCACTTCTTTTCCACTTGCGCTTTGGAAGTGGTGGTAAACTTAAAATAAGTAACAATTGACGTCAATAAGTGATAAGAATATCCTATATTGAAAATAAACAATTTGAATTTTGAATATTTGTTCTACCAACTTTATACGTTGTGGGTTTTATGTGATTAACTGATCTCTTAATGATTAATAATTTTTTTCTTATATTTTATGCGTTTTATTTTATCTCTTTAACAACCCTGCTTTTAATAAATACTACGAATGGATATTACAGAGTCTTAGGCTAGGGTCTATGTTGAATTACGTTTTTCTTTTTATTTGCTTATTTTTCTTACTTCTCTTCTTACCTGTCTTGTTAAAACCGGATTAAATATTAATGTAAATACCTACGAATAATTCGAGCCATTAGGGCCTCAGTTGACTTACGTTTTTTTCTATTTGCTTATTTTTAATCTTCCTTTGTAGGTACAAAGGTCGATAGAAAAAATTCCTTTAGATACAAAGGAAGATCGAAAATAATAAAAATAAGCAAATAAAAAAAAACGTATGTCAACTGAGGCCCTAATGGCTCGAATTATTCGTAGGTATTTAACATCAATATTATTCTTAGTACTTTCAAACAAGACAAAAGCAATAAATTATAGTTAAGCCAATAAAGACAGTATTTGAGTGAAATGAGTATCATAGTGGAGTGAAAAAAATACCTTAGTCAATGAAACAAGCATCTAAGTCGTGAGATACAAGTTTCTTTATTAAGTGTAACAAGTATTTGAGAAAAGCGAAATAAGTAACTGAGTGGTGACAAATAAGTATCTGGCAAAATGACATAATGTATCTTAGTAGAAGAAAATAAGTATTATTGTAGAGCGAAACTAGTATTATAGTAGAGCGAAACTAGTTAATTTGTTAAATGAAACAAATATCTTAGTTGAGGGGAACAAGTATCTTAGTAAAGCACAACAAGTATCATGATTAAATGAAACAGTGTCTTAGTTTAGACATTAAAGTTCGTTATTCGGTATAATAATAGTAAAGAATTTTATGAAACAAAATATTAGTTAAATTAAGTGTAAAATAATAGTAGCGTTATACAACCCTCTTAGTTGAGAGACAAACAAGATCAGCTTGTTTGTTTTAACCTTTCACTTTGCAGGCTCATATGCGTTCATGATGCTTGATTAAAAAGGTCACAATCTTAGTTAAATCAACCATATTTTTTTTTGAGTGTATGTCATTCAGGGTGAATGTAGCTTTCCAATGGTGTAAGAATTTTTGAAATTGTCACAGTTGTTTTTGAGTTTATTCATTACAAACATACTAGCAAAAGTACAAATCTTTCCTCGTATAATATTAGTATCAATTTGGATTTCTTTTGTAGTCTATTTTGTTGTAATTCCGTGTTTGGAGCTTAAGTTTTTTTTTTTATTTCATAGATTTCTTATAAATTAAATTAAAAAAAATCAGTTTTTTTTGTTTTTCACTTTTGAAAATTTAAGTATTTCAGACATTTTTTTTTAGTTATATTTTTTTTTCATAAATTAAACGCATTTAATTTTCGAAATAATTTTTTTTATTTAATCGTAGTATCTTTTATAACTTTTTATTTTTTATTTTATCGTTAAAGTGTGATCTTTGTATTTGAAGAATGCCACTTTTATTTCAGTGCGGAAGGAAGTATGCGAACGCCGTTCAATACAAAGACCATTTGTTTAGAGTGCATCGCTACAATGAAAATAAAAAAAACGTGAAGGTATGTACATTTCATTCTCAGATACTAACACCACTAGATACAGATGCATCTTCAGACAACGCGTTTGAAAATAGACTAGTAACCCGCCCCGGCTTCGCGTGGGCATAAAAACCTTCCTCTTGAATCACACTCTATCTATTAAAAAAACCGCATCAAAATCCGTTGCGTAGTTTTAAAGATATAAGCATACATAGCGACAGAGAAAGCGACTTTGTTTTATACTATGTAGTGAAGTGATTAGACAATGTATACAATTTTCAAACTTATGATAAACACGCATCAGCTTCATATGCTGCTAGTGTGTTTAAGAATATAAATGAATAAAAGACACTTTCACATGTGCGTGTGCTCTGAGGGCCACTCTCTCCGAATTCTTTGAAAATGTGCTCAGGATTTTGTGAATATTCCCAAACAATTGTGAAACTTGGAACCAGATTTTGTGAAAATCAAATAAGAGAGTTATGGGCTTTAAAGTCGGACCCTCAATCCACATATAGAGGATTGAGGGTCCACTTGTACCCAATTAACTAAGGGCACTACACAAAAACTCTTTACGCCCAAATTTAAGCTAATGCCAAACAAAAATTGTGGAAACAAAGCATTAAAGCAAAACACTGTATTACTTTGTATATCTCCGTTCAAAATGGACCCTCAGATAGAAAGTTTATTACGCTGATAATGAGGAACCCCTTAACTTTTTGTTGCTGTTTGAAATCCTATATAATAGGAAATAATTTGTGAAATTTTGTGAAACAAAGAACACATCCTGATATCACTTTATTTGAAAAATATCAGCTTGTCAAAATTCGGACCCTCAGACCGCCACTTTTTTGTTTTCGTTTTATTACGCTCAGCGTATGATGTATAAGCCAAACACAAAATTATCTACCTATGTAAAATAAAATGTGCAACAACTTCAGTATCATTGAAAATCAAAAACACCTTTTATTATATATGAAAATCAAGTTTTATTTTTAATATTTCTACTAGGGGCAGCACTGGGTTTCATTTCAGGGCTTTATTGAAATTGTTGTCACCCTAGTTAGTTTCTACATATTAAAAATAAAACTTGATTTTCATATATAATAAAAGGTGTTTTTGATTTTCAATGATACTGAAGTTGTTGCACATTTTATTTTACATAGGTAGATAATTTTGTGTTTGGCTTATACATCATACGCTGAGCGTAATAAAACGAAAACAAAAAAGTGGCGGTCTGAGGGTCCGAATTTTGACAAGCTGATATTTTTCAAATAAAATGATATCGGGATGTGTTCTTTGTTTCACAAAATTTCACAAATTATTTCCTATTATATAGGATTTCAAACGGCAACAAAATGTTAAGGGGTTCCTTATTATCAGCGTAATAAACTTTCTATCTGAGGGTCCATTTTGAACGGAGATATACAAAGTAATACAGTGTTTTGCTTTAATGTTTTGTTTCCACAATTTTTGTTTGGCATTAGCTTAAATTTGGGCGTAAAGAGTTTTTGTGTAGTGCCCTTAGTTAATTGGGTACAAGTGGACCCTCAATCCTCTATATGTGGATTGAGGGTCCGACTTTAAAGCCCATAACTCTCTTATTTGATTTTCACAAAATCTGGTTCTAAGTTTCACAATTGTTTGGGAATATTCACAAAATCCTGAGCACATTTTCATAGAGTTCGGAGAGAGTGGCCCTCAGAGCACACGCACATCACTTTCACGACTAATTTTAATTTGCAAACTACATTGCTACACTAAAAATTTACATTTAATTCAGAATTTATTAATTTTATCATTTTATATAATCACTAGCGACCCGCCCCGGCTTCGCGTGGGCATAAAAATCTTCCTCTTGAATCACTTTATCTACTTATTTAAAAAAAAAAACGCATCAAAATCCGTTGCGTAGTTTTAAAGATTTAAGCATACAAAGGGACATAGGGACAGAGAAAGCGACGTTGTTTTATAGTATCGTCTCCTTTCCCGGGGTCAGAGGGTAGTATCGGAGGGTATCATCCGTCACTGGCGGCCGAGCGGGCGCGAGCAGGTGGTGGCGGAGCGCCGGCCTGCTGCAGGCCGCGGCCGGCTCGTCTGCGAGCTGTGCGGCTGGGCGTGCGATGTGAGTGCAGTTACAGGTGGTGGCGGAGCGCCGGCCTGCTGCAGGCCGCGGCCGGCTCGTCTGCGAGCTGTGCGGCTGGGCGTGCGATGTGAGTGCAGTTACAGGTGGTGGCGGAGCGCCGGCCTGCTGCAGGCCGCGGCCGGCTCGTCTGCGAGCTGTGCGGCTGGGCGTGCGATGTGAGTGCAGTTACAGGTGGTGGCGGAGCGCCGGCCTGCTGCAGGCCGCGGCCGGCTCGTCTGCGAGCTGTGCGGCTGGGCGTGCGATGTGAGTGCAGTTACAGGTGGTGGCGGAGCGCCGGCCTGCTGCAGGCCGCGGCCGGCTCGTCTGCGAGCTGTGCGGCTGGGCGTGCGATGTGAGTGCAGTTACAGGTGGTGGCGGAGCGCCGGCCTGCTGCAGGCCGCGGCCGGCTCGTCTGCGAGCTGTGCGGCTGGGCGTGCGATGTGAGTGCAGTTACAGGTGGTGGCGGAGCGCCGGCCTGCTGCAGGCCGCGGCCGGCTCGTCTGCGAGCTGTGCGGCTGGGCGTGCGATGTGAGTCACATGATGGCTATATACCACACAATTAAACTGCCTCCGTGATCCAATGGTTAAGGGCTAAGTGGAGCGGTGGAAGTTTCACTTAGCATTATCTCGGGAGATTTTGGTGACAAGGATTAAAGTCACATAAACGACATTGTACCACTTCCCAACACTCACGCTTGTTCACGAACACTTTGCGAATAATATTCCACCTTTATTATATTAAATAATTAGTAAAACACGCAGAGCATATTACTAGTTTTATTGAGACATTCTCTTCACACACGACACATGTCACTACAACTAAATCATAGAGCATATAATATAACCTTAACACACCCCTTCAAGTAAAGAATCTTAAATTCTGTAACTTGCTTAACATAAAACAATTAAATAACACAAATGTTAACAGTAAACTTAAACAATACATTCAATCAATAATAAACAATATCTTACACTTTGAATTAAACTCACTTTAAACACAATTCGTTAGTGAAGTAAACATGTTTAGGGGCGGCAAGACTTTTAGTGAAAATATCAGATACATTTTCATTTGTTGGTACATATCTAATATCTTCTATCATTTTAGTATTAAATACATCCTTTATAAAATGAAACTTTATATCAATAAATTTAGATGCTTTCGAGTTAACGTTACTTTTAATCAAAGTAATAGTGCTTTGATTGTCCATAAACAAACATGTATTTATTTGTATAAGTTCTTTACGAGTCAGATTAGAAATGAGACCTTTAATATACAACATTTCACTTACTGTTTGAGCTCCTGCCACAAATTCTGCCTCAGCCGTTGATTGAGCTACCATTGTTTGTTTTCGAGAAAACCACGATACTAAGTTTTTTCCATGGTAAACTGCACATCCACTAGTGCTTTTTCTATCTAATTTGTCAGCTGCCCAATCGGCATCAGAGTATCCTTTAATTACAATAGGTTCTGTAGACCTTGTATAAGTTAGCTGAAAATCTATAGTTGCCTTTAAGTATCTCACAATTCTTTTACCAGCTTTCCAAAGTTGATTAGTTGGACGATCCAAAAATCTGCTTAAATAGGCTACTGGGTAAGTTATATCAGGACGACTATTCATCGAAATGTATAACAATGAGCCAATAAGTTCTTTATATGGGACATCAATTACATCTGTATCATTCTCAGTATTAAAATTTACTTCCATCGGCGTTTTTGCTCCTTTGCTATCTTTCATATTAAACTTTTCAATAATCTTGTTAATCATTTCCTTCTGATATATTTTCAAATCATTTTCTTTTCTACTTATTTCTAATCCCAAATAGTTTTTAACTAGTCCTAGATCTTTGATATTGAATTCTCTTCTTAATTCTTCCAAAATAAGCTTATCTTCTCCTAATAGTAATATATCATCCACAAATATTAATAACCAGGTTTTAGATGTATAATATAAACATACGTCATACTTAGATTGAATAAATCCATGTTTTGTAATAAACTGGTGAAAACGATTATTCCAACACTTGGGTGCTTCTTTCAGTCCGTACAAAGCTCTTTTTAGCTTTAACACTTTTCCTTTCTGTAAATTCATTCCTTTAGGACATTTAATGTAAACCTCATTTTCTAGTATACCATTTAAAAATGCTGTAGGTACATCTAACTGTCTTAATTCTAGATTCTCTTGAACAGCATGACTCAGCATCAATCGTATTGTAGGTATGCGAGCCACAGGTGAGTATATGTCTGTTAAGTATTTATCATCTTGTTGAAATCCCTTCGCTACTAGCCTTGCTTTCTTAGTACCATCTTGCTTTGTCCTGAAAATCCATTTCGTGTCTATAGCTTTCATTCCATCCGGTAAAATTCCTTCTTCCCAAGTTTGTAATTTCTTTTGTGAATTCAACTCTTTGTTTATTGCATTTTTCCACTCTTCATCCTTTATGGCTTCTTCATAACTATGTGGATCTCCTGATAACATGCAATATGCTGTGTACATTTCACATTCATCAAATCTGACTGGTTGCTTAATTATTCTACCTGATCTTGTTCGCGCAACCTCTTGATCTATTTCTTCATTATTTTCTAATTCATCTTCACTGTAAAATCTTTCATTTTCTTCTGTATCGTCTTTTCTCTCTGTATCTTCAATTTTAGTTTCAGATTCGTCTTCAGAATAATATTTTCCACATTTCTTTTCTATTTTAATTTCCTCATATTTAAAATCATTTTCATCAAAATAAACATCTCTCGCAGTTACTATTTCATCTTTTACAGGATCCCACAGACGATATCCATTCAGGGAATATCCAATAAAAATTAACTTCCGTGCTCTCTTTTCAAATTTACTTTGTTGTGGTAATACAACTGCCCATGCCTTTGAACCAAATACTCGTAACTTTGATAAATCTAGTTTGCCATACATTATTTCTGCAGGTACTCTATTTTGAATCGCAGATGATGGGCACCTATTAATTTGATACACAGCACATCTAACCGCTTCTCCCCATAGATGTTTTGGTAATTCCGTTTCGATTAATAATGTGCGAGCTTTATTACAAATAGTTCTATTCATTCTCTCCGAGACTCCATTAGACTGGGGTGAGTATGGATTTGTATACTGTAAAATAATGCCAACCTTTCTACACTCGTTAATTATTTTTCCATTCTTAAATTCTCCTCCATTATCACATCTTATTTTCCTTACTTTATTTCCGGTTTGTCTTTCAATTTGCTTTATATATTCTAATAATCTATCTGTACCCTCACTCTTTCTTTTAAGTAAATATACTACACAAAAATGTGAATAATCATCAATAATACTCAGATAATAAATATCGCCTTCTTTAGTTGGTATACGCATCGGGCCAGATATATCTGTGTGAAGAAGCTCTCCAACATATTTCGATCTTGGCTTACTAGTAGGATAAAATGGTAATCTTGTACTCTTACCTTCAATACACGGTGAACATGGTGCATCACTACACGGTAGATGCATAATCCGGAGATGCTTCCTATTGGCATGTCCTAGCCTCCTATGCCAAAGATCTCCATTTGTAATATTACAAGTTTCATTTCTGTCTGACATATTTAAATTAAATTCAACAAAATATAGTTTGCCTACCAAAGTACCATAAACACAATTACCATTTCCATATATTTTTACTACATCTCTATGAAAATTTATACTACACCCTTTTCTAATTAGTCTACTAACAGATAACAAGTTAAGATACAAACCCTCTAAAATTAATGCCTCAATCGTTACATTTTTATTATTATATTTAACACAAAGTTTACCTCTCTTTCTCGTTTCTAAATATTGCCCATTAGCCACATATACCTTGATTGGATTTTCCAAAATAGTTATATCTGTCATGTACTTCTCATATTTTGACATCACAAGATTATCCGTTGCTCCAGAATCAATTACAAATTTCACAGTAGAATTCTCTATACCTCCGAACATTGTTTGTACCTCATCACTCTTTTCATAAATTGCATATGTTATGTCTCTGTCCGCGATATTTCCATAATTCTGTTCTCTGCTTGACGTTCCTCTATAAGATGATTTGAAATACCTCCCTCTTCTAGTTGGTCTTGTTGCACTTCTACCTCTACCTCTTTGGTGTTGTGGCGTACTCTTACATTCATTTGCTTTATGACCATACTTTCCACAATTGTAACATTTAAAATTCATGCCACTAAAAATTGTCTCATCAGGCTTTACATCTTCTTTTTCCATTGATTTAACTTCTGCATCCAGCAATCTTGACTTTACAAAGTCCAAAGTTAATTCTTTATCAAAACTCATGGTTTCTATGGAAGTGACAACTTGCTCATATTTATCTGGTAGGGAAGCCAGCAAATAACAAACCTTATCAATACTTTCTAGTTTAGACCCGCTATTCTCGATTTCTGACACGAGACTATCAAAAATGAAGAAAAAATCTTGTAATTTTCTGTCATTGCATTTCAAATTAATCAGTTTCCTCTTCAAAAATAATTTATTCGTAACGCTCTTTCTTTCAAATGTTCTCTCTAATAATTCCATCATCTCTTTAGCTGTAGTTGCGCCTTTTATTATTTCTAAATATTTGTCTGGGATACTCTGAACAATAATTGATTTTGCTTTCGCATCTTCTTCTTCTAATATCTTTATATCCTCTTTAGATGCAAGCACTTTTCCTATTTTTCTTTCCTCTAATATTATTTTCAGTCTATATTTCCAATTACTAAAATTTCCTCCATCTAGTTGGGGAAAATTTGTAAAATTTGACGTCGCCATTTTCCTTTATGCAAATTTTCTTTTATAATAAAATCTTTACATACCAGTATATCCTTTTACTTTTAATCCATTTTCCTTTTTAATGTTTATATTTTATTTATTTTCATTCCTTCATGGCGATGGCGCAGTGGAAGCGTATTAAATAATTAGTAAAACACGCAGAGCATATTACTAGTTTTATTGAGACATTCTCTTCACACACGACACATGTCACTACAACTAAATCATAGAGCATATAATATAACCTTAACATATTATGCACAAATATACGAAAAAACACAATTATTAGAAAATAAATATCACACAATGACGATAACTGAGTGACTTAAGCTTCGCGCCAAAACTCTTTGTAATATTTAACATCGCCACGGTTTTATTTTCAGAATAAGCATCAACTGAACGTTCATATTCTAATGCACAACGACGAGCGCCCTCACAAGTGTCAATATTGCCCAAAAAGATTTCGAACTCGCCAAACATTAGGGGTAAGTATATTCTAATATATATATATATATATATATATATATATATATATATATATATATATATATATATATATATATATATATATATATATATATATATATATATATACATATCTCTCTCTCTCTCCTTCTCTCTCTCTCTCTTTGTCTTTCATCTGAAGTTAATTTAAACATTAAATTATAATTCCCTACAGTTACAAATTGCAATATTGCTTAAAATGGCCACTTTTAACAGTTTTGCAATTTGTAACTATAGGGAGCTATAATTTAACATGTTTCAAATTAACTTCAGATCCAGAACCTTAATTACATAACACGGATTTTTGATAACTTGTGTTTCCAGTGAATAATGATTTTTAAATGATGGCGGCGCTAGTGTTCACCGAGGTATAGTCTTACTGGTACTATCTTCTGTAGCTTATGTTCCACAATGAAAATGATTTGATTTGATTTTTGTTTGATTTGTCAACTACACGATGATGATTAGCTCTTCTATGTAATTTCCCTGTTCATTCATTCATTTCGTGTAGGTGTCATGGTCAATCGACCATGCACACCCTGGTGTCAGAGTTCTTCGGAACCGCCTCTCGGCCTCTGACGTGGCTCCTTTAGCGACTACCAGATGGCAGCCGGCACCGACGGCTCAACGTGCCTTCCGATGCACGGAATCATCTTTTTTGTCAGACAATCAGGTGATTCAAGCCTGCAATAATATGTAATTCCCCTGTAATAATAATAATAGATAGCCCCAAAGTAAGTTCGAGACTTGTGTTATGGGATACTAACTCAACGATACTATATTTTATAACAAATACATATATAGATAAACATCCAAGACCCAGGTCAATCGGAAAAAGATCATTTTTCATCTTGACCTGACCGGGGATCGAACCCGGGACCTCCTGAGTAGCGGTCAGGCATGTTAACCATTACGCCACGGAGGTCGTCAAACGATGTTATTTCCTTACAGCTGCACGTCCGCGTGCATACTGGTGACAGGCCTTGTATATGCCAGGTTTGTGGAAAGTCGTTTGTAACGGCCATGGGGTTGTATCGGCATAAGCTGGTGAGTATTTGATTTTTATTTTTTTTTTGATGTTTTTTTTTTTTTTAATTCATGCACACACAAATAGAAACATAGGAGACTTAAAATTAACTTTAAATTGTTATTTAAAATGTTTGTTTGACTTAATTGGACAAAATTAACAAAAATATCATACTAATATTATAAATGCGAAAGTGAGTTTGTATATTTTGTTTGTTACGCTTTCACGCCCTATCTACTGAACCAATCTTCCTGAAATTTCGCATGCACATAGTTAAAAGTATTGAGAAGGACATAGGGTACCTTTCGTTCCGGAAAAAAGCAGTGTTCCCGAGGGAAATTCACGCGGGCTAAAGCTAGTACATACATACATATAATAACGTCTTTATCCCAGACATCCCGGGGTAGACAGAGCCTAAGGTCATAAGACCTTAGACCACATTTAGCATAATGGTAGTTGAAGCAGGAAATCAATAGTGATGGGTTGCTAGCCGCATCGCTATTGATTTCCTGTCATCTGTGTTCCATGTCGTGATTCCCCACAAAACAGTGAAATTATCTAAATAGAAATGTTTTGACGCGGATTTAGTTCCAGGATCAGTGTGGCAGAGTATTCTCTCTTCTCACCTTCAATTAATACATGTAACCCACACCACACCTTATTAGAAATGCATTACGTACTTTACAACAAAGCCACCTAATATTATCGAACAATAACAGTGGCAATAAATGACTCAATCAAATTCCCCGTCCATTTTTTCTGTGTGAAACGTTGGCTTGCAAGCCAAACTAGTGACACGCTTTTCGTGCGCTATGCCACTTCTTGTTAATATTTGTGTGATTCCCCCATTCGCCGCTAAAGCCGCCACCTATTGAGATATTTGTCATTTCATGTATGTTTGTTTTTTAACCTTGTCCTTTGTTGATTTGTATGTGTGAAAATAAATGTGTAATGTTAGTTAATATAGATGATTTTGTAAAATTATTGTACGTCTCAGGACAGGTCACAGTGACACAAAATAATCCATACTTCCATACTAATATTATAAATGCGAAAGTCTGTCTGTCTATCACCTCTTCACGGCTAAACTGCTGGACCGATTGTGCTGAAATTTGGTAGGGATGTAGTTAAAGACCTGAGGTCAAACATAGGCTACTTTTGGGCGCGATATAACCGAGTCCCACGCGGGGCGAAGCCGCGGGGAACAGTTAGTTATATTATGAAGATCTTATTAACCTGTGTTCCACAATAAAGAGATTTGATTTGATTTGTGTTCTATTCTATTCTGTCTATTCTAAAGCTGGTAAATAAATGATTAATTTTTTTTTTCACCAGATGCATACCGGTTTAAGACGCCATATTTGCCAGATTTGCGACAAGACATTCCAGACGTCGACCAGCGCTAAAATGCATATAAAAAATGTTCATATGAAGATACCTTACCCTAAGAGGAAGCGCAAAGCCGTCGATCTGTAATTACATAGTGAAACGCCGCTGATATTTTTCATTATACGGGAATTTTTCGGAATTTTCCCATTGTAAATTGACGGAAATATTCCCAGTGAGTATATAGTAGTATGAGTTTTTCTTAACGCAGACGCTAGCGACTGCGTTAGCGATTTAGTATGGCAAACCTGTACAGCGCCTCTGGCGGATAGTAAGGCAACTAAGAAATTTCATACAAAATCCTAACGGGTTATCGTAAACTTGCCACATAGTTAATTCGTCACGTTTTTAAAACTCCATACATTCAAAGTTAATTCGTCACATGCATAAAAAAGTATTAGTTAACTCGTCACAGGTAGGTATGCGTTATAGTTAATTTGCCACAATTAGCAAAGTACCGACAGCAAGCAAAGTGATTTATTTATTTAGTGGTTTAAATCTACGCTAATATGAAAAATGCCGAAGAGTTTGTTTATTTGGTTTTATGACATGACGACAGGTTAGATTTACAAAAAAAAACCACTCTTGTAAAGATGAAGGTATGTACCATGGGCGGAACTGAAGCGGACAACAAGTTAAATACATTTATTTACTACAAATGTCTAAAGTATTCAACTACATACAGGGGTTTATTTATTTGAATTTAATGATGGCCAAATTATATAATTTAATTTTCTATATTACTCAATTTTATTTTTCTATTGTCATGTGATCTATGTATTGGAATGCAATGTATGAATTATTATTGAATAAATTAATGATCACTTGATCAATTCAAATAGGACATCATTTTTTTTTTAGCTGCAAAATGTTGATAGTTATCTTGAGTTCATTCATACCCTAGGAGGCTGTTGGTGCTTTTTAAATAATCCTTTATATGAGGATGAGAAAATTTACAATCAGACAGCTAGGTAGCACTCCTGCACATGCTTTTATCTCTCTCGCTCGCTGCAACTATCTCTTTCTAAATGTAACAACTAACCCTTTCGGTCAATGCATTCTTGTTATCAGTCCAGTGACTCACATGACCTTGCGAGAGGGTGGTGACGTGTTTTGCAAAATTACTGTGCAATTTTAAATGTTGTAATTTGTGCATCTTTGAAAAAATGGATAATCAGCCGGGAACAAGTACGGGAGGACATGGTGTAAGTATTTTTAAATTTAATTCTATACAAAAAAAAATATGTGCTATTTGTTTATTATTTTATCTCTCAAATGCTCTTATATAAAAGGAGTTCGATTTTAATAACAGTTATTAAACAATGATTTTATTTAATTTAACTTTAGATAGCCTATGGTTTTAAAACAAAATTAATACTTAACTGACCCCTCATTATTTTCACAGCAATGTCAATTTAATCAAGTGTTTATTTAATTGATTCTAGTAATTATAATCTGCAAGTTAAACTGCACTAGATCTAATACGAACTATTAATTATAATTAAATAAATATTTGAATAAAAGAGTCACATTTCTTATTTTATTTATTAGCAAAGGTACAGTTTAAAACTTTAGATATAATTTTAAATCATACCGTTTTATGCTGCTTGTCTTAACTAGACATGACGCATGACAAACTTTAAACAAAATGGCCGACGGCTCAGACGCCAGCGGTGGTGTGATTAATCATACATTGTGAAATTTGACATGTATTATGCTTATTGTTTTCTGTAGACAAACACAGTTACAAATTTCTATACTATACCCGTTTAGTTTTAAAGCATGTAGTAATTTTTATGGTGATTTTATAAAATGCTGACTATTTCCCGTGACTTCAATTGCGGCATTTATTTCCGTTGTTGTTAAGAGTAAAGAGTATTCTTATATTGAAAGAGTTATCAAATTCCGTCCAGTAGCTTTTTTTCCTCTTTATAGTATTAAGTATAGATAAATTTATGATACTATTTCAACACCTTTTCAGGTCACATTTACGAAAACTGAAAGGGGACGGAGAATGCTTGTGAGAGGTGGTTATATGTACACCTTTCATCGGGAAACTAAGCTTGGAACTGTTTGGAGATGTACGAATCGTGCATGCAGTGCAAGTATAAAAATTTCGGAGAATCATAGCGTTCGAGTTTTGCATGAAGCGGCTCATAAGTGTAAACCAAATGTAGTGAAAACAGAGATTATCAAGACAAAGAATCTTTGTAAAGAAGCAGCAGCAAACACCAGCACACCTATGCCTCAACTATTTGAAGAAGTTTTTCAACCAAAAAAACCGGCCAAGTGCGAGTCGGACTCGCGCACCGAGGGTTCCGTACAAACCTGCAAGGTTTACAAAGTTCGTTCATTACGACAATCGAGTCATAACTATCTATAATATCTTAACTATTTGATATGAATTTCAACTTGATAGCTCTACGCGTTCATGAGGAAAAAAGTAATAAGTTTATTTTTATTAAAAAATATATATTTTGTAATGTAACTAAAAATTTAAGGTTTTCGGAATTTTTCCTTTATGTGTGCTATAAAACGTTGCTTCATGCCAAATTTCAAGATTCTAGGTCGACTGGAAGTACCCTTTAGGTTTTGATTCCCTTGCGAGTACTTGCGAGTTTCAAAATATGCAGCTTAAATTGCTGTTTCTTTTGATTGCGTTGACATAGAAGTTTGATTTTGCTACAGCTTAAAGGTATTATAGACCTGAGTATTTGGTATGAATTTCAATTTAATACCTCTACGCGTTTATGAGGAAATGGGTAGTAAGTTTAAAATTATAAAAAAAAAATATATTATGTGATGTAACTAAAAATTTATGGTTTTCGTAATTTTTCCTTTATCTATGCTATAAGACGTTGCTTCGTACCAAATTTCAAGATTCTGAGTTCACGGGAAGCACCCTGTAGGTTTTGATTCCCTTGCAAGTGTCGAAAATTTGCGGCATAAACGGCTGTATCTTTTGATTGCGTTGGCTTAGAAGTTTGATTTTTTCACAGCTTCAAGGGACAGTAGACCTGAGTAATTGATATAAATTTCAGCTTCATACCTCCACGCGTTCCTGAGAAAAAGGGTCTTGACAGACGGACGGACAGACGGACAACAAAGTGATCCTATAAGGGTTCCGTTTTTTCCTTTTGAGGTACGGAACCCTAAAAAAGACGCGGGTTACGATTTATTAAGTGCCTTACCGAAATTTAAACACTTTTCAAGATCACTTTATATCGTAAGGAATCGTGAATTAAACGTACCCAAAACACATTTTGCTAAATGTGAAGATGTAATAATCCCGTTCAAATATACAGATTGTTTTTTATTATTTGACGACGACAGTGATCCTGAGAACAGAATAATAGCTTTCTGTACTGAGACAGCTCGTGAAGCTGTAAGAAATATTCGAACATATTTTTCGGATGGAACTTTTTCAAGCTGCTGTAAACCATTTTATCAGCTTTACTGCATACATGGTGATGTGAGAAGTGACGAAAACTTTACAAACGTAGTTCCTCTCATATACGTTCTAATGCCTAATAAGCAAGAACGGTCTTATGAGCGACTTTTTATTGCTCTCAAGAAAAATTTGCCATATTGGAACCCGGTGACAATGATTGTCGATTTTGAAATTGCAGTTATCAACGTCATAAAAAAAATGTTTCCACATATTAAACTACAAGGATGTAACTTCCACTTCAAACAAGCATTGGCTAAAAAAGCTCACGCCTTAAATATGAACAGCATCAACGAAAAGAGACACTTGGCTTTGTGTGCTGCATTGGCGCATGTAAAGCTAGAAGACATTGAAGACGGTTGGTTGTGGATTATGGAAGATGCGCCACAGAGTGAAACAGTAACAACATTTAATGATTATTTCGTATCCCAGTGGTTAGAAAATAAAAATATACAATTTATTTGGAATATACATGGTTCTCGTCATAGGACAATAAATCTCGCAGAAGCATGGCATAAGCGTTTGAACAATATGATGCCTCAAAAAAAACCTAGAATGCTTCAGTTTCTGGAAACACTCAAAAAGGAAGCTGATTATGTAGATACTAAAATAAAAAAATTGAATCTAGCCATACCATCAAACTTAAGAACGCGCAGGTCAATTGCATATGACAGGGAGTTAAAAACTCTTTTAGAAAATTATAATAACATGCCCCTGTCTGAATTTATATTGAAAATTTCTTATATGCAGCATTTTAAAGAAATGTAACATGGATGTAGTTAATTCTACATTTAAGATTTAAATTAATAATTTTAATGTATGATTTCAAAGGAAAACTAATGTTATAAACAAAAAGCAATATCTTTACTTTATATAATAAAAGTTCTTTTTACTATTGTTTTATTGTAGGTTGTTCTAATTTGTTACATAGATGTAGTTAATCCTATACTTAAGTTTTAAATTACGACTTTAATCTTTGATTTTAGGGGAAGGCAAGTGATGAATTATGACAAAAAATACTGTGATTTTATCTGTGATTCATTAAGTAGATATATTTTGTTTTTTTTTTTTATGTTATACACGTAAGGTATATCAATAAGGTAGGTAGGTAGTAGGTAGGTTGTGCATGTTACCTAGGCAAATCAGCCGCTTTCTATTTTTAAAGAGAACTGTGATTTTTACAAATTGTTACATAATATTTTAAATAAAACAGCTGTAAATTTTGAGAACCTTCCTAGAAATTAACAGCAAATTTATTTTTGTTTGCTTCTTCTTTGGTTATATTTGTACGTAATATTTAAGTAAATCATTCAGATAGAACTGTGATTTTTGTAATAGATGTAGGTAAGGTTAATATCCCAAAACTGTGATGAAAGAAATAAATGTTGTTATTTAAATTTTTGTTTAATTTTCTTGCTGTCTGTACAAAAATAATCAGTGTGACGAATTTACTATACTAAATATTAGACTGTGACGAATTAACTATAAAAAAATAAAAGTGTGGCAAGTTTACGCATACTTTTTTTCGTGACGAATTAACTTTGTGGCAAGTTTACGATAACCCATCCTAACGCAGATAGCGTCTGCGTTAAGAAAAACTCTTACTAGGGGCACTGTTACTGAAGGACTTTTGGACACTTTGCCGAAGTTTCAAAATTCCCAGGAATGTTTCCGAAATTTTCAGGAATGGCACATCACTATTTGTATATTCACGATAAATAGCTTTATTAATTAAGATTTTTTCTCAATTACGTTGGTAGCCTAAAAGGCTCAAATATCTACGAAAGTGTTGTAAAAATGTAATAATAAATACATTGTTTATATAAGTATGACTTTTTAATTTAACCCTGATTGATGAACCCTGCCATTCAATATGGCAATGCCGCCAGCCTTCTTGGCACATTACCGCAAGTGGAGCCTTTAGCGGGACTGTACAATTTAAGTTTATAATTTATTTGTTTACTTTTTATTACTATTATTTCCTTTATTTATCTTTCTCTCTTTTTTTACATTTTTAAATATTAATTATATATAAAAAAAAAAATTATTATTTTTAAGTATATCGGGAGTTTTTGAAGGGAAAGTAAACTGTCGCTATGTCGGCGCTGTATTTAATTTCTAAAACTTAGGTTTTTTCGAGTGTTTGTGCATAATATTGGTGGATTATAATTCGTAAAATGTTCGTAAACAAGCGTGAGTGTTGGGAAGTGATACAATGTCGATTACGTGACTTTTTATCTTTGTCACCAAAATCTCCATGATATAGCTAAGTGAAATTTTTCCACCGCTTCACTTAGCCATCTGACTCAGACTAGACTTACTTACTTGACTGGACTTGACTATAGACTTGAATTTTTGACTCGACTGACTTAAGTAGGGCTGAAGAAGATTAATAAACTCAAGAAAGGCCTTAAATGACTAGATTCCATAGCCGTATAAACTATTAAAAAAAAAAAATTAAGTATATCGTTTTAAAGTTTTATTAGTAAGATTACAACATACCTAATGTACTTCATTATTTAATTAAACTTGAACTAAATTAAAATTTTAAACAAACATATATAAAAACTAACTTTTACAAATAAGTTTTATTTTTACTTACCAAATACTTTTTGTGTGCTTCGCCGACGCTCACGTGCTCGACTTGCGTTGCTTCGATATTTTTAGTTAACGAATAAATAAATACAACAAAAAAATCACTTTATTAATGCTGGTGGGTGAAGGTCGCAAGGCAGACGCCGGATGCAGGCTGCGACGACCGGTCGAGGAACCATCTTTATTATCAGACAATCGGGTGATTCAAGCTTGCAATGTCCTAACCAAACTGGAAACAAAGTATGCTACACGTGGGAATGCACACAAGTAGTATGACCGGCGGTCTTATACTTTTAGCAGAGGACGTCGTTTGTCTAAGGGTTAGGGTTTAAAGTGATACCTCGGTGAACACTAGCGCCACCATCATTTAAAAATGATTATTCACTGAAAACACAAGTTATCAAAAATCCGTGTTATGTAATTAAGGTTTTGGGATATGAAGTTAATTTTAAATATATTAAAATATAGTTCCCTATAGTTACAAATTGCAATATTGCTTAAAACGACCACTTTTAGCAGTTTTGCAAGTTGCTTTTTAAATGATGGTGGCCCTAGTGTTCACCGAGGTCTCGTCTTAAATAAACAAAATATATATAAAAAAATCATTTATTAAATTAAGAATTAATATATTTACAATCCTATCGTGAATAAGATACAATGAATGAATGAATAAATACTTTATTTGCGCTAATTACATAAAAACATCATTGGATTGTACAGGACCTAAAACTGCTGGGCCGATTCTTATGAAATTTGGTATGGAGATAGCTGATACCTTGGATTAGCACATGGGATACTTTTTATCCCGAGAAATATGTGATTCCCGTAGATTTAGTCTAAAAGTCTAATAATCAATGGCGGTTATAAAGTAGATGGCGCTGCTGTGTATAAATAGGATGCCTGTACAACCAATTAATAAAATTTAATGTTTAAAAAATACCCCGACACATTTTGTCTTCCGTGGTGACGGTCGACTGATTTCTCCCCCCACATATATTCGCAGACATTAGGTATTTTCCCCACTTACACCCCCAGAGCTTTGTAACAGATCAACCGATTTTCATTAAACATTATTCTGTAATGTGCACGTGATACGCTTTCATTTGAGACCCTACTCGTATATTTGCAGACATTCGGTTGTTCTTCCCCACTTTCACCCCCACAACTTCTAAACGGCTCAACCGATTTTCATCAAACATTTAAGAACACTCGCACATAAGTCACCTTTGATCCAAAAAGCATTGAAATCGCTTCATCATTCTTATTTTTATTCATCAAACTTAAAAAATCCCTTATTGCGTCGCTTCATCCGTTCGGGAGCTATGATGCCACAGACAGACACATCAAACTTCCCACCCCTTTTGCGTAGGGGGTTAAAAATCGACAGCTTTACGCTTCCTCTTCGGGTAAGGTATCTTCATATGAACATTTTTTATATGCATTTTTACGCCCGTCGAAGTCGGGAATGCTTTGTCGCAAATTTGGCAAACATGACGCCGTTCTCCAGTGTGGGTCTGGTGAGAAAAATATTTACAAAACAGATATATAGACATAACAAATGTCAATCACTTCACTACATAGTATGGAACAAAGCCGCTTTCTCTGTCCCTATATCCGTTTGTATGCTTAAATCTTTAAAACTACGCAACGGATTTTGATGCGATTTTTTTTAAATATATAGAGTGGTTCAAGAGGAAGGTTTTTATGCCCACGCGAAGCCGGGGCGGGTCGCTAGTATATATATAAAAAAATACGGTTGGTTACACAATTTATAACTCAAGAACGGCTGAACTAATGTTAGGTTGGGCGTGTTTGTTTCTTATAATAATTTGTAAAACCTTACTGTACAACATGTTTACAAATAATAAATGAATTTGAAAGACCGAGTAGGCAGTAAACTCACCAGTTTATGTCGATTCAAAGCCGTAGCTGTTTTGAATGCTTTTTCACACCACGGGCATTTGCAAGGCCTGTCCCCAGTGTGTATCCGAATGTGACACTAAAAAATAAATTACTAGTGAATTCTCAAAAAAAAGTACCAAAAATTCCTTTTTATACCTACTGAGTAGGCAATCAGGCCTGTGGACCACGTGATGGAAAGTGATTACCGTAGCCTATTGTTGTCTGTATCTGAAGGAATCCTTTCACGCCCTTGAGGTCAAACATTTAAATTTGACGCCAAAAATCTACCATGTTTGCGTACACATAGTTATAAGTATTGAGAAGGACATAGGGTAACTTTTCATTCCGGGAAAAAGCACTCTTACATACATATATACATATAATCACGTCTTTATCCCATGCGGGGTAGACAGAGCCTAGGGCCATAACTTTAGGCCACGCTTAGCATAATGGTAGTTAAAACAGGAAATCAATAATGATGGGTTGCTAGCCGCATCGCCTATGTCATGATTCCCCCATTCGGCGATTCCCTCAGACGACTTTTACGGCTTGCGCGGGAAGAGAAGCAGCTGGTACATTCTATGTTTTTATTTTTCACCCAGACCAGCATGGAAGTACTCTTCCCGTGGAAAATTAACGCGGGCGAAAGCTAGTTTTAAAAATAAATTAAAGTCATTCATCATAAATAAATAATATTAATGGCTGTACAACCAATTAATAAATTAAATTAAATGTTTAAAAAATACCCCGAAATATTTTATCTTCAGTGGTGAGGGAATTTCTCCCCCCACATATAAATCCATACTAATATTATAAATGCGAAAGTCTGTCTGTCTGTCTGTCTGTCTGTCTGTCACCTCTTCACGGCTAAACTGCTGGACCGATTGTGATGAAATTTGGTAGGGATGTAGTTAACGACCTGAGGTCAAACATAGGCTACTTTTGGACGCGATATAACCGAGTCCCACGCGAGCGGAGCCGCGGGCAACAGCTAGTAAATAAATATATAGAGACAAATCACACAGATTGAGTTAGCCCCAAAGTAAGTTCGGGACTTGTGTTATGGGATACTAACTCAACAATACTATATTTTATAACAAATACATATATAGATAAACATCCAAGACCGAGGTCAGTCAGAGTATTTTTCATCTTGACCTTATTGGGGATCGAACCCGGGACCTCTTGAGTAGCGGTCAGGCATGTTAACCGTTACGCCACGGAGGTCGTCATTTTAGAAGGCACTTATAAATCCATACTATCCATACTAATATTATAAATGCGAAAGTCTGTCTGTCTGTCTGTCACCTCTTCACGGCTAAACTGCTGGACCGATTGTGATGAAATTTGGTAGGGATGTAGTTAACGACCTGAGGTCAAACATAGGCTACTTTTGGGCGCGATATAACCGAGTCCCACGCGGGCGCAGCCGCGGGCAACAGCTAGTAAAATATACTTACATCAAGTGTCTGCTGAATTCTAAACGTTTTTGGACAATATGGACATTGATGAGGGCGCTCGCCGCTGTGTGTTAGCATGTGAGCATTGAGTTGGTATACATTCTGAAACAAAGAAAATAAGGTGCATTCATTCATTTCGTATAGGGTCAATCGACCATGAAAACCCTGGTGGGAGTTCTTCGGAACCGCCTCTCGGTTTCACCGCGGGGTGGGGGTAAATAAATAAATCGGCCAAGTGCGAGTCGGACTCGCGCCGTAAGAGTTCCGTACCACCGCACAATAGTAAAATACTTAACAGGTTATTTAAAGATTTTTGCTTTCCTTTAGGTAATACTAGCTGTTCCCCGCGGCTTCGCTCCGCGTAAGACTCGGTTATATCGCGCCCAAAAGTAGCCTATGTTTGACCTCAGGTCGTTAACTACATCCCTACCAAATTTCATTACAATCGGTCCAGCAGTTGAGCCGTGAAGAGGTGACAGACAGACAGACAGACAGACAGACAGACAGACTTTCGCATTTATAATATTAGTATGGATGTTGGTAAAAAATTACTTTCTTTTTATTTATTTATTAACTAAAATTTAACAACAAATTGTTAGTTTTTAAATTTATTCTCAAACTAGCTTTCGTCCGCGGCTCGCCCGCGTTAGATTCCCTCGGAAACAGTGCTTTTTCAAGGGATTTAAGGTACCCTATGTCCTTCTCGATACTCCTAGCTATGTGTATGCGAAAAACAGGAAGATTGGTGCAGTAGATAGGGCGTGAAGAGGTAACAAACAAATATACAAATTCACTTTCGCATTTATAATATTAGTTGGATAAGTTATAACTTTTGCTTCTGAGGTCATCATTTCAGCCGCAGGTCGTCCACAGCTGGACATAGGCCAAAGATTTCCAGAACGACCGCGGTCGTTCTGGAAATCTTTGGCCGTGACAACCGCGGTTGTCACGGCCTGCATCCAGCGCCTGCCTGCGACCTTCTTCAGGTCATCCGACCATCTGGTCTGTGTGTGTCCGATGTTGCGTTTATATACCGGTGCGTGGTCGCCATTCGAGAATCTTTCTGTCCAATCGGCTATCGGTTCGTCGCGCTATGTGCCTCCTTTACTTACTTTTGAGATAGGGAACCCTAAAAAGAACTCGACTAACTTCAAACACCCAGCTACAGACTTCGCAGATGCTTATGGAGGTTTCGTTTTTGGCTTATGGAGGTTTCGTTTTTGGCTTATGGAGGTTTCGTTTTTGGCTTATGGAGGTTTCGTTTTTTTCATTTTGATGTACGGAACCCTAAAAAGAACTCGACTAACCTCGAACGCCCAGCCGCAGACCTCGCAGATGAGCCGGCCGTGTCCTCCTCCGGGTTTCTTCTCGTTCTTCACCACTTCCTCATGATCCTTTTACTTACTTTTGATGTACGGAACCCTAAAAAGAACTCGACTGACCTCGAACGCCCAGCCGCAGACCTCGCAGATGAGCCGGCCGTGTCCTCCTCCGGGTTTCTTCTCGTTCTTCACCACTTCCTCATGATCCTTTTACTTACTTTTGATGTACGGAACCCTAAAAAGAACTCGACTGACCTCGAACGCCCAGCCGCAGACCTCGCAGATGAGCCGGCCGTGTCCTCCTCCGGGTTTCTTCTCGTTCTTCACCACTTCCTCATGATCCTTTTACTTACTTTTGATGTACGGAACCCTAAAAAGAACTCGACTGACCTCGAACGCCCAGCCGCAGACCTCGCAGATGAGCCGGCCGTGTCCTCCTCCGGGTTTCTTCTCGTTCTTCACCACTTCCTCATGATCCTTTTACTTACTTTTGATGTACGGAACCCTAAAAAGAACTCGACTGACCTCGAACGCCCAGCCGCAGACCTCGCAGATGAGCCGGCCGTGTCCTCCTCCGGGTTTCTTCTCGTTCTTCACCACTTCCTCATGATCCTTTTACTTACTTTTGATGTACGGAACCCTAAAAAGAACTCGACTGACCTCGAACGCCCAGCCGCAGACCTCGCAGATGAGCCGGCCGTGTCCTCCTCCGGGTTTCTTCTCGTTCTTCACCACTTCCTCATGATCCTTTTACTTACTTTTGATGTACGGAACCCTAAAAAGAACTCGACTGACCTCGAACGCCCAGCCGCAGACCTCGCAGATGAGCCGGCCGTGTCCTCCTCCGGGTTTCTTCTCGTTCTTCACCACTTCCTCATGATCCTTTTACTTACTTTTGATGTACGGAACCCTAAAAAGAACTCGACTGACCTCGAACGCCCAGCCGCAGACCTCGCAGATGAGCCGGCCGTGTCCTCCTCCGGGTTTCTTCTCGTTCTTCACCACTTCCTCGTGGCCGCTCGGCCGCCACGTGCGCAGGCTCGGATCCTTCCGAATGCGGGGTTTTCGACCACGGGTCTCCTATATTGTTGTTTTTATTGAATCTAGCTCATTTAATAGGTGCTAGGGAGAACTGTTCGAATATTTATTTTAATTTATTACTAGCTGAAGCCCGCGACTTCGTGCGCGTTGGCTTCGTTCCCGTTATCGTGGGAATTATGGGAATTGCTCCCGTAATTCCCGCGGCAAATGCCCGGGAATTCTTTTCTTTTATACAAAGTTTGTCATGACAATTTATAAGATTGGAAGGAGGATGTGTGATTAGCTCCACATCGTCAGTGAGCCATGGTTTTCCCTATAGACTACAATATGGCTCTTTCAAAAGACATGAAAAGATTCAAGGGTCGGCAATGCACACGTGACACTCCTAGTGTTGCAGGCGTCAATGGGGTACGGTGGCCGCTTACCATCAAGTGGCCGTATGCATCATTACCTACTAAATTGTATTAAAAAAGCCTTCTGCCAACTAAGTGTGACTACTGGAGAAACTCAACTATGTCTGGATAGTTTTAATAGCTGTTTTTAATATAAATCATCTTCAGCCGCGCTGATTTTAATATTTGTAACAAAATTTAGTTCCCTAAGTATCACTTAGACGGCGCTATCCAAAGTAAGAAAGCGCTATGGTTTCGTTTGCATGTTGCAATTGCGGACATTTTTATTAATATTTCAAAAACTCCTGAACCGATTTTGATGCCCAACGAACTTGAAAATTCTATTGATCGCAAATTCATCAAAATCGGAATATCATCGGTTCGGCAGTTAACGCGGTACAAACATACTTACAAACATACATACAAACAATGTGTTTTCGCCCCCAACTCGATTTAGAGACGTTCCCTCGCTCGGTCAATAAGCTAAGATACTAAAACCTGGCTACAATTGCCTGAGAATGAAATACATACCTTCTGTGGTTTTTCCTTATCCCGATGCACTCTGAATATATGGTCCTTGTAGTTGAAAGCGTTTGAAAATTTCTTTCCACACTAAAATAAAGAAATACAAGTCTCGTAAAACAATACAAAAAAATAACAACATAATTTTTTTTAAAACACAGTATCGAAACAAGGAATGAATGCAATGGAGAAAACATGTTTGTTTGTTTGTAATATCTTTATTGCTTTAAAATACATAGTAAAAGGAACATTATTAAAATAAGAAGACAATGGCGGACTTATCCCAGGATGGAATCTCTTACAGTCAACCGGCGAATGACGAAAGAAAATGCACAAAAAAACATGTTGGGACACTTGATACGACACGATGATTTGATATAGAACATCATTGAAGGAAAGATAGAAGGAAGAAGGGGTCCAGGCAGACCGAGGCATAGTTATATGAAACAAATAAAAGAGAAAACAAACGTCGTGTCGTGTCGTGTCGTAAAGGAACTTGCTAAAGATTTTGCAAATAAATTGATTGATTGATTGATTGACAAAAATGGAAGGAACTCCACCGACAAGAGCCTAGCTCTTAAATTTATGATGATGACAGTATGGCAGGAAAAACACCGTTATCATTCAATTAGTGGTTAGATAGATATAGAAAAAATATCTGATCAAGTTAAAATTAAAAATCTAATTAGTTTTATAATAAAACTAGCGACCACTTATAGACCACTTATATAACTAGAGAATCACTTATCTTATTATAAATGCGAAAGTCTGTCTGTCTGTCTGTCTTTCTGTCTGTCTGTCTGTCACCTCTTCACGGCTAAACTGCTGGACCGATTGTAATGAAATTTGGTAGGAATGTAGTTAACGACCTGAGGTCAAACATAGGCTACTTTTGGGCGCGATATAACCGAGTCCCACGCGGGGCGAAGCCGCGGGGAACAGCTAGTCTATTAATAAACCGCATCAAGATCCGTTGCGTAGTTTTAAAGATTTAAGCATACAAAGGGACATAGGGACAGAGAAAACGACTTTGTTTAATACTATGTAGTGATTGTAAGTGTATTCTACTATTCTTTTACGCTAGCTGCGCGTGCGGCGAGATCTATGTACCTATGCGTACTTGTTATTATTGGTACGGTGTTAGTGGCAGATATTCGTGGACGTGGACTTTTTAAATTTACAAAAAAAAATAATGTTGTCATTTTAAAGTCTACTCATGATACTCAACCTCCATATCAATGGTGACGATGTTTACCCTGCGAGACGGTATTTTTTTTTTTTTTCATTTCGGAATCTTCGAAACGAAAATAAGACGATTTAAATATGTAAAATGTAAGTATTAAAAGCTTAAACCCCATGTTGACACCAGAATATTTATAATAAAAATGAAAGAAATAAGTATCCAAATAACCAAATAATGAAGACAGTCTGACCGTGACACACTCAAGTCTGTTTCAACTGTGCGTTTCAACACGTCCGCGCGCTGTATAGATAGACGATTTCATAAGACGCATCTAAATATCCAAATAATAAGTCAGTCTGACCGTGACACACTGGAAGTCGGTCCCCTTGCTGTGCTCGTGTCCGGCGTGCGCCATCATCATGGTCTCGTCGTCGAACTGTCTCCCGCATTGCCCGCACGGCACGGCCGAGCCACACCGCGCCCGGTGTCTCTCCAGCGCGCTCTTGTTGTGGAACTTCACGCCGCATGCTTCAAACATATATACCTTTTTAAGACTAGCTTCTACCCGCGGCTTCGCAAGCGTAGTCCGTTGTAAGATTAATAAAATGTACGTAACGTGTAACATAAAAAGTATCCAAATATTTAGCCGTTTTTGCGTGATTGAACAAAAACACAAACTTGCAGACTTATAATATTACTAGCTTTCGCCCTCGGCTTCGCCCGCGTGAATTTCCCTCGAGAACAGTACTTTTTCTCGAGATGAAAGGTACCCTATGTCCTTCTCGATACTTTTAACTATGTGTAATGTGTATGCGTTTCTGGAAGATTGGTTCAGTAGATACGGCTTGAAAGGGCAACAAACAAACTCACTTTCGCATTTATAATATTAGTTAGGATTAAGATTAAGATTCATATCGCTGGAAGAATTTTCTAAAATACAGGTATTAAACAAAATGGCTTGAGTATTAGAATACTATCTATGACAAATTTCAAATACAATAATTGCTACTACTGATAGAATTAGGAAAATGTTATAAGTAATGTAAATCACAAGTGTCCTTACCTTCGCAATCAATCATTAGAATTTCAGCGCTGTGTCTTTGTACCAAGTGCTTCCTCAGCAGCTGCACCGTTGGGAACCCCTCGCCGCACTGCACACAATTCTCCAAATCACACTTTCCTAACACCACGTGCGTATCCAAAGCTGTCTCAGTACTAAACTTTGAACTGCAATTTGCACATGGCAACTCGACCGTTACACCTTTATGCGTCCTTGCTTTATGGTTCATTATCCCTCGTTCGTTGAGAAATGATTCTCCGCACAGTTGACACCACGGCAACTTTGAATCGTGAGACAACCTCACATGCGTAAAGTATGCTGTGCGTGACCTGAAATTTTTTTGGCAATGCTCGCACGTATACGTCTTACCTTCATGGTACAAAAAATGAGATTTCAACAGTTCAACCGTCTTCGTTTTAAACTTGCAATTCGTGCATTGAAATACCACTCTGTGTACACCCAAATGTCTCGATAATCTCCACGGGTTTTTGGTCTTCCAATGACAGAACTTGCATTCGAACTTGCCAGATTCACTGTCGTGATATGTTTTGTTATGTTTGCTAAGCTTGTGCGGAGACAGGTAATTTTTCCCGCAAAGTTTGCACTGATTCGCCTGAAGATTCACTTTCTTCGCTTCAATCTCAGCATATTGTTGCTCTTCGTTCAAAAATGTCACATCAAATTTGTATTGTTTAACGTAATCTAAAATTTCCTGATCTGTGTTCGGTCGTTTTTCTGCAACCTCCTTTTTTTTGACGCTTTTTTTCTTTGGTGCGGATACCGTGGCAACTCTGTCTGTATATTCATCATCAGTGTCTTCTCTGTCATCTTCATCTGAGCTATTGTCTTCATTTTTAACATTAAATTCTGCTGTATCATTCTTAATTTCGCTGTCTATATTATTAACATCGCCTATAGCACTGTCTTTACTATTAACATTGATTCCTAGCTTATTATCCTCAATTCCAACATCAATACTTTCAAAATTCACTTCGAGCGTATTATCTTTTTTCGTCACATACAATATTGGAAAATCTGTGTCAAAATTGGAACCAATAACTTCTATTTTAACTTCATCAGCATCTTTACCCTTTACAGGTACATAATTTTGTGTCAATACTTTGGTTTGTATGTGCGGTACTTTTAGATGATTACTGTACGTATGTATGTCTATATCCTTAATGTATTGTGTTATCTAAAAAAAAGTATGTAACAATAAAACAATTATTTATGAGATGTCTATAAAAAATACAAATAAGAAACAAAATCTTATTTTAGATTTTACTAACAAACACTTTTGTGCCCATTTCGCTGCCGATTTCGCCAACGTCAGATATTTCAGACCATAACCAGTATCATTATTTCAAATCCTAACTAATATTATAAATGCGAAAGTGAGTTTGTATATTTGTTTGTTACCTCTTCACGCCTTATCAACTGAACCAATCTGCTTGAAACTTCACATACACATAGTTAGGAGTACTGAGAAGGACATAGGGTACCTTTCATCCCGGGAAAAAGTTCTGTTCTCGAGGGAAATTCATGTCGGCGGAAGCTAGTATGTAAAAAACTAGCAATCACTCGAGGCTTCGCCACTCAATTGCTCAGAAAATGGTGTACTTACACATTTTTCATGATACTCTGCGTCCATAAGCAGTTGGTAAGCTTTGTGACATCGTTCTCTGAAAGAACTGAATTTGAGGAGCATCGTGGCGCAGAAGCTGCACAGGTAGTGGGTGTAGTTGTCTTGTAGCTGGAAATGTTAACGTTTGATACATTACTAAGCCTTTTTTTAAGCTTTAGTATGTAGTAGGTACTTTTACTAATTCTGTGGCTTAAGGCACAGTCTCGTGAGGAATCTCAATATTGTAAATGCAGAATTTAATGTCTCTAGATATTGGCATTTAGCTAAGCATTTATTTTATTAATGCTGTAAAGTCCCTTGGTTTATCACTAACAGCGAGATCCACCAGGAGCTCCAAATGAACACAGCAAAGGAAGAAGTACTTATGGCTGCTGAACGAAATTCGGGAGAGGCTGGAGATTCACCCTAATGATCTGGCTACCCAAGCTGCCAACATGTTTGTACAGAAAGCGACTGAAAAGGAAGGACATTATTATTCCTTAACAAGATGGGTAGAGGTTCTCACTGGACTGCAGTCCAACACATCTGCTTATAGCGCATATCATCGTTGATTGCAGATAAATAACAGAAAAAAAAAAATTTAAAAAGTTATTAGTGCCGGTAGTGTGCCTTCACAGTCTACTGGTTAAGGAGTTTGCATATCTACTTTATTGATGTAAAGGACTCTTCTTAGGTCTAGCAAGCAATACAGGTGCATTAAATCTTTCTTTTATATATACACTAGCTGTTCCCCGCGGCTTCGCCCCGCGTGGGACTCGGTTATATCGAGCCCAAAAGTAGCCTATGTTTGACCTCAGGTCATTAACTACATCTCTACCAAATTTCATCACAATTGGTCCAGCAGTTTAGCCGTGAAGAGGTGACAGACAGACAGACAGACAGACTTTCGCATTTATAATATTAGTATGGATATATGTGCTGCACTGCCGACTTAAATCTATATATATATATAGATTTAAGTCAGCAGTGCCTTACTAGTGTGTTAGTTACACAATTTATAACTCAAGAACGGCTAAACTGATTTGGCTGAAGATTGGTGGGGAGGTAGCTAGAACCAGGGGAAGAGTACCTTTCATCCCGGGAAAAAGTTCCCGAGGGAAGTTCACGCGGGCGGAGCCGCGGGCAAAAGCTAGTAGGAAGTTTATATTAGTATTTATTATTACAATATTTTTACATATTGCAACTGTAGACGACATATGCAGGGGCGAGCAGGCTTAGACTAGCAATTAAATTCAGGCTAGGAGTTCCTATTTATTAGTGCGTTAAGACTCATCTCATCTTCGAATTGAAGTTTGGAGGTCAGCAAACGCAAACCCTCGCGGCTATGGGCCGTTGTTTGTATCTAAGCTTGGTCCAATCCTTTATTTATGTCATCAAACCACTTTAGTTGCCAATAAACAAATATATATTTACCGATAACCCAACCAGTGTAATGTAGTTCTCATCCAAACTGTTTTCTTGGATGCTATACAACTTGACGCCAGAAGCCAGGCATCCGCGGCATGCCAGTGTATCTGTGCCACTTTTATCTTTTGATTGTGACCACATTTTATTGTAGTTCGTAACATTCAATTATATTTTTTACACTTCCACATAAACTAAATAGGATTTTAGATTTTACTCAGAGTGAGTACCAAATCAAAGAGTATGTATAATCAGTATAATCATTACATACAACGACGTATATATTCTATTCTATTATTTTTGGTTATGGCTCCATCGTTTAGCCAAACGATGATTTTGCCAAGGTCAACGACGTATATACCTACTCTTTGCAATGAACTACAGCTAGCCTAGCAGGGAGGAAATTCTATTGGCAGTGACAGTTGACTTGAAGTTTGACAGGTGTCAATACTGTCTTTTTTTTTTTAATAGTTTCTACGGCCATGGAATCTAGTTCTTTAAGGCCTTTCTTGAGTTTATTAATCTTCTTCAGTCCTACTTAAGTCAGTCGAGTCAAAAATTCAAGTCAATAGTCAAGTCCAGTCAAGTAAGTAAGTCTAGTCTGAGTCAGATGGCTAAGTGAAGCGGTGGAAAAATTTCACTTAGCTATATCATGGAGATTTTGGTGACAAAGATAAAAAGTCACGTAATCGACACTGTCACAAACTAAATAGAGATACTACGTATCAGACGGGCAAGCTTGAACATTAAAATTGGGCCATAGCAAATTAAATTTCATGGCAACACTGACTGCAAAAATACAAAATGACAAGTATTTTTTTTTATATCGTCGTGGCAGCTATAGTTTTAAAAAAGCTATTTAGGCAAAGGAGAATGAGTTTTAAGTTTTATACAGTATAACCGTTACTTTAATAGGTGATATTCCATGTTATCTTTCAGGATCTCCTGAAAGATAACATGGAATATCACCTCTTAATGAAAATGTTGTAAAGACATACAAAATAAAAAACCGAATGAGTTTTACACATCATTTAATAGTATATTCTTTCTTATTTTTTTTTAAATTTATAAAAAATTACCAATAAGTCAAATTCACAACTTGTTTGAGCTTGATGTGTTGCGTTACGAAGGACACTCCCTTTCCATCAATATAGTGAACTGAAAAGGAAAATGTTGAAATTATTAAGGGCATTTGATAATCCCAAAATTAAAAAGTGATGCGATATCATCATGATCATTTGAGCCGCAAGCTGTCCACTGCTGGAAATGGGCTTTTCGCAAGAATTTACAGCATGACCAATCAAAAGCGGCTTGCATCGAGTACATGCCTACGATATCAAAATAACATACAATATTAGCTAAAGAGTTTGTTTTGGTACTAAAACAACTTATTTTTGTAGACTATTATTTCATGAAGACTATTTATTGCAACATAAAAGTACAAAGATGAAATTATTGATGGTTGAAAATATACAATAGCAATTCATTCATATCATGTGTTAAAAGGCCAATTGACTTTGTTATCCCCGGGGTGAGAGTTTATTCGGAATGGCCTCTCTGTCTCTGACTTGATTCTTTTAACAACAACCAGAGGGCACCCATTACATGCATTCGAAAGCACATTAAAATATGCTTCCTGTGGGAATTGAACCCACGACCAGTAGGTCTGCCGGCAAACGCCTTAACCACTAGATGATTTAAGCAGTTACTGAAATAAAAGGTTTTCGCTTTTGTAATATTATAAAACTATTTAGGTAACTAGGTACCTACTTAGCATAATTACCATTACATTATCCAACTTACCAAGTCACAGAATGTGCTTGTGCTATGTACCCCAGTGTTTATATCAGTTATAGTAAATAAATTGGGATATGCCGATTGCCGTAGTAACTTGCCATCTTGCCAACATCTCTTAGTGATTGTGACACACATAAATACAGAAGCTTAGGTACAGCTTCTGTAGGTTAGTTAGGTTAGTTGGGTCCTGCATTGGTTTTAAGAAACTTAGGTATGTACTTAGTAAAACACTATTCCTTTTGCTTTCTTAACAAGGAATACAACACCACCAAAACATTATCAACACAATTTTCAAATATAATAAAGGCACTCTGTGAACACAATGCTATTTTCCAGTCACCACATAGTCCAGTCAGTCAAAAATCATAGAGAATAACGTATGGCGAACAAGGGGGTGAAGAATGAAGTACGGGAGGCAAGACAATTGTCAAAATGTATATTTGCGATTGTCTATGACGTTCTCTATCGATAATTTTTTTTCTTTGAGCTTTATCTGCCGTGGACACTGTATCACTTCCCAACACTCACGCTTGTTCACGAACACTTTGCGAATAATCCACCAATATTATGCACAAACACTCGAAAAAACCTGCGTTTTGGAAATTAAATACAGCACGGACATAGCGACAGTTTACTTTCCCTCCAAAAACTCCTATCATCTTCATCATCTTGTCGCAGTTGTCGCATCTTGTTTATCTTTCATTCATCTCTGAAACAGGTTTAAAACTAATCTGTCTAAGTTTAAAACAGTATTATAACAATCAAATGTGTAAAGAAACTATACTTTTCGCTAACTGGTGCTGTCTTGAAGTGTCGGTGTAGTTGAACATTGTTCTGGGGGGTTAGTATCATCTTTTAAAACCATGCAAGATCCAGTGAGTACCTAAGAGAGATGTCGCCTTACATCATGTATTGCGCTGTCTCGCTTACTCACTAGAACTTGCATGGTTTTTAGAGACGATAGTAGGCCACCTGCTGGCCCTGCTGCTAGCAGTAACATTGTTCAGTATCTCGTGTATTGAGAGTAGATTAATGTATAGCAGATTCTTAGGAGCATTGCTACGGTGAGTACGATTTTGAAAACGGCGGAGGCCTGCAGCTATCATATATCACCATATCTTGGACAATAATTAAACACAACTAGAAAATATAATGTATATAGTGCCAGCGACAATATGCTCCATAAAAGCTGCAGACAGAGATGTGTGGAGAAGAATTGCAAAAGCAGCCATGGAGCAACCCAATCTATAATCATGACCACTCTGTCAAGAGTTTACAACTAAGAAGAAGAATAATTATTATTATTCTTAAAAGAAAAATAATTATAATTATTCTTCTTCTGTACTATATTACTAGTACTATCCATACTAATATTATAAATGCGAAAGTCTGTCTGTCTGTCTGTCACCTCTTCACGGCTAAACTGCTGGACCAATTGTGATGAAATTTGGTAGGGATGTAGTTAACGACCTGAGGTCAAACATAGGCTACTTTTGGGCGCGATATAACCGAGTCCCAAGCGGGGCGAAGCCGCGGGGAACAGCTAGTATTTTTATAAATGAGAAAGTCTGTCTGTCTGTTATGGGTTTCAGAGCTAAACTGCTGGACCTATTTTTATGATATGGATTTAGTAAATGTCAAACAAAGGCAACTTTTACCACTGAATATAACACCTTTGGCTTTTTGGCAGGCTTATCACCATCTCTTAAAACCATGCAAGAACGATTGAGTAAGGGATATGTCGACTTAGATAATGTATTGCGCTGTCTCACTTACTCGTTCTTGCATAGTTTTAAAAGATGGTAGTAGGCCTCCTGAGTACCATACAGGCGAAGTCGCTTTGTTTTTATATATTTTATTTGTATGGATGTTTCCAGATAACTATCTGTTTAAGATGGAAGAGGACGAGATGTGTTTTTGTGAAGCCCCGATCAGTTCTAGCTCTGAGTGTACAGACACTGAATACCAGGAGGTTCTTGAGAGTGTAATTGAATCAGAATTGGCGACAGATGGTTCAGTGGACGCTTATAGTGAAGTTGAGGGAATAGATGGTATGTTTTTTTTTTAGATTTATAACATGACAATAAAATAGTTTTTCTAAATAGGCTAGGAAAAATCTATTACATTCAATAACATTGTCTAAATTAGAAATCAATTATTTTCTATTATGAAGCCAAATTAGCTATTGGTGAATAACATTAAATATAATCAAAATGTTTGCCTATTGGTGAAATAAAAATAAAAACTAACAGAAAAAAAAAAACTAAAATTCAAATAAATCTTGCCCGTGAGGCATGTTAGCAAGAATGCTGGCCGTATTTCCCCGCTGGATAGCAATACTTATCCGTTGGGCGAAATAGCAGCCAGCCTTCCTGTCACCAGCAGCGGAGATAAGACGGGGAGAGATCTCATTGAAAAAATCTCTCGCACTGGGGCCCCAAGGTCCAAACGTCTCTACACCAAACGGCACAAATATGTAATCTTGATTAAGACCGGCATATTTGCGTCGTTTGGCGGTTTCAGCGCTCTCAGCTGCCGATCCAGCTCTCGAAACCGATCCCTTGAGGTGGGAAGGCGCCAGTGTGTCAACGCATGTAGCGTCCCACACTAGAGCTCTCCCGCGATCCCAAGGAATCAAAGACATACCATCAGGTCTCTTGCCATCATCGCGTGCTGTTAGAGAGCTGTGACGAGAAAGCCTACCAGCGCTGAGATGACAGTGAAGACCATGGAGCCCAAACTGATCTACGCTGCTGCCACACGGGCAAAGATGAGGCGAACATATGGCGGTTCCCAAGCGGAGCCCAACAGCTGTACGAAAAGAGTTATTGTCCAGCAATGTACCGATGTTAAAAGAGGGGATGGCGTGAAGCCAGTGGCTGGACTCCTTCGAGGAAACTGCTTGGAGCCTGGCGCGGTCTAAATCACTACTGTAATTTTGAGTCAAAAAGTCTACTGTCCTTTGCACCAAGGGAGCGTCCCAGAGTCTTTGTTGGCGTTGTTCCACTGGGGCACTCTCATCGGGGCAAAGGGCTGTCCAAGCTCTCCTTGCCTCCGTCAAAAGGTCAATGTCAATATTGGAATCTTTAAGGATTTTTTTGCAAAGACCTGACACGCTGTTGGCAGAGGAGAGGAAAGCAGGAAGAGCAACACTTTGAATTTTTCTTATGCCAATGCCGCCGTTTTTAATTTGTAAAGTCAATTGAGTCCAAGAATTTTCGTTAAAATTAAGATTTAGAATTTTTTCCAATGCGGCATGTAGACACGTGTCTATTTCAATTAGAAGATCCGAATGTTTCAATCAATTTGTTTCATTCACTGACTTCTTATTATTTGATGAAACTACTAAAATATATTATTCTTCTTTGTAGAAGATAAGAAAACTAAATATTCCATTTTATGGCACTTGTAGCACTTGATTAGGAATAAATATATTAAAAAAAAAATTATCCAGTTTTCAACAACATTCGAACATAAAAAATCTGTTTTGCGTTTAATAGCTTAATCATAGCCTAGTTCTTTAGGAAGATTATAGGTAGGTACATACATATATCTCGGCCGAGTGGAAACGCGGGGCGAGGCTAGTAAAACAAAAATATTTTTCGCAGTTATCGAGAGTCAGAGGACAACCGACAGCGCGAGTGTCGACGCAAGTCCGGAACGGCCACCGTCTGACTGCACCAATCTGCCCTTTGTCACAGGCGTTTCAATTACAAGTGTCATTTAACTGTTCATTTAAGAGACCACACAGGTGAAAAACCTTTTGAATGTGAAGTGTGTCAGTATCGATGTATTGCTAAGTCTGATTTAAGAAACCACTTAAGGATTCATACAGGTGAGAAACCTTATAAATGTGAAGTGTGTCAATGTAGATTCCGCCTTAGTATTGTATTATCGGGCATATGAAGATTCACAATGATGAAAAATCCTATGAATGTGAAGTGTTTCAACATCGATTTCGTGTTAAATATGATCTAGTGCGGCATCTAAGAACTCATACAGAGGGGAAACCCTATAAATGTGATTTGTGCCAATACCGAGGTAATACTAAGACAAATGTAAGAATCCACTATAGAATTCACACAGGTGAGAAACCTTTTGAATGTGACGTGTGTCAGCTGCGACTTAATACTAAGCATGAATTAACAAAGCACTTTAGAGTTCACACAGGTGAGAAACTATATAAATGTGAAGTGTGTGAAAAACGATTTCGTCTCAAGGCTATGCTATCATCACATGCGTACACACATACTAAAACGAAATAAGAAAGAAATAATAAGAAACCTTATAGATGTAAAGTGTGTAAACGTCGTTTTAAAATGCCACGTTATCTATCGGCACATATGAAAACTCACAGTGAGAAATCATAAACTGTTTAATATTTCAACGTTGTTTTACTTAAGGTTCTGGGATACCTTTGTGAAAACTAGCGCCACCGTCATTTAAAAATCATTACTCACTGAAAACACAATTTATCAAAAATCCCTCTGCTGTAATTAAGGTTCTGGATCTGAAGTTAATTTTAAACATATTAAACTATTGAATTATAATTCCCTATAGTTACAAATTGCATTATTGCTTAAAACGGCCACTTTTAGCAGTTTTGCAATTTGTAACTTTATGGAACTATAATTTAATAATTGAATATGATTTAAGCTCGCAGGGTAAAAATACTTCAAAAATTTTATTCTCTCTGTACTTGTCCCGCCCGTTCCATGATTTATATTGAAAATAAATTAATTACCTAATTAATTATTTGTTTATTTTTTACTAGCTGTTGCCCGCGGCTCCGCCCGCGTGTAGTTCGCTTTTCGCTTAACCTGTGGAAACTACAACTATCCAGACCTATAGTTAAATCTATAAGTAGTATCCTATTCCCGTGCCAATTTTATAAAGCCATTAGCCATTGCTACGATATCAAACTAAAAATATTAACATTCATACTATCACATCTTTTTCTCTAAAAGAGTATACGCAGCCTATTACAGGGTCATTAGAACCTAACTCAATAAATAGTGTAGTATGTTAGTTAAATTAGACCTTACGACACGACCGTATGTTCCGTCGAACAACAACTGAACTGACTTGCTGGTTTGATTATTTTTTAAACCAAAGCCAAACCAACCAACTAATCAATTCAAATAGCTTACAATACAATACAACAAACGACCGATAAACAAACCAACCAATAGAACTAAATAAACAACCAAAATTTTTTTGAAATAATTAGAATTAATTGCTGGAAATATTTCAATCTGCTATAATACCATATGAGAAAAAAATAATTAAATTAACTTCAGCGCCATCTATTGATATTTTATGTAACTAAATTATACGCCCACACACATTGAATGTGTTAATTTTTTAAAATTTAATAGAGACTGCAGTGTGTTTTTGTCTTCATTGATATCGATAAAACAAAGTAGAAATTGTAGCTTTATCTATATTAAATACGTTTATGTAAACCGGATTCAACTCTGTAAAAGTTTTGAAACAGTGCTAGAAGTAAACTTCAATTGACCATAACTTCTTTTTCCCTTAACCGATTTTGACGAAACAAAGTTTTGACAAAACTGTTGAACGTATATGTAATCCACCTGTGAAAACCGCGTTCGAATCTGTTGAGTAGTTTTGAAGTTATAACGTACCAGACATACAGAAAGACAGACAGACAAAAATTCCAAAAATTGTTTTTTTTGGTTTCTGTTACACGTCTTTCTTTAATCGCCCCGTATCAGTTTTTTAGAAAAATATTTAATGTACAGACATTCAATTTTTACTGTCCGATTATATGTAAAGATAGATAGATAAGTACAAAATCCATATCCAAACTAATACTATAAATGCGAAAGTCTGTCTGTCTGTAACCTCTTCACGGCTAAACTGCTGGACCGATTGTGATGAAATTTGGTAGGGATGTAGTTAACGACCTGAGGTCAAACATAAACTTTTGGGCGCGATATAACCGATTCCCACGCGGGGCGGAGCCGCGGGGAACAGCTAGTACTTATATATTAACGGACTTAACGCTAAGAGCGTTCTCTACCAGTCAACCATTTGATTAATCTTCTTTTTCAATGTCATCAATGACAAACTATTAGATATGATTTGTAAGGGGTTGCGATATCGTTTATCCTGAAATAAATTTGCAAATGAATTTATTTGTTTCTTTTCAAAATTATAAAAAAAAGTAAGAAAATAATTCTAGAAAACAAATAAAACACGAAATCATAAAATTATTGTTTGTGACAGGATTCGATCCAGGTACTTTCTTGAAACATTTCTTTTCTAAAGTATTAAAAAATTCTTAAAAATTAATACAAAACTATATTAAATACGTTTATGTAAACCGGATTCAACTCTGTAAAAGTTTTGAAACAGTGCTAGAAGTAAACTTCAATTGACCATAACTTCTTTTTCCCTTAACCGATTTTGACGAAACAAAGTTTTGACAAAACTGTTGAACGTATATGTAATCCACCTGTGAAAACCGCGTTCGAATCTGTTGAGTAGTTTTGAAGTTATAACGTACCAGACATACAGAAAGACAGACAGACAAAAATTCCAAAAATTGTTTTTTTTGGTTTCTGTTACACGTCTTTCTTTAATCGCCCCGTATCAGTTTTTTAGAAAAATATTTAATGTACAGACATTCAATTTTTACTGTCCGATTATATGTAAAGATAGATAGATAAGTACAAAATCCATATCCACACTAATACTATAAATGCGAAAGTCTGTCTGTCTGTAACCTCTTCACGGCTAAACTGCTGGACCGATTGTGATGAAATTTGGTAGGGATGTAGTTAACGACCTGAGGTCAAACATAAACTTTTGGGCGCGATATAACCGATTCCCACGCGGGGCGGAGCCGCGGGGAACAGCTAGTACTTATATATTAACGGACTTAACGCTAAGAGCGTTCTCTACCAGTCAACCATTTGATTAATCTTCTTTTTCAATGTCATCAATGACAAACTATTAGATATGATTTGTAAGGGGTTGCGATATCGTTTATCCTGAAATAAATTTGCAAATGAATTTATATGTTTCTTTTCAAAATTATAAAAAAAAGTAAGAAAATAATTCTAGAAAACAAATAAAACACGAAATCATAAAATTATTGTTTGTGACAGGATTCGATCCAGGTACTTTCTTGAAACATTTCTTTACTAAAGTATTAAAAAATTCTTAAAAATTAATACAAAACGAAAAAAAAAGTAAATAAAAAAAAAGTAAGTAAAAAAAGCAAGTAAAAGAAAGTACGTAAAAAAAAGTAAGTAAAAAAAAGTCATCTATAGCAGGATTCGAACCCTCGACTTAAAAATATGATCTACGACCTCTACCGATAGGCCAACATACGTTGCTAGAGATTGGCGAAATTTCAAATGGGATTTGTCTATAGGTACGCAAATTCGCGCCATCTATTGAGATTTTATGTTACTAAATTTACGATCAAATTCAATGTGTTATTTTATTAAAATTAATAGGTGCAGTGCGTGTTTTCGTCTTTATTGATATGGATAATAAAAAGTAGAAATTCTAGCCTTATCTAAATTAAATTAAACGTAAGTAAACGCATTAAAAGTTTAGAAGCAGTGTTTGAAGTAAATTTTCAATCGACCATAACTTCTTTTTCCCTTAACCGATTTTGACGAAACAAAGTTTTGACAACGCTCCTAATCATATGTAATCCAACTGTGAAAACCGCGTTTAAATCCGTTGAGTATTTTCGAAGTTATAACGTACCAGACAGACATACATACATACATACATACATACATACAGACAGACAAAAATTACAAAAACTGTTTTTTTGGTTTCTGTTACTCCTTTTTAATCGCACTCAATCAGTTTTTTTTTAAAATATTAAATGTACAGACACTCGCGTTTTAGTGTCTTATTATATGTATTGATTATTATTATTATTTTTAAGTATATGTATAGTCAGAATGTCATACAAAATTAAAAATTATAAAGGATATTATTTTCAGTACTGATAAGAAAATGCAAATACATTTAAATAGAAACCATTATTTTATTATTTCAACACACGACAAGCCAAACCAAATCAATATAACAAGAACGTCAGTAAGAACACCAAAACTTAAAACATTACTTTTTTATGAAACGAACCTCTTTTTCAACACACCTCCTTGAGTTTTATAAAAAAATAACAATATAATCAATCTATAATACATCTCAGCAACTTAATCTAACAACTATTTCAGTCTTACGTTCAGTAGATCTCAATAAATATTTAATAGCTGCCTAAATTTATTAAATTTACATTTGCCTAGTGCCTTAGTAAATATATCTGCTAGCTGATCGACAGTATTTATTTTAGTTATAGAGATAACCTTTTTTTTTCATAATCATTTACAAAGTGATAACTAACGTCAATATGTTTCGTTTTTACAAAATTTACCATTTTTAGAAAGAGATATGGCACCACTCTTGTCTTCATAAACTTTTACCGGCTTTGATATTTTTATATCTAAATCAGCTTTCATTGCTTTTTCCCATTTAGTTCTATCTGAACAATTTATTGCTTCATTGTAAATAAGCGGAACATTTACATCACAAACGTTTACATAAACGAAATGATCATTAAATCTTGCAGGTAATCGTATTTCCCTTTTTGGACGACTTTGGACATTCACCTCCTCACTAATTATTTGTCTCCTATTTTCATCATATTCAACAGTGTCATAAAATTCATCATCATTTTCACTTGTAGTTTTTGACTTCGTGTCTTCAATAATTTCCCTTCTTTCATTATTTTCACTTATTGTTTTTTCTTCATTAGACTCTGTTTCTTTTCTATGCTCTTGGTTTCTTTCTATTTTATTCTCTTCATCATTATCAATTTCTTCGTTTCGAAATCTAATAACTTCAGCTTCTTCATTTATAAATACAACATGTCGGCTAATTACTATTTTTCCATTTACCAAGATTTTATAACCTGTATCTGTGTACCCGACAAAATTTCCTGACATACCTTTTGGGTTAAGTTTCGAAGTACGTTTTTCTTCTGGTATACGTAAGAAGCATTTACATCCATATAGTTTAAAATTTTTAATATCCGGTTTCCTTCCGTAAAATATTTCATAAGGACTTTTCTTTTCAAATGTATTCGTCAAAATTCTATTTCCAAGATATGCTGCAGTAAGAACGCATTCAGGCCAATATTTTTTATCTATTTTAGCTTCAGCCATTAAACATCTAGCTCTGTCCATTTCAGTACTCCATAACAGTTCTATTAAATCTTTCAGCTACTCCATTCAGTTCATGTGTATATGCTGGACCTGGTTTTGTTAGGTGTAAAGAAAACTAATTCTGCAGCACAATATTAACACATTTATTTCATGACTATCGACATGGAAAACTGTACAAGGGAGAAGACACAAAATTACTTTTCTAAAAACAAAACGTCAATTATTCAATTTAGGAATTACAACCAAAGAGATTCCTAACACCCCCTCTCAATATTGAATTACTAAATTCAAGATTGTAAACAAGAAACAAATATCAATATAATTCCTCGACACTTTCCTATCACTAAAATACTATCGATATCATAGTATCGACTGTGTTCCTTCACTATTACAAATATTCATGACATCACTTGACAACTTCGTACAAGTGACAAACAGTATAATACATTAATATGACAATCAACAAAACATGTTACATAAAACTTTATGCTAACTTTAAAAAAAAAAAAATACACTTTTATTATTTACCACTCAAATTAAACAATTAAACTATATTTTAATAAAACTTATTCAATAATTCTCATTCTCTTCACAAAATATGAATGTTTAATCGAAGTCAAAGACTTGGTTAATAAATCAGCAATATTCTCATTGGTTGGCACATAAGAAATAGAAAATAAATTTTTGTTTACACAATCCTTTACATAGTGATACTTTATATCAATATGTTTTCTACGCTTACTATTAACATTGCATTCTATCATTTTAATAGCACTCTGATTGTCTACTAAAAGATATGCATCAGTAACCTTGCTGTCTACAAAAAATGAACAAATACCCTTTAAATATACCAATTCCTGTGCTGAAATTGCCGCTGCTATAAACTCTGCTTCCGCGGATGATAGGGCCACAGTTGTTTGTTTCTTAGAAAACCATGATACTAAATTTCCATTATAAAATACAGTACAGCCACTTACGCTTTTTCTATCTAACTTAGCACTTCCCCAGTCTGCATCGGAATATGCAATTAATCGTTTTGTATTATCCCTGGACTTAGTATATGTCAAACATTTATGTGATGTTCCTTTCAAATAACGCAAAACACGTTTTCCAGCAATCCACAAAGAATTCGTTGGCTTATCCAGATATTTGCTTAAAAATGATGTTGCATATGTGATATCTGGTCTTGAAATGCTCGATATATATGTCAGACAACCTATTAACTCTCTATATGGTACATTTTTTATAACTTCTTCTTCTTCAGATATATCAAAATTATGCTCCATAGGTGTCTGTACTCCATTGCATTCTTCCATACCAAATTTCTTCAAGGCTTTATCTATTAACTTCCTTTGACAAATACTTAACTGTCCTTCACCAATTAAAATTTCCATACCCAAATAATCTTTTACTTCTCCTAAATCTCTTACGTTAAATTCTTCTCTTAATCTGTCTATTACCTTATTGTTATCATTTTCTTTTCCCATTACTATAATATCATCTACCCATATCAATATCCATACACTTTCTTTCTTATATAAACAAAAATCATGTTTAGATTGTTCAAATCCATTTTTTATCATGAAATTATGAAATCGCTCATTCCAACATCTTGGTGCCTCTCGAAGTCCATATAGTGCTTTATTAAGTTTTAACACTTTACCCTGTGATACTTTCACTCCTTCTGGTGGTTTAATATATACTTCAACATTAAGATCACCGTTTAGAAAAGCTGTCGGCACATCTAGCTGTCTTGTTTTGTAGTCTTTTTGTACAACTTCACTTAACATCATTCTTATAGTGGACACTCTCGCTACGGGTGAATATACATCATAAGCACTTTCTGTTTGAAAACCTCGTGCTACCAACCTTGCCTTTTTCCTTCCATCTGATTTCGTAGTAAATATCCACTTTGTATCTATTGCACTTTTACCTGCTGGCAAATCTGTTTCTTTCCATGTCTTTAAGTGTTTCAAAGAATTAATTTCTGTATTCACTGCCTCTTGCCAATTTTCTCCTCTACTAATTGCTTCATTATAAGTTTTCGGGTCATCATTTCCCAGTAAACAGAACACAACATTTGCATCTTCATATTCTTCGTCATCAATACATATAATAAGACACTAAAATGCGAGTGTCTGTACATTTAATATATTTCAAAAAAACTGATTGAGTGCGATTAAAAAAGAGTAACAGAAACCAAAAAGACAAGTTTTGGAATTTTTGTCTGTCTGTATGTATGTATGTATGTCTGTCTGGTACGTTATAACTTCGAAAATACTCAACGGATTTAAACGCGGTTTTTACAGTTGGATTACATATAATTAGGAGCGTTGTCAAAACTTTGTTTCGTCAAAATCGGTTAAGGGAAAAAGAAGTTATGGTCGATTGAAAATTTACTTCAAACACTGCTTTAAAACTTATAGACAAAACCCATTTGAAATTTCGGCAGTAAGAAGCAAAGCATGTTGGCCTATCGGTAGAGGTAGCGGATCATATTTTTAAGTAGAGGGTTCGAATCCTGCTAGAAATCACTTCTTTTGTTTTCCTTTTTTTGTTTTGTATTAATTTTTAGAAGTCTATTTTTTTAAATATTTTAGTAAAGAAATGTTTCTAGAAAGTAGCTGGAATTTTCTGTTTTCGTTTTTTATTTGTTTTCTAGAATTATTTTGTTACTTAGAGAAAGCTCTTAGCGTTAATCAATACATATAATAAGACACTAAAATGCGAGTGTCTGTACATTTAATATATTTCAAAAAAACTGATTGAGTGCGATTAAAAAAGAGTAACAGAAACCAAAAAGACAGTTTTTGGAATTTTTGTCTGTCTGTATGTATGTATGTATGTATGTATGTCTGTCTGGTACGTTATAACTTCGAAAATACTCAACGGATTTAAACGCGGTTTTTACAGTTGGATTACATATAATTAGGAGCGTTGTCAAAACTTTGTTTCGTCAAAATCGGTTAAGGGAAAAAGAAGTTATGGTCGATTGAAAATTTACTTCAAACACTGCTTTAAAACTTATAGACAAAACCCATTTGAAATTTCGGCAGTAAGAAGCAAAGCATGTTGGCCTATCGGTAGAGGTAGCGGATCATATTTTTAAGTAGAGGATTCGAATCCTGCTAGACATTACTTCTTTTGTTTTCCTTTTTTTGTTTTGTATTAATTTTTTAGAAGTCTATTTTTTTTATATATTTTAGTAAAGAAATGTTTCTAGAAAGCAGCTGGAATTTTCTGTTTTCGTTTTTTATTTGTTTTCTAGAATTATTTTGTTACTTAGAGAAAGCTCTTAGCGTTAATTCCATTAATATAAAAGCATTTTGTACTTATCTATCTATACATATAATAAGACATTAAAAATCGAGTGTCTGTACATTAAATATTTTTCTAAAAAACCTCTACGGGGCAATTAAAGAAGAGTAATAAAAACAAAAAAAAAAAAAAAAACAATATTGTGTGAGTGAATTTTAGGTCCTAATGACTCTGTAATAGGCTGCGTCTACTCTTTTAGAGACAAAGATTGATAGTATGAATGTTAAGGGCTCCTTCTTCTGAAGGTCCGTTGTCCGTAAGCCGCGTAGTCGCGGCGCTCACTCATTTTGTAGGCATTAAGACATCATATTTGGGAAAATAACACTACAAAATCTACTTCAGCTATTTTCACTATATAAATACTTTATCTAAAGGTTGGTATAAAAAGCAGGACAATAAGTTTATTATTTTAGGCATAGTATTGAAAATAAACTTCCAAAGGAGGCAACTTAGATTTTTCTATCGAGCGAATTTTGTCTGATATTGGTACTGTTACTGTACCCCTAGTATGAGAATCCTATTTACGTAGGCGCTATCGCCTGCGTTAACATTTTAGTATGAAAATCTGAAAAGCGCCCCTGGCGGATAGTATGGTAACTAAAAACGCCACCACGAGATTTTTTCACTCTACTATTCACGTTTCGTACGTCCCTTTTACGCAACTATTCACGTCGTGTAACATATTTACATAGAAAACTGCACCATGAGCTCCTTCATTTGACAGTTCTCTGACACCTATCGTGTAGTTAACGAAAGTTGGTGTAGTTAAGCTTCTCACTTCAAATTTTCCGTGTGAGAGTTAAACGTGAGGTTTACTTTTTACATTATGTTTATTGTTTAAGTGTTGTTGCTTGAAAAAAATGTCGTAGCAGCTGTTTTACACAATAAATAATATAAATACGGCTGATAATACTATATTATTAGCTGTATTGTCGGTGACAAACATCCAAGAACCTGGAAGAGCTTCATCAATATTGTCGACTTATAAAGTGATAAAGCAACAAAATCCACCGACAGAATAACCTTGTTCGTTAATCACATAGACGAAAAGCTAAATACGAGACACAAGATCAATACCTACATGAAGAAGACAACTTTCCAATGTACATAAATTATGTGTTGTTTGCGTTGGTGATTGTAAGATGCTAAACTGAAGATAATACCAATATACCTAATAATCAAGACTTAAAATCTCAAGTCACAGTTGTAATAAAATAATATTTCAGGTATATTTACTTGAAAAGGGTGCAATCAATTACAGGTAAGAAATCTTTAAAAAACTATGAGCTTCCTTCCTCCCTCTTGAGTGGCTACTTATCATATATATAATTATTTTTTTCAATTCAGTCAATAAGTGGTTTCTGAGAAAAGTTTATACCCCATAACCCCGGTGATTTATGAGTAACATCTGTAGTAGCCATATGACCTTATATACTACTAAGCCATATGGCCTTACTATGTGTTTCCTGCGGTTTCACCCGACTGTGGCGTGTATGTACCTTCAATCCCTATAAAAATTTTCAAGAATCAGGCTACCATATGCAGAAAGAATTTTTTAATTCCGACCAAAAATTTTGTAGTTATAAATGATCAACAATACAAGCAAATACTATTTAATAGAATAAGTACCTACATATCTATATTAGCTGTTTTCCGCGGTTTTACCCGCCCTTGGTTTGTGTATATTATAGCCTAAACTATAAGCTTCCCCAAGAATAGAGCCACATCATATGCAGAAATATTTTTTTAAATCTGACTAATAGTTCTAAAGTTAAAAGCTGTCAAACAAACACAAAATCCTCAGCTTCATTATATTATAGTATAGATGTATATCAATAATATAATACATATATTTTTCTATCATGTGTTATTTGATTTGGCTTTTAAGAATTACCTACCTGCTCAGTTGAAGAGATACACCCAGTTGATGAGTCATGTCACCTAAAACACCCAAAGAAAGAGAGCTTCATCTATGTACATACCTACATTAGTATGGAGCTAAGATAAAGCTATTTTTTTATTATTAAGTATACCTAGGTAATATAAGCAATAGTCTGTATACTTATATAGAAAATTCTAATAATTGAACCACAAAAGTGTTTGATGTAATAAATAATATTTCAATCTTTTTCAGCCATGGATGAATCCTATGAGATATACAAGAAATTCATTTAGTGCTTTAAAAGAGCAAGACATGCCAGGTTGGGGTCTTTGAAGATCATATTTTACATGAACATGATAATGTTATGCCGAAGAACATTTACCAATTGTAAGAATAGAAGAATTATTATGCAAAATTTAAAATAAATACCTATTATTGAGTCTTCTTAAGAGGCTTCCTTAGGTATATTTACATTATTCATTTGTAATGTGAAATAAATAAAGACTAACAAAGTGAAATAACTTTAAATTCCTTCCTTAAAGAAATTGCATTGGCTTTAAGCACATTAAGTCTGTACCTATTTGTGAAGTGTGTATTTTAGTGAATGGTACCTACAACACCAAGGGCAACAATGTGGTATTTATAAGAATATGCAGTGATAATGATATGAAATTGTTAAATAAATAAAATGTAATGATTATAAGATTGTTTTATTAAAATTATTTATTAATTTATGTAGGTACACATGGAATACAAACAAAAGAAACAGTTATTTACAATAAAATTTGGACTGCAACAATAACCTCTTACATGCAATGATTATAAGATTGTTTTATTGAAATTATTTATTAATTTATGTACCTAGTTACACATGGAATACAAACAAAAGAAACCATTGTTTACAATGAAATTAGGACAGGGAAACAATAACCTCTTACATTTGCCTAAAATTAAACACCGTGTAGATAGCTATTATTTTTTTTATAAATCAAAGAAATCAAATAAACTTTTTTTAACTGTGGCAGTTCAATTAATAGTCCTTAGTCGTTGCCTTTAAAGCACAAGTAGGTACCTACTCTCTTTTAGTACAATTTTTTTACCACTATATCATCACATATATATTTTATCCTCCGTACAATATTCTATGTAGGTAAGTAGGTACCTACATGTTTATTGCTAGCCTTGCTAGTGTTGTGAGCTCCAGTCTGCACTGATCCCTGACTTACTATGCAATTAATAACATGTTATTGTTATTTAATTAATACACTTGTGGCTTAAAGTCAGCTGATGTGTGTATATTACTGCACTTGTGCGTTGTACCTAGTATTCATATGTTTGTAGGTTGTTTATGACACTGAGAGCACATTAATCACTGTTAACTTGAGCAAGGAGTTCCACATTGCACTACAAAGTTTGGCAGAAAGTGTTTCTTAGGGTTGCTAAGCTTCATAGTATCCTCGCGTTCAGGTTGGCTTTGGGTTTGCATGTTGCCTGCCACTACTTATATAGTGACGGCGAAGAATTTTAAAATGTTTCCATGAGCTCTTCCCTGACTTCCTCTGATCCACTGTTGACAAATTTAGTTCCAGGAGGCGTACTTCCTAGGTACGTCATATTTTATGCTTTTAAAACAATTGTTCGACATACTTCATTGAAATTCGAATTCTAGAGGGTGATTTTGTATATTTGTCTGATTTTACGTTTATATTACGTACTTAGTTTTTGTTTTCATTATTATCTATTATAGGTTAAGTCAGTCGTATCAGCTGTATGACAGGATTAAAACACAATTAAAATAAATAGACATACTAATCCTTACATGTATTAAGAAACGAGATGCATTTAATTTTGCCGTATTATACTGTATTAGCTGTCTTCCTTAAACATATGCAATAAGAGACGAGTAAGAAAGAGACGCATTAATAGGTGTGAAGTTAGCATTTGTTCTCAGTTAACTACGAGGCCCGTGTCTACTCGATAGCGTCTGCGTTTCGTGAAGATGTAAGTCGTGGTACGGAAATAGACACGACGATGATAGTTAACGTTCAGGCGCTTACTATGATCGCCGGGAATGCAAAAAACTGATACTAGGGGTACTGTAAGCGAATTTCACTCTGCTATATCCTCAACTAAAAACATATATTTTTTTCAGAATTTTACGACTGTTTAATACTGATTCCTATTGATTTTAAAAACGGTATTTGAGAAAGAAGTGGCCCTAATATTTAATGATATTATAGCAATGTAATGGCTTTATAAAATTGTCACGGGAAAAGGATACAATAGAATTAACTATAGGTCTGGATAGTTGTAGTTTCCACAGGTTACGCGAAAAGCGACCTACACGCGGGCGGAGCCGCGGGCAACAGCTAGTCTACAATATAATCTTTTAAATATTCAGGTGTTTTCTTATTTCTCGCTGATCTACTCCTAGAACTTTGTTCACTAGAATCTTCTTTATTTGATGCACTTTCTCTTTCTTCTTCCCTATGATTTATTTCATGTTCTATACTAGCTCTCTCTTTAAATCTACATTGCTCATGTTTATTTTCATTTTCATCACTATCCATTACATCATCATCATATTCATAACTTTGTGTTTTTATTTCATTTTTCTTTTCTATATATTTTACATCATTTTCATCAAATCTCACGTCTCTTGATATAATTATTTCATTACTTTCTGGATCCCACAAACGATATCCATTGGGTGAATATCCAACCATTCTAGTCTCTTTTGCTCTTTTATTAAATTTATCTGCTCTTGGCAATATAACAGCCCAAGCTTTACATCCAAATACTCTTATCAAATTTAAATTTAATTTACCTTTGAATAACATTTCTGGCGTTTTGTACCGAATTGCTGCGGAAGGACATCTGTTGAGCTGATATGTCGCACACTTAATAGCCTCACCCCATAAATGTGGTGGTAATCCTGCTTCGTTCAGAATTGTTCTTGCTTTTGTACAGATTGTTCGATTCATTCTTTCTGAAACGCCATTGGATTGAGGTGAATAAGGTTGGGTATATTGTATACGAATTCCCTTACCTCTACAGAATGCTTCGAGTTTATTATTTTTAAATTCTTTGCCATTATCACATCGAATATTTTTCACTCTTACTCCTTTTTCATTTTCTAAACTGTGGATGTAATCAATTAAGTACCCTGTAGCTTGACCTTTATTTTGTAGCAAATAAGTTACACAAAAATGTGAATAATCATCAACAATGACTTGATAATAATGCTCACCTCTCAAACCTGGTGTTCTAGTAGGACCTGCGATATCTGTATGCAGTAGTTCACCAATATGACTAGAGCGTGGTTTTCGTGTAGGTTGAAAAGGTAAACGTGTTGACTTACCCTCTAGACATGTACCACAAATTTTAGGACTTATGGGTAATTTCAGTATTCCAAGTCCTTTACGGTTGAGATGACCTAAACGCCTATGCCAAAGTCCTACATCTGATGTTATTGCTGCGCTATTACAAGTAGCTTTATTGCTGATGCATAACTTAGTATTTAGGATAAATAATTTACCAAAACATGAAGCTGAGATTATACTATTCGTTGGAGTTGTAATTTTAACGCTATTCTTACTAAATGTTACGGAGTTACCCTTAGAAACCATCATTTTTACGGATAATAAATTGAATGTTAATTTTTTCATTATTAAAGCATCCAAGTTAATTGACACTCCATCAACAATAAATTGTATGTTACCGACCTTTTCAGCAGTAAAGAAATCTCCATTAGCCACAAAGATTTTCATTGGATTTTTCAAATTTTTTATACCTGTCATGTATTTTTCATATTGCTCCTGAATCAGATGATGTGTGCAGCCAGAATCTATGACCCAATTTATTTGATTTTCTTTATCAATACCTGCGTTTGCAATGCCAGAAGTTAGGAAACTTGACTGACCCTTACTTGATGTGTTATGTTTTTGTTAAGTATGGTGCACCTTCCTCTTTGGATACTTCCTCTTTGGATATTCTGGTTGCTATGGTTTTATCTTATAAACAACTTGTCTATCAAGAAAATATTTTATGTCAACATATTTTCTCTTAATTAAATACTTACTTACTTCCACTGCTTATTTTGTTATCAAAATTTTATATGGTAGCAGAGAAAAAAGAATTATTTGATAACGAGATATAATGTAAGTACCCAAGTACCTAAAACAAAAATGTCAAGTGCAAAAATTGAACCTCTTACGAGAGATAACTATGACACATGGGTAATTCAGGCAGAAGCTGTATTGATCAAACAAAAATTATGGAAATATGTAGAGACTTATTTGACTGACGCTTCTGAAGAAGATAAGGACAATGACAGGTTAGCTAAATCGGAACTGGTCCTCATTATAGCTCCATCTGAGCTCAAACAAATAAAAAATTGTCGCACTGCAAAAGAATTGTGGGATAAATTAAAAGCAACATATGCTAGTAAAGGACCTGCACGGAAAGCATCTCTTTTAAAACAGTTAATCTTAACGAAACTGGACGGACAGGATGTCCGAAGTCATCTAAATAAATTCATGGATACGGTGGACAAACTTTTGGATATGGACGTAATTATAAATGAGGATCTTTTAACCATAATGATGTTATACAGCCTGTCGCCTGATTATGATAATTTTAGAGTAGCTATAGAGACTCGAGACAATCTTCCAAAGCCTGAAGAGCTTAAAACAAAGATAATTGAAGAATTTGAAACTCGTCATAATCAAAACATGACAACAAGTTACGAACCTGAATTATCATATAAAGAAGAAGCATTATATGTATCTGGGTCTTGCAAAATATGTAAAAAAGAAGGCAACATATTTAAACGAAAAAATCATAAAATTTGTACAAAATGCTGGATTAAAAATAAAACACAAAAAAGAGATATAATACAGAATGATGACGTCGAAAAGAATAATGTTGCTGGACAATGTCTTCTAATACGTAATAAAATAGCCGAAAATAGTGTTTGGATCTTAGACAGCGGCTGTACATCTCACATGACTTACCATAAAGACTTCTTTAAGTCGATTGAAAATATATCTAAAAGAAAACTTAACTTTGCAACTGAAGATTGCACAGCAGATATAGAAGGGAAAGGTACAGTTTCTTTTATTACAAAGAATGGTAATAGAGGTGATGCTATAACACACTTATTAGACACGTTATATGTACCAAGCCTGTGCACAAACCTATTATCTGTTAGTAAAATGACAGACGCTGGATGTTCTGTATGCTTTATGAAGAACAAAGCAATCGTGAACAATAAAAGAGCAGGAATAACTCTCACGGCACACAAACAAAAAGACGGTCTCTATTACATTCAGCCAAATAAGTATGAATGCAACAACCTAGCCTTTGATAATGATAATAAAGATCAATCAACAGAGAAAGTCAATACATCAAACATGTACAACTGGCATAGGAAGCTCGGTCACATGAACGCCGACGATTTAAAATTTGCACTTCAAAATAAAAGTTTGATAGGATTAGACTTTAATCCATCAGAAATTTTGCCTGAATGTGAAGCCTGCATTAAAGCAAAAATGCACCGTGTACCAGCTCCCAGTAAGAAAACAACTCAAAGAACAACTGAACGCTTAGAAATTGTACATACGGATGTTTGTGGACCTATCCAGACACCCACAATAAGCGGAAATAACTACTTTGTTACATTCATTGACGACTTCAGTCGATATACTCGAGTATATATGTTGAAAACTAAAAACGAAGTCTTAGAAAAATTTAAAGAATTTAAAGAGCTAGCGGAAACAAATACTGGGAACAAAATAAAATTCTTACAATCTGATAATGGTACCGAATACTTAAACAAAGAATTTGACGCTTATCTGAAACGCAGCGGAATACAACGAAGGCTTAGTGCACCGTATACCCCTCATCAAAATGGAGTAGCTGAACGTAAGAATCGCACTCTGATAGAAAAAGCAAGAGCCTTACTAATTGATGCAAAGGCACCATTAAAATGCTGGGGTGAAGCTGTAATGACTGCAAACTACCTTTCGAATAGAAGTATAAACAGTGCCATTCAGAATAAAACGCCATTTGAATTATGGGTTGGCAGAAAACCATGCATCAATCACTTGTATGTGTTTGGCGCTAAAGTCTACGTTCTTATAAAAGGCACTAAAGGTCACAAATTTGCACCAAAAGCAATTCCAGGAATGTTTATTGGTTACTCTGAAACATCCAAAGCATTCAAAATTCTTTTACCTTCTAAAAATAAAGTGGTAATATCAAAAGACATTCGTGTGCTGAAGTCTATGTTTTATGACTTTTCCAACAAGACTGATATTACAAATGACTTTCAATATGTACCTCCAAAAACTTCAATTACGTCAAAACCACAATCTAAACAAGTAACAATAGAACTTGACGATATTGAAAATGGAGATGTTAGGTCAATAAACAGCCAGAACTTGACGCAGCAAAATTCAGTTTTAAGCACTGATAGAGGTGGTCAACAAATAGAATTTACAAACAATGAAAGTGATTATGAATCTCTATGTGACTCAAATCACTTTGATATAGATGAAGAACCCGAGGAGAATACTGATGATGATGATACTGCTATTCAACCGAGGTTTTTAAGAGACAGGTCTACTATCAACGCCCCAAGACGTTATGACGATTTTGTCATGGCAGCAGCTGATGAGATCGAAAATCTTCAAAAACCAAAAGAACCTCAAACCTATAAAGAAGCAATGGAATCTTCTGTACAAGAAAAATGGCAAGAAGCTATGAACAATGAAATAAGCTCTTTAAAGGACAATCAAACCTGGGACTTGGTGGATTTACCAAAGGGACGCAAAGCCTTATCAAACAAATGGGTGTATAAAATAAAAATGAATCCTGATGGTTCCGTCGAAAGGTATAAAGCCAGAATGGTTATTAAAGGCTATTCCCAGATTCCTGGAGTGGACTATGACAAAACGTTCAGTCCAGTGGTTCGTATGAGCACTGTACGATCACTTCTTGCAGTAGCTGCTCGTGAAAACCTTAAACTGACTCAATTCGATGTGACGACCGCCTTCCTTAACGGCGACGTCAAAGAAGAAATATACATGATACAGCCAGAGGGTTATAATGATGGAACAAAACGAGTCTGTAAATTAAAACGCAGTCTTTATGGATTGAAGCAAGCGCCACGATGTTGGAATACCTGTATTGTAGATTTTTTGTTGCAGACTGGGTTCAAACAGAGTGAGGCGGATCCCTGCTTGTTCGTACGGATCAAGGATCAATGTAAAGTGGTTATAGCTTTATATGTCGATGATGGTCTCGTAGCTCATAACTCTACAAGTGCAGGTGAAGAATTTCTGACAGAACTCAAAGCTAGATTCAAAGTGACTATCAAACCTGCATCATACTTTTTAGGTATGGAAATAAACATGCAAAAAGATAGCACTATTTTCTTATGCCAAAAAGCATATACAAAGAAAGTTCTGGAAAAGTACAGAATGACAAAATGTAAGTCAGCACCGTCACCCATCATCAAAGATAATGATATAGAAGTGGATGAAAATCACATTTTGAACTTTCCATATAGACAAGCTGTGGGTGCTTTGGCCTATTTGTCAGTAGGTACTAGACCTGACATCTCATATGCTGTTGGAGTAGCATCAAGAAACCTCGCATCACCTACAAAAGCTGATGTAATGTTAATAAAGCGCATCTTCCGATATTTAAAAGGAGCCCAAGATAAAGGTCTTACTTTTACTAAGGAGAAACCGCCTCACTTGGTTTGCTACAGTGATGCAGATTACGGGGGTGATCACGATACCGGAAGATCAACATCTGGTATGGTGTGCTTATTTTCTGGTGGTGCCGTAAGTTGGAGAAGCCAGAAACAAAAAACGGTTTCAATATCTTCCACAGAAGCGGAGATTATAGCAGCAAGTGAAACTGCACAAGAAATTCTTTGGCTGCAAAGATTATTCAGTGACCTGACAAAAGTAGAACAACCGGTCTTGAACTTAGATAATCAATCGGCTGTTTATCTCGCACATAACCCAAAGTATGAGTATCATAAGCGTACAAAACATATTAAACTGAAACATTTCTTTGTTCGCGATTGTGTGCTTAATGGAAACTTTAGTGTTAAGCAAGTTCCCTCAGAAATGCAATTGGCGGATATGTTCACGAAGCCTTTATTTGGTCCCAGATTGCAAGAATTAAGTGCTAGAATGGGTCTTAAGAATTTAGCTCAAATTAATTAACTTTCAAACTTCCGAGGATGTGAAGTAATGTATACTTCTTTAAACTTTGGAGGATGTTAAGTATGGTGCACCTTCCTCTTTGGATACTTCCTCTTTGGATATTCTGGTTGCTATGGTTTTATCTTATAAACAACTTGTCTATCAAGAAAATATTTTATGTCAACATATTTTCTCTTAATTAAATACTTACTTACTTCCACTGCTTATTTTGTTATCAAAATTTTATAGTTTTTGTATGGATTTATCTTCCGAAAACTTTTCACCATCATCCGTGATTATGTTTGCTCCTCTATAGTTACCTCTGTATAGTCGTCTTCCGCGAGCTCGTCCTATACCTCTGTATCTATAACAATCCTTTGCAATATGACCCGGCTTTTGACAACGATAACATGTAACAAAGGTTGTTTCATATTCATTGGTATCGTTATATTTTCTTCCTTTATTTGTAAATTTTAACTCGTCATCCAAAAGTCTAGCTTTTACGAAATCTAACTTTAAGTCTTCTGTCTTATCTATGCCATCAATTGTTGTTGACAAGTTCGTGTTACATTCTATTGCTGTAATTACGTTATCATATTTTTCGTCCAATCCAGTCAATAAACATGCAATTTTGTCTCGTTCAGTCAATTTTTCTTGCGCACTCTCCAATTCTCTTACCAGATCATCAAACCGCTGACAGTAGTCTTCTAAACATTCTTCTTTATTCTGTTTTAAATTCAACAACTTTCTCCGTAGGTGAATTATAGAAATGATGCTCTTACGTTGAAATATACATTTTAATGTTTTCATAATATCTTTTGCTGTTTTACATTCTTTTATTAAATTAAGATGTTTGTCTGGAATGCACTGCACTAAAATATTTTTCGCCTTCGCATTATCTTTTATAAATTGTGCCTTTTTATCCTCTTCATTAGTCTCATCGCATATTATGTAAAGCAACTGTTTTTCATCTAAGATAGACTCTACTCGGAAAAGCCAGTTATTAAAATTTTCTGCTTTTAATTGAGGAAAATTTGAAGTAGCCATCTTTTATTCTTTATTACTTACGTGACATTCCTCCGTCGAATAAAATTATTTATTACAATTCTTTCATTATTTCCTTCTCTACACCTATTTATATTTAAGTATTCTTTTATAAACCCATAACCTTCTGTTAGGTGTAAAGAAAACTAATTCTGCAGCACAATATTAACACATTTATTTCATGACTATCGACATGGAAAACTGTACAAGAGAGAAGACACAAAATTACTTTTCTAAAAACAAAACGTCAATTATTCAATTTAGGAATTACAACCAAAGAGATTCCTAACAGGTTTTAAATAAATTCCATTTTCCTTCGTAAAATTAAAAAAATCCTTAATTTTCATTCCTGTTTGATTGTGCATAGCGTTTACATAGGTTCTGAAACAGTTAAAAACCTCACTTTTGTTTTTAAGTATACAAACTGCTGCATGCCTACTGTAATCATCGATAAATGAGACGAAATATCTCTGATCGTTGTAACCTACTGGTGTAATAGGTCCATTAACGTCAGTGTGCACAATTTCCAATATATCTGTAGCTCTCCGCCTGTTATTTTCAAATGGTAGATTTGTCATTTTATTTTCTAAACAGATTTCACATTGTATGTAACCATCATTTAATTTTTCCGGTAACCCATTCAATAATTTGTGCCTACACATTTCCCTCAATTGTTTTTTTTTCTTTTCCTCTTTTATGTTTTTCTTTCTTTTTGTTTGTGTGTGTGTGTGTGTGTGTCCAGAACCCCTACCAGGTCTCTTACCACCACCTCTAAAAACCATGCAAGAACGAGTAAGTAAGCGAGACAGCGCAATACATAATGTTAGTTATTATATTATACGTCTTAGTCATTCGTTTAGGGCCAAGCCAACTAAAACAGGTTTTGGTAATCACCCATCTTTTCCTAGAAAAAAAAAAATCAACTGTCAATGTCAACTATTTGTCAACATGTTTTTCTTGTCATTGTCATCTTGTTTTTACGAGTTTGTAATATTTATTGCCATGCAGATATTGCAGATTTCAATCTAGTTTTACTAATTATTTTTTTATAGAAGACACTATTTAGACTTTCCTTTACTGTTACAACAAAGAGCTATAACTAGTTTATAGACTGTTTATCCTGCTCTAGACAAGCAATAACGACAAGTTGTAGCTGGTGCTCTCTTTGTGGAGTTGCAGTGTTGTTCCTCAGCTGCAGCTATTTTTTTATTTTATTTATTTGGTTCATCAGTGATTGCTACATCAGTACAACACTTTAAAATTACAATTTTCTTAAGCTTAATGTGCAAATCTTTTAAGGTAAACACCACATGCAATTATCTTTATACAAAGAGTTCACAATACAAAACAAATTATGTAATTATACTAAGTTTAAATAAGGCTCTGGTCTTACAGGACACCACCAATAGCTTTACAAAAGCTTGCCATTGAATCGTGATGAACATCGCAATGTCTGCTTACCGCATTATACAATTGACACATTTTATTAATAGGAGAATTACGTCCCAGAATAGTTCGGCGACTTGGCGAAACTAGTGGCTTGAATATGTTACACCGAGGCAGCCTCGCAGGGGCTTTAAAATTGATTTTACTTAGAAGTTTTGGGCATTCAATCTTGCTACGAACGATTTTATATAAGAGTTTCAAGTCCAAAATATCTCTTCGTTTTGATAATGAGTCCAGTTTAAAATACTGAAGTCTTTTGTTATATGATTTTAATTGCTTCTTTTTTCCCACTGAGAAGGCCAAATGGTTTAGGAAACGCTTCTGGAGTCGCTCCATGCGTAGTGAATGTGTGGCAAAATGTGGACGCCAAACGGTACTTGAGTATTCTAATATACTACGGATTAATGTTGTATACATTAGTATTTTGGTTTGTGGTTTCCGAAACTCGCGACAATTACGGGAAACAAATCCGTATAACTTTGATGCCCTTTTCATGATATTATTAATGTGGGGAACAAATGTTAGTTTCGTATCAAAGGTCACTCCTAGGTCTTTTACCGTGTTTGTTTCTCGCACAATATGAGATCCAATGCTGTAAGAAGACTTCACCTGATTTAATTTCCGGGAAAATTTCATATGAACACATTTGTCAGGATTCAGATGCATCGAGTTTGCTCTACACCAGGTTTGTAGACTATCGAGATCTGCTTGAAGAAGGTGAACGTCCTCAACCGTATCTATTATTCTATAAAATTTAAGATCATCCGCGAATAAAAAAGGGTTAGAATTTTTAAATACTAGGACCAGGTCATTAATGTATATATTAAATAAAATTGGACCCAAATGAGATCCTTGAGGTACACCTGAATCAGCTTGGCAAAGGTCCGACTGATAACCACGCGCGACTACGTAAAAACTACGTTCAGTGAGATAAGATCTCAGCCAGTTGAGCAATTTGCCCGATATACCATACAGTTCCAGCTTTTGCATGAGTTTGTTATGTGAAAGTTTGTCGAATGCTTTGCTGAAGTCTGTATAGATGACATCAACTTGTCTATTAGCATCTATGGCTTCAATTATTGATTCTGTAAAAGACACTAAATTCGTGGTAGTAGATCTACCTTTCGCAAATCCATGTTGATGATCCGAAATAAATGGCTGGATAAAATATTGAATGGACGGACATATTAGGGCCTCAAACACCTTGCCGAAAAATGATAAGATTGATATAGCTCGGTAATTTTGGACGAGTGTCTCATCGTCTGATTTAAAAATAGGCACCACCTTTGCAGTTTTCCATTTTGAAGGAAATACTCCTTCCCTTAAGGATTTATTATAAATTATATGCAATGGATTTGCTAACAGAGATGCAAGAGGCACAATGAAGGAAGGAGGTATATTATCGGGGCCCGCGCCCTTAGAGACATCAAGTCTTTTAAGCTTTGCAACAATTTCCTCTCTGCTAATATATAAGCTAGACAGACTGTTGCTTCCCGACGCATAATTGGCAATTTCAGTATTATTTTCAAGGGTGACATTAGAATTTCCTGTGTCTTGACTATATACTGAGGAAAAAAAAGATGCAAACAAGTTACAAATGCCCTCCCCGTCCGAAAGTGTTCTGTTTCCGTCTGAGAGTGTGAATGGGATGCTTACCTTACTTTCTCGTTTACTTTTTAAGTAAGACCAAAAATATTTTGGGTTTTGTGAAATTTCATCCTCTATTTTACTATGGTAATGTTTATAACCTTCCTTTTTTAACTTTTCGCATCTCTTATTTAATAAGTCTAAAGTTAGTTTATCCATAGGGTTGTTAAATTTTTTTACTTTGCGTAAAAATTTATTTTTTCCCGTATACGTTTCACTATATTCGAGTTATACCATGGTGGATATTTAGAGTTGGAACTCCTATTCGGAATCAGAGGAACAAATCTTTCAACGGCTGTGTTCAAGTGATTGTAAAGTTTATCTACCATTGAGTCAACGTTATTGCAAGATTTGAAGATATTATCCCACTCTATAGTAGATAAATAATCTTTTATTGAATCGAAGTCAGCCCTTCTAAAGTTGCGTTTTATATTTTGTGGGTTAGATTCCAATCCATTCTCATTTTTACTACTAAATGGAATTTGAAACTGTAGAGGGGGATGGATTGGATTAACCTTGCTCAAAATATCTGAGTCCGCCTCGACGGAACAATTAGGTATGTCACTAAATACTAAATCTAATAATCTATCTTGAGAGTTGAGGACATTATTATATTGGATTAAGTTATTATCGTTTGCAAAATCGACAAGCATCTGGGCACGCAGAGGCAGCGAATCAGACGAAACATTGTTTTTAATTTCCTTCCACTTAATAAAACCAAGATTGAAATCTCCAACTATACAAAAATTACACTGTTTATCTGTGTATTGATCAATTACTAAATTACAATTTTCTGTTACCATTTTAATAGTTTGACTTGTAACAGGTGGCGGTAAATATACAGTATATAAAAGCACTTTATTAATTTTATGTCCATCATTTAGATCCAGAGAAACCCATAAGTCCTCCAAAGAAGTTTCAAGATGGGCAAGTCTTTTAGAATTTATATTTTTAGAGATTGCAATCATTACCCCTCCTCCATCCTCTTTGAAGGACTCTCTGGAAGTTTCTCTGTCTCTTCTAAATACATTGTACTTTTGACTGAATAGCTCAGAGCTATATATACCACTTTTCAGCCAAGATTCATTAATTATTATTATGTCATAATTAAAACTTGACACTTGTGCATAAAATGTTGCTGTTTTGGTCTTAAGCCCACCACAATTCTGATAATAAACCTTAACCATTGTTACAAAGAGTTCGGTATAAAAACACAAGAAAGTTCGACTGTTAGCTATTATTCGCTTCAAACTTATCAAGTGAGTTGATATCTTTTATCAATATGTAATCTGAGTTATCGTCTTTACGAGCATATATTTTTCCGTTTCGCACCCAAACATACTTAATATTTAATTCTTTTGCTTTAATTCTAGCCGCCGCGTGAAGGACTTTGTTCGCTGGTGAAAGATGTTCCATAACAGCTAGCAGTAATACTGTCGTAATTGTATGTAGATAGTAAAAATAGTTATATTTAACCCCACATTTACACAGCCCCTGCCAATGCTCCTGTCGCTGCCGGAAATATTTCTAGTGTCTTCATTGTTGTCAATAAAGTCGCTGCCGGAAATATTTCCCTAAATACTTCTGCGGCAATAACGACGCGAGTGAGCGTTCACACTCAGCCTTCATACTTCTTTACTGTTCATCTGGTGGCCTACTATCATCTCTAAAAACATGCCAAGTTCCAGTGAGTAAGCGAGACAGCGCAATACATGATGTAAGGCGACACTCCCTTACTCACTGGATCTTGCATTCATTCTTCAGCTTAAAACCAGCTGAATGTAAACACTCACTTGCGCTCGCGCTGTCCTTTGACTTCCGCGCGAAAAACCGACAGTCGAGGGATCGCCGGCAGCGGCAGCGGCATGGGCGGTGACAACGCGAGTAACCTATTTACATTCGCGCGCTGCCCACTTTCCTGCCCTACAAGGCTGAGTGTAAATGTGGCATAAGCTGCAACTTGTTAGTATCTTCATGCTGTGATGATTTGTGTTTCCAGGATACTATAAAATCTATATTCGAATTCAAATTGTTTATTTTCAATATAGGTTATTCTTATCACTTATTGACATCAATTATTGTTACTTTTTTTAAGTTCATGATGGATCGAGATGATACTGGTCTATGTGGAGCCATTACCAGCTCAAAAGCTGGCTGTATGATCGAAATCGAAATCAAAACTGAGCCAGAGACAGAATTCCTCAACACTGAGATTAAAGTTGAAGAATTAGATGGTATGTTTTTTCTAAGATTTTCAATCCTTCGAGATGTAGTTAGATTATCTGTAGAACTGGCAAAAGTATTGTTGTTATCTATACTATTATATATTTTTTTTTCTACTCTGCTTTATGGCAATCTGTAAGGAACAATAAGCTGTTGTGTCTTCAATGTTGTCGACGAGAGCAATTACTTGTCGGAATTTTTTTTACTAGAACCTATTATAATAAAGCTTAAGAGTTTGTTTGGATGCTTATAACTTTAGAACTACTATGATAGCCTGGTTTTTTCAAGATGGTTATAGGCTATATAGTACATGCACACTGCGGGGTAAAGCTAGTTAAATAAACATTTAATAAAGAACCCATGTAATGTAGATTAGACAATTCATAAAAACTCCAGACTTAAGATTTCATATGCTGCTAGTGTGTTCAAGAATATAAATAAATTAGCGACCCACCCCAGCTTCGCATGGGTATAAAAACCTTCCTCTTTAATTACTATTTATAAAAAAAACCGCATCAAAATCCGTTGCGTAGTTTTAAAGGTTTAAGTATACATGTGGACATAGGGACAGAAAAAGCGACTTTGTTTTATACTATGTAGTGATAACTAAATTCGAGTACTTTAGAATAATTATACTTTGTGTAGTTAACAAGATATACGAGTAACCCAGCATTCTAATTTGCAGATTCTCCGCAGCCGGAAAACATGGCAGTTCTAAATTTGCAAGGTATAAAATTAGAAGAAGACGATCCCACAAGTCAAGCGCTGCATCAACTGCACGGAACAAAGATGAACATCAAAAATGAGGTGGAAATAGGTGCGTGGTCAAACGGGTTTTCTTAAGCCAAGATTATTTCCTGACTGCGCCTTCAGTTCAGTCAAGTCTTTTTTTCTTTATCCAGATAAATATCATTGATTTTTGTTTTCAACCAAAATCATTGGCTGTATCAGCTGCTTCTTTTCCCGCGCAAGCAGTAAAACGACGTAAGTCGACTGAGGGAATCGGCGAATTGGGAAATCATGACATAGGCGATGCGGCTAGCAACCCGTCACTATTGATTTCCTGTTTCAACTACCATCATGCTAAACGTGGCCTAAGGTCTTATGACCATAGGCTCTGTCTACCCCTTATGGGAGAAAGACGTGATTATATGTATGTATGTATGTATCTTTGTTTTCTGTTGCTTCCTTCTTGCCTTCAAAACAATTTTTTTTTTATATTTTCTCCCTCTCTTAGTTAAAGTTTAAGTCCGCCTAAACCCCGTCGCCTTAATCAAAGTATTGTAATTAAGTAAATAATAATAAAAACATTTGCACCAAGATTGTACAATGTTGATGTACAAAGGCGGCCTCGCAAAAGCAATTTCTTACAGTTAGTTTCTTAAATAAATAAATAAAAAAAAATAGTACATAATATACCTACACCTTAGGCGAATGAAACCGCTTTGAAAAGCAAGTATAACAGTGCTCATCCTAACTAGTCCATACTATCCATACTAATATTATAAATGCGAAAGTCTGTCTGTCTGTCTGTCACCTCTTCACGGCTAAACTGCTGAACCGATTGTGATGAAATTTGGTAGGGATGTAGTTAACGACTTGAGGTCAAACATAGGCTACTTTTGGGCGCGATATAACCGAGTCCCACGCGGGGCGAAGCCGCGGGGAACAGCTAGTAATATTATAAATGCGAAAGTGAGTTTGTTTTTTACTCTTTCACGCTCTATGTACTGCAACAACCTTACTGAAATTTCGCATATACACATAGTTAAAAGTATTGAGAAGGACATAGGATACCTTTCTTTCCGGGAAAAAGCACTTTTGCCGAGGGGATATTACGCGGGCGAAGCCGCGGGCAAAGCTAGTATACAATAACACACATTTTAGGATCTCCACAGACACTAGAAGTGCAATTCTTCAACAATGATGATGTGAAATATGAAGTGGATGACCAAGAGCCCACGAAAGTTTGCGCAAGTCAAAATCAGCACGACACAGGCGTAGAAATAAAAGACACGGTTGGAGGTATGTAGTTTTCTTTTTTTTTAACCAATCGTTAATTTTAGGATTTTTTATCTAACCACACGGTTAGATAAAAAATGTCAAATTAAATATTGGTTTAAAACCAAGCAAGTTCCAGTGAGTAAGAGAGATGTCGCCTTACATCATGTATTGCGCTGTTTCGCTTACTCACTGGAATTTGCATGGTTTTTAGAGATTATAGTAGGCCACCCGGGTGTGTTAGTGGCCAATACCTATTACTAATTCTGTGCCAATACTGTCAGATTTCTCATGCTGCCTAAGGCACACATTACATGCTCATGCACGCATGATGGTTTTCCATCAAACAAAGGGATGGTACTCGAAATGTGAATTGAATCGACTGATTTCCAAACAAATCAATTTAATTTTTTTTAATTTATATCAAGAATTTTGCGATGATTTGTTTGGAAATCAGTTGATTTAATTGTTCCTTCATAAATCATCGCAAAATTCTTGATTTAAACTGAACAATTTAGCATTTTTTATTTGGAAATCAGTCGATTCAATTCACCTTTCGAGTACCATCCCTTTGTTTGATGGTTTTCCATCATGCACGCATGAGCGTCTAGGGTGCGCCTACAGGCATGTGATTTTTTTTTTCGCAGATATCGCGTCAGCTAAGACGCCAACTGCAGCGAATATCAACAGCAAACAGCGCGACCGTCCGCACCAGTGTGCCGTTTGTCACAAACAATTCGATTACAGGTTTAATTTGACATTACACCTCAGAACTCACACGGGTGAAAAGCCTTACGAATGTGAGGTGTGTAAACGTCGGTTTAAACAAAAAAGTAACTTATCGACTCATATAAGAATCCACACTGGTGAGAAACCTTATAAATGTAAAATTTGCTCGTACCGTTCGGCGGATGGCAGTAATTTAAGAATACACATGAGAACACATACGGGTGAGAAGTTATATCAATGTGAAGTGTGTCAACATAGATTTAGTCATAGATCGCATTTATTATCACATTTGAGAACCCACACCGGTGAGAAACGTTACGAATGTAATGTGTGTCGCTTGAAATTTTATACTAAATCGGATCTGTCGAGGCACTTCAGGACACACACTGGTGAGAAACCTTACGGATGTCATATGTGTTGTCTTCGGTATACTTATAGTCATGATTTAAGAAAACATTTAAAAGCACACCATCCCGGTGAAAAAGCATATGAATGTAATGTGTGTAAGCATAGATTTGATAAAAAGTCGTCATTGACGACACATTTAAGAACTCACACGATCGAGAAACCTGTATCTGAAGTACCAGTACAGTCAATTAAGGGTGAGAAACATGTATGTAAAGTGTGTGAACAAAAATTTAATAAAAAATATGATTTAACTAGACACTTAGCAAGCCATACGGACGAGAAACCATTTGAATGTGATCTATGTAATCGCCTGTTTAATCTAAAGTCGAATTTATCAAGGCACTTAAAAAGCCACGCGAGTGGGAAACCCTACGAATGTAAAGTGTGTCATTATAGGTGTACACAAAAATCGCATTTAGCAACTCATTTGAATACGCACATGGGTAAAAAGCCTTATGAATGTAATTTGTGTCAACGTGGCTTCACTTTAAAGTCTAATTTGTCACGGCACGAGAAAATCCACAACGGTGAGAAACCTCATAAGTGTGAAATATGCCAACGTAGTTTTAGTCGAAAATCGTATTTGACAACGCATTTGAAAACCCACTCGACCATATGAATGAATGAATGAATTTATGTATCCTATACTATTAAACGAGCAATATTAGTATACACTAGCTTTCGCTCGCGTGAATTTCCTACGGGAACAGTGCTTTTTCCCGGGATTAAAGGTACACTATGTCCTTTACAATACTTTTATATGTATGCGAATTTTCAGGAAGATTGGTTTTGTAAATACAAATAAACAAAATCACTTTCGCATTTATAATATTAGTTGGATATTAGTGTGATAGGTGGCTGCGGTTTTCAAAATATTACTTGCTAGTTACTACACGAAGCAAATACAACTTTTTATTTGCTTCGTGAGTTACCCTTATATCGGGTACATATCTATAAGGCCCACTGTAAATATATGGAGATTTGATACTCGTAAGAACGAAAATAGTTAGTATTAGGTAATAAATTATTTACAATAAAGATTTTTTTCTCATAAACCATTTTTATTTAATTTTCACCTTTATCTTTTCCTTTTAGATTTTTAACATGTTAGCTCTGCTCGTGTTGCCGCTCGATAGTCGACTATCGATTGAACTATCGATATTTTTTGATAGTATTGATATCGAACGTTTCTTCAAACTACTCAACCTCACTCGACCTCAATGGTATTCATAGTCGACACCCAGACACTGGGTGTGGTCTACATCTCGATGTCAGACACTGGGTGTGGTCAACATTTTAGAGTCAGACACTGGGTGTGGTCTACATCTCGGAGTCAGACACTGGGTGTGGTCTTCATCTCGATGTCAGACACTGGGCGTGGTCAACATTTTGGAGTCAGACACTGGGCGCGGTCGACATCTTTTAGTCAGACACTGGGCGTGGTCAACATCTCGGAGTCAGACACTGGGTGTGGTCAACCTCTTGGAGTCAGACACTGGGTGTGGTCTAAATCTCGATGTCAGACACTGGGTGTGGTCAATATTTTGAAGTCAGACACTGGGTCAACATTCAGGAGTCAAGACACTGGGTGTGGTCAACATCTCGGAGTCAGACACTGGGTGTGGTCAACATTTTGGAGTCAGACACTGGGTGTGGTCTACATCTCGGAGTCAGACACTGGGTGTGGTCAACATTTTGAAGTCAGAAACTGGGTGTGGTCTTCATCTCGATGTCAGACACTGGATGTGGTCAACATTTTGGAGTCAGACACTGGGCGTGGTCAACCTCTTGAAGTCAACTGGGTGTGGTCTAAATCTCGATGTCAGACACTGGGTGTGGTCAACATCTCGGAGTCAGACACTGGGCGTGGTCAACCTCTTGAAGTCGAGACACAGGGCGTGGTCGACATCTCGGAGTCTGACACTGGATGTGGTCAACATTTTGGAGTCAGACACTGGGCGTGGTCAACCTCTTGAAGTCAACTGGGTGTGGTCTAAATCTCGATGTCAGACACTGGGCGTGGTCAACATCTCGGAGTCAGACACTGGGTGTGGTCAACATCTCGGAGTCAGACACTGGGCGTGGTCAACCTCTTGGAGTCAGACACTGGGCGTGGTCGACATCTCGGAGTCTGACACAGGGCGTGGGCAACATTTTGAAGTCAGAAACTGGGTGTGGTCTTCATCTCGATGTCAGACACTGGGTGTGGTCAACATTTTGGAGTCAGACACTGGGCGTGGTCAACCTCTTGGAGTCAGACACTGGGTGTGGTCTAAATCTCGATGTCAGACACTGGGCGTGGTCAACATCTCGGAGTCAGACACTGGGTGTGGTCAACATCTCGGAGTCGGACACTGGGCGTGGTCAACCTCTTGGAGTCAGACACTGGGCGTAGTCTAAGTCTGGGTGTGGTCAATATTTTGAAGTCAGGCACTGGGTGTGGTCTACATTTAGGAGTCAGACACTGGGTGTGGTCAACATTTTGAAGTCAGCAACTGGGTGTGGTCTTCATCTCGATGTCAGACACTGGGTGTGGTCAACATTTTGGAGTCAGACACTGGGCGTGGTCAACCTCTTGAAGTCAACTGGGTGTGGTCTAAATCTCGATGTCAGACACTGGGCGTGGTCGACATCTCGGAGTCTGACACTGGGCGTGGTCAACCTCTTGGAGTCAGATACTGGGTGTGGTCTGAATCTCGATGTCAGACACTGGGTGTGGTCAACATTTAGGAGTCTGACACTGGGCGTGGTCAACCTCTTGGAGTCAGATACTGGGTGTGGTCTGAATCTCGATGTCAGACACTGGGTGTGGTCAACATTTAGGAGTCAGACACTGGGTGTGGTCTACATCTCGGAGTCATACACTGGGTGTGGTCAACATTTTGAAGTCAGAAACTGGGTGTAGTCTTCATCTCGATGTCAGACACTGGGTGTGGTCTACATCTCGGAGTCATACACTGGGTGTGGTCAACATTTTGAAGTCAGAAACTGGGTGTAGTCTTCATCTCGATGTCAGACACTGGGTGTGGTCTAAATCTCGATGTCAGACACTGGGTGTGGTCAATATTTTGAAGTCAGACACTGGGTGTGGTCTACATCTCGATGTCAGACACTGGGTGTGGTCAACATTTTGAAGTCGGATATATTACTGGATGTGGTCAACATCTCAGAGTAAGACACTATGTGTGGACTACTACTCGATGTCAAACACTGGGTGTGGTCAACATCTCGGAATCAGACACTGGGCGTATGTTTGACCTCAGGTCGTTAACTACATCCCTACCAAATTTCATCACAATCGGTTCAGCAGTTTAGCCGTGAAGAGGTGACAGACAGACAGACAGACAGACAGACTTTCGCATTTATAATATTAGTATGGATAGTATGGACTAGTTAGGATAAGCACTGTTATACTTGCTTTTCAAAGCGGTTTCATTCGCCTAAGGTGTAGGTATATTATGTACTATTTTTTTTTATTTATTTATTTAAGAAACTAACTGTAAGAAATTGCTTTTGCGAGGCCGCCTTTGTACATCAACATTGTACAATCTTGGTGCAAATGTTTTTATTATTATTATAAATGCGAAAGTGAGTTTGTTTTTTACTCTTTCACGCTCTATGTACTGCAACAACCTTACTGAAATTTCGCATATACACATAGTTAAAAGTATTGAGAAGGACATAGGATACCTTTCTTTCCGGGAAAAAGCACTTTTGCCGAGGGGATATTACGCGGGCGAAGCCGCGGGCAAAGCTAGTATACAATAACACACATTTTAGGATCTCCACAGACACTAGAAGTGCAATTCTTCAACAATGATGATGTGAAATATGAAGTGGATGACCAAGAGCCCACGAAAGTTTGCGCAAGTCAAAATCAGCACGACACAGGCGTAGAAATAAAAGACAGAGGTATGTAGTTTTCTTTTTTTTTTACCAATCGGTAATTTTAGGATTTTTTATCTAACCACACGGTTAGATAAAAAATGTCAAATTAAATATTGGTTTAAAACCAAGCAAGTTCCAGTGAGTAAGAGAGATGTCGCCTTACATCATGTATTGCGCTGTTTCGCTTACTCACTGGAATTTGCATGGTTTTTAGAGATGATAGTAGGCCACCCGGGTGTGTTAGTGGCCAATACCTATTAGTAATTCTGTGCCAATACTGTCAGATTTTTCATGCTGCCTAAGGCACATGTAGAAGGTGGCGTGTGGGTTTCCACTAAACCAACTTCTAACAAGATCGGCATTCAGTCGCACACGATGTGTAGTTAAGTATAGCAGTAGGAAGCAGGCGAAGCAGTAGTAGGTAGAAAGCGGAGAAGGTATAGAGAGGAACTTGATAGCAAAAGAGGATAGTATATACAGATAGATATATTACAATTTCACAACACAGTTTACAATATAAGAATATCGACACCAGAGACGCGTGTCATGTGGTAGAGAACCGACGAATGAAGAACGCCGCGATCCGTCGATGTTTTTCATTGCGCGCGCAGCCGTTGCCAAACGATAGGTTGAGGTTTGTTATGAGTGGCGAGTGTCTCGCTACACCACTCCCCCAACCAGACCGTAACTACGGTCGATAGTAATTCGGAAACCTTACTCGTCTGCCGCTCCGGGTTGTTTTAACCTCTTGTCCCTCTGTTTGAGATGTTGTCGTCGTCGTTGGTGGCATTGTTGTAGGACTATGGACATCTTTTGTCAAATAAGCAGGCTTCAGTCTGTCAATAGTGACGTTGGATGGTTTACCTCGGACATCTATCTTGAAAAATTTCTCCTGCCTCTCGAGGACTTTGAAAGGTCCGGCATAGGGTGGTTCGAGTGATGCCCTTACGTGATCTTGCCGAAGAAAGACATGGGATGCGGTATGAAGATCGCGTGGAATGTAAAATGGAGAAGTACCATGCCATGAAGCAGGTTTTGGAGAAAGCTTAGCCATATTCGTTCGAAGTCGGGTTACATACTGGGTGATATCTGCTGTCGTGTAGTCATCTTTGGGAGATAGAAATTGACCAGGTAACTGGAGTGGCTCACCATAGACGAGCTCAGCTGGACTGGCTTGTAGATCTTCTTTCCAGGTATTTCGGATCCCCAGTAGCACCAGTGGAAGCGATTCGGTCCACTGTGAAGAGTCATGGCACATTATGGCAGCCTTGAGCTGGCGATGGAGACGTTCTACCATGCCATTAGCAGCTGGATGGTACGCTGTAGTACGAAGATGTCGCGCGCCGATCATAGACGTGAGTGCATTGAAAAGGTGGCTCTCGAATTGACGACCACGGTCCGTAGTCACGCGAGCGGGACAGCCGAATCTAGCTATCCAGCCAGACACGAGGGCAGCTGCGCAGGTCTCTGCTGTGATGTCCTGTAGGGGGATAGCCTCAGGCCATCGAGTAAATCTGTCGATGACAGTGAGGCAGTATCTGTAACCACAAGACAATGGTAAAGGTCCTACGAGGTCAATGTGAATATGAGAAAACCTCGCAGAAGGAGTAATGAAAGATGAGAGATGAGAATGAGTATGACGGGTGACTTTGTTTTTCTGGCAATTTAAACATTGCCTAGACCACTCTCTACAGTCCTTACGAATCCCTGGCCATACGAATCTTTGTGTAACCAGTCGTACTGTAGCTGTATTCCCTGGGTGATTCCAGTTATGCACCATATTGAAGACTTGCCTTCTTAAGTTCGGAGTGATGTATGGTCGAGGTGGCTGAACAGAAGTGTCGCAGAATATTGGTAAGTTAATGTGTGCTGTTCGTATCTTCCTTAGCTTCAGAGCGGTACCATGTTTAAGAAGACCTTGCAGCTCAGGATCAGCTTCCTGGGATCGTGCAAGTTCTTGGTAGTCGATGGCCACGGAGATCTCATCTAGGCGCGAGAGAGCATCAGCAACCACATTCTCGGGTCCAGGTATGTATCGAACGTCTGTTGTAAATTGAGCTATGTAGTCTAGATATCTGAACTGTCGAGGTGAACATTGGTCTCTATTCTTTGTGAAGGCAAAGGTGAGTGGTTTATGATCAGTTAGTATGGCAAATGTCCTCGCCTCGACCATGTGGCGGAAGTACTTAATGGCCTCGTAAACAGCTAATAGCTCCCGGTCGTATGGGCTATACTTTTTCTGAGATGGGCTCAGTTTATGCGAATAAAAAGCCAAAGGTTGCCATTCCTTTCCTTTTCGCTGTTGTAAGACTGCACCGATACCCAAGTCTGATGCATCAGTCACGATGGCTAAATCTGCAGTTGGGTCTGGATGGGCAAGTAGCGTGGCATTTGACAATGAGGTCTTACAATCTTCAAATGCTTTAAGCATATCAGGTGTCATATTCACTGGATGTGAACCTTTAACTTTAGGGCCAGATAGTACTGCGTGCAGCGGTGCTTGAAGTTGAGCAGCGTTTCGTATGAAGCGACGGTAAAAGTTCAGCATGCCCAAGAATCTTCGAAGCTCTTTAACAGTTTTGGGAACAGTGTACTCCTGAAGCGCTTGGACTTTAGTAACGAGGGGTTTAGTACCGGCAGCTGAAACTGAGTATCCTAGAAAGGTTACCTCTTCTTTTCCAAGGAAACATTTTGATGTGTTGACCCATATGCCATATTGTTTGAGGCGTCCGAAGAGTATGCGAAGATGAGCTTTGTGTTGTTCCACGGAATTTGAGAAAATCAAGATATCGTCGATGTACCCATAGCAGAAATCAAGGCCCAGGAGCACTTCATCAAGGAACCTTTGAAAAGTTTGGGCAGCGTTTCTTAAGCCAAAAGTCATGAACGGAAATTCAAAGAGTCCGAACGGTGTAGTAATCGCTGTTTTGGGAATATCAGCAGGATTTACAGCTATTTGATGGTAGGCCTTAACTAAATCGATGGTGGAGAAGATGGAACATCCAGAAAGTTGATGTGAGAAGTCATGAATGTGTCGTATAGGGTAGCGATCAGGTATAGTGCGGGAATTCAGAGCTCGGTAGTCCCCACAAGGTCGCCATGAATTGTCCTTCTTTCTCACCATGTGCAAAGCCGAAGACCATGGACTCTCCGAACGGCGAGCAATGCCACTGGCAAGCATGAACTCAAACTCCTTCTTGGCAGTCTGAAGTCGAGCTGGATCTAGACGTCGTGGTTTACAAGATACTGGAGGTCCTGGCGTAGTCCTTATATAGTGTAGTGTGCTTTGCTTTGGCGGTGAATGCACACCAGCAGGCCTTGTAATCTCCGGAAACTCTCGAAGTATTTGATGGAATTCTGACTCACCATTAACAGATTTCACAGAGGCGATATCGTCAGTGGTTCCTGTTCTTTCTGAAATGGCGGCGACATGTAAAGTTGTAGTACCGTCAACCAGACGTTGATTCCTGCAATCAACTAGTAAGTTGTAGTGGCTAAGCAGATCAACACCAATGATGGGTTTTGACACGTCGGCTATTGTGAAGCTCCAAGAAAATATGCGTCTAAGTCCTAAATTGAGATGAAGCTGTATAGGCCCGTAAGTATGGATGATACTGCCGTTTGCCGCTATTAGATCATACTTGGAACGAGCGCAGGACGTCTTGACTGCTGATCGTGGGAAAACGCACAAGTCTGAGCCAGTATTCACAAGGAATTGCATTTTCGTGGCGCGGTCGGTGACAAAAAGACGGCCTGTAGATGGAGGGCAGTCGTTGGCCGCTACTTCCGACCGCCCTGGGCGTTTCCCGACTCGAATGTGCAGGGCTGCCTACACTTCTTCGCCTGAGCTCCAAAAGTATAGTGGTAGAAACAGTGCGGGTGGTCTGGCGGTGGCTGTGTGTAATTCGAGCGACTGCTTGAGCGGTTTCTCTGAAAACTAGGCTTGGAACGTGAGTGACTTCTGTTATTCCTGTCATTAGTAAGGGCTGCTACTTGCCTGGTTAGCTCATTGACCTGCCTTGTTAGCTCTTCCATAGGCGAAGATGGTGCGATGACAGTAGAAGTGCTAGCCATGGAGACCTGAGGTGAAGTATGAGCAATTTCGTACACTTTATCAGCCAATTCTCCCAGTTTATCTAAAGTAAGATCCATCTGTGAAGCAATAACAGTCTGTATATTCTGTGGCAGTCGACTAGTCCATAAAGTGGCCAAAAAATCACTGGGTATTGAAGGACCCGCTAAACTCTCCAAGTGACGCAGGAATTGCGAGGGCTTTCGGTCGCCAAGCTCCTCGTGCATAAGTAATTGTTTCACGCGCTTTTCCTGTGAAGCGGACAGACGCCTTATAAGCTCGGTCTTCAATTTCAAATATTTGTCCTTTTCAGGAGGCCTAGTAATGATATCTTTCACTTCGATGGCGTATTGGTGATCAAGCTGTGCTACGAGATAATTGAATTTTGTATCATCAGTAGTAATTCGGGAAAGATCAAATTGACACTCTAATTGGGCAAACCATAAAGCCGGTTCTTCTGGCCAAAATGGTGGTACTTTTACACCAACTCTCAATACTTCATCAATTTTAATCACTTTTTCGGACTCGCACATTTTAAAAACAAAAGTCGCTCACCACTCGTGTAAGTAAGGCCACGGCCAACCTCTTTGTTGCTATTGGCAACGAAGTTTGTTTGACAGGAAAAAATTTTTATTCAAAATTATTTTTATTTTATGCTCACGATTTCCAGGTCACAAATCGGCGCAAAAGGTGCTTCTTGTTCGTAGTCGGTGGTCACCAGTGTAGAAGGTGGCGTGTGGGTTTCCACTAAACCAACTTCTAACAAGATCGGCATTCAGTCGCACACGATGTGTAGTTAAGTATAGCAGTAGGAAGCAGGCGAAGCAGTAGTAGGTAGAAAGCGGAGAAGGTATAGAGAGGAACTTGATAGCAAAGAGGATAGTATATACAGATAGATATATTACAATTTCACAACACAGTTTACAATATAAGAATATCGACACCAGAGACGCGTGTCATGTGGTAGAGAACCGACGAATGAAGAACGCCGCGATCCGTCGATGTTTTTCATTGCGCGCGCAGCCGTTGCCAAACGATAGGTTGAGGTTTGTTATGAGTGGCGAGTGTCTCGCTACACCCACATTACATGCTCATGCGCGCATGATGGTTTTCCATCAAACAAAGGGATGGTACTCGAAATGTGAATTGAATCGACTGATTTCCAAACAAATCAATTTAATTTTTTAAATTTATATCAAGAATTTTGATTTGTTTGGAAAGATTTTAAATATTTTTAATTCATTTTAATGACAAAAAGTTAAATTAAGGCCTAAAGAAATATATAAAGTAAGTGTAAATTAAACTAAAACTAAAATATAAACTAAAACTAAAATATAAACTAAACTATAAATGATCCACGCTCCGGAAAGTAGCCGGCTCAAAGGTCCCCATAATGCTTGCAGCATTTCCGCGCTGTATAGCTATGGAGATCTGTTGAACCATATACTGACCGGAGCGAGGATCACAGCCCCTATCTATAAGTCGGCGTTTAAACTCCCGGAATAATTCTCTGCCTTCCAAACCCCAAGGGCCAGCCGTTTCTACCGCGAAAGGTACGAAGTCGTACATTGGTTTCAAGGCAATATATTTGTCGTGTTTCGATTTTGCCGCTTTTTCAGCAGCTGAACCTGCTGATTTAATCGAATCAGTTAAATGGGATGCAGCGAATGTGCATACGCAAGTTGCGTCCCAGATTAAACAACGACCTTTTTGCCATGGAACCAATGTCAATCCGTCCGGCCGCTTTCCGTCAGTGCGGCATAACCCTGGGGGCTCCAAAAGACAAAGAATGTTCAGGGAGGACATAGCCCTGTGAATGATTTAATTTAAAGTGTGATGCCTCGAGAAACGACCTGCACTTCTTTGACAACTTAAGCCGTGGAGACCTTTCTCTTTGGAAATCAGTTGATTTAATTGTTCCTTCATAAATCATCGCAAAATTCTTGATTTAAACTGAAAAATTTAGCATTTTTTATTTGGAAATCAGTCGATTCAATTCACCTTTCGAGTACCGTCCCTTTGTTTGATGGTTTTCCATCTTGCACGCATGAGCGTCTAGGGTGCGCCTAAAGGCATGTGATTTTTTTTTTCGCAGATATCGCGTCAGATAAGACGCCAACTGCAGCGAATATCAACAGCAAACAGCGCGACCGTCCGCACCAGTGTGCCATTTGTCACAAACAATTCGATTACAGGTTTAATTTGACATTACACCTCAGAACTCACACGGGTGAAAAGCCTTACGAATGTGAGGTGTGTAAACGTCGGTTTAAACAAAAAAGTAACTTATCGACTCATATAAGAATCCACACTGGTGAGAAACCTTATAAATGTAAAATTTGCTCGTACCGTTCGGCGGATGGCAGTAATTTAAGAATACACATGAGAACACATACGGGTGAGAAGTTATATCAATGTGAAGTGTGTCAACATAGATTTAGTCATAGATCGCATTTATTATCACATTTGAGAACCCACACCGGTGAGAAACGTTACGAATGTAATGTGTGTCGCTTGAAATTTTATACTAAATCGGATCTGTCGAGGCACTTCAGGACACACACTGGTGAGAAACCTTACGGATGTCATATGTGTTGTCTTCGGTATACTTATAGTCATGATTTAAGAAAACATTTAAAAGCACACCATCCCGGTGAAAAAGCATATGAATGTAATGTGTGTAAGCATAGATTTGATAAAAAGTCGACATTGACGACACATTTAAGAACTCACACGATCGAGAAACCTGTATCTGAAGTACCAGTACAGTCAATTAAGGGTGAGAAACATGTATGTAAAGTGTGTGAACAAAAATTTAATAAAAAATATGATTTAACTAGACACTTAGCAAGCCATACGGACGAGAAACCATTTGAATGTGATCTATGTAATCGCCTGTTTAATCTAAAGTCGAATTTATCAAGGCACTTAAAAAGCCACGCGAGTGGGAAACCCTACGAATGTAAAGTGTGTCATTATAGGTGTACACAAAAGTCGCATTTAGCAACTCATTTGAATACGCACATGGGTAAAAAGCCTTATGAATGTAATTTGTGTCAACGTGGCTTCACTTTAAAGTCTAATTTGTCACGGCACGAGAAAATCCACAACGGTGAGAAACCTCATAAGTGTGAAATATGCCAACGTAATTTTAGTCGAAAATCGTATTTGACAACGCATTTGAAAACCCACTCGACCATATGAATGAATGAATGAATTTATGTATCCTATACTATTAAACGAGCAATATTAGTATACACTAGCTTTCGCTCGCGTGAATTTCCTACGGGAACAGTGCTTTTTCCCGGGATTAAAGGTACACTATGTCCTTTACAATACTTTTATATGTATGCGAATTTTCAGGAAGATTGGTTTTGTAAATACAAATAAACAAACTCACTTTCGCATTTATAATATTAGTTGGATATTAGTGTGATAGGTGGCTGCGGTTTTCAAAATATTACTTGCTAGTTACTACACAAAGCAAATACAACTTTTTATTTGCTTCGTGAGTTACCCTTATATCGGGTACATATCTATAAGGCCCACTGTAAATATATGGAGATTTGATACTCGTAAGAACGAAAATAGTTAGTATTAGGTAATAAATTATTTACAATAAAGATTTTTTTCTCATAAACCATTTGTATTTAATTTTCACCTTTATCTTTTCCTTTTAGATTTTTAACATGTTAGCTCTGCTCGTGTTGCCGCTCGATAGTCGACTATCGATTGAACTATCGATATTTTTTGATAGTATTGATATCGAACATTTCTTCAAACTACTCAACCTCACTCGACCTCAATGGTATTCATAGTCGACACCCAGACACTGGGTGTGGTCTACATCTCGATGTCAGACACTGGGTGTGGTCAACATTTTAGAGTCAGACACTGGGTGTGGTCTACATCTCGGTCTCGGAGTCAGACACTGGGTGTGGTCTTCATCTCGATGTCAGACACTGGGCGTGGTCAACATTTTGGAGTCAGACTGGGCGCGGTCGACATCTTTTAGTCAGACACTGGGTGTGGTCTAAATCTCGATGTCAGACCCTGGGCGTGGTCATCATCTCGGAGTCAAACACTGGGTGCTGTCAACATCTCAGAGTCAGACACTGGGCGTGGTCAACCTCTTGGTGTCGGACACTGGGTGTGGTCCAAATCTCGATGTCAGACACTGGGCGTGGTCAACATTTCGGAGTCAGACACTGGGTGTGGTCAACATCTCGGAGTCTGACACTGGGCGTGGTCTACATCTCGGAGTCAGAAACTGGGTGTGGTCTTCATCTCGATGTCAGACACTGGGTGTGGTCTACATCTCGATGTCAGACACTGGGTGTGGTCAACATCTCGATGTCAGACACTGGGTGTGGTCAACATTTTAGAGTCAGACACTGGGTGTGGTCTACATCTCGATGTCAGACACTGGGTGTGGTCAACATCTCGGCAGGGCCGCGCCGCCCCTGTGTGCGAAGTGTGCGGCGCACACAGGCGCCAAGACTATAGGGGCGCCGCGCCATAATCGAAATTGTTATTGTTACACTTATGCAACAACATATTTCTTTGTGGTGGAGTACCGATAAGTAAGTAGTATAAAGTAGTATAATAGGCGCTTTCTTTCTTGCCTCTTAAACAACAAAACATAATATTGCGCTTATTGTACAAGTGTCCCAAGATAATATTTACGTTTGTGGTTTAATTTTACACTTTGGGTTTTAGTTTACAATAATTACGAGCTCAGCGTTAAAATTAAAAGAGCCGCCATGAGTTTGTTTGAATTAGTTTATGAGCGCAACCCGACCGATGGCTGCGACGCAAGCGGGGCGGGGTCACAGGGGTTCCCCAACAGCCCGAATTTAAGGCACGAGAGAGTCAAAACAATTGATTGAACAGTCATTCAATCGAAAGTCTGGGCAAGGTGCACATTAATTTTTTGTAATAAGTTCTAGCATTAAAAACAATAAATAGTTTGTTAATGATGCCATAAAAATTGCCGAAAAATTAGATGTCGAGGCTGAATTTGAAACTTCCAGATCCAGACCCCTAAGACGTCGTAGGACTCCAAAGAGTTTTGATTATGAACACGAAGACGACACTATAAATGATCCTAAAACGCCTTTAAAATTAACGTATTTTTTTATATATTGGATCAAGCTTTATCCTCCGTAGACGAAAGATTTAATTTATTGAATAATCAAAATGACGTGTTTAATTTTTTATTTAAACTAAGTGATGACCAAGAACAAAGCCAATTAAGAATAAGCTGACATCGTTTGCAGGAAAAACTTACAGCAAATGATTCATTGGACATTAACGCCGATGATTTGTGTGAAGAAATTATATCATGTCAGTCTTTTTTCAAAAAATTTAATAATGATGTGGCGAAAATTCTCGAATTTATACATTTAATCAATTTGACAGCTGTATGTCCTAATATCACAATAGCATCCATACTAATATTATAAATGCGAAAGTCTGTCTGTCTGTCTGTCACCTCTTCACGGCTAAACTGCTGGACCGATTGTGATGAAAATTGGTAGGGATGTAGTTAACGACCTGAGGTCAAACATAGGCTACTTTTGGGCGCGATATAACCGAGTCCCACGCGGGGCGAAGCCGCGGGGAACAGCTAGTTACGAATATTGCTAACTATGCCAGTTACCGTAGCAAGCGCGGAAAGGTCCTTTTCTAAATTAAAACTAATAAAAAATTACCTACGCTCAACAATGAGCCAGGAAAGATTAACAAATTTAGCAACAATATCCATAGAGGAGGCCATATTAGACCATATAGACATACACGAAACTATCAAAGATTTCGCAAACAAAAAAGCTAGAAGAGTAGAAATAATATAATTTAAAGATGTTTATTTACCTATATTCTTACACATTTTAGACTCTTGTTTTTTTTTAATATAGCATACGTAATAATTAAATTAGTATTAGTTAATTTGTTATTAATATATAAGTATACGATTAGATAGAACATTATAAATAAAGTATGTAAAAATTTCATTCGCGTTTTATTTTTCGCAGTAATTGGCAAGGGGAAACGAACTGGTTTTCCTATTTAGGGAAATACCTATTATTTAATTATAAAAAACTAGAGATCATTTGTTTCGGTCAAAACTAACAAATAAGAAATAAAAATAAGTTGAAACATTAAGATTCGTGACAAAAAGAGGCGCTTCATAGATTTCGCACACAGGCGCGTTGGGGCTCGGCGCGGCCCTGCATCTCGGAGTCTGACACTGGGCGTGGTCTACATCTCGGAGTCAGAAACTGGGTGTGGTCTTCATCTCGATGTCAGACACTGGGTGTGGTCAACATTTTGGAGTCAGACACTGGGCGTGGTCAACCTCTTGAAGTCAACTGGGTGTGGTCTAAATCTTGATGTCAGACACTGGGCTTGGTCAACATCTCTGAGTCAGACACAGGGTGTGGTCAACATCTCGGAGTCAGACACTGGGCGTGGTCAACCTCTTGGAGCCAGACACTGGGCGTGGTCGACATCTCGGAGTCTGACACTGGGCGTGGTCAACCTCTTGGAGTCAGATACTGGGTGTGGTCTAAATCTCGATGTCAGACACTGGGTGTGGTCAACATTTAGGAGTCAGACACTGGGTGTGGTCAACATTTTGGAGTCAGACACTGGGTGTGGTCTACATCTCGGAGTCATACACTGGGTGTGGTCTACATCTCGATGTCAGACACTGGGTGTGGTCAACATCTCGATGTCAGACACTGGGTGTGGTCAACATTTTGGAGTCAGACACTGGGCGCGGTCGACAACTTTTAGTCAGACACTGGGTGTGGTCAACATTTTAGAGTCAGACACTGGGTGTGGTCAACATCTCGGAGTCTGACACTGGGCGTGGTCTACATCTCGGAGTCAGAAACTGGGTGTGGTCTTCATCTCGATGTCAGACACTGGGTGTGGTCTACATCTCGGAGTCATACACTGGGTGTGGTCTACATCTCGATGTCAGACACTGGGTGTGGTCAACATCTCGATGTCAGACACTGGGTGTGGTCAACATTTTAGAGTCAGACACTGGGTGTGGTCTACATCTCGATGTCAGACACTGGGTGTGGTCTACATCTCGGTCTCGGAGTCAGACACTGGGTGTGGTCTTCATCTCGATGTCAGACACTGAGCGTGGTCAACATTTTGGAGTCAGACACTGGGCGCGGTCGACAACTTTTAGTCAGACACTGGGTGTGGTCTAAATCTCGATGTCAGACACTGGGCGTGTTCATCATCTCGGAGTCAAACACTGGGTGCTGTCAACATCTCAGAGTCAGACACTGGGCGTGGTCAACCTCTTGGAGTCAGACACTGGGTGTGGTCCAAATCTCGATGTCAGACACTGGGTGTGGTCTACATCTCGGAGTCAGACACTGGGTGTGGTCTACATCTCGATGTCAGACACTGGGTGTGGTCTACACCTCGATGTCAGACACTGGGTGTGGTCTACATCTCGATGTCAGACACTGGGTGTGGTCTACATCTCGGAGTCAGACACTGGGTGTGGTCTACATCTCGATGTCAGACACTGGGTGTGGTCTACACCTCGATGTCAGACACTGGGTGTGGTCAACATCTTTTTGTTTTTACAGCGTTATATCTATATCAGTTCTTTACGGGTGTACGCTAATATCGAGTTCATTTGATACATGATTTTAAAACCACAAAGTTTAGATTAAGAATAATATGACACAACACGCACAAAAGAATTAAGTCAATGAGTACAAAATAGTTTCTTCCTGACAAATACCGACATTAACATTCTGGAATCAAAATAAATTGATGATAAATTTGGGATAATAAAATATTTTATTGCATGAATGTGGAATAGAACATTCTTCAGTTCGCCAAATTATATTTTACCAAGCGTACATGTAATATGTAGAAAATAAAAATAATGTAATTATTATTTAATATTAAAGATAAGAAACATTTACTTTTACTTCCTCTTGCTCGGAAATATATTAATTATTTAAAAAAAAACAATAGTCCCATTGCTGGCCGCTAATGGAGGTTTTTTATAATGTGCACGTTTTTATACATAAGGTTTTTTAGTTTCACTCTGGCCAGCCTACCAAAAAAAAATCTATTCTAGCGGTCGTTAATGGAAATTGCTGGACATTTTCTTAGGTTGGACTAACCATTAATTCTTTTATCGTAAAAATATGTATAAACATTTCAAAAAGTTTTAAAAAAATGAACACAGCTAAAGGTAGCTTGTTGTTGACGCCATTTTAAAATTTGATACGATGTTGTTTCGTCTCAAGAGGATTTCAGAGAAAGTAAAGTACTATACAAGCCTCGGTTGAAATTGCAATTTACATTTTCGACCTTGCAATATAACTCGGCCGTAAATGGCTTCATTTATGGCCTCGACAGTAATGTACCATTATTTACTATAAAAATTTACCTAAAACTTCGACTAATATTTACAAATTTTTTGTACAAAAGTATAAACGAAAAAACCAAATTAATTAAATTTCGAATACTTCGTACTCTTACCTTGCTCTTACCCGTGATGCATGGTAATAATTAGTAGCATGTAACTAATATTCGATTTGAATCGATACTCAAGAAATCGGTACTTACTCGCGTCAAACTGTACTCGGCTCGGCACATCACTAGTTATTGTTTTTCTACTGTCAAAACCTTGTCAAAATCAAAACTAAAAATTATTTTGGTTTTGTTTTGGTGGTGTTTGTTTAGCACTTGGTTTTATTCTAGTTAATAAATGTATGGATTATTAATAAGTAGCTTACTACAAATTGTTAATAATATTATCTCTTTGTCGGATTCTTGTTAGTTATTTTTCTTATTATGGCGGGAACATTAGAACATACAAAGGACCAATCGTTATGCGGTTACGCGACCACCAGAGACCGCTTGGGTGCTGAGCAAGCGGAGGCAACTATACATACATATATTTTTCTAATTTGTGATAATGTAATTACTTCAAGGGTTGTTTGATTAAGGTACATATTTATGGTCTTCTTCGACCGAAGATTAAGAAAGCTAAGAAGAAAATATTATACCTACAAAACATTAATTATTTGAATGGCAGCAAAGCAAAGATACTGCATGTAAGAAACAAAATCAGGTAAGATTTTAATAATGCTTACTGCCACAGCATAAGAGGGCTTTAAATTCTACCCTTCTACCACCTTCTACCCAGAGGATGAGGTGGAATGCACATTTGTTATGTCCAAATAGAATAGAATATGTATTTATTGTTTCACACACATACTTAGTTGTTAACCTAAAACTTAGACTAATATTTACAGATTTTTTTAGTATAAAAATTGAAACTAAAATTCAAAAACTTTGTGCTCTTGCCCGAGAAGCATGGTAGCAAAGACACTGGCTGTGTTCCCCCTCTGGACAGCTATATAGTCCTTTATTGAGAAATATTACATTACATAGTACAAGAGATAACACAACAATAAATAAACAAAACAAAAGATATGATAGATTTGCACGCCTTGCTTGCTAAGGTAAAATGTATTCGCACATTCATATTGTTACACCATCATTTTGTACATACATTCATGCAAATAAAAATATTTGATTTGATTTGAAGGAATAACTTAAAATAAACATTAATTAAGTTCTTATAACAGTTGTGATCAATGTCTCAATAGGTGGCAGCTCAGAACTACACTTAACTGACAGAAATTAAGATTCCTATAACTGCATTCATCATCATGGGGTGCCATCTTCAAATTAAAATTTGGTAAGGAAACAGAAACCCTCACGGCTATGGGCCACTATTTTCAGTTTTTACTTAAATCTCACGCATCAGTATCAGCCCAGGCTTGACATGGGCATAAAAACCTTCCTTGAATCACTCTATCTATTAAAAAAAGCCGCATCAAAATACATTGCGTATTTTTAAAGATTAAAACATACGACAAAGGGACATAGGGACAGGGAAAGCCACTTTGTTTTATACTGTGTAGTGAAAATAATTATGTACATACAATAGCTGATATTAAGTTGTAATGAAACAATAAGCTCAAACAATTAATTCATATGCTGCTAGTGTGTTCAATTTATAATTAATAACTAACTGTTACTCCCGATTTGTTTGCCTGTGTTGTACCTATAACCTTCCCCAAGAATCAGGCTATCATATGCAGAAAGAATTTTTCAAATCCGATCAGTAGTTCTAAAGTTATAAGCGTTCAAACAAATATACTCTCCAGCTTTATTATATTAGTATAGATAAATAGATGTTATAAAAAAGCTTTTTATAATCGTAATGGTTCAAAAAACTAACAGACTTAAATAAATAATTAAAATTCATTTATCTCAGACAACAAATAGGTCCAACAATTATTAAAACAAGAATAAAATAAAATCAGATTACAATCAAATCAAAGTAAAATAAAATCCATTGAAAATTAAATTAATATCATAATCTAATTAAAATATAAAGAATCAATTGAAATCACAAATAAAATTAATTACTTACATAAAAAAAATCAAACCAAAAATAAATGAAATGAATTAAATCCAATCAAAAATAAATGATACGAAATAATAAAACAACTGTATGTGGATGAAATCATAAATATCTATTATTAATGAATGAATTAATGAAAATTTATTTATTCAATTGATCATGACTCATATCATAATCTTTCAGATCACACTGATTCATGATGGACCAAGGGGATAGTGTTCTCCGTGGAGCTCTGACCAGCTCTAGAGCTGACAGTACCGATACACCGATCCCTGCCAGTGTTAAGAGCAAAGTCAAAACTGAGCGGAGGTCAGATGGTAAGTCTTCTCCAGTTTCAAGTACCTTTATAACTGTGGGATAGCTCAAGCAAGTCAAATCTAGCAATCTATACTATTATTATAAAGCTGAAGAGTTTGTTTGTTTGTTTGTTCGTTCGTTCGTTTGTTTGAACGCTTATAACTTGGGTTCCCAAGTACTGGTCGGATTTGAAAAATTATTTCTGCATATGATAGCTTGATTCTTGGGGAAGGTTATAACCTTCCCCAAGACTTGCCCTTGGTGTGTACGTACTATAGGCAATAGTACGTACACACCAAGGGCGAGTGAAACCGCAGGTAACAGCTAGTAATCAATAATCATTTATGTTTTGTAAACATGTGACAATAAGAATGGTACATAAATATTATAGTACATACATGTTTGGCCTATCTGACATACAAAAATGAAGTCAGTGGTGTAACACGTTATCTCATTTGATTGAGGATAGTAATACTAACATGTATAATGGTATTAAAAAAAAAATAGCTTCCTATGTCAAGTATCTGCCCCCATGGTCCGGTAGTTAAGACGTTTGTAACACACACCCAATATGAATATTTCAAGTTTCTGAAACGCTATCTACCAGTGAAACTCCCATCGAAATCGGTCCAGCTGTTCTAAATATTAGTCGGAACAAACAGACAGACAATAAATAATATTATTTCGGTATATGTACTGTATATTGACGTCAATAAGTGATAAGAATATCCTATATTGAAGATAAACAATTTGAATATGCATTTAGTAAAAAGCTGTTATTTTGATATTACGAACAGACACTCCAATTTTATTTATATATTTAGATACAAGCGACCCGCTTAAAAACCTTCCTCTTGAATCACTCTATCTATAAAAAAAAACACATTAAAATCCGTTGCGTAGTTTTAAAGATTTAAGCATACAAAGGGACATAGCGACAAAGAAAGCGACTTTGTTTTATACTATGTAGTGATATAGATGAAAGAATAAATAATTGCAGATTTTGCCACATCTCGAAAATCAGCTCGCAAACGAAAAAACACTGAAGACAGTTCTACTGGAGGTCCAAGAACGCAGACTGGCCGAGGACGGAAAAAGTAAGAACTTTACTACACAACTAGGTGTTCCCCGCGGGTTCACTCGCCCGAGGTGTGTACGTACTATGGCCTATAACCTTACCCTAGAATCAGGGTATCATATGCTGAAAGAATTTTTTAAATGACCACGTGGAACAGCTCGTATAGAAGGTAAATTTAAATCAACTGCTAATATTTAAAGGGCCAGATCCAGACCACTTAACTGAACAACTTTCCTAAATAAACTTATGTCGAAATACGAAAAAAATTTTTGACCTCCCATACAAATTGAGAATCAGCTGATCTAAGTAGTTTAGTATGGAGAGTGAAAAATAAAATTTCATATTTCGATATAAGTTTATTTGGAAAAGTTGTTCAGTATAGTGGTCTGTATCTGGCCTTAAAATATTTGCAGTTGATTTGTGTCCACCTTGTATAATAAACTCGGTCAAATTTAATTTTAGAAGAGCCACAGAATTCGTGGATGTCTCGAAGCCCCGTTCTGGAGAGAGTGTGTCATCGGCGGATTCAAGTTGTGAACGGCAGACAAAGCCTGAAGAGGAGACATGTATGCCCTCTGTGTAAGTATTTATATTCTTATAGATAGTATGTACGTATATATATGTATAAGTAGTATATATATATATATATATATATACGTACATATACATATATATTATATATATATATACTAGCTGTTCCCCGCGGCTCCGCCCCGCGTGGATCTCGGTTATATCGCGCCCAAAAGTAGCCTATGTTTGACCTCAGGTCGTTAACTACATCCCTACCCAATTTCATCACAATCGGTCCAGCAGTTTAGCCGTGAAGAGGTGACAGACAGACAGACCCGCCCCGGCTTCGCATGGGCTTAAAATCCTTCCTCTTGAATCACTATATCTATTAAAAAAACCGCATTATAATCCGTTGCGTAGTTTTAAAGATTTAAGGGATATATGGACAGAGAAAGCGACTTTGTTTTATACTATGTAGTGACTTGACTACTAATTTAAATTCAAGTTTATGATGTTTGTTGTTTATATCTTGCTTAGGTGTAATTGGTGTTTAATAACTATAAAGATTTAAGTCCCTGGCGCGACATTTTGCGAAAGAGACATTCTGCGAAAGAGACGTTTTGCAACCAGGGGACATTCAGCGAAATAGACATTTTGCTAAAGATACATTATACGAAAGAGACATTCTGCGAAAAAGACGTTTTGCGCCTGAGCCGTTTAAATGTTTAAATTAATGTTTTGTTCTATAGTATGTCGAATTGGCGGGCGAATGGAGAACAGCCGGTGGACTTCACTGATTTGTTGTACGACGAAGACTATCGGAGTGACGACGGGGAAGAGGGTTTTGAAGAAGATGTCTACGATGAGGTTATTTATTTATTTAAAACTTAAAATAAATTAAATATAAGCGTTCAAATAAACTTCAGCTTAAGAATATGATTATTTGTGTATGTTTATTTCACTAATTGTTTTTTATATCACTAGCGACCCGCCCCGGCTTCGCATGTGCATAAAAACCTTCCTCTTGAATCACTCTATCTATTAAGAAAAACCGCATCAAAATCCGTTGCGTAGTTTTAACGATTTAAGCATACATAGGGACAGAGACAGCGAAGAGGAAGGTTTTTACGCCCATGCAAAGCCGGGGCGGGTCGCTAGTTGTATAATAATAAAGTATATCTATCTATCTATCATATGAGATTGCCTTACTTTCATTTCAGTTGGATTTAGCGGGGGTTCTAATGCACATTTTCCTTATATTATAGGATGGTGACGCGTCCCACTTTTCGTCAACGTCCCACGACAAATCGCGGTCGCCAACAAAAAGTTATTCGGCGGAATCGTAAGTTTCAAATCTACTGGGGGGGGGGGGGGGGGGGGTTACTACCGTCTCTTAAAACTATGCAAGATATCTCCACCTCCCACGGCTCTACCAACCTCTCGGTGATACGAGTCGAATCTCGGGAGAGTGCGCTGTACTAGCATTTCGCATCTCTTTCCATTCGCAGCATGCAAGTTCCAGTGAGTAAGCGGGATAGCGCGCTACGTGACGTAAGGCGACATCTTCCTTACTCAATCTTGCATGGTTTTAAGAAATGGTGGTGGGTCACTTGATATTATTTGTGAATAAAATAAAAATAAAGAACATGTTTTTTAGCCATAAAATAAATCTGTTTATTTTCATTTACAGTGTACCGGTTGATGTGGTATTGAGGGTATTTGACGAAGACGTTACCATAGACGATGACGAGGATGATGACACGTTTCTAGATCCGGACGAACATGAATTGTATGTGTGGGAGGCGCGCGAGAGAAATGAGAGCGTAAGGTATGAGAGCGTGAGGAATGAAGGGAGAGTTCGAAGAGGTCGAGGTGGAGGCGGTAGAGGCGGAGGTAGAGGTTGTAGAGGCGGTAGAGGCCGCTGGCGAGTGGGACGGCCTCTCGCTGAAATCTGGTCGACGGACGAGGACGTCCCTGCCGAGCTGCTCAGGCTGGCCAGGGACGTCCTGAGGAAGCGGCAGGAAGCGAGACGGGACGACTTGTTAGTGGACGAGAGCGACAGAGACGGCAGTATCTCACGGTTCGAATGGACTCCTATGGACTCCTTTCGAGGGACGGAGGAAGTGTTCGCCCGCGAGCACACCGGCTCCGTTTACGATTTTGAGTCGGCGTACGACGCGTTTCGCTCGTATTGGAGCGATGACGTCTTAGACCTGATTGTGAACGAAACGAACCGCTACGCGAACACGATCATATCCGTCGTTTTCCATAGAGAATGGGTCCCGACAAATAGCCATGAAGTTTTGTGTCTGTTTTCGTTCTGGATGATGCTGGGAATTGTCAAAATGCCGACTATCACCAGTTGCTTCTCGAGCGATCCTCTTTTGAGAACGGAAGTTTTCAGACGCATATTCACACGGCGTAGGTACGACATGTTGAACAAAGCGTTGCATTTCATCGATTCCGGTCCCGATATTTATGATTCAAACACCAAAGATAACTTGGATCCATTATACAGCTTGAGACCGATAATTTCACATTTGAATTCACGCTTTCAGTCTAATTATATTTTGGACAAAGATATTTGCATAGATGAAAGTTTGACCCCTTTCAAAGGGAGAAAAACGTTGAAACAGTATGTCCACGACAAAACATCTAAGTTTGGAATCAAAATATTCGAGCTCTGCGAGAGTACCACCGGCTACCTTTGGTCTTTCATCGTCCACTCTGGTCAACATTCGTCAGAATGGGAGGATTCACCCGGAGCGTTTAAAAGTACATCTATCGTGAAGAAGCTCATAAACCCCCTACTAAATAAAGGGTATAGATTATTCATGGGCAGTAGTTATACTTCGCCCCTGTTAGCCAGATTTCTGAAACACAACGGCACAGACTGCGTGGGCGCTTTGAATCCTACACGCGAACACGTGCCCGTTTTAGTGAACAAAGCACCGCTTCAAAGAGGCCAGCTGGTGGCGAGACATGCCGGCGATGTGTCGGTATTGTCTTGGCAGGACCAGAAACGGGTGACCATGATCTCCACATGTCACGGGGCGTCCTGCGCCTTACCCACCGTGCCGTCGCGACCGACCGCCCGGTGTTTCAAGCCGCAGATGTTTCTAGATTACAACAAATTCAAGGCGGGGGTAGATTTGAAAGATCAAACGCTCGAGCCGTATTTGTTGGACAGGAAGCGGTGCGCCAAATGGCAAATGAAGCTTTTCAAACTTCTGCTCAATGTTTCTGTACACAACTCTCGTATTCTTCTGCAGTCGTCCACGCAAACGCAGAAGGACAATTTGGCTTTCCGCTTGCAGCTCGTGGATTCGATTCTCAACAAACATCTTTCACAATGTCCGCAAACGCGTAAATTTAACCCTTCCAGCAGTAGATCTACGCATGACCAACCCGGTAGATTTGTTCTGTCTACGCACTGGCCCGTTCTACTGGAACAGACTGAAAGCGCTGCGGCTCAAAACCGCCATTTCCGGCAGCGTTGTATCGTTTGCCTTCGCGAAGGTAGGAAATCGCAAAAAACACCTTTTTGCTGCGAGTCCTGTCGGGTGCCATTGTGTGTGAAGAATTGTTTCAAATCATACCATACATCACTATAGGAATGCTTTCATTTCGTAATTATTCATTAACAAGCTTTTGTTCGCGGCTTCGCCCGCTTGAATTCCCTCAGAAATAGTGCTTTTTCCCGGGTTGAATAGTACGCTATGTCCTTCTCAATACTTCTAACTATGTCTATGAGAAACTACACAAAGATAAATTAGTAGATAGCGCGTGAAAGCATAACAAACAATCTCACTGTCGCATTTATAATATTAGTTGGGACAACTATTATGAGAGGTATTGATTTATTTAATCAGTATTAGGAAGACTTACTTGCGTATTTTATGTAAGTAACTAGCGACCCGCCCCGGCTTCGTGCGTCATGGGCATAAAAACCTTCCTCTTGAATCACTTGTATCTAAAAACGCATCAAAATCATCCGTTGCCTAGTTTTAAAGATTTAAGCATACAAAGGGACATAGGGACAGAGAACTTGAACAGAGACTTTGTTTTATACTATGTAGTGATAAATATGTTTGAACGGGTGCTGCTGAGGGGAGGAAGAGGGGGGGGGGGGGGGGCTCGGCTTCGCCTTGTCCTTTTAAAAGCACTTGCCAACACTTCGGCCTTCCAATATTACTCGGCCGTAAATTGTTTTATTTCCGGACTACTACAATGAACAGTTAAAATATATTAATTTTATTCATTGTTGTATGAATATTATGCTGTATATGTAAACTATTTTAATAATGTTGATTTATGAGATGATGATGTGCTGGTGTTATGGTAAGAAAAATAAAATATTTAAATTAATCATGTGTTTTTATTGTTAAAAAAGATATATACTACCTACCCTACCCCCGTATTAAGAACCGTCATTTTAGCTAAAAATATGTTTCGTCTCGTTCTTTCACGTGAAATGTTGGTAAGAGAGATAGAGACAAAACACATTTTACTTAAAATGGGCTTAACAAACGTTTCATATTCAATATGATATTTATTTACATAATTATTAACACTAGAGGTTCAATCAAAGCACAGATTACAAAATACTAGTAATATATTTAAGATGGACTCAAATCAATTGCAAATATTTATAGAGAGACTTTAGAGAGTAACCCCTCTGTATTCTTGCAAATAAATAAATTATTATCTTATATGTTGAATGGCCCTGGCTACTAGATAATAATTTATTTATTTGCAAGAATACAGAGGGGTAACTCTCTACAGTCTCTTAAAACCATTAACTAATATGTTGAATGGCCCTGGCTACAAGTCTCTTGGAGACTTGCTATCGCCGCTCCTAGCGATCCAAAATCGAGTATACGAGACGACGAAAAAAGATGATGAAAGATTACATCCCCCTACTTAATCGTTTAAGAGGTCAAGGTTAATAGGTATATGTAAATCAGCTTATAACTAAACAACATTTATCAATTATATTCTAAATATTCTTAACTGGCTATTCCCCTCGCCATTAGTGTGTATTTACTATAGCCTATAACTATAGCCTTTCCCAAGAATTATAATAGGCTTTTCTATACAAAAGTAATTTTGCAAATCCGACCAGCAGTTTTCAAGTTATAAGTTCAATTTTTTAATTTACTATAGATTACGAATAAAGTAAGTAAAGACATGGACCTTCAGTACATAATATACCTACAACTGATTCAAATGGTTGTTTGTTTCAAATGAAACGGATGATGCGAATGTTTTTTTATCTTTTTGCAAAATGGCAATTAAACAGCTTATTTTTGCAAGTATCAAGTTTTGTATGTCCTTGAGATTTGTTTAGAATTCCACATTATTATGGGAGATTTTGGTGACGTGACCTTTGTCATCAAAATCTTCAAGTTATTGATTGGTATTAATTATTTCCACCGCTTCACGTAACCCTCTGACGAGACTTACATGACTAGACTAATGACTTGGCTTGATTAGAAAGACTAAAGAAAATTAATAAATTCAAGAAAGCCAGGGTGGCTTACTACCATCTCTTAAAACAATTGGATTGATTGGAGACACGATCCGCGGTTCTACAGGCAAACGCCTGTACCACTGGACCGTGACGATAGCACGCGTCAAGTGACACGGCCATGTTTGGATTGGTCGCCATTAGTGACATTTCTATCTTGAGCAACTTGCTTCGGAAAGCACGTTAAGCCGTTGGTCCCGGCTGTTATCAATAGATAACAGTCGTTAGGCTACGTCAGATGCCTTTAGGCAGCCAGAAAAATCTGACAGTGTTGTCCACTAACACAACCGGGTCATGTTCCTGTGGGTCTGGTTTCTGTAAAAAGGGTTACGGAGGTCAGACGGCAGTCGCTCCATTGTAATAACCAGTTCCACCAAATTAGGACCATAATTAATTGCGTACCCTGACTCTGGCGCATAGCCAGATTCAACCGGGAAACACGCTCCGACAAAGAACACTATACCGACCTCTGAGAGTAAAATTAAACACGAAATCGATCTATATTAAATTTATTCAAATTATTATGTCACTTATTACACCATTTCACAATTACACATTTCATTTCATAAAAATATTTACATATTTACAAAAAAAATTGTACTTCAGCGCCCTCTGTTACAAATATTGCGTACTAAGCAAGAGAAGCACACGCTCAAATTTCACAACGGATTACTTTTCCGTATGATAATATATAAGAATATTTATTTTACAAACCAATGTATATACAGAAAATATTAATTGTTTAATGTTTGTCTAAAGTGAGCAATAAATATAATAAAAGTTTTGTATTGTACATTATTTTTATTATAAAATTGTTTAATTATACTTCCGATTATGAAATAGATCATTATGGTAAAAATATTACAATCAAAGAAGTAAATGCGAAAGTCTAAGTCTGTTAAGCTTTTACGGCTCAACCACTGGGCCGATTTTGATAAAATTTGATATGGATATAGTTAAAGACCGAGGGTTCAACATAGGCTACTTTTTGGCGCGATATAACCGAGTCCCTCGCGGGTGTAGCCGCGGACAACAGCAAGGGACACAAATATTTTAAAGGCGAAAGTTTGTGAGAGTGTATATGTTTACATGACATGATATATCAGAGGAAAACGGCTGAACCGATTTGGCTGAAATTTGGAATGGAGATTGCTTAGAACCTGGAACAACACAAAGGCTATATTTTATCGTGGAATTCCTACGAGAGCGGAGCCAACTAATATTATAAATGCGAAAGTGAGTTTGTATACTACTCTGTGTAAAAAGTATCGGGAATATGTCAATAAAAAGACCTGCGTAAAAGAGGTCGTTCTAATTTTTTTACTGCATGTTGGTAGCACTGTACTGATTTAGTGCGCAAAAATTGAGCGGGATCTGTCATTTAATTTGTTTTAAACTACACTTTTTGTTGGTCATAGTTTTGAGTTCTCGGCGATTTTTACAATGGAAAATATTGTTGAAAAAAGAGTGTGCCTTAAATTTTGTGTTTCGAATGATATTTCATGTGATGAATCACTAAAAATGTTGCGAAATACCTACGGCGAATCGTGTATATCGAAAACACGGGCTTATGAATGGTATAAGGCTTTTAAAGAAGGCCGAGAAGTAGTAGTAGACTTGCCTCGTTCTGGTAGACCTTCAACCGCTACGACCAAAGAAAACATCGACAGAAAGAAGCTAGTGCTCGAAAATCGACAAATGAGTGAGAGAGTTGGCTAGTGAGGTAAACATATCTTTTAAGTCCGTCCACAACATTCTCATTGACATTTTAGGCATGAAACACGTCGTCGCCGCTCGACTAGTTCCGAAAGAGCTCAATTTCGTTCAAAAAGCGCAGCGAAAGCATGCTGAAGACATGGTTTCCCGAGCCTCTACGGATCCGACCTTTATGAAACGTATAATAACTGGCGACGAGACATGGGTTTATGAGTACGACATGCAAACAAGCCAACAGTCTTCAGTATGGCGTCTCGAAAACGAGCCGAAACCCAAAAAACCGCGGCAAAGTCGCTCCAAAATCAAGGTGATGCTGACAGTTCTTTTTGACTACCGTGGTGTGGTTCACTCCGAATTCCTTCCTGAGGGAGAAACAGTGAATAAAGAATATTATTTAGGCGTCATGAAGCGTTTGCGTGAGAGTATGTGACGTCGCGCATTCTCCTACGGCGGTCCTTCCTCGCTGCCCCGCACCGCATCACCCCCGACGGCCATATATAAGGCTGCGCGCGTCCACTGGAAGACCTCTTTCGGCTGATCTCACCATCTCAAGTTAAGTGGCTGGCTATTTCATAGCGGCTGCCTGACTGGATCTCGTGCCTACTTAGATCTCACGACCCCTATAATCTCTCATTAACGGTTATCCTTAAGAGTCTAACCTGTTGTAAAGTACAAATAATAAATATTGTGCGATTCGCTGAAACCTGGATTTATCTTCTCTCCTCACACATACCTTAAGTAATTAGTGAATTCTACCTACGTTATAGGTATCCGCCGAAAACGTCCAGATTTGTGGCAACACAACTCATGGATGCTGCACCATGAGAATGCACCATCACACACAGCCATTATAGTGAAGGAGTTTTTAGCAAAAAATTCAACAAAAGTTCTCGACCAAGCACCGTATTCACCTGATATGGCTCCGTCTGACTTTTTTTTATTTCCCAAGTTAAAATTACCACTTCGACGAAAACGTTTTGAGTCGATAGAAGCCATAAAAGAAAATTCGCTGAATGAGCTAAAGGCCATACCGCAAATAGCCTATGAAAAATGTATGGAAGACTGGGTGAAGCGTTGGAGATGTTGTATTGCAAGCGATGGGGCCTACTTTGAAGGCGATAAAATAAATTTAGATGAATAATTTGTATTTTTTGTTTTATTGACCAATTCCCGATACTTGTACACAGAATGTATTTGTTTGTTACCTCTTTAACGCCCTATCAACTGAACCAATCTTCCTAAAATTTCGCATACACATAGCTAGGAGTATTGAGAAGGACATAGGGTACCTTTAATCCCGGGAAAAAGTTCCCGAGGGAATCTCACGCGGGCGAAAACTAGTATATAAAAAATGAGTATTCACATTCACTCGTTCTTGACCCTCGGTTTCCTTATCCTCGGCGGCATGGGGATCTTCATATGAACAGTTTTGATGTGAGCCTTCACACACGAGGACGTCTGGAACGCCTTCTGACAGATCTCGCAGATGTGTTTGCGGAGGCCCGAGTGGACCTAACACAAACATTTTGTTTATTAAGGGCTAACATAAGCCAACTAGCGCCATTTCTTTCAATCTAAATAACATAAAACAACCCGGCGAATTGAGAAACACATTCTTTTTTTTTGAAGTCGGTTAAAAATCAGGTCAAATTGTAATAATCTAAGAAGGCAGTTCGCTAGTAAATAATTTCTAGCATTTTTGGTGTATATTTTCCTTTGGTTAATTCAGAAAACACTCATAACCGCCAGAAGTGGCAAATTTTGGTTGTGCTTAGATTTTTTTCAATTTGACTTGATTTTAGAGTAAAAGAAATAAAATGATTGCTGGCGCTAGTTGGCTTATGATAGCCCCTTAAGATATAGGGAAGGTCTTGTTAAAAGTGGCCGTTTTAAGCAATATTGCAATTTGTAACTATAGGGAACTATAATTTAATATGTTTAAGATTAACTTCAGATCCAGAACCTTCATTACAAAAGACGGATTTTTGATAATTTGTGTTTTCAGTGAATAATGATTTTCAAATGATGGTGGCGCTAGTGTTCACTGAGGTATCACCTTAAGGGGCTAACATCAGCCCACTAGCGCCACCATTCATTTTATTTCTTTTACTCTAAAATCAGGTAAAATTGAAAAATTCTAAGGCAGGTCACTAATAAATAAAGTTTAGTATTTTTGGTATATTTAAGTGCCAATTTAGGCGGTAACTTTTTTTCTGAATTAACCAAAATAAAAATAATGAAAAATAATATCAAAAATACTAAAAATTACTAGCGATCTACTGCTTTCTTAGAGATTTCAAATTGTCCTGATTTTAAAGTAAATGAAATAAAATGATCGATGGGCTAGTTGGCTGATGTGATCGCCTTAAAAAGTAATATAAGAGCTAGACTATTTGAGCCTTTCGACCCACATGCCAAAATGTCCAATTTCCAAAACTACCACTACCAATATTGACGATCTCCGTGGCGTAATGGTTAACATGCCTGACCGCTACTCTGAAGTTCTCGGGTTCGATCCCCGGTCAGGTCAAGATGAAAAATTATCTTTTTCTGATTGGCCTGGATCTTGGATGTTTATCTATAATATATGTATTTGTTATAAAATAAAGTATCGTTGAGTTAGTATCCCATAACACAAGTCTTGAACTTACTTTAGGGCTAACTTGATTAGTGTGACTTTGTTAAAACAATCAACAATTTCACAATAAAAAATGGTACTGGCACATCGTAAAAAGAAAGTTGTTGAAAAAAAATAATATTCGTTTGGCGCCAATTAAATATCACTACAGAGATCAATTGTTTTTGTAAGGTCAATATTGTGGAATTAATAAATACTTTAGCTATAATTAATCACATGTATAGATCTGTATGTTTTATTAAGTTAGTCCAATGCAAACAGTGAATTAATTCCGTTTATGTACAAGTGCATTCTTCTTCATTCGTCACTTTTCCAAGAGTCCCCTTCACATGTGACTTTCACCAGCAGTTCAGACTAACAGACTTGTCCCTATATATTTAATAAAAAATACTTAAATATTAGCTTACCAAATGATGCCTCTTGAAGTTGACGGAGGTTTTGAACGCCTTAGAGCAGTATGAGCACTTGAATGGCCGCTCGCCGGTGTGCACGCGCATGTGATTCTATACAATTCATATTTATCTATCTATTTAAATATTCTTCCACGCTGGTCTGGGAGAAAAAGAAAAACATTGAATGTGCCAGCTGCTTCTCTTCCCGCGCAAGCCGTAAAAGTCGTCTGAGGGAATCGCCGAATGGGGAAATCATGACATAGGCGATGCGGCTAGCAACCCATCACTATTGATTTCCTGTTTCAACTACCATTATGCTAAACGTGGCCTAAGGTCTTATGGCCCTAGGCTCTGTCTACCCCGCATGGGATAAAGACGTGATTATATGTATGTATGTATGTATTTAAATATTAAAAGAAGAAATATTTTTGTATTTTTCTGTGTATGTTTATAATGAATAAACTTACATACTACTGAGCCGATTTCAAAAATTCTTTCACACTTCAGCTTTATTATATTAGTATAGATTTCAATGTATACAATCAAATTTTTTTTTAATAAAATTTGGATATACATACATAAAATCACGTCTTTATCCCATGCGGGGTAGACAGAGCCTAGGGTTATAAGAGCTTAGGCCACGTTTAGCATAATGGTAGTTAAAACAGGGAATCAATAGTGATGGGTTGCTAGCCGCATCGCCTATGTCATGATTTCCCCATTCGGCGATTCCCTCAGACGACTTTTACGGCTTGCGGGGGAAGAGAAGCAGCTGGTACATTCTATGTTTTTCTTTTTCTCCCAGACCAGCATGGAAAATTTATGATATTGTTCATTCATTTACTGAATAAAGGCACTGATAGCACATACAGTTGATGAATAATATACATCACCAACCTCTAAAAGCACAGGCACATTGAACTTCTTAGGGCAGTACGAGCAGGAGAGCAGACCCTCGCCAGAATGTAGACGCTGGTGGTATTTCAGCAGTGCCACTGACTGTCAACAACGAGAGTAACGTTATCAATATTACCGTTATAACGGTATTAACAGAACATTTTGCTAAATAGACCCTAGAAATATTACCGTTCTGATATATTAATAACGGTATTAATATAACATTTTGCTACATGGACCCTAGAAACGTAACGTTATCAATATTACCGTCCTAATATATTAATAACTGTATTCATATTACATTTTGCTAAATGGACCTTAGAAAAGTAACGTTATCAATGTTACCGTCCTAATATATTAATAACGTTATTAATATTACATTTTGCTAAATCGACCTTAGAAAAGTAACGTTATCACTATTACCGTCCTAATATATTAATAACTGTATTCATATTACATTTTGCTAAATGGACCTTAGAAAAGTAACGTTATCAATGTTACCGTCCTAATATATTAATAACGTTATTAATATTACATTTTGCCAAATCGACCTTAGAAAAGTAACGTTATCACTATTACCGTCCTAATATATTAATAACTGTATTCATATTAAATTTTGCTAAATGGACCTCAGAAAAGTAACGTTATCAATGTTACCGTCCTAATATATTAATAACGGTTATAACATAACAATTTTGCTAAATGGACCTAAGAAATGAAACGTTATCAATGATATATTAATAACGGTATTAATATAACATTTTGCTAAATGGAACTAATGAAAACTAAAAGTATTGTATCAATTTGGCTTGGCAAAATGTCTGCGTTAGCAATTTTGTATTCCAAGCCAAATTCGTAAAGCGCACCTGGCGTACAATACGAGGTTTGTTGGAAATAGGTAAAAAATATCGCAAAGATAAATGAATAATTATCGCTCCGGCTTCGCATGGGCATAAAAACCTTTCTTTTGTATCACTATCTATTAAAAAATCCGTTGCGTAGTTTTAAAGATTTAAGCATACATAGGGATATAGGGACAGAAAAAGCGACTATGTTTATACTATGTAGTGATAGCGATAGTGATGTAATCGATTGTTGTTCCTTAATAAATTAATAAATGAAACTGGCAAGTGATAGACAAAAATGGTTGACTGGTAGAGAATGCTTTTAGCATTAAGTCCGCCAATTGTATAAGTATTTTGTACTTATGGAACAATAAAATTTTAATAAATGAAAATTAAAGGAACTCCACCGACAAGAGCCTAGCCCATTTTTTCCACGTTGTTCCTATCCAGCCTAAGCTTGGCTGGAAGAAATTGCATCAGCGATAAGTCCGCCTTTGTACACATTGTTTGTATTTGTATTCAACATGTATAATTTGTATGATAATGGTACAATAAAGAGTATATCTATCTAGCTTTCAAGTGACAACAACTCACCGAGAAGGCTTTCCCGCAGACCTCACAGATGGCGTTGTGGTCGACATCCCCCCGCGGCGGCCGCCTCTCCAACACGACCCGCCTGTCCCCGTCGGCGCCCCAGCGGCGGACTGACTGCTTGTCAGCTCGGACCCCCGACCTCCTCTTGCGGCCCGGCTATTACCATATCTTACCGTTCAATTCAATTTATTCCATTTCACATTGAACAATAACAGGGGGTCTAAAAACGCCACTGAGCAATTCATCAAATTGAATTCATATTATGAATTCCTTAGCAATTCTGTAGAAATTCCTCAGTTTTTTGTGAAATGGCCGACTAAACTTCGCAATTCCTCTTCAAAAAAATTAAAAGAAATAGGAATTGCTAAGGAATTCTTAATATGAATTCGATTCGATGAATTGCTCAAAGTGGCGTTTTTAGACACACAGTTCTAACCACAGAACAAAGAAATTATCCGAATAGAAATATTTTGACGCGGATTTAGTTCCAGGATCAGTGTGGCAGCGTATTCTCTCTTCTTATCTTCAATTAGTACATGTAACCCACACCAACCTTATTAGAAATGTATTACGAGTTTACCACAAAGCCACCTAATATTATCGACCAATAACAGTAGCAATAAATGACGCAATCAAATTCCCTGCCAATTTTTTCTGTGTGAAACGTTGGCTCGCGAGCCAAACCAGTGAAACGCTTTTCGTGCGCTATGCCAATTGTTAATATTTTCTAAATTCTGTGGTTCTTACTATAGATATACATGTACAAAAATCACTGTCTTTTTAAATAAGTACAATTGAACCCTGTCCAGTGTAGCAGATTAGGACGTGGAACGGCAAGCGGTTAAATGGATAAATGTAGTATATTTATGAAAAGAATAATTGTAAATTTTAATAATTAAGTCCGTATTCTGAAATGTTTCAAACTCAACTCAACCTCATTCCATGATTTTAGACAGAAATACAGGAAATGAAATAAGTTCTTTCTTTAAAAAATTGTGATCATAGTTTATTATTTTTTAAACGTTTAAGATGGTGCATTAAACTAAAAAATATGAAGAGTGCCCTCAAATTAATAATGCCATTTTGAAGGAAAGTTGGAGGACTTCCTTGAGGCGTCCTCGAATGAGGTTGAGTGGAGGAGACCTATGAGGTGACGTTTAAGAATACAGGTGTTAGCATTTATCATCATTTTGTGTAGGCGTCACGGTCAATCGACCATGCACACCCTGGTGTCAGAGTTCTTCGGAACCGCCTCTCGGCCTCTGACGTGGTTCCTTAACGACTACCAGATGGCAGCCGGGACCAATGGCTTAACGTGCCTTCCGAAGCACGGAATCATCTTTATTATCAGACAATCAGGTGATTCAAGCCTGCAATGTCCTAACCAAACTGGAAACAATAGTCTGCCTTGTCTTGCCTGCAAGAATCAGGTGATTCAAGCCTCAGTAAAATAAAAGTAAGTAAAATTGGATAATCGTAGCGTTAAACCGGTCGCACGAACCCCTATTTCTTTGGAGCCCAGAATCCATCTTTTATGAGTTCCATAAATAATTATATCGTTGACACTCAACGAGATAAAAATGGTAGATTTTTATCTACCTTGACACTAACTTCTTAACGTAAGTACGTTAAAAGAAATTAGTGTCAAAGAAAGTATTAAAATAGTGATTATATTATTATTATATTTTTATATTTATTAGTTTAATTTTTTTAGAATAGAATAGGTATTTGTAAAATAAAAATAATTTCTTGAAATAAATAAATTATTTGTAGTTTAGTAAAAAATATTAATAATATAGGTAGTTACAATTAAAATAGTGATTATTATGTGGTAGACTGCTAATAAACTGTTTTGTTCAATAAAGTACTCTATTCTTACCGGCAAAGTGCAGTTTTTGTCGTGGTGCCGCCGCGAGTAGTGGTCTCTGAAGTAATAGACGCTCGTGAACACCTTGTCGCACTGCAAACGAACGTTCACACAAATTACAATACGGTAGGAGTGAAAATTTTTAAAACGCTTGAATTTTTTATCTGTCGGTAGGAATAAGGTTCCTTGATACCAGAAATAAATATCAGATTTTTAGAATCAGCCAATTATTTTAATTAAAAATATTATATTTTAATGACGAATTAATGGCGTCGCTACAATTTTTGCGGTCTATTCCTTTGCTTCGTTCGGTAAAAAAAACAAATGTAAATTTTCACTCTTACCCTATTATTTAATTACTAGCTTTCGCCCGCTTGAATTTCCCTCGGGAACAATGCTTTTTCCCGGGTTTAAAGGTACCCTATGTCCTTCTCAATACTCCTAGCTATGTGTATGCGAAATTTCAGGAAGATTGGTTCAGTAGATAGGGCGTGAAGAGGTAACAAACAAACTCACTTTTAAAATATTAGGATTAGAATGGGGGGGTTACTATCACCTAACTTAGCAGGCCCGAAACGAGTGAGTGAGATGGCGCAATACATGATGTATGGCGACATCTCCCTTACTCCAATCGTTTTTGTAAATGATGGTAGCATGTGCTCCGAAGTCACCCGTTGAGGAAGTAACCGGATAAGCGCTGAGAAAATTACTGTTTTTCCACCGCTCTACTTAGCCTTCTGACTAGACTTGCGGTCTAGACTAACTTGAAGTTTTTAACTTGACTAACGTAGGACTTTTATAAACCTGTGGGTCTAAAAACGCCACTTTGAGCAATTCATCGAATCGAATTCATATTACGAATTCCTTAGCAATTCTTTAGCAATTTCTATTTCTTTCAATTTTTTTTTGAAGATGAATTGCAAAGTTTAGTTGGCCATTTTACAAAAAATAGAGGAATTGCTACAGAGTTGCTAAGGAATTCGTAATATGAATCAATTTGATGAATTGCTCAGTGGCGTTTTTAGACCCCCTGTGTGTTACCTCGTCACACTTGAACACGTCCGTGCTGGGGTGTTGTTTGGCCTCGTGTTCGTTGGTTGAAGTGACCTCACTGCACACACTACGTTATAAATCTGTGTGTTACCTCGTCACACTTGAACACGTCCATGCTGGGGTGTTGTTTGGCCTCGTGTTCGTTGGTTGAAGTGACCTCACTGCACACACTACGTTATAAATCTGTGTGTTACCTCGTCACACTTGAACACGTCCGTGCTGGGGTGTTGTTTGGCCTCGTGTTCGTTGGTTGAAGTGACCTCACTGCACACACTACGTTATAAATCTGTGTGTTACCTCGTTACACTTGAACACGTCCGTGCTGGGGTGTTGTTTGGCCTCGTGTTCGTTGGTTGAAGTGACCTCACTGCACACACTACGTTATAAATCTGTGTGTTACCTCGTCACACTTGAACACGTCCGTGCTGGGGTGTTGTTTGGCCTCGTGTTCGTTGGTTGAAGTGACCTCACTGCACACACTACGTTATAAATCTGTGTGTTACCTCGTTACACTTGAACACGTCCGTGCTGGGGTGTTGTTTGGCCTCGTGTTCGTTGGTTGAAGTGACCTCACTGCACACACTACGTTATAAATCTGTGTGTTACCTCGTCACACTTGAACACGTCCGTGCTGGGGTGTTGTTTGGCCTCGTGTTCGTTGAGTGCGGTCTCGGTGTCGAAGTGGTCGCCGCACTGAACGCAGACGGCGGTCGCGCCGCATGCGAACGCGTGTCTAAATGACAAAATATCACGGAAATTTTTAACCTACTTCAGAAAAAAAGGAGGAGGTTCTCAATTCATCGGAATGTTTTTATTTTACTTATTTCAATCTAGCGACTCGCCCCGGCTTCGCATGTGCATAAAAACCTTCCTCATGAATCACTCTATCTATTAAAAAAAACCGTATCAAAATCCGTTGCGTAGTTTTAAAGATTTAAGAATACATAAGGACAGAGAAAGCTACTTTGTTTTACACTATGTAGTGAAGGTATGCTGTTAAATATGTCACGATGTTAAACAAGCCCAGGTCGCGAATTCAATGTAAAAACAAGTATGAATTTACCGGGTGCATTTATAATATAATCATGTGATCCTTAGATTTCTTACAAAAAAAATAGAATATTATTTTATTTTTTATTTAAGTTTAAGTAATACACTAATAATTGAGATAGAAATCCAGAAATGCATAGGTACAAAATGGTCATTGTTAAACCGTCGTCAGCTTAGAATCTGAGGTTTAAATACCGTCATTTAAAATTATGATACAATTATAGCCTATGTTATCCGCGCTATGACACTTCATTCATTAAAATCGGTCCAGTAGTTTAGGCGCTACGATGGATACATACATAGACTGCCAAAATCATTACCCTTTCATTTGGCTTCGCCGTAGTCGGGTAAAAAAATCTGTTCTGATCTGTGCCTATACTCAAGATATTGTTTGTTTAGACGACCTCCGTGGCGTAATGGTTAACATGCCTGACCGCTACTCAGGAGGTCCCGGGTTCGATCCCCGGTCAGGTCAAGATGAAAAATGATCTTTTTCTGATTAACCTGGGTCTTTGATGTTTATCTATATATGTATTTGTTATTTGTAATAAATTATAGAATCGTCGAGTTAGTATCCCATAACACAAGTCTCGAACTTACTTTGGGGCTAACTCAATCTGTGTGATTTGTCCCTATGTATTTATTTATTTATTTGTGGCCTACTGTATGGCATCACCATCATTTCGAGTAGGCGTCACGGTCAATCGACCATGCACACCCTGGTGTATGTCATTGTATGGATACATACCTCTGTAGCGCGGCGGAACTGTGGAATCGAACACCGCAATCCGCGCAGTCTGCCGTCAGCGGCTGCTCGTGGGAGCCGTGGCCTGGTGGAAGGCCAGATCAATCAATCAATCAATCAATCAAAAAAAAAAAAAGAATTCAATTTCACCATAGGTTGAAAAAATTAGCCTAGCGGGAATGCGTGTTCGTTACGATAGTGCGTGTGAAGCGAGGGCGACGGCGAGTGCGCGGCCATGTTTGGATTGGTCGCCATTAGTGGCATTTCTATCTTGGGCTCCTCCGTGCTTCGGAAGGCACGTTAAGCCGTTGGTCCCGGCTGTTATCGGTAGATGGCAGTCGTTGGGCTATGTCAGATGCCTTTAGGCAGCCGGAAAAGCTTAGTGTTCGCCGCTAACACCTATTATTTATATTCCTACTAGCTGTTCCCCGCGGCTTCGCCCCGCGTTGGACTCGGTTATATCGCGCCCAAAAGTAGCCTATGTTTGACCTCAGGTCGTTAACTTCATTCCTACCAAATTTCATCACAATCGGTCCTGTAGTTTAGCCGTGAAGAGGTGACAGACAGACAGACAGACAGACTTTCGCATTTATAATATTAGTATGGAAGTATGGATCTGTCTAGTAAAAAAAAACAAAATTAAAACGCCTGAACAGAAAGCAAATTTGCTTTTTTCTATCTCATTAATTCATTCTATCAGCGTTTCCCGATAGTTTCTTTCGGAACATTTTTTAATATATTAACATTTAAAAAAAAAAAAAATATGTTCACTACATACACACCTTGAACCAAATGATACTTCAGCAACTGCAAACTCGCGAACCCGTCGCCACACTGCACACAATTGGACAAGTCACACCTCTTCAAATTCATATGTCGATCCAACGCTTTCTCATTCAAAAAATGTGTATCACAATCAACGCACACAAAATTAGGCGCTTCAACATTCCTATGAGCCAATTTCTTATGAGTCTGGACACCTTTATCACCAATAAACGACTCACCACATATTTCACACCAGGGCAAATCAGCTGCGTGCTTCAGTCTCGTATGAGAGAGACAACTAGTCAATTTGGGGAAGGTTTTGCCACAATATTGACAGTTGAACTTCGTGCCTTTATGCCACTCGTAGTGTTTCCTGACGCACGCTTCGCCCTTCGCTTCGAAATCACAGTTTCTGCATGTGTATTTCTCTCTATGTATTCGCAAATGAGTGTTAAGTCTTCTTCTATCTTTGAAACGGCAGAAACATATATCGCATACCATGGGACCTATGGACGGATCGTGGAATGATTTGTAATGTCCATTTATCTGTTCCTCACCTTTCACGTTTTTCCCGCAATATTCACACTTCCTATAGCCTATTCTTCTACCTTTTATCACACTATTCTTCCTATTAGCAACTTCGGCTAATTGTTCGTCTCTAGTTAAGAATACAACGTCGAAATCTTGCATGTCGGCGATTTTCCTTATGTCGTCGGCGGTTTTCGATTTTCGACCGAATTTCACATCAAAATCTTTTTTCGCTCCGCGTTTCGTTTTCTTTTCTTTCTTAACTGTTGCGTTACGATCTATTATTAATACCGTTTCTTCATCATTGTCATGTAATTCCTCTTTTTCATTAAATTCTTCTTTTTCATCAAATTCCTCGTCATCAATGTCGTTTTTGATGAATATGACGTCGCGATGTGGTTCATCAACTGTGGTGTCATCGTTTGAGATGTCTTGTAAATTGTCAGTATTTTCCTCGAGTTCTTCAAGTTTGACTTCGTGCTCTGCGTCCACGTGCTCCACATACAGGGTGTCGGTATTTGTTTGTTTATATTTGGGCTTGTAATGATTGCGACTCAATTTCAGCAGCGAATCAGATGAGCGCTAAAATGTAAAGGTAATAAAAATATATCATATCTATAGTAATACTAGTTTTTGCTTGCGGCTTTGCCTGCGTGCTTTTCCCACGGGAACAGTGCTTTTTCCCGTGATGAAAGGTACCCTATGACCTTCTCAATACTTCTAACTATGTGTATGCAAAATTTCAATAACATTAATTCGGTATACAGAGCATGAAAACAAATGTAACAAACAATAAAATTGTGATATGGACCGAAAAAAAATGGAAGTGCATGCTCAGTGAAGGAATTATTAACTAATCTAAATATACTAATATTATAAAGAGGAAAGATTTAATTGTTTATTTGTTCGCATCGAATAGACTTCAAAACTACTGGACCAATTTGCAAAATTCTTTCACAGTTGAAAAGCCACACTATCCCCGAGTGACATAGGCTATGTGTGTACCACGGGCGAAGCTGGGGTGGACTGCTAGTTAATCAATAAATATGTTTAGGTTTTTTTTGTGTCTATTATTACTTAATTGAATTTATTTGTTTAATGGTAAAAATATATGTACTTACATATTTCCTTTGATTGACCGAGAGTAATAGCTTGTGGACTTGGTGGCAGCTTTCTCTGAACTTTGAGAACTTCAGCAGAAGAGCTTTGCAAATTACACAGAGGTGTTTAGGAAAGTTTTCCTCCAGCTGAAATATAAAAAAAATATATAGGAAACAAATTACACAGATTGATTTAGCCCCAAAGTAAGTTCGAGACATGTGTTATGGGATACTAACTCAACGATACTATATTTTTTAACAAATACCTAATAAACATCCAAGACAGAAAAAGATCATTTTGCATCTTGACTTGGCCGAGGATCGAACTTGGGACCTCCTGAGCAGTGGCCAGGCATGATAACCGTTACGACAGAGGTTGCCGAATAATAATGCGATAGAAATAAGTGATGTCATAAATGAATAAAAAATCAAATTTCAAAAATGAATGATAGTGTGATCACTACATAGTATAAAACAAAGTCGCTTTCTCTGTCACTATGTATACTTAAAACTTTAAAACTACGCAACGGATTTTGATGCGGTTTTTTTAAATAGATAGTGATTCAAGAGGAAGGTTTTTATGCCATTTGAAGCTGGGGCGGGTCGCTAGTCGACTATAAAATAAACAATGCTTGCTATTGGCGCATTAGCTGAAACAACTGCCTGTCTATTTATATAATAAATAATAAAATATTAGGTATCTTGAAGAAAAAATAGTTTTTGACGTTTCAGCTGTGTAAGTGAAACCTATCTATCGTACGTAGCTACCCTACGTTCACTAATTGATAATTTACAGTAGTAAAAATATATATTTATATGAGAATAGCTCTAAGAAGCTTATAAAATATAGAAATATTTACCGAAATTCCTATTAATTGTGTGTATTTCTCAGTTAAATTATTTTCGTACATATTATGCAGTTTTACGTCTGTAGCTAGGCAACCGCTGCATATAGCAGGTGCATCTTTATTATAAGCATTTCCAGCCCACATTTTATCGTAAAAGTAATTTGGTTTTCACTCACAAATTCGAAATTTATTATCAAATAAAACAAATCAATCAACAAAACAAGAAATATTTTGGTATTTGTTTTTTTTTTAAACTGACAAGACGAGACTTAAAACTGTCAACGTCAACTTCAAGCTATTTTTTAAATATTATTTACAGCTCTGAACATGAGCTGTTATTAATACGGACGCCGCGCCGCCCCGCGCCGGGGTAGTCTCTTGTGACATACATGTGCCATTTGATGCCATGCCATTTGATAGCATCAAATTGCATGGCATTTTATGGCATTAAACCAACCGGAAACGTCACCCGCGTTATATACGAGAAAAATCTTCCAAATTATCAAATGGCATGGCATCAAATGGCATTAAACCAACCGGAAACGTCACCCGCGTTATATACGACGCGTCTTCCAAATTCTGCGGCTGAGGTGGGGTAACAGTAACACAAGTACTAACACTTAACACTAACAACATAATAGTATGTATTAGATTAGATCACATGATCACATCACAACGCTATGCACACTTGATAAAATAAATAAAGTATCCAACACAAGCAAAACATGCACGCACACAAGTTCAAGCACTATGCTATGACCTACGGTTATATTCCTTTGGCAGAGATTGTCCGTGGCATGGAGCAAGGTCAACTCCTGCGATTTCCCGTCGTCGGCTCGCAGAATCCAGACACAGTAGAAAAACTATTAAACATATATATATGTGTGTGAAATATGTGAACCAAGGGAAAACATTAATGCTCTTAGCTGACATGCAATGCACAGATGACATGCAACATGATGACGACGCTTCTTTTTCGCCTTTGCCGCACCTAAAGCCGAGTCGAGTACTAAAACTAAAGTATGGCCATAAAAAACACGCATCCAGGGTCGTAAAGCATATTAAAAAAAACTGTGTTCAATTTTATTGACATTGATTGATTGATTTCTAGACGTTGCCTAGACGCTGCTGTTCTGTCTGTCATGTTAGCATAGCATGTTAGTGTAATGAAAAATAATATGAAAATAAATAATAACTATATTATTTGTTAAATAAAATTGTAATGTGTATAAGTGAATTTGTTTTATATTTATTCAAGTATCTTTAGTTTCTTGTGATCTTGAAATAATCCTAATAAAAATGTAAATAAATACTTAAAAATAATAATTAAAACACCTTTTTTATGACCATGAAAAAAATATGTAATATTTGTCAGTATACATACTCAATGTTTAATTATAAATTAAATTGCTGCATAATAATTAATAAAGTGCAATCTGTTGTGTTGTGTGTGAATGTAATATTGTAAAATAAGGTAAGTTAACTTTTTGTATTTAAAATAACATAAGAGATATAATTTGGAGTTTGTATTTTAAACCCTCCAGATTAATTAGTAATTCTTGTAGATATTTTGGTCAAAATTAAAACAGTTTTCTTGAAAAGATGTATATTCTCATCAACTAAATCATACCTATACATTTTATTGTCATGTAGTATAATTTCCTTCGCAAATTTAAAAAAATATAAGTAATTCCATAACATATGTACTTCTATCAACTTTTAATTGAACTCTCCTCTGATAGAATAACATTTTTATAAAGATACAATTTATTATTCAACCTTTACTAATATAATAATGCTGAAGTGTTTGTATGATCGCCTATAACTTTAGAACTACTGGTTGGATTTGAAAAATTCTTTTTGCATATCATAGCCTGATTCTTGGGGAAGGTTAAAGGCTTAGTACATACACACCTACATACACACCACGGGCGAGTGAATCCGTGGGGAGCAGCTAGTTCATAGATATAATGATGATGAGGGCATCATTATGTTATGATAATAATTATAATGATAAATTCAAATAATTATATATTTGACTGGTTTGCTTGGATTTACTTATATTGTGCATAAAATTTAAAGAATAAAAGAATATATATTATAACTAGGGACCTGCCCCGGCTTCGCATGGGCATAAAAACCTTCCTCTTGAATCAGTCTGTCTATTAAAAAAAAAACTGCATCAAAATCCATTGCATAGTTTTAAAGATTTAAGCATACATAAGGATATAAGGACAGAGAAAGTGACTTTGTTTTATACTATTTAGTGATTGAGTCCTGCCATGAAAGTGCAGGACCGCACTATAGCTCTCTCCCTGTGCGTCTAAGCTTCTTTGGCGGCCTGCGAGCAGCCATATTGGTATTGTGTTTTCAGTTGAACAATGTTTAAAACACTAAATTGTTAAAATATCTTTTTTGCACAGCGAGTATTCTTATACATACATACATATCATCACGCCTGTCTCCCGTAGGGGTAGGCAGAGACTAGAGATTTCCATTGGCTACGATCCTTACATACCTCTCTCGCCTCCTCCACACTCATCACTCTCTTCATACACGTATTCGTATTCTTATAATATAATTTTATGTTTCTAGACCTACAATTGTGTCTAAAATGTGGTCGGTGCTTGTTATATCTGATGACACGAAGATGGATAGCAACGCAGCCTGTCTCGGATGCCTGGCCACGGATGTTAAACTGTACGATATTTATGCCAACAATCTGGCTGAGAGTTTCATGCAAATTGTTGGAGTTTCGGTAAGTTTTTCCTTTTTTTTTATGTGCTGCAGCCACTTATTATTATTCTATGCAACCATGCGGAAGAGATGATGCATATGTTTAATGAAAATCAGTTGAGCTGTTACAAAGCTCTCGGGGTGTACGAAATTCCCTCGGGAATCCCTTTTTTCTTTTTAAATACAAAATAAATTGCTTACTATTATTCTTTTTAAGTGTCCCCCTATCCATTTCAGTCAAAATTACTAAATGTACAGACAAAATATTTTTACTGTTTTATTATGTATACATAAATAAATTAAACACATCTGCTGCTGGGATAGAACACTGTATTGTATTAAATGCACTTTTCAGATACAAACCCACTTTCCACAACAATTGTGCGTGTTCTGCAAGGAACTGCTGAGGAAGTGCTCCACGTTCAGGCAGAGATGTTGGAGGGCGCAGGAGGCGCTTGTGGACGCTGACTTCCAAGGGAAAAGCGTGAGTTTTATACATTTTTAACACCCCACGCAAAAAAAAAAATGTTATAAGTTTGACGCGTCTGTTTCTGTCATTGTAGCTCCCGAACGAATGAAGCGATTTCATTTTTTTTTTTTATTTATTAAAGGGTGTCACCTCTTTACGGCTAAACTGCTGGACCGATTTTGATGAAATTTGGTAGGGATGTAGTTAACGACCTGAGGTCAAACATAGGCTACTTTCAGCTAGTTAAAACATAAAATAATAGTGTTTATTTCTTAGCTTGGCTAGTTTTAGATCTCATGTCAATATTAAGAGAAAATTAAAATAAATATAACCGGCCAATTGCGTGCCGTACAATTTTCTATATAAATACGACAAAAAAATCACATTTGAAGTATGGAAGCCCCACTTAAATATTTATTTTTATTATTTGTTGTCAGGGGGGGGTGGTTGGTGTAGGCCTTAGTGGGACGTATTCTTACCAGGGAATGCGCACTTAAAAAATGCTAAGAATGCCTATAGCGTACGCCTAGGTGTGCGGAGCTAGGCTATAAGGCGCGCACCAACAAGTGCTCCATACACGTCCACGCCATCTCTAGACTGCCGAAGCGGTCTAGAGATGGGGTCAGGGCCAGAGGGCACGACCCATCTGTGTGGGTCGTCCCCTCTGGGCAATGCTGTGGTCAACAACGAGCCCCGCACATACCATCTACCTCGTGACTTCAGTAGCAAAGTATGAAGGGCGAAGGCGAGTCTTCGGCGCCATAACCGTATTACCTGGATAGGGAAGAAAAATTACACTAAAAATGGAAGAAGCAAGACTTAAAGAGAAACTACCCCAGGAGGGTACCAGCGAAGCTGGAGAATCCCTCCCTGAGCATAGCTTAGGCAGCCCCACGTACTCTGGGGGGGGGCAAAGGATTGCTACCCAAGGAAACTTTACCGGATAAACCAAAGAAAACACTTACTCAACAAATATTTCACCCTGGACTATTCCAACGACAACGATCATCATCACTTGGTGACACGTGCAAAAATAAAAATATTATTAATAATCATCAACAGACAATAAATGACCAAAGCGGACTGTACAACCCTAATGTGCCATGGCAAAGAGTACCAAATCAAAAAAGAATCCGCTCTCCTGATGAGAAAGAATTAGGAACAAATCAAGCTAAAAGAACACAGAGAAGAGAAGAAATTGTTAATAATAACAGAGGAATAACTAATCCAAAACAAAGCACTTCTTCAGAAGTAGAAACAAGCAATAGCTTCGCTTTGCTGGATGTGGATGTAGGAGATACTCCAGTCAAAAGAATACCTAAACCACCACCAATAATATTGTTTGGTGTTGATGACCTCTCAAAACTCACACATCTCATTGAAGAAGTTGTAGAAAAGGATGATTATACTTATAAAATAGTATCTAAAAACCAGCTTATCATCTTTTTCAACACGGTTGATAAATATAAGACTCTGATAGATCACATAAGAAGCAAAGGACTTATAGGACACATTTTTCGCGCAAAGATCAAAAATGTATACGGATTGTCATCAAACACCTCCACTTCAGTACCCCAAAAGATGCAATAATAGAAGCAATAGAAAAAACTGGAAACAGGGTACAAGGAGAAATAGTCACTGCTCGGAAACAAGGTACTAAAGAGCCCTTAAATACATTCTTTGTCAACATAGTCCTCCATGAAAATAATAAGCTGGTCAAGGAAATAAAAGTCATATATAACCAGAAAGTCACAATAGAAGACCCAATAAGGAAAAAAACAATAGTACAATGCAAAAGGTGTCAACAATATGGGCACAGCAAAAATAATTGCATGAGGCCGTACAGATGCGTGAAGTGTGCTGGGGCACACAAAACCACGATGTGCACAATAGATGAAAATACTCCAGCAATGTGCGCACTTTGCTCGGGAAGCCACCCTGCTAGCTACAAAGGATGCCAGGTGTATAAGGAAGTTCTGGCAAGAAAGCAATTTGGAAGTAAATCTCAACATCCAAAACCAACAACTACTTTGAAATTACCAGATAAGGACTCCATATGTAATGGAATACCAACTCTAGCGGACATAATAACCGTTGAACCTTTAAACTACACCAGAGCTACGCAACCAAAAATTCAGCAACCAAGAATTAGAGATACAGAAATATTGTACAGTGACGTTATTAAAAAAACGATCAATAGCATAGTAGACCCTATTGAGAAACATAAACCATCCCCAAGAGATAACAATAAGCACATGAAACTTCAGACACCACACAGAAAAGACAAGGACCATACAGATTCTCAAGTAACAAATGACAAAAACCCCGCTGACTACGAATCACAAAGAACATATTTGAACAAAAAAGAAACCAAACAAGAACATAGACTAGATCTAGAAGCACTTTTAATAAAGCAAACTGAAAGAATTGATCAATTAATAACCCAGCTCAGCACAATGATGAATCTCATCATGACAATCATCAGTAGGCTTCCTCAATGATGTCGATACGTATTGCTGCCTGGAATGCCAATGGTCTGACACCAAATAGACAAGAACTGGAAATATTGCTAAAGGACAATAAAATCGATATTGCTTTAATATCTGAAACCCACCTCACTGATCGGAAGAACTTTAAGATGGACAACTATTGTGTATACTGCACTAATCACCCTGATACCACATCTCACGGAGGTACTGCAGTTATTGTGAAGAACAACATAAAACACCATCTCCATAGCGAATTCCAACAAGACTGGATGCAGGCTACTACTATCACTATTAATGAAAGTATGGGTCCTATTAATGTAAGCGCCATCTATTGCCCACCAAAGCACAATTTGAAACAACACATGTTTTTGAGTTACTTCCAGACCTTAGGAAATAGATATATAAGTGGTGGAGATTGGAACTGTAAACATCCGTACCCACCATGAATAGGCTCAAACTCTTTGCACCTCTCACCAAAATGACCGTTCAGATGGCCACCTAATTCAATCTCAACTATTTCACGCAGCACACCTTCAAGTAGGTTCCAGAATGCCGTCTTATCTGTGTCACTGTGACCAACCTGTGGCGCGTAGGCCGCCCCGGTCACGACTGCCCTTGCCCACTTGTCACAGGAGTCGGGCGAAGCTCCTGCGCGCCCATTTGCGCCGGCGGCGCCAAATCTGTGACAATATTCCTTCTGGTTCTTACCATTTAGATTTGGCGATTTTGCTTTCATGGGAGCGACTGCCGTCTGACCTTCAAACCCAAAGGGAAAGCCTTCGCCAGAGCCTCGTCCGTTAATCAGCAGGAGCACCAGCTCGCAGATAAGGTTGACTTGGGCCCCAAGAACGCCCAGAATTGTAGTTTCACAAACAGCCTCATATTTTATTACTGAGGTGTCCCTTGAATTTCGAAATTTCGAAACTAATGAACCTAATTTCATAAGCCAATTTCGAAACTGAGAATCTATGAAACTGCATGCCCTAAAACATACCCATTGGGGATCTAGATTGACCACCACTAAAGGACGTGAGTTGAAAAAGTGTGTTGATAAGTACAATCTTACAACATTAGGAACCTGCAAACCAACTTATTGGCCAGCTGATGTAAACAGGATACCCGAGGACCCGACCTGGTGGACTTCTTTGTTGTGAAGGGGCTGTCTGATATATATTTTGATGTGGAATCATCTCTTGATAGTGTGTCTGATCACACCTCCATTATTGCAACCTTTAGCATTGCACCAATACATAGAACACAGACAGCAGCACTGTATAACCATAAGACGGACTGGAATGCATTCGCAGAATACTTGGAAGACGAGATCAATTTAAAGGTTAAGCTAAAAACAGAAGAAGACATAGATGATGCCACATTCTACATCACAAATCTCATACAGGTTGCTGCATGGCGTGCTACTCCAACACTGACTTCTTCCACCCAAAAAAATAATATACCACTGGAAATACGCAACAAGCTGGGAGAAAAACGGAGACGGAGACAATTGCATGCAAGCAGATCTGATGCAGATAGGACTGAATACAATAGAGTCTCTAGAGAACTAAAGGAACTAATCAGAGAAAACCAGAATGCATCTTTTCAGGAAAGACTTTCTACACTTTCAGGTCATAAAAAGGACAACTACTTATTATGGAAAATCACTAAGAACTTCAAAAGACCGTGTAGCCATGTACCACCTTTAAGAAAGTCCCCCAACGACCCGTGGGCTAGGAGCGAGAAGGAAAAAGCTGAACTCTTTGCTAAACACCTGAGTGAAATATTCACACCAAACCAGTCATCCATGGCCGAATTCGATGAGGAAGTGGATAGAATAGTTAACAGTGATCAACAGTTGTCACCACCGCTAAAACCTGTCACCCCACGTGAATTATTACGAAATATTCGCTTATTGGAAAACAAAAAGGCCCCTGGGTTCGACCTTATAACGGGTGAAGTCCTTAAACAACTACCTAGAAAAGCTATGGTATTTATAACAATGTTAATTAATGCAGTATTTAGAATTCAGTACTTTCCAAAGCTATGGAAAGTATCACAAATCTGTATGATAGCAAAACCAGGGAAACCACCAACAGAACCGAGCTCATACAGGCCTATCAGTCTACTCCCTGTATTATCTAAGGTGTTCGAGAAGATTCTCCTGTCAAGACTTAAACCAATTCTAGAAGAAAACAACATTATACCGGAACACCAATTTGGATTTCGAGAAGGACACGCTACTGTAGAACAAGTTCATAGAGTAGTCCACAAAATAAGGCAATCGCTGGAGAAAAAGGAGTACTGCACTAGAGTCTGGCACAAGGGGCTTTTGTTTAAACTGAAGATCCTTCTACCAAATTCTTTTTACATGATCCTTAAATCCTACCTTCATCAAAGAAGATTCCAAGTAAAGTACGAAGAGGAACTCTCAAAGTTATACTACATCACCGCCTCGGTCCCTCAAGGATCAGTGCTTGGCCCTGTCCTTTATTCGATATATACGGCAGATATGCCTGAAACAGAGGATGTATTAACGGCAACATATGCTGATGACACAGCATGTCTTTCAAGTGATAAAGACCCCATTAACGCATCACTGAAACTCCAGACACAGCTTCATAAAGTGGACTCATGGCTGCAGAAGTGGAGGATTAAACCTAGTGTAACTAAGTCTTCACAAATAACATTTACACTTAGAAAGGGGGACTGCCCGTCGGTGAGTATGGAAGACAAACAGCTACCAAGCAATAACAGCGTAAAATATCTCGGCCTGCACCTGGATAGAAGACTGACATGGGCTAACCATATTAAAGCCAAAAAAACAGAAGCTTCCTTGCAATTTAAGCAACTGTCTTGGTTACTGGGGCGCCAATCCCGACTGTCCCTTAGTAACAAATTGCTTGTCTACAAGGCCATTATAAAACCAATTTGGACATACGGAGTGGAGCTCTGGGGCAGTGCTAGTAACTCTAATATAGAGATCCTACAGAGGTTTCAAAATATTGCACTAAGAACCATTTCAAATGCACACTGGTTTGTGAGAAACACAGAAATACATGAATATCTGGAAATGTCAACTGTAAAGGAGGAAGCCTGCAAAAAATGCAGCAGATATAAGGAAAGGCTCAATAAGCATACAAACAAACTGGCTAAGAGTCTGTTAAATGCACAGGAAGATGTAAAACGCCTGAAGAGAAAACAAATATTGGACTTAGACCAGAGAAAGTAACTGAATAGTCTCTATCTATGTATGTGGTGCTGTTTGATGGAATCGCACCTACCTTTATCCCAACCACATGAAAACATCTGATTATGGCTGACAGCCGATGGCAGATCGCAGGGAACAAAAAAAATTTTGTTGTCATAGGGGCAGCAGAAATACATCATCTTTGAAAATTTTAACTGTCCAGCTACCACAGTTCATGAGATACAGCCTGGTGACAGATAGACGGACAGTGATTTATTTATTTATTTATTTATATTCTTAAACACACTAGCAGCATATAAAGCTGATGCGTGTGCATCTTAAGTTTGGAGATTTTATACTTTGTCTAGTCTATTTTTAAAAGCGTTGACTGAAGGTGCAGCGATGACACTCTCGGGGAGCCTGTTCCAGTGATGTCTTAGTAATTGGGTCGCATTTTTACTCTTTGGGTACTGAAATGTAAAAATTATTTTAATACCAGAAAATCAATTAAATGTATTTGCTCTGTTTCCCCTGTATTTATTTGGGAATCATGACCGCTATAGCTAATAGTACTAACCCTAAAAATTACACATACATATACATACTAGCTGTTCCCCGCGGCTTCGCCCCGCGTGGGACTCGGTTATATCGCGCCCAAAAGTAGCCTATGTTTGACCTCAGGTCGTTAACTACACCAAATTTCATCATAATCGGTCCAGCAGTTTAGCCGTGAAGAGGTGACAGACAGACAGACAGACTTTCGCATTTATAATATTAGTATGGATATGGAAGTATGGATAAACATAAACATATATATACACATTGTCATCAGTTTCAAAGGAAATATTATTTCTCTTGGTAAATGATGGCTATTTTTAAACTAAGAATATATCTCTGTTATTTAATTCCAGTTAACAGCTGACTATCTTCGGGAAATCAATCAAAAATTTAAACATCAATATGCACGGACGGACATAAAGACATTAGAGTTACTTGAATCTCAACAGGACCAAGAACCGGAACCAGAAACTGATATCAAAGAGGAGGACTCCTCAGATTCCGACGATTACTTCCTAAGTACGTTAGGTTCTAAGAAACTCGACGTAGAAACAGCGAAAGAAGAGAATTCTGAGAAGGAATTAGATTCGGAGAAAGATTTTTCTGATAGTGACAAGGAGGAACCGCTTCCAGTCTTTGCTGACAATGTGAAAAAAGAAGTGAAAAAGAAAAAAGTTAGAATAAAGAAAGAGAGGGGAGCTAAAAAATGTAAATCAGACGAAGAAATCAAAAGGGACGTTAACGCGTTCAATTTTGACGTTGTATTTTTAAGTAGAGACGAACAGTTGCAAGAGGTGTCCGAATTGAAGAATAAAGAAATAAAATACATGAAAAATGATAAGAAATGTGAGTTGTGTGGTAAAAACTTCAAAACGAAACGGTCTAGAGAGATCCATTTTAAGAAATATCACGATGCGAGCGTTGGCAGTTTTTCATGTGATATATGTCACAGCCGATTCAAAGCTAAGAACCGTTTGAATACACATATGAAGATACACAGAGAACGGTTTCACTGCAGAAGTTGTGATTTCGTTACGAACAGAGAGTGCGGATTGAGATTGCACTACGAATACCATCAAGGAAAGAAGTATATTTGTGAGTATTGTAAGAAAGATTTCGCTAAAGTCTCCAGTTACATGTCACACGTGAGACTTATCCACGCTTCGTTGCTTCCTTGGTGTGAACTATGTGGTGAATCGTTCATCGGTGAAAAAGGCGTTCAGGCTCATAAGAAAAGAGCACATAAAGACATCGAAGAGCCATCGTACACATGTGACGAATGTAATATTAGTTTTATGAACGATACAGCGTTGGAGAAACATAAGAGTTTCAATCGGTGCAATTTGTCTAATTGTGTGCAGTGCGGTGATGCGTTTGCAAGTTTGCAATTGCTTAAGTATCATTTGGTGCAGCGTCATGGTGCGAATGGACAGACAGTGACAACGGATTGTAGTGATTGCGGTGTGAGTTTCCACAGTAATGCCGCGTTCCAGAGGCATTTTAAGGCTTGCGGGTCGAGCGCTGTGTGTGTCCAGTGCGGGGAAGATTTCAACGATGAGAAGGCGTTGAACGATCATGAAGCTAAAGAGCATACCGCTTTGAATTTCTTCAAATGTGAGGAGGTGAGGTTTCGATTTACTTATTGATTTTTATTTATTTATTATGTATTTAATTCATGTACACTTCAAATACAAACAAAGGACATTTAGAATTAGGAAATTTATTACAAGTTTGCTACTTATTTCTATAGAAATTTCTTAAAGTCGACCCGCGATAGGAAGTTAAAACAAAAAGGCAGTTAGCATATACTTTTAAACAACAATTATTATTATACCATACATACATACATAAATCAAATATTATAATTTTATATAAGGTGGAATCAAATCAACTGCAAATATTTAAAGGGTATATTCAGACCACTATACTGAACAACTTTTCCAAATAAATTTCGAAATACAAAAAATAAAAACTTTGACCTCCCATACAAATTGAGAATTAGCTGATCTGGTTAAGTATGGAGAGAGAGAAAAATAATTTCATATTTTGACATAAGTTTATTTGGAAAATTTGTTCAGTATAGTGCTCTGAATCTACCCTTAAAATATTTGCAGTTGATTTGAGTCCACCTTATATTCTTGAACACAGTAGTAGCTTTATATCTGACTAGCTGTTCCCAGCGGTTTCACTTGCCATTAGTGTGTATGTACTATAGCTTATAACCTTCCCCAAAAATCCGGCTTTCATATTCATTTATTTCGCGTAGGTGTCATGGTCAGGCTTTCGTATACAAAAAGAATTTTGCAAATCCGACCAGTAGTTTTCAAGTTATAAGAAGAAGTTCAGCTTTATTAGTATTAGATGCGTGTGCACCTTAAGTTTGGAGATTTTATACATTGTGTAATCTATTTTAAACGCGTTGACTGAAGGTGACATTGCAGGCTTGAATCACCTGATTGTCTGATAATAAAGATGATTCCGTGCTTCGGAAGGCACGTTAAGCCGTTGGTCCCGGTTGCCATCTGGTGCCATCAAAGGCCGAGAGGAGGTTCTGAAGAACTCCACCAGAATGTACATGGTCGATTGACCGTGACACGAAATGATGGTGAATTTATAATGAGGTAAATAAATATGTTTCATTGTGCAGTGTTCTCGAACATTCACCAATGCGTATTACTTCCGCGATCACTGCGCGCGCGGTCACGAACGAGCGAGAAGAACTCATGGCCCCCAAGACGTGAGTATATTCATGTTATTTGACGACCTCCGCGGCGTAATTGTTAACATGCCTCAGCTCCGGTAGGTCGACCGCCTATCTCGATTCCCTCCTCTCGTAATGGCTACTTGTATCGCTATCGCCACATTTCGCTCCGCCCAACACACAAAACGCTTTAAAAAAAATTTTTTTGTTTACATTGTCGATGCGTTGTCACTAATAAAAAAAAAAACTTTTGAAGCGTTTTGTGTGTTGGGCGGAGCGAAATGTGGCAAAAGCGATACAAGTAGCCATTGCGAGAGGAGAGAATCGAGATAGGCGGTCGACCTACGGGTTCGATCCCCGGTCAGGTCATGATGGAAAATGATCTGAGAATTAAAAAAATCGCATCAAAATCCGTTGCTTAGTTTTAAAGATTTAAGCATACATACATAGGGATATAGAGACAGAGAAAGCGACTTTGTTGTATACTATGTAGTGATAGTGATTCTGAGCGAAGTGAGGGTAGTTTATTATTATTATTTTCTAAAAGATTTAAATATCTAAGTCATATGCGAAATTATGGGAATATTTATAATTTCGTCATTAGAAAGACAAAGACAAGCAACAGCCTCGTAAAAGGGGTCGTAAAGTGGACCCCTCAGCGGAAACCACCCTCCGCAAATGGAGGGTGGTGGCCGGCGAGAGGCGGCTGGCGATTGAGAAGCTGTCTTTAGACATACTTATTTGATGACTTACTTGAATTGATTCGCGTTTATTATGTTAAAAGAATCAAATAACTAGCATACGGAGAGATTTTAACATGTATAGACAATACTGAGCGAAGTGAGGGTAGTACTAAACTAAGGGTTAGAACTAAGTAAGTAAGGGTTGGAACTAAGTAATGAATGTGAGCGAATCAGACAACGAAGTAGAATTATTTTATCTTTAGAAAGAGATTTTAGGGAGTGATTCAAATAGGTGAAGACTATTGAGCGAAGTGAGGGTAGTTTGGAACTAATTAACGTGGGCGAATCAGACAACGAAGTAGAATTGTTTTGTCTTTAGAAAGACAAAGACAAACAACAGCCCCGTAAAAGGGGTCGCAAAGTGGACCCCTCAGCGGAAACCACCCTCCGCAAATGGAGGGTGGTGGCCGGCGAGAGGCGGCTGGTGATGGAGAAGCTGTCGGCGGACGGGCGCGTCGTCACGGAGCGCCGCGTGCGGGACGCCGTGTGCGAGGTCTGCGGGAAGGCGTTCGCGGTGAGTGCATTTTTTGACCCACTTACCAAAAAGGAGGAGGTTCTCAATTAGTCAATTAGTCTTATTATAGTAATTAGTGAATTTACTTTGTGAAACAGCCTATTATGTGATGATTTCTCTAATGACAAGCAAGCTTAGCCGTAAAAGCGTAACAAACAGACAGATCAGCTTTTATAATATTAATATGAATGTGTTAAGATGTGAATCCCATGTTTCATGGACTTTTGTTGCTGAATGTTTATTAAGACGATACCTCGGTGAACACTAGCGCCACCGTCATTTAAAAATCATTATTCACTGTAAACACAAGTTATTAAAAATGCGTATTATGTAATTATGGTTCCGGATCTGAAGTTAATTTTGAACATATTAAATTATAGTTCTTTATAGTATTAAATTGCAATAGTGCTTAAAACGGCCACTTTTAGTAGTTTTGCAATTTATAACTATAGCAAACTACAATTAAATAATTTAATATGTTTAAAATTAACTTCAGATTCAGAACCTTAATTACATAACAGGGAGTTTTGATAACTTGTGTTTTCAGTGAATGATAAATCATCATTTAATAAATGACGGTGGCGCTAGTGTTCACCGAGGTCGCTGACATCATTTTCGGCGTCAACAGGATGCTTTTTACCCGACTACGGCGAAGCCAAAAGGAAGGGTAATGATTTTGGCAGTCTATGTATGTATGTATGTAAGTTTGTATGTATATACGTAAGTATGTATGTATGTTCCATAAAATTTTAATATTGCTTAATGCATTCGTATAGTGGTACATTTCACGCGGTTCAGTCATTTCCGTTGGGGAAACGGAAAAGTATTAAATAAAAATTAAGTTAACTATAACCTATGGTCGCACCCATTGTAAATGGATGATAGGAGCACCTTTAAACGAACATTGTTGGTATACACTATACAGTGGGTGCGACCACGGCTTTACAATGACCATTTGGTACCTATGCATTTCTGGATTTCTATCTCAATAATTTCCTTGTTTCATCCTTTTTAGACACCGCGTAGTCGGGTTACAGTTTTTAGCCCCCGACGCAAAAAGAGGGGTGTTATAAGTATGACGTGTCTGTCTGTCTCTGGCATCATAGCTCACAAACGGATGAAGCTATTTCAATTTAGTTTTTTTCGTATTAAAGATGACTTACTGGCGAGTGTTCCTAGACATGTTTGATGAAAATCGGTTGAGCCGTTTATAAGTTGTGGGGCTGAAAGTGGGGAAAAATAACCGAATGTCTGCAAATATACTTGAGTGGGGTCTCAAATGAAAGCGCATCACGTGCACATTACAAAATGTTTAATGAAAATCGGTTGAGCTGCTACAAAGCTCTGGGGGTGTAAGTGGGGAAAATACCTAATGTCTGCAAATAATATGTGGGGGGTAAATCAGTCGACCGTCACCACTAAAAAGAAAATGTGTCGTCGGTTTTTTTTAATTTAATGTTATTTAACTTATTTTTTAGGGTTACGTACAAAAATGTAAAAACGGAACACTCGTGCGTCTGTCTGTCCGTCTGTCCGTCTATCACAGCCAATTTTCTCCGAACCTGCTAGACCAAAACAAATGAAATTTTGTAGAATGGCGTAATCCTGTGACCCAAACACAGATGTGCAAAGTAAATAAATATTTTTATAAAATAAGTACCACTTTTGGGGGACAAATTAGGAATTAAAAAAAAAAGTTTAGCAAACCTTGCCGTGTAATATATTAAAAGAAAGGGTTCGTTATGAGGATTCAAATATATTTTTGTTATTATTGTCACATAAATAGTTATGATTTTATTCATAAAAGAAGACGAAAATTGACCATCCCCCCCCCCCCCCTCCCGCCTGATCTCCGAAACTACTGAGCATAAAATTTTGAAAAATATACTAAATATAGTTCAGCCTGTAGATTACAGGAAAACCTACAACAACTCTGTCAATTGACAATTAAGTGATAAATTCAATATAAAACGTTCACGGAAAATAGGTTTTTAGTACACTAAAACACCACTAGATGGCGATAGTAGTAGTTTGTTGACATACCACAATAAAAACTGACAATAGCATTGTACGGAACCCTCTCCACGCGAGTTCAACTCGCACTTGACCGGTTTTTTCGTACATCCAATGTACTTATGTGTTCACAGAACGTGTCTCTTCTAAAACTCCACCAGCGGCTGCACACGGGCGAGAAGTTGTTCACGTGTTCCTATTGCAATAAGAAATTCAACGTGTCCACTCTGCTGCGGGTGAGTTTTATTTATTTTTTGAACAGACTTCCAAAAAAAGAGGTTCTCGATTCGGTTGAATGTTTACTATATAATGTTTGTTACTTCATATCTCCATTATTTTGAGACCGAAAATACATATATTTAAAAAATTTGAAAAAATGAACAAAGCGAAGCGAGTACTGGCTTGTTGTTGGCGCCATTGTAAAATTTGACACGATGTTGTTTCCTCTCAAGTAAAAGTGAAAGGAAGAAAAGTACTGTACAAACCTAGCCTAACAAGTCCCGGTTGTTTCATTTCCGGCCTCTACAATAATGTATTTTTTTTTAAATTACAATCTTAGCCTAGGCCAGCAACGAGTCTATTAAAAGATTTTTTTTTTTAATAATGAAGCTATTTCCGAGCAAAGGAAGAAAATAATATTGTATGATTGTGTGTTGTGTTGTATGCAGAATCACATGCGCGTTCACACTGGCGAGCGGCCGTACCAGTGTTCGGAATGTCCGAAGGCTTTCAAGGAGTGGGCCGGGTACCGCCGGCACTTGCTGGTGAGTCACCGACGCAAAAAGAGGGGTGTTACAAGTTTGACCCTTTCGGCAACTGAGTTTCACAACCAGTTGTTAAAACGGCGGAATTTATATTCTCTCTTGGCAACTAGTTGCGAGGGAAGAATATTTTTTATTGATACTCTATCGATTCATATTCTATCGCAACTGGACTTTTCTTACGCTATCATATTGATGTGTCTGTCTGTGGCATTATAGCTCCCAAACGGATGAAGCGATTTTAATTTTTTATGGATTAAAGGTGACTTATGTGCGAGTGTTCTTAAATGTTTGATGAAAATCGGTTGAGCCGTTTATAAGTTGTGGGGGTGAAAGTGGGAAAGAACAACTAAATGTCTGCAAATATCGAGTGGAGTCTCAATTGAAAGCGTATCACGTGCACATTACAAAATAACATGTTCAATAAAAATAAGTCGAGCTGTGAAAAAAGCTTTGGTATACGTGGGAATAAAAATTAAGTTAAAAAACTATAACCCGACTACGTGGTGTCTAAAAAGGATGAAACAAGGAAATGATTGAGATAGAAATCCAGAAATGCATAGGTACCAAAATGGTCATGGTAAAGCCGTGGTCGCACCCATTATAAATAGATGATAAAACGAACATTGTTGGTATACACTATACAGCGGGTGCGACCACAGCTTAACCATGACCATTTTTGTACCTATGCATTTCTGGATTTCTATCTCAATCATTTCCTTGTTTCATCCTTTTCAGACACCACGTAGTCGGGTTATAGTTTTTTAACTTAATTTTTATTTAATACTTTTCCGTTTTCCGAACGGAAATGACTGGACCGCGTGAAATATACCTACCACTTTACGAATTAATTTTTAACATTTCTACCTATATTTTAACTTAAACAATATGAATTTTATACATATTTGTAATGTGCTCGCCAAGACCTTTCTTTTGATACGAATAACGTGTTGCCTATCTCAGTTTTATTTTTTTGGAGGTTAGAATCTGAGGTTTGAATTCCGCCAGTTAAAATTTTGATACAATTTATATAGCCTATGTTACACGCGCTATTTTTACGAATCATTTGACACCTCATTCATTGAAATCGGTCCAGTAGTTTAGGCGCTACGATGGAAAATACATACATACATACATAGACTGCCAAAATCATTACCCTTCCTTTTGGCTTCGCCGTAGTCGGGTAAAATGCCTAATGTCTGCAAATATATGTGGGGGGGGGGGGGGGAAATCAGTCCCTCACTACTGAAAAAAAAAAGTGTCGGGTTTTTTTTTTATATATTTTTTTTTTGTATTCCAGAGTCATACCGGGGTTCGTAAGCACGTGTGCGAGCTGTGCCAGAAATCGTTCCTTACCTCCACGTGTGTTAAAGTTCATATCCGCACTGTTCATATGAAAATACCCATGCCGCCGCGAGTGAGGAAACCCAGGCTGAAACACGAGTGAATGTTGTGATGATGATGACACAAATCAACTGCAAATATTTTAAGGGCAGATACAGACCACTATACTGAACAACTTTTTCAAATAAACTTATATCGAAATACGAAATTTTATTTTTCACTCTCCATACTAAACTAGCTATCAGCTGATTCTCAATTAGTATGGGAGGTCAAAAAATTTTTTTCGTATTTCGACATAAGTTTATTTGGGAAAGTTGTTAAGTTTAGTGGTCTGAATCTGCCCTGAAAATAATTGCAGTTGATTTAAATTCACCTTATATAATGAAAAGAATATTTATATAAATAGGGACAAATGTGACAGATCGTGTTAGCCAATAAAGAATAACACATAACCCCCAGACCCAGGTTAATCTGAAAAAGATTATTTTCAATTTTGACCTGACCGGGGATCGAACCAGAGACATCGAGAAAAGAACGAGTGAGTAAGGGAGATGTCGCCTTACATCATGTATTGCGATGTCTCGCTTACTCACTGGATTTTGCATGGTTTTAAGAGACCGTAGTAACCCCCCAGTTCTATGATAGGACTTATGGGATTTTTTCTCTCTGACTAATCCTATGATTGTAAATATAACTAGCAGAACTTTGTTTCATCAGGGCGTCGATTCTGCTAACGTTAAGACAAAATCGTATCAAAATAGTGTTTCAATAGTAGTGTTTTTTACACACTATTTACAAGAGTTATGACAGTATTATGTGATGTGAATGTAGTGTGTGGTGTGATCATCAAAAGTGATATAAAAAAAATATAAATTTCTTGTAACTAGTGTGTAAAAAAGCACTACCATTGAAACACTATTTTGACACGATTGTGATTTAACGTTAGCAGAATCGACACCCTGGTCTATTGAACGATAAAAAAAAAACTAATGGTTTTTTTTTTATTATGATGACGTGTGCCCGTTGACGGTAAGCCCGCGTTATATGTGAGTTCATAAGGTGGACACAAATATTTTAAGGGCAGTTTCAGACCGTTATTCTAAACAACTTTTCCATATTAACTTACTAGCTGTTCCCCGAGGCTTCGCCCCGCGTGGGAGTCGGTTATATCGCGCCCAAAAGTAGCCTATGTTTGACCTCAGGTCGTTAACTACATCCCCTCCAAATTTCATCACAATCGGTCCAGCAGTTTTGCCGTGAAGAGGTGACAGACAGACAGACAGACTTTCGCATTTATAATATTAGTATGGATTTGTATGGATAAGATTTTGTTAACTCCCCATACTAAATTAGATCCGATGATTTCACATACAAATTGAAAAAAAAAAAATTTTTTCGTATTTCGATATAAGTATATTTGGAAAAGTTCAGTATAACTGTGCTTTGAATCTGCCCTTAAAACATTTGCAGTTGATTTGTGTTCGCCTTATATACTATGTTCTTCGATAGTTTATTCATTGTGCGAATAATGTATTTATTGTCATATATATTATAATTTATGTGAAGTAAGAAAAAATTATGAGATTAAAAAATAAAACATTTACCTATGGTACCATGTTTTATTGTTTTTGAAAACTTTTTCGTATAGTTAGTTACCCGTAGTACCCTAAGGGCTAAAACCGAACCTTACTACTAGACTTCTATCTATATTGATAAAGTAAAGCTTAAGTTTGTTTGAAGCTTATAACTAGAACAACTGGTCGGATTTGAAAAATTCTTTCTGCATATGACAGCAAAACTTTTGTTTTAATAATGTTTTAATTTTTAATAACAACACTATTACTTGATGGCATGATGGTGGTATGGTTTGGGACCCACCCTACCACCAGGGGTAGGGCTAGTGGTATGGTGGGTCCGCAATGCTTGATTATTGGGGAAGGTTATAGGCTATCTATAGTACATACACACCAAGGGCGAGGGAAACCGCGGGTAACAGCTAGTCTTATAAACAAAATCAATTGCTGTTCGTCAGTTTTTCTAACACTCCGAAATGGCGGTACCGGTTTGGTTAATTTTAGTCTTAAAATATTTGTGGAAGTTCAGGGAAGGTCTAAACGGTGAGAAAAAGCGTTAAGGTAGTTAATTCACCGGGTCAGCTAGTCCATACTTCCATACTAATATTATAAATGCGAAAGTCTGTCTGTCTGTCACCTCTTCACGGCTAAACTGCTGGACCGATGGTGATGAAATTTGGTATGGATATAGTTATGCACTAGGAGTCAAACATAGCCTACTTTCGGGCGCGATATAACCGAGGCGCACGCGGGCGGAGCCGCGGGCAACAGCTAGTTATTAATAAAATAAATTATGATTAGGTATTATTCGTATACTAGCTACCGCCCGCATGCAATTCGGGAACAGTGTTTTTCCTGGGATGGAAGGTACCCTATGTCCTCAATACTCCTAGCTGAGTATGCAAAATTTTAGGAAGATTGGTTCAGTAGATAAGGCGAGAAGAGGAAACAAACAAATAAACTAATTTGCACATTGGAAATATGCAAATAAAATAAATAAACGATTAATTATCGAGAACGCGGGTCTATTGGAAAAAAATTCTATAGAAATAAGTAGCACCCTTGTCACAGAATTAGTAATAGTACTACCCTTGTACTAAATTTCCTAATTTTAAGTGTCCTATGTTTGTATTTGAGTGTACATTTATTATTTATTTATTCAACTTACAACTATCATCACGGGAAGATCCCAATACAATAGCTGCGATACAAAAATATAAAAACAACTAGCTGTTCCCCGAGGCTTCGCCCCGCGTGGGACTCGGTTATATCGCGCCCAAATTAGCCTATGTTTGACCTCGGGTTGTTAACTACATCCCTACCAAATTTCATCACAATCGGTCCAGCAGTTTAGCAGTGAAGAGGTGACAGACAGACAGACAGAATTTCGCATTTATAATATTAGTATGGATTTATTCAACTCACAACTATCATCACAGGAAGATCCCAATACAATAGCTGCGATACAAAAATATATAAAAACAATAAAACAAATATAGAATTACATTACTGTCTTTAGCAAATAATGTACAATGCTACCTTTGTGAATTCACTCATATAACAGGAGAACAGGAGGATCGAATCGATTCATATTACGAATTCCTTAGCAATTACTCTATTTTTTGTAAACTGGCCAACCAAACTTTGCAATTCCTCTTCAAAAGAATCGAAAGAAATAGGAATTGCTAAGGTATTCGTAATATGAATTCGATTCGATGAAATGCTAAAGTGGCGTTTTTAGACCCGCAGGGGAACAAGTCTACATCGTTCGCCATGAGGTACATGAATTAAATAAATAAAACACGAGCATTATTATATTCGTATATTATCGTGACTCTTTATAGCGGCGGCTCCTGTCGCGAGGCGGCATCGGCAACTTCATGTGTACAGTCTTGATGTGCATCTTAGCGGCGGTCGACGTCTGAAACGACTTGTCGCACAACTGGCACACGTGCTTGCGAAGACCCGAGTGGATCTGTTAAATTAAAACACATTTCAACTATGTTTTGTCTCTTTCTTTCACAGACGATATCAATAAGGGTGAAAGGGACAAAACATATTTTAGTAGTCATGTTAATACTATTATCTATTCTGTGGCTCCGTTAATAATAAGAGATGAAGCAACTGAGTGAAACGATCACAGAATAGAATATCTTTAGATAAAATCATCGTCATCATCATTTCGTGTAGGTGTCACGGTTAATAAACCATGCATACCTAGGTGTTAAAGTTCTTCGGAACCGCCTTTTGGTCTCTGACTTGGTTCCTTTAACGTCTACCAGATGGCAGCCGGGACCAACGGCTTAACATGCCTTCCGAAGCACGGAATCATCTTTTTATTATCAGACAATCAGATGATTGAAGCCTGCAATTTCCTAACCAAACTAGATCGAATTAAGAAACCTCCATTTTTGAAGTCGGTTAACAAAATTATGCATCTCGTGGGAATCAAACCCACGACCCCCGGGTCTATAGGCAAAACGCCTTAACCACGGGACTATGGAAACAGTCGCTGTGGCCGAAGGTCTGGAAAGATAAATATCAAGTCCTGAAAAAAGTGTTTTTTTTTTTCCTATTATTATTATTCAGAACCACCACAATAATGTTGGTGCCTTTTTCTACTTTATTCTCATACACGCCAGTTCTCACTTTTGCTTTTTCTCGTACTTTCATTTCGCACACTACTTATCCATTCTATTCAATCATGCATTCCTTATCACGGGTGGGACTCCCGTCTAACATACTAAGCTATTACTAACTATTTTCTAATAATATTCTTTCAAATTTTTAGGGTAAATGATTTTTACAATTTTGGTACTTTATTTGTTTTAATTTAACTTTTCTATTAATCACCGTTTTGACATTTGGTTATTTCCTACAGAAAAAAAGTGGTTGAAAATGGCTAAAAATAGGAAACATACCAGGTAATGCCTGGTGTACGCCTGGTATGTCTTGAACGCTTTTGGACACTCTGGACACTTGTACGGTCGCTCGCCGGTGTGGACACGCTCGTGCATCTGCGACATGACTTGTGTTACTAGCAGTCCACCCCGGCTTCGCCCGTGGTACATTCATAGATGTCAAAAAGGGGGAATGCACTCTTCGCGCTCTACCTCAAAAACAGTTGATCGTATGAAAAAAAGGTTAAAACAATTTTATACTCTACGACTTTTATAATCACATTTAAGCAATAGAAAGCGAGATATTCGCGAAAAACCGATTTTTATGACATTTGACCTTCAATATCTTAAGACGCGGACACGATAGCGTTTGTGACTTTTGAGAGAACATTTAGAACGACAAAACAAAGGTTTATACCAATTTACAGCTTATTATCAAACCCCTAAAATGACTGGACTATAAATGCGAAAGTGAGTTTGTATATTGTAACCAATCTTCCTGAAATTTCGCATGTACATATCAAGGAGTATTAAGAAGGACATAAGGTACCTTTCATCTCGGGAATAAGAACTGTTCCCGAGGGAAATTGGGTATGCTAAATTTTTTTAACACACTAAAATACGAAAACCATTTCGAGATATTTTGATTTCATACCATATTTTTGTATTTTCGACAAGAAAAGTACATTGATTGCGGTAAAATATTCAAAAATGCCGTGGAAGTTGTAACATTCATTCGACACCTAAATGACGTCATTACGCAAATAAAGCTGCGTCTACGCTTTAATTTGTATCCTAAGTGTGGGCGTGTCCACACTTCGGATTCCGACTAGGATTACGACCGTAAAAACGCACAAATAAAAATAAAACCCTATGATCTTTCAATGTCATGGTTTAAAGAGACTATAGTAACCCCCCTGGTGGCCTACTACCATCTATCCAGTTGTCTATCCAGTGAGTAAGCGAGATGTCGCCTTACATGATGTATTGCGCTGTCTCGCTTACTCACTGGATCTTGCATTGTTTTAAAAGACGGTAATAACCCAGGGGGTTACTACCGTAGGTGAAGGTAGTAGGCCACCAAGGGGTGTCTTACTAACTTAGAACGATTGAGTAAGGGAGATGTCGCCTTATATCATGTATTGCGCTGTCTCGCTTACTCACTCGTCCTTGCATGGTTTTAAGAGATGGTATTAAGCCACCTGACTCTGACTATAGACTTACTTGACTGGGATAGATTACTGACTTGACGTTTTTGACTTGATTAAAGTAGGACTGAAAAAGATTAAAATTTCAAGAATGGCCTTAATGGACTTGTTTCCAGGGCCGTAAAATTATTGTAAAATAAGAGGCACGTTCGTTTTTATTGTGACCACACTGTGGCACTATACTATATAATGTTAACATCGTCTAGTAAAATGACGTCATGAACTATAAAACTTTAAAAATTCATATAAAATTAATAATAATAATTTAAGCGAAGAAAATCAAATTAGTTTCTTAAAATAGTCTAAATTTTCAGTTAAAAATATAAAAAAAAATCATTTTTTTTAACTTAGCATACCCAATTGATGAGGGTGAAGCCGCGGGCGAAAGCTTGTAGATTATAGAGGAAAGATTTTTTTTATTTGTGTGTATGTTTGTAATGAATAAACTTAGATACTATTGTGCCGATTTAAAAAAATCTTTCACCATTCGAAAGCTACATTCACCCTGAGTGACATAGGCTATGTTTGTACCACGGGCGAAGCCGGGCTGGACTGCTACTTAGTAAGAAAAATAAATAAATCTTTTTTGGGGTAAGGGATAAATGTTTTCGAGTGTTACCTCTGCCCCTAATATGAGGTTTTCTAAACGCAGACACTAGCGACTGCGTTAGGATTTTGTATGGAATTTATTAGTTGCCTTACTATCCGCCAGAGGCGCTGTACAGGTTTGTCATACAAAATCGCTAACGCAGTCGCTGGCGTCTGCGTTTACATTTGCGTCTAGCACTGCACAGAACAGGATAAGTGGTTAAGTTTTTGGAGGGAAAGTAAACTGTCGCTATGTCCGCGCTGTATTTAATTTCCAAAACTTAGGTTTTATCGAGTATTTGTGCTTAATATTGTTGGATTATTATTCGCAGTGTTCGTGAACAAGCGTGAGTATTGGGAAGTGGTACAGTGTCGATTACGTGACTTTTATCTTTGTCACCTAAATCTCCAAGTTATAGCAAAGTGAAATTTTTCCACCGCTTCACTTAGCCATCTGACGCTGACGCACTTGACTAGACTAGACTACTGACTTGACTTTTTGACCTGACTAAAGTGGGACTGAAGAAGATTAATAAAATGAAGAAATGCCTTAAAGGACTCGTTTCCATGGCCGTAAAAAGTATTTAAAAAAAAGTGGTTACCTGTAACTGCGCCCTCTGCTTGAACCCCTTGTTGCATTGTGGGCACGAGAACTTATTCTCAGCGGAGTGGAATCTCTGATGGATCTTTAGTTCGGTCGTGCTCTGCGAAAGGTCGTAATGACTTGTTAGTGTCTTTGAGGCCAGAGTCAACAATGCGGCCGTGACACACCTAGTTGCAGGCGTCTATGGGCTAAGTGGCCGCTTACCATCAGTAAGTATGCCTGTGTGCCTAATTGTAAAATAGTAAGTATCCCATAACAAGTGGCCTAAGGTCTTATGGTCCTAGGCTCTATTTACACCGTATAAATAAATAAATAAATATATAAGGACAAATCACACAGATTGAGCTAGCCCCAAAGTAAGTTCAAGACTTGTGTTATGGGATACTAACTCAACGATACTATATTTTATAACAAATACATATATAGATAAACATCCAAGACCGAGGTCAATCAGAAAAAGATCATTTTTCATCTTGACCTGACCGGGGATCGAACCCGGGACCTCCTGAGTAGCGGTCAGGCATGTTAACCATTACGCCACGGAGGTTGTCGAAATACGACGTATGGGATAAAGACGTGATTATAAGAATGAACGAATTATCATGATGAAATATGAGGACCGAGGGCGCAATCGGAATGACTCTAAGAAAGAGAAGAAGTTTCTAGCGCCATTGCCGCGCCATCTACAAACACCCATAACTCGTTTCCAGCGCCATCTTTGAACTACCCAAAACATATTTCCAGTGCCGTCTATGATCGCTCACCCGGAGCTTGTTTCCAGCGCCATCTATGAGCACTCACCCGGAGCTTGTTTCCAGCGCCATCTATGAGCACTCACCCGGAGCTTGTTTCCAGCGCCATCTATGAGCACTCACCCGGAGCTTGTTTCCAGCGCCATCTATGAGCACTCACCCGGAGCTTGTTTCCAGCGCCATCTATGAGCACTCACCCGGAGCTTGTTTCCAACGCCATCTATGAGCACTCACCCGGAGCTTGTTTCCAGCGCCATCTATGAGCACACACCCGGAACTTGTTGCCAGCGCCATCTATGAGCACTCACCCGGAACTTCTTCCCGCAAACTTCGCACATCGCCCTCATGTCGGCGTCGTCCCGCGACAGTCGCCCCCCCTCCGCCGTCAGCCGCTCCACCACCAGCCCTCGTTCGCCAACTACCCTCCATTTGCGGATCGTGGAATGCATACGAGGATACTTCTTGTGTTGGCTCTGCAGAATAGAATACTTTTCGTATGACGCAATTTAGTTTTTGAAACTATTTCTGATAATTTGACATTATACATTATCGTACTAATATTATAAATGCGAAAGTGAGGTTCGTTTGGTTGTTACGCTTTTAAGCCCTGTCTACTGCACCAATCTCTACTCTCACGGGTCTACTGGAAGAGATTTTTATTGATATATCGCATGGGCATAAATACCTTCCTCTTGAATCACTGTATCTATCAAAAAAACCGCATCAAAATCCGTCGCGTAGTTTTAAAGAACATAGGGACAGTGTAAGCTACTTTGTTTTATACTATGTAGTGAAGTAGTCATAGTGTCTAATACTCTATCCTATATTCGTATTTTTGTGTACATAAACAAAAAAAAATATGACTGTTGACTATACAGAACAATTCTATTGCGATAGAGAAGCCTACATTTATATTTACATATCCCCCCCCCCCTTGGTTGGAAGCGGCCTGCATCCAGCGTCTGCCTGCGACCTTCTTTAGGTTATATAACTGACCTGAGAGAAAGAAAGAAATAAATACAATGAAGTAGACCCCCCCCCCCCACCTGTTGACATTTGATGACGTCACCGTGTCCCAGCGGGCGGCGTCCGCGCGGGCGGCGCGCTCCGCTGTGCACGAGCGAGTAGTGCCGCTTGAAGTACGACGAGCTGGTGAACTGTTTGCCGCACTGTACCAAATAAATATATAAATATATAGGAACAAATCACACAGTGCAGCCTAGTATGAGTTTTTCTTCGCTAGCGTCTGCGTTAGCGATTTTATACGGCAGAGCTGTAAAGCGCCGCTGGCGGATAGTAAGGCAACTAAAAAAATCCATACGAAATCCTAACGCAGTCGCTAGCGTCTGCGTTAATAAAAACTCATACTAGGGGCACAGATTGAGTTAGCCCCAAAGTAAGTTCGAGACTTGCGTTATGGGATTGTGTTATGGGATACTAACTCAACGATACTATATTTTATAACAAATACATATAAACATCCAAGACCCAGGCCAATCAGAAAAAGATCATTTTTCATCTTGACCTGACCGGGGATCGAACCCGGGACCTCCTGAGTAGCGGTCAGGCATGTTAACCATTACGCCACGGAGGTCGTCAAATCATCACCATCATTTCGTGTAGGGTACACAGTCAATCGACTATGCACACCCTGGTGTAGGAGTTATTCGGAACCGCTTTTCTTGTCTATTTCTAGAGGGCAGCCGGGACCAACGGCTTGACTTGCTGTGGCAGCCTGAAAAAACTGACAGTGTTGGCTACTAACACACCCGGGTCATGTTCCTGTGGGTCTAGTTTCCCTGTAATTAAAAAGGGTTACGGAGGTCAGATGGTAGTCGCTCGTAATAACGTTGTAATAACCGTTGGTATAATAGTTCCGCCAAATCAGGATCTTGATTAAAAGCGTATACGCTTTTGATCAAGATATACCCTGGGTACCCTAGTATACCCTGGGCTCTGGAGCGTAAGCTGAAAATGCAACCGAAGAAGAAATACTAAGTGGGATTTAGGTAATAAACTTAAAATTAACAAAATGATAAACTACCCACACTCACCTCCTCACATTTAAACATGTCGTGTTTCAACCTCATATGATCAACCAAAAGTTGTTCACTAACAAAGTGCTCGCCGCACTGCGCGCACGCATCGTTAGCACCACAGACATGGCGTACGAGTGCTTCTTCGTTGTAAAATCTGAATTTGCACCGATCGCAGTCGTAATTCTCCGGTATAACGTTGGAGAAATGTCGGTGAACTAGATGGTATTTGAGTAGATGATCACTGGTAAATGAATCGCCGCACTGAGCGCAACTTCGGAGGTCACAGCCTGTGAATTTGTGGCAAGTGGATTGTTTTTTTAAGTGACAGCTTAAGGCACACATTAGATGCTCATGCGTGCATGATGGTTTTCCATCAAACAAAGGGATGGTACTCGAAAGGTGAATTGAATCGACTGATTTCCAAACAAATCATTATATTTTTTTTAATTTCTATCAAGCATTTTGCGATGATTTGTTTGGAAATCAGTTGATTTAATTGCTCCATCGTAAATCATCGCAAAATTCTTGATTTAAATTAAAAAAATTAGGATTTGTTATTTGAAAATCAGTTGATTCAATTCACCTTTCGAGTACCATCCCTTTGTTTGATGGAAAACCATCATGCACGCATGAGCGTCTAGGGTGCGCCTAACACTTTCGCGGACAGCAAACGAGATAACAATCAGTAAATGGTTATCTACGTCGAGAGACGTTACTGTCATCGAAAGTTTTAAGGGGCTAACACCAGCCAACTAGCGCTACCAATCATTTTATTTCTTTTCAATTCAATTCAATTTACAGTTATACATGCATCCAGCTTGGGCATAGCAACATTAAGCACTGTCTATTTTATTTTACTGAAAGAAGGTGAAATTGAAAAAATCTAAGGCAGCACATACATTTTTGGTATCACTTTTCATTATTTTATTCTCAACTAGCAACCCGCCCCGGCTTCGCATGGGCATAAAAACCTTCCGCTTGAATCACTATCTATTTAAAAAAAACCGCATCAAAATCCGTTGCGTAGTTTTAAAGATTTAAGCATACATAGGGATATAGGGACAGAGAAAGCGACTTTGTTTTATACTATGTAGTTATGACACAAAAACATTTATATGTTTTTGTATTTGATTAATTCAGAAAAAAAACAGTTTAGGCAGATATGAGAATAATCTCATATATGCCAAAACTGTTTTTTTTCTGAATTAATCAAAGGAAAAATAATGGAAAGTAATACTAAAAATCTTAGAAGTTATTTGCTAGAGAAGTGCTGTTTTAGATTTTGTCAATTTGACCTGATTTTAGAGTGAAAGAAATAAAATGTTTGGTGGCGCTAGTGGGCTGATGTAAGCCCCTTAACATCAAGTTTAGTTTCTATAATTCCTAAATATACCATTGATTCCCAAAGCACAGTCTAGACTAGTTTAGGAATTAATGTGTACAACTTTTTAGTTAAGTACTATTGTACTACCCACATTTTTTTTTTCGTTTGCTCGACTTTACTCCTACTTCGATGGCGGGTAGCTAAGTGATACCATCACAATATTTTGTACAGAAAATCTGTAATCACTACATAGTATTAAGCGAATTCGCTTTTTGTGTCGCTATGTCCCTTTGTATGCTTAAATCTTTAAAACTACGCAACGGATTTTTATGCGGTTTTTTTAATAAATAGAGTGATTCAAGAGGAAGGTTTTTATGCCCATGCGAAGCCAAGGCGGGTCGCTAGTAATATTATAAAGAGGAAAGATTTGATTGTTTGTTTGTATCGAATAGGCTTCAAAACTACTGGGCCGATTTAAAAAATTAATTTACTGCTGGAAAGCCACACTATCCCCGAGTGACACAGGCTATGTATGTACCACGGGCGAAGCCGGGGTGGATCTTTTTAATATATGCTATATGACCCTAGGCTCTAAAACCCTAATCGTCGACAGATTAAATTATCAATTTATAAAATTCATGTACCATATGACACAAAAAATCATTAAGACAACAAAATAAATAAAATAAAAACACAAGTTATCAAAAATCCGTGTTATGTAATTAAGGTTCTGGATCTGAAGTTAATTTTAAACATATTAAATTGTTAAAATATAGTTTCCTATAAGTATTTACAAATTGCATTATTGCTTTGAACAGCCACTTTTAGCAGTGTTGACGGATTTTTGATAACTTGTGTTTTCAGTGAATAATGATTTTTAAATGATGGTGGCGCTAGTGTTCACCAAGGCCTCGTCTTAAGTGAAGCGTAAGCGAAAGATGCAACTAGGAAACACACACGCTCGAATGAAGATAACCTTACCATTAACAGCACCATGTCTTTCCAACGCAGCATCGTCCTTAAACCTCTTATCGCACTTCTCACACGCCTTCGGAAATTCCTCAGCCATATTATGAGTAAGCTTCTTATGATTATCTACCCCTTTCACACTGACAAAGAACTCCCCACAAAGATCGCACCAAGACAATTCAGACGCGTGTTTCAATTTCACATGCGAGAAGTAACTCGTGTCCTGAGTCAACTGTTTCCCACAATATTCACACGGAAACCGTTTCCCTTCGTGAAAACGTTGGTGTTTACGCAACATAGGGCGCTGTTTCGTTCTAAAACTACACGCCTTACAAGTGAAAACTGAACTGTGAGTGGTCATATGAGAGCGCAGTGTTCTCTTGCTTCTGAAAACACAAGAACACATATCGCAAATGAAACAACCAGGTATTATAACGTGATAGTTCTTTTTGTGTCTCTCCAAAGCGCTCCACGCGTCGAAATGCTTCCCGCACCGATCACAGTTATAACCGCTCGATACCGCTTCGTTTCTCTTCTCTTCCACTTCTCTCATCTGTTCAGCGTGTGTGAGGAACGTGATATCGAAACCGGCGGATTTGGCGTAATCCTTAACTATTTGTTTATGTGACTTCGGAGCTTTTTTTTTACTTTTCCTAACATACTTTTGAACTTTACGTTTGATTACTTTACGTTGAGTTTCATTTGTCAATTTACTTTTTTTATTGCTCGATACATTGCCAAAATCGTCAACGAACACTTCGCAAAGATTCAGTTTAAGGTCAACATTCTCATCTTCATATTTCGTTTCAAAATCAACATCTTCTACGTCATTGTCACTCAATTTCTCTTCCTTGGCTATGTTTAAATCAATATTTGCAGTTAAATCTACAAAATCATCTGTTTCTTGTTTCAATGTGTCCGTTGAGGCTTGTATCTCTATAATCACGGTTTTGGTCCGAACATACTGCGGTTTCAATTCTGAACAACTTGAGGCCAATGAACTTGAGTATTCTTTCGTTATCTAAAAAAATCATGACTAGTTACCGTGAGGATTCTTAATCTATTTAGCTTCACTATCACTACATAGTATAAAACAAAGTCGCTTTCTCTGTCCCTATGTCCCTTTGTATGCATAAATCTTTAAAACTACGCAACGGATTTTGACGCGGTTTTTTAATAGATGGAGTGATTCAAGAGGAAGATTTTTATGCCCATGCGAAGCCGGGGCGAGTCGCTAGTCTTATATATAAAAATCAATTGCTGTTCGTTAGTCTTACTAAAACTTGAGAATGACTGGTCCGGTTTGGTTAATTTTGGTCGTGATATATTTATACAGTTTCAGGGAATGTTAAACGGAATAAACGGTGAGAAAAGTGAGTTCAGGCGGTACGGAGTTCGCGGGTCAGCTAGTAATCCATACTAATATTATAAATGCGAAAGTCTGTCTGTCTGTCTGTCTGTCACCTCTTCACGGCTAAACTGCTGGACCGATTGTGATGAAATTTGGTAGGGATGTAGTTTACGACCTGAGGTCAAACATAGGCTACTTTTGGTCGCGATATAACCGAGTCCCACGCGGGGCGAAGCCGCGGGGATCAGCTAGTAAATAAATAAATAGTTAAGAACAAACCAACTCACTTTCACATTTATAATTAACACTAGCTGTTCTCCGCGGTTTCACTCGCCCTTGGTGTGTATGTACTATAGCCTATAACCTTCCCCAAGAATCAAGCTATCATATGCAGAAAGAATTTTTCAAATTCAACCAGTAGTTCCCAAGTTATAAGCGTTCAAACAAACAAACTCTTCAGCTTTTTAATATTAGTGTAGATTATAAATGCGAAAGTGAGAGTTGGTTTGTTTGTTTGTCACGCTTTCACACCCTATCTACTTCACCAATGTTTTGCATACGCATAGATGAAAGTATTGAGGAGGACATACGATTTACTTAGAAGGATGACCTTTCATCGAGAAAAAAAGCACTGTTCCCGTGGGAAACTCACGCTAAACACGAAAGCTAGTTTCAAATAAAATTGCACAACTCACCACTTTTCCCTCCGATTGGGCCAGGTGCAACAATTCCAGCGCCTTGAGACACCTAGACCTGAACTCTCCAAACTTGTGGAGAGTCCGATAGCAGAACGAGCAGATGTGCCCCGACAGCCCGTCTGCTGGCATCAACTACATACAATAAAGAAGTGGTTATTTATAATTTTGGGCAAAATTGAAGGTAAACTCGCCAGGAGAAAGCCTCCAGCCAGATAGGTGGACAGAGTGAAAAGAGCACCTGGGGGCAGCATCTACAGAGCGGTCCATAGCACCGGTGATCGCATAACTTGAAAGCACATATGTGGTCACAATCCTCAGCAGTGAGGGACCAATGAAGAAGATATTTTTTTATATTCTTGATAACACACACACACACTAGCAGCATATGAAGGTGATGCGTGTGCATCTTAAGTTTGAAGATTATATTTATTGTCCAATCTATTCTTAAACGCGTTGACTGAAGGTGCAGTGATGCCAAATTCAGGGAGCCAGTTCCAATTCATGACCACACAAAAAAAAAAATATGTTTTATTGTATTTGGTTTAGTCATGGTGTGACATTATTAATGGTTAATTGATTTTTTAATTCGGAAAGCTCTAAGGCCTTGCCGGCCGTACGTGTTCGTAATGAAAGCGCGCGTCAAGCGACGACGAGTCTGGCTTAGTTTGGATTGATCGCCATTAGTGGCATTTTTATTTTGAGAGCCCCCGTTTTTCGCAAGGTACTTTAAGCCTTTGGTGATGTTATCGCTAGGAACAGTCGTTAGACTATGTCAGATTCCTTTAGGCAGCCTGAAAAATCCGTCAGTGTTGGCCACTCAAACACCCGCAGCGAACCTTGGGCTCTGAAGCGTAAGCTGAAGATAAAACCAAGAAATACGCTCGAACGAAATAGACCTTGACAAAACTTACTTACATACAAATAATCACGTCTTTATCCCATACGGGGTAGACAGAGCCTAGGGATATAAGACCTTAGACTTAAAACTTTTAGAATTATACGGGAAACAGCCCTAAAAATGTATCAACGTACCGACATTCCCAGAAGACTTTCATAAGCCCGGGCAGTGCTGAATTCATGGATATATGTAAACTTTCCGTCCACTGCGAGACAGCCTCGACACACTAGATCTTGTTGCATGTTGAAAATTGTTAATATTCATTCAGACATTAAAATAAAATTCAATATTAATATTTGTGGTTTTATCGCAACCAAAATAAATAAAAACAATCAATACTAGAATGACGTTTAAGTGACAAATTTGACATACAAGTTTTTTAATATTCTTAGTTGTAAGGCCCTGAATACAAGTCTTTTAGGCTGTCCGCGCAGTTGGTCAGCCACGTCGTCAGCGGAGAGGATTTATCTGTTTTAGTGGGTACATACTATAAAGCATATAACCCCTAAAATCGAGGCTAATTATAAGCAGAAAAATCTTTTTAATCAGACCTAGTTCTCAGTTGTCATGCGACTATGCACATTGCACACCCTTGTGTTAAAGGTTCTAAGGAATCACCTCTCGGCCTCTGACGTGGTTCCGTTAATGACTGCCAGATGGCAACCGGAACCAACAGGTGCCTTACTACTAAGTTCCAGTGAGTAAATGAGATGCCGCCTTACATCATGTATTGCGCTCTCGGTTACTCACTGGAACTTGCATGATTTTTAGAGATGATAGTAGGCCACCAGCTTCTGAAGCACTAAATCATCTTTGACAATCAGGTGATTCAAGCCTGCAATGTCCTTAAACAACTGGTGCCTACCACAATCTCTAAAAACCATGAAAACTCCAGTGAGTAAGGGAAATGTCGCCTTACATCATGTATTGGCTGTCTCGCTTACTCACTGGATCTTGCCTGGTTTTAAGAGACGGTAGTATCTAACCCCCCTGAAGTACGTTTCCAATGGGAATCGAACCCATCACTGGACCACAGAGGCAGACTCATCCGCTAAAGCAACAATTTCCAGGCAACCTTAAAAAAAAAACGGTTTTTGGCGGCAATCACTTTATTTCTTTATTTCATCACAATTAATCAAGTATCCTCATGTTTTCGTGTCCGCCGGTTCCTCTTCGGCCAGGGTTGCTGTAAGTGAGCAGTGCGGAGATGCCACTTGACGCTGGTGGACAGCTGGAACGCCTTGCCGCATTCCGAACAAACGTGCTTACGCTCGCCCGTGTGCACCTGTTGTTCGTAAAAAAAAAAATTAAGGACAAGTTTTTTATATGCATAAAAACTTAATTAATGTTATTTTGAATACTGAAGTTTTTTTTTATGTGGGTATAATCTACAATATGGCAATCAAACATATAGCTTATTTTTGCCAGTATCAAGTTTTAGATAAATGTTCTTCATTTTGTCGAGTCACAGTCAAGTCAAGTCATGTCTAGTCAAGTTAGTCAGGGGCTAAGTGAATCGGTGGAAGTTTCACTTAGCTTTATCTTGGGAGATTTTGGTGGAAAGAATTAAAGTCACTTATACGACATTGTACCACTTCCCAACACACGCTTGTTCACGAACACTTAGCGAATAATAATTTATTAAATAAAGAAAGAAAGAAGGTAGAATATAATCCACCTTTATTATGCACAAATACTAGAAAAAACACAAATATTAGAAAATAAATACAATGACGATAACCGAGCGACTAGCTTGGCGCCAAAACTCAAAATACTGAAGTTATAAATAAATTACTTACAAACAAAAGTTGAATTTGAAAAGTGTTTTTGAATAGGTGCCTAAAAATGGGGTTCACTGAATATTACTACTGAAAATCTGGCCCCTTACCACCGTCTCTTAAAACCATGCAAGAACGATTGAGTAAGGGAGATGTCGCCTTACATCATGTATTGCGCTGTCTCGCTTACTCACTGGAACTTGCACGGTTTTTAGAGATGATAGTAGGCCACAAGGACTTTATATGCAAAAAGTATACTTAATCAATTTTTTTTTGAACTTAGGGTTATAACTAACTTACTAACAAACGAAAATTGAATTTAAAAAGTGTTTTTGAATAGGTGTCTAAATGGGTTTCACTAAATACTACTACTGAAAACCTGCTGCTAATGAAAAAGCTTATCATCATTACATTGTACAAAACAAAGTCGCTTTCTCTGTCCCTATGTCCCTTTGTATGCTTAAATCTTTAAAACTACGCAATGGATTTCGAAGCGATTTTTTTAAATAGATAGTGATTCAAGAGGAAGGTTTTTATGCCCATGCGAAGCCGAGGCGGGTCGCTAGTCCAAACTAATATTATAAATGCGAAAGTCTGTCTGTCTGTCTGTCTGTCACTCTTCACGGCAAAACTGCTGGACCGATTGTGATGAAATTTGGAGGGGATGTAGTTAACGACCTGAGGTCAAACATAGGCTACTTTTGGGCGCGATATAACCGAGTCCCACGCGGGGCGAAGCCGCGGGGAATAGCTAGTACTAAATAAATAAAGATGGTTAAATATGTTCCTCACCAACTGATGCCTTCTGCAGGCCGCGTATGTCTTAAACGCCTTCGGACAACGAGGACACAAGTACGGCCGCTCGCCAGTGTGCACCCGCTCGTGAGTCTATATACACATATACATGCATTATTTGTTTGTTTGTATGTTTGTTTGTTACGATTCATAGTCCGACTATATTGCACTCAAAAAAATTATTTTACTGGTGCTACAGTAGTATAAAACCTATAAAACTATGTTTATAACAATGTTATTGACTAGTTTTAGGAATTCTTCGATATTGTTGGCTATTACATTAACATTAGTATCAGTTTTCACGTGGTTTTCACATTCTACATCAACCCTCTTCACGCCCTATCTACTGAACCAATCTTGCTGAAATTTCGCATACACATAGCTAGGAGTATTGAGGACATAGGGTACCTTTCATCCCGGGAAAAGGCACTGTTCCCGAGGGAATCTCGCGCGGACGAAGCCGCGGGCGACAGGTAGTATTTATATAAGGCAAGGTAGAATATAATAGTTCAGTAACATGAGTAGACTTCAAAATAAATGTAAAATAATAACATATAGCCGCGGTTCGCCCGCGTGAAATAAAAAACAACATGTGATAAATGAAGAACCGCTCGAGCGATTTTGTGCAAAGTTCACATAATCCATCTACTAAATATTCCGGTCCAGTGATCATGCACATCTTGGTTTCAGAGTTTTTTTTTTGGAACCGCCTGTCGGCCTCTGCAAGCTAGTCCATACTTCCATACTATCCATATCCATACTTCAATATTAATTTTACTAACTAATATTATAAATACGAAAGTCTGTCTGTCTGTCTGTCTGTCACCTCTTCACGGCTAAACTGCTGGACCGATTGTGATGAAAGAATGATGGCGGAATTTTTACGAATAAAAAAAAAAATACGGATGAGTTGATTTTTTTTTTACAACATCATAAGAGTCCCAGAAATACATTTCTGTAAATAAAATATTTTTAAACCCCCGGGAAAAAAACTAGATTTTTATTATAAATTATGTTACCAGAACTTAAATATGGCAATGTAGAAAGTGAAACATTCGCATAGAGCCACGACTTACAACTGCCAATGTCACTGTCATTCAAACTGACTTGAACTCTGTAGATTGCGGTCTACATAAAGAAAGTGCAAAGCAATAAATATATTGACTTTCCTAATATCCTAACCTTGTACTCTACTATAATCAATTAAATCAACTGTCAATGTCGATTTGACAACGCTAGCAATTGTCTGAGTGACATGATGTTTCAGTTCAGTTGTGGTTGGGTGGGTTTTGTTTTAAATATGGCGATGGAAAATGAAACAAAAGGACGACTTTTAAAAAACGGAATAATTAAAAAACCCCGGGGTTTATAATTATTTAGTGGTGGTAAACGTGTAATTAGTTAAGTGTTCTTGCTAATGCGATTTGTTTCAAGTTATCTATATTTTTTGTTTTTTTTCGTACAAACGATGTATGGGGCTTCGCCAGGATTCTTTGGTAGGGATGTAGTTAACGACCTGAGATCAAACATAGCCTACTTTCGGGCGCGATAAAACCGAGTCCCACGCGGGGCAAAGCCGCGGGGAACAACTAGTCCATACTAATATTATAAATGCGAAAGTCTGTCTGTCTGTCACCTCTTCACGGCTAAACTGCTGGACCGATTGTGATGAAATTTGGTAGGGATGTAGTTAACGACCTGAGATCAAACATAGCCTACTTTCGGGCGCGATAAAACCGAGTCCCACGCGGGGCAAAGCCGCGGGGAACAACTAGTAATTTATAAATGATAAAAGTACATACTTGCATCAGGTCTTTCCTCTTGAACCCCTTGTCGCAGTGCGAACAGAAGAAGAGGTTGGTATCCGAGTGGTACGTCAGTTGGTGGTGTTTCAGCTCCGTCGTGCTCTGATAATATATATTGACTTACGATAATTATTGTTTGAAAATTGTTGATAACTAACCCCCGTATTAAGAAACGTTTGTTAGGCCCATGTTAGCTAAAATGTGTTGCGTCTCTTTTTTTCACGTGAAGTGTCAGGTAAGAGAAAAAGAGACAAAACATTATTTTTTTGTTAAAATGGGCTTGAAAATCGTTGCTTAATACAGGGGTAACTGTTTACCGCGTCTCCGATCGCGGTCAAAAGTATCATATTTATTTATTTGGATTTATTTTGCAGTTGCTGTTGAGTGTTGAATTTAAAAAAAAACACGGTCAAGTGCGAGTTGAACTCGAGTGGAGAGGTACCTTTAGGTGTTTCCCACACACTTCAAACATAACATTCTTCGCCGTAGTTTTCCACGAGCCTGACGCGGAGTCAGTGAAAACCTCCATAAGGTCACCAGTCCCACTCCTCAAGGTCACCATTACCCATCTATACACATATAGCTCACTACTGCTGACCTTTACGTATTTACTGCACACTTCGCACATAACATTCTTTTCTGTAGCTCTCCCCGTGTCAGCCGCTGTGTCAGGAGGTCTATTCCTATAGGTCACCATTCCCAATCTTAAAGGTCACTATTCCCCACTACTCTAAGGTCACTATTTTCAATCCTCCTCAAGGTCACTATTCCCCATCTATACACAAATAACTCACTACTACTGACCTTTACTTGTTTCCCCACACACTTCACAACATAACATTCTTCACGTAGTTCTTCACGAGCCTGACGCGGAGTCAGTGAGAACCTCCTTAAGGAGTCCCACTCCACAAGGTCACCATTCCCCATCTATACACACATAGTTCACTACTACTGACCTTGACGTGTTTCCCGCACACTTCGCACATAACATTCTTTGCCGTGGTATTCTCCAGGTCTGGCGTGTTGTCAGTGAGAACCTCCTTCTTGAGGTCACCGTCCCCAGCCACTGACCACTTGCGGATGGCCGTTTGTAGCGGATATTGCCTCTTTTTACGCTGGGTCAAGATAAAAAATTATACTGTAATCGATATAAAAGGTGTTTTTTTGCAATCTACTCTACACGCTAGTTAATTTTTTTCTCATTCCTAAGTTTTATTTTTTTTATTGTTAAACTAACGATCCGCCCGGCTTCGCATGGGCATAAAAACCTTCCTCTTGAATCGCTCTATCTATTATAAAAAACCGCATCAAAATCCGTTGCGTAGTTTTAAAGATTTGAGCATACAAAGGGATTCAAGATGGTTTATTTGTTGAACATAAGGGACATAGGGACAGAGAAAGCGACTTTGTTTTATACTAATGTAGTGATAGTGACTATCAAAGTTCAAGCAAGTGGAGCAATAATAAGTCCCGGTTTTCGTCCAAGGGTACTTTTTTTAGAAGTTCCCAGTTCGGTTAGGACATTGCAGGCTTGGATCACCTGATCGTCTGTTAGTAAAGATGATTCCGTGCTTCGGAAGGCGCGTTAAGACGAGACCTCGGTGAACACTAGCGCCACCATCAACTAAAAATCATTATTCACTGAAAACACAAGTTATCAAAAATCCCTGTTATGTAATTAAGGTTCTCGATCTGAAGTTAATTTTGAACATATTAAATTATAGTTCCATATAGTTACAAATTGCAAAACTGCAATTAAGCAATAATGCAATTTGTAACTATATGGAACTATAATTTAATATGTTCAAAATTAACTTCAGATCCAAAACCTTAATTACATAAGACGGATTTTTGATAAATTATGTTATCAGGGAATAATGTTTTTTAAATGATGGTGGCGCTAGTGTTCACCGAGGTATCACTTTAAGCCGCTGGTCCCGGCCTCCCGGCTGCCTGGTAGTCGTTGCACAATTTTGTTTGTTTGTTTGTTTGTTATAACTTTATAGTACTACTACCTGTTCCCCGCGGTTTCACTCGCTTTTGGTGTGAATGTACAATACCCTTCCCCAAGAATCCAGCTTTCATATGCAGAAAGATTTTTTCAAATCCGACTCATAGTTCCTAAGTTATAAGCGTTCAAACAAACAAACAAACAAACAAACAAACAAACAAACAAACAAACAAACAAACAAACAAACAAACAAACAAACGAAGAAACGAACAAATGAACAAACGAAGAAACGAACAAACGAACGAATGAACGAACGAACGAACGAACGAACGAACGAACGAACGAACGAACGAACGAACGAACGAACGAACGAACGAACAAACTTTGCAAACAAACAAACAAACAAACAAACAAACAAACAAACAAACAAACAAACAAACAAACAAACAAACAAACAAACAAACAAACAAACAAACAAACAAACAAACAAACAAACAAACGAAGAAACGAACAAATGAACAAACAAACTCTTCAGCTTTATAATATTAGTATAGAAAACAAAAGTATATACAAAAGCAATACAATTAAATTAAAAATTAATAAAAGTAAACACAATTTTATATATATAATTACCTTTTTTTGTTTGTTGCCGACGCCCGGCGGGCGGCCGCGCGTGACCTCGCGCCCCGTGTGCCGCTTCAAGTAGTGCCTCTTGAAATACAACGCGTTCGTGAACGACGTGTCGCACTAACACACAATAGTTATTTAAATACGACTCAATTAAGTTTCCAATTATTTCAATTTGTGAGACGCGAGTAAATAGACGGCTATTTACTCGCGTCTCACAAATTAAAATACTTAACAGAAAAAGAGATAAAATACAGGGTGGCAGGGTACATCCATACTAATATTATAAATGCGAAAGTCTGTCTGTCTGTCTGTCTTTCTGTCTGTCTGTCTGTCTGTCTGTCTGTCACCTCTTCACGGCTAAACGGATGGACCGATTGTGATGAAATTTGGTAGGGATGTAGTTAACGACCTGAGGTCAAACATAGGCTACTTTTGGGCGCGATATAACCGAGTCCCACGCGGGCGGAGCCGCGGGGAACAGCTAGTAATATAATATTTTATTACATATCTTTACTGATATAATAAAGCTGAAGAGTTTATTTGTTTGTTTGAACGCTTAAAACTTGAAAACTACTGGTCGGATTTAATTTTATTTTTTTGTATATGAAAGTCTGATTCTTGGGCAAGGTTATAGGCTATTATAGTAAATACACACTAATGGCGAGTGAAACAGCAGGTAACAGTATAAGGTAATACTATAATAATGTAAATACCTATAAAATAAGGTATCCTATCAGATTGCCTAACTTATTATCCGAATGTCATGATCCATAACAAGTTTGCTATAATCTTCAGTTATAATAATGCTCAACTACCGTATCAGTTGGTAACATAATTATCATTAGTCATAATACTCTTGTGTCATAATATAGGGTGCTAGAACAATAGCATCTTATAATTAGTAATGGTATAAAGTCATATGTCATATCTGTTGTATTGTATAACGTGTCAGTCCGAATGTTCTTTGTCATAATATTACTTATGGTGCCCTTCGATTCGTCTAAAACTTTTGTTTCTAATTTCGCTTCGCCGAATAGACAAATATTTATTTTTTTATTATTGTCATTAAAATTTAAATTAGGTAACCCACTAAGCTAAAGGCGCAGCAAGTTTGCAGCGAATAAACCTAGGGATCACAAATCTTACTGGGTAGGTTCGTTAGGTTACTTGCGATCATACCACAGCGGAGCTTCGAACTGTGCCAAAAAAAGTTGGGATAGATTAGGTTCGGACAGATGTCAGCTTTAGTTTTCTCACATTAGGCTACAATATTTTATTTAACATGAAATTCGGCTTACTTTTCATTCGGATAAGTGATGAATATAGAAATAAAGATTAGCTTTTATAAATATTATTGACTAGCTGTTCCCCGCGGCTCCGCCCCGCGTGGGTCTCGGTTATATCGCGCCCAAAAGTAGCCTATGTTTGACCTCAGGTCGTTAACAACATCCCTACCATATTTCATCACAATCGGTCCAGCAGTTTAGCCGTGAAGAGGTGACAGACAGACAGACAGACAGACTCGCATTTATAATATTAGTATGGATATGGATTGTGATATTTATCACGCCCAAATTTATAGCATTTTATGTTTCGGGAATCCAACTTTAGGGCATGTTATATTATGTGACATTGATATCGGGCTGAGCACCATTCGGACACAAGACGATTATGGAAAAAACAATTATTCCACATTTAATCTAAGATTATAGTGAAAATATTTAGAATACCCGATAGAGAACCATAAAATAATGTGCCATGTGTAAATGCTGTAAGCGTGCCTAAATAAATAAATAAAAATAGAAAAATTTAATTATTTAAATAATAAAACTAAGAAGTTTTATTACCATAAAGAATGTTGAATTGTTTTCACCCTACCATTCGCGACTGCGCGGGCGTCTAGATCTATCGTACCTATGCGATGCTTCTTGTTATTATTGGTAAAAATATTTTATCGAATCAGGCAAGTAGTTCTAAAGTTATAAGCATTCAAACAAACAAACTCTTTAGCTTTATTGTATTACTAGATTTCGCCCGCATGAATTTCAATACTTCAAACTATGTGTATGCGAAATTTCAGGAAGATTGGTTCAGTAGATAGAGCGTGAAAGCGTAACATAAAAACTCACTTTCGCATTTTTAATATTAGTTAGGATTGCATTGAATAAGTTAACTACCACCTACCACTTCCAAGCGAGGAAGAAGCTGCGCTGTAATAAGGTGATACTTCGGTGAACACTAGCGCCACCATCAACTAAAAATCATTATTCACTGAAAACACAAGTTATCAAAAATCCCTGTAATGTAATTGAAGTTCTGGATCTGAAGTTAATTTATATCGTATTAAATTATCAAATTGTAGTTCCATATAGTTACAAATTGAAAAACTGCTAAAAGTGGCCGTTTTAAGCAATATTGCAATTTGGAACTATAGGGAACAAAAGTTTTATAATTTAATATGTTAAAAATTTACTTCAGGTCCAGAACATTAATTACAAAAGACGGATTTTTGATAACTTTTGTTTTCAGTGAATATTGATTTTTAAATAATGGTGGCGCTAGTGTTCACAGAGGTATCGTCTCAAGGGAAAATCAGACGATCAATCCTATCAAACCTCGAAAAGATAATCGGAAAACGCTTAAACAACAAAGATGAGTCCACTAACCTCTTCACATTTGAACATTCCATGCGCCAATACATGTTCATTTAAAAGTTGAACCGACTTGTATCCCTCACCGCACTGAGGACACAGCTGCCCACTATAGTGATTATGTCTGACTAATGCTTTCTCATTATAAAATCTAAAATTACACGTTTCACAATCAAAGGTGATAGGGTCTGGGGAATTATCAAAATGGCGTTGTACTAGATGATATTTGAAGAGGTGTGAGCCGACGAAGGAGTCTCCGCATTGAGCGCAACTTAGGTCTTTGCAACCTACAAAGAAAATAATGGTTGTTATAATTTAATTTTTGGCACAAGGTTTTCTTGTCGGCAGAAACATATTAATGACTAGCTGTTCCCCGCGGTTTCACTCGCCATTAGTGTGTATGTACTAGCCTGTTACTTTCCCCAGGAATCAGGCTTTCATATACAAAAAGAATTTTGCAAATCCGACCAGTAGTTTTCAAGTTATAAGCGTTCAAACAAACAAACTCTTCAGCTTTATCATAACTATCACTATAGTATAAAACAAAGTCGCTTTCTCTGTCCCTATGTCCTTTTGAATGCTTAAATCTTTGAAACCACGCAACGGATTTTGATGCGGTTTTTTTAATAGATAAAGTTATTCAAGAAGAAAGTTTTAATGCCCATGCGAAGCCGGGGCGGGTCGCTAGTATTAGTATAGATTTAAATGCGTGACAAAAATTAAATTTCCGTGCATTTCCTTTGAGGAGTTTCCTCGTTGGAAGCGGATTCCAGGAGCACCATCAGGTGGTTTACTACCATCTCTTTGAACCATGCAAGAACGATTGAGTAAGCGAGACAGCGCAACACATGATGTAAGGCGACATCTCCCTTACTCACTGGATCTTAATCTTACTCTCTATAGTAACCCCCCAAGTCTTATGACGGCACGTACCGACCTCTTCATCACATGAAAACCAACTGCGAAAGTCGTCAGTCGTCTATCAAGAAAAAATCCAATCTATCATTATTATTTTGTGAATTTATAGTTTCAAGATCAAAATAAATAGCGATACAAAAACACCAGGTGGCTTACTACCATCTCTTATAACCATTCAAGATCCAGTGAGTAAGGGAGATGTCGCCTTACATCATGTATTGCGCTGTCTTGCTTACTTACTGGATCTTGCATGGTTTCAAGAGACGGTAGTAACCCCCCAGACGCGTATTTCTCATTCGCTATAGTCTTACCTCTGACAATAGTATGTCTCTCCAAAGCCGCTTCATTCTTGAATCTCTTATTGCAATTCTTACACACATTAGGAAACTCCAAAACAATATTATGACTTATCTTCTTATGAGATTCAACACCCTTATCACTGTTAAAGAATGCGCCACAAAAATCACACGAACTCAAATCAGCAGCATGCAACAGACGTACATGGGAGAAGTAAGTTGCATGCTTATCGAATATTTTCTCACAATATTTACACGGAAACATTTTCCCCTCGTGATAATAATGGTGTTTATGCAGAACTGATCTCAATTTAGTTTTAAAATCGCATGATTGACATGCAAACAACCGGCTGTGGCCTGCTATATGCTCTCGCAGCGATCTTTTGTTGTGTAAAACGCAAGAGCAAATGTCACACATAAAGCTATTCGGCCTCAGAATATGGTAATTGTTTCTGTGTTTCCCTAAAACTTCCAAATTAGCGCAGAATTTTCCACATTGCCAGCATTTGTAACCATTTGTGACGATCTCTTTCCTTTTCTCCTCAATTTCTTGGATCTGTTCGGCGTGAGGTATTAAGGTAATATCGAAACCATTCGATTTGGCGTACTCTATAACTGTTTGTATATCAGATTTTGTAACTTTTTTGGATTTCTTCACCTTCCGTTTACATTTCACTGCTATTCTTGGAGCTTTTTTCTTTTGTATTTCAACTTTAACATCTGTTTCATTGCAATCTTTAATGTACACTTCGTAAGGTTTAATTTCCAACTTGCTATCATCTCTCTTGCGTTTTACATCATCAAAATCTTCATCAAATACATTATCGTCGAGCACTTCAGTAAATAATACAGTTTCATCAATTTTGTCTTCCTTAAGTGTTGAAATATGAGTTATATGATCATTTTCTTTAGGTTTATGTTTGAATACTTCAATAGGTGTTGATGTATCAGCTAATTCTATAGACAGAATTTCGGTTTGAATATATTGCTGTTTTAAATCTGGATAGCTGTTGCGTAAATAATTTATGTAGTCTTTTGTTATCTAAAAATGAATGATTTAATGAAAAAAATATTTACTCAAGGGACCATGAGATCATGATTTATTGTAAGTGAACTTATGCTACCTATGTTGGTAGTAAAAATATAATAAACTTTAGTCCGCCCGCATGTTTTAACCTCGGTCCTTCTCGATACTACTAAATTATGTGAATATGTGTAGGTCATTTTAGGAAGATTGGTTGAGTAGATAGGATGTGTTGTTCTTTCTTTCTTTTAAGTCAAAAGTAAAAAAAATTGAGAACTCACCATTTTGCCATGCATCCGGTTAAGTACCTCAAGCACCTTGAGGCACCTCAATTTGAACATGGCAAATTTGTTCAAAGTGCAGTTACAGTATGAACATAGGTATACCGGCAGTCCGTCCAATGCCAGCAGCTACAATAATGCAAATTCGAGTTAATATGGATAACTTATTTTTGATTTTACTTTTTATTTTATTGAATACTAGCGACCAGCCATGGCTTTGCATGGGCATAAAAGCCTTACTCTTGAATTACTCATGTGAAGCCAGGGCCGGTCACTAGTTGTTTTATACTATGTAGTGAACATTCACAGAAATCAGAACATAATAATTTTACTGAATAAACTGACATCTAATAATTTTTATTCTGAAATCCTATAAATGATTCTCTCTCTCATCTTAGCGCTTTACCGGATGCTTCCTTAAGATTGCTTTGGAGCCCAGGGTCCGCTCGAATCGCCGAAATCAAATAACTGATTATACACAGCATTTTAGAAAAGACAAACAAAACAACAGTGATCTTAGACAGAAATAAAAATTAAAATATATTTATCCAACTCCAACTAAATTTGTATATATTTGTATATAATATTATAAATGTGAAAGTAAGTTTACATATTTGTTTGTTTGTTTACATGTTTGTTTGTTTGTTACCTCTTCACGTTATATGTTCTGAACCAATCTTCCTGAAAATTCGCATACACAGCAGCATAAGAAGCTGATGCGTGTGCATCTTAAGTTTGGAGGAATCACGTCAGAAGACGAGAGGCGATTCGGGAGAACTCTGACACCAGGTTAAGCATGGTCAATTGACTGTGACACCATGAAATTATGATTAAATGGTTTAAATTAAAATGAGGGTAGTTTTACTTACAGGAATTCCTACAAGACTCTCGTAGGCCTCGATCGAGTTCGAATCGTAGGCGTAAGGCATCTCGTCAGGCATACAGAGACAACCCCGACATACGAGTTGATGCATTTTGATTATTTTCTTGTTTGAATAACTAACAAACATTGACTGAACAATACTCGTAAAGGAAATAAGTAGCGCGTACAACACACCAAAATCAAATGATTCTATACTAGAATATTTGTATTTAGGCAGTAGGGCGGTACATAGTAGTTAATTATCACAAATAATATTGACTAAAAATTATTACAAGAGAATAAATACTCTTTTCTTTCCGACAATCGACTTTCCATCCATCCATTCCATTAGTCCGGGGGGCGAAACTTCATAGTAGATAACCCAATGTATGGAGTTTGCAGGTACCAGTTAAAAAAATGGCGACAAACATGGCGTTTTTTTTAATACCTTTTACGGCCATGGAAACTAGTGCTTTAAGGCCTTTTTTGAATCTATTAATCTTCTTCAGTGAAACTACCTGTATGTTTGCTTGCTTGTTTGAAACCAACTTCTTTGAACTTAATTTTGACCCACTTTGAACCGTCAGATTTAATTCAAACTTTTTAGAATTATCAAGGACCGATGACAATACAATAATTCGATAAGTTTATCTCCCAAAAGGGGAAAATAAATATAGTTTAAAATAAAAACTAAAAAAAACACGCTTTAATGAGCAATCGAACTAAAAAACGAAAAATAAATGCCATATTTTTCATTTGTCGAGCCCCCTACACACTTTTTGGTTTAATTTATTTTTCGTTTTGTAGTTCGAATCACGTTCGAATGCTCATTAAAGCGTGTTTTTTTTAGTTTTTTTTTTTACTATATTTTTTTTTACCTGGTAACTGCAAACTCCATGTCCATACATTAGGTTATTTATTTACCATGAAGATTCGCCCGCCCCCATCCCCCCCATCCTCATTCCATCTTGATTTGTTTAATTTGTTTTCTCTGCTCTGCGATCATGCATGTCTTGCAATGTCTTGTGTAAAGAATATAATTTGCAAAAGGTTATTTCCATACAGGGGTTAAGTATATAGCTAGCTTTTGTGCTGTGCTTCTTATTTGTGTCGAAAGTCAGTTAAAATCGGGATGGAGGGTCTAGATTCAGACACTGGCGTGTCTGGAGCCCTGCGTGCAGCTGAAAGTGTTGAAACCTCACATTCTATGCCCGGAAACGTCAAAACAGAGCTTAAGGCGGAATTCAACGATCAGGATGGTACTTATGTGCTTGTTATCCCAATCCCATCCTTTTAATATTATAAACGCGACAGTTTGATAGGTAAAGATGTTTGTTATGTAGGTACTCTTTCACAGGAAAACGGCTGAAATATGGAATGGAGATTGCTTAGACCCTGGCACAACACATTATCCCGGAATTCCATCCATTCCATAGGCATCAGCTAGTCACTATCACTACATAGTACATCCCAAAGTTGCTTTCTCTGTCCCTATGTCCCTTTGTATGCTTAAATCTTTAAAACTACGCAACGGATTTTGATGTGGTTTTTTTAATAGATAGAGTGATTCAAGAGGAAGGTTTTTATGCACATGCGAAGCCGCGGCGGGTCGCTAGTTTATTATAAATGTGAAACTTTGTATTTACCTCTTCCACTTTATCTTCTGAACCAATCAGTCTAATAATGAACCAATAAATGAACAGGTCCCCAGCTGCCTTCGGACAGTACCAACACGGCATTTGTCAACATACATGATTTGAAGTTTGAAATTGATGTAGATGGTCGGAATCGCCTGTCCCTTTGTTGGTAATAGCACGTGTTTTTAATATTATTGCGATTTTCCAAAATATTGGCTTGTATTTCCTAAATTTTATGTTTGTGTTGTTTTGGTGGTGGTTCGTAAGTAAGTATCAACATATTTTTTAAAGGTTTTTTGCCCATTCTATAATGGGCAAGGATCCTCCGGATCCGGGAGCTTCCCTCCCTCCAGATATAACCATGGAAGTATCTGATCATTCTGAACCTAGTCAACCAAAGGCTGGTTTAAAACGCCCCGCGGACACACTAGTAGTTTCAGAGGCTAAAAGAAGTATTCGTCCGGTTGAATCTATCCAGTCCATTTACACTAAACCTGGTTATGAGGAAAATACTAATTTTCAATATAGAGACACAGACCCAGGACCATTTGTAGTGCATGTAAGCCGTTCAGAACCGGACAGCACAGGTGAATTGTCTATCCGTGTCCTGAAACTGGCACAATTTATTCATAAAAATAATATCACTGGCATTACTGACGATGGTATAAAACCTTTAAGTCGTTCCAAAATTAGCATAACTTTTAAATCTCCCAAGGAGGCCAACATCTTCATTAATAACCCTGTTCTTACAGACAATAACCTTTCTGCCTTGATCCCAAAATTTTTAGTTTCCCGAATGGGAGTAGTACGGAACATTCCTTCAGATTGGTCCCTGGAGGAATTAATGAGCGGCATTACTGTTCCCAGAGGATGTGGTGATGTCGTAAAAGCTAGACGTCTTAATATTAAAAAGCCTTCAGATACTGGAGTTACCTGGGTCCCATCCACTACTGTAGTATTGACATTTTTAGGTCAATCTCTTCCAGAAAAATTTTTTTGTTTCAACTCTGCCCTACATGTAGATATATATCAACTGCCAACCATTCAATGCCGCAACTGCTGTAAGTTCGGACACGTTAAAAATCAATGTCGATCAAAGGCTCGCTGCTATAAATGTGGTCAAACCCATTCTGGCGAGGATTGTAGCCAGGATGATTACATCTGCTGCTTGTGTGGTGGCAAACATCTTGCCACTGACAGTCATTGCCCTGAGCACCTTAGACAAAAATCAATTAAGATGGTTATGTCTCAAGATAATGTCAGCTATTTAGAAGCGGCTCGACGGTTCCCCAAGTCTAAAACCTCCTATGCGGAGATGGCAGCTTCCCCTCCCCAATCTTCTCTCTCACCTCCTCCCTCCCAACTTCCCCACTATGCCTCATATTACACCCCAGAAAAAAAATCCCACAAAAAAACTGTATTCCTCTCCCCTCATCCTACTCCCTCTTTGAGTAAATCTTTTGATGTACAAGCCCATAACCTTCTGACATTCACTCCCAAATCCACACAACCCAATGGATGTGCTCTCCCTACTCAGCCTTCCCCCTCTAGTCCCACCCCTAACCTTACCCCTAACGATAACATTATTGAACTTTTAATATGTACTCTGATGAATATTATCTCTAAATTCAGCGATGCTATACCGAACAATGTCAACATTTTACTTCAACAATTCTTATCTACATTGATTAATGGATCACAAATTAACAAACCTCCTACAATGGAACTGTAAAAGTGTTCGACATAAAAAGAATGAACTCATCTCCCTTCTCAACCAGTATAAACCTGTTGTTGCTGCCGTCTCGGAGACATGGTTGAGTCCAGTTTCTCGTTTCAGAGTTACTGGATATTCGTGCCTCCGTGACGACAGGGATGATGGGTATGCTGGTTGTGCCCTTTTCATTTCGCAATCATATCCCTTCTCCCAAATTAATATCCCTCCACATAGTCCTGAATTTCACATTGTTGCAGCCAGATGCATAGATATATCCATCGTGTCCGTCTATATTCCCTATCCCAATGCTCAAGTAATTACTGAATTAAACTCCATTCTCTCTAATATTTCTAAGCCCCTAATAGTTTTAGGAGATTTTAATTGTAAAAATACTCTGTGGGGATCTCATTGTGATGATCCTGCCTCCTTTCTCCTTCTGGACCTACTTGACTCCCAAGACCTCTGCATCCTCAATGATGGTTCAGCTACTCGTAGGACCTCCCCATTACAAAATATTAGTGTCCCAGATCTATCCCTTGCTTCCCCTTCAATAACTCCATCCCTAAATTGGAATGTTTTACCAAATGCATGTGGAAGTGACCATATGCCCATTGTTATATCCTATTGTACTTCTTTTAAACCCTCTCCTCCTCCAGTTCCTCTTTTAAAATACCGAACCCAGCGCGCGGATTGGCCAAAATATGCCGAATCTCTAGACAAAGAAATAAACTCTTTATCAACTTCAGAATGTGATCCTCTTCTTGTCTATGATCACTTTGTCACTTGCATCCGATCTGCAGCTGATAGTTGTATACCAAAAAAAAGTCCCTCAAAAAAAATACCTTCTCCCCCCTGGTGGGATGCTGAATGCTCATCTAGCATTGAGGATCGCAAGAATGCCGAAAACCAATATGTATCTAACATCAATATGGAGAACTATCTTAATTATAAGCAAGTCTGCTCCCGTACAAGAAGACTCTTGTCAAAAAAGAAAAAATCTGGTTGGAATAAATTTTGCGAATCTTTATCTCCTAGAACCCCCCCTTCGTTAGTTTGGAAAAATATCAAAGCATTCCGTAGAAGCCTAGTGGTAAACAACCCTTCCTCTAACGATGTATCATCATGGATAGAAGAATTTACTGATAGTCTTGCTCCCCCCTTTGTTCCAAATCTTGATTGCTCTTCTTCTTATCACTCTATTTCCCCTTCCACTGATAAAATGAATGAAGAATTTTCTTTTGCAGAATTGTGTGCCGCTCTGGATAATCTGAAAGACTCTTCTCCGGGTATTGATGAAATCCCATACTCCTTTATTTGCAGAGCATCCTTTACATGTAAACTTTTATTTCTTAAACTTATTAATCACTTTTTTATTTCTGGTAATATTCCTGATTCATGGAAAACCCAAATCATTATTCCAATTTTGAAACCAGGCAAGGATCCCACCAAATCTTCATCCTACAGACCGATAGCCTTAAGCTCAGTCCTTTTAAAAATTTTAGAACATCTTATTAAGAATCGTCTAGAGTGGATTGTAGAAAATAGAAAACTTCTTCCCGACTCCCAATTTGGTTTCCGTCGTTCCAAAGGCACAATGGATAGCCTGAGTATTCTCAGCTCTTCAATCCGAACGGCATTTTCAAATAATGAAAATGTCATTGGTGTGTTTCTGGATATTTCCTCAGCTTACGATAATGTCCAGCTTCCTCTACTCAGGCAGAAAATGCTTCAACTGAGTATTCCAGAGAGATTGGTAAACATTATATGTAATATCTTTATGGCTCGTTCCATTTGTGTCCGGATCAATGGTTCCCTCCTTCCTCCTCGTCTGGTCTTTAAAGGTCTTCCCCAAGGATCGGTTCTTAGTCCCCTTCTATATAACATCTATACATATGATCTTGATCAAACAGTTTCTAGCTTTTGTGATGTTCTACAATACGCTGACGATATTGCAATCTATGCCCGCTCTGAAAATTTTAAAGATGCTGCCGATAATATTAATTCAGCTCTGTATTATCTTAACGACTGGCTAGAAAGACATGGGTTGTCTCTTTCTGTGGACAAATGTAGCGCGGTGGTATTTACTCGCAAGAGGAATATTCCCCCTATCAGCATATTTATTAACTCGATTCCTATTATTGTTCGAAATGAAATTAAATTCCTTGGAGTCATTCTGGATTCTAAAATGACAGGGTTATCCCATCTTAATTATATTTGTCGTAAAGCCGAACAAGGAGTAAATGTCCTCAGAGCAGTTTCGGGAGTCCGGTGGGGAGCCCACCCTTATAGTCAACTTCTGTTATATAAAGCAATTGTTTGCAGCCATTTCGATTATGGCTGTTTCATTCTTGAACCCTGTAGTAAAATTGCCCTTGGTAAATTAGACAGGATCCAAGGTAGATGTCTTCGTATTATCTCAGGTGCGATGAAATCATCCCCGATTGCAGGCCTTCAGGTAGAGTGCTCGGAACCACCACTTCATATGCGCAGACAATACTTAAGCGATAGATTCCTTTATAAATCTCTACAAAACTCAACCCACCGGCTACACACAGTTCTCCATTCTTTATCTCAATCTTTGCCCACCTCATCGTATTGGACTCACAAAGACTATCCTCCTTTGCTTAAATCATATCAAGATTATAAGAAAATTCCTTATCCAATCATTCAATTCGACTGCAATCCTCTATTCTCTGTCGACTTTGAGTGCCTTGTCTTTCAACCTCACATTATTCTAGACTTTGGTATTCCCAAACACTCCCCATATGCAAACCATCAATTTAACCTCTTGATAGAAGAGAATTGGCCCGATTGGCTTCTCATATTTACAGATGCTTCCAAAATGTCTGCTGAAAACAATGTTGGTTCAGCAGTATGGATTCCTAAATATAGTATTGTTCTAAATTATAAATGTCCTCCCCAGTCTTCTATATTTACTGGTGAGTCCATTGCTATCTTGGAAGCTGTCACTTACATAGAATCCCATCAAATAAAGAAAGCCCTAGTCCTTTCTGACTCTAAAAGCTGTCTTCAGGATTTAATGAAGCTCCCACTCCATGCTAAAGATAACTTTTCGATCACTCTGAAGACGCGACAAGTTTTACTCCATTGTCATAAAGCTGGTCTGGAGGTAGCTTTGGCTTGGATTCCGAGTCATTCTGGTATATGCGGAAATGAATCTGCCGATATGTTCGCTAAAAGCGCCATTGAAGTGGGTTCTGAAAAACATTTTTACTGTCACCCTCGCGATCTCAGATTATATGCTAAGTCGCAGCTTCATAAGAAATGGAACAAGTTATGGTTTATTTCTGGAGAATCAAGGGCAAAACATTACTCTAAGATCCAATCTGATATCCCATTAAAACCATGGTTCTCAAAATACCGTCAATTCGACAAACATCCCACCTCAGCTATAATCAGGTTGCGTTTGGGTCATGTGTGCTCTCCGGTTTTCTTGGCTAAAATCAGAATCAAAGATAACTCTTTATGTGAATACGGTCTAGACGAAGGAACTTTAGAGCATATCTTTTTCAATTGTCCTTTACGGTCTGTATCTCTGTATGATATACTGCCCCGCAATATCCCACGTCCTGTCAATATTACTTATTTGCTCACGCTTGTTTTTTCTCCCTTCGTGTCTATCCTTGCAAAATTCATAAAAAGCAACAATATCTACTTATGATTATTTTATATTTTCAGAGTATGTTTTCCTTTTCCCACTGAGTTATTATTATATATAATCTATGTCCTGATAGGATTTGTAAATGGTCAGATACTGATTCTAGCTAGGAATTTACTAACCCTTTGTGTTGTGTTGTTTTAGGTTGTACACTGCCAGCTAAATTCTACTATTTCCTCAAAGTGATACACTGTGCTTTTGACAACCACGACATTGGCAAAATCATCGTTTGACTAAACGATGGAGCCATAAAAATAAGAATTGAATTGATGTAGATGGTCAAATACGACCATATAATAGTACGAACACGGAATTAAAAATTAGGCAAGAGGTTAATCAAGGTATGTGCAGGTATTTTAATACTACTGAGTAGGGAACAACCCAAGGGTTATTAAATGAGCAATATATAAATTTATTTATACTCTCATTTCTTTGAAATTTCAGACATAAGTTCTTATATAGTCAAAGAGATAATCTAGCTAGGTTCCATGTCTGGGAAAATTCATTTTATCCATATTTTCACGCAAAAAGATTTCGTGCATAAAACGAGCGAAGCTCGGCCGTTCCATCCGTGATGGCGCTACTATAAATATAAATAAACTAGCTGTTGCCCGCGGCTCCGCCCGCGTGGGGCTCGGTTATATCGTGTCCAAAAGTAGCCTATGTTTGACCTCAGGTCGTTAACTACATCCCTACCAAATTTCATCACAATCGGTCCAGCAGTTTAGCCGTGAAGAGGTGACAGACAGACAGACAGACTTTCGCATTTATAATATTAGTATGGATATATAGAGTGAAATGTCTCTTTCCTATCTTCTGTACCTTATTTATTTAAGGAAAATAGCCACACAAAAAAAAATAAACAAATTAAAACCAAATAATTTTTTTTACAATATTTATTTTTAATACAGGTTTTTAACAAACAATCCAAGGAATGTTCATCCAGTAGCATAAGAAACAGAGAGACAAAGAAGTAATAAATATATATAGAAAGAAATAGATAGAGAGAGCAGATCGACTGGTCAAATATTGTTCCCTTGTTTTGAAAAAAAAAGTAAAGTAGAAAAGGAAATAAAGTTGAGAGAAGTAATTGCTATCTGCAGGGCCGACCGATAATGAAGTCCTCAGCTGGCTATTGTTACCTTATTTAAAACGAGAAAGCTTTTTGTAGTAAAAGGCAAGTCCTCTTGTTCCTTATATGAATGAGCTCTCAGATCCCGCGCTTTTGTGACCTCTCTAGTTAAAGACCCGGAGAGAAAGGGGTCCCATTCGGTCCAGTGGATCTCTTCAGGCGCAATGCAAAAAACCCTGAAGAATATATTGGCTTGTGTAACAATGATTGTCAGATACAGTACAAACAGTGCGGAGCCCGGTGTTGAAAATTCTATTTCACACTCAAATTATTACTCAAAGTATGTAAAATTTAGTTAAAATAGAGTATGTTCATTGTATAATCATTGCTAAATCCGGTATGGTTGCAATTATCAACTAGAAATTCTCAACTTTATATTGTGGGTTGCCTGGCAATGAAATATCTGACTATTTTGAGAAAAATAGACCCTGTGTGAAATATTTTACATTTAATTTATATGTTCTTGGTTTATTCATGTGTACAAATAGTTAGAAATCATTTTAAGACAGAATCCAGACAAAATCTGGATACAAGAAACACTTGATAACTACCCTAAACTCAAAAATATAAATCTCACAAAGAATCTGATTTTACCAAGAAAATATAAGACCAAATGAGAGGATTTTACGGTTTATTTAGCATACTAACGTGGAAATAGAAAATTAGAACAAAACAAATTACCTTTTCAGGGTTTTCCAAAATATTTTTTAACAAAACTTGGTTGTCGGTAAAATACAACCTCCATGTACTTTTTCGATTTCGAATATTCGACTTTCAATATCTCGGCACTTTTTTAAAAGAATATTTATATAAAAATACGTTTATTTAGCAACTTAATTGCAAAATAACGAAAAATAAATTCAAAGCCGGCTAATCTAATCGAACCACCAGCGAAATCCATTTGACAGCTAGCTCGTCCGTAGTGATGGGGCGAAGGTCGACAATTTCGATTCGTCTATCCATAATCGATCACAATCTGGTATCGACTACTCGATTCTTTTTCATCACAATTATACAATGCAAAATGAAAATCCTACGTGTGAATTATCGATCACCAATCGCAACCGTCATTGACAAAGGCGTCGATAAATAACATAATATATAAGTAACCCACCAATTTCGTAATTGCACATAGCGCTCAACCGCATCGTAGCCGAACTGCAACGACACATTTTGACGTTTCCCGTATTCCGCTACTAATTTAAAGACCAAATCGTAGTTCATCAGAAAATTCTCAAAATATCGATTCTCTCAACGATTCGATGCTTGGCAAGTTACTTTACTCGGATTTTTACATATTAAACAAGCTTTAATTGTAGATAGCCACAGATTCATAATTGTGTTAGGGGAATACGAATATCGCGCAAACTTAATCGAATCGGAATCGGATATCAGTTGTATGGATTTCTTAGAGTTCAATAACGAAAAGTCGGCTAAATCGATCACTGAACAATTGCGATGACAATCGACCTGAATTATTAATGTGAATTAAAAAATAACGTTACAACACCCCCTTCCCCGGATAAGAATTCACGTAGGGAATTCGCGGGACGTCCTCGGCCTTTTGTATACCATAAGGAAGATTAATATTCATTTACTTTTACTATAAGAATAGATAGAAAAGGCAATAAAATAAATCGAGAAACAATCGATATAAACCAAATCATAGGATGGATTCAATCGATCGATTCATGAGATAACGATATCGATCTGAACATTTTCCGCACTACTTGACGTTGACAGTTAAAAATAAAAAACATACTACCGTCGAGTTGATTTACTTTTTCTATGATATTTGAAGGTACCGACAATAATAATAAAAAAATCGAATTTATTACTGAAATATAGGTTATAATATAGAGGAATATATGAAAATGGATATTCAAAAATGAATGCCACTACTAAAGAACTGCTCAGGCAAATAACTACAGCGGGAGAATATCGGCCAGGCTTGCAAACGATTTGTTCGAAAAGAAATCGTTCAAGACTGATACATAATTACATAAGCATGTATTTTAGAATGTCTAGGTATATATATATATATATATAGGGTAAAGATTGGTTAAACAGTTTGTATATAAAGTCGCTACTGGAGTTTACACAATGACAAAAAAAATAGACCAAGAAGGCAGAATATTGTAAATAAATATTGATCTGGTAATTCTGTGGGGAAAATTAAGTGAAACTATAATCTACTGAATTATTAGCCAAAATTGGTTGTATGTATCAATTTAGGATTTGAAAAATAAACAGTTTTGACAAAATTTTACAAAATCAGGTACTCTAAACATACAACAAGCCTATTGTAATTTATATATTTTTTTTTCAACTAACAAAGGGGGCAATTGTTTCTCACAGTTTCCAGTCAAGGAAAATAAACAAGAAAAGTAAATTATTAAAATGATAGGTTCCTGAAAACAGGAATGAATCCAAAGTAAAAATAAAATATACTTATTTCATTATGTATAAAAATAGAGTAAAACTCTTACTAAATAGGTAAGTGAAAAGAAAAGTTAATTCCTGAAAACAGGAATGAACCCTTTGTAAAAATAAAAGTAGTTTAAAGGAGAAAAACAACAACTGATTAAAACCTTTGACTAGAGGTAAGTTATAATGTATAAAAAAAAAGGAATAAAAAATAAAATTAAAGGTGTGACAACCAACCACTACTTACATCCCCATAAGGCCTGAAAAAATGACTAGTAAATCTGTAATAAAACCGTCTCCCAACCCTGTACAACAAAATAGTAGTAAAATAACCTATTATTCTCCGGAAACAAATAGACTCGCCTATATGAGTATATTATAATTGGGGAATAAATGTATTAAAATAATAAATCTACCAACACCGGTAGGGTGCAAATAGACATAATATAGTTGCTAATTGTCATGGGATCCCTTAGACAACGCAGCATAAAAGAAATTAAGTTTTCTTGTTATACCAGTTATAAAAAATTGAGAGAAACTAAGTACAAATTTATGGTTTTCAAATTACACAAGATACACTAAATGGAATGGTAGATTGATATAAGTTGTGGTTAGGTAAGGATGGAAAACACCTAAAATAGTCCACAGTCGCCTCCTACGACACGTCCGGACATCAGACGGGGAGACAATTCTTTGAGGCCGATCATCCCACGGCCGTTGAAAGCTAGTCTAAACATTTAAAATCTTTTATATGCCATTTACCAATGTATTTTCCCTGGTCGTCCTCCAACTCATACACCAATGGTGAAAGCTTCCTGATAATCTTACATTTTTCATATTTTGGAGCAAGCTTCGCGGTGAAATACTTACTCGCAACGCTTTGTTTGTAAGTACGTTTCCAAATAATATCTCCTACATTAAAGGATACATCCCTACGCCTCTTGTTATAGTATTTCACATTCTTCTGATGCGCCTGCTTAAGTGAATTTTTTACATTATTGAAAATTTGAGAAAGTTGACCCAATTTTTGAACATGTGCATCAGGCGGAGTAATAGTTAATTCATTGACATCACTACAATCTTTATAAATATCACCATTGGCTATAGCTTCTCTACCATGGACTAGAAGGAACGGGCTATAAGAGGTGGATTCGTTAACCGAAGTGTTTATAGCAAATTGGATCTTTGGAATATTCTCATCCCAGGATCTATGGTCATTTTCCACAAAAGCCGAAACGGCGGTCATTACTGTACGATTATAGCGTTCAACGGGGTTAACTTGCGGACAATATACTGGGCCTAGGTGTATCTGGGGGATATTATATTTTTCATATAAGGCTAAAATGTCACGACCTGTAAATTGGGATCCGTTATCAGAAATTATGGTTTGCGGTATTCCATGCACCAGAAACACATGATCTTCTAATCTTTGCGCAATAACCTTTCCAGTGGCCCTGCGAAGTGGAAACAAAAAACAATATTTTGTAAAACAACAAATGACAACTAACAGGTAGTTATTTTGACGGCGGGACATTGGTAGCGGGCCGACTAGATCCACACTTATGCACTGGAATGGCCTTGTACAATTTTTTGGTTCTCCCATAAAGCCGGGTGTACACTGTGAGCTGTGTTTATAGGCACTACAAATGTCACAATTTTTAATGAAACTAACGGTATCTTTGTACATGCCAGGCCAAAAATATCTCAATTTTAAGCGTTTATATGTTTTGGCTACACCAAGGTGAGCGGCAGTAGGTTTAGAATGATTTTCAATAATTATACTTTCCCTAAGCTCAAGAGGTATAACTTCTTTCCACTGGAAATCACTACTGAGTTGGTTAGAAATTTTCGTAAAACGGAAAAGCCTGCCATCCAAAAGTTGATAATTCGGACAAGCCCGGGGTCTCTCGGTGCAACGTTTTACAATATTAAGATACCATGCGTCCTTAATTGTAGTTAAATCTATGGCATTTACAGACACAGGTACGGACCGCGATAAAGCATCAGGTACTACATTTTGTGACCCTTTTCTATGCTCTATAATAAAGTTATAGGGAGATAGCCTACAACCCCAACGAGCCAAGCGACCGGTAGGATTTTCAAGATTTAAAAACCATTTCAAACTAGAATGATCAGTAACTATACGGAAAGGTTTACTGCCCTCCAGATAAGGTCGAAAATGCTCCACCACATGTACTACTGCGAGAGCTTCCCGCTCTGTCGCAGAATAATTTCTCTCTGCGGGGGAAAGCGAGCGACTACAATAAGCGATTGGATGTTCTTGTCCATCTATATTTTGAACTAAGGTCCCGCCTATTCCAAAATCCGACGCGTCACAGTGCACAGAAAATTCACGCGAAAAATCTGGACATGTTAGAACAGGTGCAGTGGTCAGAGCCAACTTTAAATCAGTAAAAGCTTTATCTGCCTCGGGAGTCCAACGGAAGGGTGGAGCTCCTTTGCGAGTTGACGTAAGCGCGTTTAAGGGACCGGCGCGATGACTGAAATTTTTAATAAATCGCCTATAGTATGAAGCAGTGCCTAGAAAACGCTTAACATCCTTTCGACATGTAGGGGTGGGAAAATCGACAATAGCCCCTACCTTATCGGGGTCAGTACGTAGACCAAATTCATCGACCACGTGACCTAAAAACTTTAATTGTTTTCTGAAAAATTGGCATTTACCCATATTAACAGTGAGATTTGCGGCCTGCAATTTCTCCCTGACTTTACGTAACAATTCTAAATGATCGGAAAAAGTTGAATGAATGATGATAAGATCATCCAAATAAATAAAAACTTTATTATCAAACTCCGGGCCGAACAACCTGTCCATAAGACGCTGTTGGGTCGCCGGGGCAGAGGTTAGGCCGAAACACATGACCTTAAAATGGAACAAACCTCGTGAAGGTATGGTAAATGCAGTTTTTTCACGAGATTCGTTCGAATCCAATGGTACTTGGAAATACGCAGATTTTAAATCAACAGAAGATAGGTATTTAGCATCCCTGAGTTGATCCAAAATATGGTTAATATAAGGTAGAGGATACGCGTCGTGCTTAGAGATAGCGTTGAGTTTTCGGCTGTCCAGGCAGAAGCGGAGTGTGCCGTCCGCCTTACGGGCTAGGGTGACGGGGTTATTCCAAGCGCTATTACTCGGTTCCACCACATCGTCTTTCAACATTTGATCAAGCTGCCGGTTCATTTCGGCTAGCTTCTCTGGAGACATCATGTAGTAACGTTGCTTGATTGGAGGGTGATCACCGGTATCAATACGGTGAGTCACCAAGTGAGTACGCCCTAATCCTCTCTTTTCGGCCGAAATTTCCTCAAATTCTCGAATCACTTCCCGAGCCAGTTCACACTCTGACTCGGAGAGCGAGTCAAAGTCTCGTAACGCTTTATCCTTGACGGCTACAGTATGGACTTCTCGAGTAGATTCAGACTGATTGTCATTTAACAGTGATAAAACGTCGGGAGCTATATTAAAAACTTTCCAAAAATCTATTCCAAAAAGTAAGTCAGTATTAATGTTTGGAATAATATAAAATTTAATAATTGCTGTTCTATCCTTTACTGTAACCGGCAAAAAGATACATCCAGTGACAGGTGCGGTAGAATCATTAGCAGTTTTAATATAGTGTAAATCCGCCGACTCGTGTACCGTGGTGAATTTTTGAAAATATGACACGGCACTGCCATGAATTATCGAAATTTGGCTGCCTGAATCCAAAAGGCCATTAAATACCCGACCGTGTATACTAGCCTTTAGATACGGCCGTCTGTCGAAGGAGTTGTCAACGTCGCTTGTCATCGAGATAGGTTCAATATCAGAATTACGAACCGACAACACGCGCTGGGGACGGGTTGATGAAAAGAAATTCTTCAAATAATTTAACCAAGACCGCCATTCTTCAGCACAGAAATTACTAGAAGCTGTAGAAGTTTGTTGTCGATTCAAGCTTACTCGTTTTTTAGAATGGACGGCGGCGTTGGCGACTTGACAGTCTTCGACGGGGAACATTTAGGACAAGTTTTGGCGGTGACGTCCCTCTTTCCACAACGATAGCAAATTATGATGGCGGGCGCCTTGCAGGACTTCAACGTGTGACCATCTACACGACAACGGACGCAGAAATTGCTACCATCAACCTGTGCCATCGTCGCGGCCACTTTAGGAACAGCAGGGCATCGGTTGCCCTTGTAAATAAGATCGGGGGCCAAACAAGAAGACGACAATTTAGGGGGCTCTGAAAATAACTTGGAACGCTCCTTTGCATCCTCAAGGAGTCTACATTTACGCTTCAAATCGGTCCACGAGTCAACTGGATTTAAACCTAATTGGGAAGTGTAGAAAGGTCTAATATTAAACATTACAATATTAAGTTTCTCCTCATCAGATAAGGGTTTGGACAAACGAGTGAAATAATTCTGCATAACACTCAGATAATTAACTATGTTTTCATCAGATCCTTGTGTGCGGGCTCTTATTTCTATCAAAAGTCGGTGATCATAATTAGCGGGCAGATACTCCTCCAGAAGGGCGGATTTTAATTCAGACCAACCATTCACCTCATCACGTACTCCACGATACCAGTACAGTGCCTCCTCAGTGAATAACTCGGCGGCAGAATTAAAAAGTTTGCAATCATTAATACCGCGGGACAAACAAAGTTCTTCTAAACGTTGCAAGAATGCCTTTACACAAGTTTTCCCATTAAAATGAAGGTTTAGCTTATAAATCTGAGAGTATGAATTTGAAGAATTATCAGATTTACTAGAAGGCATCGGCGGATTGGTTGCTGAGTTAGAAGAGTGATGATGCTGCGAAGAACTGCTTTTAAAATTATCCATGATCCCGTCAATTTTGAACAAAATGCGGTCTAATCGTTCCTGTAAGCTCTCAATTTGCGGGGTGTATTCTTCCACATCACCAGCATCCAATCTACCCAAACGATGAAACAAATGGTGTCCTAAGGTTTGAATTCTATTCAGTATTTTAAGAGAACCCGATTTACTACTTGTTCCTTTAATTAAACCCTCTAATTCAACCAATTTTTCTTTTATTATGTTCAATTCCTCCGCGATATTCGCATCACAAGTGAAAATCTCATCTGATGGGATTTCTTTACTAAGCGCGCGAACCTGAGCCCTCAGACCAATGACATTATCCTTAGGTTGAGCGCCACGAATTCTTACTTCATACTCTAATTCATCTTTGTGTAGCAAATTAAAGCAAATTGGCCTTTCACCCATTTTTAGCAAGTTGTAAATAGAAAACGGTAAAAAAACAATAGGGTTAAGAATATATTGACCAGACGTAACAAATGTTTGGTAAAAAGCAAAATTATTCTATATTGTAACTGACTTATTTTCAGATTGTAATGTAGGGTAGTAAAAATAAACTTAATTGATAAAAGTAAACAAGGGATCAATATTGACAGCTAATTCTGAGCAAAATGACCAGAAATAGGGTTATGGTTATTTACTTACTTAAATTTGCAAGCAATACAAGTTAATTTACCTCGTATCTGCTCGTCCCTGTTCCGGGCGCCAATGAAATGTCTCTTTCCTATCTTCTGTACCTTATTTATTTAAGGAAAATAGCCACACAAAAAAAAATAAACAAATTAAAACCAAATAATTTTTTTTACAATATTTATTTTTAATACAGGTTTTTAACAAACAATCCAAGGAATGTTCATCCAGTAGCATAAGAAACAGAGAGACAAAGAAGTAATAAATATATATAGAAAGAAATAGATAGAGAGAGCAGATCGACTGGTCAAATATTGTTCCCTTGTTTTGAAAAAAAAAGTAAAGTAGAAAAGGAAATAAAGTTGAGAGAAGTAATTGCTATCTGCAGGGCCGACCGATAATGAAGTCCTCAGCTGGCTATTGTTACCTTATTTAAAACGAGAAAGCTTTTTGTAGTAAAAGGCAAGTCCTCTTGTTCCTTATATGAATGAGCTCTCAGATCCCGCGCTTTTGTGACCTCTCTAGTTAAAGACCCGGAGAGAAAGGGGTCCCATTCGGTCCAGTGGATCTCTTCAGGCGCAATGCAAAAAACCCTGAAGAATATATTGGCTTGTGTAACAATGATTGTCAGATACAGTACAAACAGTGCGGAGCCCGGTGTTGAAAATTCTATTTCACACTCAAATTATTACTCAAAGTATGTAAAATTTAGTTAAAATAGAGTATGTTCATTGTATAATCATTGCTAAATCCGGTATGGTTGCAATTATCAACTAGAAATTCTCAACTTTATATTGTGGGTTGCCTGGCAATGAAATATCTGACTATTTTGAGAAAAATAGACCCTGTGTGAAATATTTTACATTTAATTTATATGTTCTTGGTTTATTCATGTGTACAAATAGTTAGAAATCATTTTAAGACAGAATCCAGACAAAATCTGGATACAAGAAACACTTGATAACTACCCTAAACTCAAAAATATAAATCTCACAAAGAATCTGATTTTACCAAGAAAATATAAGACCAAATGAGAGGATTTTACGGTTTATTTAGCATACTAACGTGGAAATAGAAAATTAGAACAAAACAAATTACCTTTTCAGGGTTTTCCAAAATATTTTTTAACAAAACTTGGTTGTCGGTAAAATACAACCTCCATGTACTTTTTCGATTTCGAATATTCGACTTTCAATATCTCGGCACTTTTTTAAAAGAATATTTATATAAAAATACGTTTATTTAGCAACTTAATTGCAAAATAACGAAAAATAAATTCAAAGCCGGCTAATCTAATCGAACCACCAGCGAAATCCATTTGACAGCTAGCTCGTCCGTAGTGATGGGGCGAAGGTCGACAATTTCGATTCGTCTATCCATAATCGATCACAATCTGGTATCGACTACTCGATTCTTTTTCATCACAATTATACAATGCAAAATGAAAATCCTACGTGTGAATTATCGATCACCAATCGCAACCGTCATTGACAAAGGCGTCGATAAATAACATAATATATAAGTAACCCACCAATTTCGTAATTGCACATAGCGCTCAACCGCATCGTAGCCGAACTGCAACGACACATTTTGACGTTTCCCGTATTCCGCTACTAATTTAAAGACCAAATCGTAGTTCATCAGAAAATTCTCAAAATATCGATTCTCTCAACGATTCGATGCTTGGCAAGTTACTTTACTCGGATTTTTACATATTAAACAAGCTTTAATTGTAGATAGCCACAGATTCATAATTGTGTTAGGGGAATACGAATATCGCGCAAACTTAATCGAATCGGAATCGGATATCAGTTGTATGGATTTCTTAGAGTTCAATAACGAAAAGTCGGCTAAATCGATCACTGAACAATTGCGATGACAATCGACCTGAATTATTAATGTGAATTAAAAAATAACGTTACAAGAGACAAATCTAACAGATTGAGTAAGCCCCAAAGTAAGTTTGAGACTTGTGTAATGGGATATTAACTCAAGGATACTGTATTTTATAACAAATACATATATATATAAACATCCAAGACCCAGGCCAATCAGAGAAAAATACTATTTTTCATCTTGACCTGACCGGGGATTGAACCCAGGACCTCTTGAGTAGCGGTCAGGCAGTAACCGTTACCGGTCGACTATTAATCTATGTCTATTGCACAAAGCTGTATAAACTTTCCTTGGTTCCGTTTTTAGCCACCGGTCCAAAAACTCAGAGTAAATTGTATCATGTCGTTCGGACTTATTTTTAAAAATATAGGTAAGTAATACATAAAGTTTATATCTAACTTGGTTACTTATTAAAACTGATACATGGTATATTTGGGTTGTTTTTTTTTCAGAAACGGAAAAGAGAGTTACTAGGGTATCCGAAGCCCAATGGTCTATACTTTTAGACTTTTTAAAAAGTCACCCTAATTTAGCTAGGGCAAGGAGATACAATAATTCCGCCAAAGGACGGGCAGAGTCTGCTCGCCTGTGGCAAGAACTTGCCAATATTTTAAATGCCGAGGGTGTTGGCACGACAAAAACGGCCAAAGAGTGGTCGATTGTAAGTTTTTTTTTATTACTTTTTACGGCCATGGAAACTAGTCCTTTAAGGCCTATCTTGAATTTATTAATCTTCTTCAGTCCTACTTTAGTTAGTCAAGTCAGTAGTCTAGTCCAGTCAAGTAAGTTAGTCAGATTCAGATGGTTAAGTGAAGTGGTGGAAAAATTTACTTAGCTATAACTTGGAGATTTTGGTGACAAAGATAAATAGTCACTTATACGACACTGTACCACTTCCCAACACTCACGCTTGTTTACGAACACTATGCGAATAATAATCCACCAATATTATGGAAAAATACTCGAAAAAACCTAAGTTTTGGAAATTAAATACAGCGCGGACATAGCGACAGTTTCTCGCTCGATTGTGTTATTTTTGATATGTCATATAAAATAATTAACATTTAGCACGATGTGACTAATTATTGTAAAAATATTCACAGTATGTCAGCAATTATAAGAGTAAATTAAAAAAAATTGTTGCCGGTATAAATGCCGATACAGCCGCAACAGGAGGACCGGCTCAAGTCAGCAGCCTGTCAGAGTTAGATAGCAGATTTCTGGCTATAATGGAGCCAGGGTTTGGACAAATAATGCCACAATTTATGGTGAACCCTTCCCTTGATTTGGTAATAACATATTCATATTACATAAATAAATATATAAGGTAGACCACGCACCGGCAAGCGCAACGTCGGACATCCATCGACCAGATGGTCAGATGACCTGAAGAAGGTCGCAGGCAGACGCTGGATGCAGGCCGCTTCCAACCGGTCGTTCTGGAAATCCTTGGGGGAGGCCTAGGTTCAGCAGTGGACGAGCTGCGGCTGAAATGATGATGGTGATGATGATAAGGTGGACTAAATTAACTGCAAATATCTTAAGGGCAGATTCGGACCACTAAACTGAACAACTTTTCCAAATAAACTTATATCGAAATACGAAAAAAACTTTTTGACCTCCCATACAAATTGAGAATCAGCTGAACTGGTTAAGTATGGAGAGTGAAAAAAATAATTTCATATTTTGATATAAGTTTATATGGAAAAGGAGTAATTCTGCAATTCGTCCCATGTACCTACGGCCCATTTGGTACGAAACGCAGAAAATCGAAATTAATTAACATTTCATTCTGCAATTCGTCCCATGTTTATAAATGGTACAATCTGTAATAAAAGTGTTAGTGTAGAAATAATAAACGTTGAATTTTTCATTAAGAAATATAATAATCATAGAATAGTCTTCAACTAGAATAAGCATATAATGAAAGTATGTACAATAAACTGTACAGAACATAAAGGTTGAATTGTAAGTAAGTATATTATATACAGACAGAATTGGAAAATTATGAACTAACAAAGCACAAATTATGTGCAAATGGGTATTATGTAGGCTTGTAATAGGGCTGGGGTAATAATATATGGCTCGATTAAGGACCAATGTAAAATGAACTGCCGATGCTGAAAATTTTTTGTGAAACAGAAACGACGAGGAAAGAAGAAAGTATAAGTAAAGTATTTCATTTTGAACTATATTTTTTTTATTTACTGTTTGTACTTATACAAGATATACTGAACTGCTAAGTTATTTGTTATCGGCGGGAAAAAAACATATTATTTTTTTACACAACATTATTTTCAGCCAGTAGCTTAAATTGTTGAATTTATTTTTTTTGAACAAATTGTGGTATTTCAACTAACTACTACTATCGCCATCTAGTGATGTTTTAGTGAACTAAAACGTTTTATATTGAATCTACCACTTAATTGTCAATTGACAGAGTTCTTGTAGGTTTTCCTGTAATCTACAACTACTAATGACCTATGTTCCGTAATTTTTTCAAATTTTAGGCTCATTAGTTTCGGAGATCAGGGGGGAGTGGTCAATTTTCGTCTTTTTTCCTGAATAAAATGAAAACTATTTATATTTCAATAATAACAAAAATATATTTGAGATCCTGATAACGAGCTCTTTCATTTGATATGTCACACGATATGGTTAGCGAATTTTTTTTTTTATGTTGTGATTTACCCTCCAAAAGTGACCCCCAAATTCATAATTTATTTATTTACGATACACATGCACCTTTGGGTCTTTAACTTACATATGTGTACCAAATTTCATCTCAATTAGTCCAGTGGTTTCAGAACAATCGGCTGTGACAGATGGACGGACAGACAGATGGACAGACACGCGAGTGATCCTATAAGGGTTCCGTTTTTTCCTTTTGAGGTACGGAACCCTAATTAATATTATAATAAAGAATACATACTTACAACAACTTTTTTAAGAACGCAGACACTTGCATAGTCACATAAGTCACAAAATTTCACAGATTCAAGTCACAATAAATGTCACAACAATAAAATATACATTTTTTTCACATCTACTGAATGATGTTCTGACCTTTTCTGTCGGAAAGTGTAAACCATACTAAGTAACTTATTTGAATTCTACAAAATACTCCCTCTCCTAATCATGCACGTGTACAAAGATAAGTAGGTAGTTTTATTGCTTTATTGATCCTGGCATAAGTACTTTACTTCAAAGGTGATCACCATAACCATTGTTTACTTACAGATAACAACCGCAAAAACATAAATAGTCAAAACAAAAGAATTCATTATATCTTCCATTGGTATCTGCATTCTATTATAGGGACGGACTTCATCAAAAGAATGAACAAACCTCTTCAAAAGTGACCATCGCATCCATTGTTTACTTATCTGGAAGCCATACATGTCAACCAATTGTATTCATTTCGGTAACACTTGAACTTGTGCGTTTTCTTATTAAATGAAACAATTACCTGATGTCTTAGATAAAACATTCAGCAATAACATTTTTTTCACAATCAATTATTTTATATTTAACTATGAACAAATCCACAGCAAAATGTAACAATTCTAACGAAAAATACATTTATCTTAATTCTTGTCTCACTGACTGTACCAAGCGTTGATAAGGTTTAAATTTCCATACAAAAAAAGAATGGGACGAATTGCAGAATGAAATTTTGATTAATTTTGATTTTCTGCGTTTCGTCCCAAATGGGCCGTAGGTACATGGGACGAATTACAGAATTACTCTGGAAAAGTTGTTCAGTATAGTGGCCTGAATCTACCCACAAAATACTTGCAGTTGATTTGAGTCCACCTTATATATAGGGACAAATCACACAGATTGAGTTAGCCCCAAAGTAAGTTCAAGACTTGTGTGATGGGATACTAACACAACGATACTATACTTTATAACCAACTAGCGACCCTCCCCGGCTTCGCATGGGCATAAAAACCTTCCTCTTGAATCACTCTATCTATTAAAAAAACCGCATCCAAATCCGTTGCGTAGTTTAAAAGATTTAAGCATACAAGGGGACATAGGGGCAGAGAAAGCGACTTTGTTTTATTCTATGTAGTGATGCATATATATATGTCGCAGGGATATGATAAAAACAGGGATTTGGTCAATTCCCTAAGGGATTTACGCAGCAATTTAGACATTTGTTCAATTCACTAGATTTGTTTAGGGAAAAGATAAAATCGTATTGTTATTTTAACATCGTCCGTGATTTGATCAAATCCCTTAGGGAATTGACCAAATCCCTGTTTTTATCATATCCCTGCGACATATAAACATCCAAGACTCAGGTCATTAAGAAAACATAATTTTTCGTATTGTCCTGACCGGGGATCGAACCCGGGACCTCTTGAATGGCGAGAAGGCATGTTAATCATTACGCCACGGAGGTCCTACATAGGTACCTACTTAAGACGAGACCTCGGTGAACACTAGCGCCACCATCAACTAAAAATCATTATTCACTGAAAGCACAAGTTATCAAAAATCCGTGATATGTAATTAAGGTTCTGGATCTAAAGTTCATTTTAAACATATTAAATATATAGTGAATAATGATTTTTAGTTGATGGTGGCGCTAGTGTTCACCTAGGTCTCGTCCTAAGACATTTTATAAAATTATTAACTCATCAAGCTTTTTAGGAGCTGCCATCACAACCTTCAACAACAAAAGAGCCCTCGACTCAATCTCATCACACAAGTCCATTAGATTTTGAAGTTGAAATAGACGAGATGCCACAGTGAGTAAATTTCCTTTATTTATAGCTTTTTTATATATATTACTAGCGACCCGCCCCGGTTTCTTATTTCCTAAATAAAAGCAACATGCATATACACACTGTAATAAACTATTAATTTAAATATATATTTACTAGCGACCCGCCCCAGCTTCGCATGGGCATAAAAACCTTCCGCTTGAATCACTCTATTTATTAAAAAAAACCGCATTAAAATCCGTTGCGTAGTTTTAAAGATTTAAGCATACAAAGGGACATAGGGAGGACAAGAGGACATATAAAACAAGTTGCTTTCTCTGTCCCTATGTCCCTTTGTATGCTTAAATCTAAAACTACGCAACTACGCAAAAATAGATAAGAGTGATTCAAGAGGAAGGTTTTTATGCCCATGCGCAGGTTGCTAGTAAATATATATTTAAATTAATAGTTTATTACAGTGTGTATATGCATGTTGCTTTATTTAGAAAATGAAGTTCATACAAAAAGATTAAATTATGCTATCAATACCTATGTCTATTCTAAAAAATTAAACTAATTAATATAAAAACTAAATACTTAGATATATTAAACTAAATAAAATATAGACATATTAAGACGATACCTCGGTGAACACTAGCGCCACCATCAACTAAAAATCATTATTCACTGAAAACACAAGTTATCAAAAATCCGTGTTATGTTATTAAAGTTCTGGATCTGAAGTCAATTTTAATAATATTAATTTATTGTACCATATAATGTAGTAACAAATTGCAAAAGTGCTACAAGTGGTCGTTTAAAGCAATATTGCAATTTGTAACTATAGGGAACTATCCATACTTCCATACTAACATTATAAATGCGAAAGAGGTGACAGACAGGCAGACTTCTGTCTGTCTGTCTGTCACCTCTTCACGGCTAAACTGCTGGACCGATTGTGATGTAATTTGGTATGAATATAGTTATGCACTAGGAGTCAAACATAGCCTACTTTCGGGCACGATATAACCGAGGCGCACGCGGGCGGAGCCGCGGGCAACAGCTAGTAATTTAATAATTTAAAATGTTTAAATTTAACTTCAGATCCAAAACCTTAATTATAACACGGATTTTTGATAACTTGTGTTTTCAGTGAATAATGTTTTTTAAATGACGGTGGCGCTAGTGTTCACCGAGGTATCGTCTTAAGAAAAAACATCTTTATTTTAGATCAGACATTTCAACGGAAGTAGTAGTAGACTATCAAACTTCTGGAAACGCTGAAGTTGGTCAGACAGGCCTATGATAGACCAAGAAAATTTACCGTCGCCAGATAAAAATGTACCTAGAATGTCTAGGCAACAGCGACAAGTGCGATACCGTAGTAAGTAGAAATTACAACATTTTAATGAGTTTTTAGAATTGGCTAGCCCAAAAAAAAATATGATAGAGATTTTTATGTGTTTTTTCGATAAAATCTACCATTTTAGAGATATATTTGAAAGATTTTTTTTTTTAATTGTAACTAATTTTTTATTTAATTTTGAAGATACATACAGTGATGACGTCACTCCGCGTCGAAACAAAGTATAAAGGTTATGTTTATTAGGGTCGATTTCACCAAACATGACTTAACTTGAGAATAGCTATCTACGGAATATATTTATTCTACCATTTAACTCTTGGATAAATTCGTCCACGTTCCACCACTTTACACCAGATTAAATTTACTCTCGGATAATTACTCTCTGACAGGGAGTGAATTTACTCTTTTTTGGTGAAATCGACCCTTAGAATAAAAATATGATAATGATAGATTATGACGATTTGACTGGCTTGTGCTTGCAGTAGGTACTTTCTAACAAAGAGTATATAGTCCATATGCTGCCAACTTACAGAAAAGAAAATTGAAAGCCGCTTACGTCACACATAAGCGGCTCATACAATTTATTTGACCTTGTGGCCTACTATCATCTCTCAAAACCATGCAAGATCCAGTGAGTAAGGGGGATGTCGCCTTACATCATGTATTGCGTTGTCTCGCTTACTCACTGGAACTTGGAGACTGTAGTAACCCCCCTTGTAATATTTTTTTCAAAATGAAGGTCATTGGGTTTTTCTGCAACTATATCAAAAAAAATACGTGCTTAATAAAAAATCTGATTACCGCAAACTGTTTAATAAGCCTATTCCTCGAAATGGTTTTCGAATTAGACATCTTTGTAAAAAATTTGACTAGCCAATTGTTTCAGTGGATTGAATGATAATATTCCGTATGACATAAATAGTTGTGCATACAATACAATGTAATACAATACAATGTAATACAATACAATGCAAATACTCTTTATTGCACCACATACAATAAAATTACATAAAACAGCTTAACTTTAAAGAATGAGGCGCAAAAGCGGACTTATCGCTTAAGCAATCTTCTTCCAGTCAACCTCAGGGTCCATACCAATTGGTCCGTGAAGAAAAAGCGTTACAATGAACTACAAATTTTATTTCAGATCGACCCTTAGCTCCTCTCGACGAAGCACGTCGAATTTTGTCTCAAGTGGAAATAAAAAGGGCTGAAGCTAACGCCGTACACGCTCAAGCTCTACTTTTAATAGGACAAAATCTAGGAAGAATCGCAGACGTCTTTGAAAAATATGTGCATCATATTACTAGACCACAATGAAGGTAATATGTTATTTGTTTGTTTATAATTGTTATTGTACTACTACAACAAAATTGAATACAAAAGCATAGATAATAAAACAAAAGTACAATGGCGGACTTATCCCAGAAAGGGATCTCTTACAGCCAACCAGGGTGTCGATTCTGCTAACGTTAAATCACAATCGTGTCAAAATAGTGTTTCAATGGTAGTGCTTTTTCACACACTAGTTACAAGAAATGTATATTTTTTTTATATCACTTCTGATGATCACACCACACACTACATTCACATCACATCATACTCTCATAACTCTTGTAAATATTGTGTAAAAAGCACTACTATTGAAACACTATTTTGATACGATTTTGTCTTAACGTTAGCAGAATCGACGCCCAGCGAGTGAGAGAGGATGCTTATAATATAGTAGTAGAAGTACAGTTGGGTCGCCTTGCGAATTGGACATTTTGCGAATTGCGACCGCTGGACATTTTGCGAATTGGACATTCTGCGACTAAACGACCAGCAGAGCGCAATCGACTGTCTGTCTGTTATTTATTTAATGTAGCACAAGTTAGAATGACTACATAGTATAAAACAAAGTCGCTTTCTCTGTCCCTATGTATGTATGCTTAAATCTTTAAAACTACGCAACAGATTTTGATGCGGTTTTTTTAATAGATAGAGTGATTAAAGAAGAAGGTTTTTAGTACCATGCGAAGCCGAGACGGGTCGCTAGTGTATTATAAAATCATATGATGAATTTTTTATCTACCAGGCTATATAAAATTTATTTATATTAATGCCTTATCCACACATGTGCTGTCAAATAACTTCATACAATTTTCAGATGGGTTGAATGAATCAAAAGGTGATTGATTGGCTGATTATGATCATATTATAATTAGATGAGGATCTTTCTAAGAGGAGATAAAACAAACTGTAGCTGATGATTGTAACTCTGGTTCTTCATATCATGCGTCTAGATTTAGGAGATCGAGGAAGGCGGTGTGTTAAAAAAATAGAACATAATATGGTAAATAAAGCATTTATTAATTGACAGACATTATAATAATTGTTTTTGCCAAAAAAACGAAACTGACTCCAATTCTCAACTAAAAAGGATGAAATCTTTACTAATATTATAAAGCTGAAGAGTTTGTTTGTTTGTTTGAACGCTTATAACTTGGGAACTACTGGTCGGATTTGAAATATTATTTCTGCATATGATGGCTTGATTCTTGGGGAAGGTTAAAGGCTATATATTATATAGTACATATACACCAAGGGCGAGTGTAACCTCGGGGAACAGCTAGTAATTAATACATTGTTGTTTAAATATGCTTCATATAAATTATTTAAATAAATCTGAAGTCGGTGTTTCATAATGATTTCTTATGTTTTCGCGATTGTTACACATTAAATTAAACATTAAAAAACATCCTAATTTCAATAGAGAGGATGGATGGCAAGTACCACCAGCTTGGGACCCAGCTATCAATTTAATAAAATCTCAAACTCATCGGAAGACTACAAGTGTTTTTGATACTGTCAGCCAATACTGTGTGAATCGAAATAGTTTTCAATGATTTATGAGCTATGGTTTTGTATTCTTGTGACATCAGAAACAAATGACACAGACGAATGTCAACTCAGTCTGCCTGCGACCATGAGCTCTGTAAAGTGCTTGAAACGTTAGGTATAAATAAGTAAGCAATAAACGCGATAGAAAACCGTATAAAATAGTTTAATTTAATCGGTGTTTCATTTCCAGTTTGATGAATGTCTTCGAGTCGAGGTGCCTTTTTAACCGACTACGGCGAAGCCAAAAGGAAGGGTAATGGTTTTTAAATGATGATGACTCCATACAAAGGCATCATGAGCCGCACCCTCGTGGCTAGCATATTTACTTAGAATGTTTAAGTCTGAATCACAAACCTGCAAAAATATTTTTTTTTTAAATACTCATTAAAAATTCTTAACTATATCTATCTATACTGTCTTTTTTTTTTATTTAACCTAACTACCACTCTAAACTTGCTTGTCTGCAAAGCGATATTGCTATTACATGTATTCTATGGACCAAGACATTGTCTTAGTCTTGGTCTTGGACATGTGAAAGCAATATTGCTTTGCTAGGCGATTCGAAAAGACAAGATGACGTCATAAACCATAGCCATAGCGATAGCAATCGAGTTAGGCGTAGGGCCGCGGGTGCGGCGATTGAACTGTCCGTCTCTAAACTGTATTGAATTAAGCAAAAGTCTAGCAACCCTAGCCCACGCGTTGCAGTGGAAAGAAAATTGTCACTATGTCCGCGCTATATTTAATTTAACTAAGAAACTTAGGTTTTTTTCTAGTATTTGTGCATAATATTGGTGGATTATTATCCGCAAAGTGTTCGTGAACAAGCGCGAGTGTTGGAAAGTGTTTATACTATATAGTTATAAATAAATATTTTTATTTCGGACCAAGTCTATATGTTGTTAGTAAAATAATTTAAAACTATGTTAGTATAATAATATTCGCACATTTTATTAACCAAGTTCAAAAAAGGAGGAGGTTTCTAAATTCGACAGTATATAGATTTTTTTTTAATTAAGGTAGAAGCCCTCCTGCTCACTTGGTCCACCGGACATGGCCACATGGCTTTGTGCCCAGTGAATGAATGAATGAATGAATAAATGAATAAACACTTTATTGTACCAATTACATAAATACATCATTGGATTGTACAGGAACGAAGATGAAAATTAGTACAAAGGCGGACTTATCGCTAATGCAAATTCTTCCAGCCAACCTTAGGGTAGAGACACAAAGAACATTGGAGCGCGAGCGATGCAGAAAGCTAATTAATAACAGTAGCTAATAATAATAATAACTTTATTTCGAGCAACAAGACTCATATACATTTTGTTAGTAAACAAGGAAACTTATAATATTCTAATGTTAGTAAATTTAATTTTGATTCAATTCAATTTTATTTTAATTTTAATTCAAATAATAACAGTGCCTCCAGATGCGGCAGTCAAGGGGGTTACTATTACTACCGTCTCTTAAAACCATGCAAGATCCTGTGAGTAAGTGAGACAGCGCAATACATGATGTAAGGCGACATCCCCCTCACTCAATCGTTCTTGCATGGTTTTAAGAGATGGTGGTAAGCTACCAGGATTGGTGATGTGCCCGCTGGCAGTTTCCAGTTTACGGTAATATTCCCTATGGAAATTTACGTAAATATTCCCAATGTTACCAAGGAATTCGGAAACTTTCCCAAAGTTGCCGTAATCATTGGAAATATTTCCGGAAATATTGCCAAAAGTTCCCAGGAAAGTTTTCGATATTTCCAGCAACGGCGCATCACTAACAAGGATACTGTCCCCAGCCCTGTCCTCCAGCAACGCGACTTCCACGTAACACCGCAAAAAAGTCATTAGTGTAAATAAAAGTAGAATAGAATAGAAAACCTCTTTATTGCACCAAACAAAGGTATACATAATTTTTATAACTAGGTAAGGTACAAAGGCGGACTTATCGCTAACGCAATTCCTTCCAGCCAACCTTAGGTTGCCTTTTATCCTGGAAAAAAGCAGTGTTTCCGAATAAAACGCGGGCGAAGCCGTGGCCAAAAGCTAGCAGAAAAAATATTTTAAACAAAAACAAAACACAAGCCAACCGGCCCATTACAAAAGCATTCCACATCCGCACAAATCATTTCACGTGCGCGTCGTTTCCGGCCGCGTGCATTTCCGTTTCCGGTTGTGCCGCGCCGGCCACGGCAGGTGGAGGTGCGCGGTCTTGATGTGCGTTTTGACGGTCGTGGACGTCTGAAACGTCTTGTCGCACATTGCGCACACGTGTTTCCGCTCGCCCGTGTGTATCTATCAAACAAATATTTATTACTAGCTGTTCCCCGCGGCTCCGCCCGCGTGGGACTCGGTTATATCGCGCCCAAAAGTAGCCTATGTTTGACCTCAGGTCGTTTACTACATCCCTACCAAATTTCATCACAATCGGTCCAGCAGTTTAGCCGTGAAGAGGTGACAGACAGACAGACAGACTTTCGCATTTATAATATTACTAGCTGTTGCCCGCGGCTCCGCCCGCGTGGGACTCGGTTATATCGCGCCCAAAAGTAGCCTATGTTTGACCTCAGGTCGTTAACTACATCCCTACCAAATTTCATCACAATCGGTCCATCAGTTTAGCCGTGAAGAGGTGACAGACAGACAGACAGACAGACAGACAGACAGACTTTCGCATTTATAATATTAGTATGGATAGTATGGATTTTACATTAAGGTGATACCTCGGTGAACACTAGCGCCACCGTCATTTGAAAATCATTACTCACTGGAAACACAAGTTATCAAAAGTCCCTCTGCTGTAATTATGGTTCTGTATCTGAAGTTAATTTTAATCATATCCAATTATTAAATTATAGTTCCATATAGTTACAAATTGCAAATCTGCTAAAAGTGGCCGTTTTAGGCAATAATGCAATTTGTTACTATAGGGAATTGTAATTTAATATGCTTAAAATTAACTTCAGATCCAGAACCATAATTACAGCAGAGGGATTTTAGCTAATTTGTATTTTCAATGAGTAATGATTTTTAAATGACGGTGGCGCTAGTGTTCACCGAGGTATCACCTTAAGACGATTAGGTTTCCATGGGTAGGGATGAGTGGAGGGGGGAGGCCTTTGCCCAGCAGTGGGATAGATTAAAAGTAGGCTAAAAAAAAGACGATATAAGATCTAGATAGTAACATGCATAAAAAAGAAAGTTAAGACGATGCCTCGGTGAACACTAGCGCCACCATCAACTAAAAATCATTATTCACTGAAAACAGAAGTTATTGAAAATCCGTCTTATGTAATTAAGATTCTGGATCTGAAGTTAATTTTAATCATATTAAATTATACTTTCATATTTACAAATTGCAAAACTGTTAAAAGTGGCCGTTTTACAAATTGCAATATTGCTTAATATTGCAATTTGTAACTATAACTCAAAATGTTTAAAATTAACTTCAGATCCAGAACCTTAATTACTTATGACGGATTTTTGATAACTTGTGTTTTCAGTGAATAATGATTTTTAAATGATGGTGGCGCTAGTGTTCACCGAGGTATCGTATTAAGAAGCGATGTTAAGTTTGGCTAAGGCGTGATTGATATTGTTTCAAGGCCACGATAGTATCGATAGACACTATTTTGAACTATTGCTTACAACGCTACACCCTGGTGTCAATTTTCCGAAACCGCCTCTCGGCATTTCAAGTGATTTCTTAAACGATCACCAGATGACAGCTATGATTGATTGCTTAACGTGCCATCCGAAGCACGGAGGAGCTCAAGATAGAAATGCCACTAATGGCGACCAATCCAAGAGGCTGCGCCCGTATGGAATATATGTATTTCGTATGGAATCTCTTAGTTACTTAATTATCCGCCAGGGGCGCTGTACGGATTTGACACACAAAATTGCTAAAGTAGTCGCTAGCGTTTGAAATCTATACTAATATAATTAAACTGAAGAGTTTGTTAGTTTGTTTAAACGCTTATAACTCGAGAGCTACTGGTCAGATTGGCAAAAAAAAATCTGCATACCATAGCCTGATTCTTAAGGAATACACTACAGTACACACACCAAAAGCGGGTGAAACCGCGTGAAACAGCCATTAAAGTTATCTAAACTCACCAGGAAGTGCCTGTTGAGGCCGGTGTAAGTCCTGAATGTCTTTGAACATTGTGAGCATTTGTACGGACGCTCGCCCGTATGTACACGCTCGTGCGACTGTGAAGGAAACAGACTCACTATTATATTTGTTTTATCTATTTACTAGCGACCCGCCCCGGCTTCGCATGGGCATAAAAACCTTCCTCTTGAATGACTCTATCTATTAAAAGAAACCGCATCAAAATCCGTTGCGTAGTTTTATAGATTTAAGCATACAAAGGGACATAGGGACAGAGAAAGCGACTTTGTTTTATATGTAGTGATAGTGATGATAAAGGAACAACAAACGATTACATAATATATACATATAGTTACAAAGTATAGGCTATATATATAAGTAATAATTATGCAACCCACTACGTTATTTACATATCTACACTAATATTATAAAGCTGAAGAGTTTGTATGTTTGAAACTTAAACTACTGGTCGGATTTGAAAAATTCTTTCTGCATATGATAGGTAGCTTGATTCTTGGGGAAGGTTATAGGTTTACAGAAACAAGTGAAACCGCGGGGAATAGCTAGTTCTACTATCCTACTAATATTATAAATGCGAAAGTGAGTTTGTATATTTGTTTGTTTGTTCTCTTCTCTGTCTTCACGGCCTATCTACTGAACCAAACTTCCTGAAATTTCGCATACACATAACTAGGAGTATTGAGAAGGACTTAAGATACCTTTCATCCCGGGAAAAAGCACTGTTCCCGAGGGAAATTCATGCGGACGAAAGCTAGTGGTATATAAAAATGTATTATTTATTTATTAATTTAACATTTTACAAATAAATAAATAAATATATAGGGACAAATCACACAGATTGAGTTAGCCCCAAAGTAAGTTCGAGACTTGTGTTATGGGATACTAACTCAACGATACTATATTTTATAACAAATATATAGATAAACATCCAAGACCCAGGCCAATCGGAAAAAGATCATTTTTCATCTTGACCTGACCGGGGATCGAACCCGGGACCTTCTGAGTAGCGGTCAAGCATGTTAACCATTACGCCACTGAGGCCGTCACAAAAACTGTTACAATACACCTGTGGGTCTAAAAACGCCACTTTGAGCAATTCATCGAATCGATTCATATTACGAATTCCTTAGCAATTCTGTAGCAATGTTGTTACCTTTAGTGTGGCTTTCTGTTTGAACCCCTTGTTGCAGTGGGCGCACGAAAACTGAAGCACCGCGGAGTGCGACCGCTGGTGAATGGCCAGCTGGGACGCCGACTGGTATACATTCATATATCATAATAGGGAAGGAGTGAAAATATTTAAAACGCTTGAATAATATTCTGTCGGTAGGAATAAGGTTCCTTGATACCAGAAATAAATCTCAGATTTTTAAAATCAGCCAATTATTTTAAATAAAGTATTATATTTTAATGATGAATTAATGGCGTCGCTACGGTTTTTGCGGTGTATTCCTTTGCTTCGTTCCGTAAAAAAAAAAAACAAATGTCATTGTCATGTTTGTTTTGGTTGTCATTAGTGTCATTCATGTTGGTTTTGGTTGTTATAAATGACATTCAGTTCTTTCCAGTTTCCAGTTTGGTTAGGACATTGCAGGCTTGAATTACCCGATTGTCTGATAATAAAGATGATTCCGTGCTTCGGAAGGCACGTTAAGCCATTGGTCCCGGCTGCCATCTGGTAGTCATTAAAGGAACCACGTCAGAGGCCGAGAGGCGGTTCCGAAGAACTCTGACACCAGGGAGTGCATGGTCGATTGACCGTGTCACCTACACGATATGAATGAATTTTTAGTAGGTCACTGGAGTAGGTATCTGTGGTGGCTTTTTGTCATGTATGTATATATAAGTCATTCTCGTGTAATAGCCAGCCAATAGCCTAAAAATAAATAAATAGTAGTTTATAACATACTAGCGACCCGCTCCGGCTTCGCATGGGCATAAAAACCTTCCTCTTGAATCACTCTATCTATTAAAAAAGCCGCATCAAAATCCGTTGCATAGTTTTAACATAGATTTAAGCATCAGAGGGACAGGAACAGAGAAAGCGACTTTGTTTTATACTATGTAGTGAATTTGAGACTCTGCTTGGCACTACTGCAAGCACAAGCCAGTCAAATCGTCATAATCTGTAATTGTCATATTTTTATTCCAGTAAACGTAAGCCATTTTTCATAATTATTTCGTTCAAATTGTATCTATAAAATGGTCTTTTTTATCGAAAAATCAAATAAAATTCACAATTTTTTTTGGCTAGCCAATAGGGTGATATGTGAAATTTTTTAAAACGCTTGAAATTTTTCCTGTCGGTAGGTATGAGGTTCCTTGATACCAGAAATAAATCTCAGATTTTTAGAATCAGCCAATTATTTTAAATATAATATTATATTTTAATGACGAATTAATGGCGTCGCTACGGGACGGCCTTTGCGGTCTAATCCTTTGCTTCGTTCGGTAACAAAAAACAAATGTCATTGTCTTGTTTGTTCTGGTAGTCATGAATGTCATTTATGACAACCAAAATCAACATGAATGACACTGATGAACCTTATCCCTACAGACAGAAAAAAATTCAAGCGTTTCAAAAATTTTCACTCCTACCCTATTGTATACACTCACCGGATACCCCTTCCCACAGAGTTCGCAAACAAGAGCAATCCTCCTCCCGTCTCCCTCAGCGCCGCCATTTTCCACCAACTTCTCAATCAGCATGTCCCCCTCGGTCGCGACACGCCACTTACGGATCACCGTCTGTTTGGGATACTCCTCTTTTCTCTCTCTATTGTCTGGTTTCTCATTTTTCTCCCTCTTCTGTTGGCAAGAGCATGCATATTAACCGAACCGAGTACAACATCAATGAAATAACGAATTCTAATTCGTAAGGTTTAAAATCCAAAAACAATAGTATTCACGCTATTGCTCCTAATACATAGTATATGTGTAGTGTATATGTGGTGTATGTGTAGTGTATTTGTGGTGTATGTGTAGTGTATATGTGGTGTATGTGTAGTGTATATGTGGTGTATGTGTAGTATATGTGGTGTACACGAAGCAAATACAGAGAGGAGATGAATTAAGCAATCAGGTTGAGTACGTATCAAAGGGGCCTCTGACGTCACGTTAAAAGTTTCAGCCACTCGCCACCAGGGTCGCTAAGATCAGTACGGAACTTTACGTCGTCGTTCTGACACGTGTTTCGCTCAATTAAATATTAAATTATAAATAATACATTGGTCGACAAAATGAAGTGTTGTGTTATCGGGTGCAAAAGATATACGTGTAAACCTAAACTGACTGAAGCTAAAAGATTATATTTTCATTTGTAAGTAATTAATTTGCATTTTATAATTTTATATTACAGTAGGCATACAATGCTTGCCGATATTTTGTGATGCGCCATCTAGCGGTGAGTAGTAACATTTTTAACACTGCTTTTAGACTGACTATCAAACTATATAGAGTTGTTAAATTTGTTAAAACACCTTAGACAATTTATTTTATTAGTCAATTTTTAAACATACCTAATTGTTTGTATGAAATAAAGTTAGAATCAAATATTTGTAAGTTTTTGTGTGACCGCCTCAGTTTCTGGCGTTGTTTCTTAAATGACCACCGCCCAACGGCTTCATATACTTTCTTAAGCACGGAATCATCTTTCTTATCAGACAATCTGGTGATTCAATCTTCAATCATATCAAGTGTATCACAGGGTTAATTCACCATGCACACCCTGGGGTCAGAGTTCTTCAGATCCGCCTCTCGGCCTCTTACCTGGTTGCTTTACCGACCACCAGATAGCAGGCGGCTAAAACCTTTCGAAGCACAGAATCATCTTTATCAGATAATCAGATTATTTAAGCCTGCAATGTCCTAATCAAACTGGAAACCTCTAAATAAAGTATGCTTCCCGTTGGTATGGAACCCACAATCTCAGGGTTTTCAGGCAAACGCCTTAACCACTAGACTTCAAAGATTTAGTCCTGAGTAATTCTTAATCATACTAAAAAAACAAAATTTGCTCTTCGTGAAAATCTAACCTACGACCTCCGGGATTTCTGTGGTCTATGTGTAAAAATAAAAATATATTTTTTTGTAAGGTGAGTTTTCAACTCTAGATAAATTCAGAGTTTACACGTGTTTCACCCTAGCCCGTAACGTACAGGGCCGTATTTAGGACGGTAAAATGTTCTGTTTTGTTCCAGTATGGATAGGTTCTAGAGCTGAAAAAATAAAATTATCTAACTTATAACTACCGAATAGTATTTTGCTAAACTTATATAATATTAAATTAAACTATTTTATACGGTTTTCTATCGCGTTTATTGCTTACTTATTTATACCTAACGTTTCAAGCACTTTACAGAGCTCATGGTCGCAGGCAGACTGAGTTGACATTCGTCTGTGTCATTTGTTTCTGATGTCACAAGAATACAAAACCATAGCTCAAAAATCATTGAAAACTATTTCGATTCACAGGCTGACAGTATCAAAAACACTTGCAGTCTTCGGATGAGTTTGAGATTTTATTAAATTGATAACTGGGTCCCAAGCTGGTGGTACTTGCCATCCATCCTCTCTATTGAAATTAGGATGTTTTTTAATTTCGATCGCTTCACGTATCATCCTTGGTATAAATCTGTTTTCTTTTGCAAGGACTTGAGGATTATCAAAACGCATGTAGTGGTTGGATTTGTCAAGTGAGTGTTCACAGACTGCAGACTTGGTTGAGCGTCTATGTTTCATGTCAGCAATATCTTTGATACGGGTACCAATGCTTCTCTTTGTTTGCCCAATGTATGATAAACCAGTCTGCCTGCGACCATGAGCTTGAAACGTTAGGTATAAATAAGTAAGCAATAAACGCGATAGAAAACCGTATAAAATAGTTTAATTTAATGTGTAACAATCGCGAAAACATAAGAATTCATTATATAATATTATTTTATATTATTTCTTATTTGTAGATTTCCATCTGACGATATCTTAAAGAAAAAGTGGATCGAAACAATACTAAACTAGGTTGAAACATCGAAACTAGGTGGAAACATCCTTATTCCTAGTTTAACTATTCCAAGCGTAACCTCGGAGTAAGCTTGGATTAGGGTTATTTTATTAATAAGACAGTTATGGTATACAATTTGTTTTTAGCCTTTTTTAGTTCTGTATGTTCAATTAGGTGTTCCTATCATCCATTTACAATGGGTGCGAAAAATAGATAAAAAAATATTCAGGCGATTTTAGAACCTCCTTTTTTGGAAGTCGGTTGCAAAGGGATTGAGTTATTAAGACGAGATGAGACCATTTAATCAATAAACATTATGACATTTTTAAGTTTAGCTATATTTGCAGCGATTTTCTATCGTAAGTGAAATAATGTCAAATGAGAAAAATAAATAAATATTTTTTTGATGATGAAAAATAAATAAATATTTTTTTATTTATTTTCATCCTTTTTTTACTTCTAATTTCATAAAATAAAAAGACTTTGTTACGTTCAATGCATTTATTATCCCTTCTCCCTTCCGTACATTACATTTACTCTATTTTATCTCGATCACACGCTTCTTCATTGATACAAAACCTTTTTCTTAGAAGTTGGTTCAACAATGAGTTATTTTTACAATATTGCACACGTACAGGTTCAACTGATAACCTTCTTTTTGAAGTTTTAAGAATAACATAAGTTGATTTAATTATTTTTATGACATACCTGAATACGTTCCTGGCCTTGACATCTAGTGACGAGAGGCAAACTTTTATCGATAACGACCTTTATGAAAGCAGCCTGATTTTAATTTCATCTATTCACCAATAGATGGCATTCCAAATGATATTGGGGGGGATACCTCATACCCCGACCCCCCGTAACTAGGAGACCCTGTGTTTCTAAGAGAAAGAGCAATAGGCCAGCTCCTCTCTGTATTTGCTTCGTGGTGGTGTATGTGTAGTATAAGTGTATACGTGGTGCATGTATAGTGTATACGTGGTGTATGTGTAGCGTATACGTGGTGTATGTGTAGTATATATGTGGTGTATGTGTAGTATATATGTGGTTTATGTGTAGTGTATACGTCGTGTATGTGTAGTGTAGTGTCTCACCTTGTATTCGAGTGCTCGCTCGGCGAGCGGCCGCGGCCCGCGCTTGCGTCTCGGGCGAGCGGAGTGCCTCAGCTCGAAGTGGCTCTTGAAGTAGCCGGAGTTCGTGAATTGTTTACCACACTGGAACAACGGGGTTTGCTTGTGTTACATACAGGAAATTAGCTTGTTTGTTCAATAATGAAAAAGCTGTGGCTTGGCTGCCACTACCAGCCCCTGAAGCCGGCCCCCCTCCCCACCCCGCGGCGTCCCCTCCCCCCCTAAAAATGGCTCGACTGGTAGTTGTTGCTCCTCTTTCGCTTGACATCTGCAAGTTGAGTACATTACTGCTTTTCTTACTTCCGTCACCAACTTTGTGCTTGTACTATCCACGACCCTAACTTTCATTGTATAACTCATTGTATACTACCGTACATTTCTGATATCATCTTTTATTTATCTCGTTCTACTGTATAACAATAACGTCATACTGGCGCCCCACGTGGACCGGGAAGGGGTCAAATTAAGGTTCCAAGATTTTCTTACTGTTACGTATTTTATCTATGGTTTCAATAATCTATGGTTATTTGTTATCTACCTGTCAAGTCTGAATAAACAGTCTGTGCTAAGCATCCGGGGTTCTCACTTGTCTCCTCAAACCCAACCAATCCCAATACCTAATAGTGGCGACGAGGATGAGATACATACATAGTTACAAGTGAAGCTAATAAAAGCGTGTTAATGAAGATAATTAACAATCCATACTAATATTATAAATGCGAAAGTCTGTCTGTCTGTCACCTCTTCACGGCTAAACTGCTGGATCGATTGTGATGAAATTTGGTAGGGATGTAGTTAACGACTTGAGGTCAAACATAGGCTACTTTTGGGCGCGATATAACCGAATCCCACGCGGGGCGGAGCCGCGGGGAACAGCTAGTAATATAATATATATTACTTACCTCTTCACACCGAAAGATATCATGCTTCGAATACACATGTTCCGTAAGGAGTTGCGTATTTTCAAAACTCACTCCGCACTGCGCGCAGCATGCCTTATTACCGCACGCGTGCTGTCTCAGCGCTTCGGCATTATTGAACCGGATATTACAATGACTACAGTCGTGATTTTCTAGCACGACGTTTGCGAAATGTCTTTTAACTAGATGATGTTTGAGGAGTGCGTCGTTGGGGAAAGAGTCGCCGCATTGGGCGCAACTGGGGAGGTCGCAACCTTGAAATTTTTTAAATATTTATAAGAAGCTTTCTCTAAACTTATTTATTTATTTAAAACTCATGTATACATAGAAAAATATACAAGAAAAAACCTTTAATAAACATAAAAAGGTCTGCTGGAAGAAATTTCTATAGAAACTAGTGGATCTGTGACCTGAACAGTAGACCTCGCGAACCTCCGCCATTAACCCCCTTTCCCTTTATTGCTTAACTCTATAGATAGGTATTTCCCATTCTATTTTTTTTCCTCGTCTATTCTCAAAAGAATTATTTTTTCCATAGTTACTACCTATATTGGTCAGACGGTCCAAATAAAAAAAACTATCTATGAACGAAAACGAAACCATAGCGCATATTAATTTGTAAAAAAAAACATCTTGCGGCCAGTGATATAAGCAATATAACAATATAGAAAACTTCCCCCATAAGTATTTGCCCCCATTTTCCCGCAATAAAAAAATTGCTCAAGACATAAAATTTTCAAAAAAACAAGAAACACGTGTGCATGTTTCATTTGGATCCGTTTGTAAAAAACGTCACAGAAAACTTCCCCCTTTTTTCCCCCATTGTCTGTCCAATTAAAAAAAGCTCTCGACAAAAAATTGCAAATAAATCAAGGAACACGTGTGCCAAGTTTAATTAGGATCCGTTTAGAAATGCGAGCTCTAGCCCGGAACAAACAAACAGACAGACATCCGGACAAAAGCAAAATTTGCCAGTCTCGAAATGGAGACTTGCTCGCTCGGTCAATAAAAAATTGAATATACGTTAGTATAACGGTCCTGCTTATTTCTTAAGAAATCTCTTTCAGAAGACCCAAGAGAGGAAGCGAAAAGACAAGGGAAAAAGGCGTATAATAAAATCAGTTTGACAACTAAGTTTGACCATGAGGAAGGAACGGAATATTAAGATAAGGTAGAATTATATTAAGACCAAAAAGAAAATCGGTAGACTGTGTCAAGGAAAATATGAGCAGGAAAGGGTGTTACACAGGAAATGGTTATTAAAAAAATTACGTGAACGAAAGAGGTGAAGAAAGTGGGATATGTTATAGAAGATGAATATTTAAAAGCATATTAAAAATCAATACATTACCTTGCACAGCAGCGTGTCTTTCAAGCGCGGTATCGTTTTTAAACCTCCCGTCACAATTGCCACACGCGTTTGGAAACTCCTCAGCCGTATTATGAGTGAGCCTCACATGCCTATCAACCCCTTTCTCCCCAACAAAGAACTCCCCACAGAGTCTACACCACGGCAATTCCGAAGCGTGCAACATCTTCAAATGCGACAGAAAAGTAGTTTTTTTAATAAAGACCTTATCGCAATACTGACACGGGTATTGCTTCCCTTCGTGAAAACTCCGATGTGCCATCAAACTCTTCTGATGGTTCGTCTTAAAACCGCACGTTTGGCACGTAAAAACCCAACTGTGAGACTCAATATGGCATTTCATTGTCAATTTTCTTTCGAAAACGCAAGAGCATATGTCGCACACGAAATCCCCTGGCTTCCAAACATGGTACAATTTCGTGTGTCGTTCCAATGTGTGGACATCTCTGAAATGCTTGCCGCACTGTTCGCAATTATGACCGTTCTTGACTATTTCTCTCTTCTTGTCTTCAACCTCTTTAATCTGCTCAGCGGGCGTTAGAAACGTAATATCAAAACGTGCTGATTTTGCATAATCTATTATTATCTTATTGGAATTCAATTGTTTGATTGTGTTAATACGCTTTTCAGTTTTCGGCCTGCCGCGTTTTAGACTACGTTTTTTAACATCTTTTTTTCGTTTTTTAACTTTAATTTTAGACCTATCGTTTAATACTTCGTTAAATTCATTAAAATGTTTATAAATAGGTTTTTCTTCGACGTCAAAGTGTATCTTGTCTGATTCTTCAATTTCAGCAGTAAGACCGTGACACGACATATTTACTTCATCCATATCGTTAACGTCATCATCTTTTTCTTCCTTAACAGTTTCTAAGTCTATTTCAGCGAGATCTGTCGGCTCGTTCACTAATATCATTTCTGGTTCGGAATTTGTTATATCTATGGTTATGGTTTTGGTTCTGATGTATCTCGGCTTTAGATCTGGACAGGTTGACGTCAACACGTGGGAGTATTGTTTTGTTATCTAAAAAATTGTTTGTGAATGCACAAGTATGTAATATGGTAAAGTTTTATATGTATATACTAAGGATGTTACGTATATTTGCATGATTCGCCTTATTTAAAAGACTCGCATCAAAATTTGAATTTGATTCAAACGATGCAAATGTTTTGCGAATACAGATGCAAGTGGGTGCATGCTTATCAGAGCCACTCAGAAATCGCCTCATAGGAGATAACGATCCCAAATTACTTTTTATTATAAGACAACACAAGCACATGTAGTCAAGTAGGAGTCTAATAGTATCAACCAATTATTTCTCTATTTAATTTTTTTTTGTAATTTAGTCCTATAATATATGGTTAATATTATAACCCATACTATGTTATATGAATAACTAGCTGTTCCCCGCGGTTTCACTCGCCATTAGTGTGTATGTATAAGCTTCCCCAAGAAACAGGCTTTCATATACGAATTTTGCAAATCCGACCAGTCGATACTATGTTATGTGAATAACTAGCTGTTCCCCGCGGTTTCACTCGCCATTAGTGTGTATGTATAAGCTTCCCCAAGAAACAGGCTTTCATATACAAAAAGAATTTTGCAAATCCGACCAGTTGTTTTCAAGTTATAAGCGTTCAAACAAACAAACTCTTCAGATTTATTATATTACGAGTAGTATAGATACAAAGCTGTCCGACTCACCATTTCGCCCTGCACTAAGGCCCGTTGCAGCACCTCGAGGACTTTGACACATCTCGCTTTGAATTCCACAAATTTGTGAATGGTTCGATGGCAGTACGAGCAGAGATGCTGTGGGTATCCGTCAGACGGTATCAACTGAAATGTTAAGGAGTGTCAAGCAACAGAGAGAGAAAACAATATTGGATTGGTTGCCACTAAGCATTTCTATTTTGAGTGATTTGGAAGGCATGTTAAGGAATTGCTTCCGGCTGTTCCGGTTGTGACAGTAGTTGTTTATCTGCATCTGATGCCAATTAAAAATTGGTAATAATATATTTATTTATTTATATTCTTGAACATACTAGCAGCATATGAAGCTGATGCGTGTGCATCTTAATTATGGAGATTTCATGAATTGTTTAATCTATTTTTAGACATGTTGACTGAAGGTGCAGTAATGACACTCTCGGGGAGCCTGTTCCAGTCCGTGACCACATGGTTAGGTTGGTTTTTTTGGATTTCTTTTAGCTATTGTGCGACACAGTTTTAAAGAATGTCCTCTTAATCATCATCATTTTTTGAAAGCTGAAACATATTGCGCAGTTCTGGTGTATCATAATGCCCTCTTAGTATTTTAAGTCTTAATCATATTCCTCTCTGTCTACGACACTCTAGTGTTATTAAATTGATACATCATAGTATTTTTTTCAAATTGTCCTAGTCTCTCTTTTGACCTCAAGCCCTGGTCTCACAACAACATATTAACCGGTCTGCTCAGGATGCGCACACATGTGTCACATAACAATTGTTTTTCTATTATGTCTGGATTCCAGTGAGCCACCGGGTTAATGGACACATTAATAAAAAGAAATGGTTTTAGTGTTTTTTTTATAAACAAGTAACTTTATTATTTATTTTATTAAAATTGTTTACTTTTTGTAATATCATTATTGCTTCAAATACAAAACAGTTAACAATATTTATTAAAATAAAAAGACTGACAGATTTATCCGAGAAAGGACTCTGTTTCTGATTGTTTTGGCTATTTTTCAAGAACAAAATGTGACGCGAAGATAGAAGAATATATTTTACTAGCGACCCGCCCTAGCTTCGTATGTGCATAAAACCTTCCTCTTGAATCACTCTATCTATTAAAAAAAACATTATTAGATTTAAGCATACAATTACAAAGGGACATAGGGACAGAGAAAGCGACTTTGTTTTATACTATGTAGTGATAGTGAAGTGATGATAGTGATGCTACCTACCGGATATCCAATAAGACTTTCGTACGCTTGGGCAGTGCTGAAATCGTGAATGTAAGAAAACTTTCCCTCTACCGTGAGGCAGACCCGGCACATCAAGATTTGTTCCATTTTCGCAAGTATTTTTTAGCTATTGGATATCGCAAACACTTAGTAAACAATTAAGTGGGAATGATATCATATTCGGCACAGTGACATACACCCTTTGGAATCAGCATATTAATTCAATCACAAAGTAACAAATAAAAAAGAGGTTTTGAGCAGAAAACCTTACTAAACAATTATAAAATTAATTAAATTAAAAGGAAACAGATCCAATTCCAAATCACAATCCCAAAATGTCGCGAATTGATTGATTGACATTGACAATGGCAGTCGTTTAGGAAATGTATGTCACTTTGCCAATTTTCTTTTAAATACTTTTTACGGCCATGGAAACTAGTCCTTTAAGGCCTTTCTTCAATTTAATCTTCAGTCCTACTTTAGTCAAGTCAAGTCAAAAAGTCAAGTCAGTAATCTAATCTAGTCAAGTGAGTAATTCTAGTCAGTCAGATGGCTAAGTGAAGCGTTGGAAAAATTTCACTTAGCTATAACTTGGGAGATTTTGGTGACAAAGATAAAAGTCACGTAATCAACACTGTATCACTTCCCAACACTCATGCTTGTTCACGAACACTGCGAATAATAATCCACCAATATGAAGCACGAATAGAATTTTCTAGTCGAAAAAACCTAAGTTTTGTAAATTAAATACAGCGCCGACATAGAGACAGTTTTCTTTCCCTCCAAAAACTCTCACTTTGCCAAAAAAAATAACTAAAGTCATATCCGCAAAATAACTGCTATCTGTCTTCTTGTCTTCTCTATTTAGTTTGTGTGTCTGTCAATCAATAACAATAACAAAAGGCGTTTGTTTATTGAACTTTATTGTTTTTTTGGACATAATTTTGCTGTTAATACCCAATTATGCGTTATAAGTGCTCATAAACAAAATGCTTAGACAGCCGATGTGCCGCTGCTGCTTGGCAGTTGACGGGAAACTGGTTTTCATTCACGAAGTTGGCACAGCGCAGCTGTACTTGGACGCCGTTGGGGTTCCTGTAAGTGGAAGTTCTATACATTTATATGTACTGTATAATGAATAGTACCTTTCCTTTGTGCAATCTTGGGCGAACAATGCGGGAGGCAGGTTCATCTGCGAAATCAGTAGCCTTATGCTACCACCACACTTGGCTATTCACGTATTTGCCAAAATATTTGACGAATAGGCAAAGTAGGGGAATAACGCAATAGTTGTGGCAAATATACCGTCCACACATGGTCTAATAGGCAAATATTCGTATACAAATAGCCAAGTGTGGTGATAGTATTACAGAAAGACACTAAACATCCAGAAATATTAAATCCATCCAGGATGTGAAGCCAAAAACTTCACCAGAGATCAGTCGCCATCTTAGAGACAAGGTGGCTTACCACCATCACTTAAAACTATGCAAGAACAATTGAGTAAAGGAGAAGTCGCCTTACATCATGTATTGCACTGTCTCGCTTATTCACTGGATCTTGCATAGTTTTAAGAGATGGTAGTAACCCTCTAGAGCTTTCATTCTAGCTCTGGTTTGTACCTGGTGTCCATAGCAATATAATGTGGCAATGCCATGAAAATGTGTGCCAATGTGGCATACATTAAGAGAGGCCTAATGTTCAGTAGTCAGCAAAACTAGGTCTGTTATAGAAATGAGAGAGAAAGGGAGTATAAAAATATATTTATTACTTCTTAATCTTAATTAATTCACCCTCTGGTTTAAATTTCGCTGCACCATTGCATAATTATAATAATCTATATATATAAAAATCAATTACTGTTCGTTAGTCTCGCTAAAACTTGAGAATGGCTGGACCGATTTGGCTAATTTTGGTCTTGAAATATTTGTGGAAGTTCAGGAAAGGTTTAAACGGTGAGTAAAGTGCAGGTTCAGCCGGTACGGAGTTCGCCGGGACAGCTAGTCTATATATATATAAAATAAAGTTCTGTTAGTTACACTATTTATAACTCAAGAATGGCTGTACTGATTTGGCTGAAAATAGCTTAGAACCAGGAGAAGGACAAAGGGTACTTTTCATCCCAGGAAAAACTTCCCAAGAAGTTCACGCGGGCGAAGCGGCGAGCAAAAGCTAGTACAGTAATAGTAATTAAAAAAAAAAATACAGGTGCTGTCCTCAGACAGGTTTCCCCAGCATGTGTGTGTGTTCTGTCTCCGCTCGCTGCAGAAGTTCGCTCGGTTCAGGGCTCGGTGCCACAAGGTGCTGGAAGTCCTGTATCAGACCCTGGTACAGGGAACGGAGGTTGGTAAAACAAGAATTAAAATTATTTTTTTATATTAGCACCATTTTGAGTGAGTCACATTTGAAAATCTCGCTATTTAATAAAAAATTGGCTGTGACAGACGAGTGATCCTATAAATAAGGGTTCTGTTTTTACATTTTTGTATGGAACCTTAAAAAGATAAGACTAAATTTAATTGTTTTAATTATGAATTGTTTTAGGTAACAAACGAATACACGCATTCCCTTACATCAAATTATCCTGAACTAAAACCTCAGTATGTACAAACTGAAGCGAAAACGTTAGATATCTTTGCCGCAGAAACTGCCGATGATACAAATGTTAACCCTTTAGATCTCCTTGAAATTCCAAATGAATTTAAAGTAGAGAAAGAAGAAAAACAGAGCAGGAGTGAGAATAAAGATTTAGCTGAAGAATTCATTGAACCTAAAGATGAGAACTCTAGAGATATAATTTATAATGAATATCCGATAGAAGAAAACGATTTAGATTCATTCGCAGAAGATTTTGATGAGGTAAAGCTTGAAACTAGAGGTAATAAGAAAAAAAGCAAAGTTAAAGAAATAAAGAATCTGAATAAAGCTACTAAATCTGTGAAAAGGAAGAAAAATAAAAGAAAACGAGAGTCTAAAACGAATAAGAAAGTAATGATCAATTTCGCCGAGTCTATAGGTTTTGATCTGATTGAGTTGTCTCTTGATGAACAAATAAGAGAGATAGAAGAGAAGAAGAGAGAGTTGGCTAATGGATTGATATGCGAGCAATGTGGCAAACGTTTCAACAATATGAACTGTTTGAAGCGGCATAAAAACTGTCATGTTTTAAAACCTAACAGTTTCATGTGCGACCTCTGTTCTTGGGTCTTCAAGAAAAAAAACTTACTAATCGAACACATATTAGACCACAGATACATTTTCACGTGCAAATCATGCGATTTTAAGACGAAAAAGCGTATAACCTTGAAAGCACACCACGAATTTCACAAAGGAAAGCGTTTTCCGTGTAAATATTGTGACAAAGTGTTCGAAAAATTGAGCAGTTACTTCACTCATGTTAGATTCAAACACGAATCGGAATTGCCTTGGTGTGAGCTCTGTGGCGAAGCTTTCATTGGCGATAAAGGAGTGACAAGTCACAAGAAACTAACGCATAACATTTTTCAACAATTCCCTTACGCATGTGAATGTAACAAGAGATTTAGGAGCGAAGAGGCTTTAGACAGACATTTGGTTCTGAAAGGATGCGATATACCAAATTGTGTGCATTGTGGCGAAGCGTTTCCCAGTGATCAGTTACTAAAACATCATCTAATTCAAAGGCATATAGATGGCGCTGTGCCAAACACGTTTGATTGTAAAAGTTGTGTGTTTCGTTTTTATAATCACGAGGCTCTAGTGCGTCATTCTTGTGTCGCTGAGTCTTCGTGCGCTCAGTGCGGGGAGAGCTTCGAGTCTTCGCAGCAATTGATTGATCACATTACGCTGAGACATGACATCTTTAAGTGCGAAGAGGTAAGTTTGAAGTTTTTATTAGTAAATTTGACAAAGCGCCATCGTAAGCAGTATGCTTTATTGGTACCTACTCTAGCCGAGCAAATTCCAACCATATAGCTATTGATTTCTCAATCAATCCGATTAGTGGACTAAGGTCAGAATTAATAAATAAACTGTTTATCAGACAACTAGGTGATTCTGTCTGCAATGTCCTAACCAAACTGGAAACAACTAAACAAACTATGCTTCTCATGGGAATCGAATCCGCGACCCCCGGGTCTACAAACTCCTTAAGACGACACCTCGGTGAACACTAGCGCCACCGTCATTTAAAAATCATTATTCCCTGAAAACACAAGTTATCAAAAATCTGTCCTTTGTAATTAAGGATCTAGATCTGAATTTAATTATAAATATCGTAAATTATAGTTCCATATAGTTAAAAATTGCAAAACTGCTAAAAGCGGCCGTTTTAAAAAATATTGCAATTCGTAACTATAGGGAACTATAATTTAATAATTGTTCAGTATAATGGTCTGAACCATCGATAAAAAGTATCCGAATCTACCCTTTAAATATTTGCAGTTGATTTGAGTCCACCTTCTATTTATACATATATATAGATATATAAGAAGTAACCGTGTCCGTTGTCAGTGCTCCCGGCAGTTCACAAGCAAGCATTTCAAGATCCACTACATGCTGAAGCACTCGGGCGCTCCGCCGCGGGCGCGGGCGAGGAAACGCACCTCCGGGCAGCTCGAGAACCGGGTAACGTAATTTTTTTTTTTTTTTTTCTTCTATTCTATATACATATAATAAAACAGTAAAAATATTTTGTCGGTACATTTAGTAATTTTGACTGAAATGGATAGAGGGACACTTAAAAAGAAGAATAGAAAGCTAAAATAAATTTTTTTGAATTTATTTCTGTCTCTTTGTATGTCACGCATATCTTCGATAGTACAGAATTTTTTTTTTTAATTATTGTCTGTATGTATGATCACGCTTATCTTCGAAAGTACCGAACCGATTTGCTCAAAACTTTCACCAGTTGTTTTGTTTCAACTCGGAAGAACATCTTAAGTATGTTTCATCAAAATAGGTTCATTAAATGAAAAGTTATCGTCATTTGAATTAACTCAAGTCATGTTTGCCTGCAAATATATAGCAATTTTGAACGAATGCACCAAATTGGATAATTCTTTTTTTGTCTTGGTTATTGCCATGACAAACTTTGTACTTTTGTTTGTCGAATAGATGCGAAATTAGGTAACAATACCTGAAATTCCCACGGGAATGGTAGCGAAGCCCACGCGGACGGAGTCGCGGGCTACAGCTAGTGTATAATATGTATATTTTTGCCTTTATTTATATTTTTAGGGATTTTGATTTTTTAACGAGTCGGCCAGATATTTCTGCCAATTCCGCGTCATTGTGTGTGAGGACTAACGTAAAGAAACCACGCCAGTACCTCTAGTATGAGTTTTTCTAAACGCAGTCGCTAGCGTCTGCGTTAGCGATTTAGTATGGCAAACATGTACAGCGCCTCTGGCGGATAGTAAGGCAAATAAGAAATTCCATACAAAATCCTAACGCAGTCGCTAGCGTCTGCGTTAAGAAAAACTCATTTTAGGGGCACAGTGCTCGAGAGGCGATTTCAAATAATAAAAATTTCTTTTATTTCCGAAAATTTCAAATGACCGAATCCTTTAGGAAAGATATGGTAAACCAAATGAGTATATTGACGTCAGGTTCGTAAATGGCGCGTGGTCGACGGAGAGACGATAAAACAGGTGGAGCCGCAGCCGCGCGCGCAGCCGCCGCAGAGAGAGATGACGCATATCTGCGAGGTGTGCGGGAAAGGGTTCCTTGTGAGTTTGATCGGTTTAATCCCGTTTTAATCTTGTGGGTCTAAAAACGCCACTTTGAGCAATTCATCGAATCGAATTCATATTACGAATTCCTTTACAATTCCTATTTCTTTCAATTTTTTTGAAGAGGAATTGCAAAGTTTAGTTTGACATTTTACAAAAAAATTGAGGAATTGCTACAGTATTGCTATGGAATTCGAAATATGAATTCGATTCGATGAATTGCTCAAAGTGGCGTTTTTAGACCCCCATTGCGTCCCTAATTAGCAGACGTGATGTGGTCAAGGAAATATTTATAAATTGTAAGCAAAACTTTATTTTTCATCGCGTCACGTCTGGCTAATACGTGTTATGAACTAAGTCTTAATTTAGTATATATAGTTATTTTATTTTGTTAATATTATCCAGTCGTCGAGAGACTAAACGGTGTACACTTCACCTAGTCTCTCATTTCCTGCCATAAATCCCAACTTATAAATTCGAAAGTGAGTTTGTTTGTTTATTTGTTACGCTTTCACGCCCTATCTACTGAACCATTCTTACTGAAGTTTCGCGTACACATAGTTAGAAGTATTGAAAAGGACATAGGGTATATTTCATCCCGGGACAAAATCACTGTTCCCGCGGGAAATTCATGCAGGCGAAGCCGCGGGTGAAAGCTAGTATACAATACAGGTCAAACTGTCGCACCCCGAGGTTTATCATTCACAGCAGCGCCATCTACTTTAAAAAGCGCCATTAGCCGGATCCACACCGGACGATCCAAAATGGATCGGCGATCCCGCGTTCCGCGATCCAAGATTGTGATGCGTGGAGCGTGGATCGTCCGGTGCGGATCCGGTCGATCCATCAGCAATATTTTGCGATCCTACACCTACGATCCAAGCGATCCACGAGCGATCCGTGACATTCAGTTCAGTCGAACTCATACGATACTCTTAGATTGATCCATATTGACTGATCGCGCGATCCACACGACCGTCCACACTGCGCGCGCCACGCTACTGAGGCGCCTTTGAACATGACCAAATCATGTCCGTGCGCTTGGAGCGCGCGCGGCACGTCTCCGCCGCCCGCACATTTGAATCGCGGTTTTGCCGCGCGCGATCTGAGCGCGGTGGATCGTCTGTGCCCCTAGTATGAGTTTTTCTTAACGCAGACGCAAGCGACTGCGTTAGCGATTTAGTATGGCAATCCTGTACAGCGCCTCTGGCGGATAGTAAGGCAACTAAGAAATTCCATACAAAACCCTAACGCAGTCGCTAGCGTCTGCGTTAAGAAAAACTCATACTAGGGGCACTGGAGTGGACCCGGCTCTTGAATATTGTACTTTTTTACCGTGATTGCGTACTTTTCAGAATGTTTATCGTGATTACATTTTATGCAAATAAATGTTTTTTGATTGATTGATTGATTGATTGATTAGAACTCAACGAAGCTGTCTATTCACAAATGGCGCGTGCACGGGCCGGCGCGCGCGCACGCCTGCGATCGCTGCCACAAAACGTTCAAAACAAGAGAGGCGCTAGACGTAAGTATTTAACCCCCCACGCAAAAAGAAAGGGGTGTTATAATAATAAATAATAAAATTCATTTCTTTCAGACAACAGATAGGTGCATAACAATTATTAAAATAAAAATAAAATAAATTGAGATATAATCAAATTAAAATAAAATCAATAATAGTTATAAGTTTAAGGTGTCTGTCTGTAGTATCGTAGCTCCCAAACGAATGAACCGATTTTGATTTAGTTTTTTTGTGTCATAGATAATTTATCAATTTTATCCCGAGTGTTCTTAGCCATGTTTCTTGAAAATCTGTTCAGCCGTTTGTAGGTCATCGGCTCTTTAATAGTTGATGAGGGGATCTGACCTTCCATATGTCCTATCGATTCGAAATTTGGTATACCATATTTCTTAGAAAGAACATGGTAAGGAAACTATGACTTTGAATGGAGATGGAACTAACACATCTATTTGATAAATTTTGTATGCCTTATGGCGGAACATTGAGAAACCCGCTTTTGTAAACCATCTATTTGTTTCGTACTACCTATGTTCACGAAATAAATAAATTTTATTTTGGAAATAAGATATCAAAGATATAATAGGTAATTAAACGGAAGATAATTGAGAGTTATTTTTTTTTTTGATTTTACTTTTATTTTCAGTTTTCATTTGTATTTGTAACTAGCTGTTCCCCGCGGCTCCACCCCGCGTGGGACTCGGTTATATCGCGCCCAAAAGTAGCCTATGTTTGACCTCAGGTCGTTAACTACATCCCTACCAAATTTCATCACAATCGGTCCAGCAGTTTAGCCGTGAAGAGATGACAGACAGACAGACAGACTTTCGCATTTATAATATTTGTAATGTATGTAGATCCACGTCCGCGTCCACACCAACGAGCGCCCGTACCAATGTTCCGAGTGCCCGAAGGCGTTTAAACACCGCGGCGCTTACACACGACACTACTTGGTTCGTACATAGCTGTAGTCGTTTAGTGAAATTATTGATTTATTCCGATCCAATACCACGAACGAATACCACTGGTATTACTTTGAATTTTTAATTCTTTTCTATTCCGAACGGATACCAGTGTTTAAACCAACACCATGTTTTATTTCGATGACGTAAAAATATTAGAAAACAAATTTAATTTGATGACTGAGCTGACTGTACCAAATTCACGTTTTGGTATTCGCTCGGACGTAAAATTAAGTGATTTGAAGATTGGTATTTGTTCGGAATAGAAAATAATTGAAAATTCTAAGTAATACCAGTGGTATTCGTTCGTGGTATTGGATCGGAATAAATCAAATTATTTATTCTCAATCCCAACTAATATTATAAAAAAGTGAGTTTGTATATTTGTTTGTTACCTCTCAACGCCCTATATACTGAACCAATCTTCCTGAAATTTCGCATACACATAGCTAAAAGTATTGAGAAGGACATAAGGGTACCTTTCATCCTGGGAAAAAGCACTGTTCTCAAGGGAAATTCATGCGGGTGAAGCCGCGGGCGAAAGCTAATTTCAGGAAGATTGGTTCAATAGGACGTGAAGAGGTAACAAACAAATAAATATACACACTTACTTTCGCATTTATAATATTAATTGGGGTTGTTATTACTTATTGACGTCAATCATTACTTATATTAAGTTTACCACCACTTCCAAAGCGCAAGTGGAGAAAAAGCTACTAAAAACGTCAATTTACAAAATTTGAGTTTTCCTAGTTACTGCCTCCGTTATCCAGTGGTTAAGGGAGCCTGTAGACGGGGGTCGTGGGTTCGATTCCCACGGGAAGCATACTTCCGTTTAGTTAATTCCAGTTTGGTTAGGACATTGCAGGCTTGAATCACATGATTGTCTGATAATAAAGATGATTCCGTGCTTCGGAAGGCGCGTTAAGCCGTTGGTCCCGGCTGCCACCAACGGCTTAACGTGCCTTCCAAATCGTTAAATGAACCATGTCAGAGGCCGAGAGGCGGTACCGAAAATCTCTGAAACCAGGGTGTGCATGGTCGATTGACCATCACACCTACACGAAATGATGATTTTGTTTATAGTAAGCTTTAGAATTATTTGAAGTTGATTGTGTATTACTTTTCATCTCCGTGGCGAAATGGTTAACATGCCCTGCCCACTATTCAGGTCCAGGGTTCGATCCCCGGTCAGGTCTAGATGAAAAATGATATTTTTCTGATTGGCCTGATTCTTGGATGTTTATCTATATATGTATTTGTTATAAAATATAGTATCGTTGAGTTAGTATCCCATAACACAAGTCTCAAACTTACTTTAGACTAACTCAATCTGTGTGATTTGTCCCTATATATTTATTTACTAGCGACCGGCTTCGCGTGGCCATAAAAACCTTCCTCTTGAATCACTCTATCTATTAAAAAAAACCGCATCAAAATCCGTTGCGTAGTTTTAAAGATTTAAGCATACAAAGGGACATAGGGACAGAGAAAGCGACTTTGTTTTATACTATGATAGTGATGTTATTATACAGATACACTCAGGCCAGCGGAACCACGTGTGCACGATGTGTGAGAAGACGTTTCAGACGTCCACAGGGGTCAAGATGCACATCCAGACTGCACACATGAAAATGCCTTGGCCGTCTAAACATAGACGACACAAACACAGTGATATGATGGTGAACGAATAAGGACTTTTAGGACACATCATAGATTACAGAATACTCTACTCATACAGTGCCCCTAGTATGAGTTTTTCTTAAGGTGATACCTCGGTGAACACTAGCGCCACCGTCATTTAAAAATCATTACTCACTGAAAACACAAGTTATCAAAAATCCCTCTGCTGTAATTATAAATAAATAAATAAATAAATAAAATATATTATTTCAGACTGTGTCCATAATATGGTTAGTAACAATCAAAACTTATAACTATATTAGTAAAATACTGACTCAAAACAAAAATAATAATTAATAAATCAAAACAAAATAAAAATAAAATAAAATAAAAAATGAGAGAGAGAGGGAAAAGGGCCAGCCCGACTGTCTATTTCACTGCATGCAGTTTGAGCCAGCGGGCCAGCATCGGCGAGTCCCAGCGAGCAGCCAGCGCGCGCAGGATGCTGTTGGGGCTGTCGCGCGTGCGACGCAGAAGAGACGCGCTGCGCTTGCGCATGATGGCAGCGAAACCATCTATGTGAGCTTCCGCGAACATAGCGCACTACAATAGCGCGGCAGCCCCATCAACGCCCGTCAACAGGTCAATTATGGTTCTGGATTTGAAGTTAATTTTAACCATATTCAATTATTAAATTATAGTTACATACAGCTACAAATTGCAAAACTGCTAAAAGTGGCCGTTTTAAGCAATAATGCAATTTGTAACTATATGGAACTATAAATTTAATAATTGAATATGGTTAAAATTAACTTCAGATCCAGAACCATAATTACAGCAGAGGGATTTTTGATAGCTTGTGTTTTCAGTGAGTAATGATTTTTAAATGCCGGTGGCGCTAGTGTTCACCGAGGTATCACCTTAACGCAGACGCTAGCGACTGCGTTAGGATTTTGTATGGAATTTCTTAGTTGCCTTACTATCCGCCAGAGGCGCTGTACGGGTTTGCCATACTAAATCGCTAACGCAGTCGCTAGCGTCTGCGTTAAGAAAAACTCATACTAGGGGCACAGGTCTTAGATCATGTACCTATAGATGGATAGTGTCCGCACATGAGACAGAAGATCAAACCCAATTTCGTGAATGTTTTCATCACGCCGGCCAAATATCACAATACACAAGTGCACGAATACTAATCATACTATTTGAAACGGAGTGTTTGTCTTTAAAGTGCGTTATAACACATTAAATTATAGTTCCATAAAATAACAAATTGCAATATTGCTTAAAACGGACACTTTTTGCAATAAATAACTATAGGGAACTATCATTTAATAATTTAATATGTTTAAAATTAACTTCAGATCCTGAACCTTAATTACATAACACGGATTTTTGATAACTTGTGTATGTAGGGATTCCGAAATAGTATATATGTAAATATCGACATTATTATCATGTATCTTAAACTACTTGATCGATTTTGTTCAAACCAATTTTCGTTTGAAGTTTTGTACAAAATTATGTAGTAGGTACTTACTTTTTTTACAATATTCAGCTGCTGTCGCTAGCGTCTGCGTTTATAAAATGTCATGGTTGTTATACTGGTTGCCGAAAACACGTAAAGTAACGCCTAAATCTCTCAAATATTTATTAATTTATTTTATAAGATTGTACAATGTACGTGCAAATAGAATATAATAATTTAAAATATATTGAATTTAGATAAATTGATTTCGTGTTTGATTTTACTCATAGAGCATATTCATTTCAAATATTATTTTTTTCTAATTATTGCAGCGGAATCGTATTTTTAAGACCTAAATAAAACTGGCTAGCTGTTGCCCGCGGCTCCGCCCGCTCTCATTACTCCTGGGACTGTTATATCGCGCCCAAAAGTATGCTTGACCTCGGGTCCTTACATATATCCAAATTTTATCAAAATAGGTCTAGCAGTTTAGCCGTGAAAGCGTAACAGACAGACAGATTTTCGGCTTTATAATATTAGCACAGTATAACCATTATTTTTAGTATTGATATGTCAATAACGGAAAGGCTGTCTGTTACGCTTTCAAGGTTACGCTGGACCGATTTTGATGGAATTTTGTATGGATAAAGACCGGGGGTCAAATATAGGCTTCTTTTTGGCTGATGATTTCAACGCGGGCGGAGCCGCGGGCAACAGCTAGTATATCTATATCTGTAAGGTTATCAAGAAATAATCTTTGTAGAAAAATAAAAAAAAAACAGAAAGGAATGCTAACGTTTATTTTCAATTGCAATTCTGAACTGATTAAATAAATAACACATCGGCCATCGGTTCGTCGCGCTATGTGCCCCGCCCACTGCCACTTCAATAGCTAATCCGCTGGGCTATGTCAGCACTCTTTGTTCTCCTACGGATCTCCTCATTTCTGATGCGGTCTCGAAGGGAAACACCGAGCATAACCTTCCTCTTGAATCATTCTATCTATTAAAAAAACCGCATCAAAATCCGTTGCGTAGTTTTAAAGATTTAAGCATACAAAGTGACATAGGGACAGAGAAAGCGACTTTGTTTTATACTATGTAGTGATAGTGATAAACATTACTCACTTTTCTCGTGCTTTTTATAATGTTTTCTGAAATTGCTATCGTCACTACACCGATAATCGCACATGCTACATTTAAAAGGTTTCTCGCCCGTGTGAATTCTTATATGTTTCCTTAATTCTGACTTTTGGATAAACCGACGTTTACAATAGTCACATTCGTAACGTCTCTCCCCCGTGTGAATTTTCAAGTGCGTCAGCAAATTCGCCCTTAGACCAAACCGACGATCACATGTCTCGCATTTAAAAGGTTTCTCGCCAGTGTGAGTTTTCACATGAACCGACCAACTTAACTTATGATGATACCGACGTTCGCAAATATGACATTGGTAAGGTTTCTCACCGGTATGTGATCTTTTATGCACTACCAAATTAAATTTCGTATCATAACGTTTTTCGCACAATTCACATTGGTAAGGTTTCTCGCCAGTGTGGATTCTAATGTGTCTTATTAACTCATAATTTCTCCTAAACCTACGCCCGCACATATGACACCCGTGAGGTTTCTCGCCAGTGTGAGTTTTTATGTGTTTTAATAAATTGCCGCGCTCGCTAAACCGACGGTCACACATCGTACATTCGAAAGGTTTCTCGCCGGTATGAATCCTGAAATGTCTTTTCATAGCTGATGAATCTTGGAACTGTCTTTTACATATGTAACACTGATGTGGTCTTTGAATAATCCGTGTTTTTGATTCGCGTCGTCTCCTTTTGGTTGTACTTCCTTCAGCGTGTCGTTTGTCGGCTCGCGGTGTTTCAGCCGGAGCGACATCTGCCGATTTTAATTAGAAATGTCAGTGTATGTTTTGAGGATAGCTATTACGTTGAGTTAGGTAGTTTACTGTCAATAGGACACGCTGATACGGAAGACTGACTATGTTTATTTTATTGTATCAGCCACTATAGGCTAATAATAATAATAATAGGTAGTTTAGGGTAGGGTTATTGCCAATTTCAAAGTAATTCCAATTGATATTATAAATGCAAAAGTGAGTTTGTTTGTTTGTTTGTTACGCATTCACGCACTACTGTAATCTTCCTAAAATTTCGCATACACATAGATATAAGTATTGAGAAGAACATAGAATACCTTTCATTCCGGGAAAAAGCAAATAAATGATTTGGTTTGAAATTCCTTTGTAACCACGTTGGCAATATAGGCACGAAAATAGGGGTAGACAGAGCCTAGGGCCATAAGACCTTAGACCAAGCATGATGACAGTTGAAACAGGAAATCAATAGTGATGGGTTGCTAGCCGCATTGCCTATGTCATGATTTCCCCATTCGACTTTTACGGTTTGCGCGGGATGAGAAGCAGCTGGTACATTCTATGTTTTTCTTTTTCTCCCAAACAGCATGGAAGGCTGGCGCTAATATAACGACATTAGTCCACAAGAGTACATACCTTCCTCAACCTCTTCCTCCCTTACAGCCATTTCATTATCGCACGGCCGTGTCACTTCGGCAGGGTAATACTCATTCAAAGCACACTGTGGATAATAGAAGTGGACCGGGTCTGCTGACTGCGGGGAACCTGCTGAAGTGAGAATGATAGAACAGAAGTTTATTAAGACATTTATTACAAACTAGCTGTTCCCCGCAGTTTCGCCCCGCGTGGGACTCGTTATATCGTGCCCAAAAGTAGCCTATGTTTGAACTCAGGTCGTTAACTATATCCCTACCAAATTTCATCACAATCGGTCCAGCAGTTTAGCCGTAAAGAGGTGACAGACAGACAGACTTTCGCATTTATAATATTAGTATGGATAAACAAAGGACAAAAATAACAAACAAACATACATGAAATGTGACAAATATCTCAACAAGTGGCGGCTTGCAGGGAAGTCTAGATAAGGGTTCCCGAAATATACATGTGCGAAACCGCAGGCGAAAGCTAGCAAACAATAAATAAAAATCACATACCCTCGAGTTCCTCATCTTCAACCTCAGTTTTTACAACAGCTGTTTCAAACTTGATTTCAATCTCGACAGTGTTCACTTGTCCAGTATCATCACATTTAGGCGAGGGACTCCGTGATTTATGCTGACCATTAGCCTGATGGTCGATCTGGGATACCGGTTCCATATTTATCTGAAAGGTCAAAGAACATGAAAGAGAAAATATGATTGAGACTTACTAATAGGGCATAATGATGTGCCAGAACTGCGCGATATGTTTCAGCTTTCGAAAAATGATTACTTGAGGACATTCTTTAAAAGTGTGTTGCACAATAGCTAAAATGAAAAAAAAAAACATTTCCGATACAAAAGCCGTGTTGCCTAAAGGTTGTGCCTATTTTTATACTTTTTTGAGGCTTGAAGACCACTCAAGTGTGACTATGCCAGCTTCATGGGGAAACTAAAGATCTCCAGATGTATAAGTCATGGGATAGAATCCAAAAATGGCAGCTAGTTTCTTAATCATTTCTTTTCTATACCAGATGGGGCCTAAAAACCGATTATACTAGCGAGTGCTGTGTCTCCTCAGACAACGGTAGGCCTTAAGACATGCCCAGCGAGCTCCGACACCTATACTCTGGTAGATCATGCGCTATATGAATGAACATCTAGATAAATATTCAAATAGATCGTACATTCGTAATAATACTTTCATAAGAATTCGTTTCAGGTGTTATACCCTACGTACCTGTAACCACGGCTTTTTCACTCAAAATCACCAACGCGTGACAAAATTCAATCAATCAATCAATATCAAATTATTTCAAGACATTCTCATTTAACAAACATATTCTTTCCAATTTGTGTTTAACACTTTTTTTTTGTCGGACACCGAAGTCGAACACGATTATATATATGCTGGCCGCAAGCAGTAATAAATAAATTGTTTGGTGATTATGTTATACTTATACACAAATATAAGTTCCGCGAGTACCGTGCATATAATGTAAAACGTATCATAAAACTCAATGATGGATGGATGGTGTGTGTATATTGAAGCACGAATTAAAAGATTCAAGCACAAAATCTAAACTTAATACGGATACACCATATTCTAGGGGATTTTTATTTTCACATTTAATTTTTTTTATATGAAATGGTGAGCATTGGTGAGTGAAGTGTGACAGTGACAGACGTCAAACAGACACATAGTATCTTTTTTTTACAAAGTTTACTTTTTACGGTCCTGGAAACTAGTGATTTAAGGCATTTCTTTACCACCATCTCTAAACCATGCAAGAACGACTACATCATGTATTGCGCTGTCCCGCTTAATCATTCTTACATGGTTTTAAGTGATAGTAGTATTTGTATTCACCTATTTGCCTCCGTGGTCCAGTGGTCAAGGAGTTTGCCTGTAGACCCTGAGTGTTACTACCGTCTCTTAAAACCATGCAAGATCCAGTGAGTAAGCGAGACATCACTATACGTTTTTATAATCTGTACCCTCACTCACTGGATCTTGCTTGAATCACCATTGTCTGATAAGATGATTCCGTGCTTCGGAAGGCAAGTTAATCTGTTGGTCCCGGCCCGGCTGCCATCTGGTAGCCGTTAAAGGAACCACGTCATAGGCCGAGAGGCAGTTCCTAGGGATTCTGACACCAGGGTGTGCATGGTCAAATACCAAATACGGTTTACCGTGTTTGAATATTTAGTACTAGCGACCCGCCCCGGTTTCGCATGGGCATAAAACCTTCCTCTTGAATGAATATATCTATTAAAAAAACCGCATCAAAATCCGTTGCGTAGTTTAAAGATTTAAGCATACAAAGGGACATAGGGACAGAGAAAGCGACTTTGTTTTATACTATGTAGTGATGGTGATTTGTCTTCATGTGTAGAGCGTAGTTGCGCTATTTGCCTATTCGTCGAAAATTTTGGCAAATACGCGAATACGCCATCGCAAATAGACATATATGTGGTACCACATGGGAAAATATGGGTATCACCATAATAGATCAAGTTAGTTCATATCGATAAACTAAAATTAAAAAAATTCTTTCATGCTCTTCTGTGACTAAAATTGCCTTTTAAAACATAATGTTGAAGTCTCGAATTAGGAATAAGGAAATTGAACTTCTTTATTTAAATAGAAAAACATGTTTGTTATATTTTTTATTATTAATCTTAACTGCCATTACATACTACACACATTCTCCTTTATTTACGCATGTTAACAAACAATATATTTATTATTATGCCTATTGTGCTATACAACTGTATTTTGTACAATAAAGTTTAAATAAATAAATAAATAAACAAAATAAATGATTATTGAAAATGAAATAATTAAAGGTACCTACGTATGTACATTTTTAGTAATAAAAATTATAAAATAAATTCAGGACACAAAAAAAGGCGGATATATTCTCGAATAGAAAATCAATATATTTTTTTAAAAGTTCCGACACGCTCGCGACTTCATACCTTCAGAGTACTAGCAGACATGCTGGTGCGGCGGCGGACGCCCGGGAACGTTTTAAAATAAACAAATACAGTTGTCTCGGCACACACTACGAATTTGTAGCTTTTGGTGTCGAGACACTGGGCTCATGGGGCAGAGGCGCACAGGGGCTTCATAAGGAGCTCAGCAAAAGATTAAAGGAGACAACAGGAGACCCTCGCGCGGGCAGCTTTCTCGCTCAGCGGATAGCCATCGCTATTCAGCGCGGGAATGCTGCCTGCGTGATGGGAACCCTGCCAAGGGGGCCCAATTTAGGTAATTTTTAGTTTATAAGTTTTATTTTGTTTTAGATTTAGTTTAGTTTATTAAGTTAGATTATTTTTGTTTAAGTTTTCTTTTTATTGTATTTATCTGGTAAGGTGAAATATAAAAACAAATCTTCTTTTTTTAAATATATATAAAAAAATTAAAATATATGACTTAACAAAAAAATGTTATCTTAAAACTTTTTGTTTTAATTAAATAAATTCTACAGTCGAACAGAGAAATAAAATCTCAGTAACTGATTCGGTGGTCAAACTGACAAGAGAAAAAAAATAAAACAATTTTTTTTCTAGAATCTATGGTGTCATTGAAGAAATCAACCCTCACTTGTGCGTTCTGTTGTGTTTTACTAAGCCACGCTTCTCTTTAAACCGCCATGGACAAACTTCACATTTATAAGGTTTCTCACCATGGACGGCTCTAACATGTTTCCACAACTCACTTCTCAAACTAAACAGCTGTTCACAAAAGTTACATGCAAAAGGTTTCTCGCCGGAGTGGGTTTTTGAATGAGTGAACAAAGTTGATCTGTTACGAAATCGAAGTTGGCACATTTTGCATTCGTACGGTTTCTCACCCGTGTGTATTCTTGTGTGTGTCATCAAATTGTATTTCGAACTGTACCGACGCCGACACACGTCACAGTCGTAATGTTGCGCGTTAGTGTTATAGTTTGCGCCAGTGTGAGTCCTCAAGTGTTTTATCAAATTCGTTTTAGTACCAAATTGACGTTGACACAAATCACATTCGAAAGGTTTCTCACCGGTGTGCATTTTATTATGTATTTGTAAATGTTTTTTCAGAGTAAATCGACGCTGACAAATTTCACATTCAAAAGGTTTCTCGCCAGTGTGAGTTCTGACGTGCTCTATCAAATGGTTTCTCATACTAAATCTACGCGGACACATCTCACATGCGTAAGGTTTCTCGCCTGTATGAGTTCGTAAGTGACGTAACACAACATATTTACTACTAAATTTCCGATGACAAATGTTACATTCATTTTGATTCTCAGCACTTGAGTGAGTTTCTAAATGCATTTTTAAATATGAAGCTCTTGAGAATTTCCGCGGACAAACGCTACACTCGTGCTGTCCCTCTCGACTACTCTCTTGCTGTCTCATGTTGGATGTGCTTCCTTCAACTTGTCCTTCAGCCGGAGCGATATCTGTCAATATATTTCCATTTCAATTAATACTTATAGATAAGTACTTTAGTTTTTTTTTTTATTTATTATATCATGACATCTTTTATTACTTGACATTTTTATTAAACTATTTCAATAATCCTCGATATTTAATCATTTAATAATAAACTTATTGTAATTATAAAAATATTCAAATGTAAACTCGTCTGATTTGACTAAAATTTTGTGAATTGACGTGCCTTCCGAAGTACGGTGGAGCTTTAGATAGAAATGCCGCTAATGGCGACCAATCCAAACATGGCCGCGGACTCGTCGTCGGTCGACGCGCATTATCGTTAAGAACACGCGCGCCGCGCTAGGCTATCGACTACACTAAACTGGTAGCGGTATCTCACCAAAATCAATGATACCGGTTCCCATAAATACCGGTATTTCAAGATTTAGCTGTAGTCATGTGAGATTCTAGGCACATGTGTCTTTCGTACATACCTTCTCCGACATCTTGATCCGTTTCTATATGTATTTCTGTATTGTGATGCTGTAACAGACTTATGGGGTCATCTACATCCGAGCCATACTCCGTATTATGGTCATCGATCTCTTCTGCTCGCTCTGGGAAACCTGCTGTGAGAATGATTAACTTATTATTATTAAACTGCCTCCGCGATCAAGTTGTTAAGGCGTTTGTCTGCAGACCCGGGAGTCGTGAGATCGATTCCCATGGGAAGCATACTTTGTTTAGTTGTTTCCAGTTTGGTTAGGACATTGCAGGCTTGAATCACCTGATTGTCTGATAATAAAGATGATTCCGTGCTTCGGGAGGCACGTTGCCCGCGGCTTCACCTGTGGGGGACTCGGTTATATCGCGCCCGAAAGTATATATTTGACTTCAGGGCTGATGACTTCTGGTATTCCCCTTAACTATATCCATACCAAATTTTATTCAAATCGGTCCAGCGGTTAAGCCGTGAAAGCGTAACAGTCAGACAGACTTCCGCACTTATAACATTAGTACGAAGTATGGATAGATGAATCAAAGAAGTCATTTAGGCATCGGTAATTATTAGCTACCCTAATATTTAAATCTATCTGCTAATATTGATCTGTCTAAAAATACTTATACGAAAAAAATACAAGGCAATGTAGAGGTGGATATACAATACTGGTTGACTGTAAGAGATCCTTTTCTGGGATAAGTCTGGTGTACTTTTGTTGTATTTCTATGCTTTTGTATTTTTATTTTTATTTTATTTATTTGGTTCACCAGTGATTGCTACATCAGTACAACACTTTAAAATTACAATATTCTTAAGCTTAATGTGCAAATCTTTTAAGGTAAACACCACATGCAATTATCTTTATACAAAGAGTTCACAATACAAAACAAATTATGTAATCATACTAAGTTTAAATAAGGCTCTGGTCTTACAGGACACCACCAATAGCTTCACAAAAGCTTGCCAATGAATCATGATGAACATCGCAATGTCTGCTTACCGCATTATACAATTGGCACATTTTATTAATAGGAGAATTACGTCCCAGAATAGTAAACAAAAGCATAGATTTGCCAAGTCCCCGAGACTTGGCGAATCTATGCTTTTGTTTAGTACAACAAAGTTATTACAAAGAAACAAATACATTTTCAATAATACAATTCATTAAATCTCCAAAATAAAGATAAACACAGCTGATGCAGCTTCATAAGCTGCTAGTGTGTTTATGAATAAAAATAAATAACAAACATATAGGGTGTTGATTCTGCTAACGTTAATTATAATCGTGTCAAAATAGTGTTCAATGGTAGTGCTTTTTTACACACTAGTTACAAGAAATGTATATTGTTTTTATATCACTGCTGATGGTCACACCACACGCTACTTTCACATCACATCATACTGTCATAATTCTTGTAAATAGTGTGTAAAAAGCACTACAATTGAAACACTATTTTGACACGATTGTGATGTTAGCAGAATCGATGCCCAAGTCAATAAATTAAACCCTGAATTTTTCACTTCGCAGAGGTCAGGTAAGAAGGTGACATACCTTCCGGTTCCTCTTTTTTAATCTCAACGCTGACGTCTAAATCATGTTCAGTTTTGATCACAACAGGGGCTGGTATATTGTCATAATATTCCGGCCTGGCGTAGCTCAGCACCCCACACAGACCATAAGACTGCCGGTCAATGAGAGAGATCGATTTCAAAGTAATCTGCAAGCATAAGGACTACTAAGCTAGATTCACAGCATACTAACTTTTATCATGAATGTTTACTGAAACCCACAATCAAGTAGAGCTCTAAAATCCCGGAGATTTCATGCATTTGGTCCTGGTTGCCAAATTCTAAAGATGCAATCCTATTTTAACCTATTGAATAATAAATTCAAATTTATTTATTTCAAGATTTTCGTGAACATACAAAACAAATAGAACAAATTGGAAAGTGAATGTAAAGCTACCACCAAACTTGGCTATTTGTATACAAATATTTTCCTATTTGACCATGTCTGGACGGTGAATTTGCCAAAACTTGCATTATTTGTTGTAACTTGCATATAGCTAAGTGTGGTGGCTATAGTCAAGTGGCTATAGTCAAGTGGCTATTCGCGTATTTGCCAAAATATTTGACAAATAGGCAAAGCAGGTGGTACTGTCCACACATGGTCATTTAGCCAAGTGAGGTAGTAGCAAAAGGAAAAAGAGTAAAAAAAAACACTTATTATTTCGGCCAGCATACTATAAACAAAAAAAAGTACATTACCTCAGAATGCCTATGCAATATGTCATTCAGAGCATTCTCAGCTCTGACACAGTTCAACATAAACTTGTAACACTTTTTAAGCAGAGCATAACAGATATAACAGGCTGTCACGGGTCTACCGTCAGCTGTGTGGAGCTGAAATACAACATAAGTAATGATTATAAACATATGAAATACTTACGTATTTAAGCATCATTTGCATAACTAGCGGTTGTACTCACAGCGGTGCCGGTGATCTTCTCGTACACCAGCTGCAGAGAGCCGGCGATGGACAACAACCGCGCGTCCACCGCCAGGCAGACGCGGCAGGCAGCTGTAGCGGACATTTTTAATAGGTTATGATTTTCCGTGATTTCCCGATGTAATCGTTCAAATATTGTCTGGTCAAAGAAATTTATTAAAGGTGCAGCGTATAAAATTACTTATTTTTACATTGGTTAGCGATAAAACAACAACAAAGCAAGTTAATTTGTAGTGGATAATTTTCCATTTTTACAAACAAAATATGGTGACGTTGACGTCTTGCGTCTTGGTGATCATATGGTGTTATTTTTTTAATATGTTTACGGCCCTAGGTAAGAGTCCTGTAAGGCAGGTACGTTACCATAAAGTGTTTTAACAAGTTAGAAATAAATGACCAATAAAGCTCACATGATGTCACGCTTCTTCACTCTCCTCCGGCCTGCTGAAACAGTTATTGGTAACCCCCCAAAAACAATAAATTGTCTTCCTTTCTGATTAACTACTTTATCACATAGACATTAAATGGACTGGACTCCTAAATGCTCTTTTTATACAATTTCATAGACAAACAAGCATACAGCCCACCTGATGGTAAGCGGTCACTGTCAATGGACGCCTGCAACACCAGGAGTGCTACGTGTGCATTGCCGACCCTTGAGAAATCTTTTCAAGCCCTTTTGAAAGACTCCATCATCTTGATGGTGAAAGACTATGTAAAGACCTGTCATCAGAAATGACTTAGATGATAGGTTATGTTAGCCGACCGTCCATAGGTGAAAGACTGCTGGTTAAACAGGGGGGTTACTACCATCTCTTAAGGTGATTCCTCGCTGAACACTAGCGCCACCATCATTTAAAAATAATTATTTACTGAAATACAAGTTATCAAAAATCCGTGTTATGTACTACTTTTAGCACTTTTGCAATTTGTAACTATATAATATTATATGATTAAAATTAACTTCAGATCCAGAACAGGGATTTATGATAACTTGTGTTTTCAGTGAATAATGATTTTCAGTTGATGGTGGCGCTAGTGTTTACCGAGGTCTCGTCTTAAACCATGCAAGATCCAGTTAGTAAGCGAGACAGCACAATACATGATGTAAGGCGACATCTCCCTTACTCGCTGGATCTTGGATTGTTTTAAGAGATGGTGGTAAGGCACCAGCTACAGGCTGCTAGTGTATTAATCACTACATAGTATAAAATAAAGTCGTTTTCTCGGTTCCTATGTACATATGCCTAAATCTTTAAAACTATGCAACGAATTTTGACGCAATTTTTTAATTGATAGAGTGATTCAAGAGGAATGTATTTATGCCCATGCCAAGCCGGGGCGGGTCACTAGTTTAATTAATAAAAACAATAATAATTATTTGTTTGTTTCTAATAGTGATTTGTAAAACCTTACAGTACCTTCAACATGTTTACGAGTAATAAATGTATTTAAAAAAAATTACCTTTATGGAATTCTTCTGTTTCTTCCGGAGTAGACATTACTCCCGGTTCTTCAAAAACATTCTGTATTTCATCCTGTGTTGTATGTTTGTGGTTCCTCTCAACCTGGCAGTCAAATCTAGATGGTACGCAGTTAGGTTTCATTCGGACCTTTTTAATTGAGCCCATTATTTTATATCGCATGTAATTGTCCATGTCATTTTCTAACTGAAATGAAAAATTAAGTACCTGTAGTTTTGAAAAACATGAAAACGGTTCTCCCAAAGGACAACATGGGGTTTTTTAAATAGGGCCAACTATTATATATTCTGTGTATAACGGGCACGTAACAACCCTGGTCTTTCTGGCGTCCATAGGCTACGGTAACCGCTTTCCATCAGGTGATGGTATATAAAAAAAAGCATAACAAACAAATAAACACACAAACTCACTTTCGCAGTGTATAAGTAATTGTAAATAGTTTTTTTTTCTGTAGAAAATTTATCCATACTAATATTATAAATGCAAAAGTCTGTCTGTCTGTCATCTCTTCACGGCTAAACTGCTGGACCGATTGTGATGAAATTTGGTAGGGATGTAGTTAACGACCTGAGGTCAAACATAGGCTACTTTTGGGCACGATATAACCGAGACCCACGCGGGGCGAAGCCGCGGGGAACAGCTAGTAAGGATATATATATATATATTAATAAGGTACTTACGTCAAAGTGATCTTCACAAAAAAAACATACAGTTTTAACAGATAAAGAATTAGGGTCCCTCTTAGCAAGTTTCAGCCAGACGTTTCGTATTTCAATTACTTTGGGTGCAGTAATGAACAACTTGTCAGGGGTGCTTATTGATGTGTTTTTGCATTCTGGTACAACGCAATAACGATATTTACTATACCTATCGGGTAAACTAGTACAAGACATGGTTTATTCGAATAAAATTAGTGATTGTTTACTTTTTCTATACTAACAATGAACTTGGTATAAAATATTCCGTGGTTACTACATATATGTGGACATATGTGGGTGTGTTGAATCTTGTAACAATTTTAATTGTTATGCTAATTATAATTTATTTATCATAACATTTGTAACCTATTTATGTCACTATGTTTCGTTATGAAAGATAGATTTGGACCTTTTTTTGTATAACCTCAATTTAACTTTACGTAGGTATATCAAAAGGGTCCGGACCTCTGTCCGGACAGTAATCGAAATAAAATGTAAAAGTGTTTTAAAACAAAGTTTGTTATACAACAATATCACTCAATAAAGATTTTTAAGAAATACCAATGAATTTTTTTTTTTTTTAAATAGTTTATACGGCCATGGAATCTAGTTCTTTAAGGCCTTTCTTGAATTTATTAATCTTCTTCAGTCCTACTTAAGTCAGTCGAGTCAAAAATTCAAGTCAATAGTCAAGTCCAGTCAAGTAAGTAAGTCTAGTCTGAGTCAGATGATCGACACTGTATCACTTCCCAACACTCACGCTTGTTCACGAACACTTTGCGAATAATAATCCACCAATATTATTCAAAACACTCGAAAAAACCTAAGTTTTGGAAATTAAATACATCGCGGACATAGCGACAGTTTACTTTCCCTCCAAAAACTCAATTTTAAGTCAATAAATAAAGATAGGTAAATAATCTGAAGTTTTCTTTTTAGTCAGTGTTGCCAGGTCAGATTTTTACATTACCCTAGGCCCTAGACATGATCTCAATTTACCCTAGATTTTGTTTAATTATGAAAAAATACTCTCATTAAAAAATATGTTTACTTCGATGCGTAATTACGAAAAAAATCCGCGGTCGCGTTCGGAAATACATTACTCTTAAAAATACCCTAGATATATTTATTTATGCCCTAAAAATTACCCTAAATAAATCTAGGGTAAATTACCCTAAGTTGGCAACAAGAATGATCGACTGCAGTGTCGCCAATATAGTGGATTTTCCACTAAATCTGGTGGTTTTGGCTTGCTTTTTAGCGGACAAATATTGACTTTAGTGGCTAGTGGATTTGTCTAGTGGAATTTAAGAATTTAGTTTTTTTTTTCTCAAACATTGGAACGATGACTATGAACTCCACTCGTATCGTTTTCGGAGTTTAACTCTATCGTACAGCAACACTCTTTAATAAAATTTGGGGAATTCCCGATAATTTACTATCGGGGATTCCCCGTCGAGGAATCCCTGAAAGACGTACGTACCAATCGGAGACTGACGATAATGGTACGGACGGAAACGACATCTGAAGATTACTTAGTAATATAATTTCATTATTTTTGTTACATAATGTGTAATTTTAATGTTATTTCTCCAATAAACGTATCTTTTTAAATATTGTTTTCTTTCGAGATGAACAAAAATTTGCTAAAAATAAAGTTGGTGGAAAAATTAGCGATTTTTTAAACTGGCGCGAGTTTTGTTAGTGGATTTCTGGTGGTTTTAGAGGTCGCTTCTGGTGGGTAGCTTGATACTTCGGTGGCAACACTGCGACTGTTTCTAGTCGCATAATTCTAAATTCTATTCTAGTTTACCCTTACCGTGTAGTATTCAGTAGTATTCGTTGGTTTACCTTGTCACCAAGGTTTACTCTGTTTGTTTGTTTTTTTTAATAACTTTAATCTAGATCTCTGCTTTATTGTACTAAACAAAAGTATTAAGTTTTTCTTGTTTGGCCAATGTAGGATACGTAGTATCTCTATTTAGTTTGTGAATGTAGGTACCTATATACTATTTTTTGGAAGTTTTTGGAGGGAAAGTAAACTGTCGCTATGTCCGCGCTGTATTTAATTTCCAAAACTTAGGTTTTTTCGAGTGTTTGTGCATAATATTGGTGGATTATTATTCGCAGTGTTCGTGAACAAGCGTGAGTGTTGGAAAGTGATACAGTGTCGATTACGTGACTTTTTATCTTTGTCACCAAAATCTCCATGATATAGCTAAGTGAATTTTCTCCACCGCTTCACTTAGCCATCTGACTCAGACTAGACTTACTAACTTGACTGGACTTGACTATTGACTAGAATTTTTGACTCGACTGACTTAAGTAGGACTGAAGAAGATTAATAAATTCAAGAAAGGCCTTAAAGGACTAGATTCCATGGCCGTATAAACTATTCGAAAAAAAAAAAAATACTATTTTTTGGCAAATATATGTTAAATTTGGTTATGGTTATGGACCTTGTTTATTAGTTATTTGTCAACTTTGCAGTGCATGTGGCGCCAGCATAATATCAAGGAATTAAATGTAGTTAAATAACCTTGTATTGAATCACAAACTACTTAACTAGAGATACTACATATTATTGAATCTTATTTGTGCCATGAAGTTGAAGCAGGCAGTTTATTTTTGTTTTTAACACAGGTTTTGAACTTAATTCAACTTTCATTAGCGACATTACTTTGAGCACTGGACAATAAACAGAATAAAAAATTTATCAATAATCTGAATCGAGAATGTCCGCTACAGCTGCCTTCCCAGAGGCCCTGGTTGTGGTCAAAACTGAACTAGATCCAGATGGTGACACTGAGGTTAAAAATGAGGAATTTAAAGGTATGGTGTTTTTATGTACTACACTTTTGTGAGGTAGCTGCCGAGGCAATTTAGCATGCTGGGGCATAGATCCATTAGGTATCCAATGACAATGTGACCATGCTCTGAATTGCAATTCTAAATTGCATCTGAGTATGTCTGAAACCAGCATTCAATTTGTCAACTATTATCACTACATAGTATAAAACAAAGTCGCTTTCTCTGTCCCTATGTACCTTTGTATACTTAAATCTTTAAAACTACGCAACGGATTTTGATGCGGTTTATTTTAATAGATCAAGTGATTCAAGAGGAAGGTTTTTATGCTCATGCAAAGCTGGGGCGGGTCGCTCATTATATATAAAAATAAAAATAAATAAAATATTCATTTATTGCAGTAATCTTGGTTACAATGGTTATGCAAGGTCTTCCCAGTAAGTAATCAAATGATACTTGTGTTGGGAATGGCCTGCTACTTCCTTAAAAGTTATACATAAATACTACTAGTATGTGGATGAATACTATATTTATACAATAAAGAAACAAAAATAAAGTGACGGTACGAATGAAAGTGAGACAGTATGTGTGAGTGTGCAAGTAGTGGTAAATAGGTGGTGTGCATAGCGATTTGGTGTGTGAATAATAGCGGAAAGTGTGAATATTAGTAAAATGATAAATAAAGATATATACTTAAGTTAATAACAGACAAATATTGTTACGTACGTTTAGGAAATAAATTTTCTATATCATCATATGTAAGTTTGCCCAGGTATTGTAATAAACTTTTTTTGCAATTATATGATTGCATAGGATAAATTTCAATGTGTTCATTAATTATGTTATATAGAAAAGCGGATAGGAATGGGTATTGACGTTTGGCAGAGGCAGTACGTACAAAAGGAGTGGAAGCTATTCTAACCTTTGTTCTCCTATTTTGGACAGGTTCTTTATATGTAAATGTTTTATGGTACTTTAATATCAGGTTAAGGACAAAGATTTTTCTTACTGAGAGAAGTTTACTAATGTTGTATAAAGTATGTGTGGAGAATCTAAGAGGTTTAAAGTACATTATCTTTATGAGAGATCTCTGTGCCCGTTCCAAAGCTAAGAATATAACAATATAAAAAGGATCAGCAGGATTCTACCCATACATTTTTACAGCGACAGCATTATAGTTCCAATCAACCAAAAGAATGATGGCGGAATTTTTACGAATAAAAAAAAAAATACGGATGAGTTGATTTTTTTTTTACAACATCATAAGAGTCCCAGAAATACATTTCTGTAAATAAAATATTTTTAAACCCCCGCGAAAAAAACTAGATTTTTATTATAAATTATGTTACCAGAACTTAAATATGGCAATGTAGAAAGTGAAACATTCGCATAGAGCCACGACTTACAACTGCCAATGTCACTGTCATTCAAACTGACTTGAACTCTGTAGATTCCGGTCTACATAAAGAAAGTGCAAAGCAATAAATATATTGACTTTCCATATATCCTAACCTAGTACTCTACTATAATCAATTAAATCAACTGTCAATGTCGATTTGACAATGCTAGCAACTGTCAGAGTGACATGATGTTTCAGTTCAGTTGTGGTTGGGTGGGTTTTGTTTTAAATATGGCGATGGAAAATGAAACAAAAGGACGACTTTAAAAAAACGGAATAATTAAAAAACCCCGGGGTTTATAATAATATAGTGGTGGTAAACGTGTAATTAGTTAAGTGTTCTTGCTAATGCGATTTGTTTCAAGTTATCTATATTTTTTGTTTTTTTTCGTACAAACGATGTATGGGGCTTCGCCAGGATTCTTTTCTCATAAGTAATGGTCATAAATAGGTATTTAAAACTAAAATCAACTGGTATACATATTTACTAGGGAAGATTTATTTTTGGGTAAAAATACTGGTTTCTACCCCTTTGACGGATAGATTAAGCACAGGTGGTTTTAAGAGATGGTGGTACCGTCTCTTAAAACCATGCAAGATCCAGTGAGTAAGCGAGACAGAGCAATACATCATGTAAGCGACATCACCCTTACTCACTGGATCTTGCATGGTTTTAAGAGACGGTAGTAACCTCCCTGTTCTTGTATCATATTCATTTCCACATCAGCAGGTTCTCCACAGCCGTCATACGAGTCCTCATTCAATATCTACGATATGAAATTTGAGATAGATGAAGATACTGCAACACTGCCTCAGTCCGAACTGAAACTCTGCCTCGATACTGATGTAGCCGTGAAAGGAGAGGGTAAAGTATTGGAAGGTACGTAGACTGTATCTTATGACGTCCTCTGTGGCGTAATGGTTAACATGCATGCCCGCTACTCAGAGGGAAATAAATTTCATTGTTTTAGTAAATTCCTAACTAATTTAATGTTATAATTGCAGATGTCGCTTGCAAACGACAACGAGCTGAAGGCAGTACAACTAACAGGAGAAAGCGCGAGTCTCCGCGAGAGGCGAGCGCTCGGACTGCTCGGGGACGACACGAGTGTAGCGTTTGTCAGAAACAGTTCAAGCTAGCTTCATGGTTCAGACGACATGCATGCGAGAAACTTTACAAGTGTGAAAAGTGTCAACGGCAGTTTAATCAGAGAAATAATTTATTGCGACACATTAGAGCTCACGCTGGTGAGAAACCTTACAAATGTGAAACGTGTCAGCGTCAGTTTAAACAAAAGTGTAATTTAATTACACATACAAGAACTCACACGGGAGAGAAACCTTATAAATGTAAAACGTGTCAACATAGGTTCAATGATAAGACAAACTTACTATTACACATCAGAACTCACACTGGCGAGAAACCTTACGAATGTGAAACGTGTCAAAGACAGTTTAGTGAGAGGCCTAATTTAATAAAACACATTAGAGTTCACACTGGTGAGAAACCTTACAAATGTGAAACATGCCAAAGACAGTTTAGTGAGAGGCCTAATTTAATAAAACACATTAGAGTTCACACTGGCGAGAAACCTTACGAATGTGAAACATGTCAACGTCAGTTTAGGCAAAGAAGTCATTTGTTAAGTCACATGAAGTCTCACACCGGCGAGAAACTTTACAAGTGTGAAAAGTGTCAACGGCAGTTTAATCATAGAAGTAATTTATTCCGACACATTAGAGCTCACACGGGTGAGAAACCTTACAAATGTGAAACGTGTCAGCGTCAGTTTAAACAAAAGTGTAATTTAATTACACATACAAGAACTCACACGGGAGAAAACCCTTATAAATGTAAAACGTGTCAACGTAGGTTCAATGATAAGACAAACTTACTATTACACATCAGAACTCACACTGGCGAGAAACCTTACGAATGTGAAACGTGTCAAAGACAGTTTAGTGAGAGGCCTAATTTAATAAAACACATTAGAGTTCACACTGGTGAGAAACCTTACAAATGTGAAACATGCCAAAGACAGTTTAGTGAGAGGCCTAATTTAATAAAACACATTAGAGTTCACACTGGCGAGAAACCTTACGAATGTGAAACATGTCAACGTCAGTTTAGGCAAAGAAGTCATTTGTTAAGTCACATGAGGTCTCACACCAGCGAGAAAGCTTACTGATTAGTGTTTGTCAGCGCAACTTAAGTGGCAATTACATTTTACTAGTACTATTTTACACTAGGCTAGCCATGAAACAAACGAAATTCACGTAGACAACGTTAATTACCAACATTACATATTGTTAGTTACATAAACTTTAACCCTAATATTCTCGGCCCTATCTCATCGACATTTATCCTTAAAACACGGTTTATTTACAACGGGCTTAACAAAAGCTTGTGAAGTTTTTTGAATAAGGGGTTAATGTTTTGATGTTTAGAATGTATAATAAACTATACTTTTAATTTTAATACTATGTGTTTGTATTAACTTATTTTAGAAAGAACGATAAAGTTATTCCAAATAAACAATGTGTTTAAAAATCACTAATATAATTTATACATGTTATTGTATAACACTAAATTACACTATACAGAAAAACAACTACTATCTACTAAAGTATTAAATATTCTATACAAAACTGGAATAGATAGAACAAACTTTAGGTCTGGATTTTTTTTTAAAATAGCGATAATCTCCCCATTCCTGGGCAAAGGCCTCCCCTCTTGTCTTCCACGCGTCCCTGTCACTCGCCGCTTGTCGCCATCCAGTCTCGAATGTGTCCAGGTCATCCAGCCAGCTCTAGCGTGGTCTGCCCCTCGGTCTACGGCCTTCTGGAACACAGCATGTTGCTAGTCGGGCCCATCTATCTGGCGGCATGCGGCAAACATGTCCAGCCCATTCCCGCTTTAGCTTGGCCTTCTTAACGAAGATTAAAATTACTTCAGATTATAGAAATCCATATCTGACATGACAATTCGCAGTTACGACAACGCCCTCCGCTCCCGCTCTGTGTCAGCATGGTCCCTGAGATCCGCAGTAACTATGTGTCCCAGATATGTGTACTCATCCACCCTTTCCAGGGGAACACTGTTCAGACGAACAAGTGGCAAGTTTGTTGGACATCTAGCCCCTACGGATTCAAACATCATATAATTACTTTTCGCCACATCATATAATTCGTGGCGGCCAACGTATTCTTCACATACATCTAGAAGTCTTCTCGAGCCACATATCGACGCGCTCAGCAGCACCATGTCGTCAGCATAACTTAAATTGTTGACACATACTCCATCGACATGACAGCCTACATACTAGCTGCTCAGCGCGACGATCAGTGCCTATAGTGTTTAGAAATGCGAAATGATTTCGTACTAATGTCGGGCGAAAGATCAGATGTTATACAAGAACGTACATTTCGGTATATCATTTATGTAGAAAATTAATATTGCCCGCGGCATCGTCCGCGTGTTTCTCACTTGTACCGCGCTATAAAGCATCCTAAGCTTTGTTTGAATATCGGCAGATGTCGCTCCGGCTGAGACACCGCGAGCTGACAAACAACGAGCTGAAGGCAGTACAAGCAGCAGGAGACAGCGCGAGTCTCCGCGAGAGGCGAGCGCTCGGGCTGCGAGGGGAGGACACGAGTGCAGCGTGTGTCAGAAACAGTTCAAAAAAGCGCAAACTTTAAAGATACATTTGAGAACTCACACTGGTGAGAAACCTTACAAGTGTGATATTTGTCAGCGTAAATTTAGTCAATTGGGTCATTTAAGCAGACACATAAGAACTCACACCGGTGAGAAACCTTATCAATGTAAAACCTGTCGACGTCGGTTTTCTCGAAAAGAATATTTGTTTGACCACAATAGATCTCACACTAGTGAAAAGACATTTGAATGTAAGTTTTGTGGACATCGGTTTATCAGCAAGCAAACTTTACGCATACACATTAAATCTCACACTGGTGAGAAACCTCATGAATGTTATACTTGTAGAGATCGGTTAAGCAGTAAGCAATCTTTATGCGTACATATAAGATGTCACTCTGGTGAGAAACCTTATGAATGTAACATTTGTAGACATCGGTTAAGCAGCAAAAAAAGTTTAAAGTTACACATTAGATCTCACACTGGTGAGAAACGCTATGAATGTACGACGTGTCAGCGTCAATTTATTCAAAAAGTTCATTTAATAACACATCTTAGGTATCACACGGGTGAGAAACCTTATGAATGCAATGATTGTGGACGTCAGTTCAGCGAGAGAAGTGCTTTAGTAAGACACATTAAAAATCACAGTGGTGAGAAACGTTTTGCATGTGATACGTGCCAGCGGCGGTTCACGCAAGCTTCTCACTTAAAGAGACACATTAGAACACACAGACAAAAATCTTTTATATAAGGCGGCCGTTTTGTGGCTTTGGAACAATAAAATATATTACAAACAAACAATTAAGTATTTTCTTTATAATTTACTAGCGACCCGCCCCGGCTTCGCATGGGCATAAAAACCTTCCTCTTGAATCACTCTATCTATTTATAGAAAAAACCGCATCAAAATCCGTTGCGTAGTTTTAAAGATTTAAGCATACAAAGGGATATAGGGACAGAGAAAGCGACTAAAGTTTTCTCAAGGAAACGATCAAAAATACAATTTTGAAGGAATGTTTGAGGACTTCTGTAAGGCGTCCTCCAATGAGGTTAAGTGGAGGCTAACTATGAGGTAACGTCTAAGGTAGATACGGGTGCCAGTAGAGGCGGATTATCCTTAAGGCAAACTAGGCATGTGCCTAGGGGCGCGAACGTACAAAGGGGTGCTAGGGCAGAATTGTAAAATAAAGAAACGAGAAGGTTTACATGCCAGTCGTACCTTAAAGCTTTAAAATATTGTAAATAGAATTCGTAAGATCTGGGCGTCGATTCTGTGCCCCTAGTATGAGTTTTTCTTAACGCAGACGCTAGCGACTGCGTTAGCGATTTAGTATGGCAAACCTGTACAGCGCCTCTGGCGGATAGTAAGGCAACTAAGAAATTCCATACAAAATCATAACGCAGTCGCTAGCGTCTGCGTTAAGAAAAACTCATACTAGGGGCACTGCTAACGGTTAGTCACAATCGTGTCAAAATAGTGTTTCAATGGTAGTGCTTTTTTACACACTAATTACAAGAAATGTATATTTTTTTTATATCACTGCTGATGATCACACCCACGAAGCAAATACAAAGAGGAGATGGCCTATTGCTCTTTCCCTTAGAAACACAGGGTCTCCTAGTTACGGGGGGTCGGGGTCGGGAATCTGCCATAATATCCCCAAATATCATTTGGAGAGCCATCTATTAGTGAATAGACGAACTAAAATAAACAGGCTGCTATCATAAAGATCGTTATCGATAAAAAATCTGCTTCTCGTTACTAGATGTCAAGGCCAGGATCGTATTTAAGTATGTTATAAAAATAATCAAACGAATTTTAAACTTCTAAAAAAGGTTATCAGTTGAACCTGTACGTGTGCAATATTGTAAAAATAACTCAATTTCTATAACCAACTTCTAAGAAAGAGGTTTTTAATCAATGACAATCAAACAGTGTTAAAAATGTTTCTACTCGCCGCTAGATAGCGCATTACGAAATTTTGGCTGTCACTCAATGCCACAGTAACATAAAATTATAAAATGCAAATTATTAATTACTTACAAATGAAAAAATAATCTTTTAGCTTCAGTCAGTTTAGGTTTACACGTATAGCTTTTACACCCGATAACACAACACTTAATTTTGTCAACCAATGTATTATTTATGATTTATTATATAGTTGAGCAAACACGTGTTAGAACGACGTCGAAAAGTTTTGTACTGATTTTAGCGACACTGGTGGCGAGAAGCTGAAACTTTTAACGTGACGTCAGAGGCCCCTTTGATATATACTCAACCTGATTGCTTAATTCATCTCCTCTTTGTATTTGCTTCGTGAACCACACACTACATTCACATCACATAATACTGTCATAACTCTTATAACTATTGTGTAAAAAGCACTACTATTGAAACACTATTCTGATACGATTTTGACTTAACATTAGCAGAATCGACACCCTGGCCGACAATATCGATCTCATAACTCATGCTCTTTTTTCCTTGGCCCCCATCTCACCGCGTTTTCCTAAGGCACATCGGTTTCAAAGGCATAACCGAGTCCCACGCGGGGCGAAGCTGCGGGGAACAGCTAGTCCATACTTCCATATCCATACTAATATTATAAATGCGAAAGTCTGTCTGTCTGTCTGTCTGTCACCTCTTCACGGCTAAACTGCTGGACCGATTGTGATGAACTTTGGTAGGGATGTAGTTAACGACCTGAGGTCAAACATAGACTACTTTTGGGCGCGATATAACCGAGTCCCACGCGGGGCGAAGCCGCGGGGAACAGCTAGTAATATATATTTTGGTATAGGTACATACGCACACCAAAATACCGAGGATGCAAACGCACATATTTCATGTATAAAGTAATTGAAAAGCGTTTATTTTATACTACAAACAAACGGACACCTAATTTTTTTATGTGTACTCAGTTATTGGGTAAAAACCCGGAAAATAGTCGTTTTCTGGATAGCCCGTTAGTAACACCAACACTACCTATAAATGAATTAATTGGGTTAATTATAAAGGAAACACTACCGTTCTTTGATAAGCAAATGAGGATAAATAAATTGTTTAAAAATTTGTGAATTCGCTATATGATTATCCAACTGTGGAGAAACCAAAAAGAAGGGTTTTAAGTTTTTACCTGTATATATGTTTGTGTATGTCCGCACTCAACAAAAAAACGGCTAAATCGATTTCGATATGATGTTAGATTTTTTTTTTGTTTTATTTTTACGGTGAGCGTGTATGACGAAGTGATGAGTGTGGAAACGAGGGAGGAATGTAATGATCGTAGCCAATGGAAATCTCTAGTCTCTGTCTACCCCTACGGAAGACAGGCGTGATGATATGTATGTATGTAATTCAATTTAATGATCTTCAGCCCTACTTCAAGTTGGAAATGTGGGAACATTTAATACGGCACGTCGACTTTATGAAAAACACTAGCTGTTGCCCGCGGCTCCGCCCGCGTAGGACTCGGTTATATCGCGCCCAAAAGTAGCCTATGTTTGACCTTAGGTCGTTAACTACATCCCTACCAAATTTCATCACAATCGGTCCAGCAGTTTAGCCGTGAAGAGGCGACAGACAGACAGACAGACTTTCGCATTTATAATATTAGTATGGATGGATTATGGAATGCAAGATAGAGGGAAGACGGGGAAGAGGTAGACCAAAGAGTTTTGTGAATCAAATAAAGGAAAAAGTGGGAGTCGTGTCGTATCAGGAGGTGAAGGCTAGCGGAAGATAGAGACACCTGGAAGAGACTCCACCGACAAGAGCACAACTCTTTTTACATAGGTTAGGTTTGGAAAATAATACAATGTAGCTGTAATAAAATAGGTTTACTCAACTTCCATAAAATAAACTTTGGTTTATTCTAAAACAGAAGAATTTTTATTACAATCCAATTAAATAATAACAATCTAAAATTATTAGGCGATAAACTACTATTATTAACAATTTGTCTCTCCGTACTATTGTCGGTTTGACCCTCTGTACTGTTGCCTGTTCGACTCTCTGTACTATTGCATGCTGGACTCTCCGTAAGTTTGCCTGCTAGACTCTCCGTACTATTGCATGCTAGACTCCCCGTAAGTTTGCCTGCTAGACTCTCCGTACTATTGCATGCTAGACTCTCCGTACTATTGTCTTCTAGACTAGCCGTACTATTGCCTGCTAGACTCTCCGTACTATTGTCTTCTAGACTAGCCGTACTATTGCCTGCTAAACTCTCCGTACTATTTCCTGCTGGACTCCCCGTACTATTGCCTATTTCTTTCTCCATACTTTTAATTGCTGGACTCTACGTTCTATTGCCTGCTAGATTCTTCGTACTATTGCCAGCTTCTTTCTCCATACTATTAATTGTTGGAATCTCCGTAATATTGCCTGCTGGACTCTCCGTACTATAGCCTGTTTCTTTCTCCATACTATTAATTGCTAGACTCTTCGTTTTATTGCCTGCTAGACTCACCGTACTATTAATCGTCAAGGTGTCTACTACGGAGCCGTCTTCGTTGGTCAGTTTGTTTTTCGCCAGCACCCTTCGTTCTCCATAATACGACGCTTCAACTCCTAAGAATATGAAACGTTTCTTTTATTTTCAATAGTTTAAGTAAGTATGGAAGTAAATTATTACTTGAAAAATGATAAAAAGGTATCCACAGAGCACGGAAGAGATATTTAAGTTCCAGTCCTATCTATCAATCCTAATATTTCAATAGTTTTTTTTTTGATATGGCTTTAATCCACAAAATGGCAATCAAACTTATAGCTTATTTTTGCCAGTATCAAGTTTTACATAAATGTTCTCTATTTTGTCGAGTCACAGAGTCAAGTCAAGTAAGTAGTCATGTCTAGTCAAGTTAGTCAAGGGCTCAAGCTAAAGTCACTCAGTTATCGTCATTGTATTTATTTACTAATATTTGTATTTTCTCGAGTATTTGTGTATAATAAAGGTGGGTTTGATTCGCTACGTTTTCGTGAACAAGCGTGAGTGTTGGAAAGTGGTACATTGTCGTATAAGTAACTTTATCCTTGTCACCAAAATCTCCCAAGACAAAGCTAAGTGAAACTTCCACCGCTTCACTTAGCCCTTGACTAACTTGACTAGACATGACTACTGACTTGACTTGACTGTGACTCGACATAATGAAGAACATTTGAACATTTTAAAAGTTTGATTGCCATATTGTGGATTATAGCCTTATTAATGACGATATCTGAGCGACTTTAGCTTGGCGCCAAAACTCCAGTCAACCGTTGGGTCAAGCAGAGATCGTAATGTGATAGAAAAATATTTTTATTTTCTTTTCCACAATATTTATGGCTAGACTAGTTAATATAGGGTGGCAGGGTAAAAACCACAGAACAGGATAATATATTATACATATTACCACAGTAAACACCGTTATCCTTGATCTTTGCTTGATCTGAAGGTTTAGTATCATAGGTTTAAAAAAAAAAAATTGCTTGACCGGCTGACCGCGCGCGCTTAGAAATTCTTTGTTTAGTATTATCACAGATTATAGAATGCTATAATAGGTATCATACATAAATTAAAAAAAAAAAGTAAGAGACACCGAGCGTGATTTCCAAATTCTTTCTTTTTTTTTTGATGTGGATATAATCCACAATATGGCAATCAAACATAAAGCTTATTTTTGCCAGTATCAAGTTTTAGATAAATGTTCTTCATTTTGCCGAGTCACAGTCAAGTCACGTCAGTAGTCATGTCTAGTCAAGATAGTCAAGGGCTAAGTGAAGTGGTGGAAGTTTCACTTAGCTTTATCTTGGGAGATTTTGGTGACAAGGATTAAAGTCACTTAAACGACATTGTACCACTTCCCAACACTCACGCTTGTTCACGAACACTCAGCGAATAATAATCCACCTTTATTATGCACAAATACTCGAAAAAACACAAATATTAAAAAAAAATACAATGACGATAACTGAGCGACTTTAGCTTGGCGTTGGCGCCAAAACTCCGATCCTTTGGTATCTTAAGTAGACTTTAAAATAAGTAGGTTTTTTTTACGTTAATGGAAATTTTCAGAATAGTTAAGGACAGGCGTCAAACATTACAAAATTTACAAAACTAACAATACTTTTGGGCGCGATATAATCAAGTCCTAGGTGGAGCCGCGGGCATAACTAGTTTATAATATAAGTAAGTATGGATAATTATGAGTAGGTAAGTTTCTTTAAATATTTTTTAACGAACCTGGAGTTTTCTTTTAAGAGTAAACTTTTTTTTTAATACTTTTTACGGCCATGGAAACTAGTCCTTTAAGGCCTTTCTTCATTTTATTAATCTTCTTCAGTCCTACTTTAGTCAAATCAAAAAGTCAAGTCAATAGTCTAGTCTAGTCAAGTGAGTCAGAGTCAGATGGCTAACTAAGAGTAAACTACTTACTTCAGTCCTACAAAAAGTCAAGTAAAAGTAAGTCTAGTCAGTACCCCTAGTATGAGCTACCTATACCTACCTAGGGCTAAGTGAAGCGATGGAAAAAAATCACTAAGCATTATCTTGGAGATTTTGGTAACAAAGGTTAAAGTCAGGGGGGTCACTACTAGTTACTACCGTCTCTTAAAACTATGCAAGATTCAGTGAGTTAGCGAGACAGCGCAATACCTACATGATGTAAGGCCACATCGCCCTTACTCACCGGATCTTGCATGGTTTTAAGAGACGGTAGTAACCCCCCAGGTAATCGAGACTGTACCACTTTCCAACACTAATTTTTGTACACGAACACTAAGCAAAAAAAAGAACCCTTTGTTATGCACAAATACTTGAAAACACAAACTTTGAAAATTAAATACAACGCGGACAGTTTACTTTCCCTCCAAAAACTCTGTCGAGTCGAACGAGTAGTACGGTCAGATTTAAAAACAAAAATTCTCGCGATTCGAAATTCTCTGAGTACGGTAGAATAGTCTATACTACTCGTACGACGGAGTTTTGGAGGGAAAGTAAACTGTCACTTTGTCCGCGCTGTAAGACCGCCGTATGACATGACAAATTGAAGAAAGCTTTTTTCCAAATTGACCGGGGCTGGGAATCGAACCCTAGAACTATTACAATAAAAATAGTCGCTATAATTACCTAAAAAACTGATGCTAGCTAGGAGCAGAGATAGTATGACGTTGCGGCTCAACATGCCGACTTCGCTGTTCCAATAATACTAAGTTAAGTAGGTACCTTCCTCAATCCAGCGTGAGTTAAAAATTAACCTAAGTATGACTCACTTGATTGACTGGGATTCTACGTCAAAGTAGGCATATAAGCAGCATTTTATCATGTTTCCTTGAATCGATAGCGACCATAAACCGACTTCCAAAAAAGGTGGTTATCAATTCGGCTGATTTTTTATCCCATCCCAACTATATTATAAATGCGAAAGTGAGTTTGTATATTTGTTTGTTTGTTACCTCTATTTAACCAATATGCTTGAAACTTCGCATACACATAGTTAGGAGTACTGAGAAGGACATAGAGTAGTACCTTTTATCCCGGGAAAAAGCGAAACAACGGAAAAAACGGGAAAGAGCAACGGGCGAAAGCTAGCCTTATAGCTATCATTTCTGAACCGAATTAAAAAATATTTTTTTGTTTAAATGGATATATTTTCAATTAGGTCCCAATTTCGGTACTCCCAGAGAAGTTAGGTTTTAAAATCAAAATAAATTATACACGCTCGCTTTCTTAACGAACAAGCGCGCCCCACACTGGGCTATTGAGCTTCTCATTTAATAATATGTTTACGAGAAAAATGCCGCTATTTTAAACATATGTCAGTGAACTCTGGTCTTAGTCTGATTTGTTTAAACTAATTTCAGATCCAGAACCTTTATTACCTACATAAGACGGATTTTTGATAACTTGTGTTTTCAGTGAATAATGATTTTTAAATGATGGTGGCGCTAGTGTTCACCGAGGTATCGTCTTAATTACTTTTCTCGCCAAACCTAACCAACAAATGTTGCATTCAGTAGGTTTCTCACTTCGAACAAACGGAAAACTTGTTGCTCAAAGGATTTCTCATGACAAACTGGCAAACAGTTTGATATAGAAAATCAATTGCAACTATTGTTTTTAGTGTTGAGAAATAACTAAATAATAAAAAAGCTGGTTATTTCCAAATATTTGTAATTAAATCCATACTAATATTATAAATGCGAAAGTTACGTTTTCAAAGCTAACATGTTTATAGTGTAAAAAAAAAACTTATTATATTGTTATTTTTTTTAAAGAGCAATAAATTTTATTTAAATAAATATTGTTTTTAAATTGATACAGCAAAGTTGTGTACAGCAAAAATAAAAGTTAATATACGGACAATACAATTTATTCTATATATTTTTTATTTATAATCTGAGGAATAAGACTAAAACTAAACATAATAAAAAAACACCTTTTTATTAATTTATTGACAAATGGAATCGACTTCGAACGATTTAATTTTATTATCTTATCAATACATTATAATTAGGTTATCTTAGAGCATTATACCAACCAGAGTGGCCACTAACAGGCGACAACCTCTGCCAAAAGTATAAGCCGGTCATACTGCTTATACTTCCGTGCGATTTTTTTCTTGTTGATTTTTTTTTATGTGGCAATAATCCACAATATGACAACCAAACTTAAAGCTTAGTTTTTCCAGTATCAAGTTTTATTTGAATGTTCTTCATTTAATTGAGTCACAGAGTCAAGTCAGTAGTCATGTCTAGAGGGGAGCGGAGCGGTGGAAGTTTCAATAAGCATTATCTTGGGACATTTTGGTGACAAGGATTAGTCACTTATACGACATTGTACCACTTCCCAACACTCACGCTTGTTCACTAACACTTAGCGAATAATAATCCACCTTTATTATGCACAAATACTCCAAAAAACATAAATATTAGAAAATAAATACAATGACGATAACTGAGTGACTTTAGCTTGGCGCGCCAAAACTAGTTTCTTTTCTTGGATAATTTTGTCAAGTGTTCGAATAATGAATTAGTGTTAATACCTTATTGTGTGTGTTTCCTCACGCCGCGCGCAGAATGTAGCAGACTTTCACGTAAGTGCGCGTGGCGTCTCCGGTTGGTTCAATGCTCTCATATTATATTTTCGATTAAAGTCAATATATGTTCCTAAGATTTCTCACCTATATGAGTTTTGAGGTGTTTCAAAAAATTATTATATATACTAAAACGTAGTCCACAAATGTTACACTCATAAATATCATCACTTTTAACAGTCGAATTGTGATGTTTTTTCACGTGTTTGTGCAAATTACTGTTATCACTACTCCGATATTCGCATCTGCTGCATGCGTAAGGTTTCTCGCCAGTGTGGGTTCTTATGTGAAGCTTCAACTCGGGCTGATGTCCAAACCGGCGATCACAGAAAGTGCACTTAAGTGGTTTCTCGCCAGTATGTACAGTGTAATGTCTCAACATATTCCTCCTTATGCTAAACCGGCGATCACACGTTTCGCATTTGAAAGGTTTCTCGCCTGTGTGAATCATAATGTGCTTTTTCAACAAGAAACCTGTACGGAACCGGCGAGTGCATATTTCGCATGCGAAAGGTCGCTCGCCGGTATGAGTTTTATGGTGGGAAATCAGAGCACTTTTTTGCCCACACCGATAATCGCAATACGAACACTCGTAAGGTTTCTCGCCAGTGTGAATTACGTAGTGTACTCTTAGGTTTGTTTTCCGGCTGAATTTCTTTTTGCAAACGTCGCACTCGTACGGTAAACTGGGAGGCGCTTGTTGTCGACGCTCGCGCTTTTTGTTGGTTGTACCGCCATCAGGTTTTCGTCGTTTGGTTCGCAAAGCGGCTGGAGCAAATCCTGTTTTATTATCAAGTATATTAGTCATAATTTTATTAGCCTAACACTTTTAAATACGAATAAAAATTGTTTCTTACCTATTAACTTAGAAATAAGTTTTTATATTGATCATATTAACTAAACTGTAATTGATTATGGTGAGCAATAAATGTTATCATTATTAAAAATAAAAAAAATCGAGTATGCGTCACGGTCAATCGACCATGCACACCCTGGTGTCAAAGTTCTTCGGAACCGCCTCTCGGCCTCTGACCTGGTTCCTTTAACGACTACCATACGGCAGCCGGGACCAACGGCTCAACGTGCCTTCCGAAGCACGGAATCATCTTTATTATCAGACAATCCGGTGATTCAAGCCCGCAATGTCGTAACCAAACTGGAGACAACTATACAAAGTATGCTTCCCGTGGGAATCAAAAGTTTATTAGTAAACTAGCTAGAGTTAAGTAGAACTGAATTCCGTATTTTAATCCGGAAGGCTCAGACTCTTACCAGGTTAAAGCCTGATACCTTTCTTCCCTGTCCTAAATTGCTTTATGTGCTCAGATATTTAAGACTAGCTGATCCCCGCGGCTCCGCCCCGCGTGGGACTCGGTTATATCGCGCCCAAAAGTAGCCTATGTTTGACCTCAGGTCGTTAACTACATCCCTACCAAATTTCATCACAATCGGTCCAGCAGTTTAGCCGTGAAGAGGTGACAGACAGACAGACAGACTTTCGCATTTATAACATTAGTATGGAAGTATGGATATGGATAAATCTTTTTTTTATATATAATTTATTTATCTATACTAATATTATAAAAAGATTTGATTGTTTGTTTGTTTCTATCGAATATACTTTGAAACTATTGGACCGATTTAATAAAATATTTTACTGTTGGAAAGCCACACTATCCCCGAGTGACATAGAGTAGGTGTGTACCACAGGCGAAGCCGGGGTGGGTTGTTTTTATCACATACAAATATGTACATATATAGTATAGAATAGACATTTATTAAGACATTAATCACACACTAGCTGTTCCCCGCGGTTTCACTCGCCATTAGTGTGTATGTACTATAGCCTATAACCTTCCCCAAGAACCAGGCTTTCATATACAAAAAGAATTTTGCAAATCCGACCAGTAGTTTTCAAGTTATAAGCGTTCAAACAAACAAACTCTTTAGCTTTATTATATTAGTGTAGATACAAATCAAAAAAGGACAATATAATAATTTGAATACTGTGCGAACTGATGGCCGAAGGGGCCAAAAGGTTCTCAAATGGCCACCACGCACCGGCAAGCGCAGCATCGGACACCCACCGACCAGATCGGTCAGATGACCTAAAGAAGGTTGAAGCAGGCACTGGATGCAGGCCGCTTCGAATTGGTCATTTTGGGAATCCTTAGGGGTGGCCTATGTCCAGCAGTGGACAGCCTGCGGCTGAAATGATGATTAATACTGTGCCCATTGTCTTTTAGTTGTTTATATATTTTATTTCCCCTCCACCCTAAGGTTGACTGGAAGAAATTGCAGTAGCGAAATAAAAAAATAAAAAAAGGGTTGAGAAATATCTAGCCTATTTCAAATTGCAGGCCTATTTGATGTAAGTATAAATACTAACCATCATTAATCTCCACCTTCACTTGCATATCCATATCAGTTTCGCTCGGCTCTACCTGTACAACACTTGTAGGCTCTTCTTCATCAGACCCACCCTCTGGATAATAGAGGTAGACCGCGTTTGCTGACTGCGGGGAATCTGCTGATGTGAAAATCACTAAATAGTATAAAACAAAGTCGCTTTCTCTGTCCCTATGTATGCTTAAATCTATTAAACTTTGCAACGGATTTTGATGCGGTTTTTTTATAGATAGAGTGATTAAGGAGGAAGGTTTTATGACCATGTGAAGCCGGGGCGAGTCGCTAATACTATATATGTCAATATTTGTATGTAAGAAAAGCAATCCACCCCGGTAGAAAAATTAATATGGCCACAGGCGCATCTATTGTTCTCGTAGGCGACCATCATTGGAGATTTATATTATCCTGTAATCTGTGATATTAGTAGTAATCTCAGACACAGGTTTCCTACTGAGTCTATTTGAGAAATTCTCCGATGAGTAATGGCTCTCATTGACAACAAATACTGGGGGTCTAAAAACGCCACTTTGAGCAATTCATTGAATCAAATTCATATTATGAATTCCTTAGCAATTCTGTAGCAATTCCTCTATTTTTTGTAAAATGGCCAACTAAACTTTGCAATTACCCTTCAAAAAAATTTAAAGAAACAGGTATTGCTAAAGAATTCGTAATATGAATTCGATTCGATGAATTGCTCAAAGTGGCGTTTTTAGACCCACTGATCAGACAAAAAAGCTACTTATTGTTGTAATAATATTATTGCTTAATTTTCCATTTACCATAAGGTTGATAAGTCCGCCTTTGTGCCTCATTGTTTTAAGTAAAGCTGTTTTATGTAAATTTTATTACTTTGTGGTGCAATAAAGAGTATTTGTGTTGTAATGTATTATTGTTCCTGTCAGATTGTCATGTAGCAGAATGGAAAAGTGAACAATAAAAAATATTTTCGTCTGAACCAAGTTTTTTTTTAAAAACAAAAATAACATACTTTGTGCTTCCTTGGCTTCCTCTTCTTTAATCACTGTCTTGTCAGATGGTATTTCGATCTCGATAGTGTCAGTATCACGACAGTCAGGTGTGGTGCACCTCAGAGGCCAGCATAGACCCTTGTCCTGCCGGTTGATCTGGGACACCTCGTTCATGGTTATCTGAAAGAAATTACCTATTATTATTAGATTTGATTTATTTATATTTATTATTGTTTGATTAGATTAGATCTTTTCATCGGATAAGTCGACATTGTATTTATTTTAAAATAAAATTATTACAAACAAACAAATTATTAATACACTTATGCCTGAATACTCAAATGCTACTCAATTTTGAGAGCTGTTCTAGTATCATGCTGTCACTGTCATATCGCTGACATTCAGAGCAAAAGCTTGATGCTTGAGCAACTCTTAAAATCTTGTAGCGTTTGAGTATTTGGGCATTAGACATAACTGCCTTTTTGGTCTAGTGGTTAAGACGATTGTCTATAGACCCGGAAGGTGTTTGATACCCACGGAAATCGTTTTTGTTATTGCTTGTGTTGTAAAATTTTGTCAAGTGTATGCATAGGAATGTGATTAAATAATGCATTTGTTGAAATTTCATACATTTTGAGGTTATAGAAACTTTAAACAATTATATCCAAAAATATAAATGATTCGAAAAAAAATAACAATAACATCTGATTTCTGATATTTATCCTCATCTTACTGCTATAACTAAATTCCCGCCAAACGATTCATAATCTAACTCAAAACATAAATTACCTTAGAATGTTTTTCTACTAAATCATTCAGTACTATCTCTGATTTAGCTGCTGTTTGCATAAACCTGAGGCACTTGTTGAGATGAGCAAAGCAGATATAACAAGCTGTCACGGGCCTTCCGTCACTCGTGTGGAGCTGAAAAAGCATAAAGTTTGATTACAAAGCCTTCTTGACGCTTTAAACTTCTAAATGCAATATGTAGAGCTATATAGCTGTTGTACTCACATCAGTGCCAGTGATCTTCTCGTACACTGGCTGCAGAGAACCAGCGATGGTCAATAGCCGCGCGTCTACCGCCAGGCAAACGCGGCAGGCAGCTATAGCAGTATCCATGTTTGATATAAGAAAATCGAAGTCGTAGGATAGGAATCAAAATGCCACAGATCAGGGAATATGGTACCAATTGTGCAGAAAATAATGATTCTAGGATAGGCAAAAATTATAATTAGAAAATATAAAATAACAGCGACGCCAGTACCTACTAGTTAAGTAAAGTAGCGTAGGTAGCGTCTAGCACAAACTAAATAGAGATACTACGTATCAGACGGGCAAGCTTGAATATTAAAATTGGGCCATAGCAAATTAAATTTCATGGCAACACTGACTGCAAAAATACAAAATGACAAGTATTTTTTTTATATCGTCGTGGTAGATATAGTTTTAAAAAAGCTATTTAGGCATAGGAGAATGAGTTTTAAGTTTTATACAGTATAACCACAGGTATAACCGTTACTTTAATAGGTGATATTCCATGTTATCCTTCAGGATCTCCTGAAAGATAACATGGAATATCACCTCTTAATGAAAATGTTGTAATGACATACAAAATAAAAGACCGAATGAGTTTTACACATCATTTAATAAGTATATTATTTCTTAATTTTTTTAATTTATAAAAAGTTACCAATTAGTCAAATTCACAACTCGTTTGAGCTTGATGTGTTGCGTTACGAAGGACACTCCCTTTCCATCAATATAGTGAACTGAAAAGGAAAATGTTGAAATTATTAAGGGCATTTGATAATCCCAAAATTAAAAAGTGATGCGATATCATCATGATCATTTGAGCCGCAAGCTGTCCACTGCTGGAAATGGGCTTTTCGCAAGAATTTACAGCATGACCAATCAAAAGCGGCTTGCATCCAGTATATGCCTAGGATATCAAAATAACATACAATATTAGCTAAAGAGTTTGTTCTAGTACTAAGACAACTTATTTTTGTAGACTATTATTTAATAAAGACTATTTATTGCAACATAAAAGTACAAAGATGAAATTATTGATGGTTGAAAATATACAATAGCAGTTCATTCATATCATGTGTTAAAAGGCCAATTTAACTTTGTTATCCCCGGGGTGAGAGTTCATTCGGAATGGCTTCTCTGTCTCTGACTTGATTCTTTTAACAACAACCAGACCCTTTACATGCATTCGAAAGCACATTAAAATATGCTTCCTGTGGGAATTGAACCCACGACCAGTAGGTCTGCCGGCAAACGCCTTAACCACTAGATTATTAAAGCAGTTACTGAAATAAAAGGTTTTCGCTTTTGTAACATTATAAAACTATTTAGGTAACTAGGTACCTACTTAGCATAATTACCATTACATTATCCAACTTACCAAGTCACAGAATGTGCTTGTGCTATGTACCCCAGTGTGTATATCAGTTATAGTAAATAAATTGGGATATGCCGATTGCCGTAGTAACTTGCCATCTTGCCAACATCTCTTAGTTATTGTGACACACATAAATACAGAAGCTTAGGTACAGCTTCTGTAGGTTAGTTAGGTTAGTCGGGTCCTGCATTGGTTTTAAGAAACTTAGGTATGTACTCAGTAAAACACTACATATTCCTTTTGCTTTCTTAACAAGGAATACAACACCACCAAAACATTATCAACACAATTTTCAAATATAATAAAGGCACTCTGTGAACACAATGCTATTTTCCAGTCACCACATGGTCTAGTCAGTCAAAAATTATAGAGAATAACGTATGGCGAACAAGGGGGTGAAGAATGAAGTACGGGAGGCAAGACAATTGTCAAAATGTATATTTGCGATTGTCTATGACGTTCTCTATCGATAATTTTTTTTCTTTGAGCTTTATCTGGCGTCTAGCGTAGCGAGCGAGCGACCGAACGTCACGTCACTCACGCAGCAGGGTTGGCACTCATGTTTTGAATTTCCCCTCACTTTAATTATTTAATGTTTCCCCAGGTTAGAAAAGTCAATTTACCTCTTTTATTAATACATATGATATGGTAGATAGAACACATGCAGTGACGTACAGAATCGAAAAAATAATCCTAATTCTACATCTCCATTATAATAGAATATATCCTAATTGCTTTTGGAGGTGAAAATTTTCAAATTTGCTTATTCAACACGGGATTTCTATAAGGTACTTCCCGATGACCTACAATGATGTACATATATTATTATGTAATTATATTCCAGAACATTTAAACCCAATTCACATTCTATACTAGCAACCAGCCCCGGTTTCGCATGGGCATAAAATCTTCCTCTTAAATCACTATCTATAAAAAAACACCGCATCAAAATCCGTAACTTAGTTTTGAAGATTTAAGCTTACATAGGGAAATAGAGAAAGCGACTTTGTTTTTTTTATTTTTTTAAATAGTTTTTACGGCCATTGAATCTAGTCCTTTAAGGCCTTTCTTGAATTTATTAATCTTCTTCAGTCCTACCTAAGTCAGTCGAGTCAAAAATTCAAGTCAATAGTCAAGTCCAGTCAAGTAAGTAAGTCTAGTCTGAGTCAGATGGCTAAATGAAGCGGTGGAAAAATTTCATTAGCCATATCATGGAGATTTTGGTGACAAAGATAAAAAGTCACGTAATCAACGCTGTATCATTTCCCAACACTCACGTTTGTTCACGAACACTTTGCGAATAATAATCCACCAACATTATGCACAAACAATCGAAAAAACCTAAGTTCTGGAAATTAAATACAGCGCGGACATAGCGACAGTTTACTTTCCCTCCAAAAACTCGTTTTATTTTATACTATATAGTGATAGGCTATGTATGTGAAAATAGACTTTAGAGTAAAATCATAAGTTTTTCTCATTAATTATGTTTTTTTTTAAATACTTTTTACGGCCATGGAAACTAGTCTTTTAAGACCTTCTTGAATTTATTAATCTTCTTCAGTCCTACTTTAGTCAGTCAAGTCAGTAGTCAAATTAAGTGAATCTAGTCAGAGTCAGATGGCTTAGTGAAGCAGTGGAAAATTTTCACTTAGCTATAACTTTGAGATTTTGGTGACAAATATAACAGTCACGTAATCGACACTGCACCACATCCCTCTCGCGCTCTCGCTTCTTTTTATTTTTTCCTCAAATTGCGGATAATTGCAAAGTTTCAAATTCTAGCAACCCTGCTCTAATTCGTAGATCTTTAAACAATGTAATGTCAAAATAATGACATTGACTTTGACAATAAGCTAAATAAACATTATGTTTAATTACCAGTTAGGCGGTAGCCCCCGGGTTACAAGTATAATGACGTCCGTGGAGGTTATTCGACCCGTCTGACAGATAGCTAAGTTGACAATAACAATAGCTTTAACCGGTCAAGCTTGGGCGGTTACGGTTAGCGTAAAAGTTATGACCACAAACTAAATAGGTTATGACATATTTTGTCGATTGACAAAATTATGCAACCCATTTTTCACCTAACCGGTACTTTGCACACAGTTATTGTTATAGTAAGTTTGTGCAACCCAGCCTAAGAATTGCAATAAATGAATTTAAATTTATTAAAGTCATTTCTTCTTTTTAATAATTAATAAAGAAGAAGTAAATGATGTATGACGGACTTTATTCTAAATACATTTACATAAACGTCCATATTATATTGTTTGCTGTTCAGTTTTCCGTTTCCGGTTTCTAACCGGACTAGGTATGTTCAAATGAACTGATTTGATGTGAAGCTTGACGCTAGACGAAGTCTGGAATGTCTTCCCGCACACGCTGCAAACGTGTTTCCGTTCGCCCGAATGGATCTGAAAACAATAAGATGTAAACATTAAATTTAAATTTAAAAAAAATCCCACGAAACATTTTCTTTTTAGTGGTGACGGTCGATTGATTTACTCCCCACATATTATTTGCAGACATTAGGTATTTTTCCCACTTGATGTAAGTGGGGAAAATACCTAATGACCCAGAGCTTTGTAACAGCTCAACCGATTTTCATTAAACATATTATTTTGTAATGTGCACGTGATGCGCTTTTATTTGAGACCCCAATCAAGTATATTTGCAGACATTCGGTTGTTCTTCCCCACTTTCACCCCCACAACTCCTAAACGGCTCAACCGATTTTCATCAAACATGTCTAAGAACACTCGCCCGTAAGTCACCTTTCATACGAAAAAAACTAAATTGAAATCGCTTCAACCGGTCGGGAGCTATGATGCTAGAGACAGACAGACAGACAGACACGTCAAACTTATAACAATCCTCTTTTTGCGTCGGGGTTTAATGACATTTTATAGCCATCCTTCTCTTCAAAGAAGTCACTATTTAGTCGAAATTCGTCACAAAATCTCAGAATTACTTAATCGGTTTTTGGTTTGAAACAAAGAAGTTCGAATCGCGCTGTTTCTTTTAAGTGAAGCAATTTTTTTTTTAAATCTATGGTTTGATAGATACAACACCATTCTTTTATAAAATGGCTAGTCCAAGGGCTATGAATCACAGTCTACCTAAAAACATTTAAGAAAAAAAGACGTGCGGCACTCGGGGACTGCCGCGGTAAAGCTATTGCATAGCATTTTTTATTAACTTATGCAATTATAATTATTAATAGGAAAAATAATAATAATAATAATGTTTTCTTTTTTTAATATAATTAATATTTTAAAAATGTAAAAAAGGGGAGGAAGCTAAATAAAGGAAATAATAATAAAATAAAAAAATAAGTATCAAGTAATGCATTAAGTTCGTCCGAGCTCCATGGTAGGCGGAGTACATGGTACGGGGGTGTCAGGTTTTTTCGTTACGGAATTTCTCGATTCGCACGCCGCGCTCAAAGCCCGCGATAAAAGGTATGCAATAGCATAAAAATTCTGTTATCCTATAATGGTTCCGTTTTTGCCTCTTGAAGTGCGGAACCCTAAAACTGTGTTAGATGGTAATACATACCAACATATGCCTGTAAAGTCCAGCTGATGCAGTAAACGACTTCGGGCAATGTTTACATTTATGTGGCCTCTCTCCTGTGTGTACCCTTTGGTGAGTCTAAAACAAAAAATATATACACCGTTCGTATCTTGGTGTTCAAGTGTCCGCTAACGTGTTAAGGGGGTATCGTAAGCCAACTAGCGACACCAGTCAATTTGTTTCTTTACTCTAAAATCAGGTCAAATTGAAAAAACCTAAGAAAGCAGGTCGCTAGTAAGTTTATCAATAATAATAATATATATTAAGTTATTTTTGGTATTACTTTTTACCCGACTACGGCGAAGCCAAAAGGAAGGGTAATGATTTTGGCAGTCTATGTATGTATGTATGTAAGTATGTATGTTCCACCGTAGCGCCTAAACTACTGGACCGATTTTAATGAATGAGGTGTCAAAAGATTCGCAAAAATAGCGCTGGTAACATAGGCTATATAAAATTTGAAAAAAAATTAACTGACGGGTTTTAAACCTTAGATTCTAAGTTCAAAAAAAATTTAAATGAGAATGACATCACGTGTTTGGTATCAAAGGAAAGGTCTTGACGAGCACATTACAAATATGTATATAATTCATATTGTTTAAGTTAAAATATAAGTAGAAATGTTTAAAATGCATTGGTAAAGTGGTATATTTTACGCGGTCCAGTCATTTCCGTCCGAGAAACGGAATAGTATTAAATAAAAATTAAGTTAAAAAACTGTAACCCGACTACGCGGTGTCTAAAAAGGATGAAACAAGGAAATTATTGAGATATAAATCTAGAAATGCATAGGTACCAAATGGTCAATGTAAAGCCGTGGTCGCACCCATTAAGTATAGATGGATGATAGGAACACCTTTAAACGAACATTGTTGGTATACACTTAAGTTTTTCAACTTAATTTTTATTTTCCTTTGGTTAATTCAGAAAAAAACTTATTCTCTTATTTGAAGGAAAAAATAATGAAAAGTAATACCAAAAACACTAGAAGTTATTTACTATAGCGACCTGTCTTCTTAGATTTTATCAATTTGACCTGATTTTAGAGTAAAATAAATAAAATGACTGGTGGCGCTAGTTGGCTTACATACATACATACATATAATCACGTCTTTATCCCATGCGGAGTAGACAGAGCCTAGAGCCATAAGACCCTAGGCCACGTTTAGCATAATGGTAGTTGAAACAGGAAATCAATAGTGATGGGTTGCTAGCCGCATCGCCTATGTCATGTCATGATTCCCCCACTCGGCGCTAGTTGGCTTACGATAAGATATAGATAAATTTATAAATAAGGGTGCTTACAATCAGATAACTTTTGTGTTTGAATCCCTTGTGGCACTGGGAACAGGTGTAGCTGTTTTCTCCGGCGTGCGTGATCTGATGCAACGCCAATTTCGCTGAGTTCTGTATAGAAAACAAACGTGTACAGTGGGCCACATTAAAAACTATACAATCTAACACTTACACGTACACCTATTTTGTTTAGTTGTTTCCAGTTGTGTTAGGACATTGCAGGCTTGAATCACCAGATTGTCTGATAATAAAGATGATTCCGTGCTTCGGAAGGCACGTTAAGCATTTGGTCCCGGCTGCCATTTGGTAGTCGTTAAAGGAACCACGTCAGAGGACGAGAGTCTGTTCCGAAGAATTCTGACACCAGGGTGTGCATGGTCGTTTGACAGTGACACCTACACGAAGTGATGATGACGATTACGCCGTTCCTCTCGATTCTGTGATGTTACCCTCCAGTCCTTATCCAAATCCCTCAAATCATCCGTCATTCTCTTTCTTCGTTCATCTGGATCCCAGTTTGTGGCAATATATGCCAGTCTTTCGAGATACATCCGGTTTTCGTGTCCCACCCAGACATTACATCCCAACTAATATTAAATTTCCAAAACTTAGGTCGAGTATTTGTGCATAATATTGGCGGATTATTATTCGCTAAGTGTTCGTGAACAAGCGTGAGTGTTGGGAAGTGATACAGTGCCGATTACGTGACTCTTATCTTTGTCATCAAAATCTCCAAGTTATAGCTAAGTGAAATTTTTCCACCGCTTCACTTAGCTATTTGACTCTTACTAGACTTACTTGCTTGACTGGACTACTGACTTGACTACATAGGATAGGACTGAAGAAGATTAATAAATTCAAGAAAGGCCTTAAAGGACTAGTTTCCAGGGCCGTCAAAAGTATTTTAAATATATATATATATATACAATTAGCGACCCGTCCCAGCTTCATATGGACATAAAAACCTTCCTCTTGAATCACTCTATCTATTAAAAAAAACCGCATCAAAATCCGTTGCGTAGTTTTAAAGATTAAGGGTCGATTTCACCAAACATGACTTAACTTGAGAATAGTTATCCGCGGAATATATTTATTCTTCCATTTAACTCTTGGATAACTTCGTCCACGTTCCACCACTTTACACCAAATTAAATTTACTCTCGGATAGTTACTCTCTGACAGGGAGTGAATCCGAATGATTGAAATGAATGACTGTATAAGTCGCCCAAATGTAATTGCTCGTTTCTCCTCTAATAACTAAAGTGTATTTTGTATTATTATATTCGATAGGGTTATACGATATATATCGATATGTTACCTATGTCAAAAGTGTCAAAACGAGATATTCTTACAAAGTAAAATCAAAGAAGTTCGATTCGCGTGCGGTCTTTATAAGTGACGCAATTTTCTTTTTAATCTATGGGTAAAATATATAAATATTATACCTAATATTATTTTTATGTCAGCGCGCCAGAGAATCAGCTGTTGAAACAATGACACTTGGACGCCATATTGAACTTATCCTTAGTATAAGCTCGCTGCTCGTTGAAAATTGGCGGAGTAGAGATTTACTCCAGCATAATCGTTTATTCTTGGATCAAGTCTGTGGTAAAATTAACTCTTATTTGGTGAAATCGAAAAGCATACAAAGGGACATAGGGACAGAGAAAGCGACTTTGTTTTATACTATGTAGTGATAGTGACGCGACTGACCGGGAATCCTTTCCCGCATCGGTCGCACACGCGGCGCACGGCCTCGCGCGGCTCGCGGCGCGGGGAGCCCCCGCCCGCCGACACCAGCTGGCCAGAGCCCACCACGCCCCATTCGCGAATTTTAGATTTCACCCTTTCCCTGTTTTTAGTTATTGTTTTCTTCTGCGAAAATGTAAACAAGTATTTTAATAAAATACCCGACTGCGTATATATTATGACGATACCTCGGTGAACACTAGCGCTCAACACTAGCGCCACTGTCAACTAAAAATCATTATTCACTGAAAACACAAGTAATCAAAAATTAGTCTTATGTAATTAAGGTTCTGGATCTGAAGTTAATTTGAAACATATTAAATTATAGATTCATTCATTTAGTTACAAATTGTAAAACTGTCAAAAGTGGCCGTTTTAAGCAATATTGCAATTTGTAACTATAGGGAACTATAATTTAATAAGTTTCAAATTAACTTCAGATCCTGAACCTTAATTACATAACATGGATTTGTGATAATTTGTGTTTTCAGTGAATAATGATTTTTAAATGACGGTGGCGCTAGTGTTCACCGAGGTATCGTCTTACTCTTTTGGTAAGTTATTATTAATTCTTATTGCCATGGCATAACAGTTTGTGCTAAACATGTGAGTTCTCATAGAAGGTACCACCAACCTTTGGGGATTTCTCCTAGTATATTTATTTTATTTATTTATTTATTTAACTTTATTGTAAAAATACAATAGGCGGACTTAATGCTAAAAGCATTATCTAACAGTCAACCTTTGGGTCAAGCAGAGAACAGTTGGCAAGTCACTTCAGGTTTTATACAAGTCAGGGTTAGATTTAACAAATACTAGCGACCCGCCCCGGCTTCGCATGGGCATAAAACCTTCCTCTTGAATCACTCTATCTATTAAAAAAATCGCATCAAAATCCGTTGCGTTAGTTAGTTTTAAATTAGTATAGTTTTAAGCATACATATATAGGGACAGAGAAAGCGACTTTGTTTTTTACTATGTAGTGATTATATAATAACCATATTCAAAGTGTTTGTACACTTTCTATATGGTTATTCCAAGAACATTTGCTGTCTTAATTTATTCAGGTAGTTTATTGCAGGCGTGAATCATCTTATTGTCTGATTATAAAGACATGTTAAGCCGTTGGTCTCGGCTACCATCTGGTAGCGCGAGAGGCGGTTCCATTTGGAACCGCCTCTCGCGAACTCTGACACCAGGGTGCGCATGGTTGATTGACCGTGACACACACGCATTGATAATGATGACCTAAAATTTGAACGCCTAACATTTGAAATTGGTGCCAAAAAACGCGGGCAAAAGCTAGTAAGTGATAAGAATATCCTATATTGAGAATAAACAATTTTATATCATTAAAATACTCAAATTTAATTCATAAATTGATGAACTACGCTTACCCTCTTGTATTCCCTCCTGGGCTTCTTCTCTTGGCCGGAGTGGTTTATATCATAATGCCGCTTAAAGTATGTCGAGTTTGCGAATTGTTTGTCACACTACAATATTACAATACATTGTAATCACTACATAGTATAAAACAAAGTCGCTTTCTCTGTCCCTATATCCCTTTGTATACTTAAATCTTTAAAACTACGCAATGGATTTTGATGCGGTTTTTTAAATAGATAGAGTGAGTGATACGACATGGTAAGGTCGCTGTATTTGCAGAAAAATGAGCTGGGTTTTTTTAACCAGGTACCCAATCTTTTGTGAACCCTTTATATACTACTAGCGACCCGCCCCGGCTTCGCATGGGCATAAAAACCTTCCTTTTGAATCACTCTATCTATTAAAAAAAACCGCATCAAAATCCGTTGCGTAGTTTTAAAGATATAAGCATACCTACATAGGGATAGAAAGCGACTTTGTTTTACACTATGTAGTGATGTAGTGATAATCGTTATATTTAATAAGTTATCGGATTTAGAATCACAGTTTTTTAAGTAATCTATAGATGGCGTTAGTATGTCTCAGTATGGGGAGGCTATTGGTACAATAAAAATCGACGCCTTTCTTAGTATGGCGGTTGAATATTTGTACTAGAAGTATTCTGTAATCACTACTACGGTTACTACCGTAAACTACCGTTTCTTAAAACCATGCAAGATCCAGCGAGTAAGGGAGATGTCGCCTTACATCATGTATTGCGCTGTCTCGCTAACTAACTGAATTTTGCATGATTTTAAGAGATTATAGTATGCCACCTGTGCATCTATTAAACACTAGCTGTTCCCCGCGGTTTCACTCGCCATTAGTGTGTATGTACTATAACCTATAACCTTCCCTAAGAATCAGGCTTTCATATACGAAAAGAATTTTGCAAATCCGACCACTAGTTTTCAAGTTATAAGCGTTCAAACAAACAAACAAACACACAAACAAATAAACTCTTCAGCTTTATTATATTAGTATAGATATTTAGCCTCAATACAGACTCTAAAGTTTAGGCAATAAAGCTGACTTACTTCTTGACATTTAAATATGCCATGTCCCAAGACATGTTCAGTCAAGAGTTCAGTTGTTTCGAAGTGCTCCCCGCATTGTAGACACGCTTTAGAATCACAAACATGGCGGACTAGACCGCCTAAACTGTAGAAACGGAGGGTACACTGTTCGCATTTGAATGTGTCTGGGACTGCTTTGTTGAAATGACGCTGAACTAAATGGTATTTCAAGAGCTGATCGTTGTGGAACGAGTCGCCGCATTGGGGGCAACTTGGGTTATTGCAACCTGAAAATAAATATTTATACTAATAAAACTGATCCATACTAATATTATAAATGCGAAAGTCTGTCTGTCTGTCCGTCACCTCTTCACGGCTAAACTGCTAGACCGATTGTGAAGAAATTTGGTAGGGATGTAGTTAACGACCTGAGGTCAAACATAGGCTTTTAGGCGCGATATAACCGAGTCCCACGCGGGGCGAAGCCGCGGGGAACAGCTAGTAAAATAAATAAATAAAGATCCCTTTTTGGGATAAGTCCAAAATTGTACTTTTGTTTTATTATCTATGCTTTTGTATTCACTTGTGTTTTAGTACAATAAAGTTATAACAAACAAATATAGAGAGAAATGCTTTCTATAAATCAAATAAATACATAGAGAACTAGCTGTTCCCCGCGGCTTCGCCCCGCGTGGAACTCGGTTATATCGCGCCCAAAAGTAGCCTATGTTTGACCTCAGGTCGTTAACTACATCCCTACCAAATTTCATCACAATCGGTCCAGCAGTTTAGCCGTGAAGAGGTGACAGACAGACAGACTTTCGCATTTATAATATTAGTATGGAAGTATGGATAGTATGGAAGTATGGATGCTTTTAGCATTAAGTTCGCCTATTGTGCTATACAACTGTATTTTGTACAACAAAGTTCAAATAAATAGAGAAAAATCCAAAGAATTTGGAATCACGCGCCGAGGCAATTTTTTTTCATCTATGGAATATTCGCACAGATTAAGTTAGCCCCAAAGTAAGTTAGAGACTTGTGTTATGGGATACTAACTCAACGATACTATATTTTATAACAAACACATATATAGATAAACATGCATGCCGCCAATCAAAAAATATATTTTTTCAATTTGACCTGACCAGGTTTCGAACCCGGGACCTCCTGTGTAGCGGGCAGGCATATTAACTATTACGCCACGGAGGTCATCAAAATAATAAAGCTTAATAATTTGAATGCTTATAACCTTCATACAAAAAAAGCATTTACGTAAACATGAAAACAATTAAGCAATTTAATAAAAACAAACAGCAATTTAATATAACCAAACAGCAATCGAAACTTACCTTTAACTGTAACATGTCTCGCCAAAGCCACTTCACTCTTGAACCTCCTATCACATTCCTTACAGACTTCCGGAAACTCTTCAACCAAGTCGTGACGCTGAGACTTATGAAACTGCACCCCTTTTTCACCAATAAAAAACTCCCCGCACCAATCACACCACGCCATTTCTGACCCGTGTTTCAATCTCACATGAGACAATTTCGATGTTGACTTTTTGAAAACTTTCTCACAGTATTCACAAGAGTACCGCTTTCCCTTATGAAAGTCACAATGAAACGCCAAATTGCTTTGATATTTCGTTTTGTAGTCGCACGAGCGACATGTGAATAACCAACTGTGACTGCCTATGTGTTCTCTCAGCTTCTTTTTCTTCATAAAAACCCACGAGCATATATCACACATGAATCTGTTCGGTTTAAAAATGTGACTTTTCTTCGTATGCCGTTCTAATACAGTCGAATCTGTGAAACGTTTACCGCAGTGTCTACATACGCAACCAGTTTTAGCTATGACGTTTTTCCTCTCTTCAACTTCCTTAACCTGATCAGCGTGAGACAAATGAACAAAATCAAAGCCAAACGTTTCAGCTAAATCTTTCACATTGTCTGGTTCTGATAGTTTCGTAACTCTCCTTTTTGCTTTTAATTCTGACACTTCTTTATCTACTTTCGTCAATTTAGGAACTTCTTTTTTAATTTTTTTATTTATATTTATTGTTTCGTTCAGATTACTGACAAATATTTCACAAGGTTTAACCGTTACATCAGAATCGATTTCTAATTTCGATTCGTTTTTAAGTTCTGTATTAGCAAATATAGCTATAGGTTCATTTACATCACCAATACGAGATACATCGGTGTTATCAACCTCATCCTCACTAAGTACCTCTGTCTTGCTTATTTCAAAATCATTAGGAATGTCTATTAGTTCTAAGACTTCTTTTGATTCTTCAACAATAATAGATTTTGGTGGTATATCTACTCTTACTATGTCTGTCTTAACGTAATGACGTTTTAATTCTGGATTGCGTAAAGTTAAATGGTGATAATTATCCTTGGTGAGCTAAAAGGAAGAAACATTTTCATTCATAATTTATCTACAAAGGCGATAAGTCATTAAACCACTAACTTGTGTAATAAACATGAAATCTCAAACTACTGGAACTATGAAGTTAAAATTTGCAAATTCGTAGGAATATAAATAAATAAAACTGCTAGTTACTTGTAAATCAATGAATATCTTCTTTGTCTTTTTGCCAAGTCGGAAAGGTGCCTCTTAAATTATTTTTGACCAGTATGTGGCTACGTTGATTGTTCTATAGTTGGCCGCTACCAGATCCTCAACTGTACAGGAGTCATGGCAGAAGGGATATATCATAAGATGATCTATAGACTGCACAGCCCCGCAATCACATAAGTCGAAAATCCCCACTTTAATGAATAACTGATATATTTACCATCTGTCCCTGTGTCTGAGCAAGACGGAGAACCTCATCTGCCTTGACGCATCTCAATTTGAACTTGGCAAACCTATGCATCATCCGGAGGCAGAACGAGCAGAGATGCTGCGGCAACCCATCCAATGGAGTGACCTACAACAAATTTTTTAGATTAATGATACTACTACTGATCCCGCAAACTATGTACCCATTGAACGCACTTTTCTTATCGTTTAAACCTTCCCTGAACTTCCACAAATATTTCAAGACCAAAATTAACCAAATCTACCCAGTATTCTTGAGTATTTCTTCTTTTTATTCTTTCTTGAGCCAGATTATAACATACAGCAATTAATTTTTAAATATATAGATAGATAAATTTTATTATTGATTATATATTATTATTGTTTGTATTATCAGATTATTGTAAAAATAAAACAAAATAATTTATTTATTTTCTTGAATTCGCTAGCAGCATATGAAACTGATGTGTAAAAATGTATTTGTTTAAGATAATGTTGCCCATGGGAACGTTTATGTGGTACTCAGTTGTTGTTTGGAACTATGTTTGACCCAGATCTTGAACAATTTTCGTACCAAATTTCACCGAAATAGGTCCAGAGGTCTAGCTGTGAAAACGTAACAGACAGACGATTCGTATTTAAAATATTACAAGCAGTCCATCCCGGCTTCGTCCGTGGAAGGTACTGGGGGTAATACTGGTTAGAATATTTGTAAAAACCATACCGGAATTCCTGTAAGACTCGTATAAGCCTGAACGGTACTGAAGTGATGAAGGTTTGAGAAATTTCCGTCTACTGCAAGGCAACCACGACACACCATATTATGATGCATTTCACTGCTTGAACACTAAAGCTAGTTTTATACTAAATATGTTAGAAAATCTTTCAATAAAATATTTTGTGTTTTTGTTTTGATTGATTGTAAAGATAAGTAGGTAGGTAGGTATTGACTTTGACATTACAGACAGATTGACAGTGACGGTTCAGATGTTTCAATATATGACAGCTGTTTTTTTTTGTGTTTTTTGACCTTGGATACGAGTCTATTCAGGTTTCTGAGGACACGGCAGTGCCACAGAATTAGTAATAGGCAGTGCCACCGCAAAGTCGAACAAAAAAGCGGCACGGTACCATCAGTACTTATCTCTATTTAGTTTGTGGTACCATCCACGAACTACATAGGGATACCACGTAGTACCATCCTTTTCTCGATTTGTCCTTTTTGACCCATATTACAAAGAAATTCTTTAAACATGCCTTATGTAGCAAAGAAGAGCTTTTGCGATAGATTTAGAGAACTAATAATGAAAAGATCTACGTCTTTGCTTTTTAAAATGTTCACGTTCCAACGAATAACACTCATTCCCGCCTTTAACTACCTACTTTATACCTGAATGGTTAGGAAAGTCAATGGTTTATTGTTTTATTGTTCTTTCTTTTGTAAGGTAGTCAGTCAGTCAGTACGCCAAATTCCTCGGGCCCTGACGATCGCGTAGTGAAGCTTTCAATCGAGGTGCAAGGTCCACAAAATTCTGTTTGCTAAATCTAGAGACATCTTAAATACTACTTTATTGTATAATTTTGCATGTATCGCAAAAAAGAATTTCGAATCAAGCGCGTTCTCGCAACTTTTTTTTTTATTCTATGTATCGCAATAATCACCTTAGTTTCGGCAAGTTCACCCCCGTTGTAAAATGAGGAGTGCTTATAAACGTTTGACGTGTGCAACTGTAAGTCCGGTGTGTTTATAACTTGCATAATCAAAATTTCGGTAAGTATTAACCCTCGTCGTAAATGATGTGGTATTTATTCAATGTATGCATTTGTGTTTCGTGGCAAATAAATGAAAGAATCGCATCGCAATCGCACCTATTTGGTGCGGGTATTTTTTTTTATTCAATTTGTTTATTGTTTCCATGTGTGGTTAAGGTTTACAAAATCACTATAAATAGTTATGTACAGCATGGAACCCTTTTTTTATTTGAATACTTATTGATGGTTCATATCTAAGGTATTAATTAAATCAACTTAGTAGACAAACAAGCATACGGTCCACCAATTATTAAGCGGTTATCGTAGTTTATGGAGCCCTGCAACATTCTGCCCTGCCTTTTGCATTATCCATGTGAACAGAAGGAGTATTCTATTCTGTGCTATAAAAAAAAATGGTTGCCTGTAAAGTCGGTTTTACGGGCGAAGATTTTACGTGACAACGTCTTTTTCTCGGTAGAATATTTATTGATATGAATATAATCTGCCGCGCGCGGTCTGCCGCGCGCGGCAGACCGATCATAGTTGAGTGGGAGAGAGACGCAAGGCATTCGGCGGGCCTCTCTCTCGTTCGGTGACTCATCGTAACGTTACCGAGCGTTACACTTTTTCATAAGTGACTCCCAGCCGCAACCTAATTTAAGACGTTGTCACGTCAAAACACTTCACAATATTTTGTGTCTGCCTTGCGCACGGTCTCAAAATTAATAATAGTACTAACGTACGCACAGTAGCACGGTGAAAGAAAAGACATTATAATTTTTGGCGTGATCAGATCCCACGCGGGCAGAGAATAGAATAGAATAACTTTTTATTGCACCAAACAAATGTATACACGCACTTATCGCTAATGCAATCTCTTCCAGTCAACCTTCAGTCAGAGCCGCAGAAACAGTTAGTTTTTAATAAAAAATCTTTTATCGCAGGTATGTCTTCGTCGAAGATTTTGCCCTCAGCATGCCGTGTCTGCCTGGCGGTGGACGTGCGGTTGATGACTATCGCTGGCTCCCTAAGGCAAGTGTATCAGAAACTTGCCGACACTGCTGTGAGTATAACTATTTATTTATGACTAGGTGTTGCTTGCGGCTTCGCCCGCGTGCCGTTCCCTCGGGAACAGTTCTCTTACTCACTGGTTCTTGCATGGTTATAAGAGACGGTAGTAACCAGTAACTGCCTTGTCCTCGAACTCGTCGAGCAAAAGAAAGTGGTAACTAACGTGTATCCATAGACAAAAAATTTAAATGTAAGAAAGTATAATCCTGTAATACCAAAGGTTCTGATTATGTCAGAAGTTATCATGATATATATCTTAAATAAAGATATAATTAAAAAAAAAAAAAAAAAAAAAAAAAACGTGTATCCAGGGCCGTTAAATTGTTTAAAAAACTACCGATCCTATTCGGCTATTCATTCAATTTCAAAATAACGTCAATTACGTCAAAATAAACATTTTTTTTTTGTTGTGTAAAGTTTTGAAGTTAGTTTTTGTTTTGATTTTATTTAAGTTTTGTTTGGGAAACTTCAAATTAATTATCTATCTTTTATTGTAAAATAAAAATTAGCTTGCGATCTTTCTAATTTTATGAGCTTGCGTAGGTAAATTGATTCCTCGGTGGGTTAATGGGTTTGTTATGAGACGATGCAAGCATAGCACTGCGTATTTGCGAAGGTTTCTGATGCAGGATGCTCTATATATAAAGTTTACAAAGTATGTCAGTCAGTATTTACCTACCTACATAATTTACATCACGAAATACTAATATTATAATAATTTGGTGAGATAGTTTGTTTCCTTATTACCTTCAAGCTTTATCTACATAACTAATCTACCTGAAATTTCGCATAAATATTTGAAGTATTGAGAAGACATAGGGTACCTTTTATCCCAAGAAAAAGAACTGCTTCCCAACTGAAAGTCACGCGCGCGGTCGCTGGCATTAAGCTAGTTAAATAACATATAGAATTGATATCCCCTATGACAAATTTGTAGTTAGTCAGCACTTCTGGCTTGGGAGCTCCTTTACCAAGATTGAAGTCTGACCATCCCTGACACTAAATGTGTTGAGACTCCTGACCATGGCTGAGGTAAAGCAAGAGCTGGAAAATGTTATTTTAAAAATGGAGTATGACTCTGAAGGTATGTATTTCTACAATACGATACAAAACATTTTTATTGCCCACATACAGGATAGATAATAATACCTGGGCGACCGAGCTTTGCACGTTTTATGCAGAAAATCTTTTTGCATGAATATATGCGTAAAATGAATTATACCAGACTTGGAACCTAGCTAGATTATTTTTTTTTACTATGTAAGAAATTCCATTTACAATTTCAAATAATTAGACCTGTTTTCTAAAATGTGAGTACAAATAAATTTATTGCCCGTTTAATTGTATAGGATTACAGTTCAATTATTTATATTTCTACTTATCTTTATCCTACTTATATGATAAAGGCGAAAGTTTATATGTTTGTTACTTCTTTATGCTAAAACAGCTTAGTCAAATTTTATGAAATTTGGTATGGAAGTAGCTGATACCTTAGATTAACACAAAGGATACTTTTTATTCAAAAAGGTATGCAATTCCTTGTGTCTGACACCGAGATGTGGACCACTCCCTAGTGTCTGACACCAAGATTTGGACCACTCCCTAGTATCCGACACCGAGACGTGGACCACGCCCTGGTGTCTGACACCGAGATGTTTTTTTTCGCCAATTGTATTAGTTTTATTTAAATGTGGGACAATAAAGTTGTAATAAATAACAAATACTTTGCAGATTTCTTAAAGCTGCTACAAAGCACAGTAGTCGTTAAAGAAGAGGTCAGCTGTTCTGATGTCTTTGATTCTCATTTTGAGACTCCTGTGAAAGGAGAGCTCCGCGAAGGTACGTAAGACTTCTAGGTCCGAGCGTGTTTCCCTAATTTCCTCAGTTTACGGCGCAGAGCCCAGTTTGTTTGTTTGTTATAACTTTATTGCAAAAAAAATCACTACATAGTATAAAACCGCATCTTGTTTAATGTATTTTTTTGTTAACTAGCGACCTGCCCCGGCTTCGCATACTTATTTTACGCCATAAAAACCTTCCTCTTGATTCACTATCTATTAAAAAAAAACTGCATCAAAATCCGTTGCGTAGTTTTAAAGATTTAAGCATACAAAGGGACATAGGAATAGAGAAAGCGACTTTGTTTTATACTATGTAGTTGTGAATGAAAGTACAATAGACTGTATTTTATTTTTATTTGATGGGAAATGAATGTTATTAATGAATTTTTAGTATTTCAGTAAAATTAGCAAACTCAAATCGGGTTTCTTTATAATTTCTTTTATTTTAACAACTGACAAAGTCAAATATAAACAAATTAAATATAAAAAATAAAACATATCAAAAAGGTTTCTATTAGTTATCAACAGTAGTGATGATAAATATTTCTTTTAATACTATGCAAACATTTTTTTTTTCTTTTGTGAGTAATCTTTACCCTTCTACCCCGGACAAATCTTTATATGGGGCCCGCCAAGGCACGCTACGCCATGTTTGATTGTAAGGCCTATGACCACTAGATCACAAAGGCATAGCGGGTTGGCCATTCTAAAGACTGAAACCATATATGTAGCTATATAAACAATTTAATTTAAATTAACAGAAGGCGCTTCACTACTGTCAGAAATGGAGGAAAAAAATCAGGAAGAAAATTCGACTAGAAGCCAAAAGAATTCAAAAAAGTTTAACGTCAAGGGTCTCCATGAATGTCGAGTATGTCACGTCAAATATAATAAAGCGAGCACACTAATTAATCACTTAAGAAAGCATTTCAACGATAAATCTTTCAAATGTGACGTTTGTTTTAAAAGTTTCAGTAAGAGATACAATCTTAAATGTCATTTGAGAACACATACCGGCGAGAAACCTTACAAGTGTGATGCCTGTGAACGTCGGTTTGCAAATAGGAATACTTTGAGAAATCATTTAAGAATACATACGGGTGAGAAACCTTTTCAGTGTGATTTTTGCCAGCGGAGTTTCAGTCGTAAAACTGTTTTGAAACTACATTTGAAAACGCACACTGGCGACAGACCTTATCCATGTAATTTTTGTCAAAAACGTTTTATCCGAAAAGTTCATTTGACGATTCACCAAAGGACGCACACTGGCGAGAAACCTTTTAAATGTAATGTTTGTGATAAAAGATTTGTATACAAGAGTTGTTTGCAAACTCATTTTAGAGAGCATACTGGTGAGAAACCCTTTAAATGTTCTATTTGCCCGAGTCAATTCAAAATACCTCATCATTTAAAAAGCCATTTATTAACACACACTGGTGAGAAACTTTACGAATGTGATCTTTGTAAAATTCGGTTTTCATCAAAACAACATTTAAAATCTCATTTGAAAACACACTTTGGTTCGAAGCTTTTTGAATGTCATGTGTGCCAAAAACGGTTTTTACGAAAAGATAGTCTTCAAAGTCATTTAAAGACGCATAATATCGAGAAATTGTATCAGTGTAATGTTTGTGAATCTAGATTTAAACACAGAAGTACATTAACGAAACATTTAATTACACATAGTGACGAGAAACCTTTTGAATGTCATTCGTGCCAACGTCGATTTTCTCAAAAAAGTTATTTATACGCTCATATGAAATTGCATTTTGGCGAGAAATCTTTTAAATGTAATATTTGTCAAAATCGGTTTATTGATAAGATCCGGTTGTCAAGGCATATTAGAACTCACATAGGAGAGAAGCGATTTGAATGTGATGATTGCCAACGTCGATATTCTGATAAGAGAAGTCTAATAAATCATTTAAGGAAACATCATGACTAGAAACCTTTTGAATGCAATATTTGAGAACATGGTTTTGTAGATAAAAATAGTCTGTCAAATCATTTAAGGGTTCACACTGGGAAAATCTAATCTATGCAATCATTTGAAAAACCTCTTGGCGAGACACCTTTACAATAGGTATGTCAAAGGACATGCTGTCAAAACATCTAAGGACACATTCTGAACGAAATCAATTGGATGTAAAAATAAATGAATGAATGAAAAATTATTTATTCAAGTAACCATGACATAGTATTTTTTTAAACAGATAAATAAATAGATCAAAGTTATGATTTAAATCTAAAGGGTGAGAGACCTCCTTTAAAATACATTTAAATTTAAAAGACATAAAAAGCTTAATTCTTATTGCAACACCACAGAACCAAAGTCAAGTTGGCAACGCACGGATTACACCCTCGAATTGTAGCCGTCGCTGATTTTAATTTTAAGAATATTATCTATTGTTTTTGAGATGTTATACGTATATATTATAAAGTTGTTGTCTTAAGTTAAAAACAGAATTTAGAATTTAATTTTTAATCCCGGAAGCAAAACGAGGGTATTTTTTAGTTTATTGTCTTGTCGAAATCTAATTTCAGTCATTAGTTAAAAATCTTTAAAAACTTATTTAAATAATTTAATTTTACTGACATACATAGTTATTTTGTTTATGTTAAAATAATTCTTGTTTTGTATTTTTTGCTTGTTAAGGAAAATATATCATTTTGTTATTTTATAGAAGTGTAGATATTAAAAACAAAAATATTTTTAACTGCTTTTGATCCAAATCCGTAAAAATACTCTAGCAACCTCAATACCTTTGAACCAATGTACTTTCGTACAATTTTTTCACTCGATTTCTTTTCATATCCGAGAATCTCTGAGTTATCTAATCTAATATCGAAATATAAGTTAGCTCCAGTATTTAAGATGACACCTCGGTGAACACTAGCGCCAGCATCATTTAAAAATCATTACTCACTGAAAACACAAGTTATCAAATATCCGCCTTATGTAATTAAGGTTCTGTATCTGAAGTTAATTTTTATCATATTAAATTTTAGTTCCATATAGTTACAAATTGGAAAACTGCTTAAAGTGGCCGTTTCAAGCAATATTGCAATTTGTAACTATAGGGAACTATAATTTAATATGTTAAAAATTAACTTCAGATCCAGAACCTTAATTACATAAGATGGATTTTTGATACGAGTAACTTGTGTTTTTAGTGAATAATGATTTATCACTATGAGGTATCGTCTTAAGCCCTGCATGTATTTTTTCCGGATTCGGATTGTATGTTAGGTACTGCGTGATATCATTTTGACAGCATTCAAATTCACATGATTTTTTTATTCACCCATGTGAGTAATAAAGAACTGACTGTCACGCAGTCCGAGTGTAGTGGAATTTAATTATCGCAAAAATATCTGAAAACAAATCTCGATGATGGTGTTATATAAACATACTTACGGTCCATGCTTTTCCCACTTCATGTCGGAGTGTTTCTCGTTGAGCATTATTTTAATTTAATTATAATTTTTTTGTTACCAAGACCCACTGCTTGGCAAGTCACCACTTTGTTTTCAGACAATTCGGTTTACCGATAATTTGTTGTATGTATTTAATTCGTATATTAAAATATTTTCTTTTTTCAATTGTGACAATTTGATTCGATGGGAACCATACAGTTTGAGAATACAAATTGAGTTGATTCATTATAATAATTTCAGCCACAAATAATCCACGGCTAAGTTGATTGATTGTATATTTTTTTTTGCTAATGTTGCCACCGATCAAACTATATTGCTTTGTGAGCGAATGGCGAATCGGCCACTTTCTTTCCTAATGTAAACCAGCCTATGACACGAAAACTGAATAAGATGTCATTCAGATTATTCGCGTTTTATTTGACTTCTGAAATAATGATTTTTAAATTAAACTAGCTTTTGCCCGCGGTTCGCCCCCGTGAACTTCCTTCACCTGGTTTTAAGCTACTTTTCCGTCAGTTTTCAGCCAAATCCTTTCAGTCGTTCTTGAGTTATAAATTGTGTAACTAACACGACTTTTTTTATATATATAGACTAGCGACCCTCCCCGGCTTCGCATGGGCATAAAAACCTTTCTCTTGAATCCACATTTATCCACAACTGCCACAACTCTATCTATTAAAAAAAACCGCATCAAAATCCGTTTCGTAGTGTTAAAGACTTTAGCATACAAATGGATATGGGGACAGAGACTATAATACTAACACCCTTAAATGTACCCATGTCTGACATAAAATAAATAAATGAATTATGAGAAAGCGATTTTGTTTTATACTATGTAGTATATCTATACTAATATTATAAAGTTGAAGAGTTTGTTTGTTTGTTTGTTTGAATGCTTATAACTTGGGAACTACTGGTCGGATTTGAAAAATTCTTTCTGCATATGATAGTTTGATTCTTGGGGAAGGTTATAGCCTATAGTGAATACATAACTAGAGCGAGTAAAACCCATAACCGCGGGGAACAGCTATAAATAAATTAATAAGTATAGGCTTGTATAAGATATATAGAAGATAATAGGTTTCGGCGTTGAAAAAATGTACTTCGAACTCTTGAGGCATTTAATTAACAAGTTTACTTGCCGGGATTTGAAAAACTCATCGTTGGACACAGACCAACGACTGCCATTATGCGATAGCAGCCGGAAACAACGGCTTAACGTGCGCCTTCCAACGCACGAAGAAGCTCAAAAAAATACTACTTCTGGTGATGATATTTTAGATTAAAAAGATATTCAATTCGATACAAATAAAAAAAGAACAACTTTTAATGTGCTAGAACGACCGTTAAATCTACTGGCAATTATCATCGTGGACATATTTATCTGAGATAAATATGGCATAAAATGCATTTATGTAATTGTAGAAGATTATAATAATTGAATCAATGTATAGATGTAGGAACACATTGTTATTTAATATAGTTGGTATTTGATTAACCCGTTAAAAAAATGTGTATTCAGTTTCCATTAAACACATAAAAAATAAAATAGGTATTTTTTTATTAAAAGGTGAAAAACTCTTAAATGACTTTAAAACCTACTTACGATGCTTACCTTTTGAAATAAAAAATGGTGAGTTCAACTATTTTGTCACAGTAGTTCAACTTTTGAGACGAATGTACTTAGTTGAACTAATGAGAGAAAAATAACGTATTAGTTCAACGGTTGAACAGATCGATTGAACTAGTGGGAGCTAGCGATTCATTTACAGTGACCCACTTAAAGACTTGATTATATTTCCATAAGAAGCCGTATGCTTGTATTGCTAAATATATATAAAAAATAATCAATTAATCTCGTATTACAATACTATACAACACAAAAAAAAACAGCATTGTCATTGTTATATAATATTTTAATATTATAATTATTTTGTACCTAATTTTATACAATTAAAGAAATAATTTATTAAATACTTAAAACTAAACTAATGTATAAAAATTGCCATCATGACACGCCAAACTCGACTTAACCCGACCAACATACTTAGAGCAACACAGCTTCCTTACCGGCAGGCTATTTTTACTATTCAGATTTATCTGGCGTTTTTTTTTGATTGGGGGCGGAGGATAACCTCACAAATATACACACATATATATAGCGGCATGTAAGTTGGCAATAAACTAAAGTGACCTTGCGCAGTAGCCGATTTACATGTGCAGCCCCCCCCCCCCCCCCCCCATTTGTGGTAAACTATATTGTGCCGGGTGTTTGCTTGCATAACTACATTACAAAACTTATACTTTCACCTGACTGTAATGATGTTACTTATCCATCAAAATATTAAACAAATGATATGTGTACACAATAAACATTGCATATGCCGATTGGGCTTATACTTTGACAGAGGGGAACGCAGCGTATGGCTACTCCCTTCCAGTACGGAGGCCGTGTTGCTCAATATCATCATATGATGACATAATTTATTTACATATTTATAAATCTTTACTGCACCACAAAATAAATTATATTTCCATCATAACCTATTTCCCTGTAAAAGGGTTACAGAGATAACACCCCTAGTATGAGATTTCATAAACGCAGACGCTAGCAAGTGCGTTAAAATTTTGTATGGAATTTCTTAGTTACCTTACTAATCCGCCAGGGGCGCTGTACAGATATGGAAATACAAAATCGCTAACGCAGTCGCTAGCGTCTGCGTTTATAAAAAAACTCATTCACACAAATCAAGGAGCGTAATTAAAAGCATATCCTAGGCTTTGCAGCATAAAGTGGAGATATTCAACTAGGAAAAACGCTCGGATTAAGAAATATATATTACTTTTACAATTGGTGGACTTGAACGAAAGCATTCTCTACCAGTCAACAAGCTATTTGTACATCAATACCGTCTTATTCATAAAAAATAACGTTTGGTGAACCCATTTTAACTAAAATATGTTGTCCTTTTCTCTTAATAGATAGTTATTGTGAAAGAGCGAGACAAAATAAAACAGTTTATAGATTACTATACTAGATATTCAACCGCCATACAAAGAAACGCGCCGATTTTCAGTGTCCATACTGAGATATACTAACGCCATCTGTCGATCACTTGAGAAAATGAGATTCTAACTCGGGACATACTATTACTAATTCTGTGCTCGGGATAACTTATAAAATAAAGCACTAAATCAGTTTGTGGTAGGATGACGATACTTCACGAGTAAAATATCATCACTACTATAAAACAGTCGCTTTCTCTGTCTGTATGCTTTAATCTTTAAAACTACGCAACGGATTTTGATGTAGTTTTCAAGAGGAAGCCCAAGCGAAGCCGGGGCGGGTCGCTAGTGTTTTAATAATTCACACTCTCTTTTTCCACTAAAAAAAAGCGGGATCTTAACTAAATTCATTTTTTTAACCTTGTAACGCCATCTATTGGCATGAAAAGGAAGTAAATCTTTTTCTTGGGCAACGGGACATGGTTAAAATAAGCTTAAAAATAGATTGTGTATTTTTATGAATAAAGAGGATAGGATACTGGTAAAAGAACATTATATTTTTTTTTATACAAGTGTTCGTTTTTTTGCTGCGAGTAGGTACTTTAAATCATAGAAGTAGTCTAGTGAAATAAGTCACAAAAAATAAACAAATAAAATAAAAATTTATTGAACTATTTCTTTAACATAAATATTGAAGCTTTTGCCCAGCAGTGGGACACATTAACAGTAGGCTTAATAAAACTAAAAATATTGAAATTACTCAGCCACCGTCAATCGCAGGCGCAATTCAGTTTTTACAAAGTTATTCGATAATCATCACACTCCTAAGGTTTCTCACTATGTACTTTCAAATGACGTTTCATAGTAGCTTTTTCCTTGAATTTCATTTGACAAACACCGCATTCGAAAGGCCTCTCTCCTGTATGCGTCCTTAGATGAATCCTAAACGAACTCCTGTGACCAAACCGTCGCTGACATATATTACATTCGTAAGGTTTCTCACCCGTGTGTAACCTTAAGTGAAGTTTTAACGCTACCCTATCACTAAATTTAGTATGACAAACACTACATTCAAAAGGTTTCTCGCCTGTGTGCGTCCGCATATGTATTTGAATTGAACTACTATGACCAAACCGACGATGACAGATAACACATTCGTACGGTTTCTCGCCTGTATGCCTTCTCAAATGACGTTTTAAAGCAACACTTTCGCTAAATTTCTGATCACAAAAGTTACATTCAAAAGGTTTCTCGCCGGTATGCCTCCTGACATGAAGTCGCAGAGTGCTACTATGACCAAACCGACGATTGCAAAGATGACATTCGAAAGGTTTCTCGCCAGTATGAATTCTCAAATGACGTGTCAATATAACCTTCTCGCTGAATCTAGTTTTACATACATTACATTCGTAAGGTTTCTCGCCTGTGTGCACTCTTGAATGTCTTCGTAGATATTGTTTGCATGTGAATCTTCCATGACAAATATTGCATTCGAAATCCCCCTCGTCAATGTGTTTTCCTTTGATCGACTTTGTGCTTGCTTTTGGCAAAACGTCTGCCGGTGGTTCCTGTTTCTCAGTTCCTGGGTTTTGTGCTGAACCGCCATCTGTGAATGTAAGAAACAACTGAGGATTAGGGTTCACCCGTCTAAAGTATCATCACTTCACTACATAGTATAAAACAAAGTCGCTTTCTCTGTCCCTATGTCCATTTGTATACTAAAATCTTTAACACTACGTAACGGATTTTGATGCGGTTTGTTTTAATAGATAGAGTGATTCAAGAGCAAGGTTTTTATGCCCGTGCGAAACCGGGGCGGGTCGCTAGTTTTTAATACACGAGTGCGTGTCATTTTACACGACTGTTTTTAAATTCCTAAACTCATCAGATACAAATGCGTAAGGTATTCCTTTCATTATTCCGAGTGACACAGAATATGAAGGTCAAGCTAATCTTTAATAATTATTTACTAGCGACCCGTCCCGGCTTCGCATGGGCATAAAACCTTCCTCTTGATCTTGAATCACTCTATCTATTAAAAAAAAACCGCATCAAAATCCGTTGCGTAGTTTTAAAGATTTAAGCATACAAAGAGACATAGGGACAGAGAAAGCAACTTTGTTTTATAATATGTAGTGATTGTGTCACGCGGTTTTACCCACCCCACAATTGAATTAAAAAGTTAATATATACCTTTCTTGTCTTCCAGTATATCATCAGTCTCTATTTGTGCGTAGTCTTTTTCATCTTCATTATTCCCACGTGTCTCGTTATCTGATGAACCCGCATCAGATGAATGTATAGAATCTGAAATATGTATTTTATCAGGCATTATGATAATATTTTAGCGGAAAGGTGAAATGACAACAAGTGGTGTTTAGCCGTAACCCTATTAGGTAGATCCTTAGGTACTTTGGGCTATTAAATGAAAGGTGGACTGTACAAAGCAAATGATGTATTATCGAGAAACTGGAATAGGAAAGGAGGAGGAATGTCATACCATTCTAAACCAACAAGACAATGACATTTGTTTTTTTTTAATACCGAACGAAGCAAAGGAATAGACCGCAAAAGCTGTGGCGACGCCATTAATTCGTCATTAAAATAATTTATATAAAACTAGCTGTTCCCCGCGGCTTCGCCCCGCGTGGGACTCCGTTATATCGCGTCCAAAAGTAGCCTATGTTTGACCTCAGGTCGTTAACTACATCCCTACCAAATTTCATCACAATCGATCCAGCAGTTTAGCCGTGAAGAGGTGACAGACAGACAGACAAACTTTCGCATTTATAATATTAGTATGGATAATTAGCTGTTTTTAAAAATCTGAGATTTATTTCTGGTATCAAGGAACCTTATTCCTACAGAGAGAAAAATTCAAGCGTTTTGAAAATTTTCACACCTTACAATTCTATTTATTTCTATGGGACGCGCGTGTTGCCTAGAAACTACTAGAAAGTCGTATGGCCGAGTGCGGCAGCTGACCGCCCCTCTCCCCTTGCTTCCAGCGATGACGTAGTGTTGTATTTATTTTCGAAAATGTATGTTATATCGAGTATTTGTACATAATAATGATAAAAATCTTCCATGCTGGTCTGTAGAAAAAGAAAAACATAGAATGTACCAGCTGCTTCTCTTCCCGCGCTAGCCGTAAAAGTCGTCTAAGGGAATCGCCGAATGGGGGAATCATGACATAGGCGATGCGGCTAGGAACCCATCACTATTGATTTCATGTGGCCTAAGGTCTTATGGCCCTAGGCTCTGTCTAACCCGTATGGGATAAAGACGTGATCATATGTATGTATAATGATAATATTTTTCGCTAAGTGTTCGTGAACAAGTGTGAGTGTTGCGAAGTGGTACAATGCCATGAAAGTGACTAATCCTTGTCACCAAAATTCTTCCAACTAGCCCTCTGACAAACTTGACTAGACATGACGACTGACTTGACTGTTGGGTATTTAGTAAACATATCTACCTACAATAGATATTATTCCATGTATGACGGTGGTCCTCACAATAAACAGTCTATTAACTGCATCCTATCTTTCACTACGTGTCCTTCCGTATTTAACTTTGACTTGACTCTCTAATCTATTCTTAAACGCGTTGATTGAACGTGCAGTTTTGACCTTCTCGGGAAGTCTGTTCCAGTCCACGACCACACGGTTAGACAAAAAATGTCATCATCATCCCATCATGCATGCAGTGTTGCATGCGCCAAATTACAAAAAAAAAAAACTTACCCTCTGAATCCTCATTTTCTATTTTAACATTATCGACATTAAACTCTGGTTCAATTTTGATCTCAACATAATGTTCTTGATATTCGTCATTCTCGTCCGTACTGTCCGTAGCATCTCTCTCGATTTTGACCTCGACCACACCCGGTGGCAGGCTGTCGTACTCTTTCTTCATGTGGGCGATATCCGGCTCAATTTCTATTTCAATGAAGTCCTTTTGTAAACTGTTATCTTGTTTGGAGCTGCCTGATGCTTTCTTTGCTGCTATCTGAAAGATAGTCCCAACTAATATTATGAGTGCAAAAGGGAATTTTTTTTATTTTTTTTATTAAGCATGCATAGCTTTTATCGCGGGCTCCGAGCGCGGCGACCTAATCAAGAAATTACATTATCCATAACGAAAGTAAAACCCACGAAGCAAATACAAAGAGGAGCTGGCCTATTGCTCTTTCCCTTAGAAACACAGGGTCTCCTAGTTACGGGGGGTCGGGGTCGGAAATCTGCCATAATATCCCCAAATAACATTTGGAGAGCCATCTATTAGTAAATAGACGAACTAAAATATGTCAAGGCCAGGATCGTATTTAAGGATGTTATAAAAATAATTAAACGAATTTAAAACTTCTAAAAAAGGTTATCAGTTGAACCTGTACGTGTGCAATATTGTAAAAATAACTCAATTTCGAACCAACTTCTAAGAAAGAGGGTTTTTATCAATGCCAATAAAACAGTGTCAAAAGTGTTTCTACTCGCCGCTAGATAGCGCATTACGAAATTTTGGCTGTCACTCCATGCCACAGTAACATAAAATTATAAAATGCAAATTATTAATTACTTACAAATGAAAAAATAATCGTTTAGCTTCAGTCAGTTTAGGTTTACATGTATAGCTTTTACACCCGATAACACAACACTTCATTTTGTCAACCAATGTATTATTTATGATTTATTAAATAGTTGAGCAAAACACGTGTTAGAACGACGTCGAAAAGTTTTGTACTGATTTTGACGACACTGGTGGCGAGAAGCTGAAACTTTTAACGTGACGTCAGAGGCCCCTTTGATACATACTCAACCTGATCGCTTAATTCATCTCCTCTTTGTATTTGCTTCGTGGTAAAACCTAACACCCCCCACTCCGCCGACCATGTAGCTCGGCCGAGCGTTCGTACTTAGTGGATATGTTGATAAAAAAATGTTATGCAATAGCTTTGCCGCGAGCAGTCGCCGAGTGCGTAAGCTTTATTTATTTGTTTGTTACACTTTCATGCCCTATCTACAGGGTACATTTCATCACGAGAAAAAACGCTGTTTCCGAGAGAAATGCAGGTGGGTCAAGCCGCAAACATAAACTAGTATACAATTATACAAGTTTGTTGGTTTGATACCTCTTCACGCTCAAACGGCTTGGTAAATTTTTAACAATTTGGTATGGACGTAGCTGATACCTTGGACTAACACATAGGATACTTTTTATTCCGAAAGATACGCGATTCGCGCAGGTTTGGTCAAAAGGTCAATATCGCTTTATAAAGTAGATGGGGCTGCTGTGTGTGATAAGCGCGGGTGTTGATGATTGAAGATGTTATAGATTTCTAGAGGTTTGTGTTTAATTCTTTTATCTCCGCTCGCTTAGACTCGGTTATATTGCATTCAAAAGTATATAAGCCTATGTTTGACCACTGCTCTGGGGGCTTAGCCAAAGTCACAATCGCAAAATGTTTAAGATGTACGACAAGAACAAATGTATGGGATTGACAATAAATTGACCACGTGATTACCGCAGCTTATGTCAATCCCATACATTTTGTTCTTGTCAACATTCGTTAGCGTTTTGAAATTGTCACTTGGCTATGGGTGCTGGCTCTCTCACCCTTTGACACCATGGTGTATATTGTCAATTGACCTTCACTGCAAGTGTAGCATTCTATAATCTGTGGTAACACTAACACTGTTGGTTGCTCCTGACGCATCTTGCTCCAATGATGAATTATCAAAGCATGGTACAGCTTTGTGGTTCAGCCGTATTCTCCTTATTGTCACCTGAAACACATTAATCTAATTAATTGTCTTTTATTAAAAACAAAGAAAATAAAATAGTCAGTCATCAAGATATCGTTTATTTATTTATTTTATGTACACTCAAATACAAACATAGGCAACTTAAGACAATACCTCGGTGAACACTAGCGCCACCATCGGTTAAAAATCATTATTCATTGAAAACACAAGTTATGAAAAATCCATCTTATGTAATTAAGGTTCTGGGTCTGAAGTTAATTTCAAACATATATTAAATTATAGTTCCCTATAGTTACAAATCGCAAAACTGTCAAAAGTGGCCGTTTTAAGCAATATTGCAATTTGTAACTATAGGGAACTATAATATAATAATTTAATATGTTATATAAACATGAAAAAAAACATGGTGAAACTATAACACAACAAACAGCGAAACAGAAATGAGACTGGGCAGGACAACAATGGCCACTTTTTGTGGCAGCCGGCAAAATAGAGGCAGGCCATAAGCAAGTGACAATCTCAACAGCTTTTTGGACAAGTGGCCAGAGGTTTTCATGGATAGAGATGAGTGAAGGAGGGAGTAGGCCAGCAGTGAAACACATTAATAAATGGCAAAAAAAAAACAAGTCGAAAGGAGTGATCTTAAACGCCTGGCTTTACAAGACTTGGCAAGCTCTATTTCACGATTCAACAAACAAGTCTCATTCCAATCACACCTTAGCCCAAGGAGCTTGATGACTGCATGTTTTGGATACGAAAACTACATAACAATTGATATTTGGTACCTTATCAACAATTGTTCCAGATTTGTCTGGCCTCGGCGCTCTAGGGGTCGAAAAATCCGATTTTCGAAAGTGTTTTTCACAGACAAGGAAATTTTCTCTCAATCTGAGGTCAGGATATACATCACGGACAGCTTTTATCCATTGTGCGCGCCTTTCAATGTTCTTTGGGGCTTTGAACAGGCTATCACTTTCTCTAACGCAACCCGGAATCAGACATCTTTGCGGCATTATTAGTATTTACAACCTTTTTACACACAAAACAAAAATATTTAGTGAGGAATGTGTTTTCAAGCACTATTTCGGATATCTATCACATTTGTCTTGGTGAAGATCAGCGACAGAAACATGATAAAATCGACTTGGAGTAGGGCTAGCTATGAAATTATAATTCAATTATTGTTTTCGTTATACAATAATTGAACGCGAGTACGCGATACGAAATGAATGATTTATTTATTTTATTTGTTACATTTCATTTATTTGCCAAAGAGTATGTAATCACTACGTTTATATTTGCTACTGACATAGATACAGATAGTATACACTAGAGGTGAGACGTATTTACTGAAACAGGTTTTTGGAATAGGTTTTGGCTTGGACGCGTAAGTACGCGTTCCCGCATGCGAGTCTTTTAGCGTATCGAGTATTTACGAGTACGGTGACTTCACCGGTCCGCGCAACTCAAAAACTAGGATGCGAGCGTTCGGGACTATATTCGGAAGACGTCGTCGTGAAACTTCAGGATCGCTCGACTCGCCCGCTGCCGCACCTAGCCGCCGAGCGTTGTATTTCGGCGAGTTATTGTTTATTCAAATAACACTTTTATTACAAACACAATAAGGTCATTTTCTTTTGGTTGCATATTTGTATTGGTGTGATAATAATACTTGTTGTTTACTTACAATTTGCAATTTTAAAAACGAACAGTTGTTAGTTGTTAGCTTTCGCCGAAAGTTCAATATGAAAGTAAGTACTTATGTATAAACGTATTGAAAAAAAAAACAAGAAAACAAAATAATAAATAAAAAAAGATTAAAAATCACTTTGTATAAAAAAAAATGTAAATAAAAGTAATCAATGTATATAAAATCGATTGAAAACTTCTAATATATATTTTACTTAAATACACTTTTTGATTGAAATTTTAATAAAAACTGCTGACAGTCCTAAGCCTGTATAAAGTATGAAGGGAAGTTTTAAGTCAATATTAAAAAAATTGGATAAAAAAAATGTGAAGTGTGAAGACTCAATACTTGTAAAACTACTTAGTCCATATACGCAAGACGCGCATTTACGGGAATCATTTGGTTACGCAATGAGTCCATTGAGTCGCGTACTCGTAAATACTCGTGGACCTAGTCTTTGGATCTAGTCTTTTTCTGGACGCGTACTCGCAAGACTCAGTCCGCGTTTTACCTAGTATGTCTCACCTCTAGTATACACCCCGATTACATCAATGACATTATGATATTGACAGTTAAAGAAAAAATCATAGAGCCGTATGGTTAGTTCAACCATCAACTGCGTCAGCATGCATAATATGGCGAAGTTCGACATATTTCGATTTCGACAGACTCGACAGTCGAACCGGTAGCCTACTATTATCTCTAAAAACCATGCAAGTTCCAGTGAGCAAGCGAGACAGCGCAATACATGATGTAAGGCGACATCTCGCTTACTCACTTGAACTTGCATGGTTTTAAGATACCAAAACCATTCAAGATCCAGTGAGTAAAGAAGATGTCGCTTTACATCATGTATTGCGCTGTCTCGTTTACTCACTGTAACTTGCATAGTTTTATTTTAGAGATGATAGTAGGCCACCTGCTAAAACAGACCACGGTAATTCCCAGGTATAAGTCAAAATTATTCGTAGGATGTCACTGTCATGCAGTCATATTTCTTTATGATTGCAGGACATCCTTGTCAGCTTGTCCAAAATGTCAAAGATCCTTGTGAAAATCGTTGTACTTGGAAAATCGCTATCTCCTCCTTAGTCTGTGGAAAATCGCTTGTCTGCTCGTACTTTTTGCATAATTCTCTGATTTAATTCTGTGATTTATTTATTGGATTTGGATTTATCCTCAACTGTGTACCTAACCTAGATATTATTGTTCTGAGGTGATCTTATTTCAATTTTTCGATTCACTTCTTTTCGTTCTTTTTCACGAATAATATTAATCAAAAAGATAATTAGTTCGTGAGTTTACCGTATAATTTTCCTTTGCTTTTGTAAAGATCTAGCAGTATACCCCGGCTTTGCTCGTAGTACACACAGCCTGACACTTGGAGTTAGTGTGGCTTTCCAACTGTGATTTTTCAAATCCGGCCAGTAGTTTTAAAGCCTATTTGAAAACAAACACAATCAAATCTTTTCTCTTTATAATAATACTAGGTATATAGATAAACGTTGCTTAACACAATAATTTCTTTCAGTGATGGCCCAGCGCCGCCGGTACCGTTCAGACTTGAGCCAATACAGTCGTCATACAATCCAGACACGTAAACAAAGGGCCAAACGTACCGAGGAACAGGTTTCAAAACACAGGGAACAAGCGAGAGCTAGGTTCAGACAAAAGCTGTTAGAGGAAACTCCACAAGAGAGGGAAGAGAGACGTAGACTTCATCGAGAACGGACAAGAGAACTAAGAAAAAAAGAAAAGTACAAATGTGTTAGTATCATCAAAATTTGTTCAGAAAAGACTTCAGGCGCTCATTTGTAATAACCAGTATCACCTTAACTATCAAATAGCATATTTTGAAAAAGACTAGAAATTAATTTTAAATTAGGTCAAATTCAAAAAATCTAGGAAGGCAGGTAGTAAAGTAATACCAAAAATACTTAACATTATTAGACATTGCATACCTTTCATCCTTGGAATAAGTACTGTTCCCGAGAGAAATTCATGCGGGTGAAAGCTAACAATAAATAATTTGTGCATGATTGATAACAGGTTTCAAATAAGAAGGACTCGTCTCGACCAAAAACTACACAATCTACATCTTCTCGTGAAAAGGGTGTGGCCAGTTTACCTGTTAACAAGACTCAGTTTGAACATTACATTTCCAACAGTAGTATGCCAACTCAGCTCGAGTCAGTTATGACCAACACTAAGGTCAAAGTTGAGTTTGAAACGGATGAGTATGCCGCCAATATGAATATGAGAATCGAGGAATCTTGCGGTATGTGTTATTTTTTGTTTGTTAACTAGCGACCCACCCCTGCTATGCATGGACATAAAAACTTTCCTTTTGAATCACTCTATCTATTAAAAAAACCGCTTCAAAATCCGTTGCGGAGTTTTAAAGATTTAAGCATACAAAGGGATATAGGGACAGAGAAAGCGTCTTTGTTTTATACTATGTAGTGATGACAAACAAAAATACAAATCTTTTTTTATAATATTAGTATGATGTGTGATAAATAACATATTTTCAGGTTCTCAGAAAGATGTTTCATTCAACATTCATGATATAAAGTTTGAAATTGACGAAGATGACTGTATTAATGAAGTTATGTGCCAAACGGAAATAAAAAAGGAGAACGAATTTAGCTAAAGGTACGTATGTAGTTTATATAACTACTAGCATTCCACCCCGGCTTCGCCCGTGGTACATACATAGTCTATGTCACTCAGCAGGGTGACACCCATATTCTCAAATGTTTCCTCAAACTCCACTCATCCTCACTCGACCTCAATGGTATTTATAGTTGACACTAGCTTCCTCACCTTAAGGAAATTACTCAATGGAGGTGAGGAACGAACTGTCAAATATAAGGTTGGTCGAGAGGTACCTTAAGGAAGCCTCGAATGTTTCGTTTAACGAAAAGTAGGTGCTTTTATTGAGGAGATTTAAAAGAACTTGTACCTACTATAATAAGTTCTTTGTGTATAAAGTATTTTGCTGTTTTATAATAAATCTATGCCAGTAAGCTAAAATTGAAAAAGAAACTTGTCAAAAAATTTCTCAACGTCAAAAAGTTAAGCGGTGTACCAACATACAGAAATGAAACAGGACGTCATTCCTTGACTCATCCTCACTGGAGTTTCCTCAAGGAAACAATCAAGAATACCGTTTTCAAGAAAAGTTGGAGGACTTCCTTGAGGCGTCCTTGAATGAGGTTGAGTGGAGGCGACCTATGAGGAAACGTTTGAGAATATGGGTGTGAATGTCAATCAGAGCTGACAATCACCGTTTTGTGACCATATTTGGCTATGCGTGGTTCAACGCGTGACTTGTCATAGAGCAAGAATCGTATAGAATGAGCTCCCGAGATCACAGACTACAAAATCAAAATGGAATAGACTTATCTGTCGGTAATAATCGACACAGTTGTTTTTGAGTTTATTCATTGCAGACATACACACAAAAATACAAAGCCTCTTGGCTTACCACCATCTTTTAATACATCAAGAACGATTGAGTAAGGGAGATGTCGCCTTACATCGTGTATTGCGCTGTCTCTCTTACCGGATTGCATGGTTTTAAGAAACGGTAGTGTACCCCTACCACGAGATGTCATATTTTTTTTTTCAATTTTCCAGATGGATTTGATATTTCATGAAAAATATATCGCAGCGTCGGACATCCACTGGCCAGATGGTACGATGACCTAAAGAGGGTCGCAGGCAGGCGCTGGATGCAGGCCGCGACAACCGGTCGTGCTGGAAATCCTTGGGGGAGGCCTATGTCCAGCAGTGGACGACTTGCGTCTGAAATGATGAGAAATATTGCAAATTTCGAACGAAATAGTTGAGTGTAATGATTATATAAGAACTATTGTTGGTACACATTGACGTGTTGATCAAGAAATCTGGTTGCTTACGAATGTAAAAATAAATTGATTTTCTTATAATACCTAATTCAAATAAGTAGTTTATGTAAGTTCATGTTACTATAATATTAAACCCACATTACGATCTCTGCTTGACCCAAAGGTTGACTGTTAGATAATGCTTTTATTAGTTCGCCTATCCATACTAATATTATCCATCCATACTAATATTATAAATGCGAAAGTAGTTCATATAGCCAATATGACTTGAAAAGTAGAAGTTTCCAGCATGTTATTTTGATCCTTTCAATATATTCAGTCCTGTAATCCGGTCAATGGTTGTAACCTGTGTGGTGTGTACCACAAGCGAAGCCTGAGTGGACTGCTAGTTCTATTTATTTGTATAAACATGTGGTCCCATTGCCCAAGAAAAAGATTTAGTTCCTTTTATTGCCAATAGTTGGCGCTACAAGAATTGAAAAAATCGAATTTAGTTAGTAATCTGAAGTTGATACCTCGGTGAACACTAGCGCCACCGTCCGTGGCCGTTTTAACCAATAATGCAATTTGTAACTATAGGGAATTATAATTTAATAATTTAATATGTTTAAAATTAACTTCAGATCCAGAACCATAATTACAGCAGAGGGAATTTTGATAACTTGTGATTTCAGTGAGTAATGATTTTGAAATGACAGTGGCGCGAGTGTTTACCGAGGTATCACCTTAAGATCTCGCTTGTTTTAGGAGAAAAAAAGAATGTGAATTATTTAAAACATGATTTTTTCAAGTATCGTTCACAAACTGATTATTAAGTGCTTTATTTATTGTTATCGTAGCAAGTCTCAGTATGGGGAAACTACTTTAGGACACACTAAAAATAGGCGCTGCTTTGTATGGTGGTTGAATATCTGTGCTAGCATAGTATTCTGTAATCTGTGGTGTATAAACTATCAACATATGTTAGCTGAATTCATTCTCCTGTTTTATTTTTGTTTGGCACATCACTTCAATCATATAGTCATTATTACTCTCCTTTTCTATTTCTGTTGCACAGGTCACTTCATTAATACAGTCATCTTCATCAATTTCGAATTTTGTATGTGACGTCGCGCATTCTCCTACGGCGGTCCTTCCTCGCTGCCCCGCACCGCATCACCCCCGAGGGCCATATATAAGGCTGCGCGCGTCCAGTGGAAGACCTCTTTCGGCTGACCTCACCATCTCAAGTTAAGTGGCTGGCTATTTCATAGCGGCTGCCTGACTGGATTTCGTGCCTACTTTGATCTCACGACCCCTATAATCTCTCATTAACGGTTATCTTTAAGAGTCTAACCTTTTGTAAAGTACAAATAATAAACATTGTGCGATTCGCTGAAACCTGGATTTATCTTCTCTCCTCACACATACCTTAAGTAATTAGTAAATTCTACCTACGTTATACTGGCGCCCAACGTGGGGCGAATGGCATATCAAAGACATTAAACTAATCAACTATAAACAATAATTATAACTAAAAATAATTCAATCTTCTTAAATAGTTACAAAAATCTCGTACGTTCAGCCGTACATTATAGTTTGTATGAATTGTTGTGCTGTTGACTGTACTCGAGTCTAGTTCCTGCGTTCGATTAATATTGTAGTAGTATCACCTGTTTGTGTTGCGATCATGTTATGTAACTAGGTACTTAACATTCCTTTGTTCTCTGCTAGACTGCTCGCGCACCGGTGGCGCTGTCTGCGCTTATTTTGTTTTATGTAGTTATGCATTAATACATCAATCCTTATTAATACCAATTTTTTTTTGCAAATTACTTTAACCTGTTCGGCTCGATTCTGTTCGCTGGCTAGTACCGTATCCTCCTGTTAGTTAGCCACCTACATGCACTTATTAGTATATATACTATACTGGAACTTCTCCAATTTCAGGGTTCCGGCCAGCCGTCTACCAGCTGCCTGCCAGCGCCGGCCAGCTGTCTGCTCCAGCACCATCTACTGACGGCGAGCAGTCGAATTTCCCGGCTAAGGGAAATTCTGGTCTAACGGGGGGGGTGTGTGACGTCGCGCATTCTCCTACGGCGGTCCTTCCTCGCTGCCCCGCACCGCATCACCCCCGAGGGCCATATATAAGGCTGCGCGCGTCCAGTGGAAGACCTCTTTCGGCTGACCTCACCATCTCAAGTTAAGTGGCTGGCTATTTCATAGCGGCTGCCTGACTGGATTTCGTGCCTACTTTGATCTCACGACCCCTATAATCTCTCATTAACGGTTATCTTTAAGAGTCTAACCTTTTGTAAAGTACAAATAATAAACATTGTGCGATTCGCTGAAACCTGGATTTATCTTCTCTCCTCACACATACCTTAAGTAATTAGTAAATTCTACCTACGTTATCATGAATGTTGAATACAACATTTGATGTCTGCGGAGAATCACAGTCTGAAAGTTAAGTATATTGATTTGATTTGAATCTGACAATGTGTAAGCTATTTGCTTATCCATACTAATTCATACTAATATTATAAATGCGAACGTCTGTTTGTCTGTCTGTCACCTCTTCACGGCTAAACTGCTGGACCAATTGTGATGAAATTTGGTAGGGATGTAGTTAACGACCTGAGGTCAAACATAGGCTACTTTTGGGCGCGATATAACAGAGTCCCACGCAGCGGCGAGTCCCAGTTTATTTATATACTTAAACACACTAGCAGCATATGAAGCTGATGCCGGTGCATCTTAACTTCGGAGATTTTATACATTGTCTTAATCTATTTTTAAGTGTTGACTGAAGGTGCAGTGATGACACTCTCAGGGAGCCTGTTCCAGTCCAGTTATTAATATTATTTTTTTTAATCTTTTTTTTTTTTTGCGGCTTCAGCCACTTAAGTGTGACTATGCCAGCCTCATGGGGAAACTCAAAGGTGTATGGATAGTCATCGGATAATTTATGGCTTGGAAAACCAGAATACAACTATCTTTTAGACATAGCTGCCCTCCAAAATTTGTAAATAGACATGGCTCCTCGTGACAAAGGCGATCCCAATGTTACATTGAGGTCACCATTGCCCAGAGGACTGTCATTAAGAAATTTTGCTCTGAGTTCCGCGTACTGACCACATTCCACCAAAACATGTAGTAAATCTTCAGTTTTATCACAAAAATTGCAACACTCTGTACGAGTCCTTTTCATCAAAAGATAAAATTTATTTACTGGAACATGGCAATTTATTTTCCAAGTTTGTGATATCAAATAAACAATTTTTCTTTCTTTCTTTTTCTTTCATGGCCAGGCCTTAAGCGGCTCTGAAAGCCGCTACTAATAATTCCCTCGTGAGACTAGCACAGTCAAACCGGGGCACTAGGGTAGGGAAGCTGTGTATGGTCCTGTACCATATGCCCTTTGAATTAGAACATTTATCATAGTATTGTTTCCAGCTCTCTATGCAATACAATTTAAAGGTAGGTACATGTTCTGAAGCATATGGCAGACACAAAGCCCGACCACCCCTGCCAGCTGCCTCTTTTGCTAAGGAATCTGCCACCTCATTACCACGGATGTCAACATGGGATGGTATCCATTGTAACTTAATTTTCTGTCTTAAGTTCCATATCATCCCCAGGATTTCATAGGCTATCGGCATTCCTCTGCTGTCCGAGGTACACCAGTACAGTACTACACAGTACACTGTACAGTTATTAATATTATTTTTCCAAACTCATATCATAAATGCGGATGTCTGTTATTTACGCTTTCACAGCTAAACCGCTGGACCCATTTTGATGATTTTGTAAGGATATAGTTAAAAACCAGGGGTCAAACATAGACTACTTTTGGGCGCGACAGAACAGAGTCCCACGTGGGCGGAGCCGCGGGCAACAGCTATTGAGAAAAAAATCTTAATATTATATGGAAAACGCGCCAGAAGAAAGCCTCCAGCGAGATGAGTAGCATATATAATGTGGTCTGTAGTACTGCCGATCGTGCACTTTGGAAACACATATATAGTCACGATCCTCAGCATTGGACCGATAAAAAAGAAGGCTGTATCAGATTTTACCAAACAGTGTTGCTTTTATCCCTCATCTATGAGAGAATAATCAAACCTATATTAACATTAAGTAACCAATTGGGTTCTGAGGCATTTACAAACAAAAAATAACACATACCATAAGATTCCTCGATTCTCATATCCGTATTGGCGCCATACTCACCCGTCTCAAACTCGATTTTGACCTCAGTGTTGGTCATAACCAACTCGAGCTGACTTGGAATACTATTGTTGGAAATAGATAAACTGGCAACGGCACTATTACTATAAGGCTTAACTCGAGCACTCATAGATTGAGACTCATTCTCAACTGGAGGGAATAATATTCCAAACCTCCCTGCACTCTGTAACCAACCATATAATTTTTTTTTAATTTTAATTGCCTCAGTGGTTTAGCTCATTTGCCTGAAGATCGGCTGTGAGTACGGAAACCATACTTTGTTTAATTGTTTCCAGTTTGGTTAGGACATTGCTTGAATCACCTGATTGTCTGATAATAAAGATGATCCGGGCTTTGGAAGGCACGTTAAGCCATTGGTTCTGGCTGTCATCTGGTAGTCGTTAAAGGAACACGTCAGAGGCCGAGAGGCGGTTCCGAAAAACTCTGACACCAGGGTGTGCTGGGTCGTTTGACCGTGACGCATACTCGAAATGATGATGATACTAACATATTCGTTATTTCCCCTTTCTTTTTTAAATCTATTAGCCTTCTGCTTCAGCTCTCGTAAGTATTTAAGATTCTCTTCCCTCTCTTGTGGAGTTGCCGCTAACCGACTTTCCTTAATAAATACTCTGTTACGTTCTCTTTCATAAAAAAGTTGTTCCTCGGTGAATTCAGCTCTTTTTTTACGTACGTAGAGAGCTTTACGGCTGAGTCTGCCTATGTCTGTTCGGCTGCGGCGGCGAAACATGACGATAAAACTATTATAAAAAAAAATATGCAGCGTTTTTTCTTTTCAAAAATTAAGCGAATTACACACACGAATTATAATTAATATGTCTAAAGATTACACATTGTCACAAATTAGGAAGAATAAAGTGAATTGATGAAAAAAAATATAGCAAAAGCAAAACAAAACAAACCAAAAAACATGACAGCATGACAGTGACCTTTGACGGTTTGACACTTTTGACAGTGACTGACATTGATGTAGAAAAAGTTTTTTTTTTTTTTGAGTTTTTGGAGGGAAAGTAAATTGTCGCTATGTCCGCGCTGTATTTAATTTCCAAAACTTAGGTTTTATCAAGTATTTGTGCTTAATATTGGTGGATTATTATTCGCAAAGTGTTCGTATACAAGCGTGAGTGTTGGGAAGTGGTACAGTGTCAATTACGTGATTTTTATCTTTGTCACCAAAATCTCCAAGTTATAGCCAAGTGAAATTTTTCCACTGCTTCACTTAGCCTTCTGACTTGACTCACTTGACTAGACTAGACTACTGACTTGATTTTTTGACTTGACTGAAGAAGATAAATAAAATGAAGAAAGTCCTTAAAGGACTAGTTTCCATGGCCGTAAAAAGTATTTAAAAAAAAATTAAATATAGTTTTTTTATTTGTTTTATTTTAGTTTTTGTAAGCTTATTATAAATGTTATTTCATATTTACATAAAAAACTTTAATAAAATAATAGAGAAGTCTAAATGATTCGTCATTTGGTGCAAAAAAGAGATGGTGAAATAAGAAAGTCCATGAAAATAAAAGGACCAAAGATATATTTTCTGTCTTTGTCAGCGTACCCGTTTTTTTTTTGTGCCTACTTGAACGCCATACAAACACAGGCTAAACAATGAGACAAAGGGGGTTCCATACACAAAACCATGCAAGATCCAGTGAGCAAATGGGAAAAAAAAAATTATTATAATTATAAAATTATTATTAATTACTTATTATTACTGCGCATTACATGATGTAATGTAAGGCGATATGACATCTCCCAAACAACCGTTCTTACTTGGTTTTAAGAGATGTTGGTAAGCCACAAATACTCGTTTTAAATAGTATGATTATCTAGTGTTCGTGCAAAGGTGGATTGTGACATTTGGCCGGCGTGAAAGCAATATTCACGAAATTGGGTATGATCTTCTGTCTTATGTGCGGCCACGCTATTTAGTTAGGAATCTAGTAGTATATGATCTAAGTGTGTGTCAATGTCATCATGGATGGATGTCAATACTAGAATTACTAGATCTTGGTTTAGTTTTTTTTTTACTGAAGTTTTTGAAGTTGTAGCAAAAGTTTGTGGGTAAACATTACTTCATTAATTTTATTTATTTGCGAATTATTCTAACAACAAAAAACAATACTAATATAATATTACGTTGTAATCAAGGTTAGCCCATTTATTGTAATTTGACTAAGGTATTATAGTACTATTCATTAATGGCAAGCAGTTTTCATTTGAAGCGCAGCAAGATCAGTCGAAAGTTCTAAAAGTAAGAAAAAAAACACGAAACGAAAGAAAACACCACAAAAAACACGATCAAGACTTCGAAGCAAGGAATTTATAAGAGTAGGTAGGTATAGGTATCTGCAGAGTGCAAAAGTGAATTTATGTGAAGGTAGTGAATTTCTCAAAGAATTTATATATAACATTAGAATGCTTACGGAGGACAAAAGCCGTTCCCGAAATAACACCTAAAGTTTGTAGGTATCTCTTTCTAGTAAGTTGTATAATATTCAAGAGGAAAAGGGACACCTACAAATTTTGGACCATTTTCTGGAACGTTAGGTATTTGTATGTAGGCTTTAAAGGAAAATCAACTTTGCAGTAGAGTAATAAGGATTAATTTTGAATGTTGTTTTTTGCGATTATTGTTATTCGTAAGCATTCTAGTGTTGTATATAAATTCTTCTTTTTTTTTTTGAATAGTTTATACGGCCATGGAATCTAGTCCTTTAAGGCCTTTCTTGAATTTCTTAATCTTCTTCAGTCCTACTTAAGTCGGTCCAGTCAAAAATTCAAGTCAATAATCCAGTCCAGTCAAGTAAGTCTAGTCTCAGTCAGATAGCTAAGTGAAGCGGTGGAAAAATTTCACTTAGCTATATCATGGAGATTTTGGTGACAAAGATTAAAAGTCACGTAATCGACACTGTATCACTTCCCAACACTCACGCTTGTTCACGAACACTTTGTGAATAATAATCCACCAATATTATGCACAAACACTCGAAAAAACCTAAGTTTTGGAAATTAAATACAACGCGGACATAGCGACAGTTTACTTTCCCTCCAAAAACTCCTCATCTCATATAAATTCTTTGGAATTTCTATCATTCATTTGGTTTGACATTGACACTAGGGCTGACACTTGACTTTCATCGGAGTTTTTGGAGGGAAAGTAAACTGTCGCTATCTCGGCGCTGTATTTAATTTCCAAAACTTAGGTTTTTTCGACTATTTGTGCTTAATATTGGTGGATTATTATTCGCAAATTGTTCGTGAACAAGCGTGAGTGTAAGGAAGTGATACAGTGTCGATTACGTGACTTTTATCTTTGTCACCAAAATCTAAGTTATAGCTAAGTGAATTTTTTCCACCGCTTCACTTAGCCATCTGACTGACCAGAATTACTCACTTGACTAGATTAGACTACTGACTTGACTTTTTGACTTGACTTGACTGAAGGAGAACTGAAGAAGATTAATAAATTATAGAAAGGCCTTAAAGGACTAGTTTCCATGGCCGTAAAAAGTAAAAAAAATTGACCATCTAGTAAGAAAAATAGTAATTTTTTTTCTTTGAAAAGCCCTCCACAAAGTTGGAATGCTTCACGTGGGTAACTCACGACCCCCGGGTCTATCTATAGGCAAACGCGTTAACCAATAGACCACAGAGGCAGTTACAGCTATCGGTGATGCTGTTTCTGTCCGACGCCAAGTGCACCACACCAAGGGGGGGTACCTTCTCTTAAAACCATTCAAGATCCAGTGAGTAAGCGGAATAGCGCGCTACGTGATGTAAGGCGACATCTCCCATACTCACTGGATCTGGCATGGTTTTAAGAGATGGTGGTAAGCAACCACATATTAAAATATATTTTTACCCGACTGCCCCGCGAAAGATGAACAACACAGGCACTTAGCACTCCCCTGCACCATACCCGTGTCCCGTGTATATGTGTGATAGGTTTTGAATGAAGCCGTAGTTCTATTACTAATTCTGTGGCATGGCGTTCAGAATGGGACTGTCATGAACACAGTGTTCTGTGGCAGACCTGACGAAGGCGTTGCCTTGTTTTGACACTAGTCCGATCAACGAGGAGAGTCGTTCTATGGAGACTACCGAATAATTCTCCCGCCTATGAAACTTGGCACGTGATGTAAATAGGTAAAACAGATTATAGATATAAAATAATCCAACAACTTTCATTACGAGAAGTTAGGTATTTTTACCTAAACATGAAAATCGTTTATAGCTCTCTGTGTAAAATTCCTCAGACTGTTTTTTTTTCTGTATACGTGCTATGTACTACTTAGAATATGTATGTAAAAGAATCCAATTGTTTTTCGATTTCCGAGATACCTCAAATTTATCTTTTACCTATTTTCATCACGTGCCAAGTTTCATAGGCGGGAGAATTATTCGGGTTACAAAAGCTTCGTTGATCGGGCTACACGGGAAAACTAGCCACATACATAAACAGTCACCACAGTGCGATTGCGCAGAACCCGACTAGTGATGTGCCGTTGCCGGGAATATTGGAAACTTTCCCGGAATCTTTGGAAATATTCCGGGAATTGCCAAATTACTACGGCAACTTTGGGAAAGTTTCCAAATTCCTTGGTAGCATTGGGAATAAGTATTTCCGTAAATTTCCATAGGGAATATTCCCTCAAAATGTAAATTGCCAGCGGGCACATCACTACACCCGACCAAACCCTGTCCAACGTGGTAAACGAATGTCCACTTCTCTATTTTCCCAGTGGAATGGCGGAAATTCACCAATTTACACCTGCCGCCAAAAAAAAAGTTGGACATGGAGATCTAATCCACGCAGGATGAATGTCATATGCAATGATGCATAACAAAAAAAAAAAAATCCTAGCTGTATGTGTCTTGCTGGTCAAAAGCCTCCCCTCTTTTCTTCCATGCATCCCTGTCTTGTGCCTCTTCTTGCCAATCCTTTTCGAAGACTTCTCTCCGGATGCATGCGGCACACGTGACCCCCCAATACCACTTTAGTAATTGAACACAGTGTGGTGTTTCTAAACAATACATTATAGTTATATACATACACTAGCCGTTCCCCGCGGTTTCACTCGCCATAAGTGTGAATGTACTATAACTATAGCCTATAAACTTCCCCAAGAATCAGGCTTTCATGTACAAAAATAATTTTGCAAATCCGACCAGTAGCTTTCAAGTTATAAGCGATTAAAAAAACAAATTACCGCTTCAGCTTTATTATATTAGTAGTAGGTACTCTGTGGCGCATGTACAGTGGGCTGCAGAAAAATCTGACCCCCTATCAATAGCGATAATTGTGGCATGGGGGTCAGATTTCTCTGCTGCCCACTGTACAATGCGCTACACAGAAAAGTATACTATAATGGTGTTAGTGCAAGGGTAATTAATAAGCACACAACACTACCCGAAATCGGCGAGCGTGTATGACGAGAGTGATGAGTGTGGAGGAGGCGAGAGAGGTATGTAAGGATCGTAGCCAATGGAAATCTCTAGTCTCTGCCTACCCCTACGGGAGACAGGCGTGATGATATGTATGTATGTACACAATGTGGCACAATGTACCTACATGCTAGTTGCTTGGCAATCTTGGCAAAATTAATTGGTACCGTTCGTCTCATATTTCATTACGACCACTTTTTCGTAACGCTGATTCTTCGTTTTCTTTGTGCATGTTACTTAGATCATGTTTCGATTCATCATTTTATTACTGGTTGGCATAAAGAGAGGTTAAATTAGTGTTTCATACACTGAACTTTTAATATATAGCTATACTAGCTCCGCCCCGCGTGGGACTCGGTTATATCGCGTCGCGCCCAAAAGTAGCCTATGTTTGACCTCAGATCATTAACTACATCCCTACCAAATTTCATCACAATCGGTCCAGCAGTTTAGCCGTGAAGAGGTGACAGACAGATAGACAGACTTTCGCATTTATAATATTAGTATGGAGTATGGATTAGTATGGATAAAAAAGTTCAGTCATGTAATACAGTGGTTTCAAATCATAATTTAAATCATACATATCATTTTATCATTTTTAACATAGAATTTGGAATCGCGCGCGGCCAGGCAAATTTCATTTTTAATCTATGATTTTTAAGAATAAACCTTATTATTTTTTAGGTACTAGGAAGGTAATGAGTCCACTTTCAACTTTGGTTTGTGTAATATGTCCAGTTCTTTGGCTAAATGAGCTGACAATACTCCATCGGCGGTCGGAACCAAGTCGGAGATGAATATTTCAAGTATGGTGGACGAAAACGAGGAAGCTGATGGTAAGTTTTATTTTTGCCACATTCATTATTATTCTGATTCGTCCGAGCGTGTTTTGGCGTGGCGTAATGGTTAACATGCCTGACGCTACTCAGGAGGTCCCGGGTTCGATCCCCGGTCAGGTCAAGATGAAAAATGATCTTTTTCTGATTGACCTGGGTCTTGGATGTTTATCTATATATGTATTTGTTATAAAATATAGTATCGTTGAGTTAGTATCCCATAACACAAGTCTCGAACTTACTTTGGGGCTAACTCAATCTGTGTGATTCGTCCCTATATATTTATTTTATTTATTTATTTTCCGGTTGCATCTTAAACCACCAGAAGTCTTGAACTTACTTTGGAGCTAACTCAATCTGTGTGATTTGTCCATATATATTTAACTTATATTTTTAAAATTGCAGGATTAGACGAAGCATTCTGCAACGTTCACGATAACAAGTTTACCATTGTCGAAAATTATCCTGCAAGTGTGAAAAACAACGTAACAGAGGATATACAAGAGAATGGAGGGGTTGGGGAAGGTAGGCTTTGTTTTTTAACCCTCGACGCAAAAAGAGGGGTGTTATAAGTTTGACATGTCTGCTGTCTCTGGCATCATAGCTCCTGAACGGATGAAGCGATTTCAATTTAGTTTTTTTCGTATTATGGGCGAGTGTTCTTAGACATGTTTGATTAAAATCGGTTGTGCTGTTTAGAAGTAGTGGGGAAATACCTTATGTCTGCAAATAATATGCGTAGAGAAATCAGTCGACCGTTACCCCTAAAAAGAAAATGTGACGAGGGTATTTTTATTAATATTTAATTTAATGTTGTAACAAAATACCTCGAGACGTCTGATGGGGTTCCTCTATACTACAAGATGGCAGCCGGGACCAACGGCTTAACGTAACGTGCCTTCCGAAGCACGGAATCATCTTTATAATCAGACAATCAGGTGATTCAAGCGGGTTTTCGAAATACTTTACCTCGTAAATTTATACATCGTCAACATTACTGCGAAGCCTTTATGGTGCGATGTCTCGATACTGCGAAAGGTTGTTTGTTCGGTGTTTGTTATTATTGAGCACCGCTTCGATACGCCTGAAATGTCCTAAAATAAACTGGACAACTAAACTAAATATTATTATGTTTTCCGTGGGAATCAAACCCCTACCAAGTCTTCAGACAAATGCCTTGAATCTAAACCTAATTGTAATACTTCCGTCCTTGCCTTTTCATTCATTAATTATTTATTCTATTCCAGAATCATCATCTGCTCAAGAATCAAGAGATACTACAATAAATCTAGGTGAATGGAACCAACTGTCTGGTCTGGGCCTAAAGAAATCTTGTTACGAATGTCGTATTTGCCAACGTACTTTCAACAAAGAGACGTGTTTACGAAAACATTTAAAAACTCACAAACGTGACAAACAATACCAATGTAATATTTGTCAACGAGACTTCCTTAGTCCCAGTTATTTAAAACGCCACTTGATAACACACAATGAAGAAAAGCCTTTTGAATGTGATATATGTCAATGTCGATTTAGTTGTAAAAACAGCATACGAAAACATGTAAAGCTACACACCAATCTGACAACATTTGAATGTAACATTTGTCAGAATGTTTTCAAAACTATTGACTGTTTAAAAAAACATCTGACAATTCATACTGGGGTGAAATTATTTGGTTGTAATATTTGTCATCAACGGTATCGTGACAAGAAGGGTTTGCAAATTCATTTAACAACACACTCTGGAGAAAAACCATACGAATGTGATATTTGTAGTCATCGGGTTAGTGACAAGAGTGCGCTAAGAGCGCATTTAAAAACACATGATAATAAAAAGTTTTATAAATGTAATATTTGTCAACTTAAATTCAATTTTAAGAAAAAACTTACAAGTCACTTAAGGACACACAATGTCGAGAAAAAGTACGAATGTAATATTTGTCAGCGGCGTTATAAGCACAATAAATCTTTGCGAATTCATTCGATAAAGCACACTGGCGAGAAACCATTTCAGTGTGATGTTTGCCAACGTATGTTCAGTCAAAAGGGTGCTTTGAAACAACATTTTCAAACTCATACAGGGGAGAAACCGTATGAATGTAATTTTTGTCATAATCGCTTTGGTCATAGAGGTCAGCTAAATAAACATATAAGGTCACACACTGGAGAGAAACCATATAAATGTACTGTGTGTTTGAAATGTTTTATTGATAGCGGTGCTTTGGGTAAACATATGAGGATACACACTGGCGAGAAACCGTACGAATGTTATGAATGCAAAAAGCGGTTTAGTACATACGGTTCCTTGAGATACCATTTAATAATACATACCGGAGAAAAACCATATGAATGTAATGTTTGTAAAAAGAAGTTTAGTCGATCTCATCATTTGAAAACTCACTCAAGATTACATACTGCTGTGAAACCTTACGAATGTAACGTTTGCCATAGAAGGTTCAATCAGGATGGTGAATTGCAAATTCATTTAAGAATTCACACAGGTGAAAAGCCGTTTGAATGTGATTATTGTCATCATCGGTTCCGCCAACGGGCTCATATAAAACTTCATATAAGAACCCATACAGGAGAAAAGCCCTTCAAATGTGACTTGTGTACTAAAAAGTTTAATAACAAAACCTCTTTACGACTTCATCATCGAATACACACGAACGGGAAACCGTACGAATGTAATGTTTGTCACCATCGATTCAATGATTCAACTGCTTTAAAAAATCATTTAGGCAAACACGCTGCCGCGAAACTACATGTGTGTAATATTTGTCAAAAAGGATTCGGTACAGAGGGTGTGTTACAGCGTCATTTAAAAATACATGATAAGCGGTATGAATGTAATATATGTCATCGTCGATTTTGTCTGGATAGACAATTAAAAGTTCATTTGAGAACACACACGGACTATCAATCACATGAATGTGATAAATGTGAACGCAGATTCAATAATAATATTAGCCTGCGGAATCATTTAAGGGTTCACGCGGAAGAATCATCTATTAAATATGTATGTGATATTTGTAAACGTTCCTACAGACTTAAGGCTCAGCTAGCTAGTCATATTAGGTCTCACACGAACAAAAAATCGTTGGTTAAGAAACAGAAACCCAATAAATATAAATGTTATATTTGTCAACGCCAATTTAAACAAAATGGTAATTTAACAAATCATTTGAAGACTCACACTAATGAAGTGTTGTTAAACACACCTATTGAACACAAATGTGATGTTTGTCAGCGTAATTTTAAGCTGAAAATTGCGTATCGCCGTCATATGATAACGTCACATTTAATTCGTGACAATGTGTTACAATAGGTACAATATTAATAAACCGTGTAAGTGCTCAAACGCTCTTACGTTTAAAATCATAGATTTATTAAGTAATATAACATACGATTAAAATTATGTGGTATGAAATAATAATAAATCTTTAAATGTTTATTGTTTTCATTCTTACAAAAAATATATTACAAATAATAAATATTTTAATAATTATAAAATGATTATTAACATATTTCTCATATAACTTTTATTTCTGAAACCAATTCCATAAAGAATGATGGGGGAATTTTTACGAATAAAAAAAAAATACGGATGAGTTGATTTTTTTTTACAACATCATAAGAGTCCCAGAAATACATTTATGTAAATATACTATTCTGTATAAAAAACAAAAGGACGACTTTTAAAAAACGGAATAATTAAAAAACCCCGGGGTTTATAATTATTTAGTGGTGGTAAACGTGTAATTAGTTAAGTGTTCTTGCTAATGCGATTTGTTTCAAGTTATCTATATTTTTTGTTTTTTTTTTTCGTACAAACGATGTATGGGGCTTCGCCAGGATTCTTTAACCACTTAAAATTCCATGCCTGGTCGTTTTCCTGACTAAGCCAATGATTTGATGTTAACCCATATAACTGTTTTCGTTAATGCCACCATCAGTTTAACAGAGGCTTAATCCCCTTGCGCCACACTAGTATGAGTTTCTTATTTAGTAAGAAAGTACATTTAGTTTTTAGTTTACATTTTAGTTTTTGTAGTGAGTAGGTACATTTTGTTCAGACCAGACAGACATAGAAAATTAATTACTCGCTTTTCACGATGTCTTTTGTTCTTTTCAGTGCCCCTAGTATGAGTTTTTCTTAACGCAGACGCTAGCGACTGCGTTAGCGATTTAGTATGGCGAACCTGTACAGTGCCTCTGGCGGATAGTAAGGCAACTAAAAAATTCCATACAAAATCCTAACGCAGTCGGCGTTAGGATAGCGTTTAAGAAAAACTCATACTAGGGGCACAGATTTTATAAACGTAAACGCTAGCGACTGCGTTAGGCTTTTGTATGGAACTTATTAGTTGCCTTACTTGATCTCGCAAGTATCGCTGGGTATGGTAGTATCGTAAAATTACATCGAAAAACGAGGTGGAGAAAAAAGTATCGTATCGGACAACAAACAACCTTTCGCAGTATCGATACATCGCACAATGAAGGCTTCGCAGTAAGGTGTGCAATATATCAATTTTCGAACTAAAGCCCCTCTACCACGTGCATTATGCGAGGTCGTCATTCGTCGTCGTTTATTTTGAAGTCGGTTAAAAAATGAAACATTTAAGTATATAATATATTATTTTAATATTTATTCTTGCTGATAGACTACTTCGTATAAAACTTCCTGCACTGCGTCTTCGTCGTAGAAGATTGTTTCTTCAGACATCCCCTCTTCAGTCTTGACCACGCACCAATTCGGCATTTTATCTTGCTGCAATTATAATATCAAGTTTATAGCTAACTAGCGACCAGCCCCGGCTTCGCATGGGCATAAAATCCTTCCTCTTGAATCACTCTATCTATTAAAAAAAACCGCATCAAAATCCGTTGCGTAGTTTTAAAGATTTAAGCATACAAAGGGACACAGGGACAGAGAAAGCGACTTTGTTGTACACTATTCATGTCAAAAATAATTTATGACATTAGTATTGTAACTCAATATATTTAGAAAAACAACCACAGTATTCCAACTAATATAATAAACACCCAAGTGAGTTTGTTTGTTTATTTATTTACTAGCTTTCGCCCGCGGTCCGCCCGCGTGAATTTCCCTCGGGAACGGTGCTTTTTCCCGGGATCAAAGATACCCTATGTCCTTCTCAATACCCCTAGCTAAGTGTATGCGAAATTTCAGGAAGATTGGTTCAGTAGATAGATAGATATACTCTTTATTGTACCATTATCATACAAATTATACATGTTGAATACAAATACAAACAATGTGTACAAAGGCGGACTTATCGCTGATGCAATTTCTTCCAGCCAACCTTAGGGTGGATAGGAACAACGTGGAAAAAATGCGGTAGATAGGGCGTGAAGAGGTAACAAACAAATATACAAACTCACTTTCGCATTTATAATATTAGTTGGGATTGGGATAAATACCAAAGTGAATTTGTTTGTTTGTTTGTGTCGCTTCCACGTCCCATCTACTGAATCAATCTTCCTGAAATTTTCTTTCTCACTTGGCAGCCTCTGCTGTCCATTTCGGCCTCCTGTTTTGCTCTTGCCCCTAAGTCACTTCTCAATGTCCCTCTTGGTCGCTTTTTCCCTAAATCGCCTCTTTATTTTGTGCAATATTTGTCCCTAAATCACCTCTATATCACTTGATCACCTCTTTTGTCCCTTGATCACCTCTTTTGTCCCTAAGTCACTGTTTTTGTCCCTAAGTCACTTCTTTTGTCCCTTAGTCACCTCTTTTCTCCCTTGATCACCTCTTTTGTCCCTTGATCACCTCTTTTGGCCCTTGATCACCTCTTTATATCCCTAAATCACTTCTTTCCGTCTCCAACTCGCGGCTACTATCTCAAAAACAAAAGGAGTGTCCTATTCCACATACCTGTTCCTGTTTGAGCCTGGCGCGCTCCTTCCTCCGCTTGGACTTGTACGGCGTGGGCAACTTGAGGTGGACCGTATGCACGTGCAGCTTCATTGAGTTGGACTGTGTGAATGTTTTAAAACATTGCGGACACGCGTATGGTTTTACGCCAGTGTGTACCTGATGGGAGGATTTGAAAATTTTTAATATGGGAGATGGTTTATCAATTGTTTAGATGTTTTTTGTGGCATTAATCCACAATTATATAAAAGGTGGACTCGAATCAACTGCAAATATTTTAAGGGCAGATTCAGACCACTATACTGAACAACTTTTCCACGTCTACATATATCAAAATATGAAAATATTTTATACTTTCCATACTTAACCAGATCATTTGATTCTCAATATGTATGGGAGGTAAAAAAGATTTTTTCGTATTTCGATATAAGTTTATTTGGAAAAGTTGTTCAATTTAGTGGTCTGAATCTGCCCTTAAAATATTTGCAGTTAATATAAGTCCACCTTATACATATTTCATAATTTATAATCATTTATATCCGAGTGACTTTAGTTGGCGCCAAAACCCCTCCTTTTCAGATTTAACGGCGCAATATAAAAATGTATGTATGAATAGAGGACTGATAGTGATGTGCAGAAGTTAACGGGAATTTTCCGTATTTAGATCTTCAAAATACTGCTTCCCAGCCGTGATAATAGATAGATAGATATACTCTTTATTGTACCATTATCATACAAATTATACATGTTGATATACAAATACAAACAATGTGTACAAAGGCGGACTTAGGCACACATTACATGCTCATGCGCGCATGATGGTTTTCCAACAAACAAACGGATGGTACTCGAAAGGTGAATTGAATCGACTGATTTCCAAATAAAAAATCCTAAATTTTTTAGTTAAAATCAAGAATATTGCGATGATTTACGATGGAACAATTAAATCAACCGATTTCCAAACAAATCATCGCAAGATTCTTGATATAAATTAAAAAAATTAAATTGATTTGTTTGGAAATCAGTCGATTCAATTCACCTTTCGAGTACCATCCCTTTGTTTGATGGAAAACCAACATGCTCAGCATGTAATGTGTGCCTTATCGCTAATGCAATTTCTTCCAGCCAACCTTAGGGTGGATTCCTATCCACCCTAAGGTTGGCTGGAAGAAATTGCATTAGGAACAACGTGGAAAAAATGGGCTAGGTATATAGATGTGTAGTTACCCTGTCGTGTCTCAATAGAGCTGCCTTGTTGCCAAACGCCTTCGGACAGTGAGGACATTGGTAGGGCTTCTCGCCTGTGTGGATGCGGTGGTGGATCTGTCAAACAAACAACAATCCATACCCATACTAATATTATAAATTCGAAAGTCTGTCTGTCTGTCTGTCACCTCTTCACGGCTAAACTGCTGGACCGATTGTGATGAAATTTGGTAGGGATGTAGTTAACGACCTGAGGTCAAACATAGGCTACTTTTGGGCGCGATATAACCGAGTCCCACGCGGGCGGAGCCGCGGGCAACAGCTAGTATATTATATTTTCCTAACTGCCTCCGTGGTCCAGTGATTAAGATGTTTGCCTGTAGACCCGGAGGTCGAGGGTTCGATTCCCACGGTAAGCATACTTTGTTTAGTTGTTTCCAGTTTGGTTAGGACTTAGGATTCGAGCCTGCTATGGCTCGAATCACCTGATTGTCTGACAAAAAAGATGATTCCGTGCTTCGGAAGGCACGTTAAGCCGTTGGTCCCGGCTGCCATCTGGTAGTCGTTAAAGGAACCACGTCAGAGGCCGAGAGGCGGTTCCGAAGAACTTTGACACCAAATGAATTAATGAATTATATTGTATTTTCTTATCTATATTACTACTAGTACCTGGGCGACCAACCTTAGCTCGTTTTGAGTGCACTATGCAGAAAATGTTTTCGCGTCAAAATATGGATAAAATGAAAAATTAATTTATCCAGATATGGATAAATTCATTTAATAAATAGATAAATTTATAAAGATAAATAAGATACAGGACTATAAATGTATATAATATTTATGACATATAAATGTAAGTTGGCGTATGCTTTGATCAAATGTTTTGTCGATAAAAGGGATTTTGAACAAATAGTTTCAGACAAAATAATTCATGGATATAATGGCTTTATTGAAATGAACCACTGATGTGATATAATTCGTACAAACAGAATTCAGACAAAATAATTCATATATATAATGGCATTAGTTGAAATTAACCATCGATTCAATGTAATTCGTTCAATAGAAGGCTCGTTAAAATAAGCACTCGATCAATCGTCATAGTTAAAGTGTAACAAGACATAACGTGCTTCGAACTGGCGTAGTGAACCCGTAAAAACTTATGTTTAAAATTTCAAAGAATTCCTTGGAGCCGTTTTCGAAAACGCGAGTATAAATAAATTGATATATAATATATGTACAAATATAGCTCGTTTAATAGTATAGGATATTATACTGATCACTTGAGAGGACATTCTTTAAAACTGTGTCGCACAATAGCTAAAAAAAGCCAAGAAAACATTTTTTATCTAACTGTGTGGTCACGGACTGAAACAGGCTCCCTGAGAGTGTCATCTCTGCACCTTCAGTCAACGCGGTTGAAAATATATTAGACAATGTATAAAATCTCCAAACTTAAGATGCACACACATCAGCTTCATAAGCTGCTAGTGTGTTTAAGAATATAAATAAATCCATACTAATATTATAAATGCGAAAGTCTGTCTGTCTGTCACCTCTTCACGGCTAAACTGCTGGACCGATTATGATGAAATTTGTTATGGATACAGTAAGACCAGGGGTCGAACAAGCTACTTTATGGCGCGATACAACCGTGTCCCACGCGGGCAGAGCCGCGGGCAACAGCAAGTAAATAAATAAATAAATTACCTGCAAAAACAGCGGCATGGTAAACGCTTTCTCGCAGTAATTACACTGGTAAGGACGCTCCCCGGTGTGCACTCGCTGATGGTATCGTAGGGCCGCGTTGGACTGGAAAGAAATTATATTAAATTATTATTATGATATTTGTTTAATAGCATACATAATTGTTTTTGCCAAAAAAACGAAATCGACTCCAAAAGGATGAAATCCATACTAATATTATAAATGCGAAAGTCTGTCTGTCTGTCTGTCACCTCTTCACGGCTAAACTGCTGGACCGATTGTGATGGAAGGTAGGGATGTAGTTAACGACCTGAGGTTAAACATAGGCTTTTGGGCGCGATATAACAGAGTCCCACGCGGGGCGAAGCCGCGGGGAACAGCTAGTGTAATAATAAATATTAAATGATTAGTATGATATTTGTTTATTAGCATACAAAACAGATTACAATAAAAAATTTTATATCTATTAAAAATGCCCATAGTGGAAAATTTGTTTATTTTTAAGTACCTATTTTCCCTTGGTAACTTTTTTGCGCCGCACTGTTTTTCTGTTTCCCCCAATGGTTGACTGGTAGAGAATGATTTTAGCATTAAGTCCGCCTATTTCACCTTCTTCATTTCGATTAGGCGTCGCGGTCAACCGACCATGCACACCCTGGTGTCAGAGTTCTTCGGAACCGCCTCTCGGCCTCGGACGTGGCTCCTTTAACTTTTGTACTTATGCAAAAATTAATCTTTAGATTGTATAAAACAAAGTCGCTCTTTCCGCTGTCTGTCCCTATGTATGCTTAAATCTTCGAAACTACGCCACGGATTTTGATGCGGTTTTTTTAATACATAGAGTGGCTCAAGAGGAAGGTTTAAATGTAAGTACAACCCATAATATTGCCCCCATGCGAAGCCGGGGCGGGTCGCTAGTAATTAAATAAATGAATATAGGGACAAGTCACACAGATCAAGTTAGCTCCAAAGTAAGTTCGAGACTTTGTGTTATGTGATACTAACTCAACGATACTATATTTTATAATAAATACATATATAGATAAACATCCAAGACCCAGGCCAATCAGAAAAAGATCATTTTTCATTTTGACCTGACCGGGGATCGAACTCGGGACCTCCTAAGTAGCGGTCAGGCATGTTAACTATTACGCCACGGAGGTCGTCTATAATATCCATACTAATATTATAAATGCGAAAGTCTGTCTGTCTGTCACCTCTTCACGGCTAAACTACTGGACCGATTGTGATGAAAATTGGTAAGGATGTAGTTAACGACCAGAGGTCAAACATAGGCTACTTTTGGGCGCGATATAACCGAGGGCGAAGCCGCGGGAAACAGCTAGTAATTAAATAAATAAATCTTGTCAGATCATCAGTTAGTCTAGAATACTCACAGCATATTTTTTCCCGCACACTTCACATACTTTGTTTTTTGTGTTTTTCTTAACGTATTTCCTCTTCCTTGGGCCGGGGTGGGCGCCACTCGTCACAATCAGGCCCTGTTAAGAAATAATTGTTAATTTTGATTATCAAATTTAGTATATCGAAAATATTTATTTGAACGAACTCTGTGGCGTAATGGTTAAGATGCCTGCCCGCTACTTAAGAGGTCCGGGTTCAATCCCCCTGTTCCAGATGAAATTTTTTTTTTGATTGAGCTGGTATTGAATGTTGATCTATATATGTATTTGTTACAAAATAGAGTATCGTTGAGTTAGTATCCCATAACACAAGTCTCGAACTTACTTTAGGGCTAACTCAATCTGTGTGATTTGTCCCTATATATTTATTTACTACATAGTATAAAAAAAAGTAGCTTTCTCTGTCCCTTTGTATGCTTAAATCTTTAAAACTACTAGTTTTTTTAATAGATAGAGTGATTCAAGGTAAAGGTTTTCATGCCCATGCGAAGCCGAGGCGGGTCGCTAGTATAATATAAATACAAACATACAAGACATGCTTAAACTTAACCCTTCTTCGCACTCCGGTTAAAGGAACAAAAATTAATCACCTCATCGGACTCATTCTCAATCTTAATTGGCACGGCGCACCTCCTTGGAGACTGGTCACTCCCATCATATGAGTGCTTCTCTACATGAATGTCGTACTGAAAACAATATAACAGTAATTATAGAAGCCTTTGGGGTGCGGTTTATTGTGCTGGTTTTTGCGTTTTATATACATAATACTAATTAATATTAGGTAAATTAAATACCAATTGTTATGTAAGAGCGGGGCCTCCTGGCACAGGCATTTTTTTGCTTAAAAAGAGGTTCCTACAACATGAAAAACTTGTAAATTAATTTTTTTTAATTAATTAATTAATTTATTTAAGTAACAGTGACTCATTATGTTAGTAAAAACTTATGTCTAAGGTTAGTATAAAACAACGAGAACATTTATTTATTAAAAAGGCCATTTCTGCACCATCCCCCCAGCTATGGCACAGCAATGGTTAACATGGAGGCTGTCCAGTCTTCTCGCGATCATATTCAGGATGCTGTTGCCGCTCCCCCGCACCCTGCGTACCAGAGACGCGCATCTCTTCCTCATGGTTGCGTAGAAGCAATCCACTCGGGCTTCCGCGAACATCCCTGACGCGCTACAGAAGCGTGGCAGCCCCAGCAGCACCCTGAATGCGTTGTTGTACTGTACACGAAGGGCGCTATAAGCTTTTTGAGTGTATCTAGCTCTAAATTGTTACCTAATAAACATTTTTTTTTTATTCATTTTTTTTAAGCATAGCTTTCGCCCGTAGCTATGAATTTTCTTCGACAACAGTGCTGGTACCCTTTGTCCTTCCCAATACTTCTAACCATTCTCATTCGTAGTTCCTCAGGGGTGCCGGCTGAAGATCAGCTGTTTCTCAATTGTCGGGTAATGTTTTAGCTGAGCTGCAGCCTTTTTGTATCACTGTGGCGCACGGTTACCATGATACAAAATACAAATATCTTTGTATCTATGGGAGGCCATAGATTTAAGATTTCAAATTTCAGACGTTTCACTAGGTCGTTAGGCCTTTGTACTAATTTTTATCTTCGATCCTGTACAATCCAATGATGTATTTTTGTAATTGGTGCAATAAAGTGTTTATTCATTCATTCATTCATTCGTTAGACTTTCACGTCGTTTATACCATAAGGGCATTTTACTAGATTGCCCTTCAGCGTAAGATTTACTTCAAGCGGATGTCTATTGTTTTAGTGTACAGTGTACGTATTGTATATTATGTGTTGCAGAGAGCAAATAATTTTTTTATTTATCTATCATCTATCTAACTATGTGAACACAAAATTTCAGGAAGAATAGGGTGTGAAAGCGTAACAAACTCACTTTCTCATTATTAATATTATTGGATACCTAGTTATTGCGTAGCTGCAGTATTCAGTAATGTCACTGTCTCGATCACTTTTCAAACCAGAAAAAAACAATGCAAGCTGCTGTTTGGCGCCAAAAATTGGCAACAGTGAGGTACTTACACAAGAGGATGGCCTCTGGTCACACAAAGGTCTACCTCAATTTAAATTGAATGTCCTAAATCTCCAATACGATACATGACTAGTTGCTAAAAGCTTCTTTGCACCAACCTATTCTCCTTATAATAATAAAGTTTTGAAATTGCTGGGTCAAACAAATTTGATGTATATATAATAACTAGCTGTTCCCCGCGGCTCCGCTCGCGTGGGACTCGGTTATATCGCGCCCAAAAGTAGCCTATGTTTGACCTCAGGTCGTTAACTACATCCCTACCAAATTTCATCACAATCGGTCCAGCAGTTTAGCCGTGAAGAGGTGACAGACAGACAGACAGACAGACAGACAGACAGACAGACAGACAGACAGACTTTCGCATTTATAATATTAGTATGGATAAATCTGACAACACTGGAACAGCAAAGAAAGAGGGGAGACCTCATAGAGACATTAAAAATCCTCCATCATCACTATAATGTGGAATGCATCGAAAATATATTCAAATCCTAACACTTAACTACAAGGGCACTCTATGAAGCTTAGCAAACCTCAGTGTACCAGCAACCCTAAAACACACTTTCTGCCAAACCGTGTTGTGCAAATATGGAACTCATTACCCGAAACAGTTATAAGTGCTCCCAGTGTGGACAGTTTTAAAAACAGTAGACAAAAACTTAAAAACTTTAAACCCACAAGTGCAGTGATATACACGCATCAGCTATAAGCTGCTAGTGTATTAATTAAATAATTATAATAATATGACTAACATGAGCAAGAACGGACTTATAGCGAAGAGTCTCAACCGTCACCTAGAAGATCGCTTGGCAGTTGGGTCAAGACACAAATACAGAAGGCAGTACTTTTGGATACGGCCCGCATTCCTTACTCTGGAGCCCTGACCACCTGCAGCTTGGGTCTTCACTCCGCTGCCGATGGGTGCCCCTTTTTTTATATTTTTAAATGTTTTTTTTTTTTATAATTAATATTTAAAAATGTAAAAAAAAAGAGAGGAAGATAAATAAAGGAAATAATAATATGACTAAAAATTTCTCAAAATTACACTATCATCCAGTTCCTTCTTGATGGGTTGTATGATGTATTTGATGGGTGGCGGCTGTGGAGGCCTCACGATTCTCACAGTGTGAGTCTTCTGGTGGTGCTGGACGCATGCTGCCTCCGTTGAGAACAGCTTGTTGCACTGAAACAGGAATTTTAAATACATTTTTAACAATAATTGACCTATTAAGTTTATTTTTAAGGTACATTTTTATGCCAACACCTCACTTGTCTATTTGTATACGAATATTTGCCTATTTGACCATGTGTGGAGGTATATTTGCCAAAACTTTGGTGTTATTTGCCTTCTTTGCCTTTTCGTCTAATATTTTGGCAAATACGCGAATAGCCAAGTGTGGTGGTAACATTAACGTTTGTAGGTAGGTAGAAAATAATAAATTGGGAAGAAATTAACTATTAACAAGGAATTTTCGGAAATTCTCCTGGGGTTGGTGCTCAGCCCCGACAACCGACAACCTTAATAATCAAATCCCGCGGCGATAATGACATTTTTGTTAGTAAATCACAAGATACAACAAATTTAATTATAATAATTTGCTTTATTTGCTGAACAAATTCGAAAGTAACCTAAACTACTTACAAAAGAAACAACTACAAATTCAAAATAAACAAAAACTTTATTTGCGGGAAAGTTTTGAAAACTCACCAAGCCGCACTTATATTCTTTGCGTTCGGTCTTGTGGGGGTGCTGCAACTCCAAATGTACTTTCAACTCATTTTCCGTCGGAAATGTCTCTCCACATTCACAAATTATGTAATCAATACTCACGAATGAGCAATAGACCGTATTGTCAGCATTTTGATTTTGACTCGCGCTCAAAGGGGACTCCATGATACAGATTAGCAAAACAAGAAAGATTAAATATCTATGAGAAAATAATAACACTCCATTTTATTTTATTCTGTGCAATTCGAAGTGTCATGGCGGCACAGATTCAGAATAGGAACGAACGAACGCTACTAGTAGTGTGTGGGTAGTATAGTGTTGTACCTAAACTATATATCGATAAAAGATCTTATTTTTATTTTCTAAAAATAATAATACAACTAAAACTATTTACTAGCCTTATATATATTATACCATCTCTTAAAATCATGCAAGTTACAGTGAGTAAGGGGAATGTCGCCTTACATCATGTATTGCGCTGTCTCGTAAGTCACCATCTCTTTTAAACTGTGGCGACACTAGCGCCACAACAAAACAAAAAAAAAACTACCAAAGACGCACAAGAGATGGCGTTAAGAGCAAGAAAATCGCAACTGCATACAAAATAGCAAAAATTACTATGAAAGTCTAAATCGCGCTATCAAAGTTTCTACGGATTGGAGCATATATAGGTCAGAGTGTCGCAAAGGGTGCGCAAGTCGAACGCTCGCTCGCTTCGCTCGCTCGCTTATTTTGGGGGTCGCAAGATAACCATAACCTAACCTATGACCCTCCATAAAGTCGGATTTGTGAAAAATGCCGCCATCACCTTGCCCCTTTTTTTGTCGGCGAAATCGAAAATAGGGAAAATCTCCGAAAATAAGCGTCGCACGAAAAATCTTCACATGACCAAAAGTGATGCTAATAATGTTGTCTACGACATGGGACAATAAAAAATGGGTGTCAATAAGACGAGCGAAATCACTCCGAAAAATTTTCTAAGTCCCAAGACTTGCGCACCCTTTCGTATACTCTAACCCATATATACAACCTCCGACAAGACATCGTCGGAGCCGCGGTTCCCCAGGCATAACACCCTAGCCTGGCGGGAAGATCTTCCCTTTGTGGCGGTCGAGCATATATAACACTATCGCTCCCGTCACATACTCCAAACTGCGCCACAAAACCAAACTCAAAATATATTTATTTGTAAATACAGGTGGCCTACTATCGTCTCTAAAAAAAATTATGGCTCTTGGTCGCTTCAAGACCTTAAAAACGAACGAACATCGTAATTTTCTTATAGGTATCTTGTTCGTATTTTGTAAATATATCGGGCGTTTAAGATTCAAACGGAGGCGTTACGAGACAGCGAGGTCCAGTTAACGATAGCAAGATCAATCAGTTAGGCAAGATTCAGAGTCCAGTGTTCATAGTACGAGGTTAATCAGGTAGGCAAGATTCAGTCCAGGTGGGTTACCACCATCTCTTAAAACCATGCAAGATCCAGTGAGTAAGGGAGATGTCGCCTTACATCATGAATTACGCTGTCTCGCTTACTCACTGGATCTTGAATGGTTTTAAGAGATGATAGTAGGCCACCTGTTCACAGCGAATCAGGAAGGCAAGATTCAAAGTCCGGTTCACAAGCTCGATTTTACTGTAGGTTTAGCAATCACCACGAACGAAGACAGCAAGACGACCACAAGACAACAAACACAACTTCTTTTCATTAATTTACTCTTTGGCTTTGCTTCCTTCACTCGAAGAGTGTGAGTGAGTAGACAAAGAAAGAAAGAGATCGAAGTATACAGCCTGTGTTCTTTGACATTTGATGTGCAACTATCTATAGCCATCTATCAGAAGCTTTTGAAACCTTTTTTTTAATCATTGCCTCGAAAAGACCTCATTTATGTAGATGTTGTATAAATAACGAAATAACCCGAATGTATAGGTTTTATTTAGCTAAAATTAATCTGGATAATAAAACAAGACAGATGTGACAATTTCAAATGACCACAAACAAGCCATAAACTATGACATTCTTCCCTCCTTAATTTAGTCTTGAATATAATCATTCAGGTAAGTAGGTGGTCTCTTAGATCGAGTTGAGCGGCGTGGTTCTTCAGCTACAGGAGAAGAAGAAGGTGTACTAGAAGGTGTACTGTACTGATCTAAATCAGGAGTACCCATTGTTGGTTCAATATGTTCCATATCACCTCCATGACCTTCGTTGTTCTCATCTTCAGATGATGATATAATTGGCGTAACAAATCGATGGTCGGGAAGTATAGTATCACCTCTTGGAGCGAGATGACGATTTGAAACCGTTAATTCTCTGCCATTGGATAGTCTGACTGAACTGTAATGTGGATTTGGCTCTAATAGGTCAACCTCTTCTACCAACGGATCATATTTGCTATTTCTAACAAATTTCTTTAAGAGAACCTTTCCAGGTTGTAACCACGTCGGCATGGATTGTCCCCAAGACGATCGCCGTGGATGATTAAACATTCTTTCATGCGGGGTCGTATTAGTTGATGTGCATAGAAGCGATCTTATGCAATGAAGTGCCTGTGTGATAACGGTCTCCCACTTATCTATAGGTAGGTTTTTATCTTTTAGTGCAAGACGTATAGTTTGCCAAAGGGTTCCATTCAGGCGCTCCACCTGTCCATTTCCTTGAGGATTATATGGAGATGACCGACTTGTTGATATTCCTTTAGTATGTAGAAAATCTTTGACTCCAGCAGACATGAACGACGCTCCTTGGTCTGTATGAATAGTTGCTGGCATTCCAAAAACTGAAAAGACATCAGTAAGATGTTTAATTATTGTCTCAGTACTCATATCAGAGCATGCGTAGGCAAAAGGAAATCTCGAGTACTCGTCGATAATTGTCAATATGTACTTGTTGTTGGTAGACGTTGGTAGAGGTCCTTTAAAATCCAAAGATAATCTTTCTAATGGCATGGTGGCTTTAATTAATGTCCCAGTATTTTTATTGAATCTTGGTTTTATTTCTGCACAAGTTGGACAAGAGGCTACAGTTTTCTTGACATCATCACTTGTAAAAGGAAGATTTTTGGATCTTATCCAATGAGTTAGGCGTGATATTCCAGGATGACAAAGAGATCGATGTAGTTCCATAAGACGATTGTCTGTTGTTGCTCCGCATACCTGTCTTGACAAAGCATCTGCTACAGTATTGAGATGACCGGGTCGATATTTGATGTCGAATTTGTAATTTGATAATTCTATTCTCCATCTTTGAATTTTGTCATTTTTTATTTTACTGGCATGGCCTTTGAACATATATGCCACCGATTTCTGATCAGTTATCAAATAAAATGAACGTCCAAGAAGATAGTGTCTCCATTTCTTGAGACATTCTATAATAGCATACGCTTCTTTCTCTATAATTGGATATTTTCTTTCACTTTCGTTTAAAGATTTTGAAAAGAATGCTACTGGTCTACCATTTTGAGTCAAAGAAGCTGCAATAGAATAATTTGAGGCATCTGTTTCTACAGTAAACGGTTCTTTGGGATCAACCGCTGATAAAGATGATTTGGAAATAATTCCTTTTAATTCTTCAAAAACAGCCGCTTGATTTGCATTGAGTGGGTATGTCTCTACTTGTGTCAATGGGTGTAGTTTCGAAGAGAAGTCTGGTACCCATTTAGAGTAATGTGAAAATAATCCTATTGCACGTCTTAAAGATGCTGAATCATGAGGAAGTGGTAAATCACGTAATGGTCGTAAGCGTTCGGGGTCTGGTTTTATAATTCCCTTGTGAATATTGTACCCAAGAATATTCAAATCTGTTATTGAAAATTCACTTTTATCCTTATTTATTGTAAGACGAAATTTATCTGAAATCTTCATGAATTTCGTAAGTTTTTCATCATGGTCTTTTTGATCAATTCCACATACGGTGATATCGTCTAAATATGGATATATTCCATCAATATGTGATTTACGAATAATAGAATCAATTGCTCGTTGAAAACAGGCAACTCCGTTGGTTACACCAAACGGAATGCGACAAAATTGATATAAATTACCAGCCGCTTCGAAGGCAGTAAAGGGTTTATTTTCTGGAATAATCGGAATTTGATGATATGCTGATTTTAAATCAATTTTGCTAAATACTTTATAGTCTGATACCTTTGCTACAACTTCTTCTATATTCGGCAAAGGGTATGCATCAAGATAAGTAAATTTATTGACCGTTTGTGAATAATCAATGCACATTCTCTTTTTGTGGTTTGTGTTAGATGTGACTAGAACTTGAGCACGCCAGGGCGAGGTGCTCTCTTCTATAATTCCGTCTTCCAATAATTTCTTTACTTCTTCTTGGATAAATTTATAATCTTCGTTTGCAAATCGTCGTGACTTTATAGCTATTGGTCTGCACTCTGGTGACATGTTTGGAAATAAGTTTACAGGCTCGATATTGGCTTCCTGTAGAGTAGATAATCTGAGTGGAGGATTTTGACCATTAAATTTTATCTCTAGTATAGAATATTGTTCCAGTACATCGTGTCCTAGTATAACATGACAACAAAGATTTTTCATGACACGAAATACTACATCAGGAATGATTTGATTGTGTAAGTTTAATGTTGCTGAACAGACCTTCGTTATTTGAGATGTATGTGATGAAGTTGCCATTGACACTATTTGTCTCCATGGCCTAGTCTTTAGATCATACTGTCTTACGACATCTTCATCGATAAAACTTCCAGTACTTCCAGTGTCAATCAAAGCTTCCATTGGTATTCTATTTATGGTGATGTGAGTTGTGCATTTTTTAATACCATTTGCTGCTAATACTGAACAAGAAGCAGTTTCTTCACATTCTTCAGTTGTTGCGACGGCAGCGTTGACATTGCTACTTCTGCACACTTTTGAGAAATGACCTCGTTTGCCACACTTCAGGCAGGTTGCTTGTGAAGCAGGACACGATCGGCGGGGATGACGTGTGTTGCCACAAAAATAGCATCTTTCATTAGGTTGTGTAGTCGACTGCTCAATAACCTTACGACTATGGTTTGTTGGTACAGACACAGACGTGGGCCGCGTTGCAGCAGATATTTGAGGATAATCAAAGCTTTGAGATTGGATTTGGGCAGATTCGAGAGCGCGAGCTTGACTATGGGCATCATCAAGGGTGAGTTTCATATTTTCCAGTAGTCGTTGTCGAATGGCAGGAGAGGCCAGACCGGAAATAAAAGAATCACGTATGTATTCGCTTTCGTATTCACTTGCAGATACAGCCGTGAAGTTACATTCTTTGGAAAGAAGTTTCAGAATTTGCAAGTATTGATCTATAGACTCATTCGATTTTTGTTTGCGGGATGCCAAATTATGACGGGCGAATATTTCATTTTTTGGTTTAATGAAAAGTCCATCTAATGTTGATATAGCCGACGCATAATTTTCTATTTCAACTATATGTTCGTAAATATTTGGAGATATTAAATTAATTAAAAGCTTCAGTTTCACCTCATCATCGGTTATTTTTACTGCATCCAAAAAATTTACAAATGTCTTCTTCCAATGGAGCCATAATGGAGTATTTTGATTATTCAGCGGATCTGCTTCAAATCTTTCAGGCTTCAAGAACTTCTCCATCACGTTTGTTGCATTTGTGGTTGAATGTATTTTAGCTAAATAAATTGTTGTATAAATAACGAAATAACCCGAATGTATAGGTTTTATTTAGCTAAAATTAATCTGGATAATAAAACAAGACAGATGTGACAATTTCAAATGACCACAAACAAGCCATAAACTATGACAGTAGATTTGTCTATGATTTTGCAATAAACGTGTGTGCCGGGCTGAGCTATCCTGGGTTATTAACCATTAAAAAGTAAACTGTCAATAAATTACAAGCAGTCAATGTCAGTCAGTAGAGTTTTTGGAGGGAAAGTAACTGTCGCTATGTACGCGCTGTATTTAATTTCCAAAACTTAGGTTTTTTCGAGTATTTGTGCTTAATATTGGTGGATTATTATTCGCAAAGTGTTCGGGAACAAGCGTGAGTGTTGGGAAGTGGTACAGTGTCGATTACGTGACTTTTTATCTTTGTCACCAAAATCTCCATGTTATAGCTAAGTGAAATTTTTCCACCGCTTCACTTAGCCATCTGACTCTGACTAGACTTACTTACTTGACTGGACTAGACTACTGACTTGACTTTTTGACTTGACTGATTTAAGTAGGACTGAAGAAGATTAATAAATTCAAGAAAGGCCTTAAAGGACTAGATTCCATGGCCGTAAAAACAATTAAAAAAAAAAAGAAAAAAATTATCTTTCAGTTTTGTTTGTTGCTTGGTTGCATTGCAATGTTGCTTATAAATGTATTTACTATTATTGTGTGAAAGACATTTAAATATTATGGCAGAAATACTCGCTTGTCGTATATGTCTCGCTACGGACGTAAAATTGTTCGATATTTATACAAACAAGCTGGTATCGGCTTTCGAAATGGTAACTGGCTTACAGGTAATTTACTTATTTATTTTATCGATTTCCAAACCAGTATTCATCAGTTCTGTATTCTTTAGGAGATATTAAATTATTTTGGTAAGAAAATGTTTTTTAGTTATTGGAAATGAAGAAAAACTATAGATTTTATTTTATCCCCTGCTTTCAGATCACAATGACAGACAGGCTGCCCCGCAAATTGTGCAGTTACTGTGGCGTAACTGTCTTGAAGAATGCAGCATTCAAAGAGAGGTGTCTTAACACACAAGAGCTACTGTCCTATCTTTCGGAGACAGAAATGGTAATTAATGATCAGTTTAGTCAAGTGGCAACTTGCGGTCAGAGTGTCGCAAAGGGTGCGCAAGTCGAACGCTCGCTCGCTTATTTTGGGGGTCGCAAGATAACCATAACCTAACCTATGACCCTCCATAAAGTCGGATTTGTGAAAAATGCCGCCATCCCCTCACCCCTTTTTGGGTTGCCGAAATCGAAAATACGGAAAAACTCGGAAAATAAGCGTCGCACGAAAAATCTTGACATGACTAAAAGTGATGCTAATAATGTTGTCTACGACATGGGACAAAAAAAAATGGGTGTCGATATGACGAGCGAAATCACTCCGAAAAATTTTCTGTCCCAAGTCTTGCGCACCCTTTCGTATACCCTAACCCAACTTGCCACCGTAACTGGCAGAAAAACTTTGATTATTGATTACACCAATTTTTCCGGTTCATAGCCGACCACGCACACCCTGGTGTCAAAGGGTGTTATCAGAGCCGTCTCTCTGCCTTCGATGTGCTCCAATGATTACCAGATGTCAGCTGGGACCAATGACTACGTTGGACTTGAATGTCTTTATTTCACATGGGCATAAATACCTTCCTCTTGAATCACTCTATCTATTAAAAAAACTGCATCAAAATCCGTTGCATAGTTTTAAAGATTTAAGCATACATAGGGACAAAGAGCAGAAAGTGACTTTGTTTTATACAATGTAAAGAATAATTAGCATACAAAGTGATATAGGAACAGAGAAAGCGACTTAAGTGTAGTGACATAGTGATTTACTGATGTGGACTTAGTATGTTACTTTCTTTTTCAGATCACAACAGAATTCTTCCGTAACATGGATCGCACAAACTACCCGCCAGTGCCTCCGTACCAAACACAAAAAATGATATCATTTGAAACAAACGAGGCAATAAAAGAAGAGACTATAGATTACAGAGATTTCGAAAGATCACCAGTCAATTTCGACAATGATATAAAATGTGAGTCGAGTGACGAGGAACCGTTATCAAAAAAAGTTGAAAGACGTAACAAACCAGTTGTCAAGGAAGAGGATCTGGCTCCGGAGATAGATTTGATGTTTTTGACTAAGGAAGAACAGATTAAAGAGTTGAAAGAACGTATGTTAGGGCTTAATTATATAACTTCGATGTACAAATGCGAGTTTTGTTACAAAGGGTTCATGACAGATGTTACGTATAAGAATCATATGGTTAGACATGATCCGGTGAGTGAAGTCATTTAATTTAATAGTTATATAGAAGTCTTAAGACGAGACCTCGGTGAACACTAGCGCCACCATCATTTAAAAATCATTATTCACTGAAAACACAAGTTATCAAAAATCCTTCTTCAGTAATTATGGTTCTGGATATGAAGTTAATTTAAATCATATTAAATTATAGTTCCATATAGTTACAATTTGCAAAACAGTTAAAAGTGGCCTTGCAATATTGCAATTTGTAACTATAGGGAACTATAATTTAATATGTTTAAAATTAACTTCAGATTTAGAACCTTAATTACATAACACGGATTTTTGATAACTTGTGTTTTCAGTGAATAATGATTTTTAAATGATGGTGGCGCTAGTGTTCACCGAGGTATCACCTTAATATTACATCTAAGATGGTAATTTTTATTATTAGTACCTGGGTTTTATGCAGAAAATCTTTTTGCGTGAAAACATGGCTAATATGAATTTTCCCAGACATGGAACCTAGGTAGATTATCTTTAAGAACTAACGTTTAAAATTTCAAAGAAATCCTTAGAGATTCGAAAAGTCAACGACACTAGTGTTGTCAAATTGAGTTTTAACCTCTGTTCATATGGCAGGTTCCACACAAACTTACAAATTTTTATAAATAAATTATTTCATTATTAACCACCATTTCTAAAGGTTGCCTGGAAGAAATTGCTTTTAGCGATAAGGCCGCCTTTTGCGTTTTATATTTAAGTTCTTGTTATTAGTAATATTTTATCGATGCCTATTTCATGTATTGTATTGTATTTTTACTTCATTCATTCATTTCGTGTAGGTGTCATGGTCAATCGACCATGCACACACTGGTGTCAGAGTTCTTCGGAACCGCCTCTCGGCCTCTGACGTGGTTCCTTTAACGACTACCAGATGGCAGCCGGGACCAACGGCTTAACGTGCCTTCCGAAGCACGGAATCATCTTTATTGTCAGACAATCAGGTGATTCAAGCCCGCAATGTCCTAACCAAACTGGAAACAACTAAACAAAGTATGCTTCTCGTGGGAATCGAACCCTCGACCCCCGGGTCTATAGGCGAACGCCTTAACCACTGGACCACGGAGGCAGTTATTTACTTTACAAGATATTTCCCTTACTCAGAGGGCGGGTAAGTTCCGTTGCTCGGTGTGCAGCGTGTACTGCGGCAGCGCTCGCTCGCTCAAAGGCCACGTGGCGACCTCGCACGAGCGGAAGTACATCTGTAAGCTGTGCCACTTCGTCACCAAGTCCGGGTGAGTTTATTTATAAACTTTAAATTAAAAAAAAAAAAACCACGACACAATTTGTTTTTAGTAGTGAGGTTCGACTGATTCACCCCCACAACTTCTAAACGGCTCAATCGATTTTCATCAAACATGTCTAGGAACACTCGCCCATAATTTTTACAATTTAGTTATTTTTATATAAGTCACCTTTAATATAAAAATAACTAAATTGAAATCACTACATCCGTTCGGGAGCTATGATGCCAGAGACAGACAGACTCGTCAAACTTATAACACAGCTCTTTGCGTTGGGGATTAAAAATGAAATGAAATTATTTATTTACATAAAACATGGAACAATAAGATGTTACATTGTAAATTTGATACCTGCTTGTTTCGCCAATTTATTTTCTCTTCAAACAGTTCGTACAAAATGCATACTGGTCTTCTTCGTCCGAGCGTGTTTCCCGGTTATATATACAGCTTACGCTTCAGAGCCCATGGGTACTCTATTAATCATGGTCCTGATTTGGCGGAACTGGTTATTACAATGGGGCGACTGCCGTCTGACCTCCGTAACCCTTTTTACAGGGAAACCAGACCAACAGGAACATGGCCCGGGTGTGTTAGTGGACAACACTGACAGATTTTTCAGGCTGCCTAAAGCTGACATAGCCTAACGACATCCATATATCGATAACAACGATTAACGTGCCTCCCGAAGCACGGAGGAGCTCAAGATAGAAATGCCACTAATGGCGACCAATCCAAACATGGCCGCGCACTCGCCGTCGCTTGACACGCTCTATGTTACGAACACGCGCGCCGCGCTAGGCTATCGAGCTCCTTATCAAAACGCATAAGTACCAGCAATTAACAAAACTTAATGCCTTGATGTCTGAGGATGTATGATGGCAGTAGTTTGTATGAACTGATAGCTTACCACCATCTATTAAAACCATGCAAGAACGATTGATTAGGCGGGACAGCGCAATACATGATGTAAAGCGACATCTCTCTTACTCACTGGATCTTGCATGGTTTTAACTGTAAGCGGAAGCACGCAAAGTAATTTGGTAAGTACTTGTAATTGTTACTATGTCTTTGCACAATCTATCTATAAAATATGTAAAAGTTTCTTTAAGACTCGGTGAACTCTAGCGCCGCCGTCATTTAAAAATCATTATTCACTGAAAACACAAGTTATCAAAAATCCGTGTTATGTAATTAAGGTTCTGGATCTGAAGTTAATTTTAAACATATCAAATTATTAATATTGCTTAAAACGGCCACATTTTAACAGTTTTGCAATTAGTAAATAGGGAACTATAATTTAATATGTTTATTTAGTCTAAGTAAGTATATTTGTATTTATCCATACTAATATTATAAATGCGAAAGTCTGTCTGTCTGTCTGTCAACTCTTCACGGCTAAACTGCTGGACCGATTGTGATGAAATTTGGTAGGGATGTAGTAAACGACCTGAGGTCAAACATAGGCTACTTTTGGGCGCGATAGAACCGAGTCCCACGCGGGCGGAGTCGCGGGCAACAGCTAGTATAGTATATATATTTATTTAAGTATGTATGTACTTATGTATGTATGTTTATTATATTACTAGCTGTTGCCCGCGGCTCCGCCCGCGTGTAGGTCGCTTTTCGCGTAACCTGTGGAAACTACAACTATCCAGACCTATAGTTAATTCTATTGTATCCTTTTCCCTTGCCAATTTTATAAAGCCATTACATTGCTACAATATCATTAAATATTGGGGCCACTTCTTTCTCAAATACCGTTTTTAAAATCAATAGGAATCAGTATTAAACAGTCGTAAAATTCTGAAAAAAATATATGTTTTTAGTTGAGGATATAGCAGAGAATTCGCTTACAGTAACAGTACCAATATCAGACAAAATTCGCTCGATAGAAAAATCTAAGTTGCCTCCTTTGGAAGTTTATTTTCAATACTATGCCTAAAATAATAAACTTATTGTCCTGCTTTTTATACCAACCTTTAGATAAAGTATTTATATAGTGAAAATAGCTAATAAAGTAGATTTTGTAGTGTTATTTTCCCAAATATGATGTCTTAATGGCTACAAAATGAGTGAGCGCCGCGACTACGCGGCTTACGGACAACGGACCTTCAGAAGAAGGAGCCCTTAACATTCATACTATCAATCTTTGTCTCTAAAAGAGTAGACGCAGCCTATTACAGAGTCATTAGGACCTAAAATTCACTCCCAAAGTTTTAGTGGGCGTGAAAATTGGAGAAAAGCTCAATAAATAGTGATAAGTCAGATAAATTTGTCCTTACGACACGACCGTATTATTCCGTCAAACACTGATTTGATTATTTTTTAAACCAAAGCCAAACCAAACCAACCAATCAATTCAAATAGCTTACAATACAACACAACAAACGACCGATAAAAAAACCAACCAATAGTACTAAATCAACAGCCAAATTTTTTTTTAATAATTAGTATGAATTGCTGCCGTAAGGAAAAATTTCAATCTGCTATTAAAATAAAGTCAGCGCCATCTATTGATATTTTATGTAACTAAATCATACGCCCACAAACATTAAATGTGTTATTTTATTAAAATTTAATAGAGACTGCAGTGTGTTTTTGTCTTTATTGATATAAGTAGAAATTCTAGCTTTATCTAAATTAAATACGTTTATGTAAATCGCATTCAACTGTTTAAAAGTTTTGAAGCAGTGCTTGTAGTAAACTTTAAATGGCCATAACTTCTATTTCCCTTAACCGATTTTGATGAAACAAAGATTTTACAACGCTCCTAATTATATGTAATTCACCTGTGAAAACAGCGTTCAAATCTGTTGAGTAGTTTTGAAATTATAACGCACCACACAGACAGAAAGACAGACAGACAAAAAGTGCAAATATTGTTTTTTTTTTTTTGTTTTTATTACTCTTCTTTAATTGCCCCTTCTTTAATTGTAGAGGTTTTTTAGAAAAATATTTAATGTACAGACACTCGATTTTTACTGTCTTATTATATGTATAGATAGATAAGTACAAAATGCTTTTATATTAATGGAATTAACGCTAAGAGCTTTCTCTAAGTAACAAAATAATTCTAGAAAACAAATAAAAAACGAAAACAGAAAATTCCAGCTACTTTCTAGAAACATTTCTTTACTAAAATATTTAAAAAAAATAGACTTCTAAAAAATTAATACAAAACAAAAAAAGGGTAAAAACAAAAGAAGTGATGTCTAGCAGGATTCGAACCCTCTACTTAAAAATATGATCCGCTACCTCTACCGTTAGGCCAACATGCTTTGCTTGTTACTGCCGAAATTTCAAATGGGTTTTGTCTATAAGTTTTAAAGCAGTGTTTGAAGTAAATTTTCAATCGACCATAACTTCTTTTTCCCTTAACCGATTTTGACGAAACAAAGTTTTGACAACGCTCCTAATTATATGTAATCCAATTGTAAAAACCGCGTTTAAATCCGTTGAGTATTTTCGAAGTTATAACGTACCAGACAGACATACATACATACATACATACATACATACATACATACAGACAGACAAAAATTCCAAAAACTGTCTTTTTGGTTTCTGTTACTCTTTTTTAATCGCACTCAATCAGTTTTTTTGAAATATATTAAATGTACAGACACTCGCATTTTAGTGTCTTATTATATGTATTGATTATATTCTAGTACACGCCTGTTACGCTTTTCTTCTCGTTTCCTCTCTTGGGTCTGCTGGAAGAGATTTCTTTAGAAATAAGCAGCACCCTTGTACTAATGTTCTTTATTCTATGTTCTTTTCTTTTGTATATTTTTCTGCATACATGAATCCATACTATCCATACTTCCATACTAATATTATAAATGCAAAAGTCTGTCTGTCTGTCACCTCTTTACGGCTAAACTGCTGGACCGATTGTGATGAAATTTGGTAGGGATGTACAGAACTGAGGTCAAACATAGGCTACTTTTGGGCGCGATATAACCGAGTCCCACGCAGGGCGAAGCCGCGGGGAACAGCTAGTTTGAAATAAATAAAAAAAGAACCTTATTTACATAAGACGGATTTTTGATAACTTGTGTTTTCAGTGAATAATGATTTTTAACTGATGGTGGCGCTAGTGTTCACCGAGGTATCGTGTTGAGATCGTTCGTGTTCGCAGGAGTCGCGCTCGCGAACATTCGCGATGGCATTCGGGACACACTTACGTCTGTCAGCTGTGCGGGGTGTCGTTCGCGTGAGTCTCATTACAATACAATATTATTTGTTGCACTATAGAAATTGTTGTAAAGCTTTAGGTATATATTAACTAGCGGCCCGCCCGGCTTCGCATGGGCATAAAAACCTTCCTCTTGAATCACTATATCTATTGAAAAATTCGCATCAAAATCCGTTGCGTAGTTTTGAAGATTTAAGCATACAAAGAGACATAGGGACAAAGAAAGCGACTTTATTTTATACTATGTATTGATTGCACTATAGAAATTGTTATAAATCTTCACTATCATTATCACTACATCACTACATAGTATAAAACAAAGTCGCTTTCTCTGTCCCTATATCCCTATGTATGCTTAAATCTTTAAAACAACGCAACGGTTTTTGATGCGTTTTTTTTAAATAGATAAGAGTGATTCAAGAGGAAGGTTTTTATACCCATGCGAAGCCGGGGCTGGTCGCTAGTAATCAAATAAATCTTACCCGTAAGGCATGTTAGCAAGAATGCTGGCCGTATTTCCCTCTTTGATGGATGAAGTGTGATTAATTGATTATTTATTGGCGACCTCCGTGGCGTAATGGTTAACATGTCTGACCACTAATTAGGAGGTCCCGGGTTCGATCCCCGGTCAGGTCAGAAAGAAAAATGATCTTTTTCTGATTGACCTGGGTCTTGTATGTTTATCTATATGTATACCTATGTATTTGTTATAAAATATAGTATCGTTGAAGTTAGTATCCGATAACACAAGTCTCGAACTTACTTTATGGCTAAGTCAATATGTGTGATTTGTCCCTATATATTTATTTATTTATTATTTATTGGTGTTCAAAGAAACTTATTTTGAATACAGAAAGTCGACTAGTTACTTCACCCATGTCCGCCTGCGTCATCCGTCCAAGAATTGCTGCACGCTGTGCGGAGATTCCTTTATCGGGGAGAATGGTCTCAACATGCACATGAAGAAAGCACATAGTCTGCAGGTTTTTTTTTTTAATACTTTTTAAGGTCGTAGAAACTAGTCCTTAAGACGATACCTCGGTGAACACACACTTTGCTAGTCTTTGTTTGCACTTCTACTCTTTTCTTGTGCATTTTCTTACGTCATTCGCCGGTAGATTGTAAGAGATTCCATCCTGGGATAAGTCCGCCATTGTCTTCTTATTTTATTAATATTCCTTTTACTATGTATTTTAAAGCAATAAAGATATTACAAACAAACAAACAAACAAACAAACAAACAATTTTAAACATATTAAATTATGGTTCTCTATAGTTACAAATTGCAAAACTGTTAAAAGTGGCCGTTTTAAGCAAATTAATAATTTAATATGTTTTTAAAACTGACTTCAGATCCAGAACCTTAATTACATAAAACGGATTTTTGATAACTTGTGTTTTCAGTGAATAATGATTTTTAGTTGATGGTGGCGCTAGTGTTCACCGAAGTATCGTCTTAAAGGCCTTTCTTGAATTTATTAATACAACTAGCTTTCGCTGTTATATCTGTTTGTTTGACTAATCTCTGGAACGAGTGTACCGATTTTGACGGGACTTTCACTGCGAGATAGCTTATGTTATAAGGAGTAACGAAGGCAACTTTGATTATAGACATTTTTTTCGTAAACTGCGAACTGAACAATTTTTTTTGGTCAATTCCACGCGCATGAAGTCGCGGGTACAGCTAATCTACACTAATATTATAAAGAGGAAAGACTTGTATTTTTATGTGTATGTTTGGTCAATTCCATAAATTCAAATAAACTCAAAAACTACTGTGACGATTTCATAAATTCTTTCACCATTGGAAAGCTACATTCACCCTGAGTGACATAGGCTATGTATGTACCACGGGCGAAGCCGGGATGGACTGCTAGTAAGATAATAAAATACTTAACTTCCTCCGTGGTCCAGTGGTTAAGGCGTTTGCCTGTAGACCCGGGGCTCGTGGGTTCGAATCCCACGGAAAGCATACTTTGTTTAGTTGTTTCCAATTTGGTTACGACATTGCGGGCTTGAATCACCTGATTGTCTGATAATAAAGATGATTCCGTGCTTCGGAAGGCACGTTAAGCCGTTGGTCCCGGCTGCCATCTGGTAGTCGTTAAAGGAACCACGACAGAGGCCGAGAGGCGGTTCCGAAGAACTCTGACACCAGGGTGTGCATGGTCGATTGACCGTGACGCCTACACGAAATGATAATCATGAATAAAATACTGTGTTGGCAGGACAGCCGGTCATTCCCAGAGCAATGTAAAAATTGCAAAGGGAAATTCAACAGTAAGGAAGCGCTTGAAAAACACGTGGCTTTAAACGACTGCGATACTAAGAACATGTGAGTAAACATATGCAATGATTATCATATATTATTAAATTATTACATACATACATATATACATATCATGTTGAAGAGAAAACCTCCTTTGAGATTTTTTCTTTTAAGGTGATACCTCGGTGAACACTAGCGCCACCGTCATTTAAAAATCACTACTCACTGAAAACACAAGTTATCAAAAATCCCTCTGCTGTAATTATGGTTCTGGATCTGAAGTTAATTTTAATCATATTAAATTATAGTTCCATATAGTTACAAATTGCAAAACTGCTAAAAGTGGCCGTTTTAAGCATTAATGCAATTTGTAACTCTAGGGAATAATAATTTAATAATTTAATATGATTAAAATTAACTTCAGATCCAGAACCATAATTACAGCAGAGGGATTTTTCTTTCCCAGACAGAGCCTAGAGCCATAAGACCTTAGGCCACGTTTAGCATAATGGTAAACTATTGATTCCCTGTTTCAACTAACAGGGAATCAATAGTGATGGGTTGCTAGCCGCATCGCCTTTGTCATGATTTCCCCATTCGGCGATTCCCTCGGACGACTTTTACGGCTTGCGCGGGAAGAGAAGCAGCTGGTACATTCTATGTTTTTCTTTTTCTTCCAGACCAGCATGGAAAACAACATACATAACAATAAATGAATATTTATTTCAGACCGTGCGTGCAGTGCGGCGAGAGCTTCGTAACAGATGAGAAGATGAACGAGCATCTCAAATCTGTTCACGAGGCCACAAAATGTCAAGAGGTATTATATTCTTAATTACATTTTTATTTGGTAAATAAAGCTTCTATCTATCTATCTGACTATCTTACATCCTAAACTATTAAAAGAGCAATATGGTTTATTTGTACTCGCTTTTTCGAAAACGGCTCTAAGGATTTCCTTGCATCTATCTAACTATCTTACATCCTTTACTATTATAAAAGCAATATATTTATTTTTACTCGCGTTTTCGAAAACGGCTCTAAGGATTTCCATGCATCTATCTAACTATCTTACATCCTTTACTATTATAAAAGCAATATATTTATTTTTACTCGCGTTTTCGAAAACGGCTCTAAGGATTTCCTTGCATCTATCTAACTATCTTACATCCTTTACTATTATAAAAGCAATATATTTATTTTTACTCGCTTTTTCGAAAACGGCTCTAAGGATTTCCTTGCATCTATCTAACTATCTTACATCCTTTACTATTATAAAAGCAATATATTTATTTTTACTCGCGTTTTCGAAAACGGCTCTAAGGATTTCTTCGAAATTTTAAACGTAAGTTCTTATATAGTCAAAAAGATAATCTGGCTAGGTTTCCATGTCTGGGAAAATTCATTTTACCGATATTTTCACGCTCACGCTCGTAGGTCGGTCGCCCAGGTACTTCATCTTTAAATGACTTTTGCTCTACACACCCTGGTATCAGAGTTTTTCGGAACCGCCTCTCGGCCTCTGACGTGGTTCCTTTAACGACTACCAGATGGCAGCCGGGACCAACGGCTTAACGTGCCTTCCGAAGCACGGAATCATCTTTTTTGTCAGACAATCAGGTGATTCAAGCCCGCAATGTCCTAAGCAAACTGGAAACAACTGAACAAAGTATGCTTCCGGTGGGATTCGAACCCACGACCCCCGGGTCTACAGGCAACCGCCTTAACCACCGGACCACGGAAGCAGTTCTTAACCATTTGACTAGACATAGTATGATGTTTTTTTGTTTCAGTGCGACAAAACATTTTTAAATGAACGTTCGTACGCGATTCACCATCAGAGGATCCACCTCGGTGTGCGGGTCAAGAGACTCGTCAACAGGAGAGATCGGATTGTCAGGAAGGTCGTGTGCGAGCATTGTGGAAAAGCGTGTCATGTATGTGTATTTTTTATAATACTATTGACCTTTATTCATTTATTTTTTCATTTATTCATTTATTTTTTCATTTATTCATTTATTTTTTCATTTATTCATTTATATTTTATATATTCATTAATTTATTCATTTATTATTTTATTCATTTATTAATTATTCATTTATTCATTCATTCATTATTTCATTCATTCATTCATTATTTCATTTATTCATATTATTCATTCATTCATTATTCATTAATTATAAATTCATTTATTCAATTCAATTCAATTTCAATTCAATTTATTCATTAAAACAATATACATTGCATCCGAACATTTCTTAACACTACTTAAAATTAGAAAATCATTAATTTATTTAATTCACGTTCCTTCTCCAGTCCAAGGCAGCTTTGCGTCATCATCAGCGAACCCACACTGGGGAAAGGCCGTACCCGTGCCAGCAATGTCCTAAGAAATTCACCAAACTTCAATTGCTACAGGTATTTATTTATTTATTTATTTTCCAAATTCATGTACACAGAAAAATATACAAATGTATATGTATGTAGGTATGTTACAAATATACATCACTCATCACTCAGAACAGTGTAATTATCCGAATAGAATTAATGTTTTGACGCGGATTTAGTTCTAGATCAGTGTGGCAGCGTATTCTCTCTTATCTTTAATTAATACATGTAAACCACACCATATTCCATATTCCAATTCAGGAATAAAGCAAGAATTATAATTACTTCTCTATCCATAATTAAATTACTTATTAGAATTGCATGTAACCTCTTTTCAATGACTAGAATGAAATAGCTAATAATAATATTATAAATCAACATGTTAATTTTGTATGCCCGCTGGCGCACACAGAGAACTGTTCAGAATTTGTAAAACCTTTTGTAACCTGTGTATGACAAAAATAAATGATTATGACTATGACCACACCTTATTAGAAATGTATTGCGTAGTTTACATCAAAGCCACCTAATATCATCGACCAATAACAGTGGCAATAAATGACTCAATCAAATTCCCCGCCCATTTTTTCTGTGTGAAACGTTGGCTTGCAAGCCAAACTAGTGACACGCTTTTCGTGCGCTATGCCACTTCTTGTTAATATTTCTAAATTCTGTGATTCTTCATTATTTCAGCCGCGGGCTGTCCACTGCTGAACATAGGCAAAATGATTTCCAAAATGAGCGATATCTCCCTGTTCACAATAAAAGGCGATTTTTTTTTGTCTGTCTGTAGGTATGATCACGCTTATCTCCGAAAGTACTGAACCGATTTGCTTAAAACTCTCGCCAATTGTTTTGTTTTAATTCGGAAATACATCTAAAGTTTTGTTTCATCAAAATCGGTTCATTAACAAAAAAGTTATCGTCATTTGAATGAACTCAAGGCATATTAAATTAAACTATTTTATACGGTTTTCTATCGCGTTTATTGCTTACTTATTTATACCTAACGTTTCAGCTATATACTTTTACCTATACTGTCAGCCAATACTGTGTGAATCGAAATAGTTTTCAATGATTTATGAGCTATGGTTTTGTATTCTTGTGACATCAGAAACAAATGACACAGACGAATGTCAACTCAGTCTGCCTGCGACCATGAGCCCTGTAAAGTGCTTGAAACGTTAGGTATAAATAAGTAAGCAATAAACGCGATAGAAAACCGTATAAAATAGTTTAATTTAATGTGTAACAATCGCGAAAACATAAGAAATCATTAACTCAAGGCATGTTTGATTTTGAACGAATGCATTAAATTTGATAATTCTTTTTTTGTGTTGATTATTATCATGACAAACTTTGTATAAAAGAAAAGAGGGATTCCCGGGTCATTCCCGCGGGAATTTCCAAGCCCCCGCGCACGAAGTCGCGTGCTACAGCTAGTATATTTATATCTTTTATAACTTTATGGTACCACAAACAAACATACTTTTACATTAACCGACTTCAAAAAAGGAGGAGGTTCTCAATTCGTCTGTATTTTTTTTTTATGTTTGTTACCACAGAACTTTCGCCTGGGTGAACCGATTTGGATGTTTTTTTTTAATTTGAAAGCTGGTGCTTCCCGTTTGGTCCCATAGCAATTTGGTCCAGTTCTGACAATGGCATCCATGAAAAACCTGAATAAGTCTGAAATTTTCATTAAGTATTTGCTCAACAAATGGACAATTAATATCACGCCAATCGATTGTTTTTCTATTTATTTTTAAGGGAATTTTTATTTGAAATGATTTAAAAGAAAGTCGTGTTAGTTACACTATTTATAACTCAAGAGCGGCTGAACTGATTTGGCTGAAAATTGGTGTGGAGGTAGCTTAGAACCAGGAGAAGGACATAGGGTATCATTCAGCCCGGGAAAAAGCACTGTTCCCGAGGCACAGAATATATAATTGTACTAACGCATGAGGGAAGTTCACGCGGGTGAAGCCGCGGGCAAAAGCTAGTCCATACTAATATCATAAATGCGAAAGTCTGTCTGTCTGTCACCTCTTCACGGCTAAACGGCTGGACCGACTGTGATGTTTGGTAGGGATGTAGTTAAAGACCTGAGGTCAAACATAGGCTACTTTTGGGCGCGATATAACCGAGTACCACGCGGGGCGGAGCCGCGGGGAACAGCTAGTTTGAAATAATTACTTTGTCTGTCAGGTACACACCCGCACTCACACTGGCGAGAGGCCATACAAATGCGACGTGTGCGCCAAGGGGTTCGTGCATAAAGCCGGCCTCAACAGGCATGTCAGGGTATGTATTAGGTCACACACTCACTTATTTCTTGTAGGTGTCCATCGACCATGCACGCCCTGGTGTCGGAGTTCTTCGGAACCGCCTCTCGGCCTCTGACGTGGTTCCTTTAACGACTACCAGATGGCAGCCGGCACCATGTGCGTGTGCTCTGAGGGCCACTCTCTCCGAATTCTTTGAAAATGTGCTCAGGATTTTGTGAATATTCCCAAACAATTGTGAAACTTAAGCTAATGCCAAACAAAAATTGTGGAAACAAAACATTAAAGCAAAACACTGTATTACTTTGTATATCTCCGTTCAAAATGGACATTCTCTCAAACAACTCATGTTAAAATCTATCTATATATATACAAAAATCAATTGCTATTCGTTAGTCTCGCTAAAACTTGAGAATATTCACAAAATCCTGAGCACATTATCAAAGAATTCGGAGAGAGTGGCCCTCAGAGCACACGCACATGCCGGGACCAACGGCTTAACGTGCCTTCAGAAGCGCGGAAGATTATTAGGTTATTATGCTACATAGAGATTTTTTAAAGTATAAACTAACAGGAGACGCCACGCGCACATTTCTACGTGAAAAAGTCTTACACATTCTGCGCGCGGGGTGAGGAAACACGCACGCACAAGTACTACTACTACTCACAAGTACACTACTGTATTATTTAAACACGTCGCTACGTACGCACTTGACAAAATCATCCAACACAAGTAATACACGCACACAGGTACAAGCAGTATGACCGGCGGTCTTATACTTTTGGCAGAGTGGGCCGCCTGTCAGTAGCCACTCCGGTTGGTTTGTTGCTCTAAGCTATTTAATGTATTTCCTTTTTACATACATACATTATCATCACGTTTTTCTCCCGTAGGGTTTAGAGACTGGAGATTTCCATTGTCTACGATCCTTACATACCTCTCTCGCCTCCTCCACACTCATCACTCTCGTCATACACGCTCGCCGATTTCTTTTATTGACTTAGCGAGCGAAGGTCTCTAAATCGAGTTTGGGGCGAAACACATTGTTTATACATATAAACACACATACATACATACATATGTATGTGTATATCGCGATAACTGCCGAACTGATAGATGGTCCGATTTTGATGAAATTTGGGAGCCAATATAAATACATATAATTTTTAATTTCGTTGGGCATCTAAATCGGTTCAGTAGTTATTGGAATATTAATTAAATGTCTGCGATTGCTACATGTAAACGAAACCAAAGCGCGTTCTAACTTTGTATAGCACCATCTAGGCGATACTTAGGGAACTGAATTGTGTTGGAAATGTCAAAATCAGCCCTAGCATGCGGTTGTAGATGATTTATAAATAAAAAAATAATCGCAAGGTCTTGAGTTCGCGGCGAACTACTAGTTTAAAAATAAATGAACCTATTCTATTTCCAGGTGCACACAGGGGAGAAGCCATACGTGTGTCTGATGTGCGACAAGGCCTTCTCTCAGTCCAACTCCATGAAGCTGCACGTCAACACCGTGCATCTTAAGAAACCAGCGCCTTACAGAGGACGAAAGAGAGAGGCTGTTTCTTAAATAAATTTAACATATTAATTGGGTTTTTGATTTTTCTAGTTAAAAGCCGATATATTTTAAGTCTAAAAGTGTGGTTTTAATCCGGCTCGAAGGACCAAAATTCAAGTTTTGGTCCTTCGAGCCGGATCCCTGTAGACGTGGATTGCCGTTATAAATTGAGTGAGTTTTATTGGTTTTAATAAATTTTTATGCTGTTTTATTAGTCAGGGACTTTTCGTTCGTAAATAGAAGGAAAAAGCACAAATCTTGACGCCGTTTCAATTTATTGTGTTAATGAATTATAAGAAAGAGGTTACCGTAGCCTCGATGTGCGACAAGGCCTTCTTCCGGTCTGACTCCATGAGCGACGGTTTTTCAATTTATCGATTTATTTCTCTGTTTTGTTGTAAACCCATACATTACATTTTCAAGCCATTTTGGATACTGTCAGTGTAAAAAGTATAATATAAAGAGTATTATAAAAAGGGAGATCTACCTAAATCTAGGTACAATAAAAGAAACATAATATCACAAATTAAAATGCTATTCTACACAGAGAAACTAAGAAAAAATTAAATACCAATGAAAATCAAGTTGCGCCTGATATTAGTTAAGAGCAATGTTGCATTTAAGGGAAAAATTGCTGCTTACTTTCTTGCAGTTGTTATTTTACATTTTGAAACAAATTATATTCACGTCTTTTAATTCCCGGGGTAAACAGAGCCACGGATTAATAGTCATTATATCTTAGGCTCGTATAGATTGTCATCAATTAAAAGAAAACATGGCTAAAATAATTGAATAAAATGAAACTGGTACTTGCCTACTTTGTTGTTTGTCTATAGTAATATTATAAAGAGGAAAGATTCGATTGTTTGTTTGTCTCTAAAAATCTTTCACTGTTGGAAAGCCACACTATCCCCGTGTGACATAGGCTATGTATGTACCACAGGCAAAGCCGGAGTGGACTGATAGCTTGTAATATCTTTATTGCTTTAAAATATGTACACAGTAAATACAATATTATTAAAATCGGACGGCAGTGGCGAGCTTATATTTATTTTGTTTTTTTTTTTAAACAAAATTTAGTACTATGAACTAATTATTGGTAGGTATTTAGTACATACTATTGTCTATTCTGTAGTAATACTCTCATTTCTCAAAGGCGCAAAATTGCCTGGGGTTACGATTTTCGCGGCAAAATACAGCTATATATAAGGTTACCTACGGTGGTGACCGCGCGTGTGGCCAACTTTCGCGGGCTGTACGCTAGCCTGGCAACTTATTCTAGTGATTATGATATGAGCGGTATGTTTCAACTTTTCGAAAAATGATCACTTGAGAGGCTGTGTCGCACAATAGCTAAAAGCCCAAAAAATATATACAAGGTGGGCACAAATCAACTGCAAATATTTTAAGGGCAGATACAGACCACTATACTGAACAACTTTTTCAAATAAACTTATATCGAAATACGAAATTTTATTTTTCACTCTCCATACTAAACTAGATCAGCTGATTCTCAATTTGTATGGCAGGTCAAAAAAAATTTTTCGTATTTCGGTATAAGTTTATTTAGGAAAGTTGTTCAGTTTAGTGGTCTGAATCTGCCCTTAAAATATTTGCAGTTGATTTAAATGTACCTTATATATTTTATCTAACCGTGTGGTCACGGACTGGAACAGGCTCCCTGAGTGTTATCACTGCACCTTCAGTCGTTACGTTAACGCCTTTAAAAAAAGATTAGACAGTTCATAAAATCTCATCGCTTCAGTTTCATATGCTGCTAGTGTGTTCAGGAATATAAATATATTAATAAATTTTGGAGCAGAATCAGACCTTAAACTCTCGATTTTTTTTAAAACACGTATTGATAGTAAAAGTAAAGTACAGTTGAACCGTAGTGGCGACCACAAATCATCGCTCCCACATAGTGACCTCGGCAGATCGATCATGTCAAGTTTCGTAACAGCGAACTGGTACGCCGGCCGTGATTGTGAGGTGAACCGGTATTTTAGTGAAGGGAAATGTGTTTTCATATCGATGGATTAAAAATATATCGATGAAATTAGTTGACACTACATACATACATTGTTTAACAACTGGGGGCCGATTCTGCTAACGTTAAATCACAATCGTGTCAAAATAGTGTTTCAATGGTAGTGCTTTTTTACACACTAGATACAAGAAATGTATATTTTTTTTATATCACTTTTGATGATCACACCACACACTACATTCACATCACATCATACTGTCATAACTCTTGTAAATAGTGTGTAAAAAGCACTACTATTGAAACACTATTTTGATACGATTTTGTCTTAACGTTAGCAGAATCGACGCCCTGTTTGACAGCAACAAAGTTATTTGAATTTCGTATTATTTAACTCTAGTAAGTAAGTAAAAACACTTCATTGTACTATAGAATTGCATACATGGAATTTCAGTCTGTGACAATATATAGGCGGCCTTATCGCTAGTGCAATCTCTTCCAGGCTACCTAAGGATAGGATAACTAGACCAAGCTTGACTTGACCAAGCTCTAATAAAATAAGACTAGATTAGAGATTTATTATAAATACCAGACGGAATCAAATCGAATCATTTATTTTTAAATAAAATATCAAATCATTTCGTATGCTTTTTTTATTACATTTCTTCAGCATATTCTGGATTTAATGAAGGTTAGAGTTTTTATTGACTCGATTTTGAAGTGATTATGCCCTTCTAAATTATTTTAATCAAAAAACTGGCACTATCACTAAGGAATGTGATAAGAATACGGGTAGGTACTCGCGATAAACCTCTACTTATTTATGAAGTAGAGGTAAACTTAATATTAAGTAATGATTGACGTCAATAAGTGATAAGAATATCCTATATTAAAAATAAACAATTAATTTGATGTAATCGATACCAATTTTATCGATATTTTTTTATATTTCATCAATATAACGACACTATGTAAATAAGTTGTTAAGAATTGGCAGTACCTATGTATTAGCGGGCGGACTTAAAGCTCAAGTTTAAAATTTGATGTTATTTTAGTGTTTATGTGTTAATTAAAGTGGATTTGTGAAGTTTTATGTTTTGAATACAGCAGTAAGTAATTTGTCACATACTTACATCTACTTACAAAACAATAAAATAAAAAAAGATCCTAATGATTTCTTTTGTAACACTTCGTAAAAAAAGAGTAACAATCCGAAAAGGGGCGAGTTGGACTCATTCCTCACAGTTCCGTACCACCATACTAGTATAGTATCTCCTCCCTAGTCTGTGGTACCACCAACTCAAAATTTAAAAAAACAACCAGATTATTTTGAAATTCATTTTTTGTATTTTTTTTTTAAATCTTCAAATAACTCTGCCGTTTTCGCATATTGCTTCTTACCAAATTTCATGATTCTTAGTTCAACGGCATATTATATACTAGCTGTTCCCCGCGGCTTCGCCCCACGTGGGACTCAATATATCGCGCCCAAAAGTAGCCTATGTTTGACCTCAGGTTGTTAACTACATCCCTACCAAATTTCATCACAATCGTTCCAGCAGTTTAGCCTTGAAGAGGTGACAGACAGACAGACTTTCACATTTATAATATTAGTATGGATTCAGTGTCAATGGGATGTACCTTCCCGGGGTATTTGTTTAAACAATTTAGTAGGCAACCAGGCATACGGCCCACCTGATGGCAAACGGTGAAATGCGTTAAACGGCATTAAAAGCCAATCTTTTATTTATTTATTGGAATACACCAGCAGTATTGAGTACATAGGTACGAACAGCATTCGTGTTTGAGCTTATAACAGTTAAAAATTTAAAATAAATAAATATTCAGGGATAAATCACACAGATTGAGTTAACCCCAAAGTAAGTTCGAGACTTGTGTTATGGGATCCTAACTCAACTATATTATATATTTTATAATAAACACATATACTTATTTTACTTATAGATACTTGATCATCCAAGACCCAGGCCAATGAGAAAAAGATCATTTTTCATCTTGACCTGACCGCGGAACGAACCCGGGTCAGGCATATACGTTTAAATACTTTATTTATTTCGTAAACATAGATACAAAACAAATAGATGGTTTACATAAGCGGGTTTCTCTATGTTCCGCCATAAGGCATACAAAATTTATCAAATAAGTGTCTTACCCCCGTATTAAGAGAAACGTTGTAAGCCTATTTTAGCTAAAATGTGTTTTATCTCGTTCTTTCACGTGAAGTGTCGGGTAAGAGAGAAAGAGCCAAAAAATATTTTAGTCAAATTGTGCTTATCAAACTTTTCTTAATACGGGGGTAAGTCGTTACATTATAACATTACAGGAACAGTAGGTATCATGCAAAAACTAAGTATAATCTGATATGTCAAGCATATAAAAATATAAATTAGGGAAATAAATTATTCAATTAGTAAATTAATTAATGAATTAAGTAGACAAATTTGTCATTAATGTATTCATTGACCGAATAATGTGCTTTGTCAGTAAGTAATTTAAACGTTATGTTACGACACAGAGGTCGAAAATGTATTAATCGTTGTAGGTAATTTTTATTCGCACAGATGGCGACACCATCGGGCGATCCTCCCGGAACCGGAAGTGACGAATACATGGCCGGCGTGAGGCTTGTTGTTGTAAGTTTTTTATTTATATTATTAACCGTTTATCAAATTAGAAAGTTAATAATAAGTGGGAATGTAAAACTCTGACACCAGGATATGCACGGTCAATTGACCCTGTAACCCACACGTTGTGATGATCACCATCATTTCTTGTAGGTGACACGGTCAATTGACCATGCTCACCCTGGTATCAGAGTTTTTCGGAACTAAGATGGCAGCCGGGACCAACGAAACACGGATTCATCTTTATTATTTTTTTAATTTTATTTTATTTAATACTTTATAGAGCCAAGAGCTATAGTACGTAGTACTATTACTAATTCTGTGACAATAGGTAAACTTAATGCTGTAAGCATTCTCTGCCAGTCAACCTTTGGAAATTACAAATAGATAGAGTGTAGGTGTCAAAATATGGGAAAAGTTGAAAAAACACACCAAAGTTTTGTTATTATCAGACAATCAGGTGATTCACTCCTGCAATATATCTTATCCAAACTAGAAACAACTAAACAAAGTATGCTATAGTTACCGGGCGGAAAAGCAAGCTCAGCTGATCCTCACGACCCATCTTCAACTTGGCCGCAGTAGACGAATAGAGGTCTGTTTTTATTTATTTAATTCATGTACACTCAAATACACACATAGGAAACTTAAAATTAGTAAACTTAGTACAAGGGTGCTACTTATTTCTATAGAAATATCTTCCAGTAGACCCGCGATTGATTGATTGTGTTTTTTTTTTGGGAAAAAATAAGTATAAGTAGTTTTCATTTCTCATACTCGGAAAGTAGTGTTTTCCTAATCTGAGTATAGGGTGGAAAACGCTTCATGCCCTCCCACGGGCCGAAAAAACCCATAGTAATCACTTTCTTCCCTAAGGCGGGAATGAAATTTCAAAATATAGAACAAAATTTTGTCTGTGACTTTGGAAGGAAATTGACAATGAAAAATTTCTTAAAAAAATGTGAAAGTATAAACATGTTATTAATTTTAGAAAAACTTCTTTTTTTACTTTCCTTATATTCGAAATGAAAAGTAGAGTGTTAAACACGGGTAAAAGGAATAATTCCTGCTCGGACTATAGCCTAAATATAGTCTAAATATCTCGCACGGGATTTATTCCTTTCTTCCCGTGTATAACAATCTACTATTTTCTACCGACTTCTAAAAAGAAGATTCTCAATTCGGTGGTATGTTTGTTACCTCATCTCATATCTCCGTCATATGTTACGTGATTTTGAAATGATAGGAAAAAGACAAAAGTTAATGACCAAGCAAGCTAGGCTGCGGAAACGGCTAGGGTGTTATATTATCCTCAAAATTAAAATGAACAAGTCTATTTGCGTTTTATCGTATGTAGTTCCGTTTATATTGCTATTAAATAAATAAGACACGCCCTCAAAAACATAATAAAATCCGGTTATATATAAATAACGTAAAGGTCATTATAGATATTAAATATTTGCATGCACGTAGCCTTATCTCAAACAAAAGCACCTTATTCTGTCATCATAGCGTTTCCCCCGGTTACTTTCTTACTTAACCACTGAAAATTCTGTAGTTTAGTTTGTGGCGTCGCTTCCTTTCACTTGCGCTTTGGAAGTGTTGGTACTTAAACTTAAAATAAGTAATGATTGACGTCGAGTGAGTGAGTGTGTATATTTGTTACCTCTTCACGTCCTATCTATTGAACCAATCTTCCTGAAATTTGGCATACACGTAGCTAGGAGTATTGAGAAGGACATAGAGTACCTTTCCCGGGAAAAAGCACTGTTCCCGAGGGAAATTTTATGCGGGCGAAAGCTAGTAAAAGATTTTGTTTCTCACGGTTCATAGGATCGTATTAAAAATAAAATAACTGTTTTTCCAGCTCAATTTACCTGAAGATGAAGGTGAGGGCCTGGGCTTCAGGCTGACGAGGACTCTCTGGGACCCGTACCCCTGGGTTAGTATCCTCATCAAACTTAAATGATCTTTTTTCCGACTAGTTAGGTATATTCTCCGCGCTTATAGGTCCGTGATGTGTATAAGACCTCATTCTAAACTTCGAATCTGAATCCGCTGTGAGTTGCTTGATTGGCATTCTAAAAACTCTGTTGATAATTCAAATCTATACTAGCGCTGTAGGTACTATAGCCGTTAGTTACAGATTATAGAATGCTATACTAGCAGTATTAGGTATAGCCATATTACTAATTCTGTGGTATAGCTCCCAACAACTAACTAGGTAATTTTATGAATGCGAAAGTAAGTTTGTTTATTTGTTAAGCTTTCACCACAAATCTACTGAACCAATCTTTAAATTTTGCATTTGAGATTCGTAGAATATTTATTAACATACTTACAATCACTACCTAGTATAAAACAAAGTAGCTTTCTCTGTCCCTATGTCCCTTTGTATGCTTAAATATTTAAAACTACACAACGGATTTTGATGCGGTTTCTTTTAATAGATAGAGTGATTCAAGAGGAAGATTGTTATGCCCATGCAAAGCCGGGGCGGGTCACTCCTAATATATACAAAGAACAATATAAATTAACAAAAAAAAAACAAATATATTTTGCCCGTGAGGCATGTTAGCAAGAATGCTGGCCGTATTTCCCCGCTGGATAGCAATCTTATCCGTTGCCGTTGGGCGAAATAGCAGCCGGCCTTCCTGTCACCAGCAGTGGAGATCAGACGGGGAACATAATTCGTAGAACATCATTTCATTCCGGGAAAAAGCACTTGCAAAGTCGCAGGCAAAAGCCTGTAGCTTTTTAAACCTTCCCCAATACTTAGTTGGCTAACATCTTCACACCATGGGCCAGCCGTCTCTACCGCGACAGGAATGATCATCATTTCATGGCTGGTGACACGGTCAATCGACCGTGCAAACTGGTGTCAGAGTTCTTCGGAACCGCCTCTCGGCCTCTGACCGTAACGACTACCAGATGTCAGCCGGGACCAAACGTGTCTTTCGAAGCACGGAGTCATCTCTATTATCAGACAATCAGGTGATTCAAGCCTGCATTGTCCTAACCAAACTAGAAACAACTAAACAAAGTATGCTTCCCGTGGGAATCGACCCCACAACCCCCGGGTCTACAGGCAAACGCCTAAACCGCTCGACCACGGAGGCAGTTCTAATAAAGAGTACATCAATACATATAATAAGACACTAAAATGCGAGTGTCTGTACATTTAATATTTTTCAAAAAAACTGATTGAGTGCGATTAAAAAGGAGTAACAGAAACCAAAAAAAGAGTTTTTGGAATTTTTGTCTGTCTGTATGTATGTATGTATGTATGTATGTCTGTCTGGTACGTTATAACTTCGAAAATACTCAACGGATTTAAACGCGGTTTTCACAGTTGGATTACATATGATTAGGAGCGTTGTCAAAACTTTGTTTCGTCAAAATCGGTTAAGGGAAAAAGAAGTTATGGTCGATTGAAAATTTACTTCAAACACTGCTTCAAAACTTTTAATGCGTTTACTTACGTTTAATTTAATTTAGATAAGGCTAGGATTTCTACTTTTTATTATCCATATCAATAAAGACGAAAACACGCACTGCACCTATTAATTTTAATAAAATAACACATTGAATTTGATCGTAAATTTAGTAACATAAAATCTCAATAGATGGCGCGAATTTGCGTACCTATAGACAAATCCCATTTGAAATTTCGCCAATCTCTAGCAACGTATGTTGGCCTATCGGTAGAGGTCGTAGATCATAATTTTAAGTCGAGGGTTCGAATCCTACTATACATGACTTTTTTTTTACTTACTTTCTTTTACTTGCTTTTTTTTACTTACTTTTTTTTATTTACTTTTTTTTTTCGTTTTGTATTAATTTTTAAGAATTTTTTAATACTTTAGTAAAGAAATGTTTCAAGAAAGTACCTGGATCGAATCCTGTCACAAACAATAATTTTATGATTTCGTGTTTTATTTGTTTTCTAGAATTATTTTCTTACTTTTTTTTTATAATTTTGAAAAGAAACAAATAAATTCATTTGCAAATTTATTTCAGGATAAACGATATCGCAACCCCTTACAAATCATATCTAATAGTTTGTCATTGACGACTTTGAAAAAGAAGATTAATCAAATGGTTGACTGGTAGAGAACGCTCTTAGCGTTAAGTCCGTTAATATATAAGTAATGAAAAACTGAGTTATTTTATAGAAATTAAGTTTATTCGAAGCCAGTGTAATAACGTACAACCATTGACGGTGCAGAGATCACAAGAAGAGCGGGAAAACATTTTGACATTGACACATGCATGACGTTTGGGTGCGTTCTATAAATTCTTCATCCTCCCATAGACGCACACAAGCCCATTTTTAAATTGCAGTGTCTTAGCTTTGCTTGTGGTGTAGCCTTGGTTAAGACATCAGCCACCATGTCGCCAGTGCCTATGTAGTGGATAGCAATCCTCCCAGACTGCGCCTTATCTCGAACAAAGTGGTGACGAATGTCGATATGCTTGGTTCTGTGCCTGAAACTAGAAAGATCTGTAAGCTTGATTGCACTTTGATTGTCACAATAAAGGGTGACTGGTACGAGAGTCAAATTTGGCCAAAACTCTTCCAACATTTGTTTTAGCCACATTGCCTCTTGAGTGCAACTTGAAAGAGACATATATTCCGCTTCAGTAGTGGATAGTGCAACTGTTTGCTGCCTGCGGGAATTCCAAGAAATTGCACCACCTTGATGAATAAATATGTAACCCGTACATGATCTTCGATCATTTTCATTACTGCCCCAATCTGCATCACAATAGCCATGCAATATTTCTTCCTTACTATCCATCTTATAATTTAATGTTAAATCTTGTGTTGATTTCAAATATCTTAAAATTCTTTTTAGACCATTCCAGTGTTGTATCTCTGGTCTTGAATTAAACTTGCTCAGTGTGTTCACAGCGTAACATATGTCAGGTCTACTACCTTGCGACAAATATAATAGGCATCCAACTAATTCTTTATATGGGTAAGTATTTCCAATAGTCTCTTCATTCTCATTTTTCACAAACTGTGTCTTCGGTTCAATTGGTACTGCCACACCATTACAATTAGACATGCCAAACCTTTCTAAAATCTCCCTTATATAATTCTTTTGGTCGATACATAAAGTTCCATTTTGTCTATCTCTTGATACATGCCAACCCAAACAATACTTTAGTTCACCTAAGTCTTTCATCTCAAATTTAGACATTAATTTTTCTTTTATAAATTTCTTCATATCTTTTGAACTATTAAATAAAATCAAATCATCTACATATACTGCTAAAAATGTTAAATCTGAATTATTCTGTACTCGATAATAAATACAAGGATCAACCAGTGATTGTGTTAGACCGATCTCTTTCAATGTACTATCCAACTTCTTATTCCATTGTCTACTTGCTTGTTTTAAGCCATAAAGAGATTTCTTTAATAAGCATACTTGTGATTTGTTTTCTTCAAAATTTGGAGGTTGAAACATATATATTTCTTCTTCTATGTCGCCCTGAAGGAAGGCTGAGACAGCATCCATTTGTTCTATATCCATATTATACTTAACTCCTAATGACAGTAGGAGTCGCAGAGATGTATATCTGATTACCGGTGAATAAACTTCATTGTAATCAAAGCCTTTCCTTTGTGCACAGCCTTTTATCACAAGCCTAGCTTTGTAATTTACTATCTCACCTTTTTCATTCCTTTTTCTTTTAAAAACCCATTTGCAGGATATAGGTTTCTTTTTAGGTGGCAAATCACACAATACCCAAGTATTATTCTTCTTTAATGAAATAAACTCTGAATCCATGGCTTTCAGCCATTGCTGTGACTCTGGTCCAGACAGAGCCTCTTCAAGGGTTAAGGGGTCCTGGATTAATGCCATACACGCATATTCAATCCCATCTGCTTCATCCTCAGTATTACCTAACCATCTCCGTGGTCTAAGGTTTACATAAGAATCGGGAGAATCAGTGAGTGTACAATCAGTGCTAGGTTCATATGTAGGATCTTGATTCTCAGTTGAATCTCTTGTTGAATCAAAACTTTCATCAGAACTAACAGTAGACTCATACGTATTATCAACAGCAGGGCTGGAAGTGGAGGTCCCTTCAACTTGACTGGTAGATTTTTCTAGGTCTAATGGTATTTGTAATCTAGTAGAAGGCATCTTTGAATCTGGCAATATTGCATTTTGCTGGCAGTCTTCTATAAATATCACATTCCTGCTCTTAGTAACCTTTTTAGTGTGTGGATCCAACAGTCTGTATCCCTTGGTATTCTCACAGTACCCAAGCAATATCATTTCAGTAGATTTTGGATCCCACTTCAGTCTCTTCTCTTTCGGCACATGCACCATGGCTTTACAGCCAAAGATTCTTATATGAGAAATATTTGGTTTGTTACCTGTCAATTTCTCCAGTGGTGTCATGTAGTTAAGAACACGAGTCGGGGAACGATTAATAATATGAGCAGCTGTCTCCACTGCCTCTGCCCAATATCTCTTTGGTAATTCAGCATCAAAAAGCATGCACCTGGCTCGTTCTGCGAGTGTGCGGTTCATGCGTTCGGCTAACCCGTTTTGCTCCGGGGTATATGGTGCTGTTGTCTGATGCCTGATACCATGACCTGCCAAGTAATCAGTCAGTTGTTTATTTATATATTCTAAACCATTGTCTGTCCGTAATATTTTTATTTTATAATTAAATTGATTTTCCATTTCCTTTTTATAGAGTTCAAATACTTGTTTAATATTAGTTTTATTTTTCAGAAAATATACATTAACTTTTCTAGAATAATCATCTACAAAAGTGATGAAATATTTAGCTGCACCCATTGATATAGTCTCCATGGGGCCACACAGATCAGAATATATTATTTCCAATGGAGCACTTGCCCTAGTGCCAGTATTACTAAATGGAAGTCTAGTCTGTTTTCCTTTCAAACAGGTTATGCAATTATTTTCCTGAATTTCTGTAGAATTAATTAATTTTACTCCTTGAGTACATAGAGGCAATCTGTTGACATCACTATAATTTAGGTGTGCCATTCTCCTATGCCATATATCTACACTATGACTATCTGAGGTTGAAACAAATGCATTGACCTTATATGTATTTAACTTGTACATGTTATTAGTTAGTCTCGCCGTTGCTACAAGTTCTTTATTTTTATTAAATATTTCACAACCAGTTTTATTAAATATAACTTGACAGCCATTTCTCGATAACTGACTAACTGACAACAAGTTAGCGCTTAATTGTGGTACATATAATATATCTCTTACCTGAATGTGGTTTACTTTGCCATTTTTATCTAAAAGATCCAGATCTACATTACCAATTTTCTGCACGGTGACGGATGTACTGTTAGCAACCATTATTTGTTGTATCGGAGGTGCCCGGACATTATACAAGCCATCAGACCTGTTGGTCATATGTAGCGATGCTCCTGAATCTACATACCAGTCCACATCATTTATTTGTCCATCTGATGCTGAAAACACTGCTGCAAAACCTTTATCACCATTTTTCTTCTTTGTTCTACAGAATTTACTTATGTGACCATACTTATTACAACTGTAGCAACGGGGACCACTGGGCTTATTATTTTTATAATCATTTTTGGGAGTATTTTTGTCATGCTTTGTGTAAAGAACAGAGACGTTTGTATCCTTGACTTCCTGAAGTAATTTAGTCTTTATTGAGTCTGTACATATCTTTACACCGGAGCTCTCAAGTCCCATGATCATTGGTTTGTAAATATCCGGCAAACCAGCCAACATTAGAGTGCCCAACCACTCATCATCGACATTAAACCCTATATTTCTCAATTTGTGAGCAGTGGTTACAATTTTGTTCACATAGTCTTCAATGCTTGAACAACTATCCAAAGTTGTGTTTACTAAATCTCGGAGCAAACCAACTTTTCTTGTTAAACCCGAGTCTTCAAACGCATTCTGTAGATTAAGCCACACCTCACGAGAAGTCTTTGCTTCCTGAACATGGATATAATTTATCGGATCCACGAGCAATATAATTTTCGACTTTGCTTTGAGGTCGCGTTTCGGATCTACAGCTTTATCGGCGGGTTCCACACATTCCCAAAGATCTTCGTGCTGTAGGTACGTCTGTACAGCGAATTTCCATGTGCTGTAGTTCTCTCTTCCCATCAATTTATCTATTTGGATGTTGGACATAGCCATTTCGGTACAATGAGATTGCAATTTTCTATGTCCACCTAAAAATCAAGAAAAACACTCCGCGGAACTTAAAATCTTTACGGAAATAACTTACTGCCCTACAAATATGGGTCTGGGCCCATAACCTAATGAAAAACTGAGTTATTTTATAGAAATTAAGTTTATTCGAAGCCAGTGTAATAACGTACAACCATTGACGGTGCAGAGATCACAAGAAGAGCGGGAAAACATTTTGACATTGACACATGCATGACGTTTGGGTGCGTTCTATAAATTCTTCAATAAGTACTAGCTGTTCCCCGCGGCTCCGCCCCGCGTGGGAATCGGTTATATCGCGCCCAAAAGTTTATGTTTGACCTCAGGTCGTTAACTACATCCCTACCAAATTTCATCACAATCGGTCCAGCAGTTTAGCCGTGAAGAGGTTACAGACAGACAGACTTTCGCATTTATAGTATTAGTATGGATATGGATTTTGTACTTATCTATCTATCTTTACATATAATAGGACAGTAAAAATTGAATGTCTGTACATTAAATATTTTTCTAAAAAACTGATACGGGGCGATTAAAGAAAGACGTGTAACAGAAACCAAAAAAAACAATTTTTGGAATTTTTGTCTGTCTGTCTTTCTGTATGTCTGGTACGTTATAACTTCAAAACTACTCAACAGATTCGAACGCGGTTTTCACAGGTGGATTACATATACGTTCAACAGTTTTGTCAAAACTTTGTTTCGTCAAAATCGGTTAAGGGAAAAGAAGTTATGGTCAATTGAAGTTTACTTCTAGCACTGTTTCAAAACTTTTACAGAGTTGAATCCGGTTTACATAAACGTATTTAATATAGATAAAGCTACAATTTCTACTTTGTTTTATCGATATCAATGAAGACAAAAACACACTGCAGTCTCTATTAAATTTTAAAAAATTAACACATTGAATGTGTGTGGGCGTATAATTTAGTTACATAAAATAACAATAGATGGCGCTGAAGTTAATTTAATTATTTTTTTCTCATATGGTATTATAGCAGATTGAAATTTTTCCAGCAATTAATTCTAATTATTTAAAAAAAATTTTGGTTGTTTATTTAGTTCTATTGGTTGGTTTGTTTATCGGTCGTTTGTTGTATTGTATTGTAAGCTATTTGAATTGATTAGTTGGTTGGTTTGGCTTTGGTTTAAAAAATAATCAAACCAGCAAGTCAGTTCAGTTGTTGTTCGACGGAACATACGGTCGTGTCGTAAGGTCTAATTTAACTAACATAACACTATTTATTGAGTTAGGTTCTAATGACCCTGTAATAGGCTGCGTCTACTCTTTTAGAGACAAATATGTGATAGTATGAATGTTAATATTTTCAGTTTGATATCGTAGCAATGTAATGGCTTTATAAAATTGGCACGGGAATAGGATACTACTTATAGATTTAACTATAGGTCTGGATAGTTGTAGTTTCCACAGGTTAAGCGAAAAGCGAACTACACGCGGGCGGAGCCGCGGGCAACAGCTAGTTAGGTAATAAGTGTATTAGTATGTAATATCTTTTATTTTTATTATTAATATTAGGCCTCTCAGTTGGACCTCAGTGGATGCGTGACTCAGATGGTGAGTGCCACGGTGTAGTATCTCGGCAGGCTCAGCCAGTCGGTGAACATGAGACTAGACAATTTAGAATGACTGACCGAATGAGATCCCAGGGCATGGATCGCAGAAACAGGCCACCCTCGGAGGTGAAGGAACTGTCAAAATTTATAAAATGAACGGGCGCCAGACAGTCCTCACTCAAGCTGGATGAATTGCTTAAATGAAAAAAAGAAATTTATATTAACAACAATATAATTTATTGATAACAAGGTAACATAGGTCAACACGGGTCCCGACCATGTTGGACAGTACTATATCTAGCAATAGGTAATCTTAAAGTAAAGCACTAACTAAATAGTCTTATAATCTAGACACAAAACATCAGATTGTTCATATATATATATATCTATATAACATTGAATAACAGTAGTGGGTTTGTAAGCCCAGCCTCAGGTTTATACAAACAGGCAAGTTAGATGATGGACTCGGTGTCCCATCAACACTTGAGTAAAAAAGAAGCAAGTTATATCATGGGTTCACTAGCCCAATTACACTTGTCATAACATAAAGTTTTACCGCAGTTCTAGTAAGAAGGATGCAGGATTAGAGTATACAAGACCATCTCAAAGTGATGGAAGCAGGTGCATCACAAAGAAGTGTTCATATCCGTTGAAATAGGTACATCCTAAATACCCTGGATAAAAACTGGATAAAAACCTTGTATAAGAACCCTTTTTCTAAATACACTGGATAAGGACCTTGTATAAGAACCCTTTTCCTAAATACACTGGATAAGGACCTTGTATAAGAACCCTGGGAACAAAAGAGAAGTTCCAGGTTATAAATTTGAAATTCACAGTATATATGCTATATGTACAGTTACACTGGATACATAACACGACGACACTGACGACCTCCGTGGCGTAATGGTTAACATGCTTGACTGCTACTCAGGAGGTCCCGGGTTCGATCCCCGGTCAGGTCAAGATGAATAATGATCTTTTTCTGATTGACCTGGGTCTTGGATGTTTATCTATATATGTATTTGTTATAAAATATAGTATCGTTGAGTTAGTATCCCATAACACAAGTCTCGAACTTACTTTGGGGCTAACTCAATCTGTGTGATTTGTCCCTATATATTTATATATTTATATTTATTTTATATTTATAACAATAATAAATTGGTGCAGACATACCGTTTATGAGCGGGTCCATCTAAAGAAATGAAATGCAGGTGTGCACGTGGGCACATGTGGTGTGTGTGGTGTGTGTCCCTAATACTGTTGACATAAACCGACAATATTAACAACAACGTCACTACATAAAGACAACCTTTATCTTAGGTTGGAAGAAATTCAATTCGGAAGGCAACTTACCATTCTCTGGTGGTTGGGTGTCATGAGAAGGGTTGACGACTTCACATCGTCCAAGGCATGTTCAGGTATGGCTTCTGAACTAAAACGAAACCAACAATGAAATATAATATACGATCCTTGAACAATATCAAAACGATCTAAGGTAAAGGCACCTATTATGAACACGGTCTAATTATGGACAGTTTTTAATAAAACCTCCAAAATTGGGAAACTCTTAAATGTTTTTTTCCAAATGACTGCACTAATAAATTTTTCAATCATTCCAGACATTGTATAAACCATTTTTGACAGCAATCAGCCTTTAAGTTTTCAGCCCTAACAGTATTTCACTCACGCAGTGTTTTTTTGTGTCGAAAATCCGAACTTCTTATAAGAATCTTAATGCGAGTAGGTATATTTACTGTCTTTTTTTTCGACAGTTGTAAGGTTTTTGCTAAAAATCTTATTATTTATTGAATCATTGATAGCAAAAAATTATTTATGCAACTTGACTAAAAATATCATATAAATTTTACCCTTTAAATTTATCAATGTTTATAATTGGAATTTTTTTCATCTTGTGCCCATATATGGACAAAATGTCTATAAAGTGATTTTTCGTTATGTTACATTGACATCATATACTACAATACAAACATTTAACATTACCTTTTGTAATAAAATCTGCAGCAAATTAAAACTCTGTTAGTTTAAGAACATTCTGTTCATAATTAGGTGTTCAAAACTGGTTCACTATTTTAAACGACTAATTTTCTAATGTAAAAGTATATTGCTGTTAATGTCATTCTCCCAAACTGTATAGACCTATCATTATTTACTATTTGGGCTTAAACAAGTACAACTTGGCTGATTATTAAAGAAGCATTGAACATTTATTACCCAGCTAAAATGTCCATAACTAGCTGTTCATATTTGAATAATGTCCATAGTTGGGGGTTCATAACTAGATTTTGCTTGTCCATAAATGGAGTCTTACTTAGGGTATTTTTATAAAATTATATTTAATTGCAGCTAGTATTTATCTTATTTTAAACATTGAATAATCATTAATTAAAAGGCTCTTTATTTATCTTCAAACCCCTAGGAACGTGTATTCTAAAATTTACAAATTACAAATGAAAAACGCAATTTTTTTTCTTATACTGTCCATAATTGGTGCATTTACCTTAGATGATCTTCTATGAATATTTGACTTACCTATTAGCCAAAACAAGGGTGCGTGCGCCTACGCGCCGCGACCGGAAATATCAATCCAATATGTAAAATAAGTTATAGGTACCATGACACATGCATGATGCGCTGAAACATAGCAGCATATACAATGTGGATACTGAACAAGGTAACAACAAAGTGTGTATCAAAAGCCTACTTGATGTGCTTTACATTATTTTAAATAGGACCAATCCGGGTGAAAAGCAAATGTGTCTATATATGTTAGGTGAGAACAATCTAATACCTCAACAATTACCAAAATAGTCAGGTGAAAGGTTGTACAAAAGAACAGAATATGCAAAGCAATAAGGATGTAACCCTTAAAGTGTTACAAGTAAATATTAATGTTCAACTTCCTTTTTACATTATCATGTATCTACTTGTATATATAGAGGTAGTATCGTTGAGTTAGTATCCCATAACACAAGTCTCGAACTTACTTTGGGGCTAACTCAATCTGTGTGATTTGTCCCTATATATTTATTTATTTATTTATTTACTTGTGAGGACCTGTAGTGGCTCGTCTGTCTTAAGTCACAGTTAATTTACTATTGTAATATTATTGAAGCTGTTGATCTTCCTCTTCTTCTTTGACCTCCCCTTATCCCAGGTCAACTGGGGTCGGGCCTCCTAGTGCATTTGCGCCAGTGATTTATACTCCGGGTTGTCTTTACGTCTAGCTTCTCCTTGTGTATCTCTTTCTCCATGTTTTTCACCCATGTAGCTGGTGGCCTGCCTACACCCTTAGCTATGTTGGTCCTCCTATAAATAAATAAAAGACAAATGTAAACGACGGACTTATTCCATGAAGAAATGCTAGTACAGCGCACTCGGCTCGTATAACCGAGAGGTTGGTAGAGCCATGGGAGGTGGAGGGAAGATCTTTTCCGGTCTCAATGGCAGCGGTTCAGGAACATTTCAATGCCCAGCTGTGGACAACCTGCGGCTGAAATGATTATTATTATTTTAGGTACGGGAAGTGACTCCAGGTGCCAGGGCAGACACGGCGGGCCTGAAGACAGGGGACTGTCTGCTGCAAGCTGATGGACGGGACTTGCTTGGATTGCCGGTAAAAAATCAAATAAAAATTCTATATAAATAACATTTAACCGTTTACATTTTAATATTACATAACACGGAATTTTTGATAACGTGTTTTTAGTGATTAATGATTTTTAAATGATGGTGGCGCTAGTGTTCACCGAGGTATCACCTTAAAGGTTTTTTAAGATGACTAGATTCTCCGCGGCTTCAACCGCCGATAGTGTGTATTAACTATTGCCTATAACATAGGAAAAACCATCTCCAACTCAAGCTATCTATCATATGCATTGTTGAAGATGGTATGTAGGTATTGTGTGTGGACTGTAATTTAATAAGGCGCTAACTTGGAGAAACTTATTTATTTGTTGTTTAGCAAAAGCAAAGTGAAGTACGAACGAGAATAATGGCCTCAGCAGGATGTCCGTCGCTGCCCCTCCTTCTCGCCATGTCCGGTAGTGTTGCCAGGCTGCGGCCGTAACAGCATTATGTAGAAAGAATTTTTCAAATCTGACCAGTACTTACCTAGTTTTAAAGTTATAATGGTGTAAGTTAATGGATTGGATTTCAACCCTTTTTCAGGCGAACAATTAGCCGATAGGAATTTGGCCCCTTTTTTAACAGGGGTGTTACTACCGTCTCTTAAAACCATGCAAGTTCCAGTGAATAAGCGAGACAGCGCGATACAAGATGTAATGCGATATCCCTTACTCACTGGATCTTACATGGTTTCAAGGGATGGTGGTAAGCCACCAGGTATGTTTTTTGTGGGATAAAAATATCTAGTGATATTATAAAGTCTTCCTTACACCCCAGAAGATAATGCAAGATATTTTCCAGGTCGGCCAAGTGGCAGGGTTGATTCGAGGAGACGGCGCCGGCCGGGGGGTGTCTCTGCTGGTGTGGAACTGCGGGGTGGACCCGAGGGACGATCCCGAAGTAAAATTTGTTTGTTTGTTTGTACAAAAACATAGAAAGTAACAAAAGCATACAATTAAAAACAGGTGTCTTACCACCATCTCTTATGATTCAAGATCCAGTGAGTAAGGAAGATGTCGCCTTTCATCATGTATATCGCGCTGTCCCGCTTCCTCAATGGAACTTGCATGGTTTTAAGAGACGATAGTAACCCCCTAGAAGTACAATGTCGGACTTATCCCAGAAAGGGATCTCTAGTCTTACAGTAAATTTTGTTTGGTTTTACTGGTATTTTTTTTGAGCCATCTTCAGCCTTGGCGTGTTTTTTCCGGTTGCATTTTCAGCTGACGCTTTAGATCCCAGGGTACGCTATTAATCATGACCCTGATTTGGCGGCACTGGGGGGTTACAACCGTCTCTTGAAACAATGCAAAATTCAGTGAGTAAGCGGGACAGCGCAATACATGATGTAAGGCGACATCTCCCTTACTCAATCGTTCTTGTATGGTTTTAAGAGACCGCCATCTCTTAAAACCATACAAGAACGACTAAGCTACTTATTGTTTATTAAAATGGATAATAGAATATTTTTTTGTCGAAAGCGAAAAAATATTTTTATTTTAATTTTAATTTTTATATTTGGACCAGCTGACCAGAATAGGTAGTAACTATAGATAATCCTTTTTTTAAAAATAGACGAGGAAAAAAAATTTACAGAATGGGAAATACCTTTCTATAGAGTTATGAAAAAAAAATAGAAAAAGGGGGTTAACGGAGGTGTTTCGTGAGGTCTACTGTTCACAGAATCACTAGTTTTATACTATCACAGATTATAGAATGCTTTACTAGCAATACTATGTAGTGATAGTGATGTATTTTACGACATAGTTATAAGCTTTTCAAGTAAGTCCCATCTGTCCAGCTGCTGTGGAGCTGCGGCGGCGGCGCGCGCGGCGAGCGCTCGCGGCGCGCGCTGGCGGGCGCGGTGCGCGCGCTCGCGTGCTGCGTGTGCGCCGCCACCGCCACCGCGCCGCTCTGCTGCGCTCGCTCGCACTTGTATTGTGAAGGTATTACATGTTTCATGTTGATAAATCATTTCATTTCATCTCATTTCGTTTCTTCTCGTTTCTTCTCGTTTCATCTCATTTCAATTCATATTATTTCGTTTTATTTCATTTCATGGGTTAACTAGCGACCCGCCCCGGCGCTAGCTATTAAAAAACCGCATCAAAATCCGTTGCCTAGTTTCAAAGATCTAAGCATGCATAGGGACAGACAGTGTACTGATAATGATTTATTTATAGGAAACTTAAATTAGGTTTAGTACAAGGGTGCTTATTTCTATAGACATTTATTCCATTGGAATTTAACTTAAAATTAGGATCAAATCTTGCGAAATTTTGAACTATAGGTACTATATTTTATTTTAAATTTATTTGTTGGGTTCCCATTACAAAAACAGTTCTATTCTAACTCAGAAGCGTGTCAAGCCAAGTTCAAGCAAAGAAAATGGCTAGCCAGCGCCTAGTGAAATATTACGTAGTATATAATTAAGACATTTTTTATGGAGGTAAGTACAATATGAAACATTTGGCTAGTCAATTTTTTACAAAGATGTCTAATTTAGAAACCGTTTCGCTAAACTTAGTGAACATACTCTTTGGAATAAGCTTAGGTAACAGTTTGCGGTAATCTTTAAAATTTAGTTAATATAAAAATATAATACAATTTCAATATTTTTTTTTTCATTCAAATTGTATCTCTAAAGGGTCTAAACCTAAGTATATTAAACCGAAAAAACACATAAAAATTTCTATCACTTTTTTCTGACTAGCCAAATAGGCTGGTCAAAAAATGATGAAGTGGGATGACAAGCAGGTAATGGATAAAATAATTAAAAAAATACATTTTGCAGCTTGTTGGTCGAGATTAGAACGATGCGCCTTATGTCGGGAACAGTTACCCCCGAAGGACTCCCCATATGCAAGGAACTTGGTTGCTGAACAGGTACTTACTTATACAGGGTGGCAGGGTAAACACCGTTACCCTTATAGGGGTGATTAACAGGGACTATTCAATATCTATAAGGGAAGGAGATTATAAGAAACTAGCTGTTGCCCGCGGCTTCGCCCGCGTGTAGTTCGCTTTTCGCGTAACCTGTGGAAACTACAACTATCCAGACCTATAGTTAAATCTATAAGTAGTATCCTATTCCCGCGCCAATTCTATAAAGCCATTGCTACGATATCAAACTGAAAACATTAACATTCTATAACGTAGGTGGAATTTACTAATTACTTAAGGTATGTGTGAGGAGAGAAGATAAATCCAGGTTTCAGCGAATCGCACAATATTTATTATTTGTACTTTATAAAAGGTTAGACTCTTAAAGATAACCGTTAATGAGAGATTATAGGGGTCGTGAGATCAAAGTAGGCACGAAATCCAGTCAGGCAGCCGCTATGAAATAGCCAGCCACTTAACTTGAGATGGTGAGGTCAGCCGAAAGAGGTCTTCCACTGGACGCGCGCAGCCTTATATATGGCCCTCGGGGTGATGCGGTGCGGGGCAGCGAGGAAGGACCGCCGTAGGAGAATGCGCGACGTCACAATTCATTCTATCACATCTTTGTCACTAAAAGAGTAGACGCAGCCTATTACAGGGTCATTAGAACCTAAAAGCCACTCCAAAAGTTATAGTGGGCGTGAAAAGTGGAGAAAATCTCAATAAATAGTGATAAGTTAGTTAAATTAGACAACGCGACCGTATGTTCCGTCGAACAACAACTGAACTGGCTTGCTGATTTGATTATTTTTTAAACCAAAGCCAAACCAACCAACTAATCAATTCAAATAGCATACAATACAACACAACAAACGACCGATAAACAAACCAACTGTATTAATTGCCGTAAGGAAATATTTCAATCTGCTATACCATATGCAAAAAAATAATTAAAATAAATTCAGCGCCATCTATTGATATTTTGTGTAACTAAATTATACGCCGCCTACACACATTAAATGTGGTAATTTTTTAAAATTTAATAGAGACTGCAGTGTGTTTTTGTCTTTATTGATATCGATAAAACAAAGTAGAAATTGTAGCTTTATCTATATTAAATACTTACGTTTATGTAAACCGCATTAAACTCTGTTTAAAAGTTTTGAAGCAGTGCTAGAAGTAAACTTCAACTGACCATAACTTCTTTTTCCCTTAACCGATTTTGACGAAACAAAGTTTTGACAACGCTCCTAATTATATGTAATCCACCTGTGGAAACCGCGTTCAAATCTGTTCAGTAGTTGTAACATACCAGACATACAGAAAAACGGACAGACGGACAAAAATTCCAAAAGTTGTTTTTTTTTGGTTTCTGTTACTCTTCTTTAAGAAAAATATTTAATGTACATACACTCATTTTTTACTGGCCTATTATATGTATAGATAGATAGATAAGTACAAAATCCATATCCATACTTCCATATCCATACTAATATTATAAATGCGAAAGTCTGTTTGTCTGTCTGTCACTTCTTCACTGCTAAACTGCTTGTGCCTTTTGTGATGAAATTTGGTAGGGATGTAATTAACAACCTGAGGTCAAACATAGGCTACCTTTGGGCGCGATATAACCGAGTCCCGCGCGAGGCGAAGCCGCGGGGAACAGCTAGTCCTGAAATAAATTTGCAAATGTGTTTATTTGTTTCTTTTCAAAATTAAAAAAAAGTAAGAAAAAAAATCTAGAAAACTAATAAAAAACGAAAACAGAAAATTATTGTTTGTGACAGGATTCGATCCAGCTACTTTCTTGAAACATTTCTTTACTAAAGTAGTAAAAAATTCTAAAAAAATAATAAGTAAAAAAAGTAAGTAAAAAAAAGTCATGTCTAGCAGGATTCGAACCCTCGACTTAAAAAAACGATCCGCAACCTCTACTGATAGGCCGAATTATAACCGCATAACTAGCGTTACTGGCGAAATTTCAAATGGGTTTTGTCTATAGGTACGTAAATTTACCACTTTTTTGGACTGTAAGGGTTGAAATTGTGAACAACCCTATCTCATGTGGGCAGTATATAGTATAATGAAGACACTGACCAAATTTCACGTTTCTAGCTTTTATAGTTTTGGTTTTGTGATGATAAATTAATTTACCTCCCCCTTTTTACCCCTTTAGATGTTGAATTTCAAAAATGCTGAAATACGCCATTGGTTATTTTTGTTGAAAAGCATTCTTGCCAAGTTTCAAGAAAATCGATGAAGATTTTAATTTTTTTCATACAAACTTTGCTCTCAATTTTAACCCCCTTAAGGGTCTAATTTTGAAAAATCTTTTCTTATCTGAGCACTACGTATTAACATAAAACTGCGGTCTAATTTTCAAGTTTATAGCTTTTATGGTTTAGGCTGGGCGTTGATTTATCATTTACCCTTGTTCTTTTATATATATAGATAGATAATATATAATATAGATATATAGATATAGATAAAAGCGTGCGCGTGTGTTGACTGTGCTTTAATGCGGCGCAGTGCCAACTGACTCCAATTCACTATAGTAACAATAAGTATATATATATGTAGATGCATTATGTGTACCTATAGTAGCCCCCCTTTTTTAAACAAACATTAAAATGTTGACAACCCCAAAACTAAAAAAATATCTTTGTACATAAAAATCGATTAACACAGTATAATAGTTGAAGCATTAACAGTAGACAAAGAGATTCAGTATCAGAGTAGACTTCAAAATAAGTTTAAAATAATAACTTTATTATTTTGTAAAAAAAAAAAAAAACATCAACGAAGTCTTTACACTCACCAACACCGGATCAAAAATAATAAGTACGCATAGGTACAATACAAAGGTCTTGCCGCATGCGCAGCCGCGCGTATTGGAATAGTATGGTGAATACATTTTAACGATCTTTATGGGAATAAAACATCTTAATTTTATTATTAAATTGATTACTTTTTTCATTTTTTATTTGACCACATATTCTTATTAGGTAGTTATCAATCAACTATTTGAATGATAACGGTGTTTACCCTGCCACTCAGTATTATAAACAGTTTTTAATGTTACAAGTTAAGGCGCTGTGCATCAGGGGAATACCGTAAAACGTCTATTTTTTCGTCGCGCAGTTAGCTTTATTCTTCATTGAATACAAGCATGAAAAAAATATGAAGTATAGTTCAAGGATCAAAATAAATGATTACATCAAAATATTAAAAAAAAAAAAATTAAAACCTAGCTAAATAAAATAGCAAAAAAGCTATATCCAGAAAAGGTTTCGTCGCGAATTACTTGATATCTTCAGCGACAACTACCAATTTTTTTACGTCTATAAAAAGAATAACATAATGACCCAGATGGATACCTAAAAAAATTATAATATTTAGTCATAATTATTGAAATATTAAATTAAAACTGGAAAATTTCACCCGAAAAGGCATTGAACGGAGACTAGTGACAGGCCAACCCAGTATCGCCACTTTCAATCTTATTTCATTACGCGTACGTACTATAATCGCACTTCACTCCTCTTAAATACCTAAGGGTTGGGGATACAGCGCCTTAAATAGCAGGATATTGGTTCGATTGAGTGTGTCGTTGAATTACTATTATAAACGCCTAGCCACTAGACAGATCTAGTGGACTGACTGATAATGACGTACCTTTGGTAATGCTGTTATGGGAAAAAACTGTCTTATTCTATTTGCCGCCCTTTTTTTAATAAATCCTAACTTCCATACTAATATTATAAATGCGAAAGTCTGTCTGTCTGTCTGTCACCTCTTCACGGCTAACCTACTGGCCCGATTGTGATGAAATTTGGTAGGGATGTAGTTAACGACCTGAGGTCAAACATAGGCTACTTTTGGGCGCGATATAACCGAGTACCACGCGGGGCAAAGCCACCGAAAGCTAGTAAGTAAATAACTAACTAACTAATATGTCTTCATTTCCACAGGTTTTTGAGGCGATAGCGACGGAATACGAATTAAAAGATACATTAAAAAAACCAACTGAAACTGTCTCAGCGTATAACACTCCAAATAGATCGCCGAATGTATCTCCAGCGGTGAACCGTAAAGGGCAATACCGTTTATCGTCGATGAGCAGAAAAAGAGTACAATTCAACGATAAACTTGGCCAAAGTTACGGTTCGGATCCTAACATACACAGATCTTTTGAAAAAAGAACTACCAATTTAGTAGAAAACACTGCTGGCAACTCTGGAAGCTGTCGCTGTCAATGTGACAGGCAGGCTGGGAGCGTTCCAAAAATAAAAGTTGAGGACGCTGAATGCGGGAATGAAAAAGATTCGAATCAAAATTTGCAGCATAAATTGGTTGCTAGGTTGAGAACTGCATGCTCGCTAGCGGATCTGCCAAACGTGGCTGTACAGACTTGTAACCTGTCTAGATCGTTGAACAGCTTGGGTGAATGGTAAGTGATTTATATTTTTTTATTTATTTATTAACTAGCGACCCGCCCTGGCTTCGCATGGGCTTAAAAACCTTCCTCTTGAATCATTCTATCTATTAAACAAAAACCGCATCAAAATCCGTTGCGTAGTTTTAAAGATTTACACATACAAAGGGACATAGGGACAGAGAAAGAAACTTTGTTTAATACTATGTAGTGATTAGGAACAAACAAAAAAATACTTTAAATAATTTACAAAAAATCTTAACAGTAATGCTACCGATAACGTTACCCACAGGTCTATCAATCCACATTGTAAGGATCATACAACCATTTACTTCATACTAGCTGCTTCCCATGGTCTTACATGCGGTTATTTATACACAGCAGCGCCGTCTACTTTATAAAGAGCCATTACTTTTTGACTAAACATCGGTGAATCGCGTACGTTTTGGGACAAAAAGTACAAAACAAAGTATCAGCTTGCTTACATTACCAAATTTCATAAACATTGGCCCAGTCGTTTAAGCGTGAAGAAGTTACAAATACATTTACAAACTTTAATGAAACTGAACACTTCATAAACAGTCAGTACTTTTTTTAAACTTTTAAACTATAACAACAGAGAAAAATAAACGTGTTTGACAGCATTATAAGTCCCTGAAAATAATAGTTTTTTGAGTTTTACACTTTGGAGTTGCCAACTTCACTTAATTTTCTACCACGGCTATAACCATAATTGATTTTATTTTTGATTCCAACAATTTTCTTTCTTTTTCAGCAAAACGGGTTGTCCTCACAGTGGCTCTTTAGATAACTTGAAAAGCTGCCCTCAAAATATTGGAGGTAAAACATACTTATGAGTACTTTAACTTATTAGGAGCTATCATAAGCCAACTAGCTCCACCATTCATTTTATTTCTTTTACTCTGAAATGCCTTCTTACATTTCTTTCAATTTGAGCTGATTTTAGAGTAAACTAGCGACCCGCGAAGGTCGCAGGCAGGCGCTGGATGCAGGCCGTGACAACCGATCATTTTGGAAATCCTTGGGGAACATGTCCGGCAGTGGACAACCTGTGGCTGAAATGATGATAATTATAAAATGAAATAAGAGCTTTTAATAAAAGTTGTTGAACGTCCGCACCAAAAAGTTAGGTTAATACAGATAATAGCATAAGGTTTAAAAACTTATTTACCATTTTGTTTCAGAACACCCTGTATTCGTCGTGTCACCTCCGCCTATTTACGTACTGTCTTGTGATCATAGCCAAACTAAGTGATTTTTAATATATTCTGTTATAAATAAAATTGTATTTAATGATTTTTATTACTCAAATGTTTATTTATTTTTTATATACCTACTTCTCTCGTCTACTTCTCTTCGTCTCTTAAAACCATACAAGATCCAGTGAGTAAGCGAGACAGCGCGATACAAGATGTAATGCGACTTACGCGACATCCCCCTTACTCACTGAATCTTGCATGGTTTTAAGAGATAGGTCTAGTTTGATTTTAAAACAAACTACTGCACAGATTTTGATAAAGTTTTATGAATGGGACAAAATAAAAAATCTATAAACATACAAACATAACAAAAAGCTACAACTGAATTGAGAACCTATTTTGGAAGTCGGTTGGAAAATTGTTCCAACCATATATTTCTTTCTAGGTCACATCACAATCACACCATTACGTGCGTAGTAGTCTTAGTAGAAGAATATTCAATCTTACTTAAAGTAAAATTAAGAAAATGCTACCGAATCTTAGGAAAAAAAATATATTTCGTACATATTTTTTTTATTCGACTGACTGAAAACGTTTCGTTACGTCCCTATTACTGACAAGAAAATTAAAAAACAAAAAGTCTACGCCATATTGTTTACATCTTCATTCCTGTCCTGTCATTTTCCTCTAATTTGTGTTTAATTTAGCTGAAAACTTCTTGGAATTTGGAGTTAAGATGCTTCAGGAGGAGAATCTTGATATTCCAACGATGGACAACGATCTGAAGCCTGTTCTGGACTTAGTGAAACCGATATGTCGGTGCTGTTTGTCTGTTGACAGAAAAGTGAAGAATGCTACTTTATACCGATCATATTTCATTGAATTAACTGGACAAGACGTAAGTATTATTTGGGTTTTATATATAACTTTAGTACAAAACACATTAAATTCTGATTTAGCATTAAAATATCCAAATTTTAGCTTTATTCTGATAGATAACCTGTCATAGTAATATTTACCTAATTTCGATTGTAATTTTATTTGGAATCTAAATATTAATTTAGGAAACATTCTAATTCTTCTTTGTCGTTGCCTCACGGCTAAAGGACTTGGTTTTCACAGTCAACACTCGCCACAATCTTTTAGAAGACCCTGTCTTGAGCTAAATTGATTAACTTAGGGTGTGTGCTGTGGCCACTTTAGACTGTATCGGTCAAAAGCATACGGGAACACCCTTTTCTGAATCATGAAGAGATGTCAAACTATCTAGGTTTTGCCCACAGACTATTATATAATTCACAGAACAGAAAAATTATCTAAATAGAAATGTTTTGACGCAGATTTAGTTCCAGGATTAGTTTGGCAGCATATTCTCTCTTCTCACCTTCAATTAATACATGTAAACCACACCACACCTTATTAGAAATGTATTATGTAGTGTACAACAAAGCAGTGACGTGCATAGACATTTTTCTTAGGGTAGGCAAAAACCTACCTAGACCAGAACTATTTAGGTACAACTAAAACAGTAACGAGCAAGAAGATAATAAAATTATAATATATTAATCATGTACTTTGGCCCTGAAAATTTTTAAGACGACTGCCTTACCCTCCGCTCCCGTGGGAGTTTTGGAAAAGCATAGCAAACATATTAATTTGAAAATATTATTAAATAATGTTGTTGTTGTTAGCTTACCCTTCACTTCAACTAAATCCAATCGATCCCGGTTGGTTGATAAGTCCATTTATTATTTTATTAAGATTATCTACTTAGTGCGTAATTTTATAGTTTTTGTAAACAAACACTCGGTTTACAACAATCACATAAAAATTTTACAATTTTAAACTCCAACTGAGTAAATTTGTTGAAAATAAAAGTGCTATTTTTTTTACCTTATTGTAAACAATGCACATTGCAATTATCAATTAATTAAACATTCAAAACAAACAAATGCATGCAAGCAAAGCAGGCATATTGTTGATTTCGATATGGAAATATAACCCTACGGAATCGGGAATCTCATCTTGTTTCATAAAGTCTTCAAGTCTATGCGTTTTTAAATTTGCAGCATTACTCATTTATTATCCAATAGACACAGCTATCATGTTGCTGCAATCGATCGTAATTCTAATTGGCCGTACCAAAAGTGAGAGCGAGATGAAAATTCATCTCATAGCATTTTGTTTCATCTAGACGAGGTCTTAAATTTACTCACACAGGTGTAATTTAGCGCATATGTGTCTGTTCATGTAAGTTTTTTACTTGCACTACTACAAGAGCAAAAGCACATCTATACATAGTGATTTCTTAGTGAGAGTAGTAAACTTCAGATGTTTTACTAAAAAGCTGGCCTGGCTGGCTTAGCTAGAAGCGCGTATGGGCCGGCGCGCGGCGCACCGCGTGTTTGCGCGAATTCATAGATGGCGTTGTTAAGATAATTCAATATCTTGTGTGATAAAATATTTATTATTTATATGTATTGATTATATTTATTTTTAATATTATTTATTACAAAAGTACAGGGTAGGCAACGTCTAAACGTCTTTATGATATGCACGCCACTGCAACAAAGCCACCTAATATTATCGACCAATAACAGTGGCAATAAATGACGCGATCAAATTCCCAGCCCATTTTTTCTGTGTTAAACATTGGCTTACAAGCCAAAATAGTGACACGCTTTTCTTGCGCCATGCATATTTCTAAATTCTGTGATATAATTACTTAAAGCAGACTTAAGCATTATCCAAATTACATTTAGCTACATTTTTAGTTATTTTTTAGGAGTTCTAGTTATAATTAACAAACAAACAATCTCTACATCGTAATTTTTATACATATCTTTCTTCTTCAGGTAACGGAATCTGATGGTCTCCCTCACTGGCTGTGTTACGAGTGCTGCGCGTTGTTGCACAAGTCCGTGAGGTTCAAACGGAAGGTGTTACGAGCACACAACCTGCTGTACGAATACCTCACAAGATGTGCGCCGGTGAGTTGCTATGAGATTCAGTTTTGAATAGAATTGTAGCTGTTGTCCACGACTTTGATTGTCATGACAATGACCAACACAAAAAAGTATATAGTACTAGCTGTTGCCCGCGGCTCCGCCCGCGTGGGACTCGGTTATATCGCGTCCAAAAGTAGCCTATGTTTGACCTCAGGTCGTTCACTACATCCCTACTAAATTTCATCACAATCGGTCCAGCAGTTTAGCCGTAAAGAGGTGACAGACAGACAGACAGACTTTCGCATTTATAATATTAGTATGGATGTTGTAGCTGCTGCGTCCATATCAAGCAGTTTCTATAGTCATTAACCTCTATGTGATGTGTTACTTGAATTCCCCTTGTAAATTTATGGAAGTGAAAAAGTATGGAAGGGAAGAACCATAGGACTTTAACAATGTTCTGGAATTTCGAAATTCACAAAAAAGTTTTCAAAATTACCGGTAACCGCATCACTAATCACTTCACAGTAATACATTTTTATTATTTTTGTCAAATTTCATTATATCTTCATTAAATTGAATTAATCTCATTGATTACGGTAATTATTGTTGTTTTCCATCAGGTGTCCCATAGGCGAATTTGCCTACTTAAAAGTATAAAAAAAATTGTTTATTACTTGCTCAGCACTTTAAATCTATATTATAAAGCTGAAGAGTTTATTTGTGTTAGCGACGGACTTTAGTAATATATAAAATTTTATGTATTTAAGGTAGATTATGTACTAGGTAGGCAAATAAATCATGGTAGTTTTATTTCCCATAGTAATAAGGCTGATTATTTACATAGTTAGGTATAGATGCCAATATTGTATTAAGTGCTTTTTATACATATTGACTCGTAGCATAAGTGTAGTATAGTCGCTACGAATAATACCTAAAACAGAAGGTCGTGTAAATAATTAGTTTGTATATAAAAATGTAAGTTGAATAGTCTCCACTAAGCAAAACTGTAAATATTGTACATAAAACTAAGGCAAATGTAAATCTCAATAGAAGTGAATGTATGAGATTTCCCCCACCACTCATAAGTGTACATGTCAATAATTGGACACAGTTTTGTATGAAGAGTTCATTGTAAGTATGCAACTTCCCCCACCCTTCGGAAGTGTACTCGTCAATGATTTGACGAATTGCGTGTCGGGGAATTTGCATATAATAAAGGCCAATTTTGAAGGAAAGTGTGAGTCATTCTGGGTTGCGCTCTCGAGGTGAACGGACGTGCTGTCGCGGCTGTCTATCACTAAGAAAGTCTGCTTGGAATTTCTGACCGATTTCTGCTGGTGCTCCGTATCGTCGCTGCTGGAATATCAAACTTCTCTACGACTCGTCGTACTGTGGTGCGGTTTCCGTATCGGCGTGCGTGGCCCTGCATTTATCGCGAAGAGCGACTGACGGGTGACCCCGAATTTTAGACCGTACTTGTACGTGTCTAAAGGACGGGAAAGCCTTTGCTCGTGTAGCGTCCTTTTCAGGGCATACCGAGCGTCAACCTCCTTCACACGCCCACACGCCTTCAGTGTGGTTGAGTCCCACATTTAGTTGGGCCCTCCGGGAAGCAAATTGGCCTGTTTTCTAACGAACGCAGGCCGAGCTTGTTGCTCACCGGTGGTAGTGCGGACCCTGGCACTAGCCCTCTTACCCCTTCAGGGTATCGGGCAGAAACAGGCTGGGCCCGGAACCACTGGCCTTGGGGAGGTCCCCTAGTCAACCCCGGGTATCGGTTAGGTAGTTAAGTTGATAGGTACACACCTGTTGACCCTAACAAGGTTGGCAACAGACCCCTACAGACAGCACGTAGTAGGGCCAATAGGCACACACCCTTCTGTCTACACCCGGCAGAAGGAAGAATTAGGACACCCGAGTGGACCCCTCGGGTTATCCCCCACCCCTTGGCGTTCAATCGCCACACTGTCGCCGTAATGGCGGCCCCCACCCCTCCTCCCGATGAGGACCTATTTATTAGGTTCCTCACCGAGAAAGGAAATTTAGGAGAGTTTCTCCTCTACAAGGAGGCCCTCCTTGCAACCCCTCCCCCACCCCCGACCGCGCCCGCGACCGCCCCCCGCAACCGTTATGGGATCCTCCCCGTCGAGGACTCTCAACCCCCTGCATCCCCCGTCCACCTTAGGGACATACGTCCTCCCGTCCGCGATTCGCCATTGTCCCCAATGGCAGAGTCAGAGCCGGAGTCCGACGAGGAGCCATCGTGTCCGATGGACACATCGCCTCCAAAGTCCCACTCGGACGCCTCACGAGCGTCCTCTTCCGACGAGGAATTCGTCGTGGTTGGTGGCAAGCGTCAGCGCAGGCCCAAACCTAAAAACAAGAGGCAACCGCCCTCCAAAACCTCCAGAAATGGAGAAGGAAAGGCCATTCGCCCTCCCACCCCGCACAAACCCACTCAAGGCCCCTCCACGGCCGCAGAGACTACCGGCCCTAAGCCGAAACCCCCACCCCCGGTCATCATTCACGACTCCAAACATTGGGAGTCCATTTCCCGGACTCTCAATGATAGGCACATCCAATACTCTAAGGCGCACAAGTGCGACATAGGTATTAGGGTGACAGTCCCCACCCTTCGAGACCACAAGGCCCTAACAAGCCTCCTCCACGAGCGCAAGTACGAGTGGCACTCGTACACGCTCGAAGAAGACCGAGTCCTCCGGGTAGTAATCCGGAGAATCCCGCACGACGTCTCAGAGGAGTTCATCCGAGAGACGCTCGTAGCCCAAGCTCTACCCGTCCGGGAAGTCCACCGGATGTACAAGGGCAAATCCCCTCGGACCCCCTACGACATGGTCATGGTCGTTCTCGACAAGACCACGGAGGGTAAAAGGATCTTTAAGATCCAGTCCGTCGCCGGCCTCACCGGCTTCTCTGTAGAGACCCCCCGCAAACGCGGAATCATAGGGCAGTGCCACAACTGCCAATACTACGGGCATTCCGCCCGTAACTGTCACGCTCGCCCCCGTTGCGTTAAGTGCACGGAGGACCACGCAACCAAAGACTGCGAGCGCACGAAGGAGTCCCCGGGCGAGCCTGCGTGTGTGCTCTGCGGAGAATCCGGGCACCCGGCCAACTGGCGCGGTTGCCCGAAAGCTCCGAGGAGCAAACCAAGGCAGGCGCCGGCCGGTCGCTCTCCCCGAGTGCCCAAGCAGCAACCCGCCCCCAAACCCAAGCCGTCCTTCTCGGCCGCACCCTCCGATTTCCCGGCCCTCGACAAGAGGCCAACCGGGCCCCCCCCTCCCCCAGCCCCTCTGGCTGCCCCGCAGGCCCCCAACTTCGCTGCAGCGGTTGCCAAACCCTCAGCCCCCCGCCCCCAGACAACGAGGCAGGCCCAACCGCCCGCCGTCGCTGCCCGCAGGGAGCCCGCTACCCCTCGTGGGAACGCGGTCCCCCGTGTGGCAACCGCCGACGAGGCGATTGAAGTCTGCTTCAATGTCCTCCGCGACGTCAACCTCGACATCATCGAGGAACTTGGTCATGCCCTAATAGCCGCCGGCAACGATTGGATCGCCCGGACGCAGGTTATTAGGAGCTACAGAACTGAAATTGCGAAGATCACTGCGTATGACATCCCAGCACATCTTCGCGCCAACCAGCGTCCGTGATGGGTAGTACGGCCCAAAGGAACAAACCCCGATCGCTGACCTTGGCATTCTACAATGCCAACGGAAATCTCCGCGACCAAAGGACTGAAATTGCTCAGTACCTCACCCAACATCAGGTTGACATCCTCCTACTGCAGGAGACCTTCCTCAAACCATCGCACAGAGACCCAAAAATTGCGAACTACAACATCATTCGCAATGATAGATTAGAAAACGCCAAAGGCGGAACGCTAATCTATTACAAGAGGTCCCTGCACTGCAGCAAACTCGACCCTCCTTCCCTAACAAACTTGGAATGCTCAATCCTCCGAATAGCGATGACTGGCCACCCGCCAATCAACATCGCCTCCGTCTACCTCAGCCCCACCAAAAGCTTGCTTGAGAGCGACCTTCAAGCCCTGTTTTCTATGGGAAACGCTACCATATTGGCTGGCGATTTCAATAGTAAACACACCAGGTGGCATTCGCTAACCAACTCGACGAACGGCGTAACCCTAATGAGGCTCGAAGAGTCCCTGGATTTCGACGTTGTAGCGCCCCTGGCTCCGACCCGCTATCCTACCGCGGAAGGCCAAAACCCCAGTGTCCTGGACTTTGCCCTACTAAAGAATATCACCTTGACAGTGTGTTCATTAGAGGTGCACTCAGACCTAAATTCGGACCATAGACCGGTCCTTCTCCAACTAGGACAGACCGACAATGGGCGCCCCGCTCATACAAGGACAATCACGGATTGGAAGAGACTAGCGAAAGCACTCAACCAACCCTCCCCCGACTTGGACGCGATACCCGAAAGGATATCATCCACCGAACAGACCGACATGGCGATCTCCTCCCTCACCAACCACTTGCAAGCAGCCATCAAGGACTGCTCCAGGCAGGTCCCTTCTGTGGACCCTAACCACAGATTCGAACTGCCGGAAGACGCAAGGCGGTTGCTGACGGAGAAAAACGCCGCGACAAGGGAACACGACCTCTACCCCACCGAAGAGGCCCGTTCTAGATTACGCTACCTTCAACGTCGAGTTAAGGAGCGCATGAAGGAACTCAGGGACGAAAGGTGGGGCGACTTCCTCTCTGAACTGTCACCGTCACACGTCACTTACTGGCGTGTGGCACGAAGTCTCAAGTGCGATCAGATCTCAACTACTCCTCCTCTCAAATATCCGGATGGTTCCATCGCTTTCGATGATGACGAAAAAGCTGAATGCCTAGCAGACAGCCTGGAAAGCCAATGCTCTCCTAGTCGTGAACCAGTTGACCCAGATCACCTACGACGGGTAGAATCGCATGTAGAGAGCATCACCGCCTCCGCATCGGCTCCCCCCGTGACCGCACTCCCTCCAACTACGATTGAAGAGGTACAATCGATAATCAAATCCCTAAAACCCCGAAAAGCCGCCGGAGCTGACGGAATATCTAACGGCATATTGAAATGCCTACCCCAGACTCTATTACTGCTGCTAGTGAGCATCTTCAATGCTTGCCTAGCTAATTGTACGTTCCCAGACGCCTGGAAACAAGCAACGGTAATAGGCATCCCAAAACCAGGCAAAGACCTGAAAAATCCGTCCTCATATCGCCCAATCAGCCTCCTTAGCTGCATCGGGAAGATATACGAGAGAATCATATCGGCCAGACTCAAGATTTACACCGAATCTATGAATCTGATCCCGAATGAGCAGATGGGCTTCCGCGCAAAACACTCTTGCGTACACCAACTGCACCGCCTAACCGAACACATCCTAGGCAACCGCCGCCGCGGAAGACCCACAGGAGCACTCTTCTTCGATGTAGCGAAGGCATTCGACAAAGTCTGGCATGCCGGCTTGGTAGCCAAGCTGGCCATCATGGGCCTGCCTGACAGTCTCGTGCGCATCATACGAGAATTCTTGTCGAATAGATCCTTCCGCTACAGAGTCGAAGGAACTCTTTCACGCCCCCGACCACTAAGAGCTGGAGTCCCGCAAGGGTCTGTGCTCTCTCCCATACTGTATGCATTGTACACCAATGACGTACCCCGGACCCCGCACGTGGAGTTAGCCCTTTTCGCTGACGACACTGCTCTATTCACATCCAGTACAAGTAAGGAGCTTATCTCCAAACGCCTCCAACAAGCAGTCGACGCGCTCGGCGCTTGGTTCAGGAAGTGGCGCATCGAGGTGAATCCGGAAAAGAGCGCAGCAGTGTTCTTCTCCAAAGACTCCCGCGGTGCAACACGACCCCCGGCATGGAGCACACAATCGCTCTTAAAAACGATATCTTTGTTCGGAAAATCCATTCCATGGGTTGACCGCACAAAATATCTGGGCGTTATCTTTGACAGCAAGATGACCTTTGGACACCACATCCAAAGAGTACGCAACAGAGCAGCCTTTTATCTAGGCAGACTCTCACCCATGATCAGTAACGTAAAAATGTCGCTTAGAAATAAGTTGACTCTTTACAAGCTGTGCATCCGACCTGTCATGACATATGCGAGCGTTATTTTCGCACACGCAGCACCATCTCTTCTGAATAAACTCCAACTCATTCAGAATAGGTTCGCACGTAGAGCCACGGGATCCCCCCGGGGTCTACGCACACGCGATCTACACAAGGACCTTGAGCTCCCATCCATGTTGAGATACCTCAAAGAAACGTCAAAACGTTACTTCGAGAAATGCTCTTCCCATCCGAACCCGTTAGTGGAACAAGCTGCTAACTACAGCCCGTCCAAGGATGTCCCCTTGCGGCACCGACGCCCGAGGAATGTTCTCTTTGATCCCGACGACCCCATCACGGTAGCTAATCGGCCATACGAAAATCTCCAGTCTCAAAGGAGACGGGGATTTTCCTTAGGCACACCGACACACCGCACTCGCCGGCGAGTGCGACGAAGTAGGAACAGTAGCTCGTTTTCCAGGTACCAAAATGTACCAGGGCGCTTCTCGCCACCAGTAGGCTCTTCTTAGGCCCTTAAGGCACCCTAGTGTCGGCCCTTAAGGCAATGAGCGTTTGCATCGCTCGCGAGTTTGCATCGCTCGCCATTGATCAAAGGCAAAGCCCATGGCCGAGGTTCGTCCCAACTGGGAGCCCCTTGCGCTTTTGCCGAAAAGGCTGAGTGGCGTCAAGCCCTCGCCTCAAACCGTCCCGCTGTAAATATTAAAGCTCTTAGAAGCTAATATTGTAGGTCCTGTCAAAAAAAAAAAAAAAAAAAAAAAAAAAAAAATGAAGGAAAGTGTGTTCCAGAGCTAATAAGTGTGTTCCAGTGCTATTATAAGTGTGTCAATATCATTGGATTGTGAATCAGCTCGAAAATAAAAGGAAAAAACAAGTGCTATCAAGAACATTGTGGTTTTAATAAGAGGAATCCCTGCAAGTGCGACCTCTGGTCTAGAAACGCCAAGCGGAATACGTCGTGTGATATAGTGGCAGCCTGTTCCACATCCCGCCAGCCCGGCTCATCGAACCAAACATCGTCAGCCAGCCAAAACTACAGTCCACTCGCTCGCTAGTCAACCACAATTTGTTTGTTTGAACGCTTAAAACTTGAAAACTACCGGTCGGATTTGCAAAATTCTTTTTGTATATGAAAGCCTGTTTCTTTGGGAAGGTTATAGGCTAGTACATACACACTAATGGCGAGTGAAACCGCGGGGAACAGCTAGTCTTAATATGCATGGCGCATGTAGTCCTTAAGACTTGAAATCACAATTGAGATGAACTAAACGTACCCTATTTATGTTCCCCAGTTCCCCATAGACGCTCAGGACCCGGAGCTGAGCAAGTACGCCAGTCCGGAGCTGTGTGCAACGGACACACTCACCGTAGACACCGGCGGACGCAGCAGGCTCGGGTTCCACAAGATCCTGCAGGTAATCAGTTTCTCCCGTATTAAGAAACGTTTGTTAAGCCCAAGTTAACTAGAATGTGTTGCGTCTCTTTTTTTCACATGTAGTGTCAGTTAGAGAAAAAGAGACAAAACATATTTTAGTTAAAATGGGCTTAACAAACGTTTCTTAATACGGGGGCTAGAGTATTAAAATTTAAACAATAGTAGTAGTAGCAAGGATAACCTGGCCAGTAGGTCGACCGCCTATCTCGATTCTCTCCTCTCGTAATGGCTACTTGTATCATTTCGCTTCGTTTTACGCACAAAAGGCTTAAAAAATTTTTTTTTTTTTGCCAATGTCAACAAAAAAAATTTTTTTTTAAGCGTTTTAGCTTAAGACGGAGCGAAATGTGGCGAAAGCGATACAAGTAGCCATTACGAGTGGAGAGAATCGAGATAGGCGGTCGACCTCCTGCAAGTGTGGTGCATCCCCCGAGACGATGGACCACCTTTTGACATGCCCAGCGTGCCCCGATACCTGCACGCTGGAGGATTTACACAAGGCTACAGAGAACGCTGTAAGGGTGGCCAAATTTTGGACATCCAAGGGTATATAAGAACGCAGACATGCTAAGAAGACTGATAGTTTTGATTGATTATGTTTTAATTTATCAGAATACGTTACGTATTTACGTTATTATTTGTTACGTATAAAGTGATGCATGCTGTATGCAGTATAAAATAAAGTCGCTTTCTCTGTCCCTATATCTTTTTGTATGCTTAAATCTTTAAAACTACGCAACAGATTTTGATGCGGTTATTTTTTAATAGATAGGGTGATTCAAGAGGAAGATTTTTATGACCATGCCGAAGCCGGGGCGGGTCGCTAGTAAACAATAATTTACTTGTGTTATAGCACGACAAACAAATATTGAAATCGGAGCTGCACAACATTGGTTTGCCAGCTGTGGGCGTGCCAATCCCAGTTCAGCACGACGATGACATCAAGACCGAACACGGCTTCTCCGATTTTGAAGATAACATCACACTGAATGAGTTTAGGTATGTCACTTACTTCTTTTTAACCCCCGACGCAAAAAGAGGGGTGTTATAAGTTTGACGTGTTTGTCAGTCTGTCTCTGGCAACATAGCTCCCGAACGGATGAAGCGATTTCAATTTAGTTTTTTTTTTTTTTGTATTAAACTGGTGACTTGTGGGCGAGTGTTCTTAGACATGTTCGATGAAAATCGGTTGAGCTGTTTAGAAATTGTGGGTGTTGAATGTGGGGAAGAATCACCGGATGTCTGCAAATATACTCGAGTTGGGTCTCAAATGAAATACCTTATGTCTGCAAATTATATGTGTAACCCTTGTTAAAAAAACCAGACCCACAGGAACATGACCCTGGTGTGTTAGTTAGATTTTACAGGCTACCTAAAGGCATCTGACATAGCCTAACGACTGCCATCTACCGATAACAGCCGGGACCAACGGCTTTACTTACGTGCCTTCTGAACCACCAATATGGTACATGTTAAAGGAACCATGTCAGAGGCCGAAAGGCGGTTCCGAAAAACTGACACCAGAGTGTACATGGTCAACTGACCGTGTAACCCATGATGGTTATCTATACTAATATTATAAAGAGGAAAGATTTGTATTTTTGTTAGTATGTTTGTAATGAATAAACTCTAAAACTGCTGTGCCGATTTCAAAAATCCTTTCACCATTGGAAAGCTACATTCACCCCGAGTGACATAGACTATGTATGTACCACGGGCGAAGCCGGGGTGGACTGCTAGTGATTATATAATTCACAGGTCATCAGTTACTCAGATTACGGATGAGGACATTAAGAGCTTTTTCCAAGACACGGAGCCCGCGGAGAGCAAAGAAGAAGCGGCAACGAGGAAAAGGAAGAAATTGAAGAAGGGGACCAAAACGAAGAAGAAAAAGCATAGGTATGTTTTGTAATCATCACTATCACTACATAGTATAAAACAAAGTCGCTTTCTCTGTCCCTATATCCCTTTGTATGCTTAAATCTTTAAAACTACGCAACGGATTTTGATGCGGTTTATTTTAATAGATAGAGTGATTCAAGTGGTAAGTTTTTATGCCCATGCGAAGCCGGGGCGGGTCGCTAGTTATTAGACATTCTTTAAAACTGTGTCGCACAATAGCTATAAGAAACACAAAAAATATTTTTTATCCGTGCTTCGGAAGGCACGTTAAGCCGTTGGTCCCGGCTGCCATCTGGTAGTCGCTAAAGGAACCACGTCAGAGGCCAAGAGGCGGTTCCGAAGAACTTTGAGACCAGGGTGTGTATGGTCGATTGACCATTACACTTACATGAAATGATGATGTTGGATGAATGAATGCTCTAAAATCTTGTTATTATTCAACAGCGACATAAAAATTGAGGTAGAAGACTCCGAGCCAAAGCATTCAATAAGGAAGACTGTGGAAGTGGACCCCGAGAAGATCAGGGTTGTCATACTGAACCCCGAGGAGCAAGTGAAGCAGCGTGAGGTAGTACAGTTTGAATGTTTTTGTTTTATTTGCAATAGAAAAATAAAAATTTATTTAATACCCTTTTTTTTTTAGAAATTGGTTGAAAAAGTTAATTTTGTTTTATTTGCAATAGAAAAATGAATATTAATTTATGACCCGTTTTTTTTTAAATTCGTTGAAAAAGTTAACAATTTTCAAATATTTTTATTTTATTTTCGATGAAAAAATAAGAATATAAATTTATGACCTCTTTTCTTTGGAAATTGGTTGAAAACGTTTAAAGCTTAAATATTTTTATTTTATTTTTAATAGAAAAACAAAAAAAAAATATGAATCTTTTTTTTTAAAATTGGTTGAAAAAGTTAAAATACTTTTATTTTATTTTCAATAGAGAAAAAAAAAGAAATCAAAATCAAGACTCTCTTTTTTGGAAGTTTGTTAATATTCATAAATGAAGTTTTCTTTTTTGGAAGTTTGTTCGAAAATATATATTCATAAAATGTAGTTTTGTCTGTCTGCAGGAGGAGAGTAAGGCAGGCCTCCGCTTCCCGTTCCAATGTCAGTTGTGCTACAAGGGGTTCAACTTCGAAGCCAAGTTGGAGAATCACATGAAAAAACACAGCCCGGTGAGTAATATTACATAAATAAATCTATACTAATATAATAAAGCTGATGAGTTTGTTTGTTTGAACGCTTATAACTTGAAAACTACCGGTCGGATTTGCAAAATTCTTTTTGTATATGAAAGCCTGATTCTTTGGGAAGGTTATAGGCTAGTACATACACACTAATGGCGAGTGAAACCGCGGGGATCAGCTAGTCTTAATATGCATGGCGCATGTAGTCCTTAAGACTTAGTTTTAAAGGTCATAGTACATACACACTAATGGGGAGTGAATTTTTGTAAAAAACCTAATGGGGCTGTGTTAGTTATAAAATATAGTATCGTTGAGTTGGTATCCCATCACAGTCTCGAACTTACTTTGGGGCTAACTCGATCTGTGTGATTGGTTTATATTTATTAATCCCGGACGCAAAACGAGGGGTGTTATAAGTTTGACGTGTCTGTCTGTCTGTCTCTGCTTTCGAACGGATGAAGCGATTTCAATTTTTTTTTTTTTCGTTTTTAAGGTGACATACGGGCGAGTGTTTTTAGACATGTTTGATGAAAATCGGTTGAGCCGTTTAGAAGTTGTGGGGGTGAAAGTGGGGAAGAACAACCGAATGTCCGCAAATATACTCGAGTGGGGTCTCAAATGAAAGCGCGTCACGTGCACATTACAAAATAATATTTTCAATGATAATCGGTTGAGCTGCTACAAAGCTCTGGGGGTGTAAGTGGGGAAAATACCTGATGTCTGCAAATAATATGTGGGGGGTAAATCAGTCGACCGTCACCACTAAAAATAAAATGGGTCGTAGGTTTAATTTTTAATTTTAAAAATTTTATAAACCAGGCGCCAATGACGCGAGCTATACGAACCCTTAACCTCATGGCGAACGATGTAGACTTGTTCTCCTGTTCTCTGAGTGAATTCACAAAGGTAGCATTATACATTATTTGCTATAGACAGTAATGTAATTCTTTATTTGTTGTATTGTTTTTATATTTTTGTATCGCAGCTATTGTATTGGGATCTTCCTGTGATGATAGTTGTAAGGTGAATAAATAAATAAATAAATATTAATTTGTTTATGTTGTTTCTCCAGTCGCGAGGTCCGTTCGAATGCAAGCTCTGCCACATGCACCTGCCCACCGCGTACAGTCACAGCGTGCACACACACATACACACGCGCCGGTTTGAGTGTGTGCAGTGCGGGCGGAGGATGATCGACCGCACCTCCATATTGGACCATTACAGGTGGGTGGCTATATATGGACCATTTTGGTCCGAAGTTTGGCCAAATTGGTCGAAATTTGGCCGATTGGGGGGACAATTCGGTCCGAAAATTGGCTAGTTTGTCGAAATTTGGCCGATTTTGGGACAAAAATCCCTGGATTGAGCCAAAAATACACTGGTTCCTGTCTAGTTTTGGGATATTGGTGTCAAAAATGAATCTAAGGACATACTATGAGGACGTTGACCTTCGAAAACATTTTTTTTTTTTTCAAAATAAGCCACATAATGCAAGCTATCCCACATGTACCTGCCGTACCGATTGTGGGACAATTTGGTCAGAAAATTGGCTAATCAGTCGAAATTTGGCCGATTGTGGGATAAAAATCCGTCAATTGAGACAAAATTGACATGTTCGATTGTTGAATTTACGGTTCAACTGTCTGTCTGTCTGATTGTCAACTGCACGACTTTATTTGACCCATTTAAGATAGGTTAGCTTGGCAAATGGCCTATTTTGGTCGAAAGTTTTGTCAGTTAGTCGAAATTTGGCCGATTGTGGGACAAAAATCCCTCGATTGGGCCAAAAAAAGGACTTGTTCACTTATCTAAATTACGGATTTTAGAATGTACGTCTATATTGGACCATAGCAGATAAGTTTCTTGTCATTATACACGAATTTTGGCTCAAAGATTGGCCAATCAGCTGAAGTGTGACTGAAATATAGCAAATTGTCCGACAAAAATCCCACAAACAATCCAAAATCGACTAATCTTTGTTTAGAACTAGCTGTTTCCCGCAGCTCCACTCGCGTGTTATTCTTTTATATCGCGCCCATAAGTAACCTATGATTGACTCCCGGTCCTTAATTATATCTATACCAAGTTTTATCAAAATCGGTCCGGCGGCTTAGCCATACAAGCGTAACAGACAGACAGACTCGCATTTATAATATTAGTATTCAAGTATCGATATAAACCCTAAAAAATCACTACATAGTATAAAACAAAGTCGCTTTCTCTGTCCCTATGTACCTATGTATGCTTAAATCTTTAAAACTACGCAACGGATTTTGATGCGGTTTTTTTTGATGGATAGAGTGATTCAAGCGGAAGGTTTTTATGACCATGCGAAGCCGGGGCGGGGCGGTAGTAAATACACACTTATATTATATTATTAGTAGGTACAATTTGTCTGTATTTTTTTTCTTGTTTCAGATCACAGCACGAAGGCCAACTAACATTATACACTTGCAATTTATGTGGAAAAGTTTCGAAGTGAGTACTCACATACTAGCTGCGCCCCGCGGTGTTACCCGCGTTTTATCTTACACAGCAGCGCCATCTACTTTATAAAGCGCCATTGAGTATTAGACTTTTTGACCAAATCTAAGGGAATCATGTACTTTTCGGGGTAAAAAGTACCCTATGTGTTAATCCGAGGTATCAGCTACCTCCATATGAAATTTTATAAAGAATGGCCCAGCCGTTTGAGCGTGACGAAGTAACAAACATTGAGACCAATAGAGATTTTTTTAAATATTTTTTACGGCCATTGAAACTAGTCTCTTAAGGCCTATATTCAATTTAGTAATCATCTTCAGTCTTACTTTAGTGAGTCAAGTCAGTAGTATAATCAGAGTCAGATGGCTAAGTGAAGCGGTGGTTAAAATTCACTTAAAACTTGGAGATTTTGGTGACAAAGATAAATAGTCACTTATACGACATTGTACCACTTCCCAACACTCACGCTTGTTCACGAACACATAGCGAATAATAATCCACCAATATTAAGCACAAATACTCGAAAAACCCAAGTTTTGGAAATTAAATACAGCGCGGACATAGCGACAGTTTACTTTCCCTCCAAAAAAACTCACGTTTAGAATATTAGTGGAATGATATATAGATATTTTCAACATTTTATTTATTACGGGGTTGATAAATTTTTTAGATTGTTAAATAAACATAAATTCCTATTTTTAAAACACAGAAAGAGTGCTTTCTCCCGATATGAAAGTTATCCTAATCCTATGTCCTTCTCAATACTCCTAGCTATGTGTATGCGAAATTTCAGAAAGATTGGTGCAGTAGATAGGGCGTGAAGGCGTTACAAACAAACAAATATACAAACTCACTTTCGCATTTATAATATTAATTAGGATATGATGATTAGGGCTTGTAATTAATGTTTTTAATGTGTTTTTAACCGACTTAAAAAAAGGAGGAGGTTCTCAATTCGTCGGAATGTTTTTTTTTTTAGCAACAGCAAAACGCACAGAGGTCATATGCGGAACCACCATTCCGGGGACCGGCCCAAGTGTGAGCAGTGCGGGAAGACATTCGTAAACAAGGACTCATTGACGGAACATCAGCAGTGAGTGTTTTATTATATACTAGCTGCTCGTTAACAACATCCCTACCAAATTTCGTCACAATCGGTCCAGCAGTTTAGCCGTGAAGAGGTGACAGACAGACAGACAGACTTTCGCATTTATAATATTAGTATGGAATGGCGCTGAGACAAAGGGTGTTTTTTTTTTTCACGAACAGGATCCACCAAGGCATAAAGAACTACGAGTGCTCGATATGCGGGGCCAAGTTCCGGACGAGGACTCAGATCAAACACCACCAGCTGAAGCACTCCTCCGCCAAGGACTTCTACTGCGTGGAGTGCGACGTGAGGTTCAAGTCCGCGCACAATCTGCGGCAGCATCTCATGAAGACGAGCAAACACAAGGACAAGCAGTTGCTTAAGTGAGTACACGTTGCTGTCTCTCTCTATCTCTGTCTATCTCTGTTTCGCTCTCTCTGTCTATCTCTGTGTCTCTCTCTGTTTATCTTTGTCTCGCTCTCTTTGTTTATCTCTGTCTCGTTCTCTCTGTTTATCTCTGTCTCGTTCTCTCTGTTTATCTCTGTCTATCTCTGTGTCTCTCTCTGTTTATCTCTGTCTCGCTCTCTCTGTCTATCTCTGTCTCGTTCTCTCTGTTTATCTCTGTCTCGCTCTCTCTCTGTCTATCTCTGTGTCTCTCTCTCTGTTTATCTCTGTCTTGTTCTCTCTGTTTATTTCTGTCTCGCTCTCTCTGTCTATCTATGTCTCGCGCTCTCTGTCTATCTCTATCTCGCTCTCTAACTGTCTATCTCAATATCGCTCTCTCTCTCAAAAAATCTGAGGCAGCATCTCATGAAGACAAGCAAACACAAAGACAAGCAGACGCTCAAGTGAGTACATGATGTCTTCATCTGTCTATTTCTGTTTCGCTCTCTCTCTCTGTTAGTCTTTGTTTCTCTTTCTCTCAAACAATCTGAGTCTATTGACGTTGTAACCCACACGATATAATAATGATTGATATATTCAAATTCAAATTGTTTATTTTCAATATAGGATATTCTTATCACTTATTGACGTCAATTGTTACTTATTTTAAGTTTACCACCACTTCCAAAGCGCAAGTGGAGAAGAAGCGGCGCCACAAACTCCACTAGCATTTTCTTCAAAAACGTCAATACACAAAATCCATACTAATATTATAAATGTGAAAGTGTGTTTGTTTATTTGTCCTCCCTTCACGCCGTAGCTAAGCAACCAATCAACATGATTTTTGGCATAGAGTTAGTTGAAAGGATGGAGAGGAACATAGGCTACTTTTGGTCCTGAAAAAGCATCAAGTTCCCAAAGGAGATTACTGGAATATTTGTATGTGTACACCAAATTTTCTAATTCCACGCGAGCGAAGCCGCGGGTAAAAGCTAGTTAATATATAAAGAGACTAGCTGTTCCCCGCGGCTTTGCCCCGCGTGGGATTCGGTTATATTGCGTCCAAAAGTAGCCCATGTTTGACCTCAGGTCGTTAACTACATCCCTGCCAAATTTCATCACAATCGGTCCAGCAGTTTCGCCGTGAAGAGGTGACACACAGACAGACAGACAGACTTTCGCATTTATAATATTAGTATATGGATGTAAAATGTTCAGCATTGTGGTTCTCGCCACGACATTATGCTGAGAGGGGACCATTTTGATATATAAGGTGAATTTAAATTAACTGCAAATATTTTAAGGGCAGATTCAGACCACTAAACTGAACAACTTTTCCAAATAAACTTATGTCGAAATATGAAAAAAAATTTTGACCTCCCATACAAATTGAGAATAAGCTGCTCTAGTTTAGTATGGAGTGAAAAATAAAATTTCGTATTTCGATATAAGTTTATTTGGAAAAGTTGTTCATTTTAGTGGTCTGAATCTGCCCTTAAAATATTTCCAGTTGATTTAAATTCACCTTATACACAGTGGCGTGCATATCATAAAGACGTTTAGACGTTGCCTGCCCTGTACTTTTGTAATAAATAATAAATATTTTTTTATATAATCCATAAATATAATAATAAATATTTTTCATACAATATGATGAGAATTCAATAATTATCTTAACAACACCATCTATGAATTCGCGCGAACACCCGGCGCGCCAGCCCGTAGGCGCCGCTAGCCAGGCCAGCTTTTTAGTAAAACGTCTGAAGTTTACTACTCTCACTAAGAAATCACTATGTATAGATGTGCTTTTGCTCGTGTAGTAGTGCAAGTAAAAAACTTACATGAACAGACACATATGCGCTAAATTACGCCTGTGTGAGTAAATTTAAGACCTCGTCTAGATGAAACAAAATGCTATGAGATGACTTTTCATCTCGCTCTCACTTTTGGTACGGCCAATTAGAATTACGATCGATTGCAGCAACATGATAGCTGTGTCTATTGGATATTAAACGAGTAATGCTGCAAATTTAAAAACGCATAGACTTGAAGACTTTATGAAACAAGATGACATTCCCGATTCCATAGGGTTATATTTCCGTATCGAAATCAACAATATGCCTGCTTTGCTTGCATGCATTTGTTTGTTTTGAATGTTTAATTAATTGATAATTGCAATGTGCATTGTTTACAATGAGGTGAAAAAATAGAACTTTTATTTTTAACAAATTTACTCAGTTATAGTTTAAAATGTCAAAATGTTCATGTGATTGTTGTAAACCGAGTGTTTGTTTACAAAAATTATAAAATGATGCGCTAATTAATTTTTCTTTTGACGAAAAAATGGCAATAATAATACATGGACATTATCAACCGGGATTGATTGGTAGTTGAAGTGAAGGGTAAGCTAACAAGAACATTATTTAATATTATTTACGAATTAATATGTTTGCTATGCTTTTCTTTGGAATAGAGAGTACTCGTCTCGTAAATATTTTAAGGGCCTAAGTAGTTACATGATTAATATATTTTAATTTTATTATCTTCTTGTTCGTTACTGTTTTAGTTGTAACTCAAATATACCTAAATTATAAGTAATTATAAATTAAACTAGAAATAGTTCTGGTCTAGGTAGGTTTTTGCCTACCCTAAGGAAAATGTCTGTGCACGTCACTGCTTATACATACACAAATTTGTATTTTTTGTCAATTGTTGTTCACTTTTTTCCATTGTGTATTTGTGTAATATCAAATAAACATTTTTTCTATCTTTCCAATGCGCTACACTGTTCGTTAGATACGGTTGTGCCCGCTGCGACAAGCGGTTCGAGAGCGAGCGCGCGGCGCGCGCGCACGCGCTCGTGCAGCACGACGGCGTGCGCGCGCACCGCTGCGCGCTGTGCCCCGCCGCGCTCGCCACGAGGAGCTCGCTCGGTCAGTTACTGTACAAGGTGGACACAAACCAACTGCGAATATTTTAAGGGCAGATTCGGACCACTATACTGAACGACTTTTCCATATAGACTTATGTCGAAATATGAGAAAAAATTTTTGACCTCCCATACAGATTGAGAATCAGCTGATCTGGTTAAGGTGACACCTCATTGAACACTAGCGCCACCGTCATTTAAAAATCATTACTCACTGAAAACACAAGTTATCAAAAATCCCTCTGCTGTAATTAAGGTTCTGGATCTGAAGTTAATTTAAAAACATATTAAATTATAATTCCCTATAGTTACAAATTGCATTATTGCTTAAAACGGCCACTTTTAGCAGTTTTCCAATTTGTAACTATAAAAAATAATTTCATATTTTGACATAAGTTTATTTGGAAAAGTTGTTCAGTATAGTGGTCTGAATCTGTCCTTAAAATATTTGCACTTAATTTGAATCCACCTTATATATAAATAGTTTTGTTTTTAAATACTTTTTACAGCCTTGGAAATTAGTCTTTTAAGGCCTTTGTTGAATTTATTATTCTTCAGTTCTACTTTAGTCAGTCAAAAAGCCAAGACAATAGTCCAGTCACCACCAGAAGCTCGCTCGGTGAGTTATACAGAGTGTTTGGTAGATAAGTGCAAAAAAAAAATTGTTAAAATATGTTCTCATGAAAATAAATAAAATGAGCTGGCAGCTTCCTCGGACAAAGAATTAGTTTAGCTATTCATAGGGGGAGTGTTGCCAGTATTCGAACAAGGGACTCCTCTTAATAATATATGCTACTATACACCACTTAGAACCATTTGAGTTAGCACATAGCTAGGTGTATTGAGAAGGACATAGGGCACCTTTCATCCCGGGAAAAAGCACTGTTCCCGAGGGAATCTCATGCGGGCGAAGCCGCGGGCGAGAGCTAGTAATGTATATTTCATCCTGCTTTAGCTAAACACACTCTGGCGGTGCACGCGGGCAGGCGGCCGCCGCCGAGACACGTGTGCGACACTTGCGGAAAAGCATTCCGGGTAAGTAGAACCTAATAAATTAATTTTACACATTTTTTTTTTACAGTAAAAATACCATACTGGTCTGGGAGAAAGAAAAAAACATAGAAAATACATAAAAAACATAGAACAAATAAAGCATCTTGAATGTAGAATGTACCAGCTGCTTCTCTTCCCGCGCAAGCCGTAAAAGTCGTCTGAGGGAATCGCCGAATGGAGGAAATCATGACATGCGGCGATGCGGCTAGCAACCCATCACTATTGATTTCCTGTTTCAACTACCATTATGGTAAACGTGGCCTAAGGTCTTATGGCTCTAGGCTCTGTCTACCCCGTATGGGATAAAGACGTGATTATATGTATGTATGTATGTAACCACCTATCTCCATCATTGTCAAGCTAAATCACATCACATGCCATTAATATTTAATTAAGACGATACCTCGGTGAACACTAGCAACTAGACAAAGTATGCTTCCCGTGGGAATCGAACCCACGACCCCCGGGTTTACAGGCAAACGCCTTGACAACTGGACCACGGAGACAGTCACAGACATCTCCCTTACTCAATCGTTCTTGCATGGTTTTAAGAGTGGTAAGCCAACTGGTTACAAAACAATAGCCAGGTATCTAAAATCCGGTTTTGTAACCGAACGAGATAAAAAATTAACAAAAAGAAACAATTTTTGCAAGTAAACTGAAGTCACTGCTGAGCTCGAGGGCATATATCTATAGACGAATTTCTTACTGACAAACTTGAATAAACTACAAACTAAATTCAATTAATTGCAACGACTAGATTTTTCATCTGTGAATTTCGATTTGATATTTCATTATATAATAATTTGCAACTTATTGATATTTTGAAATATGAATGTAATTCTAATCCTGACATTTTTTTTATTCTATTTAATTTCATATTATATAATGTATACTTATATTACTACTGACTGCTAGATATTGCTTAATGTCGCTATGCCCAAACTGGGTACATGTATAACTGCACTTTTTATTTGTTACCTACTATGCTCACATGTATACGAATAAATGAATTGAATTGTAATTGCACATATGAATGTCGCAGGGTAAAAGCGTATTGACGAATCACGTGCGCACACACACGGGCGAGAAACCGTTCTCGTGTCCGCACTGCGGCCGCAAGTTCACGCAGCGCACCGCCATGCGGACTCACGTCAACCTCGTGCATCTCAAACTGCCGAGGCAGGCTAAGGTGAGTATAATAAATATAAATCATACTAATATTATAAATGCGAAAATGAGTTCGTATATTACTTTTACGACTAAAAGAACTCGTCTTCAGTACGTTTATTACATCAATAATCAGCCATTAATTGAGAAAAGTGTTGCTAAGGATCTGGGTGTATACTTTGACTCTAAATTAGATTTCAGGCATCACTTTGATCACATGACCAAGCGTGGGTATCAACTTGCCGGTTTTATTTTGCGCATTATGAAAGATTTTAAAAAACCCTTTACTTTAGTCTATCTTTTTAATACTTTGGTTAGATCTGTACTTGAATATGCTTCTGTAGTCTGGTCACCCTATTATGATGTACATTCTTCAAATATTGAAAGAGTTCAGAGATGTTTCGTGTGGGGTATTTGTCGTAAATATGGACTAAGCCGTCGATTGTCATCATATAATGAAAGAGTAAACCATTTCGGCATTGTAAAGCTGGACATACGCAGGCAGTTCTTTATGCTTATTTACCTACATAAAATCATTCACTCCTCCATCGATTGCCCTAAACTATTAAGTTTGATTAACTTCAACGGCCAATCACGTGTACGTAACCCGCGTATCTTTCGTCTAGAGGTTTACAAAAACAACACATCGTTTTTCAATCCTGTTGTTAGGATGTGTCGAGATTTCGATGAGCTGAGACATGATAACGTTGATCTTGACATTTTCAATCCAAATCTTTCACAGTTTAAAAAATCTTTAGTTGTTGCATTAGATATGTGATGTGAAATAATATATATATATGTGTGTGTGTGTGTATGTGTATGTATGCATATATATATGTATGTTTATATAATTTTTATATGTTTTATATATATATTATATATATATATATATATATATAAATTGTAAATTTCTTTAAAGTCAATTTAGGTCCTTACTATGTTAAAATTGTTTAAGACTTGCTATGTAACATTTATCATGTTTTGCTGTGTACACTATGTTGGAATGCAGACTAGTTCTAAATTGTCAAATGATTATTTACTGTTTTTTTTGTCTGTAATCTGTTTGTGTGCCTAATAAATAAAATAAATAAGTATATTCCCTATCTACTGAACCAATCTTCCTGAAATTTCGCATACACATAGCTAGGAGTATTGAGAAGGACATAGGGCACTTTCATCCCGGGAAAAAGCACAGTTCCCGTGGGAAATTCACGCGGGCGAAAGCTAGTTTTATAATATACAAAATTTTATTAATTATAGTTTTAATAATGTTTTAATTTATTAGAATATTAGAGGACCCGGCGAGCTTCGTACATCCTTGGAATTATTAGTTCCTGTATGTATTATATACTTAAAACCGTCCCTGGAAATCAACCTAACTATTGGTAAAAACCGCGAGAAAATCCGTTTATTAGTTTTTAAGTTTTTCGCGCACAGAGAGACGGTCAAAGTGCGAGCGACTTTATTTTGTACTATGTATAGATTTATTTTTATTTAATTGTGTAATAATTTGATCACTGAATTGTTATAATGACTAAACTATTGACGAAATGATTGAAAATAGTAGATTGTTATACATGGAAGAAAAAAGGAATAATTCCCGTGCGAGGTAATTTTGTTGTCAATTTCCTTCCAAAGTGACAGACAGTGAAGGAAATTTCATTCCCGCCCAAAGAAAGAAATAAGAAAGTAATAACTATGAGTGATTTCGGCCCGTGGGAGGGAAAGAAGTGTTTTCCACCCTATACTCAGATCAAACAATACTACTTTCCAAAAGTTTCTGAAAATTTTTTATTTTGATCATCAGGTGAAGGAATTACCCGTCGAAGCTCGCGAGCCGAAAATGGACGTTTTCGTGAAAGAAGACCAACCGCTGGTTTTCGACAATTGGAGCCGACCTCAGCTGCCCTGCGACGTCTACTTCACAGTCACGGCCGGGCCTTAGAAGGTCAAGGTCACAAGGTCATTGTGCTAGAGGTCAAAGTTATCGTCACCTCTAAAATAGAATAAATCTATACATCTTTCTAGAAAAATAAATAAAATTGGAGTGTCTGTTTGTAATTGAAACTTAGAGGTCAAGGTCACAAGGTCATCGTGTAACCTTATCGAGGTCATAGCAAAATCGTTTCTTAGTTTAAATTTTATCGTTTTGAAATCTTTAGTTCGGTGTAAAAAATATTGTTCTGAGTAATCAAATGTGAATAATGTGTACTTGACCTTTACGGCCGGGCCTGAGCGAGAAAGGGTCAAGGTCACAAGGTTATCGTGTTACCCTTAAAGTCGGCAAAGTGCAAATTCGCCATTTTCATTTTTAGGCGATTAACTTGCCAACATTTTGCATAAAAATGTGAAAAATAAGAATTCGATCAAAAATAAAAATGTATCTTTTTTTCTCCACATACAAATAATAAATTGATCTCTAATATTATTTTTATTTTGTGTTATATTAAAAGGGTAGTTGCATTATAGTATGATAAATTGGCCATTGCGTGAGGATTTCCTCGGTTTAGACAAAAATTAGTATTACGGTATGGTAACCGCTTTCTGTCAGGTCAGCCGAGCCTGATTGTCAGTCTTTAGTAATTTAAACAACTTAACTGTTATGTCATTATATTTATCTATACTAATATTATAAAGAGGAAAGATTTGTATTTTTATATGTTTGTAATGAATAAACTCAAAAACTACTGTGCCGATTTCAAAAATTCTTTCACCACTATAAAGCTCTTCAACCTGAGTAACATAGGCTATGTATGTACCACGGGCGAAGCCGGGGCGGACGGCTAGTAGCCTATAACCTTTCCCAAGAGTCAGGCTATCACATGCAAGATTGTTATTTAATCTGGTAGGTCTAAAGTTATAAGCATTCATTCTTCAGCTTTGACTTACAGAGAAACAGATTTACCTAAATACAAAGAAGAGAGAAGAGAACAATGACAGAAGGCACTCTTCTAATTTCCTTTTCACCTGATCCATTATGCAACAACCCTTTTTTAATTTTATCGTTCCTGAAGCGTGTACCTAATTAATTTAAAGAATTATTTTTATTAAATATAATAATAATAGGATTAAGATGAGATGTCTTAAGTGTGATTTGTGTAAAAATGCATGTTTTTGGCGCCTGCTTCGCTAGTTCCTGATAAGTCATCTGTATGGGTTACAAGGTCATTGACCTCTGGTATCAGTGTCGTGACTTCTCTGCCATTTTGCGTTTTAGGCATTATTAGAATCGACTTGTTATTCATTCCGCGATTTGTGCCGAATGCGACAGAGCCCTGGGGTACTACCGTCTCTTAAAACTATGCAAGATCCAGTGAGTAAACGAGACAGCGCAATACATGATGTAAGCAACATCTCCTTTACTCAATCGTTCTTGCATGGTTTTAAGAGATGGTGGTAAGCCACCAGACGTTTTTGCCAATGCATGTAGTTTTTTTATTATTATATAATTTTGCCGTCTATATTTCCATGACTTGTGGACCAATTTCATATAAAATTTTATATAAATTTTAAAATTACATATATGTATGTCAGTTTATAAATCGGAAATAAGCGTAAACAGGCTCTTTGTGTTTAAAATATTAATATGTGCATGACAAAAATTGTAAAATAAAATATTTTTTCAAATAAATAACGTTTTATTTCTTACTTTTACCACAGAATAGATATGATGTACTCTAGCGCCTTAAAGGGAAGATCTTCCCGCTAGGGATGTTATCCCTGTGGAACTAGGTCGAAGGTTGTATATATAGCTCAATCCGTAGAAACTTTACTAGCGCGATTTAGACTTGCACAGTATAATTTTCCATCCTTTAGCGCCACCTGTTGTGCGTCTTAGTGTAATAAGATACTTGTTGTGGCGCTTGTGTCTCGCCACATTACTATTTTGAATGAGACTATTTATAAAATGCACTTATAAAAATAAAACAAAAAAACTGCATGTATTGCGTCAAGTTTGCCAAAAACAAAGAAAAATGGCCACGCTATCAGACAGAAAATATATATCTGTGGCCCTTATCGTTCTCATGGACTTTCCTATTTCGCCATCTCACACTGAAAATCTGAAAATTACTATCACTACATAGTATAAAACAAAGTAGCTTTCTCTGTCCCTATGTATGCTTATATCTTTAAAACTACGCAACGGATTTTGACACGTTTTTTTAATAGATAGAGTGATTCAAGAGGAAGGTTTTTATGCCCACGCGAAGCTGGGGCGGGTCGCTAGTAGATAATAAAGGAAGATAAATTCAAATAACCATTTATTTGCACACATAAAGAATTTCGTATTTACAATAGAATAGGTCTGTCCCATCGGAACCCGCGGTCAGGTTGCTTCGTACCTAGTTTCAAAAAACATATCAAATTATTGACTTATTTTATTCAATTAATTAAAATGCCAATTGAATTAGTACTTTTATAACAATGGGTAATCCAAATATATTTCGGTTTCATACCTCACTTTTCAGTCTCAAACCTAAATATTTGATCTCATCTGATCCCGAGATCCGTTGGGAACGACCTCATTACCACCTAAAAATAAGTAATTAGCTTGACGCGATTCTTAAAACATTATTTTAAAAAAAAGGAGAGTAAAAACATAAATGCATAGTGATAATTTATTCTATAAAGAAACAAATTATATTTATATAGCAGCTATGCATACGGCCCACAAAATTCTTTTTAATATTTGTCCCAGTTAAAACCCATTTTTATTTAAGACACCCTAACGTGAGCGAGCAAGCAAAGCGAGCGAGCATTCGACATTGTTTGACCTCGAGTTAAAAGTTAGGTTGACAGTTTTAACTGCAGTAAATTCTAGTTTTAACAATGGCAATTAGTTTAGAACTAATTTTAAAAAATAAGCCGTTTTACATAAAAACGGATTTTAACGTGGTTATGTCCAGACTATAAAACCATATTTTGTTACTTAAAATATTACGTTTGTGTTGATACAAAATAATATCAGACATTTTTTATTACGGCGGCAAGTAAATGTGTTGAAATGTAGAATCGCATCAAATATATCTTAAAAGGAACATGTAGAATCCATATTTTACAAAGAATCAATTAAAATTATGTAAACAATCAGCAACAGGGATGCCCACGGTAAAAAAAAATGATTCCAAGAAGCATAAAAAATGCTTTTCTTTTTTTTTCTACGCGCCATGCCGTAGCCGAATGTTTAAATTAATCCATTATTGTTCATTAATTTCAATAATTCTCTGACAGTTGCGTCCCGCGCGACAGTGTCGCCACCGTTTTAGAACTAAACCGAACTTTCCTAAGCCATATCACACTATATAGTATAAAACAAAGTCGATTCCCGCTCCGCCCGTCTGTCCCAATGTGAGCTTAGATCTTTGAAACTACGCAACGGATTTTAAGCGGTTTTTTAAAAATAGACACGAGTGATTCAAGAGGAAGGTTTTATGCCCATGCAAAGCCGGAGCGGGTCGCTAGTTACAAATAAAGTAAACATAACTGCCGTAGCAAAATTCGCTATAATACATGTATTGTGCTTAGGGATATAGGGACAGAGAAAGCGACTTTGTTTTATACTATGTAGTAATTAATATTTAGAGAAGATTCTAATGAGGTAGGTACTTCAGAATTCAAGTTTCCTCCTACCTAAAAAATCTATAATTATTTTAATCAACTATGTACTATACATATAGTTATATTATTCAATAGCACGATGACGATATATTTTTAAAACATGTTATTTTTTAAATTCCTTGAAATGTATGTATATATATTGTTTTTAAGTGAAATAGATCTTGAGCGGATTAAGGCTAAATCGCTCTTCATATCCTAAACACACACATATTCTTTAATGCCTTAAATTTTTTAATATGCTTTACGGCCCTGAAAACGACTTTAATAACTTACAGAATCAGATGTATTTATTCATTATTTTATTTATATGGTAATAAGGGCCATTTTCCTATAACGGAAGAGGCCTAAATTATGCATTCTAGTTTTGGAACTCTAAGCGTTAAATTAAACATACCTATTAACGCATCTTATTTCAATATGATGCTCACAATACAAATGTAATGCAATCGTGTTTACATTTTGAAAAATTAATTTCAATTCAAATCGCAGTTATACTGAAAATAACCAATAACAACAAAACAATACTTTAACGAGACCCGATTTTCAAAAACACTAAGGAATACCTTAACGTGACCCGATTTCGACGACACGCATATTAGCATTCCTTAACGTGACCCGATTCCAAAACCGCGCAGATATATATTTTATCCCTGCCAATTTGAGCATCCCTGTTTTACAATTCCGACAAAACCCACCATAGTTAATCTAATATGTACACTTACTTCAAGATTATCACAAAAATATTTGAAAACAAATCTATTTTACACCCAAATCCTTAGTCTAAAAACAATAACATTAAATAAAATCAACATTCATGTTTTATTTCATTATTAATTAAAAATTTCGAATGTTCAGACCCGAATACGGTCTAAATATTCAAATTTAATATCTAGTCACAAAATGTTTTTATTGAAATCTTAATATACCTTATTAAATATTGGTAAATCTTTATATTCATTGTGCTTGATTGCTTACAATAATTTGTCTACCACATGAATGAGAAAAATCCGTTCGATCAAAGGTTCAGCATTCACATCAATCCTTCATTTGTCAATATACAATATTATAACAGACGGTCATGTCGTTAGGGTTCATAATATCCCTTTCTAGAAACTTCCAATTATGTCCAATTCCTAATCTTTTTTTACATATCCCTTCCTGAAAAATTCTATAGTAGTCTGTCGCGACAAGAACTTACTTAGACTCACAAAAGATGGCGCTTTAAGAGAGAATCTCGGATTTGCATACAAGACAGTAAATGACTATGAAAGTCTAAAAGAAAGAAAGAAAGAAAAATAGTTTATTTGGCTGATCTGAGCATTAACTACAAACATTTTATATACAAACGCCAAAAGGGCCCCCGCTCAGCATGTGTCGTGGACGTTAGTACGAGCCACGACGCTGGTCTTCTTTCTGGTTAAAACACGCTTGCAAAGGTCTAACTTAAAATATTTGGCAAAGCTTAAGATTATTGAGGAAAGGAGCATTTCGGAAAATTTGTACCCAGGGGAATTTTTGAGAAAGGGACATTGTAAACCTGAATTTAATTGAATTGTCAACCCCATAACTAGGCGTAAAAATATTTACATCTATAATAAAAATATTCTTTGTCAACATATTAGTAGTTAATTATAAAAAAAAAATTAAACTACTCTGTGCTGGCACAAAACAGATAGGCTCCATTTATTTTTTTCACAAAAATTCAGAGGCGCGTTTGTAAAGCAGATGGGAATCGCGCACGCACAGTCTCAACCGTTCCGATATCATGTCCGTGAGCGGTGTCTTGTGTGCGTTGCGCAAGCGCACTTTGTACGTTGACTTTTGTACGTATCTGTTTTGCGGTGCCAGCCTTTCATAAAGCAGTATGATGTTTCCTTAGTATAGTTAAGCCCGCGAAAGGTGGACGCGCAGTCGCCGTAGCCTATTTACAGTCAGCAACGCGCTAGTGACACCCAAAGAAATTCTAGTATCAACCACGTGCGTATAGAAATAGTCTGAACCAGCCTATGATAGAGTTTCTAGTATTGAAAATACGCGATTATCAAAAATGTCGACTAGATTTTTTAAATTTTACATTAATTTTACAACGAATTATGATACCGTGCTTTAACATCTATATAATACTACCAACATTAAATTGGTTAGTATCTAATTATGAAATTTGTAGAATTAAGTTTTAATAAAATTTAATTTAAAATTTCGCAATAGCCCGTTTACGCGACGTTACGGTTTTTTTTTAATTTCAACCCTACCCTTTAATTAATCTAACACTTAAAAATATAAAATTTCAATAAGAACTCACTTTGATCAAAATTGTTTTGCCAAATTTTAAAAACGCTTAATATTTATTTATTTGCTAATAAAATTTGAAACTGATTACCTTTGTCTAAAATTCCCGATATAACTGATGATTACAGACAGACATTTTCCTTAGGGTAGGCAAAAACCTACCTAGACCAGAACTATTTCTATTTTAATCTATACTTATATTTTAGGTATAGGTATTTGAGTTACAACTAAAACAGTAACGAGCAAGAAGATAATAAAATTAAAATATATGAATCATGTACCTACTTAGGCTCTAAAATTTTTTAAAAGATGACCGCCTTATCCTACGGTCCCGTGGGAGTTTTGGAAAAGCATAGCAAACATATTAATTTGAAAATAATCCATACTAATCCATACTAATATTATAAATGCGAAAGTCTGTCTGTCTGTCTGTCACCTCTTCACGGCTAAACGGATGGACCGATTGCGATGAAATTTGGTAGGGATGTAGTTAACGACCTGAGGTCAAACATAGGCTACTTTTGGGCGCGATATAACCGAGTCCCACGCGGGCGGAGCCGCGGGGAACAGCTAGTATTAAATAATGTTGTTGTTAGCTTACCCTTCACTTCAACTAAATCCGAACAATCCCGGTTGATAACGTCCATTTATTATTATTGCCATTTTTTCGTCAAATGAAAGATTACTTAGCGCGTCATTTTATAGTTTTTGTAAACAAACACTCGGTTTACAACAATCACATGAAAATTTTACAATTTTAAACTACAACTGTGTAAATTTGTTAAAAATAAAAGTGCAATTTTTTCACCTCATTGTAAACAATGCACATTGCAATTATCAATTAATTAAACATTCAAAACAAACAAATGCATGCAAGCAAAGCAAACATAATGTTGATTTGATTTCGATACGGAAATAAAAATATAACCCTACGGAATTGGATATGTCATCTTGTTAATATAAAGTCTTCAAGTCTATGCGTTTTTAATTTGCAGCATTACTCGTTTAATATCCAATAGACACAGTTATCATGTTGCTGCAATCGATCGTAATATTCGTAATCACTAATCAGATTTAAGTATGTGTAACGCGTAATTCTAATTGGCCGTAACAAAAGTGAGAGCGAGATGAAATGTCATCTCATAGCATTTTGTTTCATCTATAGTGGAGGTCTGAAATTCACTTACACAGGCGTGATTTAGCGCATATGTGTCTGTTCATGTAAGTTCTTTACTTGCACTACTACACGAGCAAAAGCACATCTATACATAGTGATTTCTTAGTGAGAGTAGTAAACTTCAGACGATTTACTAAAAAGCTGGCCTGGCCTAGCTAGCTAGCAGCGCGTATGGGGCGGCGCGGGGGCGGCGCGCCGCGTGTTCGCGCGCATTCATAGATGGCGTTGTTAAGATAATTCGATATCTTGTGTGAAAAAATATTTATTATTTATATGTATTGATTAAATATTTTTTTTATTATTTATTACAAAAGTACAGGGTAGGCAACGTCTAAACGTCTTTATGATATGCACGCCACTGGTAAACGAGACAGCGCAATACATGATGTAAGCAACATCTCAGTTACTCAATCGTTCTTGCATGGTTTTAAGAGATGGTGGTAAGCCACCAGACGTTTTTGCCAATGCATGTAGTTTTTTTATTATTATATCATTTTGCCGTCTATATATCCATGACTTGTGGACCAATCTCATATAAAATTTTATATAAATTTTAAAATTACATATATGTATGTCAGTTTATAAATCGGAAACAAGCGTAAACAGGCTCTTTGTGTTTAAAATATTAATATGTGCATGACAAAAATTGTAAAATAAAATATTTTTTCAAATAAATAACGTTTTATTTCTTACTTTTACCACAGAATAGATATGATGTGCTCTAGCGCCTTAAAGGGAAGATCTTCCCGCTAGGGATGTTATCCCTGTGGAACTAGGTCGAAGGTTGTATATATTGAGTATTGTTCTCAGATCTGGAACCCGAGATATAATATATATGTCGCAGGCTAGAAGCCATTCAGAAAAATTCTTGAAATTTGTGCAATTCAAAACAAAATCCTATGACTCAAGTTATAATGCAATGTGTAAAAGGCACCATTTTCTTCCTCTTGAAGTTAGAAGACAAATTGCTGATGTGTCTGTATTGGTCAAAATTGCTCAAAGTTTATTAGATACCCCTGTTTTGCTGGCGAAAATGCAACAAAGTACCAAATAGATCGGTTCGAATTCCTTCGATTCTTGATATTCCACAGAGCTTGACTAATTATAGGCAAAACTCGTTTTTTGTTAGATCAGCATAGGAACTTAATAAATTAATTGTCTGCCCTGAACTGGATCTGTTTAATTCCACCCCCAGATGTTTCAAAAACAGTATTTATAGGTCGTGGTTTAATGGTTCTCACTCTGTCAATAATTAGACTTGGCTTTTTATTTGTTGTAATTTAGGTACTTCTTTTTTTTTAGTTTATTTTTTGTTGTAATTTATTAAGTACAACATTTTGGTCTCTATTTTTATTACTTGTTGATTATATCTTAAATCAGATACCAAACAAACAAGCACTTTTGCTATCTATATGCGAAAACATGTAAATGGTCTTTAGTATATGTATATATATAAATAGCTTTATATTTAGATATATTGACTGTATGTTTTCCGAATAAAATAAAATAAAATAAGCTACAATCCGTAGAAACTTTACTAGCGCGATTTAGACTTGCACAGTATAATTTTCCATCCTTTAGCGCCATCTGTTGTGCGTCTTAGTGTAATAAGATACTTGTTGGGCGCTTGTGTCTCGCCACATTACTATTTTGAATGAGACTATTTATAAAATGCACTTATAAAAATAAAACAAAAAACTGCATGTATGGCGTCAAGTTTGCCAAAAACAAAGAAAAATGGCCACGCTATCAGACAGAAAATATATATCTGTGGCCCTTATCGGTCTCATGGACTTTCCTATTTCGCCATCTCACACTGAAAATCTGAAAATTACTATCACTACATAGTATAAAACGAAAGTAGCTTTCTCTGTCCCTATGTATGCTTAAATCTTTAAAACTACGCAACGGATTTTGACACGTTTTTTTAATAGATAGAGTGATTCAAGAGGAAGGTTTTTTGCCCATGCGAAGATGGGGCGGGTCGCTAGTATATTATAAAGGAAGATAAATTCAAATAACCATTTATTTGCACACATAAAGAATTTCTTATTTACAATAGAATAGGTCTGTCCCATCGGAACCCGCGATCAGGTTGCTTCGTACCTAGTTTCAAAAAACATATCAAATTATTGACTTATTTTATTCAATTAATTAAAATGCCAATTGAATTAGTACTTTTATAACAATGGGTAATCCAAATCTATTTCGGTTTCATACCTCACTTTTCAGTCTCAAACCTAAATATTTGATCTCATCTGATACCGAGATCCGTTGGGAACGACCTCATTACCACCTAAAAATAAGTAAATAGCTTGACGCGATTCTTAAAACATTATTTTAATAAAAAAGGAGAGTAAAAACATAAATGCATAGTGATAATTTATTCTATAAAGAAACAAAAATTATATTTATATAGCAGCTATGCATACGGCCCACAAAATTCTTTTTAATATTTGTCCCAGTCAAAACCCGTTTTTATTTAAGGCGCTGTATCCCCAACCCTTAGGTATTTAAGAGGAGTGAAGTGCGATTATAGTACGTACGCGAAATGAAATAAGGTTGAAAGTGGCGATACTGGGTTGGCCTGTCACTAGTCTCCGTTCAATGCCATTTCGGGTGAAATTTTCCAGTTTTAACTTAATATTTCAAAAATTATGACTAAATCTTCTAATTTTTTTAGGTATCCATCTGGGTCATTATATTATTCTTTTTATAGACGTAAAAAAATTGGTAGTTGTCGCTGAAGATATCAAGTAATTCGCGACGAAACCTTTTCTGGATATAGCTTTTTTGCTATTTTATTTAGCTAGGTTTTAATTATTATTTTTTTAATATTTTTATGTATCCATTTATTTTGATCTTTGAACTATACATCATATTTTTTTCATGCTTGTATTCAATGAAGAATAAAGCTAACTGCGCGACGAAAAAATAGACGTTTTACGGTATTCCCCTGATGCACAGCGCCTTAAGACACCCTAACGTGAGCGAGCAAGCAAAGCGAGCGAGCATTCGACATTGTTTGACCTCGAGTTAAAAGTTAGGTTGACAGTTTTAACTGCAGTTAATTCTAGTTTTAACAATGGCAATTAGTTTAGAACTAATTTTAAAACATAAGCCGTTTTACATAAAAACGGATTTTAACGTGGTTATGTCCAGACTATAAAACCATATTTTGTTACTTAAAATATTACGTTTGTGTTGATACAAAATAATATCAGAATTTTTTTATTACGGCAAGTAAATGTGTTGAAATATAGAATCGCATCAAATATATCTTAAAAGGAACATGTAGAATCCATATTTTACAAAGAATCAATTAAAATTATGTAAACAATCAGCAACAGGGATGCCCACGGTAAAAAAAAATGATTCCAAGAAGCTTAAAAAATGCTTTTCTTTTTTTTTCTACGCGCCATGCCGTAGCCGAATGTTTAAATTAATCCATTATTGTTCATTAATTTCAATAATTCTCTGACAGTTGCGTCCCGCGCGACAGTGTCGCCACCGTTTTAGAACTAAACCGAACTTTCCTAAGCCATATCACACTATCCATACTTCCATACTATTATTATAAATGCGAAAGTCTGTCTGTCTGTCTGTCCGTCTGTCTGTCTGTCTGTCTGTCTGTCACCTCTTCACGGCTAAACTGCTGGACCGATTGTGATGAAATTTGGTAGGGATGTAGTTAACGACCTGAGGTCAAACATAGGCTACTTTTGGGCGCGATATAACAGAGTCTCACGCGGGGCGAAGCCGCGGGGAACAGCTAGTATAGTATAAAAAAAAGTCGCTTCCCGCTGTCTGTCCCAATGTGAGCTTAGATCTTTGAAACTACGCAACGGATTTTAAGCGGTTTTTTTAAAATAGACACGAGTGATTCAAGAGGAAGGTTTTATGCCCATGCAAAGCCGGAGCGGGTCGCTAGTTACAAATAAAGTAAACATAACTGCCGTAGCAAAATTCGCTATAATACATGTATTGTGCTTAGGGATATAGGGACAGAGAAAGCGACTTTGTTTTATACTATGTAGTAATTAATATTTAGAGAAGATTCTAATGAGGTAGGTACTTCAGAATTCAAGTTTCCTCCTACCTAAAAAATCTATAATTATTTTAATCAACTATGTACTATACATATAGTTATATTATTCAATAGGACGATGACGATATATTTTTAAAACATGTTATTTTTTAAATTCCTTGAAATGTATGTATATATATTTTTTTGAAGTGAAATAGATCTTGAGCGGATTAAGGCTAAATCGCTTTTCATATCCTAAACACACACATATTCTTTAATGCCTTAAATTTTTTAATATGCTTTACGGCCCTGAAAACGACTTTAATAACTTACAGAATCAGATGTATTTATTCATTATTTTATTTATATGGTAATAAGGGCCATTTTCCTATAACGGAAGAGGCCTAAATTATGCATTCTAGTTTTGGAACTCTAAGCGTTAAATTAAACATACCTATTAACGCATCTTATTTCAATATGATGCTCACAATACAAATGTAATGCACTCGTGTTTACATTTTGAAAAATTAATTTCAATTCAAATCACAGTTATACTGAATATAACCAATAACAACAAAACAATACTTTAACGAGACCCGATTTTCAAAAACACTAAGCAATACCTTAACGTGACCCGATTTCGACGACACGCATATTAGCATTCCTTAACGTGACCCGATTCCAAAACCGCGCAGATATATATTTTATCCCTGCCAATTTGAGCATCCCTGTCTTACAATTCCGACAAAACCCACCATAGTTAATCTAATATGTACACTTACTTCAAGATTATCACAAAAATATTTAAAAACAAATCTATTTTACACCCAAATCCTTAGTCTAAAAACAATAACATTAAATAAAATCAACATTCATGTTTTTTTTAATTATTAATTAAAAATTTCGAATGTTCAGACCCGAATACGGTCTAAATATTCAAATTTAATATCTAGTCACAAAATGTTTTTATTGAAATCTTAATATACCTTATTAAATATTGGTAAATCTTTATATTCATTGTGCTTGATTGCTTACAATAATTTGTCTACCACATGAATGAGAAAAATCCGTTCGATCAAAGGTTCAGCATTCACATCAATCCTTCATTTGTCAATATACAATATTATAACAGACGGTCATGTCGTTAGGGTTCATAATATCCCTTTCTAGAAACTTCCAATTATGTCCAATTCCTAATCTTTTTTTACATATCCCTTCCTGAAAAATTCTATAGTAGTCTGTCGCGACAAGAACTATCTACTTAGACTCACAAAAGATGGCGCTTTAAGAGAGAATCTCGAATTTGCATACAAGACATTAAATGACTATGAAATAAAAAAAATAGTTTATTTGGCTGATCTGAGCATTAACTACAAACATTTTATATACAAACGCCAAAAGGGCCCCCGCTCAGCATGTGTCGTGGACGTTAGTACGAGCCACGACGCTGGTCTTCTTTCTGGTTAAAACACGCTTGCAAAGGTCTAACTTAAAATATTTAACAAAGCTTAAGATTATTGAGGAAAGGAGCATTTCGGAAAATTTGTACCCAGGGGAACTTTTGAGAAAGGGACATTGTGAACCTGAATTTAATTGAATTGTCAACCCCATAACTAGGCGTGAAAATATTTACATCTATAATAAAAATATTCTTTGTCAACATATTAGTAGTTATTTATAAAAAAAAAATGAAAAATACATCTGTGCCGGCACAAAACAGATAGGCTCCATTTATTTTTTTCACAAAAAATTCAGAGACGCGTTTGTAAAGCAGATGGGAATCACGCACGCACTATCTCAACCGTTCCGATATCATGTCCGTGAGCGGTGTCTTGTGTGCGTTGCGCAAGCGCACTTTGTACGTTGACTTTTGTACGTATCTGTTTTGCGGTGCCAGCCTTTCATAAAGCAGTATGATGTTTCCTTAGTATAGTTAAGCCCGCGAAAGGTGGACGCGCAGTCGCCGTAGCCTATTTACAGTCAGCAACGCGCTAGTGACACCCAAAGAAATTCTAGTATCAACCACGTGCGTATAGAAATAGTCTGAACCAGCCTATGATAGAGTTTCTAGTATTGAAAATTCGCGATTATCAAAAATGTCGACTAGATTTTTTAAATTTTACATTAATTTTATAACGAATTATGATACCGTGCTTTAACATCTATATAATACTACCAACATTAAATTGGTTAGTATCTAATTATGAAATTTGTAGAATTAAGTTTTAATAAAATTTAATTTAAAATTTCGCAATAGCCCGTTTACGCGACGTTACGGTTTTTTAATTTCAACCCTACCCTTTAATTAATCTAACACTTAAAAATATAAAATTTCAATGAGAACTCACTTTGATCAATATTGTTTTGCCAAATTTTAAAACGCTTAATATTTATTTATTTGCTAATAAAATTTGAAACTGATTACCTTTGTCTAAAATTCCCGATATAACTGATGATGAGTTCTAGTATAAAACCGAGATGAGTTCTAGCATAAAAACACGACGAGTTCTAGCACAGAAACACGACCAGATCCAGCATAGAAACACGACGAGTTGTAATAAACACGACGAGTTCTAGCATAGAAACACGACGAGTTCTAGCATTAAAACACGACGCATTCTAGCATTGAAACACGACGCATTCTAGCATAGAAACACGACCAGATCCAGCATAGAAACACGACGAGTTCTAATAAACACGACGCGTTCTAGCATAGAAACACGACGCGTTTTATCATAGAAACACGACGAGTACTAGCATAGAAACACGACGAGTACTAGCATAGAAACACGACGAGTTCTAACACAACATCGCCGTGTGTCCACCTTCTGAGGGTGTGTTGTAATAAGTGGCACACCGACTTGATTCTTCAGCTTGTGGACTAATTTGATAGTAACATGTTATATATCTGCTAAGCAAGGGTTTCTAAAATTTTAATCCGATTCTTCCGAATCCTCCTCCTCTTCGGTGGAAGCTTCACTTTCTGACTCAGTACTCGACACGGGTTCGCATTTAATAAACTCAATTTCTTCAGTGACTTTCGCATTCTTCTTCCCCCTCGGCCTGCCCCTCCGCTTCACCTGGACCTCCTTTCCTTCCTCATTCATAACTGTCTTCACCATTTGAGAGATCCTCTTCAGATGCTGCTGTTCGTGTCTTTGCAAATGGTTGTTCAGATACCTTTGAAGTTTGAATTTCTTGCCGCACAATCCACACTCGTGCTCATAATTCTTCTCGTCAACGTCAACGTGTACAGAGTTGTTGTGCCGTCGCAAATAATGGGCGTGCGCAAACTCCTTGTCGCACTTCTCGCAGCGAATCTTGGGTTTCGACGGGTGCACTATCTTTTTGTGCTTTTTCAGACGTATCGCTGAATGGAAAAACTTATCACACAAATCGCACTTCACTTTTGTGTCAGCGGACGAGTGGATCTGCATATGCTCTTTTAAATATTGATCGTTTTTGAACTCTTTTAAACACTCTGGACATGTTACTTTAGATTCCAATGGAGGATGGATGTTCAAAATATGCCGTTTCATATGATGACGAGATTTGAATGTCATATCGCAGAAAACGCACGGATGTCTCTCTACGTGAGAGTGTTGGAATTGCATGTGTCGGTTTAGGTTCAAATTACTTTTGTACAGCTTTTGGCAAAGGTGGCATTTGTATTTCTCTCTGTCAGCTTTGTGTACGCGTTCGATATGGTACCTCAATTTGTATGGTACGTTAAACTCTTTTCCACATTCCGGGCATTTTATCTCTGGCAAGGTGTTCGGATGAACTTTCTTCACGTGCATGTGCAAGGCGCGTCCTGTGCGAAACTCTTGCAAGCAAAATTGACAATAGCACTTCTCGGACTCCGAATAATGTTTATTCATCCTGTGCATATACAAATAGTGTTTATTTTTGAATGACTTATCGCATCGGTCGCACAGAACGGCCGAGTCCTCAGTAGAATGAACTCGAGTTGTGTGCAAGTAAAGGTTTTGATAATTTTTGAACTCTTTGTTGCATTTCTCGCAGATGTACCGTTTCACGGATTTTGGAAATAACACTGGCTTCCACGTTGAAAGCACAGATTCGTACATCTGCCGCTGTTCTTCTGTTAGTTGGTCGCTAGTCACGCTTATGTATTTGGTGACTTTGGCTTCAGGAGATAAATGTGGTGGCAGTGGTGGGAGCTCGGGGGGTAAGGAAGGGGGTTCGACTTTCGGCACGGTTTCCGGGAGAGGTGGAAAATCTGTAGGTGGTAATGCTGGGTGGAGAGGCATTGGTGGGTAAGGTTGGAGGGACATGGAGCTGTGTTGCGACATATCTACCCCTTCCAACTTGAGGTCTGCGTCTCCCATCTTGTAGCCCATCTCGTCCATCTTCAGGTTTATACCTTCCAATCTGTGGTCGGTCATCTCCATCATGATCTGGAATTAGAAATAATAGAATTAGTGCCTGGGCGACCGAGCTTTGCTCGTTTTTGCAGAAAGTCTTTTTGCGTGAAATTATGGGTTAAATGAATTTTCCCAGACATGAAACCTAGTTAGATTATCTTTTGGACTATGTAAGAACTTATGTTAAAAATTTTAAAGAAATCGTCATAGCCGTTTTCGAAAATGCGTTAAAAAAACTTAGGAATAACTCAAAACAGTGTAGCTGTGTAAGATAACCAAATTCACATAAGAAAGTAATATTCCATTGTAATTAACAGAATGTAATGAGAAGAAAAAAAGTTGAATAAATAAATTATGTAGAAAGGCTGATACGAATTGCCAAATATTTAAAAAAAGATGAGTGACTGAATTCAGCAAGGGAGTTTTTGGAGGGAAAGAAAATTGACACTATGTCCATGCTGTATTTATTTCCAAAACTTAGGTTTTTTCTAGTATTTGTGTATAATATTGGTGGATTATTTGCAGTGTTCCTGAATAAGCGTGAGTGTTGGGAAGTTTCAATTTCAATTTCAATTTATTTATTGCATTCACATTGTACAATAACAGTTATAACTAGATAGTATACACTGAAGTCACTGTCCTTTTTAAGTAGGTACAATATGAACCCTGTCGGGCGTAGCAAATTGGAAGTGGAACGGCAAGCGGGTAGTGGATAAATAATTATTAATAAGGTAATGAATATATGTCCAGTTTTTTTTTAGATAATTATATAAGTGGTATATTTTAAGTAATTTTATTGAATTATTATAATAATTGTAACAATTAATGTCCAAATTATATAATATGATTTAATAATTAGGTGTCTGAATTAAAATAAATATTTTAAAATGTCCTAATAAGAGAATGTCCAATTAATTTAGGAATATCCAATAAATTTATCGTTAAAAAACTCGTCAATTGTATAATAAGTTTTATCTATCAACATTAATTTTAATTTTTTAATGAAAATGTTATCTTTTTCTTCAGTCCTTAGACAGTCGGGTAAAGTATTATATATTTTTATAGTCATGGCTAGTGGTCCAGAGGAAAACAGTTTTAACGTGGAGGTAGGTATCACTAGTTTATTTTTCTTTCTAGTCGGATATCGCCGCGGAAGGTCTTCTTTTCTCGTGTAGAATTGGGGATATCTGCGTACAAATTTGCAGGCCTCTAATATATATATTGATGGCAAAGTAAGTATATTTAGATCCTTAAAGTGTGGTTTGCAAGACGATGTCCCTTCGATATTTGTAATAATTCGTATGCATTTTTTCTGTAGGACTAAGAGTCTATCCGCGTCTGTACTATTACCCCAAAGTATAACGCCATAATTCAGCCAAGAATATGCGTATGCGTAATAAGCTGTAATAGCGGTTTTTTTGTTTGTAGTTTTTTTTAATTCTCTAAGTGCATATTATTATGTAAACGATGAAAGTTTTGTGGCTATTTTGTCTACATGTGCTTTCCAATTGATACTAGTGTTTAGTATAAGACCCAGTAATTGAAATGTGCCGACAGTTTCAATACTTATGTCTTTATACTTATAATTAATATTAAAGGTTGTTTTCTGGAATGGTCGGAATTCAATTAATTTGGTTTTATTAAAGTTTATTTCTAAGTTGTGATCGGAGAGCAATGATACCACAGAGTCAAAGATTTGCGTCAGTATTTGATTTAAGTCGTCAGATTTTATACAAGGAGTCAAAATTGAAACGTCGTCAGCAAAAAGTACACACGGCTGGTTCATAATTTTGGGTAGGTCATTTATATAGATTAAAAACAGGAGACATCCGAGTACGCTCCCCTGCGGGATAGCCCAGTTCATGACTTTAACGTCTGACCTAACTGTAGAAATTGTCCCGGTGTTATGGTCAAAGTGGTCGATATCTACATATTGCTCTCTATTTTTAAGTAAGGATTTAAACCACGCGTGAGCTATTCCTCTAATGCCTACCCCGTAGATCTTATCTAGGAGGACATCATGCCGGACTGTGTCATATGCTTGTGTCATGTCCAGTAACTCCATATTTTTTATCATCTAATAGGTTAAGGACTTCTTGTATATATTTGTATGTTGCAAGTGTAGTTAAACGATTTCTCCTAAAACCATTTTGGCAGTCATTAAAGAATGTTGAATTTTTCACAAAAAAGTGGTACAGTGTTGATTATGTGACTTTTATCTTTGTCACCAAAATCTCCAAGTTATAGCTAAGTGAAATTTTTCCACCGCTTCACTTAGCCATCTGACTCTGACTAGACTTATTTATTTGACTGGACTAGACTACTGACTTGACTGACTAAAGTAGGACTGAAGAAGATTAATAAATTCAAGAAAGGCCTTAAAGGTCTAGTTTCCAGGGCTGTAAAAACTATTCAAAAAAAAGAATTCAGCAATATTTTATTTTCTTTTGTTGATTAATGTAAAAAATGCGCCATAAAAACTAGTGTCCATGGTCCAACATGTCCAAGTGATAAGTACACCTAGCTCAGGTTTGTATTAAATGTTTTTGTTTTGAATTATGGTGTGCTAAAATAATATAGGTAACATATTCTGCTAAAAACTTAACAAAATTGTTGTCTTTGAAACTGTATTCTTAAATAGGCACAATATTTTTCTTATCAAAAGCGGCCAGCAACCAGTGTCCTTGCAGCCACAGAATAAACAAAAACTAATAAAAGGCAAAGGAAATACTTATTTTACAACTTACATTTATTGCAAATACGCCTCCGTATGATCGTATAATGCACTAACACGTCATAACTACGAAATTACACGCTTAGCACGAAATTTTAATGCTTTATCGTAAAATGGCTTATTCCCCTGGGGGCACGATAGATTTTCTTCAACATGGCGCTCCCGTTATCGATATTGGTGTGAAACTTATGTACAATTAAAGAGAACACACAACAAGGTTTTATTTTGACTCTCCGTAATTAAAGATAATGTTAATTTTAATGTTATTTCCACTTATTTCCCGATGAAAAATTACGAATGTTTGACATATTCTGATCGAACTGTCATTGTGACACGTTCCGTTACTCTATTGCATTTTTTTAACACAGACGTAGAAGAATATACACTACAGCTTAAAAAAATAAAAGTAATGTGTATGAAATGAACATTATAACTTATATTTTAGGTATATTAATTTACAATTATAATATTACAAAACCATGAGCTATGGACAATCCATTTCATTCATATCGTTCTAACGTGAAATACGTTAGGGAAAAAGGAATGTAGTGATAAATGCTAGGCGTCTCCAGCGACTTTGCTTGCGTCATACCATACATAGTAAGTTTAGGTAGGTACCTACTTACTTTTTTTTGTATTATCTAAGTGTATTGCAATTCGATTCTTTTTACTAGAACTCGTAATTTATACGACTTCTTGAGAAAAGGAATAAACCTTCCAGCCTTACATACAAACAAACTTGTGATACCTACTTATGCATAAATGCACAATATTTTTATGTAACTTGGCACACGTGTTTATAAAACAAGATTGGTACTTACAAAATATTATCATGTCATAGAATAATTAGAAAAAAAAATTGCCTCGCGAGCGATTTGCCGCCCCGGCTTCGTATGGGCATAAAAACCTTCCTCTTGAATCACTATCTATTAAAAACCGCATCAAAATCCGTTGCGTAGGAGTTTTAAAGATTTAAGCATACAAAGGGACATAGGGACAGAGAAAGCGACTTTGTTTATACTATATAGTGAAGTGAGAGTGATATACAAAAACATCCAATCGTGTTTCCCAGTTACATACTCAGCTTACTCATCTAGGGTGGGTACGCTTTCATCATGGTTCTGGACGAGGGGTTGCAGTCCGACCACAGATAAATTATAAAGGCGAAAGTCTGTCTGTCGGTTACGTTTTCACGGCTAAACCGCTGGACCGATTTTTATAAAATTTAGTTAAAGACCGGGGTTGAACATAGGCTACTTTTTGGTGCGATATAATCTAGTACCACGCGGGTGGAGTCGCGGGCAACAGCTAGATAAGTGATAATCATTTAGTCGTTGAGAGATTAAGAGATTATGGCTTACTCCACTTCGTCTCTCTTATGCTGCCATAGCCAACAGTCGGATTTTTCTAGTCTAACGACTGCCATCTGTCGACATCAGCCAGGACCAACTTCCGAAGCACAGAGCTCAAGATAGAAATGCTTCTAGAGGCGACCAATCCAAGTCCAGCCACGCTAGCCGACGCTTAACACGCACGATAGTTGCAAATACAAATGCCCCGCTAGCTCCTCAAGCACACAGTTATACATACTGTTACGTGAAACAAGAAAACGCGACTATGAATGAGAAACGAAGGCGTGCGTGCTAGATCTTAAAATAGTTTTAGATCGTGTGGCATCTCGGAACGGCTTGTGTGCGGCATTTAGTGAAAATTAATTAATAAAAAAAATAAAAAAATGCGGGAAATAGTGCATTTGCAAGCAGGGCAGTGCGGCAACCAAATCGGATCTAAGGTTTTTTACAGTTTTTTTTTTTATAAATTAGGTGATGTGTGATTCTATTTTTGAAATGTGCTCTTTGCGACGTAAGTTTATGGAACACGTTTTTCATTTCTATATTTAAATGGTTTTGTTTTGTGTTTTGGCAAAGAATTCATTCGTCTAATGATTTTTAACCTTCAACGGAAAATGGTGTACCTATATTGGTACCTAAATAAATAAATGGTATCATGGAAAGTCAAGTTCATTTCAATTAAGATAGCGAATTATTATTTATTATTATAAAAAGTTTGCGCCTTATATGTATATTTAGGTCTAAATAAATAATGTTATTTCACAAGACAATATATTATATTATATTTCCCTCTTTTCTCATAGTTTTCGTGCGATGTTTTCGTCTGATATACCAACAGCAATAGCATTCCTAGGGAGATTTGTCGTAAAGCAGGCGACCATCTATCAAAACATAAATAGGGCATTAGTTTCGCAGACCCTGGTCTCCGAGTGAAAACAAAAAAAATTGCACTATGATTGGATAAAAATATTTATTTAATAAGAAAACACTTTAGTCATAAGTATTTACCAAATTACTATGCGTGCTTAGTTTATGCAGATGCGTCTACCTACTAGGTATTTAACTGTTAGATCCTCGGATGAGATTTTTTGCGGATCAATTGTCGCCTAAGTCGTCCCAGCATGCCCGCTACCATTAGTTTGCACACACATTCCTTGTGACACGTGTTTCGCCTCTACAAGAGGCATCCTCAGGCACCAGGGCACTAAATTGTTCGACAATAATTTGCATGAACTAACTGGGTGACGGAAGCACGCAAAAGTACAATACAATACAATACAAATAAGTACTCTTTATTGCACCACCAAATAGGCAAATAATAAAATTACATAAAACAGCTTAACTTAAAAGAATGAGGCGCAAAGGCTGACTTATCGCTAAAGCAATCTCTTCCAGTCAACCTTAAATTAATTTGGTAAGTACTTGTAACTTTGACTTCCACAAAGTAACATAAAATCTATTAAATACTTTAAGTAGTCATAACTTTCGCATGGGCATAAAACCTTCCTCTTGAATCACTCTATCTATTAAAAAAAACCGCATTCAAATCCGTTGCGTAGTTTTAAAGATAGCATACAAAGGGACATAGGGACAGAGAAAGCGACTTTGTTTTATACTATGTAGTTTATGATGATAGTGAAGTGATATTCAATTCAATTTATTCATTAAAACAATATACATTGCATCCGAACATTTCTTAACACTACTTAAAATTAGAATATCATTGTTATTATTAATTAAATTCATTTTCCAAAAATATTATATTATAATATTTTTATATTATTATATATATAAATAATATAAAAATAAGTAAGTCTTAACTCCATTAGATTACGTCATGAATAACCTAACACAATATTTTGAAATTAATACGTACTTACTGAGACTAACCTTGACTCCCTTAGTACATCTACTCTACAGTTGGACTTTCATTCGATTCGTAACCTTATTGCAACGACATAAAACACAATAAATTTACGTTTATTTGTTTTATTAGTGTATTGAAATATTTCAGGGCCACACATACAAGTATACACAATAGATTGAGTAAATAATGAAAATTATGATATTTTGAAGAGTACCTTTAGTAAATATGAGATTATTAGTTAGAGATTTTGTATGACAAACCTGTACAGCGCCCCTGGCGGATAGTAAAGGCAACTAGGAAATTCTTTATTCCATACAAAATCGCAAAGCAGTCAGCGTAGCGTATATGGAAACCCTTCCAGTATACAGAACCCCAATACTTCTGAGATGCGGGAGCCTTTACTAGATTGAACGGGGCAATTTTAGAGATGAAATGCTACCCTGCTTTTAGTTCTGTAATGCGGGAGGCTTTATCGACGCTATATTAGCGTTATGGATAGAAATTCCTACCACTAGTTACTCAGGTTAGCCTAACTTGTTTTTAATTCTGTAATGCGGGAGGCACATACAATGGTTACGTTAATGATGTGAATTCCTACCTAAGCTCGGTAAGGACTTTAGTATAGGTAAACGGGTGAAGAAGTATATATAAATACACAGATTAATGGCTCGTTTACACGCATTAAGTGATTAAGTTAATTTTAACCAAATTTTAACTTAATAGTTGCGTGTAAACGATCACTTAATGGTTCTAAGTCATAAGTAGCTAGTAGCGAGCCATAAGGAACAATGACAAATATCATATAGGTACTATAGTAAAAAATAAAAATAATTTGAGTTGCATCCTTTCCATACTTTCCAAACTAATATTATAAATGCGAAAGTCTGTCTGTCTGTCTGTCTGTCACCTCTTCACGGCTAAACTGCTGGACCAATTGTGATGAAATTTGGTAGGGATGTATTTAACGACCTGAGGTCAAACATAGGCTACCTTTGGGCGCGATATAACCGAGTCCCACGTGGGTCGAAGCCGCGAGGAACAACTAGTAAAATTATAAGTATTTAATAACTTTTTAAAAACAAAACAAGACTATCGAGCATTAGGCACATTTTTGTTTATGTTTTTAATCAACGAATGAATCTTTTTAGGAGGTTTCCCTGCAGAGATGCGGTTTTTACTTTCTGCCCACGCCTTTTTCTTTACGTCTGCTCACTGTCTCTCTCGGCACTCTTGCGATCTGAGATCGGGGAGCCTAGCGCAGAAATTCCTTCCGCGCGTCAGATCGCACCTAACCCAAGTACCTACTTTTATGCTTTCTAGGGATCTGAGTAGTGGAAGTACTTTTAATTCGAAGTTATGAATACTACAACAGAAATAATACCCGAACCCAGATCGGTTGCAACTCTGAATAGTGGAATGGTTTAAGGAGACTTTTTGTGAATTCATTCTAGTAAACCAGCCCGCATCTCAGAAATACGGGAGTTCTGAATACTGGAAGGGTTTCCATATACGCGTCAGCGTATGCGTAGTAATCTCATACTAGGGGTACTGAAATTAAATTATTAACTTCTGGGCACTTTGCCGTCGATGGACAGCGATGTGGAGGAATATTTCGTTCGACGCTTCTTAGCATGAAATAATTTTAAGTTTTAGTTAGGTTCGTTTTACTTTTTTAATTTTAGTATTAGTTTTAAGTAATTATAGTTTCGGTTTATCTTTCAGACACCATAATATTATAAAGACACTTATTCAAAATTTACTTATCTAAGTACTTCTATCCTAACTTCCTAATCTTAACTAATTATACCAACTAATATTTTAAAAGAAAGTGAGTTTGTATATTTGTTTGTTTGGTACCTCTTCACGCCCTATCTACTGAACCAATCTTCCTGAAATTTCGCATACACATAGCTAGGAGTATTGAGAAGGACATAGGGTACCTTTCATCCCGGTAAAAGCCCTGTTCCCGAGGGAAATTCACGAGGGAGAAGTTGGGCGCGAAATCTAGTAATATTATAGTTAGGATTAGGATACATCATGCAGGTTATATATCCTCCTTTTTTGCTTGGTAAAAAATGATGACGTGATATATTTCAGTTCTGGGAAATAATATCCGACGAGCATGGCATCGACACTACTGGAAACTACATTGGAGACAGCGATCTGCAGCTGGAGAGGATCGAAGTGTACTACAACGAGGCATCTGATGGTAAGCACGATGGGTGTGCAGGGGAGCTCGAAAGCCCAGCGGTTTATCTTTAATAATCTAACAGTACCTGGGCGTTTTATGCAGATAATCTTTTTGCGTGAAAATGAATTTTCCCCAGACATGGAACCTAAGTAGCTAGATTATCTTTTTGACTATGTTAGAACTTACGTTAAAAATTTCAAAGAAATATACCTTCCATGCTGGTCTGGGAGAAGAAAAACATAGAATGTTGCTTCTCTTCCCGCGCAAGCCGTAAAAGTCGACTGAGGGAATCGGTGAATGGGGGAATCTTGACATAGGCGATGCGGCTAGCAAGCAACCCATCACTATTGATTTCCTTCCTTTGTTGGTCCATGACAATCTTAGTAAAAAAAAATCTTGTTTAAATTCTGTCTGTTAAAATTTTGATACAATTTATATAGCCTACGTTACCCGCACTATTTTTACGAATCTTTTAACATCTCATTCATTAAAATCGGTCCAGTAATTTAGGCGCTACGACGGAACATACATAAGTAGGCAGCCAAAATCATTAACCTTCCTTTTTGGCTTCACCGTAGTCGGGTAATAATAGCACTCAGAGGGGTTACCACCATCTATTAAAACCATACAAGATCCAGTGAGTAAGCGAGACAGCGCAATACATGATGTAAGGTGACATCTCGCTACTCAATGGAACTTGCATGGTTTTAAGAGATGGCGGTAAGCCACCTGGGCTCAGATGCTGATAAGCTTTAGCAGAGCTCTCCAATACTCACTCCTCGTTGACAGGGAAAAGGTTCGTCCCACGTGCAGTGCTCGTGGACCTGGAGCCAGGCACCATGGACGCCATCAGGTCCTCCACCTACGGACAGCTGTTCAGACCTGACAACTACGTTTTTGGACAGAGTGGAGCTGGTGAGTTTTTGGTTTTTTACTATTATAACGCTGCCGACACTAACAGCCCCTGCAGGCCCACCTCCTCTCACCGCGGCGTCCCCGAGCGCCCTATAAATGGTTCGACTGGTTTCGTCCTCTTTTGCTTGACATCTGCCAGTTGAGTACATTACTGCTTTTCTTACTTCCGTCACCAACTTTGTGCTTGTACTATCCACGACCCTAAATTTCATTGTATAACTCGAACGAAATATATCTACCGTATATTTCTGATATCATTGTGGCGACACTAGCGCCACAACAAAATAACTAAGAAGACAATCAACAGATGGCGTTAAAAGCACGAAAAACGGGCTTGCATACAAAACGGCAAAATTACTATGAAAGTCTAAATCGCGCTTGCAATGTTTCTACGGATTGGAGCATAAATGTGTGGGCGTAATCTTGATACGGCCTTATCAGCCGTGACTACTCCACATAAATTATGTAGCGAAAGATACTATTTGTTAGGAAATAATTTAGCGAAAGATAATCGAGAAAAATAGAAGTATATTAAGGAGATATTTAGTTACAGAATAGTTATATCACAACACGAAAATATGAATATTAGTTTTCCAAGCTGCGTAGTAAACCGATAGTCGCGAGTTGTTGAAGATCTTGTTATTTTCTGTCAGCCGTCAAACGTCTCGGATCGCTCTATGGCTACATGTATGGCTCAAGTTTTATAAGAGTAAGCGGAACTCTTTGGTGGTGTTGATATAGCGATTAAATATAGGTACACCACATATTCCCCCCGGCCAGACCGTAACTACGGTCGATAATAATCAGGGAATCTCACTCTACGCCCGCTGCTTGTTTGCTTTTCTGTAGCAGTTGTGACTGGATCTTGAGAAATTACAGTCGCTTCTTTCGCCATATATGCCGGTTTAAGCCTGTCGACAGAGACGGTTACTTTTTTATTTTTAACGTCAATTGTGAAGAATTTAGGCTTCCTTTCGATAACTTTGAAGGGTCCGGCGTATGGTGGTTCCAATGAGCCTCGTACTCGATCTTGGCGTAAAAATACATGGGATGAACAAGACAACTCGCTTGGAATGTAGAAGGGTGATGAAGATGAAGTGTGCCAAGAAGTAGGTCTTGGTGTAAGTTTGGCCATATGAGACTTGAGACGCGTAGCATATAAGGTGACATCTTCAGTAGTGTAGCTGTCTTTCGGTGACAGGAACTGGCCAGGTAAATTCAGAGGTTCACCATAAACCAATTCTGCAGGTGATGCTTTTAGATCATCTTTCCAGGAGCTGCGCATGCCAAGAAGAACCAGAGGAAGAGCTTCGTACCATTGCGAAGAGGAATTACACATTATCGCAGCTTTTAGTTGGCGATGCATGCGTTCAACGATTCCATTTGCTGCTGGGTGGTAGGCGGTAGTTCGGATATGACGTGCTCCAATCAAAGTAGTTAGAGACTTGAAGAGATGGCTCTCGAACTGTCGACCACGATCTGTAGTAACTCGGGCTGGACATCCGAATCGTGCTATCCAACCAGACACCAAGGCAGCAGCGCAGGACTCGGCTGTTACGTCCTTGAGTGGATATGCCTCAGGCCACCGGGTAAACCTGTCGATGACTGTGAGGCAGTATCTGAAATCATAAGAAATGGGTAACGGTCCTACAATGTCGAGGTGTATATGAGAAAACCTCGAGGAAGGAGTAAGAAAGGGGGAAAGGGGAGTAACGGTATGACGAAAAACTTTGCATTTTTGGCATTCTATGCATTGCCTAACCCACTCCCTACAATTTTTTCGAATCCCTGGCCAAATAAATCTTTGAGTGACCAGTCGCACTGTAGCTGAAGTTCCGGGATGATGAAGATTGTGAATCATATCAAAGATTTGCTTGCGAAACTCTGTAGTTATATGTATGGTCTGGGTATTTGCATGGAGACGTCACAATAAATAGGTATATCAGATAACTGTGTTGGCATTATCTTTAACTTAAGCGAAGAACCATTGCGAATAAGATCTTGTAATTCTGTATCTGTATTTTGAGAGTTTGCAAGAGCCTTATAGTCGATGGTTGTGATTTCTTCAACACGAGAGAGAGCATCAGCAACAACGTTTTCTTTACCAGGTAAGTATCTTATATCGGTGGTAAACTGTGATATGTAATCAAGGTAACGGAATTGTCTAGGTGAACAAGCTTGTTTACTTGTGGAAAAGGCAAATGATAGGGGTTTGTGATCTGTGTATACAGAGAATGTTGAAGTTTCCACCATATGTCTGAAGTATTTAATAGCTTCGTATACCGCTAAAAGTTCTCTGTCATAGGGGCTATACTTCTTTTGTGTTGCAGTTAATTTGTGAGAGTAAAATGCCAAAGGTTGCCAATCGTTATCTTTACGTTGTTGTAGTACAGCACCAATTGCTGAGTCAGAAGCGTCTGTGGCTATTGCAAGTTCTGCTGAGTAATCTGGATGAGCTAGAAGTGTGGCTTGAGATAGTGAAGATTTACAGTCATCAAAAGATTTCATTAATACAGTAGTCATCTCTATTGGGTGAGAACCTTTGATCTTTGGTCCCTGTAATATTGAATTCAGCGGCGCTTGGAGTTTAGCTGCATCGGGAATAAATCTGCGGTAAAAATTCAACATTCCCAAGAAACGCCGAAGTTCTTTGACAGTCTTGGGTACCGGAAATTCTTTGATAGCTTGTACTTTCGAATCAAGCGGTTCAGATCCAGCAGCAGATACCTTGTATCCTAAGAAGTTAACTGTTTCTTGACCAAACGTGCATTTTGAAGTATTTATTAATAGACCGTATTGCTTCAGACGTTCAAAAAGTTGTCTCAAGTGACTTTTATGAATTTCTTTGGATGGTGAAAATACGATAATGTCATCTATGTATCCATAGCAAAAATCTAAGCCAGATAGAACTTCGTCAATGAATCTTTGGAAAGTTTGAGCCGCATTCCTGAGACCAAATGTCATATATGGGAACTCAAACAATCCGAATGGGGTAGTAATGGCAGTTTTTGGTATATCCTGTGGATTTACAGCAATTTGGTTATAGGCTTTCACGAGATCAATTGTAGAAAAAATGGTACATCCTGAAAGCTGATAAGAAAAATCATGTATATGACGAATCGGATAACGATCAGGTATTGTCCTAGCGTTGAGTGCTCTGTAATCTCCACAGGGTCTCCAACCGTCGTCTTTCTTTCTTACTAAGTGAAGAGCAGAAGACCATGGGCTTTCTGAGCGTCTGGCTGTACCGCATGCCAACATGTCTTCAAATTCTTTTTTAGCAGCTTGAGTGCGTATGGGATCGAGGCGTCGTGGCTTGCAAGAGACGGGTGGACCAGGCGTAGTTCTGATGTAATGAAGGGTGGAGTGCTTTTTTGAAGAATGAATACCAGCAGGTTTTGTAATATCAGGATATTCTCGCAGGATCTCATGGAATTCGGTTTCGCCTGAGACAGCCTTAACTGATGCGATGTCGTCAGATGATACTAATTGTATAGCGTGTACTGAGAGAGAAGTGATACCGTCGATTAAGCGCTGATGTTTGCAATCTACTAGTAAGCCGTAGTATTTTAGGAAATCAACTCCAATAATTGGTCGATTTACATCAGCCACAGTGAAGTTCCATACGAAATCGCGCCTTAGTCCTAAATCTAGATGTAGCTTTATCGGTCCGAAAGTATTAATGACAGTGTTGTTCGCAGCTACTAATTCAAAAGTGGTTTTCTTGCGAGGCGTCTTCAAAGCTGACAGTGGATAAACACACAGGTCTGAACCAGTGTCTACAAGAAACTGCATTTTAGTAACACGGTCAGTGATGAAAAGACGGCCTGTAGTTGTTGGGCAGTCATAGGCCGCTACTTCCGACTGCCTTGTGAGTTTTCCGACACATAACTGCATGGTTTTCTACACTTCTTCGCATCAGCTCCATAGGTGAAATGATAAAAGCAATGTGGGTGGTTTGGGGGTGGTTGTTTCGGACGTGAGCGACTGCGTGAGCGGTTGTATCTTCGGGTATTCGATCGTGAGCGAGCATTATCCTCTACACGTGTGGTAAGTTGAGCTATTTGCTTTGTCAGGTTACTCACTTGTTTTACTAAATCCTCGTACAATGGTGATGGTACTGCATGAGATGTACTTGCCACTTGAGGTGTAGATGGTGCGATTTCATGGACTTTGTTGGCTAATTCAGCTAATTTATCCAAAGTGAGGTCAAATTGAGAAGCTATAACAGTTTGAATGGATTGCGGCAATCTGCTAGACCATAGAGTAGCCAAAAAATCTTTAGGCACTGATGGACCTGCCAGACTTTCGAGGTGGCGCAAGAATTGAGATGGCTTCCGGTCGCCTAACTCCTCGTGCATTAAAAGTTGCTTGACACGTTTTTCTTTCGAAGCAGATAACCGTTTAATTAGCTCACTCTTAAGTTTGGCATATTTGTCCTTATCGGGAGGATTGGTGATAACATCCTTTACTTCGGCTGCATATTGATGGTCTAATTGTGCCACAAGGTAACAAAACTTAGTCTCATCAGTTGTTATTCTCGACAAAACAAATTGACTTTCTACTTGGGCAAACCATAAGGCGGGCTCTTCAGGCCAAAATGGTGGAACCTTAACGCCTACTCTAAGGACTTCAACACCAAGATTAGCATCTCTAAAGTCTTCTTGCTCTTGGACTTGACTCATCTTGAAAGTATACGAGAAATAAAATTGCTCACCGTTTGTAACTTGGACCACCACCCAAAATCATATAGTTTGAAATTAACAGAAAATTTTTGTTGCAATGTTCATATCCAAGGAAAATCTGTAGCCTCTTCGGTGGAACACCAGATCCTTGGCTTCGTCGGTGGTCACCAGATGTGGGCGTAATCTTGATACGGCCTTATCAGCCGTGACTACTCCACATAAATTATGTAGCGAAAGATACTATTTGTTAGGAAATAATTTAGCGAAAGATAATCGAGAAAAATAGAAGTATATTAAGGAGATATTTAGTTACAGAATAGTTATATCACAACACGAAAATATGAATATTAGTTTTCCAAGCTGCGTAGTAAACCGATAGTCGCGAGTTGTTGAAGATCTTGTTATTTTCTGTCAGCCGTCAAACGTCTCGGATCGCTCTATGGCTACATGTATGGCTCAAGTTTTATAAGAGTAAGCGGAACTCTTTGGTGGTGTTGATATAGCGATTAAATATAGGTACACCACAAATGCAACCTCCGACAAAACATCGTTGGAGCCGCGGTTCCCCAGGCATAACACCCTAGCCTGACGGGGAGATCTTCCCTTTGTGGCGGTCCAGCATAACACTATAGCTCCCGTCACTCTCTTCAAATCATCTTTTATTTATCTCGTTCTACTGTATAACAATAACGTTTTACTGACATATCATTATCCATCCTATCCTAAGGTTTCTGTCCTACAATCCTACTAATTTTATAGACACGAAAGTTTGTTAGAATGTGTGGATGTTTGTAACACTTTCACAGGAAAACGTGAAACAAAATGTACCTGCCTTCTGCATAGGAATAAATCATAACATTAAATTTAAAATTAAAAAAAAAAACCCTCGACAATTTTTTTTTAGTGGTGACGGTCGACTGATTTACCCCCCACATATTATTTGCAGACAAGGTATTTTCCCCACTTACACCCCCAGAGCTTTGTTAACAGCTCAACCGATTTTCATTGAACATATTATATTGTAATGTGCACGTGATGCGCTTTCATTTGAACCCCACTCATGTTTATTTGCAGACATGCGGTTGTTCTTTCCATTATTACGAAAAAAAAAAAAAACAAATTTGAAATCGCTTCATCCGTTCGGGAGCTATAATGCCAGAGACAGACAGAGACGTCAAACTTATAACACCCCTCTTTTTGCTACTTATTTCCTTTTCAATCGTTCTAGGCAACAATTGGGCGAAGGGACACTACACTGAAGGCGCCGAGCTGGTAGACTCCGTGATGGACGTCGTCAGGAAGGAATCCGAGGGGTGTGACTGTCTTCAAGGTAATTTAGACCACTGAGCCTAAATGAATAATGAATGAATGAATGAATGAATAATAAATAAATGAATGAATGAATGAATGACTAATGAATGAATGAATGATGAATGAATGAATGAATAATTGAATAAACACTTTATTGCACCAATTACATAAATACTTACATCATTGGATTGTACAGGATCGAAAATAAAAATAGTACAAAGGCGGACTTATTGCTAATGCAATTTCTTCCATACAACCTTATGGAGGAACAAAAACACTGTGTCGACATACGTTAAAGGTTGATTGGTTTTATCCTCTTTTGTACAAAGCTTTTTTTTTTCTGGTTATTACAATGGAGCGACTGCCGCCCGATCTTCGTAACCCTTTTATACAGGGAAACCAGACTAATAGGAACATGGTCCGGGTGTGTTAGAGGTCAACACTGACAAATCACTACATACATAGTACTTATAAAACAAAGTTGCTTTCTCTGTCCCTTTGTATGCTTAAATTTTTAGAACAACGCAACGGATTCTGTTGCGGTTTTTTTTTTAAAGATAGAGTGATTCATGAGGAAGGTTTTTATGTGCATGCGTAGCCGGGGCGGGTCGCTAGTATAATATAATTGGTCAACGTTCTCAGGTTTCCAACTAACTCATTCGCTGGGTGGGGGCACCGGCTCGGGCCTTGGCACGTTGTTACTGAGCAAACTCCGCGAGGAGTACCCTGACCGCATCGTCAACACCTTCAGCGTCATGCCTTCACCCAAGGTAAGTTTCTTTTTAAGTTTATTATTACGTTGGCAATAAATGTTGTTAAAAACAAAAACTAAAAAACACCCTTTAATTAGCAATAGAACTATAAAACGAAAAACCAAAGAAGAACAACCAAATGTCTGCAAATATACTTGAGTGGGGTCTCAAATGAAAGCGCATCACGTGCACATTACAAAATAATATTGTTTAATGAAAATCGGTTGAGCTGTTACAAAGCTTTGGGGGTGTAAGTGGGGAAAATACCTCTGCAAATACTATGTGGGGGGTAAATTAGTCGAAAATGTGTCGAGGCCAGTCGTGGGTATTTATAATTTTAAATTTAATGTTATTTACGTGAAAAAGTCTGCCATATTGATTGGAACAGGCTCCCCGAGAGTGTCATATATCGCTGCACCTTCAGTCAACGCGTATAAAATAGATTAGACAATGTATAAAATCTCCAAACTTATGACGCACACGCATCAGCTTCATATGCTGCTAGTGTGTTTAAGAATATCAATAAATAAATAAATATTCTACGCAATACGAAGAAGAAGAATAAATATTCAGCGCGCGGGGGGAGGAAACACACACAATAAGTATTAACACTAATGCATTATTCGAACACATCTCTACGCACACACACAGGCAAACGCCTTAAGGTGATACCTCGGTGAACGCTAGCGCCACCGTCATTTAAAAATCATTACTCACTGAAAACACAAGTTATCAAAAATCCCTCTGCTGTAATTATGGTTCTGGATCTGAAGTTAATTTTAATCATATTCAATTATTAAATTATAGTTCCATATAGTTACAAATTGCAAAACTACTAAAAGTGGCCGTTTTAGGCAATAATGCAATTTGTAACTATAGGGAATTATAATTTAATAACTTAATATGTTTAGAATTAACTTCAGATCCAGAACATTAATTACAGCAGAGGGATTTTTGATAACTTGTGTTTTCAGTGAGTAATGATTTTTAAATGACGGTGGCGCTAGTGTTCACTGAGGTATCACCTTAACCAATTAACCACGGGGGCAATTAGGTATAAATTTATAGTTCCCTATAGTTACAAGCGGTTTTGCAATTTGTAACTATAGGGAACTATAAATTAATAATTTAATATGTTCAAAATAAACTTCAGATCCAGAACCTTAATTACATAAGACGGATTTTTGATAACTTGTGTTTTCAGTGAATAATGATTTTTAAATGACGTCGGCGCTAGTGTTCACCGAACAAGGCAACATATTAATTCATATTCTCCTCCACCAGGTATCCGACACAGTGGTGGAACCTTACAACGCCACGCTGTCCGTGCACCAGCTCGTGGAGAACACCGATGAAACCTTCTGCATCGACAACGAAGCCCTCTACGACATATGCTTCAGGACCCTGCGGCTGGCTTCGCCCACTTACGGCGATCTGAACCATCTGGTTTCTGTGAGCTCGAAGCATTTAGTAATCTGTATGAATGAATGAATGAATGAATGAATGAATAAACACTTTATTGCACCAATTACATAAATACATCCTTCGATTGTACAGGAACGAAGATAAAAATTTGTACAACGGCGGACTTATCGCTCTTAGAACATCATCACTTCACTTCACTACATCCATCCATATCCATACTAATATTATAAATGCGAAAGTCTGTCTGTCTGTCTGTCTGTCTGTCTGTCTGTCTGTCACCTCTTCACGGCTAAACTGCTGGACCGATTGTGTTGAAATTTGGTAGGGATGTAGTTAACGACCTGAGGTCAAACATAGGCTACTTTTGGGCGCGATATAACCGAGTCCCACGCGGGGCGAAGCCGCGGGGAACAGCTAGTACTAGTATAAAACAAAGTCGCTTTCTCTGTCCCTATGTATGCATAAATCTTTAAAACTAGAGGTACGCAATGGATTTTGATGCGATTTTTTACGGGCGGGTCGCTAGCTTAGAATAAATGATCTTAGTTATCGCTAATGCAATTTCTTCCATTCTCTGTCTGTCTGTCTTGACAAATACAGTACAACAAAATGAGTCATCTAATTTACTTAATAAAAGTTTTAAGCTGCATGATCATTATCAAAACCCATTGAAGTTTTCTCTTAACCACAAGTGTAAATTACACTGAAAATACTTTGTTTAGTTGTTTCCAGTTTGGTTAGGACATTGCAGGCTTGAATCATGTGATTGTCTGATAATAAAGATGATTCCGTGCTCCGGAAGGCACGTTAAGCCGTTGGTCACAGCTTCTGTTTGTCGTTAAAGGAACAACATCAGAAGAAAACTCTGACACCAGGCCGTGCATGGTTGATTGACTGTGTCATCTACAGGAATATATAAGTTGAATTTAAATCAACTGCAAATATTTTAAGGGCAGATTCAGACCACTAAACTGAACAACTTTCCCAAATAAACTTATGTCGTAATACGAAAAAAATTTTTTGACCTCCCATACAAATTGATAATCAGCTGATCTAGTTTAGTATGGAGAGTGAAAAATAAAATTTCATATTTCGATATAAGTTTATTTGGAAAAGTTGTTCAGTATAGTGGTATGTGTCTGCCCTTAAAATATTTGCAGTTGATTTGTGTCCACCTTGTATTTCATTCAATCATTTCGTGTAGGTGTCACGGTTAATCGACCATGTATACCTCGGTGTCAGTGTTCTTCGGAACCGCCTCTCGGCCTCTGACGTGGTTCCTTTAAAGAATACCAGTAGGTCGACCGCCGATCTCGGTTTTATCCTCTCAACAAAACAAAAAAAAAAATTGAAAGCATTTTTGTGTGTTAGGCGGAACGAAATGTGGCGATAGCGATACACGTAGCCATTACGAGAGGAGGGAATCGAGATCTGCGGTCGACCTATCGAAGGCAGCCGGGACCAACGGCTGTTGTCAATTTCAATTTATTTATTGCATTTCATGTTGTACAATAACAGTTCTAGCTATAGGTATACATATACACAAGTCACTGTCTTTTTAGTAGAACCAATTGAACCCTGTCAGGTGTAGTACATTAGAAAGTGGAACGGCAAGCGGGTAAATGGATAAATGAAGTATATTTAAGAAGAGAATAATTTAAATTTCAGAAATTAAGTCCAAATCATATTTAATACCTATCGTTTAAAAACTCGTCATTTATGATTATTATATGTTCTATTTTGATTTATATATACTTTTGCAGATAAATACCCACTTTTGAATGTCCGAGTTATGAGAATGTCTCTGTCTGTTGTTGTGGTCCAGCTGACGATGTCTGGCGTGACGACGTGCCTGCGGTTCCCGGGGCAGCTCAACGCGGACCTCCGCAAGCTGGCCGTCAACATGGTGCCCTTCCCCAGGCTGCACTTCTTCATGCCCGGTAACTTGCTATTTGGGGTTCTGTACCTCAAAAGGAAAAAACGGAACCCTTATAGGATCACTCGCGGGTCTGTCCGTCCGTCTGTCACAGCCGATTACTCTGAAACCACTGGTCCAATTGAGATGACTCAAATAAATTTTATTTTAATATTGTAATATAAATAGTTTTGATTTTATTCAGGAAAGAAGACGAAAATTTACCATTCCACCCCCCCCCCCTCCCACAACAATTCACAAACTCCACTGCAGCATTTTCTCCAAAAATGTAAAAATACTGAACTTTATTTTGTGTAATGTATCTTACTCAAGATTTATATATCAGATTTTCTAACAATAAAGATGATTCCGTGCTTCGGAAGGCACGTTAAGCCGTTGTCCCCGGCTGCCATCTGGTAGTCGTTAAAGGAACCACAGAAGCCGAGAGTCGGTTCCGAAGGGCTAAAGAGTGATACTGTTTTTAGGGTTCGCTCCCCTGACGGCTAGGAACAGTCAAGGGTACCGAGCACTCACAGTTCCAGAATTGACACAGCAAGTAAGTGGATTCAGGGAGGGATAAATAGATCTAAGAGAATAGTAGATTATACCTTAGCAAATATTAATGAATAGTACTAACATAGTATAAATAAGGGTGAGAGAGAAAATATACACTACGCTGCAGGTTCGCCCGAATCTGTACTTTTACAAAAAATAACAAAAAATAATTTGCACTCAAAGAAGTTCGAATCGCGCGCGGTATCTGACGCATTTTTTTTTTTTTAATCTGTGTTTGCACTACAAATTATAAGTCCAACCACGTCCAACTAAGTTCAACACGATCAACATTCGAAACAAATATGTTTTCGAATATTGAACGCAGCGCTATTTTTGTTTTCTCATCTTTAATTAAAAACAAATTTCAAATTCGAAACGGCCTTACGTAAAATCTGCCATTCTATTAGAACCCTCAAATCAAAAAGATTTAAATTAATTATTTAATTTCAGACGATAGACTGCCTCCGTAGTACAATGGTTAAGGCGTTTTCTTGTAGACCCGGGGGTCGTGGGTTCGATTCCCACGGAAAGCATACTTTGTTTAGTATTTTTAATTATTTTTTAAATTTGTTTAGGAAATTTCAGGCTTGTATCACCTGATTGTCTGATAATAAAGATGATTCCGTGCTCCGGAAGGCACGTTGTTCCCTACGCCACGTCAGAGACCGAGAGGCGGTTCCGAAGAACTCTGTAAGTGTGCATGGTCGATTGACCGTGGCACCTCCACGAAATGATGATTTCAGATGTTCAGTCCAGTGAACATGATGGCGGCTTGCGATCCCCGCCACGGGCGCTATCTGACTGTCGCCGCCATCTTTAGAGGACGCATGTCTATGAAGGAAGTGGACGAGCAGATGCTGAGCGTACAGGATAAAAATTCCAGGTCAGTGTGCAGTTCTGGGGCCCAATTCTCACGCAATCGAAGTTCACTTCACCGATTTTCTCCAATTTTTTTCGATGAGTTTAAGCCAATGCACAATCGAAAAGTTTCGATAGATCGATGCGTTCGATTGAACTTTTACAATTGTGATTTTTTGAAAAGGCAGTAACTATAATAAACCTTTGAAATTGAGAAAATCGGTGAAGTGAACTTTCATTGCGCGAGAAATGTGGCGACACTAGCGCCACAACAAATAAACTACCAAAGACGTTCAATAGTAGATGGCGTTAAAGGCGAAATAATCGAGCTTGCATACAAAACAGCAAAATTACTATGGAAGTCTAAATCGCGCTATCAAAGTTTCTACGGATTGGAGCATAAATACAACTTCCGACAAGACATCGTCTGTCGCGCGGTTCCCCAGGCGCGAGACCATAACGCTATCGCTCCCGTCACACTCTCCAAACCTACATACATAAGAATACGATTAATTATTTTGCAAGAATGTATTCATGCAAAATAAATTCATTCTTTTGGGGCTAACGTTCACACGTACGCCTCGCTTGCCTTCTTCTCGGCCAGAGGCCAGCTTCTGTCTTCTAGGTCTTTGAGTTTGTCTCAGTTTCAGTTTTTCTCTTCGTCTTCTTTGTCTTCTTGTAGCAGTATTCTTGATGTGCTCCTACTTTTCAAGTTATGCCCCTCTCGAGGCCGCTTCAGATTTTATGCCACCGACCGATGCGAGAATTGTTTTAGCCGCTTAAAGTTCGCCTCAGATCCCACGAGATCACAATAGTAGACCGGGCCCACGCCGAGCGGGACAACATTATCTAATAGTTCCCTACGCGCCTCCTCATAAATCTGGCATTCCAAAATACGTGATAGACGTCCTCAGTGACCGCTTCTTGCAGAAGCAGGCTGAGGTGTCAATAAATGATCTAAGGAAAATAAATATATTTCTCCGACCAGTTACTTTGTGGAATGGATCCCGAACAACGTGAAGGTGGCGGTGTGTGACGTGCCGCCGCGCGGCCTCAAGATGGCCGCCACCTTCGTCGGAAACTCCACCGCCATCCAGGAGATATTCAAGAGGATCTCCGAGCAGTTCACTGTCATGTTTAGGAGAAAGGTAACCGAAGACTTCATCATTTCAGACTGCTCCATAGCTAGACATAGGCCTTCCCCGATTTTCAGAACGACCGGTTGTCGCGGCCTGCGTCCAGCGCCTGCCTGCCAGGTTGTCTGACCATCCTGCCGGTGCGTGGTCGCCATTCGAGAACCTTTCTGAACCATCGGCCATCGGTTCATCGCGGTATATGCCCTGCCCACTGCCACTTCAATAGCTAATCCGCTGGGCTATGACAGCACTCTTTGTTCTCCTACGGATCTCCTCATTTCTGATGCGGTCTCGAAGGGAAACACCGAGGATAGCTCTCTCCATGACTCTTAGGGCGACCTTGAGCTTTCTTATAAGGCCCATAGTAAGTAAGTAACTGCCACTAATGGCGACCAATCCAAGCAAGGTAACGCTTGCCGACGCTTGACGCTCGCTATTGTAAAAACTCTTTATTCTCCACTCCCCCCCCCCCCCACTCTGTCCCCCCCCCCCTACTGCCAGTCAGCTCTTTGAAGAACTACCAGTTTTCCACTCGGTAGTTATTGTACAAAATTATGTATGTATGTAAAAACTTTATTGTACAGAAAGAACATTGATGATACAACATAGAACACAACAAAAGGCGGACTTATCCCTAACAGGGATCTCTTCCAGTCAACCTGTATAATAAAGGAAAAAGAGTACATGGGCATTGAAGAGGGTACATCGCAAAGAATACACATATGAAATTATAAACTAATTACAACACAAAAGTTACTTCACTATCACTACATAGTATAAAACAAAGTCGCTTTCTCTGTCCCTATTGCCCCTATGTATGCTTAAATCTTTAAAACTACGCAACGGATTTTGATGCGGTTTTTTTTATAGATAGTGATTCAAGACGAAGGTTTTTATGCCCATGCGAAGACGGGGCGGGTCGCTAGTATCCTTTACTATAAATCAACTCAAGTCCGAGCGCTCGAAGTATTCCCTAACCCTAAAGTTATTACAAAACAATAAAGTATTAACAAATTAAAAAAATAAAATGATGATGGAAATAATATTGTTCGTTTTGGCCACATGAGGCGTTCCTCCACTGGTACACGGGCGAGGGCATGGACGAGATGGAGTTCACGGAGGCCGAGAGCAACATGAACGACCTCGTCTCCGAGTACCAGCAGTACGAGGTAAAGCACACTCACGTCCGAAACAGAATACTCAAACGCTACTCAAGTATCATGCTGTCGCGCTGAACGTCAGCGATATGACAGTGACAGCATGATACTTATACATCTCTCAAGGTGTTCTACTATCACCTTTAAAAACCATGCAAGTGAGTAAGCGAGACAGCGCGTTACATGATGTAAGGCGACATCTTCCTTACTCACTGGATCTTGCATGGTTTTATGAGATGGTAGTAACCCCCAAGTACTGTGTTTCAGTAGATATCCCTAGTACCTATGAGATTTTATAAACGCAGACGCTAGCGAAATCTCATACTACCCCTAGTATATAAGGTGAATTTAAATCGACTGCAAATATTTTAAGGGCAGATTCAGACCACTAAACTGAACAACTTTCCTAAATAAACTTATGTCGAAATAAGAAAAAATTTTTTTGACCTCCCATACAAATTGAGAATCAGCTGATTTAGTTTAGTATGGAGAGTGAAAAATAAAATTTCATATTTCGATATAAGTTTATTTGCAAAAGTTGTTCATTATAGTGGTCTGTATCTGCCCTTAAAATATTTGCAGTTGATTTGTGTACACCTTGTATACTTTCAGAAATAAATAAATGTCTATTTGGTTTGTTATCTGGGTTACTATCGTCTTTTAAAACCATGCAAGATCCAGTCTTTAAATAAGACAGCGCAATACATGATATAAGGCGACATCTCCCTCAATCACTGGATCTTGCATGGTTTTAAGAGATGGTGGTAGGCCACCTGATATGTATATATCTAACTGCCTCTGTGATCCAGTGGTTAAGGCGTTTGCCTGTAGACCCAGGGGTCGTGGGCTCGATTCCCACGGGAAGCATACTTTGTTTAATTGTTTCCTGTTTGGTTAGGACATTGCAGGCTTGAATCACCTTATTGTCTGACAAAAAAAGGGGATTCTGTGCTTCGGAAAGCACGTTGGTCCCGGGCTCCCGGCTGCCATCTGGTAGTCGTTAAAGGAACCATGTCAGAGGCGTGTATGGTCGATTGACTGTGTCACCTACACGAAATAATAAAAGCTAATTAATAAATTAAGTGAGTTTTGGCAACAGATAAAAAATCCTTTAAAACTTGGTTTAAAGCCGCTTTTTAAATGGTAATAAGTACCACGGATTATAGAATGCTATAAGTAAACGTAATAATGAAAATATATGCATAATTGACGATTTGCCATGAAAAATTTTTTGATTTAAATTATTTTTTAACGATAGGAAGTCGGGGTAGACGATGGGGACTTCGACGAACAAGAAGAGATGCCGCCTGAAGAATACGCCGAGGAAGAATGAGAACATTCTAGTCAGTACCAAAGACAAACCAATTTAGCTTTTTTATAAATGCCAAACGTGCTTAATAGTGATGAGATAAAAGTATACAGATAGTATCAGAGCTGAAATGATTTGTTATTGAAATTAAAAAAGAATATATTGTTGTTAATATGATATTGATAAGACTTTACACTTTAATTTCTTATAATGTGTATTAATTTGCATGCCAAAAAGGCATATGGCAGTCCTCTTAAAAAAAATTAGTAACATGCTTGTACCCATATACGCAAATAAAGAATTTGTGAAAATGTGAACGTTTTTATGTTACACCGACTTTTCCAAATATTCTATTAAATTTATATTTTAACTAGCTGTTCCCCGCGGCTTCGCCCCGCGTGGGACTCGGTTATATCGCGCCCAAAAGTAGCCTATGTTTGACCTCAGGTCGTTAACTACATCCCATCCAAATTTCATCACAATCGGTCCAGCAGTTTAGCTGTGAAGATGTGACAGACAGACAGATAGACAGACAGACAGACAGACTTTCGCATTTATAATATTAGTATGGAAGTATGGATTAATCAATCAATCTAATTAAAATATAACTTTAATAGAATATTTGGAAATATCAGTGTAACATAAAAAGTCCACATTTTTTTAAGGTAAAAATAAAGTTGATTTGAGAAATAGAAGTATATATTTATTTCAAATTATATCATAAAATGTACGATACGCGGCATAAAAGAAAACCTAACTCGAAATGACTGAATGTGCATTAAAAATAGATTAGACAATACGTAAAATAACTAAACTTAAGATGTACACGCATCAGCTTCATATGCTGCTAATGTGCACGAATGTAAATAAATAAAACAAATGCGCAGTAGCCAATTTTTAAACAAATTATGACGTGCGTAGCCTCCCGCGCATTTGTCAAGAATTGATGTTACAGAAAACTGTCTACATTTCTCTTAATTTGACTGAAGTTTTAAATGCAATGGTACCTACCCTTAGAGAAATAGTGTTGAAATATTAATTTTATTTTAAGGGTCATTATGAATCAATTGTTAATAAAATACCATCAAACAAATGGCTTTTTTTTTTAAATTTTCTCCTAAATGTGTGTTTCCTAGCTCTGCCACGAAAACATGCCTGTAACTTCTACTACAATGTTAATTCTGAGATTTGGCGACTAATTTCGACTAAATAACAACTAAATCTTGGCATCGTTAGAATTTTAGTTGGTGATGCTATCTGAGCCATAAAGACACAATGAAGTGCATTTAAGTGTTAATTTCTATATTAAAACAACTAATAAATCAAACTTTTTTATTAATAACATTAAATACTATCTTATTTACAGGTTTGTAAGCCACTTTCTTAATTATTTCACTACCAAATTTATTATAATTTAACGCTTCATTTATATTACTTATAACCTCTTTATCGGCCGAAGTAAAATCTACTATGTCTAATTCTTCATTTAAATTATTCTTACTATTATCATCTTTAGATATATTAGTAGCTATATCGTCACTTTCTGGCTTATTAACATTAAAATCATATTTATTGTTCAAATTATAAGTATTACTGCTAGAAGCATCATTGATATTGCCATAATTTACAGTATTATAATCTTTGCCAGCGTCTTCAAAATCAACCTCATTGACAATTGGTGTTGGTTCAATTTTATATTTACCCTTTTTCTTTTTGTTTAAAATTATTGTATTCACTTCACCCATATTCATTGTTCTTTTATTATTGTCATTAACCTCATTGTCAGTGACTATATCTACATTATCTGTTATTTTCTTTTCATTTTTTATTCTTTCATCTTTCTTTCCATCCATTTCTAAATACCTTAACCGAGAGAGAACAACTTGCTTTCGTAGCATTATTTTTTGTCTCGTTTCATCTATACTTTCTAATTCGGGAGCGTAACATACGTGCAACGATCCACCGTAAAAGTTTTTCGTATCCAACATCTTTTTAGCTATTCGTGCTGATTGGATTGACTCAAATTTTACGTGATACGTCTCTGTGAAGACCTCTGCTGGGTGGTCCATTGTGATATTGAATTGTAGCAGCTTACCAAACTTTGCGAACAAGGCTTTGGCTTCTTGGCGGAGGTTGAGAGATGGCACTCCGAATACCAGGAGGTGGTTGGATTCGCTGTTTACGGTGTATGCCTGGAAATAATAAACATTACTTTTAAGTCACAAAAGCAAGATAAGACTATGCCTGCGTGCATTTCCCTCGGGAACAGTCCTTTTTTTCCGGGTTGAAAGGTACCCTATGTCCTTCTCAAAACTACTAACTAGGAATGTATGCAAAATTTTATAAGATTGGTTCAGTAAATAGGGCGTGAAAGCATAACAACCAACAAATATAAACAAACAAACTCACTTTCACATTTATAATATTAGTTGGGAAGTTGGGATGCTTTTAATTATTTTTATACATAACTATATCCATACCAAATTTCATCACAATCGGTCAAGCAGTTTAGCCGTGAAGAGTGACAGACAGACAAACTTTCGCATTTATAATATTAGTATTGATTTGAGCGCCGAGGCTTTTAGTTCAAGTAAAATCAATCAGGCCGCAGACAAAGTGACAACTGTAATAAAGACAACCAGAAGCAAAGGTCTTAAAGCTGCATAAAACAACCTTCCACCTTCCAGAAGAGACAAATGTGTGATTGCTGTCAGCCAGTCAGCCACAGAAACAAGAGACAAAAAGTTAAATAGGTAGGACTTAACGATCAAATCAATAAAGCTAACAAGATCCTATACATACATACTACAAAATTTATTTTGGATTTGATATCTTTAATTTCTTGAGGAAGATTACGGGCAACACCCAACCTTCATCCTAACGTATAAATATGACGAAAAAGGAAAAATATGAAGAAAACACTTACTTTAACAGCGGTCAATTTTCTGCCTTGGCGATACGGCAGACGTGTTGTACAGAGCTCTCGTTGTACATGATGAGGTAATAACACTTTATCTTCGTTATTTTCAGACATTTCTAACAGTGGAAGACTTTTAAACTGTTATTTTGTTGATTTATTTTAAAAGTAGTAAAATTAATTACATTACATTTTTATTATATACAATGCCGTCAAATTAACTGTCAAGTGTCAAACTACTGTGACGTGAACTGACATAATACGATCAGGGTTGCTAGTTTAGTATATTCCCCAAAATAATAGTTAATAAACCTTACCTATGTACCTTAAATAACTAAAAGTAAAATAACCCAAATAGATATTACCTACATTGCCCCAACTTACTTCTCCTACCGTAGGTTAAAACCCGGGTAAATACACTGGCTTTGGGTATTTTCCAGGTAGAAACCTGTGTCAGTTTCTGGCTCGGTCAGCATTAATACAGATTAAGTCGGACCATGCCAAGATTTAGTTGCTACTTAGTAGAAGTTGTAGCCAAATCTCAGAATTAGTCGGTCTTATCACCATTTCTTAAAACCATGCAAGAACGATTGAGTAAGGGGGATGTCGCCTTACATCATGTATTGCACTGTCTCGCTTATTCACTGGATCTTGCATGGTTTTAAGAGACGGTAGTAACCCCTTATAAGTTAAGAAGTTACAAGCATGTTTTAGTGGCAGAGCCAGAACCTACTCATGACACCCAGACCAGTATAAGATGTAGGATTTTGTATGGATTGAGGAATTTCTTAGTTGCGACTGCGCTACGCTAGCGCGTCTGTGTATATCAGAGCCCCTAGTGTGTTTATCTTAACGGAGACGTTAGCGACTGCGTTAGGATTTTGTATGGAATTTCTTAGTTGCCTTACTATCCGCCAGAGACGCTCTACAGGTATGCCGTACAAAATCGCTAACGCAGTCGCTAGCGTCTGCGTTAAGAAAAACACACTAGGGGCACAGCACCTAGTCACGCTAACGAATTTCGACAAGAACAAAATGTATGGGATTGACATAAGCTGCGGTAAATCACGTGGTCAATCTTATGTCAATCCCATAAATTTTTTTCTTGTCGTACCTCGTTAACGTTTTGCGATTGTGACTTTGGCTAAGCCCCAAGATCTCATACTAGGGGTACTGGCATTTTTCAAAATAGTACCCGGTAATTTCACAGACTCACACACAAAAAATGAAATGAAACAACCATTTTTCATAAACAAAAATATATTGCATACTTTTCTCAACAAATGTAATACGGATAATAAAAAAATAATGTTGTTAGCTCTCCTCATAGCCTTCAGTCTTGATGTCGTTGAGGCCAAGCTCTTCATTCTGCTCGTATGAACGCTCGTATCTCGTTATCTTGATACCTAGAAAAAAGAAAACTTTGACTAATTTTCGTCTTTGTTTATTCTTAATGTCTTTATTGTACAAAATATAACGAAAGATTTATACATATTTATATGTTTAAACATATTTATATTGGTAATTTATACTAATAATAGAAAGGGGGACCAGGGGGTCTAAAAACGCCGCTTTGAGCAATTCATCGAATCGAATTCATATTACGAATTCCTTAGCAATTCTTTATTCCTATTTCTTTTATCTTTTTTGAAGAGGAATTGCAAAGTTTCGTTGGCCATTTTACAAAAAATAGAGGAATTGCTACAGAATTGCTAACGTTCTAAGAGATTGTGGTAAGCCACAATCTCTTAAAACCATGCAAGATCAAGTGAGTAAGCGAAACAGCGTAATACATGATGTATGGCGACATCTCACTTACTCAATCGATCTTACATGGTTGTAAGAGATGAATGGTAAGCCACCTGGCGACCTAAGAGGACCCTAGGCTCCGAAGCAATCAGCTGAGGAAGCAACTGGGAAAGCGCTTAGATGAGAGAGAGACTAATAATAGAAAGAAGAAAGATTTGATTGTTTGGATCAAATAGGCTTCGTTACTAAAGGACCAAACTTTGAAAAATTCTTTGAAGTGACATAGGCTATATATGTACCACGGGTGAAGCCGGGGTGGACTGCTACTCTAATATAAAAAGCTAGCATTTGTTTATTTGGACGCTTATAAAAGAGAGAATTAAAAATTATGATAGCCTGATTCTTGGGGACGGCTATAGGTCATCTCACTTATAAAGGCGAAAGTTTGTAAGTATGTTTGTCACACACAAACGGCTGGGCCAAATTTTATGAAATTTGGTTTGGAGGTATATCCCTAAAAGTACGCGATTCGCGTAGATTTGGTCAAAAAGCATTAAATGTCAATGGCGCTTTATAAAGTAGATGGCGCTGCTGTGCATGACAAACCGCGGGTAACACCGCGGGGATGCAACTAGTTCGATAGTAAAGAACTAAACCATCTTGTGTACACTTCAAAATCATATTTCAATATTTAAACTTTTATTTCGATAAAAAAATTTATGGTTTGATTCTTGGATCGCCATCTATTAATAAAATTAGAACAAACACACTTAAAAAATAAGGCTCTTCGTAGAAGAACGTAGGTTAAGCATTGACTCACCGTCATCAGGCTTGGATGGGTCGTCGGCCAAGCTCTGCACATACGAGTTACCGGCCGGGTCGTCTAACACAATGGTGACCGCCAGCTTACCATCAAGTACCTCGTGGAGTTTGTCTATGAATCTGTAACAATATGTTTAAAATTGATACATTTCATATCAGCATGCCATATATAGACAGACTAGCTGTTCCCCGCGGCTTCGCCCCGCGTGGGACTCGGTTATATCACGCCCAAAAGTAGCCTATGTTTGACCTCAGGTCGTTAACTACATCCCTACCAAATTTCATCACAATCGGTCCAGCAGTTTAGCCGTGAAGAGGTGACAGACAGACAGACAGAAAGACAGACAGACAGACAGACTTTCGCATTTATAATATTAGTATGGAAGTATGGATATGGAAGTATGGATTTACGTGAACGTTAGCTGACAATGTAACTCGTATATTCCCGCGAGATTCGTGTTACACTTATTACTTAGATACTTTGTACGTTCAAATGGGGATCTCACGGGACCAACGAACTATGTAAAATAGATTTTTTGGAAAATACCACGGGACTGGAGACGCTAATCACTTCTTATTTTTCCCGCGGGAATTGAACTCCTACAAGGATGAGACTTCAGCATAACTGGTATTCCCGAAATTCCCGTGGGAATTAAGCAGCACATTTGGTTTATATCTTAGAAAACGTCAGCTACAAAGAATCACCGAAAATTCCCGTGGGAATGAGCACGTTTTACCTACATTCCCGCGGGAATTGAGCAACACAATTGATCTATATCGTAAAAAACGTCAACTACAAAAGAATAACCCGAAATTCCCGCGGGAATTAACATTTTTTTCCTCAATTCCCGCGGGAATTAAATTGTTTTATTTTCAATTGTCGCGGGAATCGAGCTCTACCCACCTCTCCAAAGCCTCCTTGGACATCCCGGGCGCGTCCCCGTGCACGCCGTGCGCGTCCGCCAGCTGCTCGGCGGTGGCCTGCAGCAGGCCCTCGGCCGTCGTGAACCGCCCGCCCAGAGCATGACCTCCCACTTCCAAGTCGAGCTCGGGGATCGACATGCTGCACGTCTCGGACTGTTTGGGATTATTAATAAGTTATATTTAGATTAATTAGTCTTATACTATTAAACAACCAATATCCAACTTATATTATAAATGCGAAATGAGTTTGTATATTTGTTCGTTTGTTTGTTACCTCTTCACGCCCTATCTACTGAACCAATCTCACTGAAATTTCGCATACACATAGCTAGGAGTATTTAAAAGGAAATACAATACCTTTCATCCCGGGAAAAAGTACTGTTCCCGAGGGAAATGCACGCGGGCGAAAGCTAGTTAAAAAGCGAGGAATTAACATAAATACCTTGAGTATATCCCTGGAGAAGTCCTGTCTCCCCGCCACCCGCACCTCGAACCTCACCCCCTTTTCCTCCACCCCCCCTCCAGACTTTACCTACACACAAAACATATTGAATACTACCTTTTTGTCCCGAGTTCGCACGGGTTCTGCACCTAGTATAAAATTTTATAAACGGTAGCGACTGTGTTATCGATTTCGTATGAGAAACGTACAGCGCCCGTGGCGGATAGTAAGGCAACTAACTTTCGTAATTGAGTAAGTACAAATCTCGTGATGGCTACTTGTATCGCTATCGCCACATTTCGCTACGCCTGACACACAAAAAGCTTTCAAAATATTTTTTTTTTGGTTACATTGTCGAATGAGTTGTCACTAACAAAAAAAAAAAATTTAAGGCGATACATGTAGCCATTACGAGAGGAGAGAATCGAGATCGGCGGTCGACGTACTGTACAGCGCCCCTGACGGATAGTATGGCAACTTGGCAACTAACTTTCGGAATGGGGTAAGTACAAAAACCTACGGGAAGTTTAACGTGCTTCCTATAATTTAGGTTCCCATAAGATAACTAAGAAATTCCATACAAAATCCCAACGCGGTCGCTAGCGTCTGCGTTTATCAAATCTCAGACTAGGGGTACTGTATTTAATTATTTTTCAAATAAACCTGCCCATAGAGAACAAAACGAGAAAAAAATGATCCAATTTAGTGCTGTATTTCTTAAGTTATGGACTTACATACATTTTTGTATTTTTTTTATATAGATTTCAAGGTTCCATACACAAAAGTACGTATTATGCTGAGAGGAGGCCTTTTTGATACACAAATATGCCCTGTACTTTATAATAAGTTAGTTAATTTTCCAAGTTTGTGATATCAAATAAACAATTTTTCTTTCTTTCTTTCAAATTTTAAAACAAAACATTTAGGAAAATCAAGAATTCAACAAAAAGATGTTCTCAGTTTGACCTCCATATAAATATTGGATATCCGCGATTTTCCCGCATTTGGATGAACCGATTTTGATGCGGTTTTCAGAAATTACCTTTTTTTTATTTGGTATTTTACCGACTTCAAAACGAAGAAGCTTCTTCGTTTTCAAACACAGGCGGACAGACAGACATACAAAAAAAAATGTCCATACTTCATTGTACAGCGCCTCTGGCGGATTGTAAGGTAACTAAGTAATTCCATACAAAATTTTTACAAAAAAGTCTTTTTTTTCTTTTCATTTAAAAATCATTTATTTTTTTTATAGACACATACCTCGTTAGTGCGATGACCACAAGCGTCGCAAGTGGTCGCCATTATCACCACATCCTTGAAATACGGAATGTCTAAAAAAAAAAAAAACAAAAAAAAAAATTATCAAAAAAGCATAAGCCTAAATTGGATTGGTCGCCATTAGTGGCATTTCTATCTTGAGCTCCTCCGTGCTTCGGAAGGCACGTTGAGCCGTTGGTCCCGACTGTTATCGGTAGATGGCAGTCGTTAGGCTATGTCAGATGCCTTGAGGCAGCCTGAAAAATCTGCCAGTGTTGTCCACTAACGCACCCGGGTCATGTTCCTATTGATCTAGTTTCCTTGTATAAAAGTGTTTATTTTATTTAGACTTTTTTGTACAAAACACAAAATATAAAGCACAATAGGCGGACTTAATGCTATAAGCATTATCTAACAGCCAACCTTTGGGTCAAGCAGAGAGCTTGAATGTGGGTGTAAAAGTGTTGTTAAAGACTTATTATAAGTAGGTATATCCAACTAATGTTATAAATGCGAAAGTGAGTTTGTATATTTGTTTGTTTGTAACACCTTCACGCCCTATCTACTGAACCAATCTTCCTAAAATTTCGCATAGACATAGACTAGGAGTATTGAGAAGGACATAGGGTACCTTTCATCCCGGGGAAAATCACTGTTCCTGAGGGAATCTCATGTGGGCGAAAGCTAGTTAATACATAAGTGTGTATTTATATAAGCTTTCGCCCACGGCTTCGCCCGCATGAATTTCCCTCGGGAACAGTGCTTTTTCCCGGGATGAAAGGTACCCTATGTCCTTCTCAATACTGTTAGCTATGTGTAAGCGAAATTTTAAGAAGATTGGTTCAGTAGATAGGGCGTGAAGAGGTAACAAACAAACAAATATACAAACTCACTTTCGCATTTATAATATTAGTTGGCATAGTGTTATGGAGGTCAGACGGCAGTGGCTCCATTTTTTTATCTTTTTTTATAATAAACTAGCTTTTGCCCGCGGCTTCGCCCGCGTGGACTTCCCGGGATGAAAGGTACCCTATGTCCTTCTCCTGGCTCTAAACTACCTCCCTGACAATTTTCAGCTAAATCTGTTCAGCCGTTCTTGAGTTATAAGTGGAGTAACTAACACGACCTTCTTTTATATATATAGATTACTAGCTTTTGCCCGCGGCTTCGCTCGCGTGAACATCCCTCGGGATCTTTTTCCCGGGATAAAAAGTATCCTATGTCCTTCTCCTGGCTCTAAACTACCTCCCTGACAATTTTCAGCCAAATCGGTTCAGCCGTTCTTGAGTTATAAGTGGAGTAACTAACACGACTTTCTTTTATATATATAAATTAAAATTATTTTAACAAATTTTTTTTGGAATAAGTGCTATTTAATAAAATTTAACGATTACACATTCATAATGTCTGAGCTAGGATAAAAAATTCAATTGTAATAACTAAAACATAATCCGAAGGTGGAACTAGAAGAAACCGGCACACCGCTAAGATGAGGAAGACTCACTAGTCAGCTTCATGTTGGTATCAGCCGGAGCGTTGCAGTCCGGACAGTTGGTCCTGAAGTTGAGCACCTCGTCCTTCTCCAGCTGCTCATAGCTGCCCGTCTCAGGGTTCTCCGGTGACAATAGTTGGTCTTCGGATACCTATATGACAAACAAATAAATAAATCCACAGTGGCGTGCATATCATAAAGACGTTTAGACGTTGCCTACCCTGTACTTTTTTAATAAATATTTTTTTATATAATCAATAAATATAATAATAAATATTTTTCATACAAGATATTGAATTCTTAACAACGCCATCTATGAATTCGCGCGAACACCCGGCGCGCCGGCCCGTAGGCGCCGCTAGGCCAGGCCAGCTTTTTAGTAAAACGTCTGAAGTTTACTACTCTCACTAAAAAATCACTATGTATGGATGTGCTTTTGCTCGTGTAGTAGTGCAAGTAAAAAACTTACATGAACAGACACATATGCGCTAAATCACGCCTGTGTGAGTAAATTTTAGACCTCCACTATAGATGAAACAAAATGCTATGAGATGACATTTCGTCTCGCTCTCACTTTTGTTACGGCCAATTAGAATAACGCGTTACACATACTTAAATCTGATTAGTGATTACGATCGATTGCAGCAACATGATAACTGTGTCTATTGGATATTAAACGAGTAATGCTGCAAATTTAAAAACGCATAGACTTGAAGACTTTTTGGAAACAAGTTAACATTCCCAATTCCGTAGGGTTATATTTTTATTTCCGTATCGAAATCAACAATATGTTTGCTTTGCTTGCATGCATTTCTTTGTTTTGAATGTTTAATTTGGTTTAATTAATTGATAATTGCAATGTGCATTGTTTACAATGAGGTGAAAAGATAGAACTTTTATTTTTAACAAATTTACTCAGTTATAGCTTTAAATGTCAAAATTTTCATGTGATTGTTGTAAACCGAGTGTTTGTTTACAAAAACTATAAAATGATGCGCTAAGTAATGTTCCTTTTGACGAAAAAATGGCAATAATAATAAATAGACGTTATCAACCGGGATTGATTGGATTTAGTTGAAGTGAAGGGTAAGCTAACAAGAACATTATTTAATATTATTTTCGAATTAATATGTTTGCTATGCTTGTCCAAAACTCGTCTCGGAAATATTTTAATGGCCTAAGTAGGTACATCTACATGATCAATATATTTTAATTTTATTATCTTCTTGTTCGTTACTGTTTTAGTTGTAACTTAAATATACCTAAATTATAAGTATAAATTAAACCAGAAATAGTTCTGGTCTAGGTAGGTTTTTGCCTACCCTAAGGAAAATGTCTGTGCACGTCACTGTAAATCCATATATATAAAACAAAGATGGGTTTGTTACAACACTTATAACTCGAGATCTGCTGAACCAATTTTCATGGTTATTGATTTGTTGGATTTTTCTCCGCCCCAAATAGCAGAATACATCTTGAAAACATTGGAAATAGATGAAGAAAAATAAAAATAAAAGAAAACATTTTCCCATAAAAAATGTCCGAAGGCTGTAACCAGGGTGTAAGGTAGATGTAGGGTAGGTGTGGGGTAGGTGTAGGGTAAGTGTAGGGTAGGTGTTGGGTAGGGCGGAGGTAGAAAAAAGGGCAGGACAACGTCTGCCGGGTCAGCTAGTATATAATAAATCACATATATTGAGCTAGCCCCGAAGTAAGTTCGAGACTTGTGTTATAAGATACTAACTCAACGGTGTTATATTTTATAACAAATACATACCGTTTATCGAAACCAAAAGTATCGTTTCAAGATTCGATATACTTTATTTGTAGAACATACTAGCTTTTGTCCGCGGGTTGGCCCGCTTTTTTCTTAGTGCTTTTTTCCCGGGATGAATGGTACCCTATGTCATTTTCCTGGTTCTAAGCTACCTCCCCACCAATTTTCAACCAAATCAGTTCAGCCGTTCTTGAGTTATAAATTGTGTAACTAACACTGACTATATAGAAGATTTATTTTAGAGTCTGACTTTCCATATATAGAAGACTAGCTATTCCCCGCGGTTTCACTCGCCATTAGTGTGTATGTACTATAGCCTATAACCTTCACCAAGAATCAGGCTTTCATATACAAAAAGAATTTTGCAAATCCGACCAGTAGTTTTCAAGTTATAGGCGTTCAAACAAACAAACAAACAACTCTTCAGCTTTATTATATTAGTATAGATTTATTATTATTTGACCAAGCAAAACACGTGCTTGAGCGATGTCGAAAAGTTCCGTACTGATCATAGCGACACTGGTGCAGAGAAACTGAAACTTTTAACGTGACAAAGGCCCTTACGATTGAGTCACGACCTGATTGCTTTTTTTTTTAAATACTTTTTACGGCAATGGAAACTAGTAAGGCCTTTCTTCAACTTATTAATCTTCTTCAGTCCTACTTTAGTCAAGTCAAGTCAAAAAGTCAAGTCAGTAGTCTAATCTAGTCAAATGAGTAATTCTAGTCAGTCAGATGGCTAAGTGAAGTGGTGGAAAAATTTCACTTAGCTATAACTTGGAGATTTTGGTGACAAAGATAAAAGTATCACTTCCCAACACTCACGCTTGTTCACGAACACTTTGCGAATAATAATCCACCAATATTAAGCACAAATAGTCGAAAAAACCTAAGTTTTGGAAATTAAATACATCGCGGACATAGCGATAGTTTACTTTACCTCCAAAAAACCGACCAATTCACCTGTTTTGTGTAATTCCTGTGGTAGGAATCCTTAGTCCTGCCATGATGAATTGATACAAACCTCATCCCTGGTGAATATCCCAAGCATATGGTCCTGATCCTTGGTCCGCTTGAAGTCAGTCCTATCGCAGCGAGGGTCCTTGCGTGGAGCGCACGGGTTCTCTACGAAGCAGTTGCCTAAAAATAAAATCATAGTTTAAGATTTCGGCCGCGGCTTTCGCTCGCGTGAATTTTCCACGGGAACATAGCTTTTTGCCCGGGATGAAAGGTATCCTATATCTTTCTCAATACTTCTTTCTATGTGTATGCGAAATTTCAGGAAGATTAGAGCAGTAGATAGGGCGTGAAAGCGTATCAAACTAACTTTCGCATTTATAATATTAGTTAGGTAATTAGGATTAAATTAGAATAATTGAAACAATACAGTACTTGCCATCAACCTTCTTCATCTGACCACCTGATTGATGTCGACAGAACGCTTACCAGTTACCACTTATATGGTATTCCCTGACCGTTAATATCTTTGTTACCAAGGTGTGAGGGGTCTCATGCCTTAGAACCCATATAAACAAACCAACATAATGTATTACGCTCGTACGCTGAACGTAACCACTCAATGAAGACTTCAATCTGAGCAGCTGTCTCCGGATGCTGTTCTACTACAACCACAGTGTGCTGGGTCAGCAACTCACCACTAATATCCTCCAGCTCAAGTGTCCAGCTGGTATCCAGAGCCTTCAGCCCTTGCAACCGTTCCGTAAAGGCTTCAATCTGAGAGGCTGTCTCCGGATGCTGTTCCCTCCTTGCTTCCTGATCCTGGGCGAGGCCAGTTATCACCCTGCTGATTATGCCTTCCACTGTTGTCACCTCTGAGAATTAAGAAATTAACATAATAAAGATACAATTCAAAAATCTAATTTTAACTAAAAAACCAAAATGAGTATAACGCCTTTGACGAATAAATAAAAATTTCGCCAAGTGCGAGGCGGGCTCGTTCCCTGAGGGTTCCGCACTACCACACAATACTAAACGACTTCTTAATTCAATTTTTTTTCCCCTTTATTTGTTCCCAAAAATATTAAGTTTTTTTATTAATTTATTTTATGAAATTTAAGAACAGATTTTCCTATCCTATACTACTTAACAAGCAATATTTGTACTCACGTTTTCGAAAACTGCTGACATTTTAAACATAAGTTCTTATATAGTCAAAAAGATAATCTAGCTAGGTTCCATGTCTGGGAAAATTCATTTTGCCAATATTTTCACGCAAAAAAATTTTCTACATAAAACTTACTAAATGTGCCAAATTTCCTCATTCAACGAAAAGTACCTCATAGGTTTTTATTCCCATTTGAAATCACAAAATTTACATAAAATCATATCTTTGATCGCTTTAAAATATAGTTTTGATTATTTTATAGGCGAAAGAGAACATAGGTCCAGACCTATCAAGTCAAGTCAAGTTGAAATTCAAAACGTTTACCCAGGTAAACGTTTTGAATTTCAACTTGATGTGTTCACGCATTCGTTAGAAAAAAAGAGACTGACAAGAAATGATCATATAAGGGTTCCTTATTTTTATCTTTTACGTAACCCTAAAAAAAACAATTTTGAAGAAAAAATAATAACAACATGTAATACTCACCTCCCTTCTGACTCCGAGCAGGTATCTCCAAGTCGATCTCCGGTATCCTCACGCAGGTGTAGTCGCTCTTCACGACTTGACGGTTCAGGTCGCACTGCTGTTCCACTCTCAACTTCCATCTGTAATATACCATCGTCATAAAACAATGGCCACTTTTTGGATACCGGACGGCCTGCGAAATAAAGGCAGACAGAGAAGGTGGTGTGATGATCTCGACAACTTTTTGGACAAATGGCCAGAAGTTGTCATGGATAAGGATGAAAGAGAAAGATGGGGGAGGCCAGTTATCACTCTGGTGATGTGGTGATGACTTCGACTATTGTCACTTCTGGGAATTAAGAAATTACATTTTTCACATAAAAAAAAAACTGTCAGATTTTTCAGGCTGCCTTATGACATCTGACATAGCATAACGACTGCCATCTACCGATAACAGCCGGGACCAACGGCTTGACGTGCCGTCTGAAGCACGGAGGAGCTCAAGATAGAAATGCCACTAATGGCAACCAATCAATATCGAGCTCCTCTTCAATAACAACAACAATAATTCATATAATCATATTTTTATCCCAAAGGCCTAGGGCCATAAGACCTTAGACCACATATAGCATGATGGTATTTGAAGCAGTGATGAGTTGCTAGCAGCATCGCCTTTGTCATGATTCCCCCATGCGTCGTTTCCCTCAGTTAACTTTTACGGCTTGCGCGGGAAGAGAAGCCGCTCGTCATTCTATGTTTATTTTAGCAAGCTGAGTAGAGATTCCCGTTGGAGGATGTACGGTTCGGTTCAGTTCAGTTGTCTGTGATGTGTCCATGATTACTCAAAAGGTGACGGCTGAAAATCAGTGCTAGACATCCTTGCAAGAATAGTGTAATACTGAGCCGCCACCTATTGAGATATTTGTCACATTTCATTAATGTTTGTTTAAAAACTTTGTCTTTTATTTTTTATATTCTTAAACACACTAGCAGCTTATGAAGCTGATGCGTGTGCATCTTAAGTTTATTAAATGTCTATTCTATCCTATTCTACGTACCGCTTTCAAACACATCTTATATCACATTTCATCACTGATTACAGGTACAAAAAGAAAAAAAAAACAACTTGCCTAACACCCATATCAGCGAAGGCTCCACCAGGCTGGATCTCATTGTTCTCGTACCCGCACTCCTCGCACGAGAACGACATGATGACCACATTCTTGTAGTACGGGATACGAGTTAGTAGCAGCCGTGTTGTACCCTAGAAAGAGTATTATGAGATTTGTAATGCAAGGAATGGAAAACTGAACTGGGAGACAGCTCGGATGAAGATTTTGTTTGGAAAATCTTGAAACAAATAATAGTTTTAATACAACAAAATTTGAAATTGGTACAATTGAACATCAACAGCTAGTCAATTTTTTTATAAAGATGTCTAACACGAAAACCATTTATAGGAATAAGCTTATTTCTTGATAAGCCTATTTCTGGTCTTCCATACTTTGGTGAACACTAGCGCCACCCTCATTTAAAAATGATTATTTACTGAAAACAAGTTATCAAAAACATCTGTTATGTAAGTAAGGTTCTGGGTCTTAAGTTAATTTTAATCATATTAAATAATAGTTCCCTATAGTTATAAACTGCTGCTTACGTGTGACGTAAGTGAACTTACATCCACCTGAACGCACTTTTATCACCGTTATATCAAACCTTCTCTGGACTTCCACTTATATTTCAAGACATAAATTAACAAAATCGCTACAGCCTTTCTTAAGTATTAGCGAGACTAACAAATAGCCATTGATTTACAGAATAAGAAAGAAGAAAAAAAAGCTAAAACAAATAATTTTGTTCATTAAAACAGCCTCTGTGTTTTAGTGGTAAAGCCATTTGCCTAAAGAACTAGGGGTTATGGGTTTGATTACCACGGGCAGGTACTTACTTTGGTTAGTTCTATCCAGTTTGGTTTAGACATTGCAGGTGCTTACTAGATTGTCTGATAATAAGAATGTGCTTCAGAAGTCGCTGGTCCTAGCTACCAGAGTTTATATGGTCTATTCTATCAAGTAAGTCTGAACAGAGCACAAATTAGAAAGAAACTAGCTAACTAGCGACTGCCCTGGCTTCTCACGGGTATAAAAACCTTCCTCTTGAATCACTCTATCTATTAAAAAATACCGCACGAAATCCGTTGCGTAATTTTAAATATTTAAGCATACAAAGGGACATAGGGACAGAGAAAGCGACTTTGTTTTATACTATGTAGTGAAGACAGGACACAGGACAGTGCCCTGCAATGTCATCTTACTGGCATAGCAATTGTTTTTTTTTTGCTTTCTTTTAACGTCTACTTCAAAGTACGAAATAGTTTTTCCGCCGGTTGCTACAAACATGTAAGATTCATATTTTAGGTTATTTCCTATAAGAAGTATTATAATTAAAATAACAATGACCTAGACAATAAAAAATATTACTCGACTAAGTATATTTATCAAGCTATGCAATGAAAACTAAAAATTGTACAATGCGTAGGTAGTAGACGGAAATGGAAAACAAACAATGGTTTTCCAGAAGCATCCAGGTTTTACTTACATTGGCGTGACAATTCATGCAGAGGGACTCTATTTCTGTGACCTCCGGATCGGGATCGTCAGCCGACAGGTCCCTGAAGACAGGTTTCTGGTCTACGGAGCACATTTTTCAATTTTTACACGATTTTTTTGATAAAAATAACAGACTGCATATACATATGTACGTTTCACAATAAATAAATTACAATTGAAAATGTCAACGTCAACTAATTTTGTTGTGTCATTGACATTGACATCTGTGTTTGACATTTATCGTAAAGAAAACGGACCAAGGGAAAAATGGGAACCATTGTGTACATACTTTTACTGGGGGGTTACCTACCGTCTCTTAAAACCATGCAAGATCCAGGTAGTAAGGGATACAGCGCAATACATGATGGAAGGCGACATCTCCCTCAGTCACTGGATCTTGCATGATTTTAAGAGATGGTATGATAGTAGCCTCCCTGGGGGTTACTGCCGTCTCTTAAAACCATGCAAGATCCAGTAAGTAAGCGGGATAGCGCGCTACGTGAAGTAAGGCGACATCTCCCTTACTCTCTGGATCTTGCATGGTTTTAAGAGATGGTGGTAAGGCACCTGTTATAAGAAAGAAAGCCTAAAAATTCTATCATAGCAGTTATTTTATTACGTAGTTATTTAACTACCTTATATTTAGGTGTATGTAAAAAACTTAATTCATTAAAAAAATTTAAACTGCCATGCTATAAGCCCGGCCCCGCACTGAAAGCAGAATAACAGAGGATACAAACTAATACAAACAGGAATGGGCTAAGTAAAACAGTGGAAAAATTGTCGAACATTTACGACCAATCGTTTCGGTAGAAAATATTGTGCTTTATCTGCTGAGTAACATAGACATGAAAGATTCGGCATTATTTTATTGCAATTTCAAGACAAAATCCTCTTGATGAACTCTATGCTGCGCCTTACATGCTCATGCGCGCATGATGGAAAACCATCAAAAAAAGTGATGGTACTCGAAAGTTAAATGGTAGTATCTCTATTTAGTTTGTGGTTAAATGGAATCGACTGATTTCCAACGCCGGTTGTGTTGCTAAAATCCGCTATCAACACGGATATAAGTAGCATCTATCAAGACGTAAAGATTTATTATTATGTAATGAAGACTCTTTGACCATGACATACCGCTAATGTGATCACTAAACTAAAAATGTAAATGATCTCACCTAAACTGAGAATTATATTTTATTTGAAGTACATCACTATCACTACATACTCGTAGTCAAGAAAATCGCTTTCTCTGCGCTCCCTTTGTATGCTTAAATCTTTAAAATTGTTTGGATTTTGATGCGGGTTTTTTTATTATATATATTTTTTATAATATTGATTCAAGAGGAAGGTTTTTATGCCAGACAGACAGACAGAATTTCGCATTTATAATATTAGTATGGAAGTATGGATATGGATGGATGGACTGATTTTTATCTCGGTTGTTTTCATGCGTTTTGCGCTGGTCCTGTCTGATTTCGCTAGATGGCGGTCATCAAGTTGTGACAGATACCTGCATCTGACATTGTTTGCCACTGACACACTCGGATCATCTTTCTATTGGTCTAGTTTCCCTATAAAAAGGGTTACGGAGATGACGTCAGATGGCAGTCTCTCCAGTGCCGCCAAAAAAAAAACTGTGAGATGATAGGGAGTGGTCTATCTTTAAAACCGGAACCCGCATGACTTCAAAAAAACTAGCTGTTGCCCGCGGCTGCGCCCGCGTGGTAGGTACTCTTGTTATATCGCATCTGAAAGTAACTAACTTATTTTTGACACCTGATCCTTAACTCACTTAGCTACTTGAGTTATACCAAATATCTAAATCGGTCCAGCAGTTTATCCGTGAAAGCGTAACAGCCACAGACAGTTAGACAGACAGACTTTCCCATTTATTATATTAGGATGGAAGTTAGAAGAAAAATGGATGATTGTGATGTCACATTATAATAATACACACAGCTACTTTTATCAAAACTTATATAGGTACAGGGAACAAGAATCGAAGGCCGTATACTAGAACTTGTAGCCCCATTTCGAGGAATGATGTCACGATGACCTTCAGGAGACATTACGTCATGGCGGTATTTTTGTTGGTGCCTTGGCCTCTGGGTATAAACCGTCCGAATTTGGTGGACCTGCACTTTTCGCAATGTTACCAGTTTGTAAAATAAAATAACGAATTTGAATTTTGTTATTCAGTTTCCTCTCTTTACTATACTGTGTATTGTTAGTAAGTAGGCGTAGTAGCACAGACTATAGGCTAGATACCAGTGTGCAAGTTAAACAGACACAGATAATTATCACAGTTCAGTTTACAAACTCGTTCGTTGTCGATGGTTTTTAAAGATGATACGAAGCCACCAGCTACCGAACCTACATTTATTGATTAAATTAAACTATTTTATACGGTTTTCTATCGCGTTTATTGCTTACTTATGTGTAACAATCGCGAAAACATAAGAAATCACTACATTTATTGGTTCACAATACCGATCAAAGCAATTCAATGTTAATTTGTTTATAAAACTAAGTAACTATCTAGTTGTATTTTAAGTTCATTATAATAAAGTTTCAGCGATAAAGTTTTTACAATCAATACACTGATAATACAAAGATGGCTATTTCAGCTTTCTTGGAATAAAAGATTTCTTTACGGAATAGATTACAAATTCAACTAGCCACTATGTTTGTAAAATCACATCACTACTACTGCACTTTGGCTATTCCCAACCGGGCAACACTGATTGTTTGTTGACACATTCAAATTTTGCCGGGTAATAGCCATCAAATTAATTCCCGCGCCGCTATTCGCACGGATTCGAATTATTATGAGTGGAATATTGAAATAGACAAGACTGGAACAGTGAAAAACAACTTTATGATAAAAAAAGTCTGCATTTACATAGTTTTATAAGTTTAGTGAGTTTACTAAGGATTTAACGTAGTTACAGGTAAGCATTTTCCTATTATTATTAAATAAATATAAATATTCATTTGCGTACATACTTTCATTAATATTGTAGTTTTATTTGTTAGACTCAAAGAAATGGTTAATTTGGGCATTTCGGGTGATCCTAGTGTTGCCGAGCATGTTTTTGTATTCGAGATTTTTATGTTTTTAGATGAAAATGGAGTAAGTATAATGTTATTTCTCTGTGGTCTAGCCACAGAATACCTAATAGCACTAACGTAGTCTAGTGCAGTTCTTATAAGCACTTATAAGTTTTGTGTCTACAGTCTTATAAGTACCTAGTTACTTACATCGCTATAGTAGGTACCTACCCCAAAAACTTTATTACTTAATAACGTAAGCAAATAGGTAATCTGTTTATAAAACGGAAAATAATAGATTCTTACGAATTGAGAACCTCTTTTTTATTGAAATCGGTTAAAAATATAAAGTTGCATTGTATTTCTTTTATCACTAGGATTTGACGGGCTATTTTTAAAAATAATTCACGCGTCTGTCTACCACACGCCTGTTTGTAACGTCTCAAATATTTTTATTGTTAGAGGTAGGACTTAGAAATAGGAACTTCCTTAAAGAAATACAGATTTTCAAAAAATGATGAAGAATTTTTAAAATTGATTCAGTAACGACGGAGATTTGAGGAAGGTTACAAACATATAGGTATTTAGCGGAATAGAGAACTCTTTTATTGGATGTCTGTTGAAAAAACAGGCAAGCTGATCCTGGGCGCCGAAGCTGAGGATGCAACCGGGAAAATGCTAGGATGAAAGATTTATTTATTACAGAAATTGAAAACGAGACAGAAAACAAGGCATTTGAATTTTTTTTTATTGCGTGCATGGGCCACTTGTGAACGCAGGTTTAAAATATGCACTTTTTGGCGCCAAAAATAACGTGTTTTGATTTTTGCAATTTTAACCAAGAGACAACTATGAATCTAGTGTTTTAGTAGAAACAGTAGAGATGAACAATATACCTATACCTAATTATAACATTTTCTTTTTAAATTCGGCATCGGCCCGCGCGTTTTTCTGTTAAAAAATACATCATACAATATAATTTTTAATACATTTACATAAATGCCTATCCGAAGTTAACTATCGCAAATAAAATATGTAAACATTACGAAAGCATGACATGGTGACATCATCGCATAGCTACCGTACCGCACACACCGACGCGGGACTTCAGCCGGTCAAAAGAAGCTCTATGTCAACGCAATTAGGTCGTTTCTCCGTCGCGTGTCGCGTGGTGTCGTCCAAGCCGAAATGGCACACCCTTACTACCGAAGAATTTATTTATTTATTCATTTATTTGAAACACAAAACAAATTGCCACCTTAAAATATACATATATAAGATACCAAACTTCTAATCTAGGTAATAATTCTAAGTATGTGTTTACATAATTACAAAATAATTAGAATATACTGGTACAGAGAGCAAATTAATAGTAAGCGATTGACAAAGTTCCAGATGTTACTAGGCAGTTAGAACAACTTTTAATTATTTAATCGAATTTCGAATCGCGCGCGGTAACTTCTCTACAATTTTTTTTAATCTATGCTTACTTCCATAGATTTAAAAAAAAACCGCGTTCCTAGTTCTATGCTTACTTCAAAGAATTTCGAATCGCGCGCGGAGCGACACACAAACTAACTAGAGATACTACGGAGCGACATACATTGATGTCTTCATTCATTCATATCGTGTAGGTGACCATGCACACCCTGGTGTCAGTGTTCTTCGAAACCTCAAGTCATTGAAATACTATATCCACTTTCCACTTTAGTTTCCTTTGCAAAAATTGCTGAAAACAGCTACTTTTGAAACTTTTTTTAAAGGTTTCTAAAGCGTAACTTTCGAGGTTCTGGATACTAGCAGAAAAGTTGCGCGAGGATTTCTAAAATTCTGATAAGCTCACTTACAGAAAGAGAAAATTTTTTTTGTGGAAGTAGAACTAGCGACCCGCCCCGGCTTTGCATGGGCATAAAAACCTTCCTCTTGAATTACTAATTATCCGTTGCATAATTTTAAAGATTTACTCATACAAATGGACATAGAGACAGAGAAAGCGACTTTGTTATACACTATGTAGCGGTAGTGATGATAGTGATACTCAAACAGGCATTTTAAAATTGTAAATTCAGACTACAAGAACTTGACGGTATGCGGTGAAGTCAACGAATCAACATAATACATATTTACTTCGAAAGCTAAGTACGTGCTCTTTTTAAAAACACTTAATAGGCTAGTTGACAAAATTTCAATAACTGCTTAATATTGTAGCTTATTAGGCATTTTATCGAAAAAAAAGGTTTATTTATTTTTAATCGAGCGTTTAAATTATAAATTTCGCGTTTTAAAAAACCATTTTTCAATTTGGTTCCAAAACGCACAAGACTGTCATGGCGTCTTGAATGACGTCACGCCGTGCGAAACAAACCAAAGAGCGATCGTGTCTCCGTACGTTATAGCTAGTTTTAATCATTTAAAAATAAATTTCTCATATTATAAGTACTGTATAGTGCCCCAGTGTGATAGCACGACTATAAAAACGCCAAACAAGTTATTTATATATGTTCCAAACAATGGAGAAATACGGAAAAAGTGGCTAAAACTTGCAAGAAGAGATGATGCTCATACTTTAGAGATCATACTTTATGCTAAGAGATCCCATCCTGGGATAAGTCCGCCATTGTCTTCTGATTTTAATAATGTTCTATTTACTATGTATTTTAAAGCAATAAAGATATTACAAACAAACAAACTTTATCAACAGGTTCAAGAATGTATTTTTGTGAAGATCATTTTGATTAAGTATTTCACACAATACAATCTATTACTTAATTCGAGCAAACTAGATGTGTTTTGTAGAATCCCTATTTTCTAAATAATAAATACATGAGTTCAGGTTAAGTTGTTTCACTTTTAGGAGTGAACGTTTCATTTTAGTTTTCTAATTAATGTTACAAACATACTCTTTTTATTCTAGTTGCCAAATGATATGACTAATTATATGGAGTATCATATGAAAGGAACAGTAATATAGTAAGTAAACAGTATCTTGCAAAATGTACGTCACAACATTAAGTTCTTGTGTACTGAACTGAAATATCACATAGCATTTAAGCTTATAATAAATATTTTATACTTACAAGGAAGTTTTAACATTGCGAAATTCAGATGAGCAAAAGTTACTGTTCGACGCGAAAAAATTTCTAAGCATAACGGCATCGATTCTGGGCAAATTATTACTGTCTGCTTTGCTGAATCCAGATTCCATGGTTAATTCTTTCAAATTATAATTAGCAAAAACTGTATCAACTTGATATTAGTTGTTAAAAACCAAAATTTTATCAAGAACCGGTAGTGATACTCGAAACGTCAAAGACAAGATTGGAGTTCCGCACGGCGTGACGTAACGCTTTCTGATTGGTGTTCACTGTCACGTGACTAAAGGTTTCATTTTACGAAATTTATTTTTAAAAAATATTATTAATCTTTAACGCTTTTAATAATTAAAATTGTTTGTTATTTTCTCCATAATATAATTAATCATTATAAACCCCTATCCATTATATTTATTCTTAATGGAAACAAGCCTATTCGAGAGTGTTTCCCAATCGATCATCATCATTCCGTGTAGGTGACACGGTCAATCAACCATGCACACCCTGGTGTCAAAGTTCTTCGGAACCGCCATTCGGCCAGAAACAGAAATTAGCCAAGCGCGAGTCGTAGTCGTGCTTTAAAGGGCTCCACAGCCCCACGGGCTCCGTATTGCACGATAGTCGATAATAACACGCTAATTTCAGGCGCGGATCCAGCCCTCAATATAGGATGTGTTCTCAGCCACCCCAAAAAATCGTGAAAATGCGCGTAATATGAAAGACTTGAATTTAATTGTTTCGCTTTTGAACCATTCAGTTTTTAATTCCTATTTGCTCAGCTGTAGGACGATAGAACCCATCAACGTTACGCGGCCACCAGGTGGCCTACCACCATCTCGAATCCATGCAAGATCCAGTGAGCAAGGGAGATGTCGCCTTACATCATGTATCGGACTGTCTCGCTTGCTCAATGGATCTTGAATGGTTTTAAGAGATGGTAGTAACCCCCCAGAGACCGCTTGTGTGAAATCTTTTTATCGTCAGCATGGGCTACTACCGATCCTTTAGGCGACTGTCTCAATAGCCCGTTCAAAGTATGATGTTTTGGAGAGTGTGACGGGAGCGATAGTGTTGTGCTCAACCGCCACAAAGGGAAGATCTTCCCGCCAGGCTAGGGTGTTATGCCTGGGGAACCGTGGCTCCGACAATGTCTTGGCGGAGGTTGTATATATGCTCCAATCCGTAGTAACTTTGCAAGCGCGATTTAGACTTTCATAGTAATTTTGCCGTTTTGTATGCAAGCTCGTTTTTCGTGCTTTTAACGCCATCTGTTGATTGTTTTCGTGGTTATTTTTGTTGAGGAGTTTCCTATTGCTCACAGCCTCACATGTTACTGAATTGGTCATTTTATTGAATCATCATATCAAGCAGAACATACCTAAAGTTAGCATGCTTAAATTAAAGTAATTCAATTCTTGTAGCGCCATCTTTTAGCAAGAAAACTACCTGCCTACGATAAAAGATTAACATATTGTTTTAGAAAATGAGAAATTGATGAACTTGATAGCCTAGCGGGGCGCGTGTGTTCGGTTCGCAACATATGCAATGATAGCCCGCGTCTAGCGATGGCGAGTGCGCGGCTATGCTTGGATTGGTCGCCATAAGTGGCATTTCTATCTCCCCCTTGCTTCGGTAGGCACGTTAAGCTGTTGTCGTTAGATGGCAGTAGTTAGGCTATGTCAAATGCCATAAGGTACCTACTCTGAAAAATCTGACAGTGTTGGCCACTAACAAACCCAGATCATGTTCCTATTGGTTTGGTTACCCGATAAAAAAAGGGTTACGGAGGTCAGACGGCAGTGGATCCATTGTAATAACCAAAGAAGTTCGAATCGCGAGCGGTCTCTTTTAAGTGACGCATTTTTTTTTAATCTATGGTAATAACCAATACCGCCAAATCAGGACCATGATAAAAAGCATACCTTACCTTAGAAGACTCTGCATAAGTTGCAACCAGGAACCATACTTGATCGAATAGCGCTAACAGTCCAAAAAAAATTGTTTCAGAAAATGGGTAAAGACGACAAAGAAGACACCGGCTTCGGCTTCAAAGACAAGGCGAAGGCCGAGGAGACGCTCAGGCTGTTGGAGCAGCACGACATGAACTACCGGCGGCTGACCGTGCGCGGGCTGCTGGGGAGGGCCAAGAGAGTGCTTACCAGTGAGTATTTAGGGGTGGGATGGGATAGGATGGGATAGGACAGGATAGGACGAGATATGATGGGATAGGATGGGATAGGAAGGGATATGATGTAATAGGATGGGATAGGATGGAATATGATGGGAAAGGATGGGACATGATGTAATAGGATGGGATAGGATGGGATAGGATGGGATATGATGGGATAGGATGGGATAGGATGGGATAGAATGGGATAGGATGGCATAGGATGGGATAGGATAGGATTGGATAGGATGGAATGAGACTGGATATATGATCTTATCTTAAGTATGGGTCCTAAATTAAAGGAAGCACGTCGAGCCTTTGGAACCTTTTGTACTTACCCCATCACTTACCCACACCTGGATTTCTGAAGGACTGCAAGAGCTTCAGAACATCACCAAGTAAGAAGTGCTTATAGTTCTCTAGGTCAGGGTACGATGCTCAAAAGAGGTCCATTCGCTTGCTATATACATGAGATATGATAGGATGGGAATGGGATAAGTTGGGATGATATAGGTTTGGATAGATTAGGATGTGAAGGGAAGGGAAGAAACAAGAAGAACCTGGTCTTCGTGTGTAGATTTTATTGAAACCGCTTATCGACCACAGAGGTAGTTTCTTCGAACTTTTCACTTTTCCTCAAGCAATCATTATTGAGTTTGTTGATCTGCCTCTGTGATCCAGCGGTTAGGCCTCTGCCTGTAGACCTGGGGTTCGTAATTCCCATGGGAAGCATTCTTTGTTTAGTTGTTTCCAATTTGGTTAGGACATTGCAGGCTTGAACCACCTGATTGTCTGATAATAAAGATGATTCTGCGCTTCAAAAGGCACGTTAAGCCGTTGGTCGCGACTACCATCTGGTAGTCGTTAACGTCAGAGGCGGAGAAGCGGATTCAAAGAACTCAGGGTGTGCATGGTTGATTGATCGTGTCACTACGGAATAATGATAATTGAATTTGTTTGCTTTTTAGTGACCAAGGCTGAAGATAAAATAAAGAATATAAAAGAGGCAATGGAAGTATTTGAGAACTGGCTCGCGGATCTGAACAAGGACAAGACTGATAAAGAAGAGAAGAAGCCGGAGAAGAAACAGCAGAAGGAGGATAAGAATGGAGATGATAAGGTAAGAACACATTGTCAAGCCTCCCTCCACCTCCCATGGCTTTTTTTTCATATTCTCAATGTCCAGCGATTGACCACGATCTCACCTGGTGGCCTACTATCATCTCTAAAAACCATGCAAGTTCCAGTGAGTAAACGAGACAGCGCAATACATGATGTAAGGCGACATCTCTCTTATTCAATGGATCTTGAATGGTTTTTAGAGATGATAGTAGGCCACCTGATGTTAAATACAGATGCGGTCTAAGATGGAGCTTGCACATTAATAGCCTATTCACTCTAGCCTTGAAAGACCCAAATTGTATGTGTCCGGGAATACGTCTGCTCGACCAAGCTTTTGGTTATACGCGCCGAATCTCGGGAGAATGCGCTGTACTTTGCTCTCAGTACCTTATAATGAGATTTTAATAAACGCAGACGCTAGCGACTGCGATAAGATTTTGTATGGAATTTATTAGTTGCTTTACTATTCGCCAGGGGCGCTGTACAAGTTTGTCATACAAAATCGCTAACGTAGTCGCTAGCGTCTGTGTTTCTGAAGTCTCATACTAGGGGTAGGGGTGACTAGTGTATAGTAAGGCAACTAAGAATTCCATACAAAATCCTAACGCAGTAGCTAGCGTCTGCGTTTATAAAATCACATACTACGGATACTGGGGCTTATAATTACTACCATCTCTTAAAACCATGCAAGATTTTGTGAGTAAGCGAGACAGCGCAATTCATGATGTAAAGCGACATATCCCTTACTCACTGAATCTTGCATGGTTTTAAGATATGGTGGAAAGCCACCTGTGATCTATCCGTCAATTAAACCTTTAAGGAATCAAGCTCAGACGAGGAAATGGAAGAGAAGCCAAAGGAAGACAAGAAGGAGTTGCCTTCGGAGTCTGTGCCCGGCCTCGGGTTCAAGGATAAGGAGGCAGCTGATAATACAATTAAAGAGCTCGATGGAAGAGATCCTGATTATCAGAAATTGGCTGTCAAAGGACTCATTGGGAGAGCAAAGAGAGTGCTGACTTGTAAGTATCCATACTAATATTATAAATGCGAAAGTCTGTCTGTCTGGCTGTCACCTCTTCACGGCTAAACTGCTGGACCGATTGTGATGAAATTTGGTATGAATATAGTTATGCACTACGAGTCAAACATAGCCTACTTTCGGGCGCGGTATAACCGAGGCGCACGCGGGCGGAGCCGCGGGCAACAGCTAGTCTTTATATATATTTTAGCGCTTTCCTGCTTGCGTCCTCCCTCAGCTTCAGAGCCTAGGGTATGCTTTCCTGCTTCTTCTCTACTTCACCCGGCCATCCGTAGGTTAATATTTGGCGCGAAAGAGGATAAGAAAGAGGATATATAGAGTGTGTAAAGTGTTCTCTGTGGCGCGACATAACCGAGTACCACGAGTTTTTAGAGGGAAAGTAAACTGTCGCTATGTCCGCGCTGTATATAATTTCCAAAACTTAGGTTTTTTCGAGTATTTGTACTTAATATTGGTGGATTATTATTCGCAAAGTGTTCGGGAACAAGCGTGAGTGTTGGGAAGTGGTACAGTGTCGATTACGTGACTTTTTATCTTTGTCACCAAAATCTCCATGTTATAGCTAAGTGAAATTTTTTCACCGGTTCACTTAGCCATCTGACTCTGACTAGACTTGTAGAAGGTGGCGTGTGGGTTTCCACTAAACCAACTTCTAACAAGATCGGCATTCAGTCGCACACGATGTGTAGTTAAGTATAGCAGTAGGAAGCAGACGAAGCAGTAGTAGGTAGAAAGCGGAGAAGGTATAGAGAGGAACTTGATAGCAAAGAGGATAGTATATACAGATAGATATATTACAATTTCACAACACAGTTTACAATATAAGAATATCGACACCAGAGACGCGTGTCATGTGGCAGAGAACCGACGAATGAAGAACGCCGCGATCCGTCGATGTTTCTCACCGCGCGCGCAGCCGCTGCCAAACGACAGGTTGAGGCCTGATATGAGTGGCGAGTGTCTCGCTACACCACTCCCCCAACCAGACCGTAACTACGGTCGATAGTAATTCGGAAACCTTACTCGTCTGCCGCTCCGGGTTGTTTTAACCTCTTGTTGTCCCTCTGTTTGAGATGTTGTCGTCGTCGTCGGTGGCATCGTTATAGGACTATGTATATCTTTTGTCAAATAAGCTGGCTTCAGTCTGTCAATAGTGACGTTGGATAGTTTACCTCGGACATCTATCTTGAAAAATTTCTCCTGCCTCTCGAGGACTTTGAAAGGTCCGGCATAGGGTGGTTCGAGTGATGCCCTTACGTGATCTTGCCGAAGAAAGACATGGGATGCGGTATGAAGATCGCGTGGAATGTAAAATGGAGAAGTACCATGCCATGAAGCAGGTTTTGGAGAAAGCTTAGCCATATTCGTTCGAAGTCGGGTTACATACTGGGTGATATCTGCTGTCGTGTAATCTTTGGGAGATAGAAATTGACCAGGTAGCTGGAGTGGCTCACCATAGACGAGCTCAGCTGGACTGGCTTGTAGATCTTCTTTCCAGGTATTTCGGATCCCCAGTAACACCAGTGGAAGCGATTCGGTCCACTGTGAAGAGTCATGGCACATTATGGCAGCCTTGAGCTGGCGATGGAGACGTTCTACCATGCCATTAGCAGCTGGATGGTACGCTGTAGTACGAAGATGTCGCGCGCCGATCATAGACGTGAGTGCATTGAAAAGGTGGCTCTCGAATTGACGACCACGGTCCGTAGTCACGCGAGCGGGACAGCCGAATCTAGCTATCCAGCCAGACACGAGGGCAGCTGCGCAGGTCTCTGCCGTGATGTCCTGTAGGGGGATAGCCTCAGGCCATCGAGTAAATCTGTCGATGACAGTGAGGCAGTATCTGTAACCACAAGACAATGGTAAAGGTCCTACGAGGTCAATATGAATATGAGAAAACCTCGCAGAAGGAGTAATGAAAGATGAGAGATGAGAATGAGTATGACGGGTGACTTTGTTTTTCTGGCAATTTAAACATTGCCTAGACCACTCTCTACAGTCCTTACGAATCCCTGGCCATACGAATCTTTGTGTAACCAGTCGTACTGTAGCTGTATTCCCTGGGTGATTCCAGTTATGCACCATATTGAAGACTTGCCTTCTTAAGTTCGGAGTGATGTATGGTCGAGGTGGCTGAACAGAAGTGTCGCAGAATATTGGTAAGTTAATGTGTGCTGTTCGTATCTTCCTTAGCTTCAGAGCGGTACCATGTTTAAGAAGGCCTTGCAGCTCAGGATCAGCTTCCTGGGATCGTGCAAGTTCTTGGTAGTCGATGGCCACGGAGATTTCATCTAGGCGCGAGAGAGCATCAGCAACCACATTTTCGGGTCCAGGTATGTATCGAACGTCTGTTGTAAATTGAGCTATGTAGTCTAGATATCTGAACTGGCGAGGTGAACATTGGTCTCTATTCTTTGTGAAGGCAAAGGTGAGTGGTTTATGATCAGTTAGTATGGCAAATGTCCTCGCCTCGACCATGTGGCGGAAGTACTTAATGGCCTCGTAAACAGCTAACAGCTCCCGGTCGTATGGGCTATACTTTTTTTGAGATGGGCTCAGTTTATGCGAATAAAAGGCCAAAGGTTGCCACTCCTTTCCTTTTCGCTGTTGCAAGACTGCACCAATACCCAAATCTGATGCATCAGTCACGATGGCTAAATCTGCAGTTGGGTTTGGATGGGCAAGTAGTGTGGCATTTGACAATGAGGTCTTACAATCTTCAAACGCTTTAAGCATATCAGGTGTCATATTCACTGGATGTGAACCTTTAACTTTAGGGCCGGATAGTACTGCGTGCAGCGGTGCTTGAAGTTGAGCAGCGTTTCGTACGAAGCGACGGTAAAAATTCAGCATGCCCAAGAATCTTCGAAGCTCTTTAATAGTTTTGGGAACAGTGTACTCCTGAAGCGCTTGGACTTTAGTAGCGAGGGGTTTAGTACCGGCAGCTGAAACTGAGTATCCTAGAAAGGTTACCTCTTCTTTTCCAAGGAAACATTTTGATGTGTTCACCCATATGCCATATTGTTTGAGGCGCCCGAAGAGTATGCGAAGATGAGCTTTGTGTTGTTCCACGGAATTTGAGAAAATCAAGATATCGTCGATGTACCCATAGCAGAAATCAAGGCCCAGGAGCACTTCATCAAGGAATCTTTGAAAAGTTTGGGCAGCGTTTCTTAAGCCAAAAGTCATGAACGGAAATTCAAAGAGTCCGAACGGTGTAGTAATCGCTGTTTTGGGAATATCAGCAGGATTTACAGCTATTTGATGGTAGGCCTTAACTAAATCGATGGTGGAGAAGATGGAACATCCAGAAAGTTGATGTGAGAAGTCATGAATGTGTCGTATAGGGTAGCGATCAGGTATAGTGCGGGAATTCAGAGCTCGGTAGTCCCCACAAGGTCGCCATGAATTGTCCTTCTTTCTCACCATGTGCAAAGCCGAAGACCATGGACTCTCCGAACGGCGAGCAATGCCACTGGCAAGCATGAACTCAAACTCCTTCTTGGCAGTCTGAAGTCGAGCTGGATCTAGACGTCGTGGTTTACAAGATACTGGAGGTCCTGGCGTAGTCTTAATATAGTGTAGTGTGCTGTGCTGTGGCGGTGAATGCACACCAGCAGGCCTTGTAATCTCCGGAAACTCTCGAAGTATTTGATGGAATTCTGACTCACCATTAACAGATTTCACAGAGGCGATATCGTCAGTGGTTCCTGTTCTTTCTGAAATGGCGGCGACATGTAAAGTTGTAGTACCGTCAACCAGACGTTGATTCCTGCAATCAACTAGTAAGTTGTAGTGGCTAAGCAGATCAACACCAATGATGGGTTTTGACACGTCGGCTATTGTGAAGCTCCAAGAAAATATGCGTCTGAGTCCTAAATTGAGATGAAGCTGTATAGGCCCGTAAGTATGGATGATACTGCCGTTTGCCGCTATTAGATCATACTTGGAACGAGCGCAGGACGTCTTGACTGCTGACCGTGGGAAAACGCACAAGTCTGAGCCAGTATCCACAAGGAATTGCATTTTCGTGGCGCGGTCGGTGACAAAAAGACGGCCTGTAGATGGAGGGCAGTCGTTGGCCGCTACTTCCGACCGCCCTGGGCGTTTCCCGACTCGAATGTGCAGGGCTGCCTACACTTCTTCGCCTGAGCTCCAAAAGTATAGTGGTAGAAACAGTGCGGGTGGTCTGGCGGTGGCTGTGTGTAATTCGAGCGACTGCTTGAGCGGTTTCTCTGAAAACTAGGCTTGGAACGTGAGTGACTTCTGTTATTCCTGTCATTAGTAAGGGCTGCTACTTGCCTGGTTAGCTCATTGACCTGCCTTGTTAGCTCTTCCATAGGCGAAGATGGTGCGATGACAGTAGAAGTGCTAGCCATGGAGACCTGAGGTGAAGCATGAGCAATTTCGTACACTTTATCAGCCAATTCTCCCAGTTTATCTAAAGAAAGATCCATCTGTGAAGCAATAACAGTCTGTATATTCTGTGGCAGTCGACTAGTCCATAAAGTGGCCAAAAAATCACTGGGTATTGAAGGACCCGCTAAACTCTCCAAGTGACGCAGGAATTGCGAGGGCTTTCGGTCGCCAAGCTCCTCGTGCATAAGTAATTGTTTCACGCGCTTTTCCTGTGAAGCGGACAGACGCCTTATAAGCTCGGTCTTCAATTTCAAATATTTGTCCTTTTCAGGAGGCCTAGTAATGATATCTTTCACTTCGATGGCGTATTGGTGATCAAGCTGTGCTACGAGATAATTGAATTTTGTATCATCAGTAGTAATTCGGGAAAGATCAAATTGACACTCTAATTGGGCAAACCATAAAGCCGGTTCTTCTGGCCAAAATGGTGGTACTTTTACACCAACTCTCAATACTTCATCAATTTTAATCACTTTTTCGGACTCGCACATTTTAAAAACAAAAGTCGCTCACCACTCGTGTAAGTAAGGCCACGGCCAACCTCTTTGTTGCTATTGGCAACGAAGTTTGTTTGACAGGAAAAAATTTTATTCAAAATTATTTTTATTTTATGCTCACGATTTCCAGGTCACAAATCGGCGCAAAAGGTGCTTCTTGTTCGTAGTCGGTGGTCACCAGTGTAGAAGGTGGCGTGTGGGTTTCCACTAAACCAACTTCTAACAAGATCGGCATTCAGTCGCACACGATGTGTAGTTAAGTATAGCAGTAGGAAGCAGACGAAGCAGTAGTAGGTAGAAAGCGGAGAAGGTATAGAGAGGAACTTGATAGCAAAGAGGATAGTATATACAGATAGATATATTACAATTTCACAACACAGTTTACAATATAAGAATATCGACACCAGAGACGCGTGTCATGTGGCAGAGAACCGACGAATGAAGAACGCCGCGATCCGTCGATGTTTCTCACCGCGCGCGCAGCCGCTGCCAAACGACAGGTTGAGGCCTGATATGAGTGGCGAGTGTCTCGCTACAGACTAACTTACTTGACTGGACTAGACTACTGACTTGACTGATTTAAGTAGGACTGAAGAAGATTAATAAACTCAAGAAAGGCCTTAAAGGACTAGTTTCCATGGCCGTAAAAGTATTCTAAAAAAAAAACTGAGTACCACGCGGGCGGAGCCGCAGGCAACAGCTAGCAAGACTAGATTACACAAGTCAAATAATATACTTACTCGTTTCGTTACCTACAATGGCTACAACATGTCTATGCTTATTATTTGTTTAAACTCGTACAAGGTCGCGTGCGTGTTATGTAAGTTGATAAAATAATAATATAAAGAAACTGTTTTCATCTGTTAGCCCCGCTTCGTCCGAGCGTGTTTCCTGTTACTGCGTTAGGATTTTGTATGGAATTTCTTAGTTGCCTTACTATCCGCCAGAGGCGCTGTACAGGTTTGCCATACTAAATCGCTAACGCAGTCGCTAGCGTCTGCGTTAAGAAAAACTCATACTAGGGACACTGGTCATCTTCAGTTTACGCTTCAGGGGGGCTCAGTCCATTCCATCCAGTGAGTAAGCGAGACATCGCAATACATGATGTAAAGCGATATCTCCCTTACTCGTTCTTGAATGGTTTTTAGAGATGGTGATTAGGAACCTTTACCATTTACAGGTACACGCGACGAAACCAAACTATCGAATATAAAGGAAGCTATATCGATCTTCGAGAAGTTTCTAGACGATTTCGACTCCATGCACCTCAGTAAACAGAACAACCCGTACCTCAGTCTGGGAATCGTGAGGACTGCTGTGAAGCTAGCTGGAGACGGCATCACTGACCAACAGGTAACGTCTTCTAGCTGCATCCTCAGACAGGGTACGCTTTTAATCATGGTTCTGATTTGGCGGTACTGGTGGCTTACTATCATCTCTTAAAACCATGCAAGTTCCTGTGAGTAAGGGAGATATCGCCTTACTTCATGTAGCGCCCTACCCCGCTTACTCACTGGATCTTGCATAGTTTTAAGAGACGATAGTAACCTCCCAGATGGTCTACCACCATCTCTTAAAACCATGCAAGATCCAGTGAGTAAGCGGGGTAGGGCGCTACATGAAGTAAGGCGATATCTCCCTTACTCACAGGAACTTGCATGGTTTTAAGAGACGATAGTAACCTCCCAGATGGTCTACCACCATCTCTTAAAACCATGCAAGATCCAGTGAGTAAGCGGGAAGGCGCAATACATGATGTAAGGCGACATCTCTCTTACTCAATCGTTCTTACATGGCCATCTGGGGGTTACTATCGTCTCTTAAAACCATGCAAGTCCAGTGAGTAAGTGAGATGTCACCTTACATCATATATTGCGCTGTCTCCCTTACTCACTGGAACTTGTATGGTTTTTAGAGACGGTAGTAATTTGGCATGAACAGGACCCAGGTGTGTTAGTGGCCAATACTGTCTGATTTTTAAGGCTGCCTTAAGACATCTGACATAGCATAACGACTGCCATCTATCGATAAAAGCCGGGATCAACGGCTTAACGTGCGTTCTGTCTGTTTTAATCGGATCATACAATCTGAAGCCCGGAGGGGTGCAAGATAAAGATGTCACTAAAAGGCCTTGCCTTCAAATAATGAGGTTCTCAGTTTAATACGGTTTTCATAAAAGTATTTCACTATTGATTTCCTGTTTCGACTACCATTATGCTAAACGTGGCCTAAGGTCTCTAGGCTCTGTCTACCCCGTATGAGATAAAGACGTGATTATCCATACTAATATTATAAATGCGAAAGTCTGTCTGTCTGTCTGTCTGTCACCTCTTCACGGCTAAACTGCTGGACCGATTGTGATGAAATTTGGTAGGGATGTTGTTAACGACCTGAGGTCAAACATAGGCTACTTTTGGGCGCGATATAACCGAGTCCCACGCGGGGCGAAGCCGCGGGGAACAGCTAGTATATGTATATGTATGTATTTGTCCATTTAATCCGGTATTTTAACCGATATAAAAAGGGGGTTCTCAGATTATATTATACTAGCTGTTCTTCGCGGTTTCACTCGCCATTAGTGTGTATGTACTATAATAGCCTATAACCTTCCCCAAGAATCAAGCTATCATACACAAAAGAATTTTGCAAATCCGACCAGTAGTTTTTAAGTTATAAGCGTTCAAACAAACAAACAAACTGTTCAGCTTTATTATATTAGTATAGATTTACCACCGTATTAAACGTCTGTTAAGCCTATTTTAGCTAAAATGTGTTTCGTCTCGTTCTTTCACGTAAAGTGTCGGGTAAGAGAGAAAGAGCCAAAACATATATTAGTTAAAATGGGCTTATCCAACGTTTCTTAATACGGGGGTAAGTAAATTAGTAGATTATAGTAAGTAAATTAGTACTATTTGGAGTCGGATCTATCTAATATATTTCTTAAACTATATAAAATTTTCAGAAATCGTTCATAGCCGCATACTCGGCTGTGAGTGGCGAGTACAAGCGCCTGCGCACCGTCAAAGCGGGAGACGGCGACAAAACATGGGACATCGTCAGGAACGCTGCCCTTAAGGAGTTGAAGCAGAAGGTTCGGATATATCTAATACTAGCTGTTCCCCGCGGCTTCGCCCCGCGTGGGACTCGGTTATATCGCGCCCAAAAGTAGCCTATGTTTGACCTCAGGTCGTTAACTACATCCCTACCAAATTTCATCACAATCGGTCCAGCAGTTTAGCCGTGAAGAGGTGACAGACAGACAGACAGACAGACAGACTTTCGCATTTATAATATTAGTATGGAAGTATGGATTAGCGACCCGCCTAGGCTTCTCATGGGCATAAAAACCTTCCTCTTGAATCACTCTATCTATTAAAAATTACCGCATCGAAATCCGTTGCGTAGTTTTAAAGATTTAAGCATACATAGGTACATAGGGACAGAGAAAGCGACTTTGTTTTATACTATGTAGTGATGATGTAAAATTTCCGTGTCACAACACAATGTTAGTTACCTTACTCCTCTGAAACGGCTTTACTGATTTTACCAAATTTTATATGGATATTCAGTGCCCCTAGTATGAGTTTTTCCTAGCGACTGCGTTAGGATTTTGTATGGAATTTCTTAGTTGCCTTACTATCCGCCAGAGGCGCTGTACAGGTTTGCGACTGCGTTGAGAAAAACTCATACTAGGGGCACAGTAGGTCTGAGAATTGGCTATTATATATTTTTCATACCTAAGAGATAAGGGTTGTTTACTCTTTAATTATGTCAAAAAAAAATTCATAGCTGATTTTGGGGTTGATCCACAACCCTTATTGAGTGCTGGATCCGCGACTAATGAAAAATTTATCAATATTTTATTGTAGAACAATAGTTACCTAATTTTTTTACTAACATTATAAAAGCAATTAAGTTTGTATGTTTGTTAGGTACTTCTTTACGCTCAAACGGCTGGGATTTTTTTAAATAAAATGTTGTATGGAGATAGCTGATGACTTACCACCATCTTTTGAAACCATGCAAGAACGATTGAGTAAGGGGGATGTCGTTTTATATTATGTATGGCGCTGTCTCGCTTACTCGCTGGAACTTGCATGGTTTTATGAGATGGTAGTAAGCCCCGTGATACCTTGGATTGAAACATAGGAATAGAATCGGTTTATTTGAATTGCATCAAAACAAATTCATTGTGCCAAACCATTTTAGGAATAAATACATTATGTATTGTTCGATCCCCGGTCAGGTCAAGATGTAATATGATCTTTTTCTGATTGGCCTGGGTCTTGGATGTTTATCTATACATATAAGGTAAATTTAAATCAACTGCAAATATTTTAAGGGCAGATTCAGACCACTAAACTGAATAAGTTTCCCTAATAAACTTATGTCGAAATACGAAAAAAAATTTTTGACCTCCCATACAAATTGAGAATCAGCTGACCTAGTTTAGTATGGAGAGTGAAAAATAAAATTTCGTATTTCGATATAAGTTTATTTGTAAAAGTTGTTCAGTATAGTGGTCTGTATCTGCCCTTAAAATATTTGCAGTTGATTTGTGTCCACCTTATATATTTATTTAATCTTCCAGCATGCAGACGCGAAACTCTTCAACGAAAAAGATGAACCAACACCTGAACACTTAGAGCTTCTCCTCTGGGCGTACTCGCCCGAGCAGGCTAAGGTGAAGAAAGTGGTCACCGAGACCAAGGAAGACAGGGAGGATGGCAAGGAGAGCAGGAAACGCAGGAGCAGCGCGAGGGATGAGGACGATAATAAGAAGAGGAAGGAATAATTGTTACTTAATATTAATAAATAAATCGATTGAAAAAAAAAATATTTTATTACAAATAAAAAAAACCTCTAATTATACTATTGTGAAGGTAATTATAGAAGAAAAAAAATACTTACAATAAAAAAATCACAGACTTTTTGTAAACATAAAATAATGGCCTTAAAGGACTGAATCCAGGGATATAAAATGGGGTTTTTCAAAAAGGGCGTGAAAGGATTTCTCAAGGGTTGACAATGCGCACGTGACACTCCTAGTGTTGTGATATTACAGTCTACTTAATACCCCATTCTACCGGCAGTTTTTGCAAACGTATCTCACTAGTATTAGGTTACCATTGCTATACTCATAGTGACCTATATATAAACGTATATAGTTTTCGATCACTATTTTATAAAAATAATATACTTACTAGGTATAGTGTAGTCTATTTAAATGGAATTTAGATACATACACGGGCATTAGGCCCAGTCTCCTTGATTAGTAGGTAGGCCTAAGTGGCCTACTATCATCTCTTAAAACCATGCAAGTTCTAGTGAGTAAGCGAGACAGCGCAATACATGATGTAAGGTGACATCTCCCTTACTCACTGGATCTTGCATGGTTTTAAGAGATGGTGATGGTGGTAGCCCCCTAGGCCTTTGATTTGACCTTTTGACAAGAGGATTTACCAACGTACGTTCCATTATTCACAACAAGGCAGAAATGTGAAACAGCTGAACAATTTTTTTGTTGATCGGGGAAAAAAGCGTGACATTTTGAAGCAGAATGGAATAATGCGAAAGCGACGTCAAATCGCGCAGTGGAACACTCCTCTAACTTTGTAAATATTGGGTACAATGAACTCATTGTGATTTACAATAATTTAAAGTGAAATAAACTAATCCATCAATTAAACGTATCATTTTGAGTGCCCATTTAGTGAAAACAATCAAAAATTTAATAAATAGACACATATTTTTCGAGATATCGTTGTTTTTAAAAGTGGGCGTATGTCGGCAACTAAAATAGCAAATGTTGTGGATATTTTGTGTCTTTAAATGAATTCAGTGATTATTGTGATTATATTTTGATGAAATGAAGTGGCCTTAAGTGTTTTAACGAGTACTAATTCGTTTTTATCAAGAAAACCGTACAAGATTATGATTACCTGAATGCATCCTGAACGTAAGTTTTTGTTTGTTTAAATATAGTAATTTCACCTTTAAAATAGGTTGGTTTTGTTCTATAGACAGTTTTGATCTATAAATGAATACCTGTTAAAACAGTAGCAGTAGGTATTTATCTAAATTTTAAGAGCTTCCATTTTTACTTTCATGAGTTGCACTTAATTCCTTTAAGCCACTCATTTCTTGGTCTCACTTACTCGTCTTCCCTCTACCTTGTTCTCCATAAAGTGACCAACCAAATGACAAACCTCTATTGTACACTTTTAAAAACACTTTTTCAAACATTTAAATATTCAATTTCATTTTTCTATTATTTTTTTTACAGAATGAGCAAAACTACGATACAGATGCAGCGACGCAGCATGGAGGCGAGCAGTGACGCCAGCTACTGTAAGTGTGATTAATAAGGTCCATCTTTATTAATAAGTGGCTTTCGCCTGCGTGGATGTCGGTTAAAACAACCACTACTTACACCATAAGAAGTCTATGTCCATTCTTATCATTCATGGCATTACCATGAGAAACCTCATTCAGCTCCATTTCGATGTGAAAGACAGACAAACATATTAACATAGTAGTAGTACAGGGGGTTACTACCATCTCTTAAAACCATGCAAGATCCAGTGAGTAAGCGAGACAACACAAGTCGATTGACCTTGGATAATGGATGTTTTTTTCACAGGTGAACGGGAGCCATGGGATGAATGGGGAAGCCACTCCTCGCTCAGCCAAGTTGACGAGGTAATAGAACATTTTCCGAGACCAGAATTTCGTTGTTTTTCTATTTTTTCTTCTCCACTTTGCACAGTTTTCGGCATCATTCGAAGATAAGAAATCTTCTTTATCCTATGTTATAGGAAGCATGTCGAACCTTTGGGTCCTTTTGTACTTATAAAGCACAAATAGCGCTTGGGGGCCCCACTGAATTTATTGTATTGTATTATTTATTGTGTTCTGTTTTTAATATTTGTTGTTATAGCGGCAAGCGTCAACAGAAATAAGTACATCATCTGTGAAAATCTCAAATTTCTCGCTATCACGGTTTATGAGATACAATCTAGTAACAGATGGACGGACGGACATCAGTCTTAGTAGTAGGGTCCCTAAAAATATATCCGTCTTCGAGACAAAAGACATGCAAACAATCCTACTTCGTTATTCTTCAGTTGCTTAATAATTCACGGTAGAAGCTGCGTGGGTAGACTTGTTCTCTACTACGGTCGGTATTCGAACTTCAAATAGTTTAAACTTGAATGTTTCATGTTTTTAAATTCTAATTTGGAATTCTATTTATTTGTGCCCAGCGCAGCGGTTTCAGTTGCCGATTTATATATTTATTTATTCCTTCGAACATGGTAAAGAGATAGTAGGTTTAGGGACAGAGAGACCTAGGGACAGATAGTATAAACTGCATATATACGTATTGGTATAATTGGTTTCAAATATTTTATAGCTTATTTTTCAAATAATTTATTGACTCATTTTATGTCTATCATCGCGGTAAAATTACCTGTTACTTAGTTGAAATATTTCACGTTTGTATTTCATTCATGCGAGCAACGAGTGAGATTAGATCACAGAGTACTTTTGTATAATAGGAAATCGAGATCGTGAGATTAAGCAGCGTAGTAGGGGACAGTGATACCGATGTGACATTTTAATCGATGTTGCTATATTGTTAAAGTATACATATTTTTGGGGAAACTTAATCATGGGACTGTACAGCAATGACTGACTGTGTTTTGTTTTGTGTTGTGTTTTTAATGTATATGTATTATTAACCCTAATATAAGAGTTTTATTGTTACAAAGAAATAATGGACAAATGTCTATATGTATAAATAAAAAATAAATTTCGGAATATTTTTCAAATCTCTATTCTATACCAGTAATTAAATTTTACTTTAAAAGTACTATTACTTTACTTTATCAATATTATTTATTTCTATAAATCTTAATTAATGTCCTAAAAGCGACTTATTGTAGCTGAAATAAAGATGTTGATGTGATGCTTATAGCATTACGTTCGCCTATTGTACTATACAACTGTATATTTACGCAATAAAGTTTAAATAAATTATACCAAAGTGAATTTAGACATTAGTTACTGGAAATGTACTAATTTAATATCATGTTGGATCTTGCTTGGATTTTGAGATAGTGATTTTGTAAAATTGTATAAAATCTCTAACTCAGTGAGACTAAACTTATTAAGAACTGAGGCTATTAAAATAAATAAATAATTCGTTTTCTGTACTTAGATGGGTAAGGCTTTTGGGATAGTTCAGAACTACTATATGGCAACCCTGCCAGAATGCGCCATTCCGCGGCGCGCTACGTCACGCGCACTTGTGTTGAACTGCATTCCGTTCGAACGTCATCAAAACAAATAAAACAAAACCCGAGTCTGTCCAAAAATAACGTGATGGATCTAAAAATATACGCCGGAATCAATCAATAATGAACCATCTTTCTCTCTAACACAAGTTTATCGGACAGCGTCTTACAAAAACAGTTTTCGTTTCGCAATTTTGAATTTTTGTGTTCCATATCGGTGTGCAACGGTATTGGTGACCTACTTGTGTGCAGTGTGACGTCATTAGTGGATTTGTTTTCCTTTTTTGAAAAGTGGTTTTCTTTTTCGGAAAATGTGAATTGTTGGTTGGCGGTATGGTAATGTGGGATTTTCTTTTTTTTTTTTCGGGTTTCTACTTTGCCGATAGAAAGTAAAAGTAATCTTTGCTCAGAATTTATTTGTGAAAGTTATTTTATGGAGTGCTTATGCACTTTCTCAATATATTTTACAAAGAATAGGCTGAAATTAAAGACAGTTTTGTAATTTATTTAGGTATAAATTACTGTTATTAGAAACATGAAATTATCACATAATTTTTTTTTTACAATAAAATTTTCAATACTTACCAAACTATAATAATTTAAATTTATTAAAAATATTGCATTTGAAAATTGGGATCATATTTAAAAAAAGGCCTAAACTAAAATTAGTTTAGGCCTTTTTCACACCATGATAACAAACATAGCAGTTTCCAATCCATGTTATAACTGGCAGGTTTAATTCCTGAATCGATTTTGAAAATTCTTTTCTTTTTTCATTCAAAAGGACACTTCAAATTGGTCCTATAGAAATAGTATCAAAATCGGTGTCGTAGTTACAGTTTTAACATCAAAACAACTGTGGGTCTAAAAACGCCACTTTGAGCAATTCATCGAATCGAATTCATATTACCTATACCTTATACCTTATCTTAGCAATTCTTTAGCAATTCCTATTTCTTTAAATTTTTTTTGAAGAGGAATTGTCAAGTTATGTTTGCCAATGCTCAAAGTGGCGTTTTTAGACCCCCTGGACTGGAGTAAAAATGACTAAGTCAAATTTAGCATTGTTATTTAATTATACCTGAGGATCACACTTAGCAAGTAGTGGATTTGCTACTTGCATAATCTATACTAATGTAACAAGAAGTAGCTTATTTTATCTAATCACTAGCTGTTCCCCGCGGTTTAACTCGCCCTTGGTGTGTATGTACTATAGCCTATAACCTTCCCCAAGAATCAAGCTATCATATGCAGAAAGATTTTTTCAAATCTGACCAGTAGTTGCCAAGTTATAAGCGTTCAAAGAAACAAACTCTTCAGCTTTATAATATTAGTATAGATTAGTATTGATGTAACTCCACACATCCATCTCAACATTCGCATTTCTGTAGCGTTAAAAAACTGAACACTTCTTTTTGATTCTCCTTTTACAAAGTAAGGTAAACAATGGCGACACAAAACAAAGCCTGCCGGCAAATATGTCTGCCTTAAATCATTACACTCCTTTGTGTTGTGTTGTGACCTTCAGTCGTGCACAGAACATGGAGTGTACAGAGGTGGCTATCCTGTAAAAAGTTACGGAGGTCAGACGGCAGTCGCTCCATTGTAAAAACCAGTTCCACCTAATTAGGAGTATGATTAATAGCGTACCCTGGGCCACCAAATAAATTATATTGAATTTTGAAGTGCAACCAGGAAACACGCTCGAACGAAGAGGTTGCAATTCACCATTATTTATTTATTGTATGGCTCTTTCCTTCGCTGTGCTTACATCACTATCATTATCACTACATAGTATAAAACAAAGTCGCTTTCTCTGTCCCTATGTCCCTTTGTATGCTTAAATCTTTAAAACTACGCAACGGATTTTGATGCGGTTTTTTTAATAGATAGATTATATTCAAGAGGAACGTTTTTATGCCCATGCGAAGCAGGGGCGGGTCACTAGTATACTATAAAACTACATTCCTTTAAATAGTCAAAAGCTTCGCTCCAATATTATAAATGTTAGTGTGTGTGTTTGTATGTTTGTCCGTTTTTCACGTCGAGACGGAGCGACGGATTTGAATCAAATTTGGCATGGGGATACGTGGAACCATAAAAACGGACTGCTTTTGTTTGCGATAACCGACATTTACGCGGGCAAAACTGTTAGCAAATCATGTTTTAATCTTCAAACTTTTGTTTCCAAAAATAAGCATCTATTAATTTTTTTTAATCCTTATAGGGCCACCTATTGGCAAGAAAAAGAACTGAATCTTGATGGTGGAACCCACACGACATTAGAAGTGTTCCGTCTGTTCCCTCCTTAGTTTGTAAACATAATACTTATTTGAGCTAGCATGTTAAATTCACACTTATCATATGCAGTTTGTTAAGGAAAACTGTACTGTTATTATATTTGTGTCATATTTCATCTAAGAAAAATACAGGCTTCCAATAGGGAAGAAGTGAATTTTTTTAAAAGCTTGAATTTTTTTCATCAGATTTTTAGAATCAGCCAATTGTTTTAAATAAAATATTATTTTTTAATGACGAATTAATGGCGTCGCTACAGCTTTTGCGGTCTATTCCTTTGCTTCGTTCGGTAAAAAAAAAAAAACAAATGTCATTGTCATGTTGGGTTTGGTTGTCATGTATGACCTCCATTGTGTTTTTTATTCTACTGTTTTGTTGGCGTGATTAATATGTATGTTCTTGTCAAATTACAGCATTTTAGTACTAAGGGTCTCTGAGCTAGAGGCGTCGGACGGACGGACAGAGAGAAACTATAAGGGTTCCTTTCCTTGTAGACTACGGAATCCTAAAAATGGTTACAAACTCACTGGTGGCTAAAACTGCGAGACAAAACTAGTTATTTAGATTTATTTATTTTAGTTTAAGTACATAATTAGTTTAGGTTTTTTTTTTAATGATGTAAATGTAAATTGATGAATAAATTTTCTCCTTTACAAAACTAGTTAATGAAGATTTATTATTGACCGGAAGATGGCGCTCGGTTCGGGTTCGAACAGGATTCGGGATACTTTTGATGTTTGTAAATAGACTGGACGGAGGGCGGTCGTGTGTGACGCAATGACATAAGAACGATCATTTTTATTCCGACTTCGGAAAAGCCAATAGAGAGAGTGTATATTTGTTACCTCTTCACGCCCTATATACAGAACCAATCTTCCTGATATTTCGCATACACATAGCTAGGAGTATTGAAAAGAACATAGGGTACCTTTCATCCCGGGAAAAGCACTGTTCCCGCGGGAAATTCATGCGGGCATAGCCGCGGGCGAAAGCTAGTACCTAATAGTTAGTGCCACAGAATGTAATCCCCCTGACACTGAACAGACACTGATCTAAACAACCCCTTATTTGACGATAAGGGACGAAACAAATTGGATTTGCTCGGTTTTGTCCACTAATATGTTTACAGATCCTAATTCGTGGGGTTAATTGAATTGGGCAGTAAAACTGATGGTATGAGCAATTAAATGGCGAAAACACCCTGTAATTTTTTTAGTCTGCCTTATGGCAGAATTGTTAATAGCCTAAAACCTATGGCATCTGACATAACCTAACGTCGAGTTTTTGGAGGGAAAGTGTGAAAGGAAAACTGTCACTTTGTCCGCGCTGTATTTAATTTCCAAAATTTTAGTTTTTTCGAATATCTGTTCATAATAATGGACATAATTATTCGCTAAGTGTTAGTGAACAAGCGTGAGTGTTGTCGGGCTTAGATCGTTTTCATCAAAGTTGTCGGGTTGGGTCGATAACGTAACATTTATCTTTGTCACCAAAATCTCGTTATTATAAGTTATTTTTCCATCGCTTCACTTAGCAATCTGACTCTGACTTCTTGACTGGACTACTGACGTTTTTGCCTTGAATCGCCTAATTATTAGTATTTATATAAAACCCTATATCTATGTACTAAATACCTAAAACCTTCCATGGGAATCACTTTATCTATTACTGAAAACCGTATGAAAATCCATTTTTTAGTTTTAAAGTTTTGCGCTCACAGACTGACAGATAGACTTCATTTTATACATGTACTAGCTGACCCGGCGCACTCCGTACCGCCTGAACCTGCACTTTTCTCACCGTTTAAACCTTCCCTGAACTTCTACAAATATTTCGAGACCAAAATTAGCCAAATCGGCCCAGCCATTCTCGAGTTTTAGCGAGACTAACGAACAGCAATTCATTTTTATATATATAGAAGATAGAAGATATAGAAGATATAGAAGATTCGCGAAGGTTTTAAAACTTGACTGGCGCTGTATTACTACTTTTCTTAAAAATGTTATAATTTAGGAGTAGGACTATTACGTAAGGCCACCCACGTACCTAGGGCGGGCTATCGACGTTTGCAAGGTCGTAGTCAGGACGCTAGACCGTCCGATCCGACCGAAATTTTGTAGGAAGCATTACCATAATAAGGTAAGATAATAATACCACATATTTAGGTAGGAATAAATCTAAAAAGTTAAAATTGATTGTGTAAATTTTTTTTTTACATTCAAATTATACAAGGCTAAAAGGTCTACTACGTCTATATATATAAAAAAGTCGTGTTTGTTATACTATTTATAACTAAAGAACGGCTGAACGGATTTGGCTGAAAATTGGTGGGGAGTTAGCTTAAAACCAGGAGAAGGTACCTATATCCTTCTCCAGGTTTTAGGACGAGGGGTACCTTTTGACCTGGAAAAAAGTTCCCGATGTAAGTTCACGCGGGTGAAGCCGCGGGCAAAAGCTAGTTTTAAATAAACTGGCAAGTCTTTTAGTATTGTATGGTGGTACGGAACCCTCAGAGCGCGAGTCCCACTCGCACTTAGCCGATTTATTGTTAGTTGATGCAGGACTCAACCCAAAAAATGTACCACTCGAACGAAGTACAACATACATTTTCAGCCCACGATTATCTAGATACCCTGAACATCTGTCTGGGTGGGCAAGGTCAAGGTCCCCCCCTCCCCCCTCCCCTCTCCCCCTTCGGTGGGAGGGAGCTGCCCCTTGGATCGGAGACGGTAAAGTGTACAGTTATCCGCTATATTGACTAAAATGCGGAGGTTGACTTAACTTACGTATGAAATACTAGCGACCCGCCCCGGCTTCGCATGGGCATAAAAACCTTCTTGAATCACTATTTAAAAAAACCGCATCAAAATCCGTTGCGTAGTTTTAAAGATTTAAGCATACAAAGGGATATAGGGACAGATAAAGCGACTTTGTTTTATGCTATGTAGTGATATAGAATAGAATAGAAACTGTTTATTTGCATTACCACAGACACTAACCGCCGTATTAAGAATCGTTTGATAAGCCCATTTTAACTAAAATATGTTTTGGCTCTCTCGCTTTTACCTGATACTTCATGTGAAAGAACGAGACGATACACATTTTATTACTTAATACGGAGGTAAAACAATAATAAAGAAAGGCCTAAACTAATACAAATAACACAAAAAATAATTAATGTAGTTAGGTCATAACTCAGTGATCTTACTGCACATTAAGTCTACCTGCACCTATCTACTATACCAATCTTTTTGAAATTGCTCTTACATATAGTTAGAAGTATTGAGAAGGACATAGGGTACCTTTCTTCCCGGAAAAAGCAGCGTTCCCAAGGGAATCTCATGCGGGCGAAAGCTAGTATCCTATAGTTATACATATATCTATACTTCTATACTAATATACTAAACTATCTGTTCCCCGCGGTTTCACTCGCCCTTGTTGTGTATGTACTATAGCCTATAACCTTCCCCAAGAATCAAGCTATCATATGCAGAAATAATTTTTCAAATCCGACCAGTAGTTCCCAAGTTATAAGCGTTCAAACAAACAAACTCTTCAGCTTTATAATATTAGTAAAGATTAAATTAAACTATTTTATACGGTTTTCTATCGCGTTTATTGCTAACTTATTTATACCTAACGTTTCAAGCACTTTACAGGGCTCATGGTCGCAGGCAGACTGAGTTGACATTCGTCTGTGTCATTTGTTTCTGATGTCACAAGAATACAAAACCATAGCTCATAAATCATTGAAAACTATTTCGATTCACACAGTATTGGCTGACAGTATCAAAAACACTTGCAGTCTTCCGATGAGTTTGAGATTTTATTAAATTGATAACTGGGTCCCAGTCTGCCTGCGACCATGAGCTCTGTAAAGTGTTTGAAACGTTAGGTATAAATAAGTAAGCAATAACGCGATAGAAAACCGTATAAAATAGTTTAATTTAATGTGTAACAATCGCGAAAACATAAGAAATCATTATATTAGTATAGATTTGATTGAGAACCTCCTCCTTTTTCGGAAATTGGTTGAAAACGAGACGCGAATTTAGGATTATAAATATGTTTTGTCATGCTGAAGCGTCAAGACCACACATAACTTGGCTATCGAGCCTCTCTCTTGTTGATGCAACGGATTTTCTGCCTTCCTGTGCGAAAACGAGATTACCATCCATCATTATGGGGAGGCAGTGGGGTGGGGTGCCACTGTCAGCTGTTACTTAGAGGCTGGTTTGATCTCTAATAGAAGCTATATGTCATCTATATATAAGGTGGACACAAACTAACTGCAAATATTTTAAGGGCAGATTCAGACCAGTATAAATACTGAACAACTTTTCCAAATAACATATCGAAATATGAAATTTTATTTTTCACTCTCTATACTAAACTACATCAGCTGATTCTCAATTTGTATGAGAGGTCAAAAAAAAATTTTCCTTTTCAGACATGAGTTTTTTTGGGAAAGTTGTTCAGTTTAGTGGTTTGAATCTGCCCTTAAAATATTTGCAGTTGATTTAAATTCACCTATATACTATTAATAAAAAAATTAAGTGTGTTTGTGTGTTTGGACGCCTTTAAGGCGGAAAGTATTTAGGGCGGGTGAAACCGCGATTCATATCATATGTTATTTTTTGTATAATTATATATAAATAAATAAATAATAATAAATAAATATATAGAGACAAATCACAGAGATTGAGTTAGCCCCAAAGTAAGTTCGAGACTTGTGTTATGGGATACTAACTCAACGATAATATATTTTTATAACAAATACATATAAACATCCAAGACCCAGGTCAATCAGAAAAAGATCATTTTTCATCTTGACCTGACCGGGGATCGAACCCGGGACCGGGACCTCCTGAGTAGCGGTCAGGCATGTTATCCATTACGCCACAGAGGTCGTCGAATATATGTCTTGCGGCACAGTGACAAAGGTCATTAAGATGACACAGACCAAAACTGTTTCAGCTTATCTTTCCGGCATTGGACATTTTAACAGATATACATAGATATCATCGTCAAATCAGCCACAAGACGTCCACTGCTAGACATAGGCCTCCGTCATAGATTTCCATTTACATATATGGATCATACAAATAATTTGAAGACACCACGGTGTGCACGTTCGATTGAACATGACACCTACATAAAATGAATGAATGAATTATTTGGATTAGTGCAGGTGGGTTACTATCGCCGCAAAAAACCATGCAAGAACGATTGAGTGAGGGATATGTCGCCTTACATCATGTATTGCGGTGTCTCGCTTACTCACTCGTTCTTGCATGGTTTTTAGAGATGAAAGAAAGCCTCCAAAACAGAACTAGATAGAATTTTGCAAAGAAGAAATACGCTAGATTGAAGATAATATTTTAAAAATTTGGCACGACTTACCAAACGCATTTCCTTATTGCAGGTCAACGTACTGGGTCAGGAATCCGGGATTCCGTCCAAGTAGGTCCTTAGAAACTATTTACTGCGTAAATTCCTATTTATTGTGGAATTCTCCATGCATACAGGGGCTCACAGAGAAAATAATACCACTGCCCTTACACTTAACGCATAAGAGGATATTTTATTCTGTGTAGCCCACTGTACAGGCTTGGCCGAGTTGATGTCTTTTAACCGTCTAAAAAAGTAGGTTCTCAATTCGTGGGGATTGTGTTTTTTTTTATATGCTCGGATCTTATTTGCGTACTGGCGGTGTCCAACAGTTCACCTGCCTGAGATGACAGATGAGATAAATATTTAAAATTGGAAACTTAAACTTTCCATAGAAAATTCTATAAAAATTGCACAACTTCCTTTTAGAATCAAGCTAACATGTTGTATATTTGCAATAAAGTTAAATAAATAAATAAACATAGGCGAATAAAACTTAAGTGGTAGTTCTAAGAGTTAAAAGTTAAAACACAATCTCTTCAGCTTCATTCTCTATATCAAAAAATCATCATTATCATATCCGCTGTGATTGACACCACATCCTTCGTAGTCGGTAAACGCCATTAGGGCGGGGGAAGAAAAGGTGAGGTGTGAAGGGGGGAGGACAGTAGGGGGCACCATTCATTGCGGAATTGACTTTTGAACTAACGAATGAATGAATGAATGAATTAATACTTTGATACTAACGGCAGTGGCGTATTAACACATGAAAGCTATCAAATTTTTTGCCCCCTTTTTACTTTTAGTTAGGTACGACGACCTCCGTGGCGTAATGGTTAACATGGGTTACCCGGGTTCGATCCCCGGTCAAGTCAAGATGAAAAATTGTATTATTCTAATTGTCCTGGGTCTTGATCGTTTATATATGTATTTGTTATAAAATATAGTATCGTTGAGTTAGTATCCCATAACACAAGTCTCGAACTTACTTTAAGGGTTAACTCAATCTGTGTGATTTGTCCCTATATTATTTACTAGCTGTTCCCCGCGGCTTCGCCCCGCGTGGGACTCGGTTATATCGCGCCCAAAAGTAGCCTATGTTTGACCTCAGGTCGTTAACTACATTCCTACCAAATTTCATCACAATCGGTCCAGCAGTTTAGCCGTGAAGAGGTGACAGACAGACAGACAGATAGACAGACAGACAGACAGACGTTCGCATTTATAATATTAGTATGGAGTATGGATTTACATAGGTTAGTTACGTAGGTGCCTATCCTTGTTTGATGTGATCTGAGGTGCCTATTATTACGCCTGTTTGCCATAGAGTTTGTCAAAAACTAAACATTTCCCCTTGCTATGATCCTTAGCAAGCTTAAACGTGGTTCCTTTATCGACTACCAGATGGCAGCCGGGACCAAAGCTAGGAATCATCTTTAATATCAGACTAGCAGTCCTCCCCGGCTTCGCCCGTGGTACATACCCGATGTCACTTAGGGATAGTGTGGCTTTCCAGCAGTGAAATAATTTTTCAAATCGGTCCAATAGTTTCGAAGCCTATTCGATACAAACAAATAAACCAACAATCAAATCTTTCCTCTTTATAATATAAGTATAGACAATCAGGTGATTCAAACCTGCAATGTCCTAACCAAACTGGAAACAACTAAACTAAGTATGCGTCCCGTATTTACTCCGATCCAGTACCACGAACAAATACCACTGGTATTAGGTACTTTGAATTTTTAATTCTTTTCTATTCCGAACGGATACCAGTGTTTAAACCAATACCATGTTTTATTTCGATGACGTAAAAATATTAGAAAACAAATTTAATTTGATGACTGACCTGACTGTACCAAATTCAGGTTTTGGTATTCGCTCGGACATAAAATTAAGTGATTTAAAGAGAGGTATTTGTTCGGAATAGAAAAGAATTAAAAATTCTAAGTAATACCTACCAGTGGTATTCGTTCGTGGTATTGGATCTGAATAAATCCCCGTGGGTATCGAATCCACACGACCTCTGGATCTTTAGCCTTAACCACTGGGCCACAGAGGCAGTTCTTTGTATAAGCCTGTTTTTTAATTGCTCTTATAGTTATTTTGGTTCTTTGTACTGCCTACAAAAATTTGCGACAAGTTATTAGCCAAAAATTATCCGCATCCACCAACCTTGACCCTTTATAACGTAACTTAATTTGAAACCTTAATTATTTGTGTTAAAGTCCACAATGTCTGATAAGGGTTGAGGGTAGGGGCAGGTCGAGGGTTCGAGGTAATGAAGCGGTATGTTTTCGCACGGATTGACACACATTTTTTGTTGTAATTGCATGTAGATTGTCCCTCGTCGAAGCGGTTTTCCGGTTGCATTCCGAAATGAAATTGCTTATCCAACTTCCAATTATAAATGCGAGTGATTTTGTTGGTTTGTTTGTTACGCTTTCACGCTCTGTCTACAATACCAATCTTCCTGAAATTTCACATACACATAGCTAAGAGTATTACAAAAATTTTGGCTTAGCCAAAGTCACAATTTCAAAACGTTAACGAGCGTCGACAAGAACAAAATGTTTAGGATCGACATAAGATTGACCACGTGATTTACCGCAGCTTATGTCAATCCCATATATTTTGTTCTTGTCGACATTCGTTAGCGTTTAGAAATTGTAACGTTGGCTAACCTCATTAGACAGTGATCGGTCCTTACTAACTAACGCCATCTATTAGCAATACATTGAAAACCTTTACTGATAAAACAACTAAATTACCATACTACCAACCCACCAGAATATCAAATAGGTACCTGAATAGTGCATGTAAATAGAAGTAAAATGCTATGAAAATCACAACCCTGGCGGGCACAAGGTCCATACCATCGGAGCCTCCGCGCTCCACGGCATACTACTACGCTGACCTTGAACGACTGAAGAATAAGGACCAGGAGCTACCGGATACCCAGCAAAACCCCGAAGAACTCGGGGAGTATCTCGAATCCAATGAGGTAGTGAACGATGGCGCAGTCCGGGAAGTTCCACCTTTCAGGGATAGACGGCAGTTCAGTCTGCCGGAGTATTCCACTCCAGAGAACTCCAGAAAAGGTCCTGAAGAGACTTATTCTACAGCTGGGACGTTCCCGATGCCCGAACAGAAGGAGAAGGAGCCTTTGCTGGCTGAGTTGGAACTCGTTGGCAGACTGCCGTTGACACAATTGGAGAGTACGAGTGGAGTTAGGAGGAGTAGAAGTTGGTACTTGTGCTGCCCTAACGTGGGCGATGAGGAGATCTCGAGGGAGTCCTCGTGGAGGTATTCCAGCTTGAGGCCGGTGACAGCTCCGCCGGCGCCTGGGCAGAATGGATTCGCTACTATGGTAGGTGGTTGTTGCGTCTTCTGAAAGTTAGGTGGATATCTTTTTATGTCTGTTGATAAGACCAAGGGATGGTTCTACCAAGTCACGCAGTACTTTCAGACTGCAGTCACAGCGAGCAGTCTTTGTGGTGCAAATTGCCTGTCAGCCTTCTGGGCATAGTCTGCGGAACGTTTCTACTTTCCTCACTGGCCTATTAATGTTTTACCAAACTTTAACTTATTTGCGCCGCACACACGAAAAAATAACATAATTTTTAGCCAAAGGGAACATGGAAGTCTTGCAAACTGAAAAAATATTGCTTACTTCCCTACAAGAAGAAATGAGATATCATCATCATCACCCACTGCTGGGCATAAGCCTCCCTCTGTCTACGCCATGCATCCCAACTCTGAGCCACCTCAATCAAGTTGTTGCCAGCAACCTTCCTAATATCATCGACCCATCTAGCCGCTGGACGAGAGAGTGGATAAATGAGATATATTAGGAAACAATTAAATCAAGTCTATATCTTCCAGGTTACCTCACAGACCAGTCACGAAGATGTTACCAGTTTGAGAGCTGAAAGGGACGCCCTCGCTCGGGCTTTGGCTTCGGAGAGACAACGGGCGGCTGCGGCGGCGAGGGCTCATGATGCCAGGCTGGCGGAGCTTCACGGTGTGATAGCTGAGCTGGTGAGGAGGCGGGCACAGGATAAGCAGACCAGTGCTATCCCTGAGGAAGAGGTTTCAGGTAAATTTTTAACCCCCGACGCAAAAAGAGGGGTGTTATAAGTTTGGCGTGTCTGTCTGTTTGTCTTTGCTCCCGAACGGATGAAGCGTTTTCAATTTAGTATTCTCTACACTCGCCCATAAGTCACCTTTTGTATTAAAGGTGACTTATGGGCGAGTGTTCTTAGACATGTTTGATGAAAATCGGTTGAGCCGTTTAGAAGTTGTGGGGGTGAAAGTGGGAAAGAACAACCGAATGTCTGCAAATATACTCGAGTGGGGTCTCAAATGAAAGCGCATCACGTGCACATTACAAAATAATATTTTAATGAAAATCGGTTGAGCTGTTACAAAGCTCTGGAGGTGTAAGTGGGGAAAATACCTAATGTCAGTCGACTGACACCACTAAAAATAAAATGTGTCGTGAGTTTTTTGACGTGACAACGTCTTAAATTAGGTTGCGGCTGGGAGTCACTTATGAAAAAGTGTAACGCTCGGTAACGTTACGATGAGTCACCGAACGAGAGAGAGGCCCGCCGAATGCCTTGCGTCTCTCTCCCACTCAACTATGATCGGTCTGCCGCGCGCGGCAGATTATATTCATATCAATAAATATTCTACCGAGAAAAAGACGTTGTCACGTAAAATCTTCGCCCGTAAAACCGACTTTACAGGCAACCATTTTTTTTTTTATTTTAAAATTTGATGTTATCAGCTCTAGAATATCTCCGCTGCGCTTGCTGGTTCACTCTGGGGTGTTCCGGAGCCAAGATTTTTTTATTCTTCCAACTTTCTCTTTCAGTTCAGAAATAATTATTCAATGTTTGTTGTTCCAGATGAGTGTGAGTCCACGACCCAACCAGCAGGGGAGCTGGACAATGACGCCGACAACTCGCGCACTGAGCAGAACTCCTCGACCCTCAGTGTGGAGCTGCCACAGGCACAGCCGGAAGACGCGGGGATCAGGTAGTCTTTTGTAGGATCATCGTCATTTGATTAGAGATGTATAACGTTATTGACATACAATATCCATACTAATATTATAAATGCGAAAGTCTGTCTGTCTGTCTATCACCTCTTCACGGCTAAACTGCTGGACCGATTGTGATGAAATTTGGTAGGGATGTAGTTAACGACCTGACGTCAAACATAGGCTAGGCTTTTGGGCGCGATATAACCGAGTCCCACGCGGGGCGAAGCCGCGGGGAACAGCTAGTAATTAGATATATAAAAGATGATATTAGAAATATACACTTATATTCAATTCGATAGTTGACAATGAAATTAGGGTCGTGGAGTACAAACACAAAGTTGGTGACGTAAGTAAGATCAGCAGTAATGTCCTCAACTGGCAGATGTCAAGCGAAAGAGGACGAACAACTACCAGTCGAGCCATTTATAGGGGACGGGACGCGGTGGTGGGGGGGGGGTTTCGGGGGTCGGCTGCAGGGGCTGGTAGTGGCAGCCAAGCCACAGATGTAAACTGTTATTTTTACATGCTTTTCTTTAGTTTCACACGTGTATCTGTTATCATTGTAAGTTTTTCACTTAGTTCTGCTAGCTGGGTTCGAATTTTGTGATAAGCATGACATGGTGCACTCAGAATCGACTCCACCGACTCCTCAGTGGTTATAACCAACAACTTAAATATTTACACGTGACTTCAGTTCTGATGACAATGCATTGTTATGATAAACATGACCAGGGGGTCTACCGCGCAACTGGCGTCGACTGTCGTCCGATAACGGCACATAGTGCCATCCTTTTCATGTCATTTTGATTGTGTTAAGACATGACAAGGATAGCACTATCCGTCGTTGTCGGTCAACATTCGACGCCAGTTGCGCGGTAGACCCCCTGATGCTTCACCCGGGATGGGCTTCCAACGAGGGAACTCTTCAACGGTTGACAGCACGGAAATATAATTTCTGTCACGTATTCAGAGCATCAATAACTCCCTGCTGACAATACAACTTTTGACAAATATAACTATTTGTTTGTTATAATTTTATTGTAATAACACAAAAGTGAATAAAAAAGCATAGATAATTAAACAAAAGTACAATGGCGGACTGGGATAACCCAGAAAGGGATCTCTTACAGTTAACCAGCGAGTGAGAGAGAGGATGCTTATAATATAGTAGCAGAAGGTAAAAGTACAATACAATACTTACACATACATGTATAAATAAATTAACCTTCACAAATATCATACTATATAAATAAATCCATTCCATACTAATATTATAAATGCGTAAGTCTGTCTGTATGTCTGTCTGTCACCTCTTCACGGCTAAACTGCTGGACCGATTGTGATGAAATTTGGTATGGATATAGTTATGCACTAGGTGTCAAACATACTTATGTATACATTATACATAAGCTTACTTTCGGGCGCGATATAACCGTGGCGCACGCGGGCGGAGCCGCGGTCAACAGCTAGTATACTATAAACAAATACATACATACATATATTTAATAAAGAAACAATAAACATACATATAAATATCTAGCACACAATTTTTAAATGTCTCGGTATACCATTATTTTGCTAAAAAATATTTTTTTTTCAGATCTGTTCCATGCGTTGAAGTGTCAGCGGTGGGGGACTGCGAGGCAAGTCTCAACTTGTCTGAGAAGGAGTCCGATGCCTGTCTCGGCATCGCCCGGTATGTGTGACCACCTCAAGACTAATTTATCCTCTAGATTTTTTTTGTTAATTGACCACTTTGATATTCTATAGATATTCTTCGTCCGACCATGTTTCCCGGTGTCATTTTCAGCTTACGCTTCAGAGCCCAGGGTACACTAATCATGGTCCTAATTTGGCGGTACTGGTTATTATATTGGAGCGACTGCCGTCTGACCTCCGTAACCCTTTTTACAGAAACCAGACCCACAGGAACCTGATCCGCGTGTGTTAGTGGCCAACACTGGCCGATTTTTCAGGCAGCTTAAAGGCATCTGACATAGCCTTACGATTGCCATCTACCGATAACAGCGATTAACGTGCCTTCTGAAGCACGGAGGTGCTCCAAATAAAAAATGCCACTAATGGCGACCAATCCAAACATGGCCTCGCACTGATCGTCGCTTGACGCGCGCTATAGTTTCGAAAACGAGCGTCGCGCCAGGCTATCGATCTCCTCAAACTGAAAACTTCCAAACTTACATTAGTAATGTATATTTATTTGTTTGTTAGCTTTTCACGCTCGATCCACTGAACCAGTCTACGTGAAATTGTGCATGCACTATTAGCTAGGACCGAATCACCCATTCGTGTCTAAGCTTTGGCACTAATCACGGTAAAGATAGGAGCACCAACCCCGCTCCTGTCACTGGGATCCAGCCTGAAGCGTACCAATCCCTCGTCCGTGCCTACCTATGTTAATCTACAGTTACATTTGAACACATATTAAAATTATCAACAGCAATATCATATCAATATCAAATACTAATAAAGGCCATGTTAAATCACTAGAGCACAATACACGTCTGCACCGCTCGGCGAACCCAAGGAGAAGAGAGCGTTACACTCATACTCACCCCGACACTACTACTGCCAAGAGATGTTTACCTGTAGTGGGGAGATATCTGTCACGTGATGTTACCGGGCGCTAACAGCACATAGTCCAGAGTCCTCCTCTAGTCGTTTGCTCACTACTGAGCGTCGTGATGTGCGATGTGCCCGACTTATCTTCTTTGCGACCTCTTTCCATTCATGGCGATTTTTTGCCCCGTAGATTGCGTTGGAGATCCGTTGTAGTCCAGAGTACTGAGAAAGATATAGGCTACCTTTCATCCCGAAAAATATATTTAATGACAAATTAGACCGACTAATAGAATGTTTTGTGATGTAGATGCTGTTCTCTCCGAGAGAGTGGAGGCAGCTGCGAGAGACAGCGAGGGTCGGATGGCGCCTGCGATCTCGAACAAGGTAATGTACATCTTTTTTTTTCTGTGGCATAAATCCACTATATTGTCAGTGGATGTAGATACTAGGCGTGGTCAGGCACAATATTGTGAGACACATATTGTCATATTGTGTATTTATGCCACAGAAAAAAAAGTATCAAATTTATGGTGTTTATTTTCGCCGGTATCAAGTTTGTTGTAATTAAAACGACATTATTATTTATGGGATTTTATTGCTTCGACCATTACTGACTTTTACAAATCTAAAACGAACAGGGAAAGTAAAGCACAGAGTAAACATAGGTATTAGGTACCACCGAAATGTCACTTTACACTATGACATAAGGCGGCAATTTTAAATTCAATACTTAACAAAGTTTTATTTGAATGTTTTTAATTTAGTCAAGTCGCAGTCAAATCAGTAGTCTGTCAAGTCATGTTAGTCAGCTTGATTCTGTAAGCTTTAATTTTAAACTTCGAATCTGGATCCGCTGTGAGTTTCTTAATTGGTTGATAATTCGCATCTATACTAGCGCTACCTTTGCGGGCGTGTTAGCGAGTTGAACTAGATTGGACGTGAGATTTTGTATGAGATGACGTAAGATGTGGCATTCTGTAAGGTAATTTCCCCGTCACTTCGAAGCTGGTCATGCTCTGGGTGAGATTAGGCGTGGTCAGGCCATGGGTGAGACACTAGGTGTGGTCAGGCTCGGGGTGAGACACTAGGTGTGGTCAGGCTCGGGATGAGACACTAGGCGTGGTCAGGCTCGGGATGAGACACTAGGCGTGGTCAGGCTCGGGATGAGACACTAGGCGTGGTCAGGCTCGGGATGAGACACTAGGCGTGGTCAGGCTCGGGATGAGACACTAGGCGTGGTCAGGCTCGGGATGAGACACTAGGCGTGGTCAGGCTCGGGATGAGACACTAGGCGTGGTCAGGCTCGGGATGAGACACTAGGCGTGGTCAGGCTCGGGATGAGACACTAGGCGTGGTCAGGCTCGGGATGAGACACTAGGCGTGGTCAGGCTCGGGATGAGACACTAGGCGTGGTCAGGCTCGGGGTGAGACACTAGGCGTGGTCAGGCTCGGGATGAGACACTAGGCGTGGTCAGGCTCGGGATGAGACACTAGGCGTGGTCAGGCTCGGGATGAGACACTAGGCGTGGTCAGGCTCGGGGTGAGACACTAGGCGTGGTCAGGCTCGGGGTGAGACACTAGGCGTGGTCAGGCTCGGGATGAGACACTAGGCGTGGTCAGGCTCGGGATGAGACACTAGGCGTGGTCAGGCTCGGGGTGAGACACTAGGCGTGGTCAGGCTCGGGATGAGACACTAGGCGTGGTCAGGCTCGGGATGAGACACTAGGCGTGGTCAGGCTCGGGGTGAGACACTAGGCGTGGTCAGGCTCGGGGTGAGACACTAGGCGTGGTCAGGCTCGGGGTGAGACACTAGGCGTGGTCAGGCTCGGGATGAGACACTAGGCGTGGTCAGGCTCGGGATGAGACACTAGGCGTGGTCAGGCTCGGGATGAGACACTAGGCGTGGTCAGGCTCGGGGTGAGACACTAGGCGTGGTCAGGCTCGGGATGAGACACTAGGCGTGGTCAGGCTCGGGGTGAGACACTAGGCGTGGTCAGGCTCGGGATGAGACACTAGGCGTGGTCAGGCTCGGGGTGAGACACTAGGCGTGGTCAGGCTCGGGATGAGACACTAGGCGTGGTCAGGCTCGGGATGAGACACTAGGCGTGGTCAGGCTCGGGATGAGACACTAGGCGTGGTCAGGCTCGGGGTGAGACACTAGGCGTGGTCAGGCTCGGGGTGAGACACTAGGCGTGGTCAGGCTCGGGGTGAGACACTAGGCGTGGTCAGGCTCGGGATGAGACACTAGGCGTGGTCAGGCTCGGGATGAGACACTAGGCGTGGTCAGGCTCGGGATGAGACACTAGGCGTGGTCAGGCGCTGCAATGTATTTTGTTAGTGTTAAAATTGAATTGCTCGTGGCTTTATCAATTTTTGTTTGAATGAAAAAAAAAAGTTAATTTATTTTCATACTAATATAAATGCGAAAGTCTGTCACCTCTTCACGGCTACACTGCTGGACCGATTGTAAAATTTGGTAGGGATGTAGTTAACGAGCTGAGGTCAAACATAGGCTTATTTTGGGCGCGATATAACCGAGTCCCACGCGGGGCGGAGCCGCGGGGAACAGCTAGTGTTATATAAGTAAGAAAGCCCAGGGTAGGCAACGTCTAAATGTATTTATGGGATGCACTTCAGTATCCCAGTAGTTTTTAAATTAATATAATATTTATTTATTTTACGTATTAGAAAAAACACATGGTATTTCAAGCATTTCTAGGAATAATTCGGAAATTAATATAATTTAAAAGTTAAATGTTGTTCAGGTCGCTGCGAGTCTCGTCAAGCCAAGCTGGCGTCCCGGGTCCGGCTGCGGCGGTCGACAGACGAGCGGGATGTCGAGGATTCCGAACTCACCAGCGATGAGGTCAGAAAAACTCATAACCGCCTAAAGTTGGATTATGATAGCCCTTTAACATATTTAATCCTGGTATGTGAACTATCTGCGGTCCTACCGCCTAACTCGATTGCTGTCTGTCATCTTGTCTTTTCGAATCGCCTAGCAAAGCAATATTGCTTTCGCATGTCCAAGGCCAAGACTAAGACAATGTCTTGGTCCATAGAATACATGTAAAAGCAATACCACTTTGGTTGGCAGTTCGAAAAGACTGGATGACGTCATAAACCATAGCCATAGCGATAGCAATCGAGTTAGGCGGTAGGCAGTGGCGTGCATATCATAAAGACGTTTTAGACGTTGCCTACCCTGTACTTTTGTAGTAAATAATAAAAAAAATATTTAATCAATACATATAAATAATAATATTTTTTCACACAAGATATCGAATTATCTTAACAACGCCATCTATGAATGCGCGCGAACACGCGGCGCGCCGCCGCCGCGCCGCCCCATACGCGCTGCTAGCTAGCTAGGCCAGGCCAGCTTTTTACTAAATCGTCTGAAGTTTACTACTCTCACTAAGAAATCACTATGTATAGATGTGCTTTTGCTCGTGTAGTAGTGCAAGTAAAAAACTTACATGAACAGACACATATGCGCTAAATCACGCCTGTGTGAGTAAATTTAAGACCTCGTCTAGATGAAACAAAATGCTATGAGATGACTTTTCATCTCGCTCTCACTTTTGGTACGGCCAATTAGAATTACGCGTTACACATACTTAAATCTGATTAGTGATTACGATCGATTGCAGCAACATGATAACTGTGTCTATTGGATAATAAACGAGTAATGCTGCAAATTTAAAAAGGCATAGACTTGAAGACTTTATAGAAACAAGATGACATTCCCGATTCCGTAGGGTTATATTTCCGTATCGAAATCAACAATATGTTTGCTTTGCTTGCATGCATTTGTTTGTTTTGAATGTTTAATTAATTGATAATTGCAATGTGCATTGTTTACAATGAGGTGAAAAAATAGCACTTTTATTTTCAACAAATTTACTCAGTTGTAGTTTAAAATTGTAAAATTTTCATGTGATTGTTGTAAACCGAGTGTTTGTTTACAAAAACTATAAAATGACGCGCTAAGTAGATAATCTTTCATTTGACGAAAAAAGGGCAATAATAATAAATGGACGTTATCAACCGGGATCGATTGGATTTAGTTGAAGTGAAGGGTAAGCGTTAGCTTACCCTTCACTTCAACTAAATCCATAATTAAATAATTAAATAATGTTGTTGTTAAACAACAACATTATTTAATAATATTTTCAAATTAATATGTTTGCTATCTTTTCCAAAACTCCCACGGGAGCGGAGGGAGAGGCGGTCGTCTTAAAAATTTTCAGGGCCTAAGTACATGATTAATATACATGTATTATAATTTTATTATCTTCTTGCTCGTTACTGTTTTAGTTGTACCTAAATAGTTCTGGTCTAGGTAGGTTTTTGCCTACCCTAAGAAAAATGTCTGTGCACGTCACTGGCGGTAGGGCCACTGGTACTAATACTGAATCTAGGATATAGGTACTAGAGTAGAGTTATTAATTAAACAGGCGTATCTCAACACACATTTATTTCTAGACTGCCAAGTCAGAGTCGGTAGTTACATACTCGTTATTAAAAATCTATGTTAAGCTACCTCCTAAGCACATACATTACAGTATGTATAGGCTGGTTGACTTGTATTTTGTTTTGGTTAAAAATAATAAAATATTTGAATAAATACTATTAGTAAGTATTTTCTATGTTTAGATTGAAAAAAAAAACCAATTATTTTTCATATTTTCCCGAGCCAGCAAAACTTAATTTCAAAAGTTCACTTTTAAAACCCTATCAAAAACACAATCGTCGGCTAATTTGCAGTTTTGTGACGTAATTATTGTGTAATAGCGACCCGCCCCGGCTTCGCATGGGCATAAAAAGCTTCCTCTCGAATCACTTTATCAATTAAAAAAAAACCGCATCAAAATCCGTCGCGTAGTTTTAAAGATTTAAGCATACAAAGGGACAGAGGGACAGAGAAAGCGACTGTTTTATCCTCTTTTGTATATAGATTTTTATTATTTTTTGTTCTTGACTGATTAAATACTCTAAAATTTCACTTTCTAAAACTATTCACTATGTAGTGATGAAGGTGCTATTCTTGAACCTGATTCTCGCTAAAACCAAACACTTGATTCACTAAGGCTTGATTCACCAAGGCTTGATTCAGCAAGTTTTGATTCACCAAGTTTTGATTCACCAAGTTTTGATTCACCAAGGTTTGATTCACCAAAGCTTGATTCACCAAGGGTCGATTGACTGGGTAATGTGTGCAGGCGTGGCGGGACGCGGCCGAGCTAGCGCTGGACGTGTGCGCGCAGGCGGAGCTCAGGGAGGCTATAGTCGCCGCTGGCAACGACGGTGAGTTATACACTGCACAACACGACTGATCAAACATAGGGCATTACTGTCGAGGCCAGAAATGAAGCAATTCCCGGCCGAGTTATATTGCAAGGCCGAAGCTGAGGACTTGATGTGTAATTTTTTTTAAATACTTGGACGAAAATTGCAATTTCGGACGAGGCTTGTACGGTGCTTTTTTTCCTCTGAAATCCTCTTGAGACGAAACAACATCGTATCAAATTTAAAAATGGCGCCAACATAAAGCCAGCGCTCGCTTTGTTCTTTTTATTCAAATTTTTGAAATGTTCATACATATTTAAACAATAAATGAACTAAAACCAACCTAACAAAAGTGTCCAGCAATTTCCATTAACGACCGCTAGAATAGGTTTCTTCTGGTAGGCTGGCCAGAGTGAAACTTAAAAACTTTATATTTGAAAACGTGTGTTACATTACAAAACCTCCATTTGCGGCCGGCAATAATATTTCTTTAATTACATTGTTGTCTTAGGCCAGCAATGAGTCTATTGGCGTATTGAAGCTATTTCTGTGCAAGAGGGAAAAAAAAGTAAAATAAACGTTAAATTTAAACGGTCGGTCGACTGATTTACCCCCCACATATTATTTGCAGACATTAGGTATTTTCCCCACTTACACCCCGAGAGCTTTGAAGCAGCTCAACCGACTTTCATTGAACGTATTATTTTGTAATATGCACGTGATGCGCTTTCATTTGAGACCCAACTCGAGTATATTTGCAGACATTCGGTTGTTCTTCCCCACTTACACCCCCACAACTTCTAAACGGCTCAACCGATTTTCATCAAACATGTCTAACAACACTCGTCCATAAGTCACCTTTAATACGAATAAAACTAAATTGAAATCGCTTCAGAGTACCCGAAATCGGCGAGCGTGTATGACGAGAGTGATGAGTGTGGAGGAGGCGAGAGAGGTATGCAAGGATCGTAGCCAATGGAAATCTCTAGTCTCTGCCTACCCCTACGGGAGACGGGCGTGATGATATGTATGTATGAAATCGCTTCATCCGTTCGTGAGCTATGATGACAGAGACATACAGACACGTCAAACTTATAACACCCCTCTTTGGGTTAAAAATTAACTGGAATATCCGATATCTGATTGTACCCCAGGGTCTGCGCTATCAGCTTCAATAAACTGTTGGCGAGCGCGCTGTGCTCGCTTGCAAGCGGATTGCGCTGTACTACAAGCGGCGCTACAACACGCAGCCGACACCGCACACAGGTATGCATCATAATTTCGTGTGACACGGTCAATCGACCATGCACACCCTGGTGTCAGAGTTCTTCGGAACCGCCTCTCGGCCTCTGACGTGGCTCCTTTAACGACTGCCAGATGTCAGCCGTGAGCAACGGCTTAACGCGCCTTCCGAAGCACGGAATCATCTTTTTTGTCAGACAATTAGCGTAAGTGCCTTTGATTTTTGTGGTGCATTAAAGGGTATTGTAATCATAAATGTTAAAGTGAGTTTGTATATTTGTTCGTTACCTCTTTCCGTTCTATCTACTGAACCAATTTATCCTGAAATTTCGCATACACATAGCTAGAAAATTGAGGAGGACATAGGGTACCTTTCATCCCGGAAAAAAGCACAATTTCCGCGGGAAATTAACGCAAACGGAGCCGCGAACGAAAGCTAGTAAATAATAATAAAAATGCGTGTTCTACTGTACATTTTCAGACTGTACAGCGCGTGCGCAGTGCACGAGTCTCGTCTGACGTGCGTGTGCGGCGCGCTCAGAGCCTCCGACCGGGCTTTGGAGGCCTACGACGTGTTGCTGGCGCTGGCCGAGACACGGGGGGGACAGCCCGAGGTAAACTGCATTATTTATTACTAGCAGTACACCCCTGTTTCGCCCGTGGTGCATACATGAGGGATTTTTTTTTTCATTTCATTTGTTAAAAACATTTTTTTATTTAGTAACTAGCGAACCTTATATATTTATCAATTTTACGAGGACCTCCGTGGCGATACGGTTAACATGTTGAGATGTTCACATTGAATATGTATGAGAAGTCCCGGGTTCGATCCCCGGTCAGATCAAAATGGAAAATGATGTTTTCTGATTGACCTGGGTCTTGGATGTTTATCTATAAATGTATTAGTTATAAAATATAGTATCGTTGAGTTAGTATCCCATAACACAAGTCTCGAGCTTACTTTGGGGCTAACTCAATATGTGTGATTTGTACATTTTCTTTTAAATATTTAACATGAAACATAATTTAAATTTTATTTTACTTATAAAAAACGTATATCTTTTCTTTGTTTGTTGTTTATTTAATGGACACAAATTTACAATTATTATACAATCTTAAGAACTATCTATATATACACACTTAAAGTTAAAATATATATACATATATATACATAGAAAAAAAAAAACAAAACAAACATACAAAACACTACGCATCGAAATACTCCTCCGCATTTCTTTGTCAATTAAATTTTAGAAGTTTAATTTTTTTTTTCATATTTATTTATTTAATTACTATCAACCCGTCCCAGCTTCGCACGGGTGCAATGCTATATAATACATGTTTTATACATATAAACCCTCCTCTTGAATCACTATCTATTAAAAAAAACCGCATCAAAATCCGTTGCGTAGTTTTAAAGATTTAAGCATACAAAGGGACATAGGGACAGAGAAAGCGACTTTGTTTTATACTATGTAGTGATGTTGTCCAGTCGTCGAGAGACTAAACGGTGTACACCTCACTTCGTCTCTCATTCCCTGCAATAATTGTTGTAGCGTGAAGCGGCAGAGTTGGTGGGTCGGCAGCTGCTGTCCCGGCTGGACAGCGGCGCCTGTCTCGGGGAGCCGCTGCTGTCTCCGGGCCCCTGGATGCAGCACTCGCAGTGCGTATTGAGGGGGTTACTCTTACCCTCTCTTAATACCATGCAAGTTCCACTGTAAGCGAGACAGCGCGATACAAGACGTAATGCGACTGACCTTACTCAATGGATCTTGCGTGGTTTTAGAGATGATAGTAGGCCACCTGAACACACGTTTGATTTCGTAGGAAAAAACACACAAGCGTGAAGGATATATTGAAATAATATTAATTAAAAAAAATAGATTAAAAAATAAAAATAGAAAACGCTTTTAGCACGCACTAAAAATTACAAATTTTCAATTCAATTAAATTCAAATTCATTTATTACTTGTAAACGTGATTCATTTATTTGTCTTAAAACATGGTAGTACAAGATGTTACAGTAAATAAGTGCAAATATATTATATCTTGTAGATTTTAAATAAGATTAATAATTTAATTATATTTTCAGTTTTATCGTCAATTGTCAAATATCTTGTCCGTCATCTTGACCGTCCGCCATATTGGATTTAAGTCACGCGACTATTTTTTTTCGTATTCCTGACAACAAACCCTTTCATTTGATACCCATATCATGGGGGTGGATTTCAAACAGCCAATCCGCCATCTCGGGGAGGCCGCCATATTGAATGTAATATTTGTGTCTGCCAGGGCGTGCGCCCCCGGGCCGTGGTCGGAGGCCATGGAGGCTCGCCTGCGGGCGGCGGCGGCGCGGCTCAAGGCCGAGTCGGTGGAGCTGAGGCGGCGGCAACCACCGCCCGCCTTCTACTCCCACCACGGTCAGTATACAAACATACTAGCTGTTCCCCGCGTGGGACTCGGTTATATCGCGCCCAAAAGTAGCCTATGTTTGACCTCAGCTCGTTAACTACATCCCTACCAAATTTCATCACAATCGGTCCAGCAGTTTAGCCGTGAAGAGGTGACAGACAGACAGACAGACAGACTTTCGCATATATAATATTAGTATGGATATGGATACTTTACATAGCTTTCGCCCGCGTCAATTTCCCACGGGAACAGTGCTTTTTCCCGGGATGAAAGTTATCCTATGTCCTTCTCAATATGATGTCTCTATGTGTATGCGAAATTTGAGGAAGATTGGTTCAGTAGATAGGGCGTGAAGAGGTAACAGACAAACTCATATTCGCATTTGTAATATTAGGACAAGTAGGTCATGTAATTTTCGTCTAATTGTATATTGTTTATTTGTTTGTATATTATAACTAGCCGTTTCTCGCGGTTTTATCCGCTCGTAGCGATGATGACGGCTATAGCTTATAACCTTCCCCAATAATCAGGCTTTCATATAAAAACAGAATTTTGCAAATCCGACCAGTTTTCAAGTTATAAGGTTCAAACAAACTCTTCAGCTTGTATATATTAGTATACTAGCGACCCGCCCCGGCTTCGCATGGACATAAAAACCTTCCTCTTGAATCACTATAAAAAATCGCATCAAAATCCGTCGCGTAGTTTTACAGATTTAAGCATACAAAGGGACATAGGGACAGAGAAAGCGACTTTGTTTATACTATGTAGTAACAGTGATATTTATTTATTATCGTTTCAGAGGTGGACTTGTCAGATATACCAAAACCGGACAGCACGTGCAGCATGGCCGACATGGAAGCAGCTGTTATGATGCAGGTAGTTTATTTTTTTAGTAGCTTTTGCCCGCTTGAATGTCCCTCGGGAACAGTGCTTTTTCCCGGGATGAAATATATATCCTATGTCATTTTCAATACTCCTAGCTATGTGTATGCGAAATTTCAGGAAGATTGGTTCAGTAGATAGGGCGTGAAGAGGTAACAAACAAATATACAAACTCACTTTAGCATTTTTAATATTAGTTGAGAACTTGGAGTTTAAAAACGCCACTTTAGCAATTCTGCGAATCGAATTCATATTACGAATTTCTCAGCAATCCTGTAGCAATTCCTCTATTTTTTGTAAAATGGCCAACTAAACTATGCAATTCCTCTTTAAAAAAATTGAAATCAATAGGAATTGCTAAAGAATTGCTAAGGAATCCGTAATATGAATTCGATTCGCAGAATTGCTAAAGTGGCGTTTTTAGACCCACTTGAGATTGACCGAGCGAGCGAGTCTCCATTTGAAGGCCAATTTTGCATTTGCCTATCTGTCTGTCTGTCTGTTTGTTCCGGGCTAGAGGTCGCATTTCTGAACGGATCCTAATGAAACTTGGCACACGTGTTCCTTGTTTTTTTGAGATTTTGGAGAGAGTGTGACGGGAGCGATAGTGTTATGCTCTCGCGCCATAAAGGGAAGATCTCCCCGCCAGGCGGGTGTGATCCCTGGGGAACCGCGCGACAGACGATGTCTTGTCGGAAGTTGTATTTATGCTCCAATCCGCAGAAACTTTGATAGCGCGATTTAGACTTTCATAGTAATTTTGCTGTTTTGTATGCAGGTTCGATTTTCGTGCTTTTAACGCCATCTGTTGTGCGTCTTTGGTAGTTTGTTTGTTGTGGCGTTAGTGTCGCCACAAGATTATATGAGGAGCTCGATGGCCTAATGAATCTGTGTCATGTGTATCAGGAGGTGTTGGCTGGTCGGGAAGCGCTCGCCGAGCGCGGGCTCGAGCGAGCGAGCGAGCGCGCCGGCTGCGAACACGACCACGACGACTATAAGGTAATGGTTTATTTATTTATTTAAAACTGTATATGTATATAAAATCGGTTGAGCTGTGGCTCTGGGGGTGTAAGTGGGGAAAATACCTAATGTCTGCAAATGATATGTGGGGGGTAAATCAGTCGACCGTCACCACTAAAAAAAAAATGTGTCGTGGGTTTTTTAAATTTAATTAATTGCATTCTTTTGTATTTACTTTCTATTTTTTGGTACAATAAAGTTATAACAAACAAATAAAATATTATAAATGCGAAAGTGAGTTTGTATATTTGTTTGTCTGTTACCTCTTCACGTCCTATCTACTGAACCAATCTTTCTGACATTTCGCATACACATAGCTAGGAGTATTGAGGAGGACATAAGATGCCTGTCATCCCGGGAAAAGCACTGTTTCTGAGGGAAATTCATGCGGACTCCTTGAACTTTAAAATATTTATGTTTTTTTTTGACACACGTTTTTTGTTTTCCAATTTGTCATTCCATAAATTTTCAGTAACATAATAAAATATTTTATAAACTCTACAAAGATCCTTTGAGTTTTTCCAACAAGGACGAAACCGCGGGCGAAAGCAAATAAAATATAAATGATTCATTCAGTGTGTTTGTGTCCAGAGCGAGGCGGTCCGCCGCAGCCGGCGCCGCTCGCGACACTGGCTCCACTCGCCGCCCAGCGAGACCCAGCTGTGATGTACACACTTGTGCCAGACATCACACACTGTCACTACATAGTATAAAACAAAGTCGCTTTCTCTGTCCCTATGTCCCTTTGTACGCTAATCTTTAAAACTACGCAACGGATTTTGATGCGGAATTTTTAATAGTGATTCAAGAGGAAGGCTTTTATGCACATGCGAAGCCGGGGCGGGTCGCTAGTATAGTATAACACCCGGCACATAAGTTGGCCACAAACGGGACGTGCGCGCACGTTAAAATTTGTATAAAAATCGGCTACTGCGCATTCAAGGTGATTTCAGTTTATTGCCAACTTATATGCCGCTAACTGTACTTGCGATGTACTTTAGATAGAAACCGCTATTTTTAAAACCCAAAAATAAATGTGTTTAACCTATTAAATAACGGTCAATTTTAAAAGACTACGTGATTACTATAGTCCGTTAGTTTTGGGTAAACACCGATAAAACGTAATGATAAATGTAATCCTTCAATCCCAACTAATATTATTAATGTGAAAGTGAGTTTTTTTATTTGTCTGTTGCGCTGTCACGCCCTATCTACTGAACCAATCTTCCTGAAATTTGCATACACATAGCTAGTAGTATTGAGAAGGACATAGGGTACCATCCCGGGAAAACTGCACTGTTCCCGAGGGAAATTCATGCGAGCGAAAACTAGTTATATAATAATCTATTATTTTTATAGGAAATGCAATTAAAAAATTGAGCTTCAGACGCGCAATTTTAATAATTAATATTCTCCGAAAATTGTCAATGTTTGAAACATATTATCATCATAGTTTTAATGAGAGAATCTATTAGGAATACCAAAATATATGTAAAAATAGCGATAGATGTATAGAAATTATATTAAAGTTAACTAAACGTGCTATATTTGTTAGTTATAACTATTTTTAGATGTCGACTTCACTATTACATAGTGTAGTCATATAGTTTCTTAATTTAGATTTAATAGGAATGTTTTATTGTTTGACATGTCAGTTACAAAAATGTTTTAGTAAAATACAACAAAATCACTGGAAAATTCGAATAAGTTATGCCTTGCATCAATATTTGAAGTGTTAGTACATATATTTTCTTAATTTAATATACTTTTTAAAATGTATGTCTTCCTTTTTTATAAAATAATAATTAAAATTACTCAAATGTATACTTTAAGCAATTTTAAAAATTATTAAAATAATTGTTTTAGGTATTTTATTTATGTTCCGTTTCAAAGTGTTCGATTTTACAATTATTCAATATTAGTTTGAGCTAGTCACAATTTTTTTTAAATATAACTAAGTACTAACATTTATTATGTAATATTTTTTATTTTATGAAGTCGACGCTAAGTACAATCGCAAAGCTTTGCTGGGACTCTGTAAAATATACAGCATAATATTAATTGTACTAATTTAAAATTAAAACAAGGGTCGTATTCAAGACTTTTCGGTGTATTGTGAATCTCATTGAGAAATAAATGGAAAAAAATAATTTCATAAAATTTCTCGAATATTGTATTTTATTTTGTTTGTATTTTTAAGAACAAATATCCAAACGAAATACAGTCCTGTGGCCATACGATCGGTTTTTTTCAAATATTAGCACAATACATCGACGCGAAGTCGGAAAAACCTTTACGACAACGTAATAAATTGCGACAAGATTACTTGGTGTTTGGTAAACCCTCCTTTCATTGCAGTCGGTATAGGTTGATTATTATTAAAACTAAAATGTAGGTATGCTGGAATTTGAACTTTTCATCTACCCTCTATTCCCATACACGTTTCCTAGGCCTTCGCCCGCGCGACTCATTCGAATCTAAGTACTCGAGGACCTTGCACTTCACCGCTATACTTAGACCGCAGTTCCGCTTGTCCCTAATTGAAAATCACCTCGTTTCTGGATCTACTTAGAGTAACGCTGAGCAATTCCACGCAGGAGAATTCACACGGTCAGTTTTATGTTTAATTTTTATTTTTCGTTTTTTTAAGTATATATATATATTGTGGTTAAGTCCAGCGTAATCTTATATACGAGTATATATAAAAGAAAGTCGTGTTAATCTTACAATTTATAACGGCTGAACTGATTTGGCTGAAAATTGGTAGCTTAGAACCAGGGGAAGGACATAGGGTACCTTTCATCCCGGGATAAAGCACTTCCTGAGGGAAGTTCACGCGGGCAGAGCCGTGGGCCAAAGCTAGTATATTTATATCTTAGCTAGACTATCCGTTCTTTAAAAAACATTTTAAACGTATCCGCGTCCAGTAGTGTCGTTGCTGACATACGCACCGGCTTTTACGACGCGACGCGACCACGGCGACTATTACGTTCACATCAAGGTTTTTTTTACCAGTTAGTCGATTCCGCGTCGAGTAGGGCGAGTAAAGCGCAAAGATTTCTCGACTGCGTTCGCGAAAACTGATGGTATTGGTCTGTTAGCCTTGAATACGTCCCTGGTCGCTTTTGCCGAGAGGCCCTCCCGCAGATTGTGATAATAAGCATTTATTGTTCGTTGAATTATAGAAATATAACTTGTTACGGAGGTCGGACGGCAGTCGCTCCAATGCAAAAAATAAAGATTTATTATTTAAGGTGGACACCAATTAACTGCAATTATTTTAACGGCCGATTCAGACAACTATGCCGAACAACAATTTTAAATATAACCATCTCGAAATAGGTACTGTTTTATTTTCACTTGCCATATTCTAAATCAGATGATTAATTTGTATGGGAGGTTAAAATTAGAGGTTTTTTTATTACGATGTTTATCTATATCACTACATAGTATAAAACAAAGTCGCTTTCTATGTCCCTCTGTCCCTTTGTATGCTTAAATCTTTAAAACTACGCAACGGAATTTGATGCGGTTTTTTTAATAGTGATTCAAGAGGAGGGTTTTTATGCCCATGCGAAGCCGGGGCGGGTCGCTAGTATAATATATGAAAAAGTTGTTCGGTATAATGATCTGAAGCTACCCTATTAATTTGGATCCACCTTATAAACTACCTTAATAAAATATATGGCAAAAACCAAACTAAAAGTATTACTGATTCTGTGCTAAAATACTTCTTTTTGTAAGCTGTATGTAATATGACATTACGAGTATGTACATGGGGACTTGGTGCCGCCATTTTAATTTTCAAATTTCCAGTGACTGTAAATGTGTATATGTTAAGCGTGTATATGTGTACAGGGCGGGGGGCGCTGGTGCTGATAATGCAATTAACGAATAAAACTAATGTTATCTATGATTTGTTTTATTTTTTGAAGTTTTAGGCGCCTTGCGTTATAATGATTCTCAGTTTGGACCAATATTTTTTTAGCTTGAAGTTGCATAATGACTAAATTGAATAGGCTGTAATGGTGACGCTTTCGCACAAAGTCATTCTTAAAATGACATCAGCAGAATGTCACAGAAAAATCTTTTTTGCACATAGCTGTACCCCGTAAATAGGTATTGAATCTCACGTTATTTGATTTGGTACGTAAAATATGTCGGATATTACAATCAAGACGTTATTAATTACTTGATTAAGTTTACCACCCCCTTCAACTTCAAAGCGCGTGTAGTAGAAGCTGCGCCACAAACTCCACTGCAGAATTTTTTCAAAAACCTCAATTTAACAAATTCGATTAAAAATCATTATTTATATAAGACTAGCTGTTCCCCGCGGCTCCGCCCCGCGTGGGACTCGGTTATATCGCGCCTAGAAGTAGCCTATGTTTGACTTCAGGTCGTTAACTACATCCCTATTAAATATCATCACAATCGGTCCAGCAGTTTATAAATAAATAAATAAAATAAATATATAGGGACAAATCACACAGATTGAGTTAGCCCCAAAGTAAGTTCGAGACTTGTGTTATGGGATACTAACTCAACGATTCTTTAATTTATAACAAATACATATATAGATAAACATCCAAGACCCAGGTAAATAAGAAAAAGATCATTTTTCATCTTGACCTGACCGGGGATCGAACCCGGGACCTCCTGAGTAGCGGTCAGGCATGTTAACCATTACGCCACGGAGGTCGAGGAGTTTAGCCGTGACTCTTCACGGCGACAGACAGACAGACTTTCGCATTTATAATATTAGTATGGAAGTATGGATGAACGATGCGTTAGTAATCGTAATCTTTTCTTTAGATTTATAAAATACGTCAATTTACTAAGACTAAAAATTTATTATTTATGAAAAATACAAATGAAAACAGGAATTTGCAGAAAATAATAATCGTGCGTGTGAATAAATACTTTATTTATACATAATAATCTGTTAACAACGAGGCCTGATGGCGCTCCAGCGGTCTCGCCACGGCTCTTGTATTTAAAAAAAATAAACATTTGCCACGTAGCGGTGAAGAATTTGACCTAAATGAGAGCGAGACAAACTATACATTTCCTTACATAATTATGGTTTTGTATCGCTCACACTGAGTGTGCCGCGTAGGGCCTTGCCTTAAAATGAGTTAAAATAATAATAATTTTGCCTTTCGTTCACCCCATACGTTTTGTGGTCGAGAAATTAATAAGATCAAGGCGATTGCCTTTTGTATTTGTGTTATTATTATTTAATTATTACTACTTAATACAAAATTGTTTTGTGAGTATATTAGAGCGTACTTATTAATGTCGCTTTTTCTGTCGAGAGAGAAAGACAATGCTTCACTTGTTTAAAAATGATATTAGGAACACATTATCAATTCAACACCTTTTTAAAATGTATTTATGATTCGCTGAAGGCGGGAAATTATTTCACATTTTACAGCTCATTACGACTTATTGTTCAACTTTAAAATACCACTGAAAAATATGTCGTTAGCCATTACACAAAACAAATGATTGTAACCAAAATATAGCAATAGCATAAATTTTCGTCCAGCTCACTGCTATACATCACATCAGCTAAAACAATGTAATTACAATTAATAAAATTTATAAATAATTAATATTTAACATTCAAGTTTTAACAAACATACGATTAGAAACGTGGAGACCGCCTCTATTTTAAGATCGAGATACATTTTCTTATTTTTATGAACTGAGCGAGGCTGCGGGCGGCGAACCACCCAACCGCAAAATGTCATTCCGTGAAGTTGACATTTTGCGCCGAATAAACACGTTTATTAAACACGTGACATTTTTAAAGATATGCTCCCAAATTAAATAACATTTGAAATGAATGTCGGATATTGTCGAAAAAACATTGAAAATGAGAACAAAGTTTTGGTTTCTTACAAAACAAAATTAAAAGATAATAAAATTAGATCCTCGAAAAACTGATTAATAAACAACCTGTATTTTATGGGAATTGGTCATTAAAAAGGACAGCTTGAAGTTTGTTAAGTCCTGATTCTAACGCCGGAACAAAAATATAAATCTGATTTGTACATCAGCTAAAGATTACGTTAGATTAGACTAGACAGTGGAAATGTTCGAAGAAAATATCACAATGAAAGAAGTCTGTAATTCTTTGAATTATATTAAAAATACACAATTTATAGCGGGTTATATTCACATAAAAAGTAAAAAAATCGTCATATTCCTAATCTCGAAAATCATTTGACAACTTATTTCCATAGAATATGTTTTGTCCATTCCTTTTATTCAATTCGCCTTTGAAAGAACGAGACAAAACAATTCAACTGATAAAAAATCAATCATTTGTATTTTTTTTAAATAGCTAAAACAGTAAAGATGTAATTCATTACTTATTTTGTATTCACACGCCGCGCCCGCACCCCGTTATTATGTACAAACGAATTAAACTTTAAACTATAATATAAATAGCAAAAGATCTGTCAGTCTTCGCGGCTCCTGACGCGGACGTCGACACGTTTTAATGTTACGAGATAGACAGAGCCCTGTATACAGTATTGTCTGACTGTTTTGTCCGTTTTGTTGTTCTAACTGGCTGAATTGTCGGCTTTTGTCTGAAAATCCATACTAATATTATAAATGCGAAAGTCTGTGTCTGTCTGTCCGCTGTCACCTCTTCACGGCTAAACTGCTGGACCGATTGTGATGAAATTTGGTAGGAATGTAGTTAACGACCTGAGTTCAAACATAGGGCAATACTTTTGGGCGCGATATAACCGAGTCCCACGCGGGGCAAGGCGCGGGGAACAGCTAGTAATCTATATGTATATAAAAGTAAGTCGTGTTAGTTACACTATTTATAACTCAAGAACGGCTGAACTGATTAGGCTGGAAATTGGTGGGGAGGCAGCTTAGAACCAGAAGGATCCCGGGAAATAGCCCTGTTCCCGAGGGAGTTAACTTGGTTTTAGTATTATTTTTAAAGAACAGTCCAGTTACAGTGTTAAGTGAAGCCTGCAAACTATGGTCGTTCCGTTTATCATATATGGCTTTCACTCACACTAATGAACCGACTAGTGAGGCTAATGCGCCAATCGCCATCCGCGACACACACATAGGCGGCTTTTTAGAGTTTCCATCCGTATTTAGTTTAAGTGTGTTAAATAACACACCATTCATCCATATTTTTAGATTAAAACCGTGTCGTCGTCGACGCCAATATTTCACGAGAACATTAATGACGACTGTTTTTATTTATTCATTCATTCTTTGAATGAATTAACTAAGTTAAACATGGCCTACTGGTCGGTGGAGTGGTCTGTCGTATTTGATCAAATTAGCAAAATGGCAATTTTGGGCCTTTAAGAACATTAAAATAGACCATCGATTCGTTAATATGCAAAATGATAACATACGAAAATGGGCCGACACTCTCCTTATTATGATCAATCCTCAAAATGACTATTTATCATATGATCTATATTCGAAATATCAATTTCTCATATGGCCAATACTCGAGATTCAAAATGCTGTATTTGTTGAACATATTATAGTAACATACACATGAATTCCATGCAGTGTCGATGTTAATCAAAAGAGACAGATAGACATGTCCAGCCAGGAGCGGCATACATATCACAAATTACAAACAAATGAATTTTCGTTAAGTCAAAGCAACCGCCAAAAAAGAGAAAAAACGACAATTTTTCATATGGTCAATACTTATGACTAATTCTCATTATGGTACATAAGTACTTAAAATAACAAATTTTCAGAATGGCCACTAAATAAGTGCATTGATAACCATTGGACCATGTTTATACAGTGCGCTAGTGTCGTGGGTGCATTCGAGTCATATGGAAAATTATTCTTTCCGATACGAGACATTCTCGGTGGGGTCGCAATAGTTTACAGTTGTATTTTGTTGGATAAAATAGTTGCTTTTATTTTTAATATAAAAATAAGTTTGAAAACTGCCGCTCTCTCGTTTCTAAGGCCAAAATTCGCTTTGGATCGCTGAGCCAGCGGTGTATTTGAGTTCGAAAAATTATTTCATGCAAAATCAATCTTATTTACCAAAATAATTGTATCAAACTAATTTATTCCTATTTATTATATATTTTGTAAGCAATTTTATTTGAATCCAAGCAGTACAAGTCCCCCGGCCAGTTTAAAATATATTCCACGTTAATAATTATAGAACTCTTAACTTAATTTTAATAATCTCACAATTCATGGCCCGTCACCTAATTATTTAAATATTATTAAAAAAATGAGTATTATTAATAATACTTTCAAATATGTTCGAATAGCCTCTATGCAAAAATTCATAACATTTCCGAAGATAATAATTTTTATTACGATATATTATATACAGTATCTCTTATTTATCGTTTTGTGTTTTCTTATTTTACCTTCCATGCTGGTCTGGGAGAAAAGAAAGACATAGAATGCACCAGCTGCTTCACTTCCCGCGCAAGCCGTAAAAGTCGACAACGGGGAATCATGATTCATGACATACGATGCGGCTAGTAGCCCATCACTATTGATTTCCTGTTTCAACTACTATCATGCTAAACGTGGCCTAGTCTTATGGACCTAGGCTCTGTCTACCCCGTATAGGATAAATACGTGATTATATGTATGTATGTATGTGTAGTATTTTCTTATCCATCATCTACCTCGCTACAAATTTTATTAATATCATTTATTTGTTGCACACAAAATCTTTCAGATTTAATTGTACAAAAGGTTATAATGTTATCTTCTTCGTCCGAGCGTGTTTCCCGGTTGCATCTTCAGCTCACGTTTCAGAGCCCAGGGTACGGTATTATTCATGGTCCTGATTTGGCGGAACCGGTTATTACAAATAGAGCGACTGCCGTCTGACCTAGGTAGCCATTTTACAGTGAAACCAGACCCACAGCAACATGATATAATGTTATCTCTGTGTGATAAAGAGATTCATAGATATTGTACATTTGTAATCTACAAAATCATCACCGGCCGGGGTCAACAAAGAATTTCGAAATAATCTTTAGCCAAATTAAAAAAAAATGTTCCCAATTAGAATCTAATTTTTTCAAACTATTTTAGTATGTGTTTTTTTTTTTGTAAAGTATTGCGATCCCACGTACATAAATGTATATATAGCCCAAGGTAGGCGTCAAAATGTCTTTATGTGATGCACGTAACTGCTTTACCCATTTAAAAAAAATGATGTTCCCAATACATTTTTTTTTTCAAATTATTTTAGTATGTATTGTAAAGTATTGCGATCCCACCGTACAGTTAGCGGCATATAAGTCGGCAATAAACTGAAATCACCTTGAATGCGCAGTAGCCGATTTTCATACAAAATTTATTGCGCGCACGTCACGTTTGTGGCCAACTTATGTGCCGGGTGTTATACATGAGGACAACGCTACACGGCCGTACACGCCATTGGCAGTAACATTAACATTTTATTTGCGAAGCCGACAGCCGGCTTCTGCCGCGCAAGCCCGACGCTCGGGCAACATCACTACATAGTATAAAACAAAGTCGCTTTCTCTGTCCCTATGTCCCTTTGTATGCTTAAATCTTCAAAACTACGCAACGGATTTTGGTGCGGTTTTTTTAATAGATAGAGTGATTCAAGAGGAAGGTTTTTATGCCCAGCGAAGCCGGGGCGGGTTGCTAGTTATACTATAACCTAATGCCCGAATACTCAAACGCTACTCAATTTTAAGAGCTGTTCAAGTATCATGCTGCCACTGTCATATCGCTGACGTTCAGGCGTAGTTTAAAGATTTAAGCATACAAAGGGATATAGGGACAGAGAAAGCGACTTTGTTTTATACTATGTAGTGATGAGTTTACTTTTATAAGAGGGTTTAGTATCTCAAAATTCAAGTTAAATACTTTGGGGCTAACTCAATATTTGTAATATTTATTTAATTTACAAATTGCCTTACCCGGGCATCGAACCTGCGCTATGTGAATACATAAAACTCGTCAGGAATGCAATTGGTCGTTCGTCTATCCTCCGACGGCGAGGGGCGTCCGTTATTTTGTTGCGATTTTACGTTTAATTTACTAAATCGTTTTTGAACAATTTTGATACTGAGATATATTGGAGTGTTAACTTATTAACTTATATTTGGACCGAACCTCTCCTTGCAGCATTGAAATTTAACACCCAAGAGGCCATACACCGGACCCAGAATAGATATGACTGGAGGATACTAACTGCCAGCTTGGATTATGGTGGTCACGACCCTCAGCTATGAGGAACACGACTTGAACGAAGAACTTATATTTCTCAAGTATCAAAACTGTTTACGGTATTAAGAAATTCAATTTTAATGAATGAATTAATGTTTTATTGCTTTAATTGTACAAAAACCGATAAAAACCGGTAATGTAATCCGGACGCCCCTCTTACACGAATACAATTTAGCCAATATATATATATATTATTATTATTTATTTATTTACAATATTAAATTGTTATTTATAACAAAATTACATATTTATTTTCGTTCGGGAGGCGATGTGCGAACTACATTTTGTTTAAACATTTTCTAATATGTATTGCGATGTTCGAAAGCCGAGCATACGGCCCGCGTCAACGATATTTAATTAGGCATTTACATTTCGACGGTTTTGTAGTCCTTTCGTGTAGGTTTTACGGTCAATCGACAATGTACACCTTGGTGTCCGAGTCCTCAAATAATATTTTGTATTAAGGTCCCTAAAATCGACCGCTATATTAATTAATCAGGTTAATAAAACATTCCGACGAATTGAGAACCTCCTCCTTTTTTGAAGTCGGTTAATAAGCGTTATTTATAGGTAAAATACTGGTTTATATACCTGATACACGTAGCTAGTATATAGGGTATATTTCGTATCGGAAAAATAAGTTCCCGTGAGTTTAACACGAGCGAAGCCGCGGTTAAAAGCTATATTTATACATCGAAAAGAAAATGCTCAATAATTTATCATTTCAATGAGCTTTCGTTTCAAAACGACGCTAGCCGCCTCCCAAACATTATATATTATATACAATGTGACCATACAAATGTATGGAATTCATACATACACAGGGTGCGTTTTTATTTGATACAAATATTTAGAGGGGGATTCATAAGAGCCACTAAAGTATAAAAATTTAAAAAAAAAAATTAATACACGTCAGTTTAAAAAAAATTACAATTTATAAAAAGTTTCAATATGATTTATTCCACTTCCTTATTGAAGTGGCGCTTCTGTTTTGTTATTATTTCCTACCCTTGCCGACAAATGATGCCAAAAAATGTTCTTATTTTTGTTATTTGAACCTAATTTTTGTTATTTGAATAGTTCTTTTTTATTTTTTGTAATAAAAAACGAATTTTCGATTTTTTTTTTAATGATAACTAGCTATAAGTTTTTTCTTTTAATTTTATTTCTGTGTTTCTTATAAATACCCCTCGAAATATTTTTATCTTAGAAACGCACCTTATATAAGGTGGACTCGAATCAACTGAAAATATTTTAAGGGAAGATTCAGACCACTATACTGAACAACTTTTCCAAACAAACTTGTATCAAAATATGAAATTATTATTTTCACTCTCCATACTTAACTAGATCAGATGATTCTCAATTTGTATGGGAGGTCACAATTTTTTTTCGTATCCATACTTCTATACCCCTTCGGCCGTCTATAGAACCGGGGTTTCGGAACTGGTTCCGTACGAGGCTTTTAATTTACTACTAATCCATATCCATACTAATATTATAAATGCGAAAGTCTGTCTGTCTGTCACCTCTTCACGGCTAAACTGCTGGACGCCGATTGTGATGAAATTTGGTATGGATATAGCACTAGGAGTCAAACATAGCCTACTTTCGGGCGCGATATAACCGAGGTGCACGCGGGCGGAGCCGCGGTCAACAGCTAGTTTCGATATAAATATACAATATTTATTTGTAAAAGTTGTTAAGTATAGTGGTTCGAATCTACCCTTAAAATATTTGAAGTTATTTTATAAATTCATGCGTTACTTTGCACAAGTCAAAGTTACAAATACTCACCAAATTACTTTGCGTGCCGTCACCAGTTAAAACCAGTGTGCCACTAATGGTGGCGGGCATGCAGGGACTAACAATAGTAGTTGCATGAACTACGCAAAGTAATTAGGTAAGTACTTGTATATTTTAAGTTAATTTGTATCCACCATACTATATCCATACTCGGTGCACTATCATACAATACAAGTGACGTGCCGGCTGGTAATTCACAGTTTACGGAAATATTCCCAATGTTACCAAGGACTGGTGGAAACTTTCCCAAAGATGCCGCAGTCATTTGGCAATTCCCGGAATGTTTCCGGCAATATTTCCAAAGTTCCCGGGAAAGTTTCCAATATTCCCGGCAACGGCACATCACTTACATACAAGTCACACATCCTGAGATCAAAAAATTTTAATAATTTCTCCTGTTCACGACAATTCGGCGCCATTTTGTAATAAGGGCACATTCACATAGCCTATTCTTCTTTTCTTTTATTTTATCCCACTTTTTTCAGATTGCCATGGGTCTTTACATACACACACATGTTATATGTTTGCCGAATTTATTTTTGCCAGTCGTTGCCTTATTGCAGAGACGACATACTTCGTTTATTCGTCCCTGTGAACAGAAAGAGCGTTGTGATTCAGGAGTCAATAGACTTGCGATTATTTTATTGTAGTAAGACAATATAAAACAAGTTTTATATTATTACGCCCGAATACTCAAACGCCACTCAATTTTGAGAGCTGCTCAAGTATCATGCCGTCGCGCTGAACGTCGGCGATATGACAGTGACAGCATGATACTTGAACAGCTCTCAAAATTGAGTAGCGTTTGAGTATTCGGACGTTAGGTTATCTTATTTATCCTAACCTAATCAAACTTACTAATATATTGTGGTCTTATGTCGTTGTTTATTAAGATACTTTAGAAAAATAAAATGCGCTAGGTGCGGATTTATACAAGAAAAGAAATAAATCCATTATTTGTGAGACATGTGTGGTTGTTACATCAATCAATCAATCAATCAATCAATGATTGCCCAGAGATTATTATAATATTGACTTTAATGTCTCATGTATGTATATGTATATATATATCCATACTAATATTATAAATGCGAAAGTCTGTCTGTCTGTCTGTCCGTCTGTCTGTCTGTCTGTCTGTCACCTCTTCACGGCTAAACTGCTGGACCGATTGTGATGAAATTTGGTAGGGATGTAGTTAACGACCTGAGGTCAAACATAGGCTACTTTTGGGCGCGATATAACAGAGTCTCACGCGGGGCGAAGCCGCGGGGAACAGCTAGTATGTATATATGTGTGTATATGTATATGTCTATATTTATGTATGTATTTATGTTTGTTTTATTTGTTTTTATTTATTTTTATTTAGTATGTGTAGGTTATATTATATTATTTTATATTTATACTAGCTGTTCCCCGCGGCTTCGCCCCGCGTGGGACTCGGTTATATCGCGCCCAAAAGTAGCCTATGTTTGACCTCAGGTCGTTAACTACATCCCTACCAAATTTCATCACAATCGGTCCAGCAGTTTAGCCGTGAAGAGGTGACAGACAGACAGACAGACAGACAGAAAGACAGACAGACAGACAGACTTTCGCATTTATAATATTAGTATGGATTAGTATGGAAGTATGGATCTTTGTGTGTGTATATTTATTTACATATATATACTGCGCCTTCGCCTTTTGATTTGTCTTGGTTTTGTTTTCCATCCACCCTAAGGTTGACTGGAAGAGATTGCATTAGCGATAAGTCCGCCTTTGTACCTTACCTAGTTTTTAACAAAATTATGTATACATTTGTTTGGTGCAATAAAGAGTTTTTCTATTCTATTCTATTCTCAATCACAGCACGGGCATATATATCCAACTTCCAAATCCCAATGAATATTATAAATGTGAAAGGGAGTTTTTATTTTTGTTTGTTTGTTACCTCTTCACGACCTATCTACTGAACCAATCTTCCTGAAATTTCGCATACACATAGCTAGGAGTATTGAGAAGAACATAGGGTAGAGGGCATCCCGGGTAAAAGTACTGTTCCCAAAGGAAAAGCTAGTATACATATTATATATATTTGTCACCTGAGTTCACTCTCTGGGCGAGTGCGAGCGGCTGCCGCCGGCCGGGCTGCCGAAGCCCGCCTCCGATCTAAACACAAACATTATCTTTTCATCCCTTCTATTCGAAATGTTCAACTTTGCTGCCCCAAAAGTGCGACCAAAGTAAGTCTTTTCCGATAGGGTTTTTTAGCGGGCAATAATGAGTTTCAAATTTGGAACAAAACAATACGGTCGCGCCGAGTGCACATATTATGAAAAATAAAACACTGGCTGGTAAGAATAAACGCAATCATCGGATGAAATAAATTTCTCATAGAGCGAGATGAAAAGTAGAGTGTATCATTCGGGCGCAAACATACTTTTGGCTCGGGCGATGTACTTTGAATCCCTCTCTCCGTTCAGGATTCTATTAAAGAATTACACGCTACGCTCGGGATTCTACACTAGAATCCTTCACTCCGCTCTGGATTCAAAAATAGCCCTCACCGTAAAAATATTATTTTGCTCCCGTGTGATACAATCTACTATTATACTAGCTGTTCCCGGGGTCAAAGTAACTAACTAAAACTAAACTTTACTAGCTACTAGTTTTTCTCTTCCTTTCTCTTGAGTATGTTTGTTCTTTCCGCTGAAACGGCTGAGCCAATTTTTATGAAATTTGGTGCGGAGGTAGCTGATACCTTGGAGTAACACATAGGGTACTTTTTTATCCCGAAAATTCCGCAAATCTTGTAGGTTTGATCAAAAACATGGCGCTTAAGAGTAGATCGCGCTGCTGTGTATGATAAACCGCGGGTAACACCGCGGGGTGCAGCTACTTCAAATATAATTTTATTCCACTAGCACGGAAATAGCTTTATTACATAAGTGGACCAACATTAACTGTTAATATTTTTACATGGTCAAATCGAAGGCCTGTACGTGCGTTTCGAAACACGAAAAACATAACCCTCCTACTGGCGCAGTCGGGTAAAACAGTTGTAGACATGGTAAGTACCTGTAGAGCGGTCGTCGGTCGAGCTCTCTCGGCCGAGGGCTGCCGCGCGGGCTCGGACTGCGAGACGCGCGCACTGGACACACAGACAGACATACACATTGATATACATGTATATATATATAGTTATTATAAATAAATATATAGGGACATATAGGGACAAATCACACAGATCGAGTTATAGGGACATATAGGGATACTAAGTCAACGATACTATATTTTATAACGATGTCCCCCAGTGAGGGCCAACGACACTAATTATATTAATCATTCCTGATGGCCCCAGTGGTGGCAATATAATTGGGGGACAACGGGAATGATCGGTATGTATACACTGTAGCCTATCACCTTCCCTAACAATCAGGCTATCATATGCAAAAATAATTATTCAAATCGGACCAGTAGTCTAAAGTTATAAGCGTTCAAACAAACTCTTCAGCTCTATTATATTATCTACTAGCAGTCCATCCCGTCTTCGCCCGTAGTACATACATAGCCTATGTCACTCGGCAATAGTGTGGCTTTCCAACAGTGAAATAATTTTTCAAATCTGTCCCGTAGTTTCGAATCGAAGTATTTTATACAAACAAACAAATAAATCTTTCCTCTTTATAATATTACTATGTTTATTAATATTCTTGAACACACTAGCGGCATATGAAGCTGATGCGTGTGCGTCTTGTTAGATTTTATACATTGTCTAATATATTTGTTAACCCCCGACGCAAAAAGAGGGGTGTTATAAGTTTGACGTGTCTGTCTATCTGTCTGTCTCTGGCTCCCGAACGGATGAAGCGATTTAATTTTTTTTTTGTGTATTAAAGGTGACTTATGGACGAGTGTTCTTAGACATGTTTGATGAAAATCGGTTGAGCCGTTTAGAAGTTGTGGGGGTAAATGAGGGGAAGAATCACCGAATGTCTGCAAATATACTCGAGTGGGGTCTCAAATGAAAGCGCGTCACGTGCACATTACAAAATATTATGTTTAACGAATATCTGGGGGTAAAAGTGGGGAAAATACCTAATATCTGCAAATAATATGTGGGGGGGGGGGGGAGAAATCAGTCGAACCTCACTACTAAAAACAAATTGTGTGGTGGGATTTTTAATTTAATGTTATAAACGCATTGACTGAAGGTGCAGCAGTGATAGCACTCTCAGGGAGTCAACTCACTGGAGAGTGTGGGCGTCCTCCTGGCGGCGAGCTGCACGCTCAGCGTCGAGGGGCTGGACGCGCGGGCCAGCGCTGGACATACACACAACATTCATATATTAAAATATTCGTACAGTTATAAAACATTCATATACCTACCGTATATGATTAAAAAAATCATAAAAATCGATCAAACTATCACTGTACGAGTTTTGGACGTTTTTTTGCAGGGAAAGGAAACTGTCTTTATCCGCTCTGTATTTAATTACCAAATTTAAGGTTTTTTCGCTCGTTTTTATCCCATACGGGGTAGACAGAGCCTGGGGTTAGAAAACTATGTCACGCGTAGCATGGTAGGATAACGATACTAAGCCCTCTTGACTAGACTTACTAATTTAGACGTAATTACTGACTTGATAAAAAACTTTACTCTAAATGAAACAATAAAGTACATCATTCTCCCCTGTCAAACAGCAGCTCGCATTGTAGTGTTTCTGTTAAGGAAAATGCCGCTCGAGCGGGCAGCGGAGCGGGAAGCGGAGCGGGCAGTATAACTGACAGTAGTGTACTGACCGACAGCGTGCGACATCTCCCTGTAAGGCTGCGGCAGCGTGTCGCTGTGTCCGCTCCGGCACCGCGCCGCTCGAGCGGGCAGCGGAGCGGGGAGCGGAGCGGAGAGCGGGGCGGGGAGCGGAGCGTGCGCGTGCAGAGACGAATACGCTGCGGGGAATATATAAATAAACATGTATTTCTGTAGAAATCAATATATGACATGACTATACCCTTATTTTTTACCACTATTTCTAAAGGCTGCCTCGAAGAAATTGTTAGAAATTGCTATTATCGATAAGGCCGCCTTTTACGTTTTATATTTAAGTTCTTATTAACCTTTTTCTGTATTGTTTGTGCAATAAAGGTTTTGTATATTGTATTGTATTGTACACCCCACTAAATTTAAATTTTTTGTAAGTTCTTTAAAAAATAAATGGAAAAATGATATCTCAGCAATTGGCTAGTCCAATTTTTTACAAAGATGTCTAATTCGAAAACCAAACAGTTTGCCATAATCAACTTTTTTTTATTAACCAAGTATTTTTTGAGATAAATGCAAAAAACCCAATGACCCTCCTTTTTAAAAATTTATTACAAGGTCAAATAAATTGTACGAGGTTAGGCCTTCTCAATTTTGTTCTGTAAGTTGGCAGCATAGGGATTATATACTCTTTGCTTGGAAGTACTTCAAGCACAAGCCAGTCAAATCGTCATAATCTGTTATTGTCATATTTTCATTCCAGTAAACGTAAGCTAAATAGTTTGTTCAACGCGGAGTGACGTCATCGCTGTATGTATCTTTAAAATTAAATAAAAAAATATTTGAAGAACGTTTTCTTTCAAATGGTATTTCTAAAATGGTATATTTTATTGAAAAAACACAAAAATCACTACCACATTTTTTTTGGACTAGCCAATTTTTAGGTGCTTGAAAGTCGAAAGTTTCAATTAGTTATCTTGTACACTGGATTTATGTATTTATGTATTATTATTTTTTTTTTCGGCTCTCTGACAACAACACATACCGAACCAGAGGAAAAACAAAAAACATAATATATCAAAATTAAAAAAGTATAAAAACATAAATAAAAAAAAGAGGCTGATTTAGCCATCGGTGCTCAACACCGCACCGCACCGCAGCGAGTCGTGCGGGCCGCGGGCGGCGGGCACACCTACCTTGTGCGGACAGCTCGACGGCGGCCCGCAGCGAGTCGTGCGGGCTGCGGGCGGCGGGCACACCTACCTTGTGCGGACAGCTCGACGGCGGCCCGCAGCGAGTCGTGCGGGCCGCGGGCGGCGGGCACACCTACCTTGTGCGGACAGCTCGACGGCGGCCCGCAGCGAGTCGTGCGGGCCGCGGGCGGCGGGCACACCTACCTTGTGCGGACAGCTCGACGGCGGCCCGCAGCGAGTCGTGCGGGCTGCGGGCGGCGGGCACACCTACCTTGTGCGGACAGCTCGACGGCGGCCCGCAGCGAGTCGTGCGGGCCGCGGGCGGCGGGCACACCTACCTTGTGCGGACAGCTCGACGGCGGCCCGCAGCGAGTCGTGCGGGCTGCGGGCGGCGGGCACACCTACCTTGTGCGGACAGCTCGACGGCGGCCCGCAGCGAGTCGTGCGGGCCGCGGGCGGCGGGCACACCTACCTTGTGCGGACAGCTCGACGGCGGCCCGCAGCGAGTCGTGCGGGCCGCGGGCGGCGGGCACACCTACCTTGTGCGGACAGCTCGACGGCGGCCCGCAGCGAGTCGTGCGGGCCGCGGGCGGCGGGCACACCTACCTTGTGCGGACAGCTCGACGGCGGCCCGCAGCGAGTCGTGCGGGCCGCGGGCGGCGGGCACACCTACCTTGTGCGGACAGCTCGACGGCGGCCCGCAGCGAGTCGTGCGGGCTGCGGGCCGCCGGCGGCCGGTGCGCGGCCAGCGCGCGCGCCGCTCGGGACCCTGCGTGTGCATTTAATAGACGTTGACTTCTATTTTGTTTAAAATCATTATCATCATTTCAGCCGCAGGCTGTCCGCTGCTAGACGTAGGCCTCCCACAAAAAATTCCAAAATTAATATATAGGGACAAATCACACAGATTGAGTTGGCCCCAAAGTAACTTCGAGACTTGTGTTATGGGATAGTAGCTCAACGATATTTTCTAACAAATACATAGATAAAGACCCAGGCCATTCTGAAAAGATCATTTTTCATCTTGACTTGACCGCTTGTCGCGGTCTGCATCCAGCGCCTGCCTACGAAAACAGTGGCAGTCATTTTTTCTGATTCTCCAGTTTGTCGAATGAAAATCTTTCAAATCACAGCTTTGGACGAATTAGACGAAGATCTGAACTGACCACAACGCTTGCGTCACACTCACATCATGGCGATTGATGACCGGCCCGCGTTTCACAGTTCCAGATTTTAAGTAAATTTATAATTTAAATTATAATGCCATCTTACTACCTATCCTGTCCTTTTAAACGAGCAATATTTGTATATATATAAATTTATTTGTACTGGCGTTTTAAAAAACGACTAACGGTTTCTTTGAAATTTTAAACATAAGTTCTTACCAGGGATGTTACGTATATCATATTTTGCGAATATTGGTCATGCGAATGTGCGAATGCGAATATTCCAGTTAACATAATACAAATGATAAGTGGGTCTAAAAACGCCACTTTGAGCAATTCATCGAATCGAATTCACATTACGAATTCCTTAGCAATTTTTTAGCAATTCCTATTTCTTTAAATTTTTTTGAATAGGTATTGCAAAGTTTAGTTGGCTATTTTACAAAAAATAGAGGAATTACTACTGAATTGCTAAGGAATTCGTAATATGAATGGATTCGATGAATTGCACAGAGTGGCGTTTTTAGACCCCAAGTACGCTTATTTAAGACAAGACCTCGGTGAACACTAGCGCCACCATCATTTAAAAATCATTATTCACTTAAAACACAAGTTATAAATAAAAATAAGTAAAAAAACTTTTTAAGTTAAACGGTTTTATGTTAAACATACATTGCAATGTTTAAGATAAATGTACTAAAAACCAAAAAATAATAAAATAGATACAGTCGTGGGAATTATAAACATATACATAGACTAGACTAAAATAAAACCGTGGGGCACGAATCGTTTCACTGCTCGTAGTTTGTCTTTAATCGACAAAACATATGATAAAAGTACTACTCGCTCACCACTATGAAACCCTAAAACTCGCTTATAATCGAGCTTGCTAGCTTGTTTCCACATTCTAGCCCTACTTATCACACGTCCATCGTTGTCGGTTGAACAACTGCCTAATTATAGTGTAACATTACAAAACAAACATTTTAATCAACGATTGTAGACAATTGACGTGCCCCACGGTTTTATTTTAGTCTAGTCTATGCATATGTTTATAATTCCCACGACTGTATCTATTTTATTATTTTTTGGTTTTTAGTACATTTATCTTAAACATTGCAATGTATGTTTAACATAAAACCGTTTAACTTAAAAAGTTTTTTTTACTTATTTTTATTTTCTAGTTTTTAGTTTTTATTTCGCATTCTGTTTAATTCATTTATATCCACCCTAATGCCATACAGTTCTCGGCGCGTTTTAACCTTTCACCTTAACTTGGGTGGTGTACCGCTAACGACGTATCATTTTTAGCCTTCTAACGCCACACAGTCCTCAACACGATACAAAATCTTGACTTGGGTGGTGGATTCAAGCTGGATTAATCAGATACCTAAATTACAGATTCAATTTCTAAATTTAAATCTTATTATTATACGCCATTTAGTGGCTGCACCCATCTTAAATATTGAGGTTGTATAGTGCACTGTATTCTTCTTGTCAAGCCCTTTTATTTGATACCCATATTGGTGGGATTGATAAAAAATTGTTATCAGCCATTTGGTAGCGGCGGCCATCTTAGATTTCAATTTTGCATACTAAATTGTATTCTACTTGTTGAGACCTTTCATTTGATACCCATATTGATGGGATTGATAAAACCTAAGTTATCCGCCATTTTGTAGAGGCCGCCATGTTGGATTTTAATTTTATATAGTACATTGTATTCTACTGGTTGAGCACTTTCATTTGATACCCATATTGATGGGATTGATAAAACCTACGTTATCCGCCATTTTGTAGTGGCCGCCATCTTGGATTTAAATTTTTTATAGTATATTGTATTCTGCTTGTTGAGCCCTTTCCTTTGATACCCATATTGATGGGATTAATAAAACATAAATTATCCGCCATTTTGTAGCGGCGGCCATCTTGAATTTATAATGATAATGAATAAACATAATTGTATTGTCACCAAAATCCAAAGTGTATACAAAATTTCAGATTAATCGGTTGACAGGAAGAGGGTGAAATTTGAATTACTAAATTTGACCCAAGAATAAATAATAAATAATAAAATAAAACAAACGGGGTGAGCTAAATAAAACCGTTTAATAAAAATCCCTGTTACGTAATTAAAGTTCTGGATCTGAAGTTAATTTTAATAATATTAAATTATTATAAAATAGTTCCCTATAGTTACAAATTGCAAAAGTGCTAAAAGTGGCCGTTTTAAGCAATATTGCAATTTGTAACTATAGGTAACTATATTATACTAATTTTGTACGGATTTGAACCGTTAGTTAAGTTCTGGTACATGAAAGTCACTGGTTAAACTGATAAAATTAAACTATATTGGTAAAAACTGTCACTAAAATTATTGATATTTTGATGGGTTATGAGAACGCGCGGCACACTTGATATCCGATTGCGAACTGAATACAATTTTATTGTAATGCGGCGAATGTGTGAAGATGCTGACTTATCATAAATGTACGGTGCATTGCTCGTACAAATTTAATATGATCAAAATTAACTTCAGGTCCAGAACCTTAATTACATAACACGGATTTTCGATAACTTGTGTTTTAACTGCCTCCGTGGTCCAGTGGTTAAGGCGTTTGCCTGTAGACCCGGGGGTCGAGGGTTCAATTCCCACGGGAAGCATACTTTGTTTAGTTGTTTTCAGTTTGGTTAGGACATTGCAGGCTTGAATCACCTGATTGTTTGACAAAAAAGATGATTCCGTGCTTCGGAAGGCAGGTTAAGCCGTTGGTCCCGGCTGCCATCTGGTAGTCGTTAAAGGAACCATGTCAGAGGCCGAGAGGCGGTTCCGAAGAACTCTGACACCAGGGTGTGCATGGTCGATTGACCATGACACCTACACGAAATGAATGAATCACCATATTTATTAATAATTATACATATACATATATTAATAGCAATAAAGGTACAGTAAGTAGGTAGGTAAACATATGAAATTATAACAATCTTTAGTATTCAAATTTTAACTCAGGCAAATTATTTAAAAAGTAATTTGGCAGCATTTTCTCGTATGAGGCGATTTCTGAGTGGCTCCTAGATGACCCCGCCCACTTCTAGCATGCACCGACTTGCACCGATTCGCATTCGCAAAACGTTCGAATGTTGATGCGAATTTTAAAAGTGATGCGAATCATTCGCCAAATATTCGTAACATCCCTAGTTCTTATATAGTCAAAAAGATAATCTAGCTAGGTTTCATGTCTGGGAAAATTCATGTTATCCATATTTTTACGCAAAAAATTTTTTTTGCATAAAACGAGCTAAGCTTGATATATTTTGGTTTCGTGTGTCAAATATTCATTTTACTCCGTTTTTAGACTTGTTGTTATAGCGGCAACAGAAACACATCATCTGTGAATATTTCAACTGTCTATCACGGTTCATATGATACAGCCTGATGGCAGACAGACGGACAAACACCGGAGTCTTAGTAATAGGGTCCCGTTTTTACCCTTCGGGTATGGAACCCTAAAATATACATGGTGTTGTCACTCACCAGGTCTGGGCGTGTGAGTGGCGCCATCGCCCAAGTCCAACTGCAGCACTCCGCCGCTGTATTCTGAAAGATAACGAATACAATTACACTGGGGGCCATGGGGTGCCACGTGGAAAAAACATTTTTACAATTGTTGATAAAAAAAAAACTGTCGTTGGCGTCAATAGTGTCTAGTATCTATCTATTTGTCTAAAATTAAAGGGGCTATCATAAGCCAACTAGCGCCACCAGAACAAAATGGCCACTTTTGGCAGTTATGAGTTCTTTTCTGAATTAACCAAAGGAAAAATAATGAAAAGTAATACCAAAAATACTAAACGTTACTTACTAGTGACTTGCCTTCTATTTTTTTTTATTTGAACTGATTTTAGAGTAAAAGAAATAAAATGATTGGTGGCGCTAGTTGTATTACGATGATAGACCCATAAGAGCTGTGCTCTTGTATGTACCTGCGAGTGAAGCCGGCTGCGCGCAGTATGTGGGCGCCGTCAGCAGGTGCGTGTTGGCGTTGGGGGCCATGGCCCGTCAGCTGTATGTATGTATGTATGTACCTGCGAGTGAAGCCGGCTGCGCGCAGTATGTGGGCGCCGTCAGCAGGTGCGTGTTGGCGTTGGGGGCCATGGCCCGTCAGCTGTATGTATGTATGTATGTACCTGCGAGTGAAGCCGGCTGCGCGCAGTATGTGGGCGCCGTCAGCAGGTGCGTGTTGGCGTTGGGGGCCATGGCCCGTCAGCTGTATGTATGTATGTATGTACCTGCGAGTGAAGCCGGCTGCGCGCAGTATGTGGGCGCAGTCAGCAGGTGCGTGTTGGCGTTGGGGGCCATGGCCCGTCAGCTGTATGTATGTACCTGCGAGTGAAGCCGGCTGCGCGCAGTATGTGGGCGCAGTCAGCAGGTGCGTGTTGGCGTTGGGGGCCATGGCCCGTCAGCTGTATGTATGTACCTGCGAGTGAAGCCGGCTGCGCGCAGTATGTGGGCGCAGTCAGCAGGTGCGTGTTGGCGTTGGGGGCCATGGCCCGTCAGCTGTATGTATGTACCTGCGAGTGAAGCCGGCTGCGCGCAGTATGTGGGCGCAGTCAGCAGGTGCGTGTTGGCGTTGGGGGCCATGGCTCGTCAGCTGTATGTATGTACCTGCGAGTGAAGCCGGCTGCGCGCAGTATGTGGGCGCAGTCAGCAGGTGCGTGTTGGCGTTGGGGGCCATGGCCCGTCAGCTGTATGTATGTACCTGCGAGTGAAGCCGGCTGCGCGCAGTATGTGGGCGCAGTCAGCAGGTGCGTGTTGGCGTTGGGGGCCATGGCCCGTCAGCTGTATGTATGTACCTGCGAGTGAAGCCGGCTGCGCGCAGTATGTGGGCGCAGTCAGCAGGTGCGTGTTGGCGTTGGGGGCCATGGCCCGTCAGCTGTATGTATGTACCTGCGAGTGAAGCCGGCTGCGCGCAGTATGTGGGCGCAGTCAGCAGGTGCGTGTTGGCGTTGGGGGCCATGGCCCGTCAGCTGTATGTATGTACCTGCGAGTGAAGCCGGCTGCGCGCAGTATGTGGGCGCCGTCAGCAGGTGCGTGTTGGCGTTGGGGGCCATGGCCCGTCAGCTGTATGTATGTACCTGCGAGTGAAGCCGGCTGCGCGCAGTATGTGGGCGCCGTCAGCAGGTGCGTGTTGGCGTTGGGGGCCATGGCCCGTCAGCTGTATGTATGTACCTGCGAGTGAAGCCGGCTGCGCGCAGTATGTGGGCGCCGTCAGCAGGTGCGTGTTGGCGTTGGGGGCCATGGCCCGTCAGCTGTATGTATGTATGTATGTACCTGCGAGTGAAGCCGGCTGCGCGCAGTATGTGGGCGCCGTCAGCAGGTGCGTGTTGGCGTTGGGGGCCATGGCCCGTCAGCTGTATGTATGTATGTATGTACCTGCGAGTGAAGCCGGCTGCGCGCAGTATGTGGGCGCCGTCAGCAGGTGCGTGTTGGCGTTGGGGGCCATGGCCCGTCAGCTGTATGTATGTATGTATGTACCTGCGAGTGAAGCCGGCTGCGCGCAGTATGTGGGCGCCGTCAGCAGGTGCGTGTTGGCGTTGGGGGCCATGGCCCGTCAGCTGTATGTATGCATGTATGTACCTGCGAGTGAAGCCGGCTGCGCGCAGTATGTGGGCGCCGTCAGCAGGTGCGTGTTGGCGTTGGGGGCCATGGCCCGTCAGCTGTATGTATGTATGTATGTACCTGCGAGTGAAGCCGGCTGCGCGCAGTATGTGGGCGCCGTCAGCAGGTGCGTGTTGGCGTTGGGGGCCATGGCCCGTCAGCTGTATGTATGCATGTATGTACCTGCGAGTGAAGCCGGCTGCGCGCAGTATGTGGGCGCCGTCAGCAGGTGCGTGTTGGCGTTGGGGGCCATGGCCCGTCAGCTGTATGTATGTATGTATGTACCTGCGAGTGAAGCCGGCTGCGCGCAGTATGTGGGCGCCGTCAGCAGGTGCGTGTTGGCGTTGGGGGCCATGGCCCGTCAGCTGTATGTATGCATGTATGTACCTGCGAGTGAAGCCGGCTGCGCGCAGTATGTGGGCGCCGTCAGCAGGTGCGTGTTGGCGTTGGGGGCCATGGCCCGTCAGCTGTATGTATGCATGTATGTACCTGCGAGTGAAGCCGGCTGCGCGCAGTATGTGGGCGCCGTCAGCAGGTGCGTGTTGGCGTTGGGGGCCATGGCCCGTCAGCTGTATGTATGCATGTATGTACCTGCGAGTGAAGCCGGCTGCGCGCAGTATGTGGGCGCCGTCAGCAGGTGCGTGTTGGCGTTGGGGGCCATGGCCCGTCAGCTGTATGTATGCATGTATGTACCTGCGAGTGAAGCCGGCTGCGCGCAGTATGTGGGCGCCGTCAGCAGGTGCGTGTTGGCGTTGGGGGCCATGGCCCGTCAGCTGTATGTATGCATGTATGTACCTGCGAGTGAAGCCGGCTGCGCGCAGTATGTGGGCGCCGTCAGCAGGTGCGTGTTGGCGTTGGGGGCCATGGCCACGTCGGGCACGGCGGCCGACAGGCGCGGTGGCCCCGATGACCCCGCGCACGGGCTGTCATCATAAACACGACAAGTTACTAACTAAAGCTAGTCTTCTAAGGTACACAAATCAAGTGCAAAAATTTAAGAGCAAATTCAGATTATTATACTGAACAACTTAGGGTCGATTTCACCAAACATGACTTAGCTTGAGAATAGCTATCCACGGAATATATTTATTCTTCCATTTAACTGTTGGATAACTTCGTCCACGTTCCACCACTTTACACCAGATTAAATTTACTCTCGGATAGTTACTCTCTGACAGGGAGTGAATCCGAATGATTGAAATGAATGACTGTATAAGTCGCCCAAATGTAATTGCTCGTTTCTCCTCTAATAAAAAAGTGTATTTCGTATTATTATATTAAATAGGGTTATACCTATCTCAAAAGTGTCAAAACGAGATATTCTTACAAAGTAAAATCAAAGAAGATCGATTCGCGTGCGGTCTTTTTAAGTGACGCAATTTTCTTTTTAATCTATGGGTTAATATATAAATATTATACCTAATATTATTTTTATGTCAGCGCGCCAGAGAATCAGCTGTTGAAACAATGACACTTGGACGCCATATTGAACTTATCCTTAGTATAAGCTCGCTGCTCGTTGAAAATTGGCGGAGTAGAGATTTACTCCAGCATAATCGTTTACTCTTGGATCAAGTCTATGGTGAAACGTAAAAATATGTTATCCTAGGGGTAACTGCTCGTATACTCTCGAGTAAAATTTACTCTTATTTGGTGAAATCGACCCTTATCCAAATAAACTTGTACGGAAAAATCTAATCCAAAAATGAATCTTCACCAAACGCCAAACATTTGAATTTGGCGCTAAAAATTCATAATTTTGGTTTTGAATGTTTGTTTTGATGTACCCAGTTTCACTCTCACAGTAAATACAAATCTAACGACACCTCTCAAGCTAAATTGCATCGAGCCGTTCAGGCTGCAGAGCGCGCCAACCAATTATACATACAAGCACACTCTTAAAAAAACATAACCCTCCTTCTGGCGCAGTCGGACAAAAATAAAAACTGAACGTTTTTTTAAATCTATCAAAGCAAAGACAGAACTTTTCACAGCATTTTCTTTCGTCATTCGCCGGTTGACTGTAAGAGATCCCATCCTGGGATAAGTCCTAAGATAAGGGTTTTTTTTTTTTTTTTTTGACAAGTCACACAGATCAAGTTAGCCCCAAAGTAAGTTCAAGACTTGTGTTATGGGATACTAACTCAACGAAACTATATTTTATAACAAATACATATATAGATAAACATCCAAGACCCATTGTCTTCTTATTTTAATAATGTTCCTTTTACTATGTATTTTAAAGCAATAAAGATATTACAAACAAACAAACTTTTATTTTATTCTTGTTTCCTGCCTCTGATTGGCTGGAAGACATCTCATCTCTCCCATTATCAGACAATCATGTGATTCAAGCCCGCAATGTCCAAACCAAACTGGAAACAACTAAACAAAGTATGCTTGTAACGTTATTTTTTAATTCACATTAATAATTCAGGTCGATTGTCATCGCAATTGTTCAGTGATCGATTTAGCCGACTTTTCGTTATTGAACTCTAAGTCTATCGAACTAAGAAGGGTGTCGATTCCGCACTGTTTGTACTGTATCTGACAATCATTGTTACAAAAGCCAATATATTCTTCAGGGTTTTTTTTACATTGCGCCTGAAGAGATCCACTGGACCGAATGGGACCCCTTTCTCTCCGGGTCTTTAACTAGAGAGGTCACAAAAGCGCGGGATCTGAGAGCTCATTTATATAAGGAACAAGAGGACTTGCCTTTTACTACAAAAAGCTTTCTCGTTTTAAATAAGGTAACAATACCCAGCTGAGGACTTCATTATCGGTCGGCCCTGCAGATAGCAATTACTTCTCTCAACTTATTTCCTTTTCTACTTTACTTTCTTTTTTTTCAAAACAAGGGAACAATATTTGACCAGTCGATCTGCTCTCCCTATCTATTTCTTTCTATATATATTTATTACTTCTTTGTCTCTCTGTTTCTTATGCTACTGGATGAACATTCCTTGGATTATATTATAATTATATCCTGTTAAAAACCTGTATAAAAAATAAATATTGTAAAAAATTTTATTTGGTTTTAATTGGTTTATTTTTTTGTGTGGCTATTTTCCTTAAATAAATAAGGTACAGAAGATAGAAAAGAGACATTTCATGCTTCCCGTGGGAATCGAACCCACGACTCACGGGCCGCAGAAAAGGAAAAACCGTATTAAAATCCGTGGTGTAGTTTCAAATATCTAAACATAATAGGGACAAACAGCGGAAGCTACTTTGTTTTATATTTCAGTTAACGCTTTTAAAAAATAGATGAAACAATGTATAAAATCTCCAAACTTAAGATGCACACGCATCAGCTTCATAAGCTGCTAGTGTGTTTGAGAATAGTACCTGGCGAAGTATTTTTTAAGCTATTGCATAGCTTTTATCGCGGGCTTCAAGCGCGACGAGTGAATAAACAACATTCCATAACGAAAAAACCTAACACCGCGTACTATATCACTTCACTACATAATATAAAACAAAGTCGCTTTCTCTGTCCCTATGCTCCTTTGTATGCTTAAATCTTTAAAACTACGCAACGGATTTTGATGCGGTTTTTTTTAATAGATAGATAGATTAAAGAGGAAGGTTTTTATGCCCATGCGAAGCCGGGGCGGATCGCTAGTCCATACTAATATTATAAATGCGAAAGTCTGTCTGTCTGTCTGTCTGTCACCTCTTCACGGCTAAACTGCTGAACCGATTGTGATGAAATTTGGTAGGGATGTATTTAACGACCTGAAGTCAAACATAGGCTACTTTTGGGCGCGATATAACCGAGTCACACACGAGGCGAAGCCGCGGGGAACAGCTAGTAGTATATAAATGTAATGTCCTCACCTGGCGACATCGGCCGCACTCCGCGGCGGCTCGCGGCGACACGCGCCCGCGAGGGACGCGTCTGAAACGAACAACAAAATTATATATTTACACCTCATTTTCAAATCAAAGTATTTATTTCGCATTGGCGCAACACAGACAGCTATTTTCAGCATGCAAAATTTTAATACAATAGGCTACTAGACTCGTATAAATTTTGAAGCAACAAATGTTCATTTCTTACAGTATTTGACCCACGAAACCGAAATATATCGATTTCCGCTAAGAGAAATGCAAGATGGCATTATAATTTCAATTTCAAATTTACTTAAAATTCGGAGCTGTCAAAACGCGGGCCGGCCATCAACCGCCATGACGTGATGCAATTATTCTGGTAAACTGACGTTCAGACCTATTTTTGACTTCTGTCAAAAAACAACAACAATCAACAAAACTGCGGAATCGCATGATTTTCATGCGACTCTGTGGCTCTTGGCGAGAATTCAGGTTTCAAAAATAGCACTTATACATTAATGACGTCACAAAATTGCAAAAATGACCGACGGTGTTTTTGATGGGATTGAAATTGAAAAGTGAACTTTTGAAATAGAATTTTGCTGCCTTAGAGGGCTCGGAAAAATATAAAAAAAATGGTTTAATCTAAACAAATCCATACTAATATTATAAATGCGAAAGTCTGTCTGTCTGTCACCTCTTCACGGCTAAACTGCTGGACCGATTGTGATGAAACTTGGTAGGGATGTAGTTAACGACCTGAGGTCGAACATAGGCTACTTTTGGGCGCGATATAACCGAGTCCCACGCGGGGCGGAGCCGCGGGGAACAGCTAGTAGAGAATAATTATTTTTAAACAAAAACAAAATACAAGTCAACTAGGTCTATTAGGAATTCTTATGCCCGAATACTTCTTCTCAATTTTAAGAGCTGTTCTAGTATCATGGACCAACGTGTTCGTGCAAACAGTGTCAGGTGCCATCGCCCCTGCACGCCCCGGTGTGACTCACCCGCGGCAGACTGCACGTCGCGACGCCGCAGGCTGCTGCTCTCGTGGCGCAGCGAGCCGGCGCGGGCCAGACTGCTCGCACTCGCCGAACTGGAACGATATAATTAGTAATGATTTCTTATGTTTTCGCGATTGTTACACATTAAATTAAACTATTTTATACGGTTTCCTATCGCGTTTATTGCTTACTTATTGAAACGTTAGGTATAAATAAGTAAGCAATAAACGCGATAGAAAACCGTATAAAATAGTTTAATTTAAAGATATAATTAGTGTCAGAATAACATTGTGATAGATAAATAAATGTATAAGTTAACAAATCAACTGCAAATATTTTAAGGGCAGATACAGACCACTATACCAAACAACTTTGCCAAATAAACTTATATCGAAATACGAAAATTTATTTATCACTCCCCATACTAAACTAGATCAGCTGATTCTCAATTTGTATGGGAGGTCAAAATTTTTTTTTTTTTATTTCTACATGTTTATTTAGGAAAGTTGTTCAGTTGTGATCTGAATCTACCCTAAAAATATTTGCAGTTGATTGAAATTCACCTTATACAAAACAAAAGGGAATCTTATACTATTCAACGAGCAATATATAAATTTACTAGCGACCCGCCCCGGCTTCGCAAGGGCATAAAAACTTTCCTCTTGAATCAATCTATCTATTACAAAAACCGCATCAAAATCCGTTGCGTAGTTTTAAAGATTTAAGCATACAAAGGGACATAGGGACAGAGAAAGCGACTTTGTTTTATACTATGTAGTGATAGTGATTTGTACTCGCGTTTTCGAAAACGGCTCTAACGATTTCTTCGAAATTTTAAACGTAAGTTCTTACATAGTCTAAATATAATCTAGCTAGGTTCCATGTCTGGGAAAAATCATTTTACCCATATTTTCACGCAAAAAGATTTTCTGCATAAAACGAGCAAAGCTCGGTCGCCCGGGTACTAAAAATAAAAACACAATCATTCCTGAACAATATGCCCCGACTCAGCATATGCTGGAATGCTGGAGCAAGTGTTGTTGTCTCACTCCCACTGTATACACTTTCTGTCTTATTAATAAACCAGTTTTAAGGTCCGCTTAACTTTACACCAAGGTTTAAAGCAGTTTTAGTAAAAATACTTATTATTAAACCCAGTTTAAGGATAGAATAACTTAAACCTAGGTTCTACCTTGGTGTAAAGATATACCTAGCAACCATTAGGTTTAGCGACAGATTAAGGACAATCTAACCTAAAATTTTGGTGACAAGTCTGGTATCTTCTTCGTCCGAGCGTTTTTTCCGGTTGCATCTTTAGTTCGCGCGTCATAACCCAAAGTACGCTATTAATCATCATTATATTGATTTAGCGGAACTGGTTATTACCAACAATGGAGCGACTGCCGTCTGACATCCGTAACCCTTTTTACAGGGAATCCAGACCCACAGGAACATGATCCGGATGTGTTAGTGGCCAACACTGTCAGATTTTTCAGGCTGCCTAAAGGCATCTCTGACATAGCCTAACGACTGCCATCTACCGGTAACAACCGGGAACCAACGGCTTAACGTTTCTTTCTAAGCACGGCGGAGCTCAAGATAGAAATGCCACTAATGGCGACCAATCCAAACATGGTCGCGCACTCTCCGTCATTGTTGCTTGACACGTGCTATCGTTACGAATACGCGCTCCAAATAGGCAAATAAAGGTGGCCTACTATCTACCATCTCTTAAAAACCATGCAAGTACGAGTGAGTAAGCGAGACAGCGCAATACATGATGTAAGACGACATCTGCCTTACTCAATCGTTCTTGAATGGTTTTAAGAGATGGTAGTACCATATAGCCATGTGTGGTACCAGCATTACAATTCATAAGTGCTACAAGATGGCAAGAGACTATTATTTGAGCTGCTTTTATAGGAAATTTTTGATAACAAATGTTAAAAATAAAATGCTTTCAAGATAAAATAAAAATATATTTCATTTATCACTTTTTGACTTTGCAGCCTCCATATTATATTGAGCAGTAATCATCTGGAACTCTGCCTGCTTCTTTTGCACAAAACACAATTCTTCTTCATCTCCTATTATCCGGCACGATTCGTTTAAAGCCGTACACTAGCCGAGCGTGAGAACAACAAAAACACAATAGAAATATTAAACATTACTATACATTACAATACAAACCAATTTTAACAAATATGGTTATTTTTATTTAATTTAATAATTTTGTATTTCCCTGGAAACGAGTCTTTAAGGATTTCTTGAATTTATTAATCTGGTTTTGATATATCACTTCTGTCAACAATGTGACATAAAAGTCCAAAATGAAAAAAAGAAACAAAATATTCGTTTTCTTATTATGGTAAAAAGGTCAGTGTTGCAACTTTCTACCTTAAACCGAGGCGTAACTTTAGTATAGCTAAAACGTCGCTAATCTAAGTTTATTAATAAGGATATTAAAACTTGGTTGAAACATCCTTATTCCTAGTTTAACTATTCCAAGCGTAACCTCGGTGTAAGCTTGGATTAGGGTTATTTTATTAATAAGACAGCAAGTGTTGCTGTCTCTGTCTCACCTGCAGCAGTGCTCCTCCTGCCATCTCCTTCTGCTCTCTCTCTGCCTGTTCTCCTTCCGATCTCTGTCGTACTCCCATTCTCCACTGCTTCGTGATTTGTTGCTTGCACTGTAAGGACGATCTTTATATATAAACTAGCTTTCGCCCGCGGCTTCGTCCGCACGAATTTCCCCAGAAACAGTGATTTTTCCCGGGATGAAAGGTACCCTATGTCCTTCTCAATACTCCTACCTAGCTAGTGTATGCGAAATTTCAGGAAGATTGGTTCAGACATGGCGTGAAGAGGTAACAAACAAACAAACTGAACCTGAAAATAGTTAAAAGTATTTATTATGGACATAGGGTACCTTTCATCCCGAGAAAAAGCACCCGAGGGAAGTTCACGCGGACGAAGCAGCGGGCAAAAGCTAGTAACGAAATACAAGTGAGTTACCAAATCAAATCAAATATCTATATTTGCATGAATGTATGTACAAAATGATTGTGTAACAATATGAATGTGCGAATACATTCTACCTTTGTAATCCATACTAATATTATAAATGTGAAAGTGTGTTTGTTTGTTTGTCCTTCCTTCACGCCGTAGCTAAGCAACCAATCGACCTGATTTTTGGCATAGAGTTAGTTGAAAGGATGGAGAGTAACATAGGCTACTTTTGGTCCTGAAAAAGCATCAAGTACCCAAGGGAGATCACTGGAATATTTGTATGTGTACACCAAACATTTTCTAATTCCACGCGAGCGATGCCGCGGGTAAAAGCTAGTTGAAAATAATTGTACCTCTCCCTGTCGAGCACAGTGTCGCCCTCTACGTCGCTCAGCAGCAACTCCGCGCACGAGTCGGGCAGCGACATCTCGCGGACGGCGCGCAACGCAATCTGATTATAATCAAAATAAACAATTAATACTGATTCTGTGGTTAAGGTGTTTACCTGTCGACTTGGGGGTCGTGGATTCGATTATTTTTTTGTATTATAGGTGACTTATGTGCGAGTATTCTTAAGACATGTTTGATGAAAATCGGTTGAGCCGTTTAGAAGTTGTGGGGGTGAAAGTGGGGAAGAACAACCGAATGTCTGCAAATATACGAATAAAATAAAATAAAATAAATAAATACTCGAGTGGGGTCTCAAATGAAAGCGCATCACGTGCACATTACAAAATAATATGTTTAATGAAAATCGGTTGAGCTGTGAAATAGCACTGAGGGTATAAATGGGGTAAATACCTAAAGTCCGCTAATATATGTGTAAAGGAAGAAATCAGTCGATCCTCACCACTGAAGACGGCTATTTTTTTTAAAGTTATACTTCTTTTAGCGCGATTAGGAAAAATGATGAGAGTGAATTTTTTACGATGCGCGCGCGCACCGACAGAAGAACTTACTTGTTTACACATTTATACATACTAGCGATCCGCCCCGGCTTCGCAAGGGCATAAAAACCTTCCTCTTGAACCACTCTATCCATTTAAAAAAAATCGCATCAAAATCCGTTGCGTAAAGATTTAATCATACAAAGGGACATAGGGACAGAGAAAGCGACTTTGTTTATACTATGTACTCCATACCAATATTATAAATGCGAAAGTCTGACTGTCTGTCTGTCACATCTTCACGGCTAAACTGCTGGACCGATTGTGATGATGAAAATGCTGCTGTGGAGTTTGTGGCGCCACTTCTTCTCCAATTGCGCTTTGGAAGTGGTGGTAAACTTAATATAAGTAACAATTGACGTCAATAAGTGATAAGAATATCCTATATTGAAAATAAACAATTTGAATTTGAATTTGATGAAATTCGGTAGGGATGCAGTTAACGACCTGAGGTCCAGTGGCGTGCATATCATAAAGACGTTTAGACGTTGCCTACCCTGTACTTTTGTATTAAATAATAAATATTTTTTTATATCATCAATAAATATAATAAAATTATGTATACATTTGTTTGGTGCAATAAAGAGTTTTTCTATTCTATTCTATTCTATTCTTAATAAATATTTTTCATACAAGATATTGAATTCTTAACAACGCCATCTAGTAATTCGCGCGAATACCCAGCGCGCCGCCGCCGGCCCCTTATAGGCGCCGCTAGGCCAGGCCAGCTTTTTAGTAAAACGTCTGAAGTTTACTACTCTCACTAAGAAATCACTATGTATGGATGTGCTTTTGCTCGTGTAGTAGTGCAAGTAAAAAACTTACATGAACAGACACATATGCGCTAAATCACGCCTGTGTGAGTAAATTTAAGACCTCCACTATAGATGAAACAAAATGCTATGAGATGACATTTCGTCTCGCTCTCACTTTTGTTACGGCCAATTAGAATTACGCGTTACACATACTTCAATCTGATTAGTGATTACGATCGATTGCAGCAACATGATAACTGTGTCTATTGGATATTAAACGAGTAATGCTGCAAATTTAAAAACGCATAGACTTGAAGACTTTATGGAAACAAGTTAACATTCCCAATTCCGTAGGGTTATATTTTTATTTCCGTATCAACAATATCAACAATATGTTTGCTTTGCTTGCATGCATTTGATTGTTTTGAATGTTTAATTTGGATTAATTAATTGTTAATTGCAATGTGCATTGTTTACAATGAGGTGAAAAGATAGAACTTTTATTTTTAACAAATTCGCTCAATTATAGTTTAAAATGTCAAAATTTTCATGTGATTGTTGTAAATCGAGTGTTTGTTTACAAAAACTATAAAATGATGCGCTAAGTAATGTTCCTTTTGACGAAAAAATGGCAATAATAATAAATGGACGTTATCAACCGGGATTGATTGGATTCAGTTGAAGTAAAGGGTAAGCTAACAAGAACATTATTTAATATTATTTTCGAATTAATATGTTTGCTATGCTTTTCCAAAACTCGTCTCGTAAATATTTTAAGGGCCTAAGTAGGTAGGTACCTACATGATCAATATATTTTAATTTTATTATCTTCGTGTTCGTTACTGTTTTAGTTGTAACTCAAATATACCTAAATTATAAGTATAAATTAAACTAGAAATAGTTCTGGTCTAGGTACTTAGGTTTTTGCCTACCCTAAGGAAAATGTCTGTGCACGTCACTGCTGAGGTCAAACATACTTTCGGGCGCGATATAACCGAGTCCCGCGCGGGGCGGAGCCGCGGGGAAGAGCCAGTATATATACATACCTGCGTGACCACAGTCCTGGTGTCTCTCTCGTGCAGCGCCAGCGCAGTGGCCGCGGGCGGCGCCGCCAGCAGCTCCCGCACGCGGCGGAGCAGCGCGGCGCGCGCTCGCGGAGACACGCAGCTGCGCTCCGCTCCGCTCGCTTCCGCCACCGTCGAGCCGACCTCGCTCGCTCGCACCGACGACACCTGCACATACGAGGTGAATTACAATCAACTGCTAATATTTCAAGGGCAGATACAGACCACTATACTGAACAACTTTTCCAAATTAACTTATGGCGAAATACGAAAATAATTCTTTGACTTCCCATACAAATTGCGAATCGGCTGATCTAGTTTAGTATGGAGAGTGAAAAATAAAATTTCGTATTTCGATATAGGTTTATTTGGAAAAATTGTTCAGTATAGTGGTCTGTGTCTGCCCTTGAAATATTTGCAGTTGACTTGTGTACACCTTGTATACGTATGATTGTAACATTTCAAACTCACAATTAATAACATTAAATTTAAAACTAAAAAACCCACGACACATTTTGTTTTTAGTGGTGACGGTCGACTGATTTACCCCCCACATATTATTTGCAGACATTAGGTATTTTCTCCACTTACACCCCCAGAGCTTTGTAGCAGCTCAACCGATTTTCATTGAAAATATTATTTTGTAATGTGCACGTGACGCGCTTTTATTTGAGACCCCACTCGAGTATTTTTGCAGACATTCGGTTGTTCTTCCCCACTTTCACCCCCACAACTTCTAAACGGCTCAACCGAGTTTCATCAAACATATCTACGCCCGTATGTCACCTTTATTACGAAAAAAAATATACAAAATTGAAATCGCTTCATCCGTTCGGGAGCTGATGCCAGAGAAAGACAGACAAACAGACACGTCAAACTTATAACACCCCTCTTTTTGCGTCGGGGGTTAAAAAAAATAAGTTTCTTACATTACATCACTATTGATGAGCACCGATGGCTCAATCAGCCTCTTTTTTATATTCATTTATGTTAAGTATACTATTTTATTTTGATATGTTTTTGGTCTTTTGTTTTTGCTCTGGTTGGATATAGTTGTGTTACCAAGAGCCTCAACAAAGGCTGTGTTTGATAATTTGATTTATATTTTTCGTCTATTTCGGTGTCTATAACTATCACTGAGTTTTTGATGGGTTATAGGTAGAAAAGGAAAAGCAGCAGAATATTTATAACAGGATTAATATTTTAGCACAGAGATTCGTACCATTACGAGCAGTAACGAAACAGGAGAGAGGGAGGCGCGGGCGGGGTGGCATCGATGACATTTGACATATAGAAGATACGTCCACTATTTATTATGTTCTAGCTGTTCCGCCCCGCGTTCGCGTGGGACTCGGTTATATCGCGCCCAAAAGTAGCCTATGTTTGACCTCAGGTCGTTAACTACATCCCTACCAAATTTAATCACAATCGGTCCAGCAGTTTAGCCGTGAAGAGGTGACAGACAGACAGACTTTCGCATTTATAATATTAGTATGGATATGGATTGCGTTCACAAATGTATATAAATTTAACATTTTTGGAGGGAAAGTAAACTACTCAGGTCTCGGGTTCGATCCCCGGGGTTCGATCCCCGGTCAGGTCAAGATGAAAAATGATATTTTTCTGATTAACCTGGGTCTTGGATGTTTATTTATATATGTATTTGTTATAAAATATAGTATCGTTGAGTTAGTATCCCATAGCACAAGTCTCGAACTTACTTTGGGGCTAACTCAATTTGTGTGATTTGTCCCTATATATTTATTACTTAAACTCTCGCTATGTCCGTGCTGTATTCAATTTCCATAACTTAGGTGTTTTCAAGTATTTATGCATAATATTGGCGGATTATTATTCGCAGTGTTCGTGAACAAGCGTGAGTGTTGGGACTATCGCCGAATGGGGAAATCATGACATAGGCGATGCGGCTAGCAACCCATCACCATTGATTTCCTGTTACAACTACCATTATGCTAAACGTGGCCTAAGGTCTTATGGCTCTAGGCTCTGTCTACCCCGCATGGGATAAAGACGTGATAATATGTATTTATTTTTTTATATAACTTTATTGTACCACAAGTAGAAATACTTTGACACGGACTTAATGCTAAAAGCATTCATTATGTATGTATATATATATATATAAAAATCAATGCCACTTTTCATTGTAATAAAATGCCGCTCACCTATCCGAACCAAATGTTTAGCCTCCGAAATGAATGAATGAATAAATTGTACGACTCACCATGTACAGCGTGTCGGGTATTCGATGCATGTTCTTCGCTCGTCTCGCTCGAGCCAACTCCGCTTCGGGGACAGCTTGCTCTTCTAACAGGGCCTGTTAATGAATGAATAAACACTTTATTGCACCAATGATCTTCATAATTGAATTATTTATTGTAATATTGTGAGCATTATTTGTGTTGCTTTAATACACTATTTAGATAATTTTCGTTTTTATATTTATTCAATTCAAATATCCTATTCCTATACTATAAAACGAGCAGTAAATTTATACTACTACTGGTCGGATTTGAGTAATTCGTTCAGCATCAGATAGCCTGATTCTTGGGGACGGCTATAGGCTATATACTACATACACATTAAAGCGACAAAAACCAAAGAAAACAGCTAGTAATATATTAAAATTGAAGATTTTGTTAGAACGCTCATAACTTTAAAACTACTCGTCGGATTTGAATAATTCTTTCAACATCAGATAGCCTGATTCCCGGAGAAGGCTACAGGCTACAGGCTATACCTTGATCTCGTCGAGGTGCGGCAGGAAGCAGCGCGGCGGGCGGTAGGAGCCCTGCGCGAGCCACGCGGCGACCGCGGAGCTGGGCTCGGGCGGCGCGGACAGCACGCCGCGCCGGACCAGCTGGTGATCATTGATAGCTTGGTTCACTTTCAAACAATTCTTACCTATATTTTTTGTATCGATCTTGTACAATCCAATGTTTTTATGTAATTGGTGTATAAAAATGTTTATTCATTCATTCATTCATATATATTTTGAAATAGTGTTATTCATTCATTTATAAAGATATATTTTGCAAATATTTATTCATTCATTCATATATATTTTGTAAGTGTTTATTCATTCATTCATATATATTTTGTAATAGTGTTTATTCATTTATTTATATATATTTTGCAAGTGTTAATTCATTCATTCCTATATATTTTGCAAGTGTTTATTCATTCATCCCTTTATATTTTGCAATAGTGTTTATTCACTCAACCCTTTATATTTTGCGAGTGTTTATTAAATTAAAAATTATTTATTCATTCATTCAACCTTTTACAATAGTGTTCATTCATTCATTCACATATATCTGCATGTTGCCGTTCATCCCAACATATTATGCAACAGTGTACACACCTGCTGCAGCGGCTCGTAGTCGGGCGGCAGGTGCTCCAGGCGCAGGTGCGGCACGAGCGGCGCCAGCAGCGCGCGCAGCGCCGCGTCCGCCGCCAGCCGCCGCGCGCCGCGCCGCGCGCCCGAGTGCGCCGTGTGCCACACCACGTTCGGCTCTACAACGCGGCTAGAGCTTATCTATCTCCATTGTCGCTTCACTACATAGTATAACACAATGACGCTTTCTCTGTCCCTATGTCGCTTGCACATATGATTTGATGTGATATTTTATTTTTATAAATAAATAAATATATATAGGGACAAATCGCACAGATTCAGTTAGCCCCGAAGTAAGTTCGAGACTTGTGTTATGGGATACTAACTCGACAATAATATATTTTATAACAAATACATGTATAGATAAACATCCAAGACCCAGGTCAATCGGAAAAAGATCATTTTTCATCTTGACCTGACCGGGGATCGAACCCGAGACCTCCTGAGTAACGGTCAGGCATGTTAACCATTACGCCACGGAGGTCGTCAGGTAGTAGATCGTTTATAGATAGAATGATTCAAGAAGGTTTTTATACCCATGCGAAATTTGGGCGGCTCGCTAGTATACTACTAAACAAGCAATATTTATATACTAGCTTTTGCCCGCGTAAATTTCCCTCGGGAACAGTTTACGCAATCTTACAAAGGTCAAGCGAGAGCATATTTGTACCGACAGAGGGGTGGCAACCCGAATAACGGCTGAGGCGCCCACGCCCCGCGTCCACAATGGCTCACAACAGAATAGTCTACCTGAGTCTCCTCCGTGCTAACACAACTGATAAACAACAACAAGTGGTAAAATCAAGGGCCAAGGATTCCATTCTCAGACTTCTCGTTCATTGGACAGGAAGGAATAACTAGCTTTCAAAAAACATTTTAACATATCATGACACACGCAAGCGCTAACACCTAAAACACTTCACGTTTCACAACTACTGCAGTGCACTGCCGCACGTCTATATTCAATCTGCCGACCGAGATCTGTTCTCAACCGTCATTGTAATAATTTTCCCCGTTACAAAAGAAGGGATAACTGCGCAAGTGGGACGAGGCGCATGTGTTGTTCACAACATCGTATCGCACCGTTCTAACCACATTTAACATTGAATATCAATTTCAAGGTGGATCTAAAACTAAATCCGCGTCAACACATTCCTATTCGGATAATTTCTCAATTCTGTGATTGTTACTTTAATAATACTACTGTTCTGAATTTGTAAAACCTTTTGTAACCTGTGTATCCATACTAATATTATAAATGCGAAAGTCTGTCTGTCTGTCACCTCTTCACGGCTAACCTGCTGGACCGATTGTGATGAAATTTGGTAGGGATGTAGTTAACGACCTGGGGTCAAACATAGGCTACTTTTAGGCGCGATATAACCGAGTCCCACGCGGAGCGAAGCCGCGGGCAACAGCTAGTGACAAAATAAATGATTATGATAAAAAATATATATATATAAAAATTACCTCTGACCGCTTGCGCCGCTCGCTCGGCCCAGCGCACGAGCGCTCGCAGCGCTTGCGGCTCGCTGGCCTGCAGGAACGGGGAGGACAGAGCCTCGCCCACCGCGCTCGGCGGCAGCCGGCCCGCCGCCGCCTGCGACAGCACCGACACGAACTCGTCGCGCAGGTAGCGCATCGCCTGGCTGTTATACAATATAACACTTTATCACACATATCTTCTGATTTTTTTTTTGAATAGTTTTTACGGCCATGGAATCTAGTCCTTTAAGGCCTTTCTTGAATTTATTAATCTTCTTCAGTCCTACTTAAGTCAGTCGAGTCAAAAATTCAAGTCAATAGTCAAGTCCAGTCAAGTAAGTAAGTCTAGTCTGAGTCAGATGGCTAAGTGAAGCGGTGGAAAAATTTCACCACGTAATCGACACTGTACCACTTCCCAACACTCACGCTTGTTCACGAACACTTTGCGAATAATAAACCACCAATATTATGCACAAACACTCGAAAAAACCTAAGTTTTGGAAATTAAATACAGCGCGGACATAGCGACAGTTTACTTTCCCTCCAAAAACTCCCATATCTTCTGAGTCCGAGCGCGTTGCGCACACAGAAAAAAAAAACTTTTTCTGTATTGTATTGTATCTGTACTGTATCTCTGTATTGTATTTGTATTGTATCTATACTGTATTTCTGTACTGTATCTCTGTATTGTATTTGTATTGTATCTGTATCGTTTCTGATTTCTATCTATATTGTAATATGTATTTGTATTTGAGACGTCAATGAAAAACCGAGGTTAGAAGCTGACTGCTTATTAAAATAAAAAAACTTTCCCACGTACATATTCACAAGTCCACCCTACAGTATTGTAAGATATTGATTGATTGATCCTTCCATGCTGGATTGAGAGAAAAATAAAAACATAGAATGTACCAGCTGCTTCTCTTCCCGCGCAAGCCGTAAAAGTCGACTGAGGGAATCGCCGAATGGGGAAATCATTACATAGGCGATGCGGCTAGCAACCCATCACTATTGATTTCCTGTTTCAAATATCATCATGCTAAACGTGGTCTAAAATCTTATTGCCCTAGGCTCTGTCTATTCCACTATGGGATAAAGAGGTGATTATATCACCATCATCATTTCAGCCGCAGGCCGTCCACCGCTGGACGTAGGCCTCCCCCGAGGATTTCCAGAACGACCGGTTGTCGCGGCCTGCGTCCAGCGTCTGCCTGCGACCTTCTTTAGGTCATCCGACCATCTGGTCGGTGGATGTCCGACGCTGCGCTCGCCGGTGCGTGGTCGCCATTCGAGAACCTTTCTGAACCATCGGCCATCGGTTCATCGCGCTATGTGCCCTGCCCGCTGCCACTTCAACGAGCTAATCCGCTGGGCTATGATACGTGATTATATGTATGTATGTATGTATGTATTGCATGTCTCACCGGTGCACCCACTGGCTGGCGTGCGGCTGCGCAGCCCAGCGCAGGATGGCGGGCAGCGAGTCCGCGCTCAGCGCCTCCGCGATGGCGTCCTCGCAGCCCTGCACCACGATCGGCATCTCCACAAACCTACATATATATATACTAGCTGTTGCCCGCGGCTCCGCCCGCGCGGGACTCGGTTATATCGCGTCCAAAAGTAGCCCATGTTTGACCTCAGGTCGTTAGCTACATCCCTACCAAATTTCATCACAATCGGTCCAGCAGTTTAGCCGTGAAGAGGTGACGGACAGACAGACAGACAGACTTTCGCATTTGTAATATTAGTATGGATATGGATACAAGGTGAATTTAAATCAACTGCAAATATTTCAAGGGCAGATACAGACCACTATACTGAACAACTTTTCCAAATAAACTTATGTCGAAATACGAAATTTTATTTTTCACTCTCCATACTAAATTAGATCAGATGATTCTCAATTTGTATGGGAGGTCTAAAAATTTTTTTTCGTATTTCGACATAAGTTTATTTATGAAAGTTGTTCAGTTTAGTGATCTGAATCTGCCCTTAAAATATTTGCAGTTGATTTGTGTCCACCTTGTATGTAACATTATATTTAAAATTAAAAAAAAACCACAACACTCTTTTTAGTGGTGACGGTCGACTGATTTACCCCCCACATATTATTTGCAGACATTAGGTATTTTCCCCACTTACATCCCCAGAGCTTTGTAACAGCTCAACCGATTTTCATTGAACATATTATTTTGTAATGTGCACGTGATGCGCTTGATGATGCAGATTTTGATGCGGTTTTTTTAATAGAAAATTATTCAAGAGGAAATTTTTTATGCCCATGCCAAGTCGAAGCGGGTCGCTAGTACATAATACATATTAATTAATTATAATTCACTATTATCGAGGCTAAATTTAAAGCAGTTAACGGCCGAAAAGAATATAATCTGCTATTTTAATCGAAGTCTGTTAAGTGCTTTTCTTCCTCTTGCAAGGAAACAATATCGTGTCTTACAATTGGCGCCAACAAGCTAGCGTTCGCTGTTCCAAAATAAATACAGCGTCGAAGTTGAAAACTGTAAAGAAAAACAATCATGTTTGTTAGTTCGTCTCACCTGCCGATCTCGTAAAGCTGGAACGCGTCCTCTAACATCGCGCTACTCGTTGTGCGGCCACGGGCGACCGCTGACCACGGCTATGGAACAATAAATAAATAAATATATAGGGACAAATCACACAGATATAGTTAGCCCCAAAGTTCGAGACTTGTGTTATGGGATACTGACTCAATATAACAATAACATAGGAGTTTTGGCGCCAAGCTAAAGTCGCTCATATATCGTCATTGTATTTATTTTCTAATATTTGTGTTTTTTCGAGTATTTGTGCATAATAAAGGTGGATTATTATTCGCTAACACCCATATTCTCAAACGTTTCCTCAAACTCGACTCATCCTCACTCGACCTCAATGGTATTCATAGTTGACACTAGCTTCCTCACCTTAAGGAAATTACTCAATGGAGGTGAGGAACGAACTGTCAAATATAAGGAAGCCACGAACGTTTCGTTTAACGAAAGGTAGTTGCTTTTATTGAGGACCAGATTTAAAAGAATTTGTACCTACTATAATAAGTTCTTTGTGTATTTAAGTATTTTGTTGTTTTATAATAAATCTATGCTAGTTAGCTAAAATTGAAAAAGAAACTTTGTCCAAAACTCTCTTTACGTCAAAAAGTTAAGCGGTTTACCAACATACAGATATAAAACGGAACGTCATTCCTTGACTCATCCTCACTGGAGTTTGCTCAAGGAAACAATTAAGAATACCGTTTTCAAGGAAAGTTGGAGGACTTCCTTGAGGCGTCCTCGAATGAGGTTGAGTGGAGGAGACCTATAAGGTAACGTTTAAGAATATGGGTGTAAGTGTTCGTGAACAAGCGTGAGTGTTGGGAAATGGTACAATGTCGTATAAGTGACTTTATCCTTGTCACCAAAATCTCCCAAGATAAAGCTAAGTGAAACTTCCACCGCTTCACTTAGCCCCTGACTAACTTGACTAGACATGACTACTGACTTGACTTGACTGTGACTCGACAAAATGAAGAACATTTATCTAAAACTTGATACTGGCAAAAATAAGCTATGTTTGATTGCCATATTGTGGATTATATCCACATAAAAAAAAATTAACATAGATGAATATCAAGGACCCAGGCCAAACAAAAATTAATTTTTTTTTTTTTGTTATTACCGATATCGGCTGAACTGATTTTGACGGGACTTACACTGGCATAGCTGATGCAATAGGAATGTAACTTACATGGCAAGCGTGATTTTTTTTTATCAATGTTGCCTACATTGATAAAAAAAAAATCACTTAGTTTTACTATAAATATAAAGACCATTTAACACCCAGGTCTATCTTACAAAGATCATTTTCCATCTTGACTTGACCGAGAATCGAACCTGGAACCTCGTCGAGATCTCTATAAGGAACTAACAACTTGACAATGCTATGATGTTAATGATGAATTTTAACGAAAAGATAGTAACTCACCGCAGTGCCGCTGCCCGAGCTGGTGGTGGATGATGGAGACGACGAGTTTCTGCCCACAAGAGTCAGGTCCACCTGGAAATACAAACATTATCATAACCAGCTGTTACCCGCGGCTTCGCTCGCGTGGGACTCGGTTATATCGCGCTCAAAAGTAGGCTATGTTTGACTCCTGGTCTTAAGGGGCTGACATAAGCCAATTAGCGCCACCAATCATTTTATTTCTTTTACTTTAAAATCTAAGTAGGCAGGTCGCTAGTAAATAACTTTTTTAGTATTACTGGTACATACCAGCCCTGTATGGCCTGTATGTGTACCATCCCCGGCCCGTGTGTGTACCAGCCCGCCCTGTGTGTGTACCAGCCGAGCCCGTGTGTGTACCAACCCGGCCTGTGGGTGTACCAGCCCGCCCTGTGTGTGTACCAGCCGAGCCCGTGTGTGTACCAACCCGGCCTGTGGGTGTACCAGCCCGCCCTGTGTGTGTACCAGCCGAGCCCGTGTGTGTACCAACCCGGCCTGTGGGTGTACCAGCCGAGCCCGTGTGTGTACCAACCCGGCCTGTGGGTGTACCAGCCCGCCCTGTGTGTGTACCAGCCGAGCCCGTGTGTGTACCAACCCGGCCTGTGGGTGTACCAGCCCGCCCTGTGTGTGTACCAGCCGAGCCCGTGTGTGTACCAACCCGGCCTGTGGGTGTACCAGCCCGCCCTGTGTGTGTACCAGCCGAGCCCGTGTGTGTACCAACCCGGCCTGTGGGTGTACCAGCCGAGCCCGTGTGTGTACCAACCCGGCCTGTGGGTGTACCAGCCCGCCCTGTGTGTGTACCAGCCGAGCCCGTGTGTGTACCAACCCGGCCTGTGGGTGTACCAGCCGAGCCCGTGTGTGTACCAACCCGGCCTGTGGGTGTACCAGCCCGCCCTGTGTGTGTACCAGCCGAGCCCGTGTGTGTACCAACCCGGCCTGTGGGTGTACCAGCCGAGCCCGTGTGTGTACCAACCCGGCCTGTGGGTGTACCAGCCCGCCCTGTGTGTGTACCAGCCGAGCCCGTGTGTGTACCAACCCGGCCTGTGGGTGTACCAGCCGAGCCCGTGTGTGTACCAACCCGGCCTGTGGGTGTACCAGCCCGCCCTGTGTGTGTACCAGCCGAGCCCGTGTGTGTACCAACCCGGCCTGTGGGTGTACCAGCCCGCCCTGTGTGTGTACCAGCCGAGCCCGTGTGTGTACCAACCCGGCCTGTGGGTGTACCAGCCGAGCCCGTGTGTGTACCAACCCGGCCTGTGGGTGTACCAGCCCGCCCTGTGTGTGTACCAGCCGAGCCCGTGTGTGTACCAACCCGGCCTGTGGGTGTACCAGCCCGGCCTGTGGGTGTACCAGTCCAGCCTGTGGGTGTACCAGCCCGGCCTGTGCGTGTGTACCAGCCCGGCCTGTGGGTGTACCAGCCCGGCCTGTGGGTGTACCAGTCCAGTCTGTGCGTGTACCAGCCCGGTGTGTGAATGTACCAGCCCGGTCTGTGCGTGTACCAGCCCGGTCTGTGCGTGTACCAGCCCGGTCTGTGCGTGTACCAGCCCGGTCTGTGCGTGTACCAGCCCGGTCTGTGCGTGTACCAGCCCGGTCTGTGCGTGTACCAGCCCGGCTTGTGCGTGTACCAGCCCAGTCTGCATTTGTACCAGCCCGGTGTGTGTGTACCAGCCCGGTCTGTTAGTGTACCAGCCCGGCCCGCGTGTACTAGCCTGGTCTGTGTAGGCGGCGTGCAGCAGCGGGCGCGCGAACCGCCGCGGCAGCACCTTCTCGTCGACACACACGTCGCACATCGCCGCCGCGGTGGACGCCGACACAGAGCAGCGGCGGGACAACACGCTTCTGAAATTTATCATTATTTTATTGTATACTAGCCGTTCCCGGTTTTACTCACTATTAGTGTGTATGTAATATAGCCTATAACCTGCCCCAAGAATGAGGCTTTCATATACGAAAAGAATTTTGCAAATCCAACCAGTAGTTTTCAAGTTATAAGCGTTCAAACAAACAAACTCTTCAGCTTTATTATATTAGTATAGAATATAGATATATTTTTATGGCCCTTGAAACAAGTAATTTAAGGACTTTCTTGAATTTATTAATCTTTATCGACCACCTCCGTGGCGTAATGGTTAACATTCACCCGCTACTCAGAAGGCCACGGGTTCGAACCCCGATCAGGTCAAGATGAAAAATTATCTTTTCTGTTTGACCTGGGACATGGATGTTTATCTATATATGTATTTGTTATAAAATATAGTATCGTTGAGTTAGTATCCCATGACACAAGTCTCGAACTTACTTTGGGGCTAACTCAATCTTTGTGATTTGACCCCTATATATATATTTATTTAATCTTCAGTCAAAAACTTCAAGTCAGCACTCAAGTCCAGTCAGAGGTCTAGGTGAAAGGGTGAAAAAATTACACTAAGCATTATCTCGGAAGCCAGTGGGAGGGCTGAGACAATGCTGACCGGAACCGGACGTCCTCTACACCAGTATAGTTACCGGAAGAACCGGGAGCGGGCAGCCAGCAGCAGCCGGTGGCAGGGCTGGGACAATGCCGACCGGAACCGGACGTCCTCTACACCAGTATAGTTACCGGAAGAACCGGGAGCGGGCAGCCAGCAGCAGCCGGTGGCAGGGCTGGGACAATGCCGACCGGAACCGGACGTCCTCTACACCAGTATAGTTACCGGAAGAACCGGGAGCGGGCAGCCAGCAGCAGCCGGTGGCAGGGCTGGGACAATGCCGACCGGAACCGGACGTCCTCTACACCAGTATAGTTACCGGAAGAACCGGGAGCGGGCAGCCAGCAGCAGCCGGTGGCAGGGCTGGGACAATGCCGACCGGAACCGGACGTCCTCTACACCAGTATAGTTACCGGAAGAACCGGGAGCGGGCAGCCAGCAGCAGCCGGTGGCAGGGCTGGGACAATGCCGACCGGAACCCGTACGCCGCACAGCCGCCTTCCACCCGGAACGTTAATCTTGCATCTGCCAGTTCACCTGACATAATAAAATTACAGTTACAAATTTGAAGCTTCTATGTCTGCTAAAAGTGCTTTCGAACACAATACATAACCCAACTAATATTATAAATGCGAAAGTGAGTTTGTATATTTGTTTGGTACCTCTTCACGCCCTATCTGCTGAGCCAATCTTTCTGAAATTTCGCATACACATAGCTAGTATTGAGAAGGAGATAGGATACCTTTCATCCCGGGAAAAAGAACTGTATCCGAGAAAAAATTCAGAAATTCTCCTGGTTCTAAGCTACCTCCCGACCAATTTTCAGCATCTGTTCAGGCGTTCTTGAGTTATAAATAGTGTAACTAACACGACTTTCTTTTATATATTGTTACGTACGCCTAGCCAAGCCATAGCCGCCGAGCCGAGCCTAAGCCGTGTCACGACCGGAAGCAAGCCGTATGCAAGCCATCCATAGCCGTCGCTGATCGGTCGTGACGTCATGCAGCCTTGCCACTTCCTAGCCGAGCGATCATTAGTAGGGATAAGTGTTTAAATAAGCGAGCAAGCTCATTTTGTGTTGATTTTGAATAACTTATCATAATAGGGCGAAGCTCTGCCCGATTTATTATCGATTGTAAGTCTAAAGTTGCATCTGAGTCATTAAATACTTAATTACACGTCACGTTTTATTTATCTTCGTTTCACTCAGAATTGGGATGAAGAGGAATCGCCCTGGAACGTCAACTGGGCATGGAGTCCGCCCACCTGGATGGAAACTGTCCGACGAGCAATCGCATGAAGATGACAGTGATCGTGACTTTTCACCGCCGCCTGCTAGAAAACTCCTCAAATATCTGCTGGAAAGCGAAGTGGACAGAGCTATACATGAACTCAATGAAGAATCGTCATCGGTCAACCGCATTAGAGATCATCGTGCAGCATCCTTAATACCGGAGTTTGACCCAGACAAAGACGAATGTACAGTAACAACATGGCTGAAGAAAATAGACCAACTGGGAGATATACACGGTTGGAATGACAAAATTAAAGCCTTTCACCTACAAGACAAGTTGCGAGGTCAAGCCCGAAAGTGGTACAACAGACTCGAAGAATACGACTATTCGTGGGAAGAGTGGAAAAGAATGTTGATACGTACGTTTCCTAAACACCGAGATTACAGTGCATTATTAGATGAGATGTTGCAGAGAAAGAAACTTCCTAACGAGTCTATGACAAAATATTATCAAGAAAAAGTCGCCATGTGTTTTCGCTGCAAATTGTCCGATCGTGCGACCGTCTCCTGCATCATAAGGGGCTTGCCGTTTTCGCTACAACCAAATGCGCGAGCTTTTCAATGCGAAAGACCGGATGAACTATACGAGGCCTTTCTCTGCGCGATCGACGACTACAAGGGTCCGCCATTAGAGATACGTGGGCAAAACAACAAAGACCCAAGACCATCACATTCTTTGGATAAGAAAGTTGACCCTATGAGTGATCCTTGTCCACGGTGCAAGAAAACCGGACACTTTTTACGCCACTGCACAATGCCTGATCAGCGTACGTGTTATAAATGTGGAGCAAAAGGACATATTGCCACCAGCTGCCCTGGTTCCAAAAACTACAAGCCTGAAGACAGTAGCGAAATCGTTAAGGAGGTCAAGATGGTTCAGAATTACAATGAAACTTACAAGAAGACTGTCCGGATCAACGGCCACTTCATTAAATCCTACATTGATACTGGAAGTCAAGTAAATGTCCTTAACACTCAGATTTCTGATCTATTGGCATTAAAAGTTCTGCCTACAAGGACGATTCTGAAGGGATTTTCTGGCGGTTTCATCACAAGCCACGGAGTGGTTGAATTCAGCCTTGAAATTGACGAGATTACACTCTGTTGTAAGGCGTATCCTATTCGCTGCCAGCTACAGTGCTTCGCGGCGGCGAGGGCTACATCAAAGTCATCAACACCAGCCAGCGGAACGTCGAGTGGAAGGCCGGCGAGATTCTAGCACGAGCCGACAGCTGCGACGCGCCAACGCCATCTACACGGGTGAGTGACACAGTTGAGCCATTGCCTAATGATTTGCCTATTTTGCCTAATAATTTGCCTATTTCGCCTAACCGTCACTCGCCTGATTCTCAAAGTTTGTGTGGGGCCATCTTTTCTATAACTGACAGTGAAGCTAGCCAAATTAATAATATTAGCATAGGTGACATTCCGTTAAGTGAAATTACAATAGGTAATTTGAACGATACTCAGCGTAGTCAATTAATATGTTTATTATTAAAGTACAAAAATAGTTTTGCTGGTAATACAAAAGACTTAGGCTGTACGGATTTGTTGCACATGAACATTAAACTTACGTCGCAAAATCCGATATTTCGCCAGCCATACAGATTATCGCATAGTGAACAGGAAATAGTTAAACGTAAAGTTTCAGACTTACTAGATGCAGGTATTATAAAGGAATCTGAATCTAGTTATGCGTCACCTGTTATTTTAGTAAAAAAGAAAAATGGCGACAGTAGGCTTTGTGTAGACTATCGTGCACTTAATGCAGTTACTGTAAAGGATAGGTACCCGTTACCAAATATAGACGACCAAATTTCGAAATTGGCGGGAATGAAATTTTTCACTACACTTGACATGGCCCAAGGCTATCATCAATTGATGATTTCACCAGACGATACACATAAAACAGCATTTATTACGCCTCAGGGTCATTTTGAGTATTTACGTGTTCCATTCGGTCTGGCTAATGCACCCTCTGTTTTTATGCGTTTAGTTAACAAAATAGTGAGTTCAATACGTATGACATCCCATAGTTCCCATAATAATAGTTCATATGAAATATTAGCTTTTTTAGATGACTTGCTTCTACCCTCAATTGATTTTAATTCTGGTCTTGACATTTTGGAAACAGTGCTACAAAAATTTCAATCTGAAAATTTAAAACTTAACATGAAAAAATGTGCCTTTTTACAAGATAAAGTGACATATTTGGGACATGAAATTTCTAGTGATGGTGTGCAACCTTCAAATTGTAAATTGGACGCAGTATTCCTCTTTCCAGTACCGAAGAATGTTCATGAGGTACGTCAATTTATCGGTCTTTGCAGTTATTTCCGAAAGTTTATATTTAAATTTGCCCTGATAGCACGTCCTTTAACTGATTTGACAAAGAAAAACGCGATATGGGTTTGGGGTGATAGTCAAAGTGATAGTTTTAATAAATTAAAACAGTGTTTGTGCTCTAAGCCAGTATTAGCTTTGTATGACCCATTATTACAAACAGAAATACACACGGATGCGTGTAAATTAGGCGTAGCTGGAATACTATTACAAAAACAGTCTGATGAGACTTTACGGCCAGTTCAATACTTTAGTAGGGTAACGTCTAAAGAAGAGAGTATGTACCATAGCTATGAATTGGAAACTCTTGCAGTAGTAGAATCTTTACGTAGATTTCGAGTTTATGTTGTGGGTAAACATGTGAAGGTCGTTACGGATTGTACGGCCGTGCGTGCGACACTCACAAAACGTGATATAGTTCCACGCATTGCTAGATGGTGGCTCATGATACAAGATTATGATATTAGCATTGAATATAGGCCGGGTGACCGTATGAAACACGTTGACGCGCTAAGCAGAAACCCTATTGACTCTGTAAATATAAATCGCCTAGAGGTAACCGATTGGTTTTATACTGTTCAATACCAAGATGATAAATTAAAAAGTATTATAGACAGGTTGAAGTGTAGTTCAGTTGATCAAGACTTAGCAAACAATTATATTTTAATTGACGATAGGCTTTATCGAAAAACTTTAAACGGGAATCGTCTTGTAGTGCCGGGTTCAGCCAGGTGGAAAATTATTCAGATGCATCACGACGAAATAGGACATGTTGGGCTTAAGCGTACTAGTGAATTAATTAAAAATGATTTTTGGTTCCCTAAAATGTCTCGGTTCATTCGAAAATATGTTTCATCTTGTTTACATTGTGCATATGGAAAAGGGGAGCACGGAAGAAAAGAAGGCATGTTGCACCCTATTCCCAAACCTAGTGAACCCTTTAGAATGGTCCACGTCGACCATTTAGGTCCATTTTGTAGAACTAAGAAAGGATATGTGTATATTTTAGTTATAACTGACTCATTTTCAAAATTTGTAATTGCAGAGCCAACTCGAACTGTTAATTCCATTGAGTCTATAAGAACACTTAAACGAATATTTTCCCTTTTTGGGTACCCTGATAGAGTAGTTACTGATCACGGAAAGGCATTTACTAGTAGATATTTCAAAAAGTTTTCTGTTGATAAGCAGTTTAAGCATACCTTGAATGCTATAGCATGCCCACGGGCAAACGGCCAAGTTGAGCGTACTAATCGCACTATTCTCAATGGCCTTCGCGCTATCGACCCCAGTGAAGCAGCTAATAATTGGTCAAATTGCTTACCTGATGTTATATGGGGAATTAATAACACCGCAAATGAGACAACAGGTTACAAACCATATGATTTAATGTTTGCGCGCAGTGGTAGGTCTGTATGTGACGTTTCGATTCCAGGGAACATACCTGAGTCGACTCAGTCAAAACGAGAAAAGGCCAGGACGCGTATACAAAAAGCGAGTATCACGATGAAAGCTCACTTTGATAAACGTCGTAAGAAACCTCGTGTCTACAAACGGGGCGATTTAGTTCTGTGGAGACAAGCGCCTACGAGTAGTGCTGCTAGAGTTAACACGAAATTAGATGACCTATATTCTGGACCTTATATAATTACTAAGGTTGTTGGCAATGACAGATACAGGATCAGAAGTATTAAGGGTCTAAGAGGTTACAAAAGCTTTACAGGCCTAGTATCAGTGGATTCTCTAAGACCGTACCGAAGTATTGCTCCTGGATCTGACAGTGCCAGTAGTGATGATGAACAGCTGGAAACTGAAGATTTGATTGATTTATTAGAGAGCTAATCTGTCTTTAATGTTCCCATTGCGGGAGCAATTGTTACAGGATGGCCGATTGTTACGTACGCCTAGCCAAGCCATAGCCGCCGAGCCGAGCCTAAGCCGTGTCACGACCGGAAGCAAGCCGTATGCAAGCCATCCATAGCCGTCGCTGATCGGTCGTGACGTCATGCAGCCTTGCCACTTCCTAGCCGAGCGATCATTAGTAGGGATAAGTGTTTAAATAAGCGAGCAAGCTCATTTTGTGTTGATTTTGAATAACTTATCATAATAGGGCGAAGCTCTGCCCGATTTATTATCGATTGTAAGTCTAAAGTTGCATCTGAGTCATTAAATACTTAATTACACGTCACGTTTTATTTATCTTCGTTTCAATATACAGATTTGGAGGTTTCGAAAAGGGCTCCAGAGATTTCATTGAAATTTTAAACATAAGTTCTTACATAGCCAAAAAGATAATCTAGCTAGGTTCCATGTCTGGGGAAATTCATTTTAACAATATTTTCACGCAAAAAGATTTTCTGTATAAAAAGAGCGAAGCTCGGTCGCCCAGATATCACTACATAGTCGCTTTCTCTGTCCCTATGTCCATTTCTATGCTTAAAGCTTTAAATCAACGCAACGGATTTTGATGCGCTATTTTTTAATAAATAGAGTGATTCAAGAGGCAAACTTTTACGCCCATGCGAAGCCGGGGCGGGTCGCTAGTGAAGAAAATAAATGAGGGAACACGGTCGGATCAAGACTCACCAGAGTCCAGCAGGTATCTCATGTCCCTGGCGAGCGAGTCCACGGAGAACCCCAGCAGGGCTCCGAGCCGCCGCAGCGCCGCCGCCTCCAGCCGCGGCGCGCCGCGCCGGCCTGGGGGATACCATACAATACAATACAATACAATACAATACAATTCTTCACTTTTTAGTTTTGAATATGCAATACATATTAGCTAGGACCGAATCACCCATTCGTGTCTAAGCTTTGGCACTAATCACGGTAAAGATAGGAGCACCAACCCCGCTCCTATCACTGGGATCCAGCCTGAAGCGTACCAATCCCTCGTCCGTGCCTAACTATGTTAATCTACAGTTACATTTGAACACATATTAAAATTATCAACAGCAATATCATATCAATATCAAATACTAATAAAGGCCATGTTAAATAACTAGAGCACAATACACGTCTGCACCGCTCGGCGAACCCAAGGAGAAGAGAGCGTTACACTCATACTCACCTTAATATTAAACATATTAAATTATTAAATTTAAGCAATATTGCAAAATTACAACTATAATTATTTGCCATTTTGTGCTACAACAAAATAAATAAATAAACAGTTCAACTCACAGTTGGTGCCTTCCACGTTGATGATGTCCAGGTCATCTTCGGCATTTCGCTCATACTCTGCAAGTTGAAGGTATTCGTTTAAACCAGAGGTTCCAATTTTTTTGTTCTTTGAGTTTTGTGACGTAATTATTCTGTAAGGTGCTATTTTCGAAACCTGATTCTCGCTAAGAACCACAGAGTCGCATGAAAATCATGCGATTTCACAGTCTTATCGAATGAAAATCATTCGAATTATCCTTTGAACGAATGACAGAAGTCAAAAATAGGTCTGTTCACAGCAATAATTGTGTCACGTCATGGCGGATGATGGCCGGCCCGTTTTGAAAGTTCCTATTTTTAAGTAAATTTGAAATTGAAATTTTAATGCCATTTTGCATTTTTCTTAACGGAGATCGAGTAGAGTAGTGGTGTAGTAGTGTAGTGGTGTAGTGGTATAGTGGTGTAGTGGTGTAGTGGTGTAGTGGTGTAGTGGTGTAGTGGTGTAGTGGTGTAGTGGTGTAGTGGTGTGGTGGTGTAGTGGTGTAGTGGTGTAGTGGTGTAGTGGTGTAGTGGTGTAGTGTCGCAGTGCTCACTGTGGTCGCAGCCGCCGCCGGCGTAGAGCGCGGCCACCACGGCCTGCAGCTCGCCGCGGGACAGCGCCGCGCCCACGCCTTCCACGGGCACGCGGTACATCGACCTGACACACCCAACAACACGCTCGCTACAATTACATTGTTTTCAAACTTGATATTTTTAGGTAACTCTATTGCGATTGATTAATATTCAGAAAAAAATTAAAATAAAAAAAAACTAATTTGGCAGCTGTGGGATTGCATTTACTCGCCATTAGTGTGTATGTACTGTAGCCTATAACCTTCCCCAAGAATCAGGCTTTCATATACAAAAAGAATTTTGCAAATCCGACCAGTAGTTTTCAAGTTATAAGCGTTCAAACAAACAAACAAATAAACAAACAAACTCTTCAGCTTTATATTAGTATAGATTTACATAACATTTTGCTTATATACATTTCTTTTATATTGTTTGTGTACCTTTTCCGAAAAACCGAAAACAATGATTGCCGAGTTTGATATATTTTTTTTGTAATAATAATTAATTTTATAGTTTTATCATTGTTTTGCATGCCATTGTCTGGCGAAATGTGAGAAACGTACCAACTTTATCATGTGCCTGTGTACCACATTTATAGCAAAATAAATAATATATTTGTATTTTATACCGACTACTGCTTTAACTTTATTCCCAAAAAACTTAAAGTTACTCCTTTTAATTGATTACAGTTATTTATTTTTGTTAATAGATGGCACTACTAGAATAAGAAAAAAAGAAAAGAATTTAGATCCAACTTATTTATGGCAAAAATGTGTGTGAATTATTAAAACACGATTTTTTTTTAATAATTTCATCCTATCACAAATTGATTTAGTGTTATTAGATTTAAACTCACATTGTCTCAAGTGATCGATAGATGGCGTTATTATATCTCAGTATACGACGACTTAAGTACACAAAAAGTAACATAGTATTCTGTAATCTGTGCTTGAGTCAAAACAGGTGAATTTACATTTCCGTGAAGCTACATACCTCGGGTAGTGCTGCAGCAGCTCCCTGAAGTAGGTGCACCTGGCGGAGAGGATGGCGCGGTGAGCCGGGATCGTGAACCCCGCGCCCACCAGCTCCACGTCAACACACCATCTGAAACACACACGGCCAAGTTAAAACTAGACTCCCAAAATTTGTTATGTTTTTAAACAGAAACCGAGAATGAAACAACTTCAAGGATGACAAATTCGGACTCATGATTGTATGAACCTTTATCTATCATTTCAACAATCAGTTACATGATTTGTTTAGTTTTGGTCGATACTTTTTTTTTTAGAAACTTGTTCTTTGTTTTTGATTTATCTTAACTCTTTGACAGACTGAGTTTGACTTTGACATTGGAGTTTTTGGAGGGAAAGTAAACTGTCGCTATGTCCGCGCTGTATTTAATTTCCAAAACTTAGGTTTTTTCGAGTGTTTGTGCATAATATTGGTGGGTTATTATTCGCAAAGTGTTCGTGAACAAGCGTGAGTGTTGGGAAGTGATACAGTGTCGATTACGTGACTTTATTGTGTCTAAATAAAATCTACAAAAGCGAGCGGGACCGTGATCCCCTAACCCTCCTCATTCCCTTGCATTACTTTTAGTCTTAAAGACCGCTAGCGACGTCTAACTTAAAGTGAATAGGACTTAGATTGCAAACTAAACAAAGCCTCAAAACTTCTTGATTGATTTTGATTTGTTTATATTTTGTTTCTCCATTTACCCTAAGGTTGACTGGAAGAGATTGCGTTAGCGATAAGTCCGCACTTTTTTTGCTTTGTAACCTAGTTTAAAAAATTGTGTATACACTATCTTGTAGTTGTACCCATGTAGAGCTTGTAAGAACGTAGACAATAAAACGGGTGAATCGATTTGGCTGAAATTTGGAATGGAGATTGCTTAGACCCTGGAACAGCACATAGGCTATAGTTTTCCCCTGAATTCCCGAGCAACAGCCGCACAGCTCCCCGCAGCTGTCCTCACCTGTCCAGCAGAGCCCGCTGCAGGTCGCGGGCCAGGTGCGAGGCGGGCTGCCGCGCCAGCTCGGCCTGCGTGCACAGGTCTCTCAGCGCAGCCCCGGCCTCCAGCTGCTCGCACAGCAGGAACACCTCCGCCAGCCGCCACGAGGACACCACCGACCGGATCATGCGCGCGTGCTCGCAGCCTGCGGAACGGATACACGGTCTGGTCATCCGGGTTGGCTAACGGATTGTGTGATCGTTTGGTGAGAGATTATATTGTTGTATATATTTGCTGAAATCACTTCCTCAGGCAATGTAATACAGGCGGAATAGAAGAAGCATAGAAATGGCGCAGGTCAAAAATTACTCGAAAACCAGTGTCCCCAAACTGACATATTTACACCGAAATTATACGTGGTACACAATGAAACAATGGATTTATATACAATTATATGCTGTAATTCATCAATATAAGAAGAATCAAGGTTACAACAAGCTGATTAGATCTTGTAAGTACTCGTTTTTTTTTCAACTCTCTCGGTTCGTCAATAAGGCGTCGAATATCTGAGCAATTTTTCGATGTTTCAAACGCCGGATCAATTATTTATCTTATACAATAATAGCGACCCGTCCCGGCTTCGCATGGGCATAAAAACCTCCTCCTCTTCAATCACTATATAAAAAAAAACCGCATCAATATTCATTGCGTAGTTTTATAAGATTTAAGATACATAGGGATATATAGGGACAGAGAAAGCGACTTTGTTTTATACTATGTAGTGAAATGATCGTGATGTAGTGATAGTGAAGTGAAGTAATAATGATGTAGTGATAGTGAAGTGAAGTAATAGTGATGTAGTGATAGTGAAGTGATAGTGATGTGATAGTGAAGTGATAGTGATGTAGTGATAGTGAAGTGATAGTGATGTGATAGTGATGTAGTGATAGTGAAGTGATAGTGATGTAGTGATAGTGAAGTGAAGTCAGTGGCGTGCATATCATAAAGACGTTTAGACGTTGCCTACCCTGTTCTTTTGTAATAAATAATAAATATTTTTTTTATATAATCAATAAATATAATAATAAATATTTTTCATACAAGATATTGAATTCTTAACAACACCATCTATGAATTCGCGCGAACACCCGGCGCGCCAGCCCGTAGGCGCCGCTAGGCGAGGCCAGCTTTTTAGTAAAACGTCTGAAGTTTACTACTCTCACTAAGAAATCACTATGTATGGATGTGCTTTTGCTCGTGTAGTAGTGCAAGTAAAAAACTTACATGAACAGACACATATGCGCTAAATCACGCCTGTGTGAGTAAATTTTAGACCTCCACTATAGATGAAACAAAATGCTATGAGATGACATTTCGTCTCGCTCTCACTTTTGTTACGGCCAATTAGAATTACGCGTTACACATACTTCAATCTGATTAGTGATTACGATCGATTGCAGCAACATGATAACTGTGTCTATTGGATATTAAACGAGTAATGCTGCAAATTTAAAAACGCATAGACTTGAAGACTTTATGGAAACAAGTTAACATTCCCAATTCCGTAGGGTTATATTTTTATTTCCGTATCGAAATCAACAATATGTTTGCTTTGCTTGCATGCATTTGTTTGTTTTGAATGTTTAATTCGGTTTAATTAATTGATAATTGCAATGTGCATTGTTTACAATGAGGTGAAAAGATAGAACTTTTATTTTTAACAAATTTACTCAGTTAGTATAGTTTAAAATGTCAAAATTTTCATGTGATTGTTGTAAACCGAGTGTTTGTTTACAAAAACTTTAAAATGTGTTCCTTTTGAATGGAAATGGAAAAATGGCAATAATAATAAATGGACGTTATCAACCGGGATTGATTGGATTATTTGAAGTGAAGGGTAAGCTAACAAGAACATTATTCAATATTATTTTCGAATTAATATGATTGCTATGCTTTTCCAAAACTCGTCTCGTAAATATTTTAAGGGCCTAAGTAGGTAGGTACCTACATGATCAATAATATATTTTAATTTTATTATCTTCTTGTTCGTTACTGTTTTAGTTGTAACTCAAATATACTAAGTATAAATTAAACTAGCAATAGTTCTGGTCTAGGTAGGTTTTTGCCTACCCTAAGGAAAATGTCTGTGCACGTCACTGAGTGAAGTGATAGTGATGTAGTGATAGTGAAGTGATAGTGAAGTGATAGTGATGTGATAGTGAAGTGATGTGGTGATAGTGAAGTGCTATCTCACCTCTGTCAGGACGCTGGTCCCGCGGGCGGCGCGCGGCGGCCGCGAGCCTCCTCCGCAGCGTGCCGAGCGCGGCGCCACCCGCCTTTTTCTTTCTCTCGCTAAAAATAATACAATATTCCTTCATTTCAATCCAGGCTGTGCTACGTAACAGTGGCTTCCCTGTGATCACGGCCAAAGGGGGGACCAACACACTTCTGAGATATTGATGAGTGTCAGATAGGATGGACATTCCAATTCCGTAATAATGGGATTCCGTATATTTTCAAAATAACCCACATTTTAATATTCAAATGCTTCTCAATTTGAGAGCTGTTCAAGTATCATGCTGTCACTGTCATATCGTTGACGTTCGGCGCGACAGCATGATACTTGAGCAGCTATCAAAATTGAGTAGGATTTGAGTATTCAGGCACAAGCTTCATAGTGCCCTAGTAGTTGACTATTAGGATTTCTTCTTCTTTGACCTCCCCTTATCCCAGTTCATCTGGGGTCGGGCCTCCTCGTGCATTTGCGCCAGAGATTTCTACTCCGGGTTGTCTTCACGTCTAGCTTCTCCTTGTGTATCTCTTTCTCCATGTTTTTCACCCATGTAGCTGGTGGCCTGCTAAAAACTTAAGGGTGTAGACCCTTAAGGGTGTAGACCCTTAAGTTTTTCAGGGATATTTAATACTTGTTTAATAGGGTTGTTCTCTTCGCATTTCATTATGTTTCGTGTGAATATATTTTCTTGTACATAGTATGTATTGTACATACCGTATGACGTCGGCCATGGTGGGCGGCGCGGCCTGCGGCACTGCGCCGTCGCACGCCTCCACGTCCTGCGAATATTATGAAAAAATATTGAAATCAGAACTCATCCATAGCGCAAACATATGAGTAAAAAAATCTTGATTGTTGAATGATTTTATTTTGCAAAATTCTGGTAGTAGATACACTAAAACTAGTGAAATATTGTCTCGACTGAGTGCAAGACAGTCTTCGGTCCCGGTAACATCTTATAAGGATGTGTCAGATTACTTTAAGGAAGCTTGAAAAAATCTGACATTTCTATCACAGTCCTATTAAATTGCTTGATACTAGCTGTTTCCTGCGGTTTCACCCGCCCGTTGTGTGTAAGTACTAGCCTATCACCTTCTACGAGAATCAAGCTTTTACTTAATGCAAAAAATGGTTTTTAACCTAACCAGTATATTCTTAAGTTATATATGTGTTCAAACAAACCAAATTTGAGCTTTAATATATTACTAGCGACCCACCTAGGCTTCGCATAGGTAGATGGGTATTATGGGTTTTGCTTAGAAAAAAACCTTCCTCTTGAATCACTCTATCTTTTAAAAAAAACGCATCAAAATCCGTTGAGTAGTTTCGAAGATTTAAGCATACATAGGGACAAACAGCGGAAAGTGACTTAGTTTTACACTAAAGAAGATATAGTATAGATATAAAGAAAACAGTATAAAAATTGTTTTTTGCCATAATGACTTAACACATGATTAACAACCCATCACTATAGATTTCCTGTTTCAATTACATACCCACATTTGGCATATGAACATGGTCTAAGGTGTTATGACCCTAAGCTCTGTCTACCTCATATAGGATAAAGACGTGATTATAAATATGTATGTTACCATGCACATACAATGCATATATAATCACGTCTTTATCCCATACGAGGTTGACAGATCCTAGGCTGTATGTTTACCTGCGTGCCCGCGTGCGAGAGCGCCGCGCCCATGTCGGCTGCGCGCGCGCACAGACAGCACAGCAGCCGGCTCATGGGCCGCGCGCCATCACCGCGCCCGCGCCACTGCGGCCCGCCCTGACAACACACATCCGTTAGGGCTACTTGTCTGGACAGTCTGGAAGTCCTTAAGGCTGTTCCGTAGGCCTCACTAGCGCCACTTCCCAAAAAAATAATTTCTCGTTCTGTAAGTGAGCTTATTAGAAATACTTGCACAACTATTTTTCTAGTATCCATAACTTACATTAGAAGTTGTAGTTTCCTTTGTAAAAATTGCTAAAAACTACTACTAAAGCGGATAGTATTTCAATGACTTTCAAGGTTCTAATGTAAGTTAAGGATAGTAACAAAGTTGCACGAGGATTTCTGATAAGCTCACTTCATCATCATCAGCTGTTCACAACCCACTGCTGGGCATAAGCCTCCCTCTGTCTACGCCATGTATCCCTACTGTGAGCTACCGCAATCCAGTTGTTGCCAGCAACCTTCCTAATATCATCGACCCATCTAGCCGCTGGATGTCCAGTACTTCGCTTTCCGTATTTAGGGTACCACTCCGTTACAGCCTTACTCCACCTACCATCGTTCCTTCTAGCCAGGTGTCCTGCCCAACTCAAGCTCACTTACAAAAAGAAAATTTTTATTTTTTGGGAAGTGATGTTAGTGAGACCGAAGGAAAAGTCATTTTACATGGTGATATTATTACTTTATCAATATACTATTATGCACCCACCTATGACACAATAATAAAGAAACGATTTGGAATTGTAGAGTTTGCGTATTCGGGAGTTAATGCATCAGCACCTAAATGGTCACTTAAGTCACCAACACAATTATCATATGGTACACAGTAATTTACTATGACATAGCTACAATCCCATGGCACAGAATTGAAGATAGCTAATGCCAGAATTCGATTAATTAAAAGGCTTTTGAGTATTTACTCTGTTATAATTATAGTTTCATTACTAACTAAGGATGTTCCTATAGAAATAACCCTTAGCCTAAAAGCTATACATACATGCCCCAGTTTCATAAAACAAAAACATGTTAGTCTATGCTAAAAACAAAATAGGCTAACACTAGTGTCAAATTTCTTATGTGCCAGTATTTGTAAACAAAATCTGAGGTACCTTTTGATGCAGGTAGGGATTTAGGTCTTGCAGAACTCATGACCTCAAAATTTAGGCCATTCTCTTTTTAAAATCTGTAGCTAATTTTGAAAGTGAAATGTTTCGGGTCGGGGGTGCGGCCCAGGGGAGGCGTGACGTCACATGCGTGCGCAACTAACCCGAGCCGACCTACATTCCGCTGCTTGCGACATTTTCACAAAATGTCAACAGGCCTCGAGCAGAATACGTTCTATTGCCTAACTCGGACACTGTGTGGCCTAGAAACGTTTAAGCAAACATGACAACTACACCCTTACTTCTGATATATCGACATTTACTACCTATTGATAATTCGAGTATTTTGCAATGTATATTGCGGTTATATGATAGTTCTAAATTAATGTTGATGATACTTACCAGCAACTAAGCACATCACGGTGGATTATTCCGACAACTTCCAATATTTTTCACACAAACATCCAAAGATATTGCCAAGACACCGCCATTGTATGCACTGTTTTCAACTTTATATCAAATTTATTCCACTCACAATTTGACAATATCAATAATATCACAACGTAATACACTTACAACTAATCCCGTAATCGCTTTTTACAGAATTAAGTCACGAAAACAAGCTCTTGGTATAAAAATTGATAAAAACAGGAACAGAGCAACCCGTTAGCTCTTCCCGTTCACTTCCCGTTTTGCGATCTGACACTATACTGCCAACATCATAAAAATATAAATAAATCTATTGCCAACCTCCAGGGATTACAATGATTTCATTGGTGGTTATCGTTGTCAAAGTATGAAAAACATAGAAAAACATTAAACCTGATTGGTGCATAACTTGACATACTTCCTTTGTAACCAATAAGATTAATGAATTGGATTGGGTACAGTTCAACTCAAAGAAATTGAACTAGGTTCAACTCTGTTTAATTTTACTCTTTATATAGTGGAGTGATGGATGTCATAGAACCCTTAAGGCGTGATACCGACTCGCACTTGGCTGATTTATCAGATTGTTTGTAACCTCCCGAGGAAGGGGGGTTACCATCATCTCTAAAAACCATCCAAAAACGATTGATTAAGCGAGACGGTGCAATACAAGATGTAAGACGACATCTCTCTTACTCAATCGATCTTGCTTGCATGGTTTTTAACAGAGATTTTAATACCGTCTCTTAAAACCATGCAACATCCAGTGAGTAAGTGGGACAGCGCAATACATCAAGTAAGGCGACATCTCGCTTACTCACTGGATCTTGCATGGTTTTAAGAAACTTTATTTATGTCCAGGTGGCTTACTACCGTCTCTTGGATGGATCACTGGATCTTGCATGGTTTTAAGAGATGGTGGTAACCCCCCAGGGGGGTTCCAGTGAGTAAGCGGGATAGCGCGCTACATGATGAAAGGCGACATCTCCCTTACTCAATCGTTCTTGCATGTTTTTAAGAGATGGTGATAAGCCACTCCGCTAGGATAGGAGAATAATAAAAAGTAAAGTGTTTTGTGATAGTAAGCCACCTGATTTGCTTTCTTGTGTTATTTTATTACAATTTAAACCACTGCTGTGAAAATTATTATTACCTAATGTAGACAAAATAACATAACGAAAGTACCCTAGTGAAATAAGAAACTTTTCTTGAAGTTTGACTTTTTTTAACATTTATACTCCAAACTAGCTTTCACCCGCGGCTTTTCCCGCACGAATTTCCCCGGGAACAGTGTTTTTTTCCTGGATAAAAGGTACCCTATACGTCCTTCTCAATACTCCTAGCTATATGCATATGGAAGATTGGTTGAGTAGATACGGCGTGAAGAGGTAACAAACAAACAAATATACAAACTCACTTTTGAATTTATAATATTACTAGCGACCCGCCCCGGCTTCGCATGAGCATAAAAACCTTCCTCTTAAACCATATTTATTTAAAAAAACCGCATCAAAATCCGTGGCGTTGCGTTGTTTTAAAGATTTGGAATATAGGGACAGTGAAAGCGACTTTGTTTTATACCTACTATGTAGTAAGTAGTTGGAATAATCATGATTATATTTGTGCATATTTTTCGACACTCCTATCCATACTAATATTATAAATGCGAAAGTCTGTCTGTTTGTCTGTCTGTCACTCTTCACGGCTAAACTGCTGGACCGATTGTGATGAAATTTAGTATGGATATCCATACCAAATTTCATCACAATCGGTCCAGCATAGTTATGATAGTTATGATGCCCTACTTTCAGGCGCGATATAACCGAGGCGCACGCGGGTGGAGCCGTGGGCGGACTAGCTGTTGCATATTTATTTATCATATATATAAGTACTAGCTGTTCCCCGCGCCTTCGCCCCGCGTGGGACTCGGTTATATCGCGCCCAAAAGTAGCCTATGTTAGACCTCAGGTCGTTAACTACATCCCTACCAAATTTCATCACAATCGGTCCAGCAGTTTAGCCGTGAAGAGGTGACAGAGAGACAGATAGACAGACAGACTTTCGCATTTATAATATTAGTATGGATTATTATATATTTTCTGTGGTTTGGGGTAAATCAAACCCACTTCCATGGCTTCCTGTACTGGCACACATACCACCTCCAAAGCTTCGTAGATGCCAAGCAGCCGCCAACGAATGGGAGAAATGTTTTCAGCCAAACCGCTCCAAGCCCATGCCTATTAGGGAGATCCTGGCGAACCTCCATTTTCCCGTCTTAGCTCAAGGACCCCGATCTGGACATTGGACGAGCGCATCATTGGAAACCAGTTTGACTCTTCGAAAACATAAACTCGTCCCTCGTGCAGGACCCTACTAAGAGGTTACCCGGCTTTGACTTGGACCGTAAAACCTGGATCCGACTGAATCGACTCCGTTCAGACCACGGGAAAACTAACCATCACCTCCATAAATGGGGATTAAGGGAATCCCCACAGTGCGATTGCGGAGCACCCGTCCAGACCCTATCCCACGTGGTAAACGAATGCCCACTTCGTCGTTTTCCAGGTGGAATGAGGGAGCTTCACGATCTTACGCCTGCCGCTGTCAACTGGCTGAGGAATCTGAATATAGACATCTGATCCATGCAGGACGAACGTCATACGCAATGATGATGTGGTTTGGGGTTAGGCAGTGAAAAGCAAAAAGGATAGCCAACTCCCAACTCCATATTGCATCTCTTTTACACCCGTGGATTCTATATTCACATCGAGCAAACACGTGACGTAAATGCACGTAAATGGTTCTTTCTCCACTCCATGCCTCTATAGATATAGATATTATAGTAACATGAAAAAATACGGCCAAGTGCGAGTCGGACTCGCGCCTTGAGAGTTCCGTACCATTACACAATACTAAAGTATGCCCTAATCAATAAATCATGGGCCCTAACGACATTCAATGAGACATTTGGAGTTGGCTCCATCTAGAAACTGTGAGAGGCGTCATCGAGCAGATAAGAACAACACAAAATGGAGTATATAATATATTTTAATTAATAAAGTAAAGATGATAGTTTTACATAATAGACATTTGTTAAGACCATAGATTTAAAAAAAAAAATTGCGTCACTTAAGATAGATGTAACATATGACATTAAATGTATGGGAACCTAGCGCGCCGTTTGCGGGGGGTAAGGGCTGAGGTAAGGGAGGGTAGGAGGGGGGGTCCGTCATCAAATACACACATTATGGAATGAGTTCACAAACTTTTCTTATTGCAAAATCAAACAAAAAAGACTTTATGACACAGGATTAAGGCTTAGTACAAATGCACTGTATTTCCACTCCGACCAACTAAGCAGTCTGAGCCTATTAGACTCAGGGGTCGTGAGAGCTTATTAAGTTGTTTCCAGTTTGGTTAGGACATTGCAGGCCTGATTCACCTGACTGTCTGATAATAAAGATGATTGTGTGCTTCGGAATGCACGTTAAGCCGTTGGTCCCGGCTACCATCTGGTAGTCGTTAAAGGAACCATTTTAAAGGCCGGAAGAGGCTTCCGACGAACTCTGACACCAGGGTGTACATGGTCGATTGACCGTCTCACCTACACAAAAAGATGATGAGTGTGAGCAGGAAATAATTAAATTTCCATGTATATTCTCGAGCAATAGAAAAAAGTTCACATTCGTAAAAAAGTTCGAAGTGTACGTACGGTATTGCCGTTTGTAATGTTTGAGCGTAGGTTTTGTTCTGATCTGGAGATAAAGATACCTTCTCGTTCTCAATACGACTGTTATTTACCAAGTACATACTATTTTTTTATTTATAATTACTAATATATATAAATAAATAGGATACATAGGTCAGACGTCAATCGCTCCATTGAACCATGATTAATAGCGTACCCTGGGCTCTGAAACGTAAGCTGAAGACGCAACCGGGAAAAACACAAATATATAGTATATAATCATAATATAAAATAAGGCCGGGAAAGATGAGCGCACAGTTACTTTAGCCTATTTACGCTCGTGATACCACGGAATAGATAACAGTACTGATACCTGGAGTGTCACTAGCGTGATATTACTAGTAAGTACTATTATTTATTGTTAGGTTTGAATACATGATCTAATTAAATAGATAGACAGGAAAACGAAGCCATTTCATCCTCGAATTTATATGTACCTACTTATAGATGAGTGTCCTTACAATAAAATTCTCTTTTGAAATTCTGACTGGAAAATTGGTATGCATTAATGCCCGATATATGTCTTCTCTATTAGTCACAGTTTACTTAAGTTCCATAAACTAGAGCAACATTATAAAATTAATTTTACTCGCTCTTTCAAATAACAGCACTGAATATGATAAACTGAAATAATCTTTATGAGCTGGTATCCATAGGTCCTCTAGGCTATGACCAAATGTTAAGTACCAAATCTGTTAAAAGATTTGCAGTTATATCAGAAAATTGCGTTGTTGCAGTCAGAGCAAGAATCTTGGAGTGCGGTAGTAGCACTGCAGCATATACATAAGCTTCAAATTTAGAATGTAATTAATGTTAAGTGTATAACCCAAAGGAAAACTAAAATATTTTGCAATTTCGGTCCAGTTTTCTAGATACACCAACTGCATAAATAACTTTGCAATCCCATATAAATATATAGGATAACAAAGTTACATACGCAGTGAACGAACCAGTGTACCTGCATACTTATACTTCGCCCGCATTATCAAGAGGCAATATGTATGTCGTAAAGTAGTTCTCTGTAATCTACAAAAAGAAATAAGATACCATCAAAAACAAAACTTCAAAAGAAAATTCCAAGTCTCGCTTAGTTGTTCTACCGTCAAAAGTTGTGAGATCCATGTAATACCAAGCCGGTTAATTTATTCAGTCCCTTCTTAAGCGGACCTCTTGTCTTCGGTTATCACTACATAGTATAAAACAAATTCGCTTTCTCTGTCCCTATATCCCTTTGTATGCTTAAATCTTTAAAACTACGCAACGGATTTTGATGCGGTTTTTTTATAGATGGAGTGATTTAAGAGCAAGGTTATTATGCCCATGCAAAGCCGGAGTGGGTCGCTTGTTTCGTAATAAGCTAACTTAAAACTATCTTCTAATCTTCTAAATAACCAGGACGACTTGCAAATCGCACGAAACCATCTAATTCATTATAATTAATAGGTTTGTATCATTAGTGAAATAATAATGTGTTTTCACGCGATGGCCATATATATATTTTTCAGAGTGACAGAGACAAGATGTTCAATGCTTATCGTCACTAAAAAGTAATAACTCATTCCATTTGTATAATTATTACGTCTATTTTTTGCCATTTTGACATGACAGCAGGCAAAATTAGTGAAGTAACAGATTCGCGTAGCATCGATATATCGAGAATACGTTGAATTATTATTGTTATTTTTTTATTGGTTTTTATTAATATTTGATTTTATTACACTTTTTAAATTTAATCATAATTTACTGTTTATATCTGTATGGGCTAGCATGGTCTGACATGAAGAATACTATTTATTAAACTATTAAGTCACAAACAATGCATCTGGCGGTGGTGGTCATTAGCCAGACTCGATACGATAAGTATATCATGAAACAATATGAAAAAATAACCAGAAGTCGAAGCAAACAGGATCATAACACAGGTCATAACAAAACAGCGTAATGGCCTGAGATGACTGGTTTCACTTGTGATTCCAGAATGCCGGTCAAGCTCAAGGGTCAGGTCTATATAACCATCATTAGAACTGTCCGCTGCGCTGGATGTGTGAAATATCGCGAAAAGACCGCGTTAGAAACTCCCACCACGTTCGGGACAGCCTTCATATCCATAACATAGCAGATAGATAAGCTTCAAAAGAGTGGTACGATCACGTCTCGTGGAAACAGGTGTCTTGACCATGCCACCTCCCACGGAGCTTGGTATGGTGGAAGGGGCAAACCCAAGACGTGCCAGCTTGACGTCGTGGCGCATTATTAGTCATGCTTGATTTAACGTTTTCAAGTTGCTTGCATAATGTATTAGTACCTTCTAAAGTCAATCGACCTAATATACTGTAGAACTAATGTTTAATAGCTGCTATAATGTTTTATATTGCGTCCGTTTCCCTTTTTGATTATTAATTCATATCAAGTGGGTAAAAGCTCAATTCACCCTGCACACTCTTGCGTCACAGAGGTCATTGGACCCTCTATCTTATCTTAAATATGGGTCCTAAATTAAAGGAAGCACGTCGAACCTTTGGGTCCTTTTGTACTTACCCCATCCCTTACTCACCCACACAGGGATTTCTGAAGAAGGACTGCATGAGCTTCAGAACATCACCTGGTGCGAAGTGCCTATAGTCCTCCAGGTCAGGGTACGCTGCTCCAAAGAGGTCCATTCGCTTGCTGGCCAGTGAGTCACAGCAACACAAAATGTGGCTCATGGACTCCTCTGCTTTTGCACATGCCCTACATTCGGGGCTTTCGACAAGTTTCAGTTTAAAGAGGTGACTGCGGTTTTCAAAATGTCCGGTCAGAGCTCCTATTATTGTTCTTGTCTGTGTTCTGTTATACCTACAGACCTTCCTATGCCACCAGGTACCATTGGCACCAATCGTCGCCTTCGAGTGGACCCTCTAAGGCCTGGCATCATTGTTTTGATATTTTTTTTTTATTATATATCAATTTTGTCTGTAGTTCGACTTATTTCTCCCCCTTTCCCCCTCACCCATATATTTTCCAGGCATTAGGTGTTTTCCCCACTAATACCCCTAGAGCTTTTTCACAGCTTAACCTATTCTCATTGAACATTTTATTTTGTACTGTGAACGTGATGCGTTTTAATTTCAGACCCCACTCGAGTATATATTTGCAGGCATGCAGTTATTCTTTTCCCCTTTCACCCCCACAAGTTACAAACGGCTCAACCGATTTTCATCAAACATATATCTAAAAACACTCGCACATAAGTCACCGTTAGTACAAAAAAAAAACTAAACTGAAATCGCTTTATCCATTACCACAGACAGACACGTCAAACTTATAATACCCCTCTTTTTGGGTTAAAAATAGCGTGAATGCCACTGTTATGATTTTGTAGTCCATTGGACCTTGAAAATCCATTTATGTGTTTGTTTTTAACCATCTCTCTGGGTTTGACGTTAAACCCCACGTCTAGTTTTACTTCATCAGATGTCACAGGGAAATAAGAAAACCAGACATTTCGTCTTTTCTTTTCGATCCCGAAGATTGTCATATAATATGTAAACATTTTTAGTAAGACGTCACAAACAAGAATAGTTGGCATCTTCCGGAATTCTATGGTAACACTAGCAATTTCGGAAACTGGTTTCTTCATTCATTTCCCGTTGACATTTACCTACAAGAATTATTTTGATAATTAATCCCGAATTTTACTCTAAACTCGCCTCCTAACTTCGTTTATCGATACTTGACGAAAGAAACATAAGAGCAACAACACTATGCTTAGCACATGCTTTTGACTGAATAATATTTTTTTTCATTCAAAATGGCGTTGAATGTGCTGTAGTATTTTACAAAATATAAGGCTTTAACTTGTATAAAACGTAAAAAGAAGTATCAGGAGAACTCATATTTGGATTTATACAATTATTTTTACATATTGTGAAGGCATAAATCGGCATTAATACCCAAAATTGATTTTTTTTGTTGTCCTTGTATATACTCCGCAATAGACATTAGTAGACTGTGAACCCTAGGATGGCATACACGTAAATATCGTGTATGAGTGGTAAGACAGTTTAGCTTGTCATGCTACTTCTATTAGAGCCGCGTTCCTAGTTCTATGGTTAAGACAGTAAAAAGGAATGTGTCACACGAAAGAAGAATGAGTAATTCATAATTTGAAAATACTAACCATAGAGATTGTTATAGTACCTCATTTACCTCTTCAACACTCCTCCTTAACTGAGATACTAGAGCCAATCCAACTCCTCCTCAAACATGCATTCCTCTCAAACAACTTTCATGCTTTTCTCTGCCAAGACCTTTCGTCAGCACATCTGCAGGCATCTCGCTTGTAGGTAAATAACTTAATTTGACTTTACCTGTTCGAATCATTTCCCGAATATAATGATACCTCACATCTATGTGCTTTGTCCTTTTATGATGCATAGGATTTTCTGCTATTTGGATTGCAGACTGGCTATCACTGAATAACTCCACAACTTCATTTATCCCAGTCAATTCAGCCAGAAGTGAAGTTAGAAAAACTGCTTCTCTGCATCCCTCTGATAAAGCTACATACTCGGCTTCAGCACTTGAGAGTGCCACCGAAGTTTGTTTGCGACTTTCCCAAACAATAGGGCATCCTCCAAGTGTGAATACAAATCCTGAATAGGATATTCTATCACACACATCACCAGCGTGATCGGCATCCACATACCCAACTAATTTGTTTCCAGTCTTCTTAAATATGAGCTCAAATTCTTTAGTACCTTTTAAATATCTAAGTACACGTTTTGCTGCTACCCAGTGCGTTTGCGAATAACAACTGTTAAATTGGCTTAAATAACTAACAGCGTATGCAATGTCTGGTCTCGAACAAACAGCCAGGTACATCAAAGAGCCAATTAACTCCCTATATGGCAGTTCTTTAGGTGGAATATAATTTTCATCTTGTGGTTTTACAAGTTTTATTCCACTTTCAATAGGCGTCTTTACACTTTTACAATCGCTCATATCAAATTTTTTAAAGATTCTTTCAAGGTAATCAGTTTGATTCAGATGAAAACTGTTATTTTGACTTTTAATTGTCATTCCCAGAAACACATCTATTTCACCTAAATCCTTCATGTTAAACGTCCTTTTCAATTCTTCTTTTATTGAGAATCTCTCGTTTTCGTTATTCCAAAATAAAAGAATATCATCTACATAGACAGCTACGATCATTATACAGTCCTGTTTCTTTCTTAAATAAACACAAGGTTCCGTTTCACAACGCTTGAAACCTAAATCTAACAAGGCCTTATTTAGCTTCTCATACCATGCTCTTGGTGCTTGCTTTAAGCCATAAAGTGCCTTCTTTAGTAAACAGACATGTCTTTCTTTACCATTCTCTTCAAAACCTTTAGGTTGTTTCATGAACACTTTTTCTTTTAAGTCTCCGTTCAAGAATGCAGTAACAACATCCATCTGATCTACCTTTAAACAATTTTCAGCAGCTAAAGCTAAAAGTAATCTTAAAGTGCCATGTCGTACTACTGGTGCAAATGTTTCGTTATAGTTTAGGCCTTTTATTTGTGTAAAACCTCTAGCTACGAGTCGAGCCTTATATCTTACTTTCCCCGCCTCCTTTTTGATTCTGAATATCCATTTAGAATCAACAAAGTAGCCATCAGCCTTTTCAACTAATTCCCACGTTTTATTTTTCTTAATGGCATCAAGCTCCTCTTCAATAGCTTGTTTCCATTTATCTTTATTTGCTCCTGACAAAGCTTCATCTACTGACAAAGGTTCCTCTGTTATGTCCTGTTCTGCATAATACATTACATAATCATCAAACTTTGCAGGTCTTCTTCTTTCTCTAAAAGGATATCGTCTTTCAGAAATTTCAGTTTCAACCACATTTTGAATTTCTGTTCCACAAGGACGCACATCCTCAACTGTTTGGTTAACAGGTTGTAGTTCACCAACATCTTCACAGTCGAAAAATTCATCATTGTCTCTCGGTACTTCATACTGTTCACCTTGATGACCTTCATTAGTAGTATCTCTTATCATTATAGGCCTATCCTCAATATCTACAGTAGATGATTGTACTGCTCCCATATTTTCGGAAGTTACATTTACTTGATTAAGAAATTGATTCTCAAAAAATATGACATCAGTAGGAGTCGATGGTGTCTCTTCTATATACTCCCATAAATCTTCCATTACAAGATATAATTCTACTTGTACCTTCCAAGTTGCATAATTTGAAGCGCCGTCTAGTTTTTCAACACTTGCAAACAAATTCCCATAACTTGGTCCAGATGTGGTGTGCGGCGCACCATCCCCAACTGCACCACCACGATCCATATTGATTTATGTTCTTATCTTTTTCTTACGCTCTGCTACCATGTGAGAGGCGTCATCGAGCAGATAAGAACAACACAAAATGGAGTATATAATATATTTTAATTAATAAAGTAAAGATGATAGTTTTACATAATAGACATTTGTTAAGACAGTAAAAAGGAATGTGTCACACGAAAGAAGAATGAGTAATTCATAATTTGAAAATACTAACCATAGAGATTGTTATAGTACCTCATTTACCTCTTCAACAGAAACACCTTGTACAGATTCCGAAATAGTATATGTAAATCACATCAATACATATAATAAGACACTAAAATGCGACAGTTTTTGGAATTTTTGTCTGTCTGTATGTATGTCTGTCTGGTACGTTATAACTTCGAAAATACTCAACCGATTTAAACGCGGTTGTCACAGTTGGATTACATATAATTAGGAGCATTGTCAAAACTTTGTTTCGTCAAAATCGTTTAAGAGAAAAAGAAGTTATGGTCGATTGAAAATTTACTTCAAGCACTGCTTCAAAACTTTTAATGCGTTTACTTACGTATAATTTAATTTAAATAAACTTATATCGAAATACGAAATTTTATTTTTCACTCTCCATACTAAACTAGATCAGATGATTCTCAATTTGTATGGGAAGTCAAAAATTTTTTTTCGTATTCGACATAAGTTTATTTAGGAAAGTTGTTCAGTTGAGTGGTCTGAATTAGGGCATGCATTTCGAAATTTCGAAACTTCATAATTTCGAAATTTCGGACAATTTTTGCTTGCCACGTAATTTCGAAATTTGAAACTTAAATTTCGAAATTTCGAAATATTTTTTTATAGGAAAAAAGTTTTTTTAGTATTATAAAACGCTTTCATTATAGTTTCACATCATCATCCTAGCGTTTTAAGGCCCAGGGTCCGCTTACTTACTTTTTCTACACTTTGCCCGGTTTTTGGTATCCTTGTTGATGAGTCCATTTGCACGCATATCCCGCGCCGTTGCACGTATATATCGTTTTGAGTTTGCCCCTTATACCAGGCCTCGGAGAAGGCAGCATGGCCTTGTTCACTTGACACTTGTTCCCAACGTAGCTTGCCGGTTTGCGCAAGACGTGACCCTACCATCGAAGGCGTGTCCTGAAGCTTATCCGCTATGTGACGTACATGAAGGCTGCTCCGGACGCGGGAGTTTCTAATGCGATCTTTCCGAGATACCCTATACATCCACCGCATACGAGCCATGCCTCACTACTGCGACAACAGGGTTTCACACAGCACACCTTCAAGTAGGTTCCAGAATGCCGTTTAATCCGTGTCACTGCGATCAACTTGGGGACCTACTATCATCTCCTAAAACCATGTAAGAACGAGTGAGTAAGCGGGACAGTGCGCCACGTGATGTAAGGCGACATCTGTCTTACTCAATCGTTCTTGCATGGTTATATAAGAGATAGTGGTAAGCCACTAGTGGCGCGTAGGCACTTATCAAGTAAGCCGTAACCCCTTCAACAAGCACAGTCAAGTCCATCACTCCCTCCACCTCCCATGGCTCCATCAACCTCTCGGTTATACGAGCCGAATCTCGGGAGAGTGCGCTGTACTTGCATTTCGCATCTCTCCAGTCGCACATGCTTAATCTCACTACAAGTTCTCTATAGTGCGCCTATCTATGCAACCATTGCATATTAAATAACTCTCCCCGTACGCCTCGCTTGCCTTTTTCTCGGCCTGAAGCCAGCTTCTGTCTTCTAGATCTTTGAGTTTGTCTGTTGCAGTTTTTCTCTTCGTCTTCTTTGTCTTCCTGTAGCAGTATTCTTGATGTTCTCCTACTTTTCAAGTCATGCCCCTCTCGAGGCCGCTTCGAATTTTATGCCACCGATGCCAGAATTCTTTTAGCTGCTCAAAGTTCGCCTCAGATCCCACGAGATCCCAATAGTAGACCGGGCCCACCCTGAGCGGGAAAACATTATCTAATAGTTCCCTACGCGCCTCCTCATAAAGCCGGCTCGTCAAGTCTATCAGTTGGTCTCTGAAGCGTTTCATTTCCAAGACGCCATTCCGGTACTCCTCCAAAAGCACTACGGCCCTCGATCGTCCGGTTAGCGTGCCAACATTCCACGTGACGAAGAGGAGCTTTTTGCGTTGGGTTGGGGCTAGCGTCTAAACCGTGCCCTCCCCAGACACGGCAGTCCTTGCCCACATGTCACAGAAGTCAGGCGAAGCTCTTGCGCACTTATTGCGGTGGCGTCCTATTCTTGATAATATTCCTTCTGGTTCTTCTATTCTTCTTACCATTTAGATTTGGCGATTTTTGCCTTTCCGAAGCAACTGCCATAACTCCTGTCGTCGAAACACTGTACATGTAAATCATTCTGTAGACAAAACCTCGGAAGATGAAAGATTCTGTCGTAGAACAGTCCATAGGAGAAAAGTCATGTCGAGGAAACTCTCAAATGTGAAACATTCTGTTGGTGAACCGTTTATATGAGAAAGATTCCGACGGCGAATTACTCAAAAAGGAATCGTCCTGTTGGTGATCAGTCCAAAGGAAAAACAACTGTCGGAGAAAGCTGGTACAATCCTTCAGGCCCAGGCCAGGCCTTAATCAGCAGGCGCACCAGCTTGCAGGTAAGGTTGACTTGGGCCCCAAGGATGCTGATGAGGCCCAAGAACGTTTAAAGTTATAGTTTTACAAACGTTTTCATATTCCATTACAAAGGTGTTCCTTGAGTTTCGAAATTTCGAAATTTCGAATTCATAAGCCAATTTCGAAATTGAAAATCTATGAAACTGCACGCCCTAGTCTGAATCTGCCCTTAAAATATTTGCAGTTGATTTAAATTCACCTGATATAAAGAATTTTAAATATTTTAAACAATGCCTAGGACGAAACGAAATCTGTCGCATCATTCCAGAATAGCTAAAAGCAGAAGGTAAGCTAGATCTCAAGAATCGAATGCGGATAGACAAATGTGACTCGATGAAGATAGGTAGGCAACGCCATGCATTGTCTCGGTCTTTAGAAACTTCTTCTGACAGAGAGTCTCGATTGTCCGCTGACCGCGAGCGTCATACGTCATCTCGGGCTTCGGAAACGTTTACCGAATCAGGATCATGCTACCACCTACTCTATCGAGATTTTGAGTTCATTGGCTGGAAGTGGTCTTCCTGCTCATAACATTACCCTTAAAGTCGGCGTTCCCATTATGCTCCTAAGAAATCTTTCTCCGCCTACACTATGCAACGGGACCCGACACAAAGTAACGGTTTTCCAGCGCAACTTAATACAGGCCGAAATTCTCACAGGGTGTGGTTCAGACGAAACGGTGTACATACCTCGAATACCACTCATCCCCAACAATTACCCTTCAATTTAAACGCACCCAGTTTCCAGTTGCTGTATGCTTTGCCATGACGATAAATAAGTCGCAGAGACAAACCCTAAAAGCAGCTAGCATCGACCTAAGAACAAGTCAACAAGATGTTTCTCGCATAGACAACTGTATGTGGCTTGCTCGCGGGTCAGTAGCGCCGAAAATCTATTTTTATTAGCCTCTGAGGGAAGAACTGCTAATATTGTCTACAAAGAGATTCTTTGAACTTAACTCTGAAACATGATATCCATATCCATACTAATATCCATACTAATACTAAAAATGCGAAAGTCTGTCTGTCTGTCTGTCACCTCTTCACGGCTGAACTGCTGGACCGATTGTGATGAAATTTGGTAGGGATGTAGTTAATGACCTGAGGTCAAACATAGGCTACTTTTGGGCGCGATATAACCAAGTCCCACGCGGGTCGAAGCCGCGGGGAACAGCTAGTTTGTTTATATTTGAATAATGTCCTGACTACTTCGATTGCGTCATTTCATTTCAATGTAACACAGGTTACGCGAAAAGCGACCTACACGTGGGCGGAGCCGCGGGTAACAGCTAGTATATAATAAACTACTTGGTCGAATTTTTCAAACCAATTTTTGTTTGAAGTTTTTATTTATCATCATTTCGAGGTGTCTCGATTACTCACTGGATCTTTCATGGTTTTAAGAGAAGGTAGTAAGCCACCAGAAGTTTGAGGGGACAGACTTTTTACGTCTTTAGAAGCAAATATTTTTCAAAATATTGGAATAATAAAAAAACTGTTTTAGGAACCTCCATATCATTTATAAAGACCTACTCAACGATACCACACAAGGTTTTGTTTAAAAAATAATAAAATTCATCCCTCAGTTATAAATGAAATGCTTACTGTGCTACCATTTATAATTTTTAACTGACTTCAAAAAAAAGGACGACTTTAAATTTATAAAAATGTTATTCTATATTATACTACTTAGCTGACCCGGCGAACTTCGTACCGCCTTTCTTAATATTTTTTTCCGTAAGAACCTTGTACAGAGTATTAGAAAAATACAAAAAAAAAAATCAGCCAAATCGGTCAAGCCGTTATCATGCTATGTCGTGACAACGGAAAACGGGTTTCATTTTTATATATACCTATAGATATATAATCTTATTATATATAATTACTAGCTGACCTGGCAGACGTTGTCCTGCCCTTTTTCTACCTCTACCCTACCCAATACCTACCCTACATTTACCCTACACCTGCCGCACACATACCGTACACCTACCGTACCCTACACCTACCTTACACCCTAGTTACAGCCCACGGACATTTTGTATGGGTTCAAAATCATTGTAGCGGTTCATTGAATACACCAACCTATCTTTCAACCTTATAGAACGCATCGTCTACATTTGGATACGGAACCCTAAAACCCTTGAAAAAAAAAAGATGAAGAACCCTAAAAACACGTGCTAGTGCATGTGTCAGTTATGCACGTGTCAATGTCAACGTGAGTGATTTCAAAAGTTGAAATGTCAATCAATAGCGACGAGCGCACAAGCGATTTTTTCTAGTTTTGTTTGGAATTTTGGATTGAATATTGTTATGAATTTGTGTTTGAAAATTTTAATGAAATTCTTGGCAAATATAGAATTACCGTGAAAGATTATTAAATATCAACCTATTTAATCATATCCACTATGTGTTTTGTGTAAATAATAATCTATAAGTAAGTTTTTTTATCTGTGATATTTACTTATTTATATACTTTAGCTGTTCCTCGCGGCTCCGCCCGCGTGGCACTCGGTTATATCGCGCCCAAAAGTAGCCTATGTTTGACCTCAGGTCGTTAACTACATCCCTACCAAATTTCATCACAATCGGTCCATCCGTTTAGTCGTGAAGAGGTGACAGACAGACAGACTTTCGCATTTATAATATTAGTATGGATTTTAATTTAAATGAGCATACATATAATTTTAAATGTAGGATTATTTTGTATATATATACTTATAACAAAAAATAATAAAATATTCAGTTTAATGAAGTTCTGTCTGTCTGGTTCTCGAATCTATGTAAGTAACATTAACAGTGGTTAAGGCGTTTGCTTCTAGACCCAGGGGTCGACGGTTCGATTTTCACAGGAAGCATACTTTGTTTAATTGTTTCCAGTTTGGTTAGGACATTGCAGGCTTGAATCACCCGATTGTCTAATAATAAAAGATGGTTTAGTGCTATGAATGGCATTTTAAGCCGTTGGTCCTGGCTGCCACTTGGTGGGCGTTAAAGGAACCACATCAGAGGACGATAGATAAGTATATATCATGGTGATGACTGCTTGCCAACGAGGGCAGTTGCCCTGTCTCCTTTCTTACTTCTTCTTCTTTTGGCGCCACTTCATTACTGAAGGTTAGCTGTCAGCTCTTTAAATCTAGCCTTATCCATAGAGCCTGAACAACTGTTCCACTGTTCTAACACCAGTCCACTAGCGGATGTTCCTCAGCCATGACATTTTGCATCCTCCCACTCTGTGCTTTCCGACGATTTTTCCCATCATGATCATCTTTCTTACATATAAAATTAATTGATGTTCGTTAGTCTCTCGAAAACTTGAGAATGGCTGGACGGATTTGATTTATTATCATCTTGACATATTTGTAGAAGTTCAGGGAATGTTTGAATGGTGAGAAAATGCATTCAGGCAGTATGGGGTTCACTGGGTCAGCTAGTTTAGTATAAAATATATATTCCATCTTATCTATTTATTTATTGGTCAATCTATGCTTTAGAGCACAGGGTATACTTCAATCATGGCCTAGACATGCCTGGTTATGTACTATAATACCCAGCACATAAGTTGGCTAAAACCGGGATGAGCAGCTGCGCATGTTAAAATTTTTATGTAAATCAATTTGTATGTAAATCAATTTGTATGTAAATCAATTTGTATGTAAATCAATTTGTATGTAAATCAATTTGTATGTAAATCGGCTGCTGCATTCAAGGTCATTACAGTTTATTGCCAACTTATATGCCGCAAACTATACAATGGAGGATCTGCCATCTTACCATCTTAACCCTTTTAACAATTAAACCTAATCAATAGGATCGGCCTGGTGTTAGTGGCTGATGAAATATGAAGAAAATTATTCGTAAAATATCTACTTCCATATCTTTACTAATATAATAAATACGAAAATCTGTCTTCTGTTACTCTTTTACAGCTTAACCGCTTGACTGATTTCGATGAAAATTGGTATGGATACAGCTAAGGGCCGAGGGCCCGATTCTCGCACAATCAAAGTTCACTTCACCATTTTTTTTCTCTTAATTTTGAAAATAATTGTAGAAAATCCGTGAAGTGAACTTCGATTGCGCGAGAATCGGGCTCCAGTGGTCAAACATAGGCTACTTTTGGATATATCCAAATCCCACGCGGGCAGAGCGGCAGGCAACAGCTAGTAAGCTATATTTCCATTGTCCACAGTAAACACCTGAATATGGGTGATAGCAGTGACGCAGGCCCCGAGAGCCCCAGCTTGGTCGCGCCGCCCGCCAGTCCCAACACCGTCGAGCCTCCAGACAGCCCGCCAGCCCCTTGGTTACGCCGGGAATCCGAAACCTTCGCACAAAACAGAGGTAACGAAGAGAGTAATGACTCTACTTCCAGTGTCACTCTCTACGCAGAGAGTACCAGTAGCACTTGGAACAGAAATGAGGACTCGAATGCAGCGCAACCCCCTAGCTCCCTGCCGGACAGCAGCGATTCCAATGCAGCAATACAGTCCATGAATGAAGAATCAAGCAGTTTAACGTCGTTCCCTGTTAACATTCGAAAAAATGAAGATAATGATGGGCCTCCTGCGAAAATTCGAAGACTGAGCTCCCCGAAGCATGACGTTGATGGCGAAACGTGCCCAATTTGCTTAGACTCGTGGGGGAATTCCGGGGAACACCGGCTAGTCGCCTTGAAATGCGGCCATTTATTCGGATCGCAATGTGTCCAGAGGTGGTTGAAAGCCCAAGCCGCCAAAGACAGATCGTGCCCCACATGCAAAAGCAAAGCTACTCTAAAAGACTTAAGATTCATTTACGCCCGGCAGTTAGTCGCCGCAGACACATCACAAATAACAGCGCTTCAGAAACAGGTGGAACTGTTGCAAACTGAGAAAAGCCGGACGGAATTGGAGCTTCAGAAGTCCAGGATAGCTCACAGAGCGTGTCTGTCACAGTTAGAGGTATTAAGCAGTATGCTGATGAAATCTCAAGTGACGAAGGAGCAGCCGGTCCGGAAATCCTGGCGATTCGCTCTGGAAAAGAACCTAGAAATAAGCAAAGATGGAGGTTGCAGAGTGCTGACTTACAACTGTAGGACTTACGAGTTTTATGTTTCCCAGAAAAGCTCAAATAACCTTTTTCCAGGTTACGGGATCAGGAAAGTTAGTTGCGTAGACTTCAAACTGGGGCAATTCGTCCATCTTCATCCCAAACAGATCAGGGATATCACGTATTCCCAACCTCGGGACTTGCTACTCAGCGTCGGTTTAGACGGCGCAGCACGCATCGTCGAACGAGGAATACCTTCCATAACAGTCTCCACCGGCGTTCCTCTTTGGTCATGTTCGTGGGATTATTTAAGAAGTAACGAATTTTACGTTGGAGGCGTCGGCGGCGTGATCCACCAATACGACATCCGAAATCCAGGGACGTACCTCCAAAGGTTATCGGCTCCCGGGGACATGTCGCCAGTTGTGTCGCTGTGTTCTACAGAATTTGGATTATTATCTTGCCAGTTGAATTCAAGCTGGTTATGGGTGGCGAACATGAGGCAGTGGGAGCCGCGCGCGTTGCCGATCGAAGGCCCGTTCATGTCTCTCTGCTATGACAACGTCTCCCATCGAGCTCTGATCTCCTGTCGCGCGACGAATAGTTCAGAAAGATCCAAATTGGCTATTTGCAAGTTAAGGGCGTCAGTTCCGAATGGGGAGGTGTTGATTGACACTGAGCAGACTTTATGTGGTTCTTCAAGGTCGACCTTGTTGTCGAGGCCTACTTGGGTGCGAGCTACGGGAGCCTGCTGGGTGGCAGCTCATTCTGAAAGCGACTGCACGTTGTACCTTCACGGAATTGACGGAGCGAGGACTATGTCTTTGCCAGCGGTTGAGCCGGCTTTAGACGTGTGCTCAGCTCAGCTGAATGGAGATACCGTGGTTGCCGCGCTGTCAGAATCACGTCTTAGGTTATACAAGGCCGTGGCAACGAATTCATGATAATAGAACTGGTTTGGTTTTAATTTTGGATTTTGTTATTAGTGACTGCAAATTTAGGTTGTATAATAGTTGTTTTGTAATGGACGAGTAAGGGACACACGTGCCGAATTACTTTGAACCTTAATAAGTGTTGTCCTCCCCAAGTTTAAGGCTTTAAACGAATGGAAGGGTTGAAGAGTGCGTGAGATGAGAAGGCATCACAGCTAAGATCGAAAGCCTCAGTGCAGGTACATGTTTGTTGCGCCGCCCGCCGCCGCCGCCCGCCGCCGCCGCCCGCCTTGCATGATCCATTAAAACCATGGATGAAGGAAGACCCAGCCTTTCTTTAGTCTTCTTGATTACGACTTGTAAGCGGTGGGCCTAGCGCGGGAGTGGTCAAAACAAAAATATGGAAATGTTAAATATTTGCCACGAGATACCGCCTCGGGCTTCTACGCGCGCTGTTTTTCTCCGAGCGATTCGCGGGACCGGTGGTCTAATAAATGCACGCAGATGAGCGCAACCTCTCCGACTACATTGTGATGGACAAGGAAATACAGGCTTTATTGCTTAACAGCACAGTGGGTCTAAAAACGCCACTTTAGCAATTCATCGCATCGAATTCATATTACGAATAACTTAGCAATCCTTTAGCAATTCCTATTTCTTTAATTTTTTTTGAAGAGGAATTGCAAAGTTTATTTTGCTAAAATGTGTTTCGTCTCGTTCTTTCACGTGGAATATCGGTAAGAAAGAAAGAGACAGAACATACTTTAGTTGAAATGGGCTTAGGTGGATCTCTTATAAGTTATGACAAGTCTCCCGACCACAGATTCTGGTGACGATGTCGGCTACTTGCTAAATGTTGTGATGATTTTAATTTAGACACAAAATTCCTGGGTGCCGATTCTGCTAACGTTAAATCACAATCGTGTCAAAATAGTGTTTCAATTGTTCTGGGCGTCGATTCTGCTAACGTTAAGTTACAATCGTGTCAAAATAGTGTTTCAATGGAAGTGCTTTTTTACACAATAGTTACAAAAAATGTATATTTTTTTATATCACTGCTGATGGTCACACCCCACACTACGTTCACGTCACATCATACTGTCATAATTCTTGTAAATAGTGTGTAAAAAGCACTACAATTGAAACACTATTTTGACACGATTTTGACTTAACGTTAGCAGAATCGACGCCCTGGGCGTCGATTCTGCTAACGTTAAGACAAAATCGTATCAAAATAGTGTTTCAATAGTAGTTCTTTTTACACACTATTTACAAGAGTTATGACAGTATGATGTGATATGGATATAGTGTGTGGTATGACCATCAGCAGTGATATAAAAAAAATATACATTTCTTGTAGTGTGTAAAAAAGCACTACCATTGAAACACTATTTTGACACGATTGTGACTTAACGTTAGCAGAATCGATACCCTGCTTTTTTACACACTAGTTACAAGAAATGTATACATTTTTTATATCACTGTTGATGGTCACATCCCTCACTACATTCACATCACATCATACTGTCATAATTCTTGTAAATAGTGTGTAAAAAAGCACTTCCACTGAAACACTATTTTGACACGATTGCGACTTAACGTTAGCAGAATCGACGCCCTGTTCTTTTTCGTCTTTGTCCGAGCGTGTTTCCCGGTTGCATCTTCAGCTTACGCTTCAGAGTCCAGGGTAAGCTATTAATCAAGGTCGTTAAGCATGTTAAGCCGTTGGTCCCGGCTGTTATCGGTAGATGGCAGACGTTAGGTTATGTCAGATGCCTTTAGGCAGCCTGAAAAATCTGACAGTGTTGGCCACTAACACACCCGGGTCATGTTCCTGTGGGTCTGGTTTCTGTAAAAAGGGTTACGGAGGTCAGACGGCAGTCGCTCCATTGTAATAACCAGTTCTGCCAAATCAGGACCATGATTAATAGCGTACCCTGGGTTCTGAAGCGTAAGCCGAGGATGCCACCGGGAAACACCGGACGAAGAAGTTATACAAGCGCCCTACCAACTCATGTCTTAAGGTGGGACAACACGGTGTGATTTGATGGTAGGCAATGCATCCAAAAATAATGTAAGTTAATGTATTGTAAAATCGTTATGTGGAATTGTAAATTTTTTTTTGTAAATATATGTTTTAGATGAAATTTGTTTTTTATTATTTTTTAGCTCAAACTAGCGTCACGTTTCGTTATGTTAGTACCATATGGCAGGCACGTTGCTTTTGGTCCCAGCTGCCATCTGATAGTCGTTAAAGGAACGTCAGACGCAGAGAGGTGGTTCCGAAGAACTCTGACACCAGGGTGGGCATGGTCGATTGACAGTGATGATCCAGCTGAGTCATCTGATTTTTGATTATATTAACTAGAAAACTTCAGCTATATATAGCTTGGTGCCGGGGCTCCGCTACCGTTTCCGTGTCAATTTTGGGGAATCCGGTAAAGCAATAAAAATATAACTATGATTAGACAAACAAGGGGAATGAAACTAATAAAAACTAAATACTGTTAATAAAAACGTATATTAGTTAAATAATTTTACATATCTATTAGAATTAATAAGCACATATCATAAACCTTTCGTGTCCATGTTCAAACAACTAGCGTGACTAACAATACTACCTAATCAACCAATATAATAGCTGGCAACACAGAAATATTTATAATATTTTGAAACTACCAAAAAAAGGCTGCCCTATCTATTAATTTATATTCTTAAACACACTAGCAGCATATGAAGCTGATGCGTGTGCATCTTAAGTTTGGAGATTTTATACATTGTCTATTTCGAAACATGTTGACTGAAGGTGCACCTATTGTCCCATATTGACTTATTTAACAGTTATAAATAAAAAAAATACCAGTAATTTCACGTGAACTACATTGCAGGTGATGTGCACCCAAAGACATTTAGCTTCCAACCTTCTGATCTTTAAAGTATGCCACATTCTGTGCACTAATGCATTATTCGACCAAATTGCTAAGCCCATACTTGACAAAACTGTCCAACACAAGCAAAAATACACACAAATACAAGCAGTATGACGGTTATATACAATTGGCACCTTTTGGTGGCCGCTCCGGTTGGTTTATGCCCGAATACTAAAACGCTAAACAATTTCAAGAGCAGTTCAAGTATTATGCTGTCACTGTCATATCGCCGACATTCAGTGCAACAGCATGATTCTTGGGCAGCTCTCAAAATACATTTTGAGACACAATGACACATTGAGACACTCAAACGCTACAGCGTTTGAGTATTCGGGCGTTAATGCTCTAAGATTTCATACTATTGCTTGAATTGCTACTCCAGATGTTTGTACACACTACAGATTTGTTCCAACTTTCACCATCCACACAACACGCACTTCACAACACTGTTAATCACTTAAGTCGAGGTCGGAGTCGCTGTCCTCCACCTTCCCTCGGATCGTCTTCTTGCTTTGGATGTTGAGCATTTTCTGCTTGCGAGCTTCAGCCGGTGGCACTGTCAGGTCCCCGGAGTATTCGATAACTTCTGACCTAGAATTCGAGATCAAATTGAAAAAGGTTTGCGTTTTCCTGTTCAGGTCAAGAGACGTCCTCCGTGGCGTTATGATTAACATGCCTGCACGCTACCGTTTCGTACCGTCCCGGGTTCGATCCCCAGTCAGGTCAAGATAAAAAATGATATATTTTTCTGATTAGCCTGGGTCTTGGACTGGGATTTTAAAACAAACACATATTTATATATGTGTTTGTTATAAAATATAGTATCGTTGAGTTAGTATCCCATAACACAAGTCTCGAACTTACTTTGGAGCTAACTCAACTGTGTGATTCGTCCCTATTTATTTATTTTCTAAGGTTAAAAAAAAATTATTTAGTTTAAACATGTCGTTCCATAGCCTAAGAAAAAGACTTAGTTCCTTTTCTTGCTACAAGATGGCGCTACATCGATTAAAAAAAATTAATTTAGTCAAGATCCTGCTTTATTTTTGACGAAAGAAATGTAAATAAATAAAACATGATTTTTTAAAGTATCGTCATGCTACCACAAACTGATTTAGTGATTTATTTATTAAGTTATCGGATTTAGAATCACAGTGTCGCAAGTGATCGATAGATGGCGTTAATATGAGGAGGACCCCCATACTGCGAAATATTATCTACTAGCTGTTCCCCGCGGGTTCACTCGCTCTTAGTGTGTATGTACTATAGCCTATAACCATCCCCAAGAATCAAGCTATCATATTTTAAAAGAATTTTTCAAATACGACAAGTAGTTCCCAAGTTATAAGCGTTCAAACAAACAAACTCTTCAGCTTTATAATATTAGTATAGATTCTATTTGTATTCTAAAACTTTACGCGCGTCTTTGTATGACGGTTGAATATACGTAGCTTTAGAAATCTAGAATACATATGTTTTCTCTCTCTCTCTACCTGGCGATGCGCCACTCGAGCATCTCAGTGGAGAAGTCGTCCCTGTTGCCGAGGTCAGTGAACCCGATGATGAAGTCCTTTGTCTTGTTCTGTTTCACCAGACCGATGGTGGGGATCACGCGGACCTTCAGCCGTTCTGGAATTAAAAAAAAAATTGTCGGTTTACGGACATAACAGTAGTATAATACACAGAAGGAGTGGAAGATAGATGCAGCACGAACCGAACTGAGTCGATCGCTCGAGCTGATCATGCCTCTCTCTCTCTCGCTTGCGGAACGGGACAATGACGTCATCTTTTTCGTGGATGCAATCTCAATGCTGCCATCTAGCGGCACAAGCTTACCGGCGATTTTAGCCGCAGGCTGTCCACCTGCGATGCGACCTTCTTCAGGTCATCTGACCATCTGGTCACTGGGTGTCCGATGCTGCGCTTGCCGGTGCGTGGTCGCCATTCGAGAACCTTTCTGCCCCATCGGGTTTTTCGTGCTATGTGCCCTGCCATTTCACAATCTTACCAGTAAGGAAAGGAGCCCGTTCCACATCCAGCTTCACAAACTTGGCTTCCACATGCTTCTTGGCCAGCACCTTAAGATGCATATCCACAATTCTGCAGCGCTCCGTGCCGTTCTTGTAAAAGTGACAGACGACGTTGTCACTCTTATTGCATGTCGTGAAGAACTCCTTCTCCCCGTCCAGTTCCGTGTATTCACCGTGACCCTGTTATCAGATGATATTGATGGATTTATAATACTAGCTTTTGCTTGCGGTTTCGCACCCGTCGGGAATAGATATTTTTCCCGAGATGAAAGGTATGTGTCCTTCTCAATATTTTTAAATGTGTAGGCAAAATTTCAAGAAGATTGGCTTAGTAGTTTCGCCCGCGACTTCACCCGTGTTAATTTTTCTCAGGAACAGTGCTTTTTACCGGGATGAAAGGTACCCTATGTCATTCTTAATACTCCTAGCTATGTGTATGCGAAACTTCAGGAAGATTGGTTAGAGAGATAAGAGATAAGATAATCATTTATTGTCAACTGTGTACATAGAAAGATGTTACAAGTTTTATATAGACACAACAGTTTGCCCATTTCGGACGTACAATATTCAGTTCAGTAAATAGGGCGTGAAGAGGTAACAAACAAACAAATATAGAAACTCACTTTTGCATTTATAATATTAGTTGGATTGGATATTAATAATGTACTAGCGACCCGCCCCAACTTCGCATGGGCATAAAAACTTTCCTCTTGAATCACTCTGTCTATTAAAAAAAACCGCATCAAAATCCGTTGTGTAGTTTTAACGATTTAAACATACAAGTAAAGGGATATAGGGACAGAGAAAGCGACTTTGTTTTATACTATATTATACTACTAGCTGTTCACTGCGGCTCCGCCTGCGTGGGACTCGGTTATATCGCGCCCAAAAGTAGCCTATGTTTGACCTCAGGTCGTTAACTACATCCCTACCAAATTTCATCACAATCGTTTCCAGCATTTTAGCCGTGAAGAGGTGACAGACAGACTTTCGCATTTATAATATTAGTATGGATAGTATGGATGTAGTGATGAAAAATCGTTATTTTCACGTTTACAAAAAATAAATCATTATTGATTATTTTGATTACTTACTATATTTGTTATCCTGAACATAATTCCAAATTCAAATTGTTTATTTTCAATATATAGGATATTCTTATCACTTATCTATATATATAAAAGAAAGTCGTGTTAGTTACTCCACTTATAACTCAAGAACGGCTGAAATGATTTAGCTGAAAATTGTCAGGGAGGTAGTTTAGAGCCAGGAGAAGGACATAGGGTACCTTTCATCCCGGGAAAAAGCACTGTTCCCGAGGGAAGTACACGCGGGCGAAGCCGCGGGCAAAAGCTAGTTGATAATAAAAATAGTAAGTAACTATTATCAAGCTCCTCAGGGAAATGATAAGGAAAATTAAGTTTACGTTAGCAATCCAATCCTGCTTCTGCTTGGCTCTCTGCTTCATCTCCTGAAGCCGCTGCTGTCTGATCGCCTCCAGGTCCGAGCTCTCCAGTGCGTCCAATCTGATGTAGAAAATTTGATGTTACAACACATATATTGAATCTTCACTTATAATATGTACAGTCAGCTGCAGAGAAATATGACCCCCTTTCAATAGTGATACTTGTGGCATGAGGGTCAGATTTCTCTGCAACCCACTGTACATGGAACAGCATATTTCCACACATACAATTTGGGTTATTTAGAGTAGAGTGAATAAGCATTATTTAATTTACTTTTACTACCAGCAAGCTCCATTTTGAACCACATCTATATTTAACATCAGTAGGTCGACCGCCTATCTCGATTCTCTCCTCTCGTAATGGCTACTTGTATCATTTCGCTCAGTTTTACGCACAAAAGGCTTAAAAAAAAGTTTTTTTTGCCAATGTCAACAAAAAAAAATTTTTTTAAAGCGTTTTAGCTAAGAAAGCGATACAAGTAGCCATTACGAGAGGAGAGAATCGAGACGGTCGACCTACAGGTGTGATTGTGGTCAATTGCTGGACATTGTGAATATAAACAAAAATCCCAATCCCGACTAATATTATAAATGCGAAAATGAGTTTGTATATTTGTTTGTATGTCTCCTCTTCATGCCCTATGTACTGAACCAATTTTCCTGAAATTTTGCATACACATAGTTCCCGAGGGAAATTCATGCGGGCGAAGCAGTCACACAGTTTAGTAAAAAGTACAAAAAATGTGAACTTACTTTTCAATCTCCTTGTCCAATTGCTTCTCTACATTCTGAGCCACGTGTTGCAAAATTTGTTCCATTTTGATTCTGAAACCAAGATAAAAGAATAAGAAAACGTAAGGTTACGGTGTTTGCTTGTAGACCACAGGGTTCAATTCCCACAGGAAGCATACTTTGATAAGTCACTTGCAGTTCAGTTAGGACATTGCAGGCATGATTCACCTGATTGTCTCATATTAAAATGATAGTCTTTTGTAAGCACAGGGTGTGGAAATAAATCTGTTTCATCTTAGGTCTTTCCTGGTTGCTTCCTCAGCTTGTGGCTGTAGATCCCAGGATCTGTTTTCCTTCTTTTTTTCCACCATTTCGCCCGAAGTTTGGCATCCTTGAATGTGAGACCATTAGCACTACAATACCCCCTGCGTCGTAACAATGTATATGAATGAATAAATACAAAAAATACTGAAAAAAGCAGGCTTCATGAAAAAAAATTACGTACCGGGAATCGCGTACCAAACGTAAAAGAAGAAACACTATGTAGTGTTAACATTCAACCTACTATAAAGTCCTATATTAAATCTTAACTGACCTCTCATCAAAAATTACAGTATATTTAGCGTAAAGTTATCGTAACTATAAGAATTCAAGCTCGTTTCGTGGACTTGAGGTCAGAAAACCTTGTAAATACGCCCGATCAAATTTTGTCCTCATTTTCAGCAAACACACATGTGAAATAACTATCGGTTTACACTTAAACTATAGTCTAAATTGCGCCGGCAAGAGCCAGATCAAATAAAGATAAATTCAAATGGTTACTTACTTACGCACTTTTTGTGAATTACAATTTAAATTTTTACTGTAATTAAAAAAACTGTAAATTCAAAGAATGACGCAACACATCAAGGAAAAAAAGGAAACAAAAAACAAAACCAAACCACAACAAGACTGTAAAACCTTAACAAATGACAATTGACAGTGACAACAGTCAGTGAGAAATATGCAACCAAAAGCCAATTTTTTTTTTTGAATAGTTTATACGGCCATGGAATCTAGTCCTTTAAGGCCTTTCTTGAATTTATTAATCTTCTTCAGTCCTACTTAAGTCAGTCGAGTCAAAAATTCAAGTCAATAGTCAAGTCCAGTTAAGTAAGTAAGTCTAGTCTGAGTCGGATGGCTAAGTGAAGCGGTGGAAAAATTTCACTTAGCTATAACATGGAGATTTTGGTGACAAAGATAAAAAGTCACGTAATCGACACTGTATCACTTCCCAACACTCACGCTTGTTCATGAACACTTTGCGAATAATAATCCACCAATATTATGCACAAACACTCGAAAAAACCTAAATTTTGGAAATTAAATACAGCGCGGACATAGTGACAGTTTACTTTCCCTCCAAAAACTCCACCAAAAGCCAAAAAGACAGCGAAACGTCAGCGATGGAAGATTAGCCCACTGCTCCACATATTTGTCTGTATTTAATCTGTGGTCAGTTTATTCTACCAGCTGATAATGTGTGGTGTTTGAAATTGTGCTAAATATCTAAAAAATCAAAACAATTGTTAACGAAAAAACTCGAACGCGTGCTGTTAAATAAAAATCTTGATAATCACAGTGTCTGTTTACGATACGAAACAGAGCATTCACATTTTTTGCTAAATAAAAAAAAATGTGTTAATTGCATGCTTATGTTGTCTCCAGTAGTAGCCCACTAGTTTCGTAAGTACTAAAATAGTTTCTAAAAATAACTGCTCTTATTTATTAGGGGTCTTTATCGCTCGTTAGCCTACCTCAAGGCCACAATCTAGACTTTGACTCTTGGCTTCAAAGGTTAATTAATAAACAATGGTATGAATGGAATTTAAATTAGGTTTCTATGAAGAAGTGACGAAGCGTATTATCTTCCTTTGAAATGATACGTAAAGTACCTTTAAATGTAAGTTAATTAATTGAAAGTTCCATTCCAATAGGAGTCTTATTGGTTTAAAATTAAAACATTCTTATATACCTAATTTGGCTGATATTAATATTAATTGAGGTTATATTATACCTTATCTGACCAAATCTCAACCAAATCGGTTTAGCCATTTTATAAATATATGAAAAAATGAAAAATAAACATACAATGCCCTATTTCACCAGTTGGAAAATTGGGAATGCAACCTTAACCTCAACTTCGAGGATTAAACATCTCTAAAATGGGTGAGGAGTAACACACTCACTCTGAAATGATATTTACTTTCACTTACTTACTGTGATAGTTTCGATGACCCATAGTGGAACCTGGCCTCCTTAGTTTAAAAAATCTCATAGAAATTTAAATCTTTGAAACTCAATAAAGTGTTAATTCACTCATTCATTCATGCATAGTAGAGGAGGCACTCGGCCCTTCATCTATACTAATTTAATTTATTTACTAGCTTTTGCCCGCGGCTTCGCCCCCATAAACTTCCCTCGGGAACTTTTCCTGGGATGAAAGGTACCCTATGTCCTTCTCCTGGTTCTAAGCTACCTCCCCACCAATTTTCAGCCAAATCAGTTAAGCCGTTGTTGAGTTATAAATTGTGTAACTAACATGACTTTCTTTTATATACATACTAGCTGTTTCCCGCGGCTTCGCCCCGCGTGGGACTCGGTTATATCGCGCCCAAAAGTAGCTTATGTTTGACCTCAGGTCGTTAACTACATCCCTACCAAATTTCATCACAATCGGTCCAGCAGTTTAGCCGTGAAGAGATGACAGACAGACAGACTTTCGCATTTATAATATTAGTATGGATATAGATTAATATTCTTAAACACACTAGCAGCTTATGAAGCTGATGCGTGTGCATCTTAAGTTTGGAGATTTTATATTAATTTTAATAGAGTTCAAGAATTTGTTTGTTTAAACACCAATAACTTTAGAACCATTGACTGAAATCCGACAAGATTTGATAAATTCTTTTTGACACACCATGTACGTGTGAAATCGTGGAGAATGGCTAGTATTCATTAAGTGTGAAATGTTTTCAACCGACTTCCAAAAAAGGAGAGGATCTAAATCACATTTTTGTTTGTTACCTTATAACTGTCATTTATGAGTCGATATTGAAAACTTGTTTTCTAAGTTTATATTTTTAATTAATCACTACATAGTATAAAACAAAGTCGCTTTCTCTATTTATATGTCCCTATGTATGCTTAAATCTTTAAAACTACGCAACGGATTTTGATGCGGTTTTTTTTAATAGATAGAGTGATTCAAGAGGAAGGTTTTTTGCCCATGCGAAGCTGAATAAATAAGATATACTTTCAATTTCATTACAATCAGAACAGTAGTTTGAATGAAAATTAAAACAACTGGCTCAAGCATGTCCTCCAAGTTAAATAAATTAAGCATTATTGATTTTTCAAATGGCTTCAACATGCTTGTTCATGGAGTAGTTTGTAAAGTCAATCGACCCCGTACACTCACTCTCAACTCACTACATGTTTTGGGAAACAATAAGTGTAGTGAGTGGTTTTAAATAAATAAATCATGTAGCAAATCATAGCCAATAGAAATCTCTAGTCTCTACCTATCCCTACGGGAGACAGGCGTCTTTATATTTATTTACATACTAGCTGTTCCCCGCGGCTTCGCCCCGCGTGGGACTCGGTTATATCGCGCCCAAAAGTAGCCTATGTTTGACCTCAGGTCGTTAACTACATCCCTACCAAATTTCATCACAATCGGTCCAGCAGTTTAGCCGTGAAGAGGTGACAGACAGACAGACAGACAGACAGACAGACCGACAGACCGACAGACAGACAGACAGACAGACTTTCGCATTTATAATATTAGTATGGACATATGTATGTATATCATGTAACAATCAAACCACAAGGTTGTCGAACGCGGACGAGGTCGCGGGCGCGCTCTAGTCGTGTTCGCAAACCAGCATAGTTGGCCTCAAGCCAACTGTCTCATTATGATCGACTCCCAATTCCAGTTATACATTTGATTTGATATTTTTAAAATCATCCAAAATATCCTCGTTTGACTCTGATGGTTGCCATTTAAATATACTTGACTAGTAGTCCACCCCGGATTCGCCCGTTATATACATACATAACTTATGATACTCAGGGTGAATATAGCTTTCTAATGGTGAAAGAATTTTTGAAATCGACACAGTAGTTTTTGAGTTATTCATTACAAAAATACAAATCTATCCTCTTTATAATATTAGTATAATATAATATTATACTGTAATCTATACTAGTATAATATTAGTATATATTACAGTACCCGCAGTGCCCCTAGTATGAGATTTTATAAACGCCGACGCTAGCGACTACGTTAGCGATTTTGTATGACAAACCTGTACAGCGCCCCTGGTTGATAGTAAGGCACCTAAGAAATTCCATATAAAATCGCTAACGCAGTCGCTAGCGTCTGCGTTTATAAAATCTCATAGTAGGGGTAAAGTTGTGTCTTCCGTAGCGTAAAGGCAGGTATAGTAAACCTGGTTAGAATCATGCACCAGCTCATTATTCTACCTATACATTTTTACAGCAATCTTTTATCATAACGATTCCGCTGAACAGTTATATCCACAAAAACGGACTTAACCAGGGTGTCGATTCTGCTAACGTTAAATCAAAAATGTGTCAAAATAGTGTTTCAATGGTAGTGCTTTTTTACACATTAGTTACAAGAAATGTATATTTTTTTTTATATCACTTCTGATGTCACCACACACTACATTCACATCACGTCATACTGTCATAACTCTTGTAAATAGTGTGTAAAAAGCTACTACTATTGAAACACTATTTTTTTTTGTAGAATTTCGTTAGCCGAATCGACGCCCAGGTATCCCCCAGAATCGAAATTAAAATATCTGCACCAGATACTAACTCAATCATACTATATTTTATAACAAATACATAAACATCTTGTATATATAAAGGTTATGGAGGTCAGGCAGCAGTCGCTTCATTGTAATAACCAGTTGAGTACCGCCAAATCAGGACCCTGGGCTCTGAAGGGTAAGCTGAAGATGTAACCGGGAAACACGCTCGGACGAAGAAGATATAGATAAACATCCAAATCAAAATACTTAAAAAAAATTTTTTTTTTTAATAATTACTTACTGTAAGTAGTTAAAAATAGACTCGTGACAACTCTAGGAAGTTTGTTATGATTTCATTAGTGTTTTTCCATCTAAAAAATATATTTTAAGCTCAAACGTAGTTATTATGTTGATTATAGGATGATAGTTCATTGAAAACAACAAAACAACGAAATTGCGACCAAATTTGTTATTGTTTTGTTGTGTTTTTAATTATCTCTGGAACGGCTAGACCGATTTTGACGGAATTTTCACTGGCAGTTGGCTGATGTTATAAGGAGTAATTAAGGTTACTTCAATTTTACAAATTTATTCGTAAACTCTTCGAACTGAACAATACTTTTTGTTAAATTTCCACGCGGATGAAGCGCAGCTAGTTATATTAATTAAAACTGACTTGATTTGACTTCACCCTATATGGCGTGTCTCGTATGAATATGTGTATTTCTTTTTTTCAAGGTTATTCAAAAATAAAAATATTAAATGGCGGTTTATTGTTCTTAATAATAAAATATTGATAAGGCTTCCGTTCTAGTACGGAAGTTGGTAAAAAGATGGTATCCAACTATATCTTTTTCCCAAATAAGATAGGTATTTGTTACCTCTTCACGCCCTATCTACTGAACCCGTGATTGAACCAATCTTCCTGAAATTTCGCATACACATAGCTATTAGTATTGAGAAGGACATAGGGTACCTTTCATCCCGGGAAAAAGTACGGTTCTCGAGGGAAATTTATGCTGGTAAAGCCGCGGACGATATCTAGTTTATATATATATATACTAGCTTTCGCCCGCGTGAATTTCCCTCTGGAACAATGCTTTTTCCGGGATGAAAGGTACCCTATGTCCTTCTCAATACTAATAGCTATGTGTATGCGAAATTTCAGGAAGATTGGTTCAGGAGATAGGGCGTGAAGGCATAACAAACAAACAAACTCACTTTACCATTTATAATATTAGTATGAAGATATATAGTTTTGCCATAATCCATACTATCCATACTAATATTATAAATGCGAAAGTCTGTCTGTCTGTCTGTCTTTCTGTCTGTCTGTCTGTCTGTCTGTCACCTCTTCACGGCTAAACTGCTGGACCGATTGTGATGAAATTTGATAGGGATGTAGTTAACGACCTGAGGTCAAACATAGGCTACTTTTGGGCGCGATATAACCGAGTCCCACGCGAGGCGAAGCCGCGGGGAACAGCTAGTATTATATATTCTCTAGTTTTGGTGTTATTTCGTTCCAGCTACCATGTGAGCAACCATCGGGGTTTCGTCGTGGCGATGGCTGCGCCTGCGCGCGATGCCGGAGTCCTGTTGCAGACCCAGCAAAGGCAAGGTTAGGGGACTTTCTATCCTCTAGTCCTCATCTTTAAGGGCTCCTTCTTTCTCAAATATTGTTTTTAAAATTAATAGGAATCAGTATTAAACAGTCGTAAAATTCTGAAAAAAATATTTGTTTTAGTTGAGGATCTAGCAGAGTGAAATTCGCTTACAGTAACAAAATCAGACGAAATTCGCTCGATAAAAAAAAAATCAAAGTTGCCTCCTTTTTAAATTTATTTTCAATACAATGCCTAAAATAATAAACTTGACCTGATTTTTATACCAGCCTGAAGTAGATGTTGTAGTGTTATTTTCCCAAATATGATGTCTAAGTCTAAATACCTACCTACAAAATGAGTGAGCGCCGTGACTACGCGGCTTACGGACTACGGACCTTCAGAAGAAGGGGCCCTTAACGATGAGGAGCTCGATAGCCTAGCGCGGCGCGCGTGTTCGTAACGATAGCGCGCGTCAAGCGACGGCGAGTGCGCGGCAATGGATTGGTCGCCATTAGTGGCATTTTCTATACAATAAAATACACATAATATTCAGTCAAAATTCCGCCCCTGACCGTACCCGGCTCAAGGGTTCCCATTACACTCGCCGAATTTCCTCTTTGGAATAATGTCATCAATAAAACAATTGTTTTACGATAATGTTAGGCTTTTTTTTATCACATTATCTCTTATTCCCACGTTGCCGATAAAAACATATCTTTGTGTACTTTGGAATTGGAGTTGTGCTCTAATACCTATTGTTTTTGCATCATCGTCATCTCAGCGTTTTCCCGGTGCTTACGTACGAGACTGGGGTTTGCTTAAGGCTCCTCCTTCGGTCTAACTAGCGCCACTTCCCAAAAAAAATCATTTTCTGTAAGTGAGCTTATCAGAAATACTCGCGCAACTTTTTTGCTACAACGTTTTAAGTTACATTATAAACTACACATTTATTGTAATACAATACGCTGTAGTTTTCATGGTAAAAATTACTAGAAAAGGGCACTTTTGACATTTTTTGTAAAGGTTTCTAAAGCGGATAGTATTTCAATGACTTCCGAGGTTCTAATGTAATTTAAGGATTCTAGCAAAAAAGTTGCGCGATGATTTTGAAGTGGCGCTAGTGAGACCGCTCATTGTCTTCCCTTTTGCCATGAACATAGAGCATTAAACCACCGTAGACGCTACGCGCACTTATATCTTTGCCCCTAGTATGAGTTTTTCTTAACGCAGACGCTAGCGACTGCGTTAGGATTTTGTATGGAATTTCTTAGTTGCCTTACTATCCGCCAGAGGCGCTGTACAGGTTTGCCATACTAAATCGCTAACTGTCTGCGTTAAGAAAAACTCATACTAGGGGTACTTGAAACATTCTGCGTACAGTGAGGAAATACATACAAATTACAATGCATTATTCGAACACGTCTCTACGCACACACTCGACAAAATTATCCAACACAAGCAAACAATACACGCACACAGTATCCCGGTAGTCTTACAATTTTCGCAGAGCACTCCGGTTAGCTTAATGCTCTTGCGGCTTGTACAATTTATTTGACCTTGTAATAAATTTTTTAACATTAAGGTCAGGTCACTGGGTTTTTTGCAAATATCTCAAAAAATACGCGCTTAATTAAAATTCTGATTACCGCATACTGTTTAATAAGCCTATTCCTCTAAATGGTTTTCTAATTAGACATCTTTGTAAAAAATTTGACTAGCCAATTGATTACTATACTTATGGAGTTATTGTTTCGGATAAGATAACAAACGTGGCTGATATCTCGCGCGACTTATTTAACTACTGTATTATGACATAGATATCGTGGAATAGATAAAATATTGCGACATTTATTTGTCTAATAATTGGCACTATCATGTGCTCCCATGCATTGTCTAAGAAAAATATTTAGTTATTTTTCTTGCCGATAGTTGGCGCTGTAAGAATTGAAAAACTTCAATTAAGTTATGAATGTAAAAAGAGTTTGAATTAATAAAACACATGTTTTTAAAGTATCGTCATCCTACCAGAAATTGGTTCAGTGCTTTATGTAGAACTAGCGACCCGCCCCAGCTTCGCATGGGCATAAAAACCTTCCTCTTGAATCACTCTATCTATTAAAAAAAACCGCATCAAAATCCGTTACGTAGTTTTAAATATTTAAGCATACATAGGGATATAGAGAAAGAGAAAGCGACTTTGTTTTATACTATGTAGTGATAGTGAAGTAAGAGTATACAAGTGTGTTATACGTAGCGTCTCACCAAAAGTTCGGTGGCGGCTTCGGTTTCGGCCAAATATCAAGTTTTGGCGGCAGTTTCGGCCAATTTTGGCCGAAACCGATACAAAAGTTAAATTAAATTAATACAGTATATTAAGTTTGTGATACAAACATACAAATACATGAGAGGCATGGAGGATACCTCGCGTAGAGGTGAAACACGAGGCAAGAAATTTGTGTGCAAACTAATGGTGGCGCGCATGCTGAGACTAGTAGTGGGTGGGCGCCGACCGGCAGTAGTTTGCATGAACTAACAGGCGGCGAAACCACGCAGTTATTTGGTGAGTACTTGTAAACCACGATGATTTTCACAGAGCCATCAAGACAGTCCCAGCCGCAGCATGCGGACAGCCACCGGCCTCTGGGGCACGCGGCCATGGTGTCCACGTCGATGGTGGCGGGCGCCCTGGCCGGCGCCATGGCCAAGACTGCCATCGCTCCCCTCGACAGGACCAAGATCAACTTTCAGACCTCGTGAGTATACTTTAGAGACTTTCTCCTCTTGATGTCACGATTTCTACCTACTACTCTACATACCTCTCCTCTGGAACATGCTTTAGCTTATAGCAACAGCTTTCCTGGTGATTAATGGCTAAAGGTTTTGACCGAAACCGCCATCACTCTCCTCGACTGGACCAAGATCAACTACTAGACTTCGTGAGTATATCTAGGATACGATTTCCTCTTGACTTCTCTTCTTAAACTTCGTGTATTTAGCTGCCGGCTTTGGTGTCTAAGGTCCGCTTTCCTGGTGATTCATGTTTGAAGGTCGCCAATGCTCCCCTCGACAGGACCAAGATCAACTTCCAGACCTCGTGAGTCAAATTCAAATTCAAATTGTTTATTTTCAATATAGGATATTCTTATCACTTATTGACGTCAATTGTTACTTATTTTAAGTTTACCACCACTTCCAAAGCGCAAGTGGAGAAGAAGTGGCGCCACAAACTCCACAGCAGCATTTTCTTCAAAAACGTCAATTCACAAAATTTGAGTCAAATCAGACGAGTTTACATTTGAATATTTTTATAATTACCATAAGTTTATTATTAAATAAATATTGAGGATTATTGCAATAGTTTAATAAAAATGTCAAGTAATAAAAGATGTCATGATAAAATAAAAAAAAAAAAAAAAAAAATGTACTGAATGTACATATGATCAATTTTTTGCTATAGTTTGGAGGACTCCACACCAAGCTTAAGTTACACATCCTTGTCATTGAGAAAATCATGAGCGCTATAATAGGCTTTTTTACAAAGTAAATTCTTAACATGTGCTTTGAATTTTCGGTCAGGCAAACTAAGGACCGAGTATACTTACAGACGTTCCACGCATGACTTTATCTCATTTTAGTGGTTTCCCGATTGCATTCTTAGCTTGTGGCTAGGGTCCGCTATCCTGGTGACTCATGGCTGAAAGTTTACTTTCACTTTCACTTGCCCGTGAATATATATACTATAGCCCAAAATCTTCCCCGAGAATTAAACCATAACATGCAGAAAAGAGAATCATATCCGACCAGGGCCTACTATGATCATTAAAATTGATGCAAAAACCATTGAGTGAGGGAGATGTCGCCTTAGAACATGATTTGCTCCTACCTACCTATACCTTGTAGAGGTAATAGTAAGCCACCAATAGTTGTAAAGTTATAAGAGTCCAATCAAACTTTAGCTTTGACGACCTCCGTGGCGTAATGATTAACATACCTGACCGCTACTCTGGGGGTCCCGGGTTCGAACCCCGGTCAGGTCAAGATGAAAAATGATATTTTTCTAATTTTCCTGGGTCTAGAATGGTATCTGTATTTGTTATAAAATATAGTATCGTTGAGTCAGTATCCCATAACACAAGTCTCGAACTTACTTTGGAGCTAACTCAATCTGTGTGATTTGTCCCTATATATTTATAGCTTTATTGTATTTTCTTCTCGCAGCCAAATCCCTTACTCCTGGCGTGCTGCTGTGGAATTCCTTATACAAAGCGCGCGCACCGAAGGCGTGGTCGCGTTATGGAGGGGCAACAGCGCGACCATGGCTCGTATCGTTCCGTACGCCGCGATACAGTTCACCGCGCACGAGCAATGGAAACGCGTGCTGAGGGTAGACACGCCTGCTAGCTCCAAGTGAGTAGTTAACTGATGTGGTGTGCGATAGATGGCGTTGCGTGAATTGTGTATCGCGCTAGCAGTGTTTGTATAGATTTTAGTTATATTACAATACTAGCTTTCGCCCGCGGCTTCGCCCGCATGAATTTCTCATGGGAACAGTGCTATTTTAGTAGATTGGTGCAGTAGATAGGGCGTATATGTTTATTGTACTAGAGGTGGGTTGGATTAGGTAAAACACGTACCTGTTCTATCTAATACTAATACCAAAAAATAACTAATCCAAATACCTAATCCGAATACCTTTTCCTAATCCCTGCCATTCGCAGCCAATTCCCAACCTTATGTCATACATCGTAAAGTTCAATATTGTTTCTAACACGATAGTATTAGATCTTCAAAGTATTGTTCCTTAATCTGTGTATTAGATAACATTTCTGGATCGAAGCTCCTAATAGTAACACTGCTGCACTAGCGAATCTAATACACCTAATCCCAGTAATTGTTAATACTTTATTTGCAACTGATTTTTGATCTTATTCTTAAAGTGCGTAAAGGTCATTGTTGTTTAGATGAAAATATTTGATAAAAGTGTACCTAATCCATATGTTTAATTCTAGTAGCAAATATTTTTCGCAACCGATTTTTTATCTTATAGTAATTAGTTTAAGGGTCAGTGTTCTTTGATGGATGAAAGTATTGGATAGGTACATACCCAATACAAGAGCCGACGAGAATATTCAAAAATCTTCTCAGTCGATTTTGAACTTTACGTCGTATGATTTAAGGATGAATATTGCTTGCATCGAAAAATACCTAATCCGGGGTGCCAAATATTAGGTACGCACTGGTATCGAAAAATATATCCACGCACCTAATCTAATATTTATGCCTCACCTCTATATTGTACTGTTATAATTAAACATTTGAAGCAAATATATTGTCATTTATATTTTTGTCTTTCAGAGATTTAAAAAAAATGCCTGCGCTGATTTCGTAATTTTGTGTTTATATCAAATACAATTTATTCTTAACTAGCTGGTGCCTGCGGCTCCGCCCGCGCGGACTCGGTTATATCGCGCTCAAGAGTAGCCTATGTTTGACTATGTTCATACAAAATTTCATCAAAATCCGCCCACCGTGAAATCGTAACAGACAGACTTACGCATCTATACTAATATAATTAAGCTGAAGAGTTTGTTTGTTTGAACGCTTATAACTTGAAAACTACTGGTCGGATTTGCAAAATTCTTTTTGTATATGAAAGCCTGATTCTTGGGAAAGGTTATAGGCTATAGTACATACAAACTAATGGCGAGTGAAACCGCGGGGAACAGCCGGTTTAGTATAGTAATATAAGTGTATGACGTTGGTAGACAGCACCCCATGCTGCACCTGGTGGCGGGGTCGCTGGCGGGCGTGACGTCACAGAGCGCCACGTACCCGCTGGACCTGGCGCGCGCGCGCATGGCGGTCACCAACGCGGCGGAGTACCGCACGCTCACCGCCGTCTTCGTGAGGGTCGTCAGGGAGGAGGGGTTCACTACGTTGTACAGGTGAATGGAACTATGTGGTCCAGTGGTTGAGGCGTTTGCCTGTAGACCCGGGGGTCGTGGGTTCGATTCCAACGGAAAGCATACTTTGTTTGAAGTATGCTTTCCGTGGGAATCGAAACCTTTTGTTGTTGTTTCCAGTTTAAGGACATTGCAGGCTTGAATCACCTGGTTGTCTGATAATAAAGATGATTCCGTGCTTCGGAAGGCACGTTAAGCCGTTGGTCCCGGCTGATTGATGGTTCCTTTAACGTCTACCAGATGCATCTGGTAGACGTTAAAGGAACCACGTCAGAGGCCGAGAGGCGGTTCCGAAGAACTCTAACACCAGGGTGTGCACGGTCGATTGACCATGACGCCTACTCGAAATGATGATGATTCTACTCCCAAGACCCGAAGGTCATGGGTTTGATCCCTGTAGGAAACATACTTCTATCATAGAAGTATGCTTCCCAAGTTCTATGATATTGGAGCAAGCTAAAAATGCATGAAATATTAAAAGATTATATCTGGTAGTCGTTAAAGAGACCACGCCAGAAGCCGGTTTCGAATAACTCTGACACCAAGGTGTACATGGTCGATATGATGAAAATGAGGAATTGTTTTTTTTTTTTTTTTTATTTGGCATCAAACAGTCAATACGCGCGGGAATACGGGGGGATCCCTTTTGTGGTTAAAGAATTTCCCTGAAGACCCGAAGGTCGTTTCGATCCCCGTGGGAAGCATACTTCTATGATATATTAGAGCAAAACTTCAAATGACATAATATTTAAAGATTATTTTTGTATGTTTGTGTGTGTAACAATTACTAACACAATTTTAAATTAAATTGTTAACGAAATTAATCATGGCTACCTGTATAATTTTATTTTTTAATTTATTCGTTGTTTTCTGTTTTATTACGACATTGCAAGCTTGAATCACCTGATTATGCTTTAAGCTGTTGATCCTGGTCGACTGCCATCTGATAATAGTTAAAAAAAACCACGTCAGAGGCCGAGAGGCTCTTTCGAACAACTCTGACACCAGGGTGTGTATAGTTAACTGACACTAACCTACCTACACGATATGATGATGATGAAAAATGAGAAAACTTGTGATAGCGAGTTTTAAATTGATCGTATCGCCATCTAGTAGTTGCTAAGTTACATGACTTATTTTCAGGGGATACCCGGCGACGGTCCTCGGCGTGATCCCGTATGCTGGCGTCTCATTTTTTACTTATGATACTCTGAAGCAAATGTATTTCGGTAAGTGTCCGAACATATTTGTCTGCATGCTTTTTCAATATATTTAGATTCAATTTAGTTCAATTTATTCATTAAACCAATATACATTTCATCCCATTTACATACAGACAAAATTATCAATATATTTATATTTTTTTATAAGCTGGCTTTGGCCGTTCAGGATGGTAGCTTCGCACCACCGGCCGCTCGGCCGAGTGCATAAACCAAATGTCCGAAACTGCGGTTCCTCTCGTACTGAGCAGTATTACTATCGCAACGACAAGCCATCAGTAGGGTAAAACTAACCTGTCTCACGACGGTCTAAACCCATCTTACGTTCCCTTTTGATGGGTGAACAATCCAACGCTTGGCGAATTTCGCTTCGCAATGATAGGAAGAGCCGATATCGAAGGATTAATAAGCAACGTATATCGTTTTGTCTGAATCAATAATGAATATCAGAAAAATTAAAGGTCTGAGATGTGACCCTTGTGGAACGCCAGAAGTAATTATTATTGGTATCTGATATCGATTTCGGAAATCGTTGCCAATTGAATTTAATTTAAAGATAATGTTTAGTAGTATTTATACAATCGTAGCAGGTATTCAGAGATTGTTGCATGTTTCAGGTTCTGAACTGCAAAAGGTGATTGATTGAATCTAATGCCTTTGAGAAAAAATATAATTCCTAGTTTGTGAATAATCTTTAGCCTTCATATAGGATATAAATGTAATAGATATCTTTATTCTATAAATATCTTTTATTATTACTTTTAAAATAACAATTTGTTAATAAAGTAGTAATCAAGTGACACGGTTGAATCACGAATTTTGGTTCAAAACGGTTTATTTGACCATACGTATACGTATATAATATAGTATACGTATTTGTAATATACATACATACATATAATCACGCCTGTCTCCCGTAGGGGTAGGCAGAGACTAGAGATTTCCATTGTACGATCCTTACATACCTCTCTCGCCTCCTCCACACTCATCACTCTCGTCATACACGCTCGCCGATTTGTAGGAAAATGTTTTTACAGTGTAAGAGATTATTTAGAAAATTGACATTAATATGGAATTATTTAATAATAGCTGTTCCCCGCGGCTTCGCCCCGCGTGGGACTCGGTTATATCGCGCCCAAAAGTAGCCTATGTTTGACCTCAGGTCATTAACTACATCCCTACCAAATTTCATCACAATCGGTCCAGCAGTTTAGCTGTGAAGAGGTGACAGACAGACAGACAGACAGACAGACAGACAGACAGACAGACAGACAGACAGACAGACAGACAGACAGACTTTCGCATTTATAATATTAGTATGGATGTGATAAATTCTGAACTTGACCATAAAAACTGATATAATAGATAAATAACAAATTTTGTAATATTATTCAATTTGACATTATTGTAATTTTAATTTAATTTGACAATTCTTACTGTCTGTTGCATGTCAGAAATGGCTAATGTGTGATACCGAAATTTTATATATTCCACCTATTGTACCACATTTAAAGGAATAAAGTTATTCATTCATTCATTCGGGTACTCCTAATGTCTCCCTTTTTCAAAAAGTCTGCGATTTGGTCGCAGTATGTTTTACGAGGCCGATTCTGACCGTCGCTCCCAGCCAACTCTGCTTTGTATATATACTTTTCGTCAATCTCCTTTCATCCATCCTCTCTACATGTCCAAACCATCTCAACATCCCTTTTTCTATCTTTGTCACTACATCCTCATTTACACCGCATCTGTTTCTAATCTCCGTTTTTGTAATATATTTCATTTATCTTTTTCTCAGGAAGTCTCGGGTTCGATCTCCGGTTAGGTCAAGATGAAAAATGATCTTTTTCAGATTGACCTGGGTCTTGGATGTTTATCTATATATGTATTTGTTATAAAATATAGTATCGTTGAGTTAGTATCCCATAACACGAGTCTCGAACTTACTTTGGGGCTAACTCAATCTGTGTGATTGGTCCCAATATATTTATTGATCTGTTCACTCACGTATAGCTTATATTTGATATAATCGTAGACCGTTTCGGCGCGCCCCAGTCCGCGGCAGTGAACGTGGCGTTCGGCGGCGCGGCGGGCGCGCTCGCGCAGACGGCGTCGTACCCGCTCGACATCGTGCGCCGGCGCATGCAGACGGGGCGCCGGCGGCCGGACGGCTCGTACGCGCAGCCCGGCATCGCCAGCACCGTCGCGCACGTGCACAGGTCGGACGATACGGTTTATATGTTTTTCATGTCTACAGGTCCCTTACTATCATCTCTTAAAACCATGCAAGGTCCAGTGAGTGAGCGAGATGTCGCCTTACATCATGTATTGCGCTGTCTCGCTTACTACACAAAAAATTAAAGAAATAGAAATTGCTAAAGAATTGCTAAGGAATTCGTAATATGAATTCGATTCGATGAATTGCTAAAGTGGCGTTTTTAGACCCCCAGGTCAGACAATACGGTCATTTTTTTCGAGTGTGTCTTCTTTTCCTTTACCTTATCCCACTTTCGTTGAGTTATAAATTGTGTAACTAATACATTTTTTTTTAATGGACCTACAATATGAGCTTCTAAGAGCTTTATTATTTACAGCGGGACGGTTTGAGGCGAGGGCTTGACGCCACTCGGCCTTTTCGGCAAAAGCGCAAGGGGCTCCCAGTTGGGACGAACCTCGGCCATGGGCTTTGCCTTTGAGCAATGGCGAGCGATGCAAACTCGCGAGCGATGTAAACGCTCATTGCCTTAAGGGCCAACACTAGGTTGCCTTAAGGGCCTACGAAGAGCCAACTGGTGGCGAGAAACTAACACAACTTTCTTCTAATATATATAGATTTTCATAGTTTTTCGAGAATGTATATGTATGTAATGTCAAACAATTATTTGTTTGACACGCTCTGCAGCCAGAACGGATTGATAAATTTTAGCTTGAAAGGTTTAGATTCGTATTTTCCAGTGAGAGTGGTGACACTGGATATATAAAAAAAAAAGAAATGGCGAATATCTGGCGCCAAATTCAAATTTCCAAATTGAAATTTTAGGTATTTAAATACAGTCGGGTATTTTTTTTAATAATTTATTTATTTTATAATCATGTTTAACGTCCCAAAATTTCGAAGTTTTTCTTAACTTTCTCAGTTTTATAATGATTTAATCTTCTCTTTTTTTAGCACGGAAGGCTGGCGCGGTTTCTTCAAGGGGTTGAGTATGAACTGGGTCAAAGGCCCCATAGCCGTGGGCATATCGTTTGCCACTTACGACGCTGTAAAGACTGCATTGAGGGATCTAGCTATAAAATTCAATAGTTAGCTGTTGTTAATGGAATTGAAATAAGGTCGCAGGCAGGCGCTGGATGCAGGCCGCGACAACCGATCATTGGGGGAAGCCTATGTCCAGTGGACAGCATGCGGCTGAAATGATGATGTTTTCAATTGGAGAAGATAAGTCATCAGTGTGTACAGGGTCAATTGGCCATGCACACCCTGGTGTCAGAGTTCTTCGAATTTCTGAAGTACTGCATGAGCGTGATGTGAAGAGCTTTAGCTTACTATGACCTCTATAAGCAATGCAAAATGGGTGAGTAAGAGAGATGGCGCAATACATGATGTAAGGCGACATCTCCCTCACTCGATCGTTTTAGTAGTCACAGGAAGCCTTCAGGTCTGTGTACTCTGCTCTATGAGACTCGAACCCGCGACCTCCTGATTGCGAAAACTATCTCGCTTCATCCCAATATTGTGCTAAAGTTCGCTAGATGTGCTGTTTCGCTAAAATCTTAGAGTATTAAACAAACCGGAGGCGACACGCGCACTTATTTCTACGTGAAAATGTCACATTCTGCGCAAAAATACATTATTCGATCACGTCGCTACGCACACACTTGACAAAAATATCCAAACATACATTTACATACATACGCGTACCATACATACATGATTTAGCTTGACAATGATGGAGATAGGTGTTTTAATTTTTACATACATACATACATATAATCACGTCTTTATCCCATACGGGGTAGACAGAGCATAGAGCCATAAGACCTTAGGCCACTTTTAGCATGATGGTAGTTGAAACAGGAAATCAATAGTGATGGGTTGCTAGCCGCATCCATTGTCATGATTTCCCCATTCGAAAATATCCAACACAAGCAAAAAATACACTCACACAAGTACAAGCAGTATGACCGGTCAGAGGGGGACGCCTGTGGCCATTCCTGTTGGTTTAATGCTCTAAAGCTAAAATATATATTACTTAATTCTAAGACCCGAATTCATCTATATAAAACGACTAAACGGCAGTTTATTAATTATCTATGACTAGCGACCCGCCCCGGCTTCGCATAGATGGTATATTATGGGTTTTGCTTACATAAAAACCTTCCTCTTGAATCAGTCTATCTATTAAAAAAAACCGCATCAAAATCTATTGCGTAGTTTCGAAGATTTAAGCATACATAGGGACAGACAGCGGGAAGCGACTTTGTTTTACTACATAGTATAAAACAGTCGCTTTTTTTGTCCCTTTGTATGCTTAAATCTTTAAAACTACGCAACGGATTTTGATGCGGTTTTTTTTATAGATAGAGTGATTCAAGAGGATGGTTTTTATGCCCATGCGAAGCCGGGGTGGGTCGCTAGTAAACTATGTAGTAATAATAAAGAAAAGATAAAGATTAAACTCCCGTTTAACGTGTAAAAGCTTGTTTTAAATTTTAACATATGGTTATCTATGGTCTAAATGAGACAATAATGTTTATAAAGATTTACTGTAGCTTATGATGTAGGTATAAGCTGTCCCTGAGAAAAAAATTACACACCTCTACCCCTAGTATGAGATTTTATAAACGCCGACGCTAGCGACTGCGTTAGCGATTTTGTATGACAATCCTGTACAGCGCCCCTGGCGGATAGTGAGGCAACTAAGAATTTCTTCGCTAGCGTAGCGTCTGCTTTTATAAAATCTCACTAGGGTACTGGAGTGCTTTATTTTAAATGTACGACTCACTCAAATTCAGTGTTATATCGATTATATCGAATGAAAATTATTCAAAATCAAGAGATAATTATTCGATTCTTAATTTTATTTACGTTAAATTGATTTTGGTTAGGATTAGGACATTGCAGGCTTGAATCACCTGATTGTCTGATAATAAAGATGATTCCGTGCTTCGGAAGGCACGTTAAGCCGTTGGTCCCGGCTGCCATCTGGTGGTCGTTAAAGGAACCATGTCAAAGGCGAAGAGGCGGTTCCGGAGAACTCTGACACCAGGTGGTGCATGGTCGATTTACCGACTGAGTTTAAGTGAGTTATTTCAAAAATAGCTAAAAATGTTGAAAAGTGTATTGTGTTACTTATGTAGTAATAAATATATGTATAAGGTGAATTTAAATCAACTGCAAATATTTTAAGGGCAGATTTAGACCACTAAACTAAACAACTTTCCCAAATAAACTTATGTCGAAATACGAAAAAAAATTTTTGACCTCCCATACAAATTGAGAATCAGGCTGATCTAGTTTAGTATGGAGAGTGAAAAATAAAATTTCGTATTTCGATATAAGTTTATTTGAAAAAGTTGCTCAGTATAGTGGTCTGAATCTGAACTTAAAATATTTGCAGTTGATTTTAGTTCACCTTATATATTTAATGATTTTCCGGCCAGTTCAATACTCATTAAATTGCAATTATATAATATGATAAAAATCAGTGCCTTCTTATATATATTTTGTTTATCGTTATTTTTTCAAATTCGAAATTTATTTCATAGGCTTACTAAAATATTTTTAAGAGAAAAATTTTGCGAATAATAATCCGCCAATATTATGCACAAATACTCGAAAAAACCAGTTTTGGAAATTAAATACAGCGCGGACATAGCGACAGTTTTCTCTCCCTTCAAAATCTCCTCATTTTATTTAATCGAATCATTGTTTTTGAAGTGTATCGGTGAAATTAAAAACAAAAATTCATTCAAATAATTTTGGAATTGCAATTTTTTTTTATTGAATTTGATCATTTTGCGCTTTATACGTAGAACTGAATGTAGGAAGCCTTATTTGGCAGTTAAATGTACATGTTTTTTTTATATAGTTTTAAATTTTCAAAATTTGTTATGCCATTCATACTAGTATAAACTTTGTCCCAAATTGTATTAAGATTTTTTTATTATTTTTTTATGCGCAAAACGACAAATTAAGGGTGATTATATTAATAACTAGCTGTCCAGCCCGGCTTCGCCCGTGGTACATACATAGCCGATGTCACTAGGGGATAGTGTGGCTTTCCAGCAGTGAATTAATTTAGCACATCGGTAGTTTCGAAGATTTTTGCAAACAGACAATCAAATCTTTCCTCTTTATAATCCATACTAATATTATAAATGCGAAAGTCTGTCTGTCTGTCTGTCTGTCTGTCTGTCTGTCACCTCTTCACGGCTAAACTGCTGGACCGATTGTGGTGAAATTTGGTAGGGATGTAGTTAAAGACCTGAGGTCAAACATAGGCTACTTTTGGGCGCGATATAACCGAGTCCCACGCGGGGCGAAGCCGCGGGGAACAGCTAGTATTAGTATAGATGAAGGCTGGTACTTTGAATGTAAAGCGTTCTGCCACATACATATAATCACGTCTTTGTCTCATACGGGGTAGACAGAGACTATGGTCATTAGAGATAAGACCACAAACGGATGTATATTTACCTTAGTTTGTGTTATTATCATTTGATACAAAAAATTACTTGCTTTTAATGGAATTGAAAAAAAAAAACTTATTTGTTTTAGCTAAAAGAACATTATGTTATGTATTTTTCGATAAGTCTCAGTGCAATTGTTTATTCTAGTCTAGTTATAGTTGTTTAATTATAGGATTGAGGAGGTAAGGCCACACTGGAGGATTTCGTTTGCTTAAAAAAAAAATATTGTTGATTTGTACTTTTTGAAACTTAAGGTAGTTAAAGTAAAAATATATTTGAATAAAGTAGATTAAATTCAATGTAGTTATTTGTATGATCAGTCAAATACCTATACACAGGAAAAGTGAAATATTTTGTGTACAAAAAAATAATATTTTTTTACATTTTTTCCTGAGTCAAATTATTTATGCGACACAAATTAAAATACCTACATTTGTCTTTTTTTAAGGTTCCACTAATTCAAATAAACCAATTGAAATTAATTAAAATACTGAGAAATTTTGGTGCATACTCCCAGTGTTATTGTAATTTTTTGTAATTACTCTAATGAACCAAATAATCGTGTTTTCTTTCTTTTTTTCTAAAACGTGTGGTCTCCAAGTGTGGCTCCGCCCAGTAAGAGTATTATCTCAACTCATTTTGTATGTTTCCTTAGATTTAGAGCTAAGAGTCTAACCGCCGTATTAAGAAATGTTTGATAAGTCCATTTTAACTAAAATATGTTTTGGCTCTTTCTCTCTTACCTGACACTTCATGTGAAAGAACGAGACGAAACACACAAACCGTTTCTTAATACGGGGGTAGGAGTATTCGACGTGTTTGGTGTGTGGCCAAGTTCTGATGTAAGTTAGATGTTTTTTTTTTAATTGTTTTTGTAATATATTGAGAGGCTTACTTTGAGAATCGTGTTGAATTTATAAATGTGCAATATTTTTGTTATATCACATACTTCAGACGCATAAATAAATACAAATCACACAAATTGAGGTAGTCCCAAAGTAAGTTGGACTTGTACCTAACCTAAAAAAGGTTTAGTTCATTTTTTGGTAATATGTGGTGCTTTACGGATTTAAAAAAAATCAATTTAAATTAGATCGAACGATACTATATTTTATAATAAGAATGAATAGAACGAATTAATTTTTTACAGCACAAACAACATTTAACTTATTTTTTAAAATACACTTTTGCAAAGTAAGTCGTCGTTTTGTAAATGCAATTTTGAATAGTTGAAAGTTATCATGTAGTTTGAATGTTATGAAATATATAGATAATATAAATTGTTGTGAGTTTCGCACACCGCGTATGTATATTTATGAAAATATATTATTTTGACTGTTTTTATGTTTTTTCTTCTTCTAGTGATTAAGATACCTTGGTGAACACTAGCGCCACCACAAAACTCATTATTCACTGAAAACACAAGTTATCAAAAATCCGTCTTTTATAATTATTTTAATTATAGAAGAATTATATAATTATAGAAAAATTATTGTTTTAATTTTGCACTACCCCCTACCTTTCTCTGCATCACTCATTTGGTTGACTGGTAGATAAAGCCTCGGGCTTTAAGTCCGCCGTTTACAATTGTGTAATAAGTTAAATAAATAAATAAATTATGGTTCTGGATCTGGAGTGCTATTTTTGAGATGTATGACCCAAAACCGGTGAGTCGAACAATTATCTTTCGAGTCACCGGTTATGTCGCATGAGAATCATTCGAAAACGAACGATAATCATTCGACTCACCGTTTTTGGGTGAGTCATACAGCTAAGAAAGAGCACTCCTGAATTTATATTTAAATATATTGTCAAATGTGTGTGTATCGACATGTTCGAATAAATAAAATACATATTGTGCGTGTTTCCTCACCCCGCGCGCAGAATGTGGCAGACTTTTCACGTAGAAATAAGTGCGCGTGGCGTCTGCGTTTGGTTTAATCCTCTTATGGAATAACTTGATTCATAGGACAATACAATAGGTATAGAATACAGCAGTGGACGTCTTGTGGCTTACCACCATCTCTTAAAACCATGCAAGATCCAGTGAGTAAGAGAGATGTCGCCTTACATGTATTGCGCTGTATTGCTAACACAATCGTTCTTGCATGGTTTTAAGAGATGGTGGTAAACCACCTTGTGGCTGATATGATGATGATAGGACAATAAATGAAATCCATGAATTCTATATTTAATTGACTTATTATTAACAATATCGTATACACTTCTTACACTCTTGTTCTAGTATTTATATCTACAATTGAGCGGATATCTGCGTCCTTACATGCTACAAATCAACTTTGAGTTGATTTCCGTCACACATTAAATATTTTCTAATATTTATTTACAAAATATTAATCAAAAAATTATTGTTTTTTTTTTAAAAAAAACTACTATGAATATAATAATAAGGTATTGTTAATTAACTTTATCGTTTTCTCTTTAATTAACATTGATGCAAAAAAGGTGTTACTTAAAAGACGTGCCTGTTTCTGTGTGCAACTGTGTATCTTCTATTCTATATGCATTCTAAAGTTCTAAACCTAAGATGTACCTACTTAGTAGGTGCTCGAAAGATTTTCCCGTAGCGTGGCCGCTCATAAGACAGAGAATCAAACCTAATTTTGTTAATATTGTGTTTAAATATTGATCACTTTTGCTCTATATTCAGTCAAAGATTATACAGAAACTAAAATTTATAATAAAGTGATTTTGTTTGTTTTACCAATTGACATAAATAATGATTTACTTGTTTCAGAATGTCTAGAAGTCTATATTACAATAATTTAAAATTACAACAAATATTGCGACAAAATAACAAACAAGTCCACGAACGTGTTTAAAACAATAAAACGGTAAAAATAAAATAAACTATTGTGATCTCTACCTACTTAAATAAAATAAAAATTGACCATAAATTGCATTATACACATAGATTGCGTCACACCGTGCGCGATTCAAATTTCTTTGATTATACACGTAATATTTTATTTTATGAAAAAGTTTCATTCTTAAAATACCTAAGTTATATACATACCTAAATTAAACATATTTGATTATTTATCTAGTATTGCACATTATTAAATACCATTTATTACATAAGGACAAATCTAATTCATAAAATACTTAAAAATCTACATATTTAATTAATGATAAGGTTTTGACTAGTACATTTGAAATATTCACAAAAGATAAGTAGGTACGGTGGTTGGTACCTACTACTTAAGCAACTATTTTGAATATACTATCTATATATAATATGTCTATATCCTTGGATGTTTTCAAAAACTTAAAAGTTCAAAATGTTGTGACGCAGTTGGTTACAAATTGGGCGAGTAAAACCGCGGTAAACAGCTGGTCCCTACATCAAAAAGCACGTTTATTACCCAACTGCGTCGCCAAAAAGGAGGACAAAAAAAAACAAAATAACGCGGATTTTTGGCACCAAACACTTCGAATGAAAAAAAAAAATAAAGACAGGTGCACAATACGATTAATAATTTAGATTAATATTTAAAAATTAGATATATAGAAATGAAAATGAAGGAGAGGGGTTACATGACGTAAATTAAATTTATAGGTTACAGATATATACCTACAATTTGTATGTTTGTTTGAATGTTATTCGGAATGTTACCGTATTTGCATTTAACTAAAGGTAGGTAATAAATATTGCATTATCATGATATAATATCAACAAACCATATTAATATCAAACCATGACAACGCCCTTTAGCGAAGTCACTAATGCGAACCAATCGGAACAAATTGATAGTTTTTAAGACACAAAATATGGAAAGAGCAGATTTTTTTGTGAGCGTTGTGTTAGATAAGTGAAAACTTCTTTAGGCGCATTATCATTGACATTTTAATATAAAAAAAAAAAAAAACATTAAACTCGCGAAATCGTCACCGTAAGTAAGACCGTAACCGATATTTAAAAAAAAACGCGTATTTTTTTCACTTCTTTGTAGTGGCACTGTTGTGTTTTTGCTCTATTTTTTATTTATTTCACAGTATAAATATAATAGCATTATCAACATTTTCATACAAAAAATTTAATGTTATCTTGTTTACGCAGACGCTAGCGTCTGCGTAAACAAGATACTCATTAAATTAAACTATTTTATACGGTTTTCTATCGCGTTTATTGCTTACTTATTTATACCTAACGTTTCAAGCACTTTACAGAGCTCATGGTCGCAGGCAGAAAAAATCTCAAACTCATCGGAAGACTGCAAGTGTTTTTGATACTGTCAGCCAATACTGTGTGAATCGAAATAGTTTTCAATGATTTATGAGCTATGGTTTTGTATTCTTTGCCCCTAGTATGAGTTTTTCTTAACGCAGACGCTAGCGACTGCGTTAGCGATTTAGTATGGCAAACCTGTACAGCGCCTCTGGCGGATAGTAAGGCAACTAAGAAATTCCATACAAAATCCTAACGCAGTCGCTAGCGTCTTCGTTAAGAAAAACTCATACTAGGGGCACTTGTGACATCAGAAACAAATGACATAGACGAATGTCAACTCAGTCTGCCTGCGACCATGAGCTCTGTAAAGTGCTTGAAACGTTAGGTATAAATAAGTAAGCAATAAACGCGATAGAAAACCGTATAAAATAGTTTAATTTAATGTGTAACAATCGCGAAAACATAAAATACTCATACTAGAAGTACTGAAAAAAAAAGACTGTTTAAACCACTTAGGCAGGTAATTAGCGTCAATTCAATAAGTTAAGTACAGCATTATAACTTGACACTGGCAAAAATAAGCTGTAAATGTTTGATTGCCACGCAGAGGAAAAAAAGTACAGTATATTTTTATTTGTTTACAAAACAAATTACCTACCTTAGCAACCAAATACGTACTAAACTAAGATTAAAAATAAACTTTTCACATATTACAAATAAAAAAAAAATGGGCGTATAGATACAGTAGTTTTCTGTGTCTCTATAAGGCGTGTTCACACTAGCGCGGCAAATACCTCAGTAGGGGATGTAAAGGTAGGCGTGAAGCTTTGTACCACAGATTATAGAATACCATAAGTACTATAGCTATAGCCAATAATGATAATGGATTGCTTATACACTTTGTAACAATTTTCTTTTACTCTATAAATGAATGAAAAACTAACTTGTGGTGTGCGGAAAGTGCGGGAACAAACAATAGCTTAGCGGCACTTTTCTAATGTTCTCTTTTCTATGTTTAACATGTATAATTTGTGTATTAATGTTACAATAAATAATATAATCTATCTATATCCACATCAAATTTCATTAAAATCGGTCCAGCGGTTTCGCCATGAAAGCTTAACAGACAGACTTTCGCATTTAGAATATTAGTATAGAAGTATGATAGAATTGTATTTTATCCATTTAATTTGTTATACTAGATTAACATCTAGTTTTAATGTAAGTTAAATGTAGTCTAATAAATGTTTGTTGTTAAATATTTCATACATTATACGGGGTATAGCATGTAAGGCAATACTGTCGATATTATTAAGGTTCGAGTATTGATAAATGGACATGACCTTTGATGACCTGTCCTCAGATTGTACAATAACAACGAACATACATACCTAACTACTCAGTTTCACTGAAATTCTATCCATCGTTGTCGACTTTGAGTCCATAGTTCTATAACTTAGTTATGTGGGTCTAGATTTAATTTCTGTAAATATGAATTTGGTCACTAAAATTGAGACTAACTTAAACAATAAACGCGATAGAAAACCGTATAAAATAGTTTAATTTAATGACTAACTTAAACGTCGGATGAAAAATACAAAAAGAAAAGCAGACCTGAGACCCAGAGAAGATGTAACTAGGAAACACGCTCGGACGATGCTTCAATTAAGTACTTGAACTTAAGTATATTCAACATAGTTGCCGATTTATGTACCTATAAATCTTAAATTAAATTCCTTTTAATAATAATAACCTCAATTATTCAATTACAAAATCAAAACATTAAAACAAAATATTAAGAAAACCTAGTCTAAAGAATAACCCTAAAAACTATCTACAAATTGAGGCAACGTGCTCAAAATGCTGGTAACATTCCCTCGCTGGATTGCTGTAAGGCTTAGCTATACCAGTGCACAATGCCATAAAAAAGGAAGCATATATGTAAAAGGTGGACACAAATCAACTGCAAATATTTTAAGGGCAGATACAGTAGACCAGTATACTGAACAACTTTTCCAAATAAACTTATGTCGAAATACGAAATTTTATTTTTCACTCTCCATACTAAAATAGATCAGCTGATTCTCAATTTGTATGGGAGGTCAAAATTTTTTTTTCGTATTTCGGCATAAGTTTATTTGGGAAAGTTGTTCAGTTTAGAGGTCTGAATCTGTCCTTAAAATATTTGCAGTTCATTTAAATTCACCTTATATACTTATGTGCATTACTTAACATCCAACAATCGCAATTCGCAATACTAATTTTTTGTCCAAGATATAAGCCAGCATTCTGGTCACGAGTTGCCTCTTTAAAAAAATAAAAAATAAAAAAATAAAATATTTTATTTCAGACTGTGTCCATAATATGGTTAGTAACAATCAAAACTTATAACTATATTAGTAAAATACTGACTCAAAACAAACCTTTCTTTCACCTCCCTCGACAAATCTTTAAATATTTCAAAAGCACTTAATAATAATAATCTTAGATTGGTTCTAAAACTACTTACTTAATTATTTTTACAAATTGCATTTTAAGTAAAATTAATATCATTTGAATTTATTAAGTCACACTCAACTAACAAAAAATCATTTGTCTAAATCCAAGCAAAAAAAACATTTGTGATCATGACCAAAAAAATTTAAGATATTGCTGATTCTGCAATAAGCAATATATAAAACTTTTTTTTTACTTTTGAAACTGTTATTTATTTTAATTTAAGTACTTATTTTCTAAACAAAAATTTTCACCTCATATTGTCCCCAATTTCTTACCATATCAAAATACGGAGGAAATAATTGTTTTTCTTTAAAAAAACAAAACCCGATGCCGAGGCCAAAGTTACGTTGCATCTTAGCGATTGATATCGGAATTCGTTAGCATTTTAATAAAATATTAACTTTATTAATTTAGCCATGGGCAAAATAACACCGAAAAATATATTCTATTTTGCCTATTGCGCGAAAATAGCTTCATATACGTCAATGTCTCATAGTCTCATTGCTGGCCTAGGCCAATGTAATTAAAAAAATTAAATTGCAATATTACTCGGCCGTAAATTTCTTTATTACCGGCCTCAACAGTAATGTACAGTGAGCTGCAGAAAAACATGACCCTCTTTCAATAGTGATACTTGTGGCATGGGGGTCAGATTTCTCTGCCGCCGACTGCACCATTTAAAGACAGTGCAAAATTAAATTACATATATTAAATTTTCTCAGATCATGTGACGATTTCAATATCTTCATTTCAAATTTTTCAAATCTATGATTTCAAATCTTTTGTTATTATGCTTCAATATGTGTACACTGCTGACAAAATATTAAAAAAATAGAATACAAGCATTATCATATCAATTAAGATTGCATATAGTATCAGTACTCTCCATTTCGTAATGATGGTATAATATCATATTCAGTCCAAATATCACGTAGTTATACGTCATTCATAGTGCTATAAAAACTCGGTAGCTCACGATTCATACCCAAGATGTCCGTGATGGTAGTACCGCCTGTTGTACTCCTGCTGAGGGATGTACTGAGGGTACCCCCCCACCACCCCCCCGTACAGCTGGGTCAGCACTTCATATTGGGGGGGAGGGGAGCGCGCGCGCGTCGGCGGCGACATACTGAACAAAGCCTCGGGATCGCATACGAATTTGTAAACGTACCGTTCTCCTGAAAAATTATTCCATCGTCATTTCTTGTAGGTGACACGGTCGACCATTTACACCCTGGTGTCTCCGGAACCGCCTCTCGACGTACGAACCTCTGACGTGGTTCCATTTACGACTACCAGATGGCTTTGGGTGGCAAACTTTATTATATTTTACTAGCAATTGCCCGTGGCTCCAACCGCGTGGGACTCGGTTATATTACCCCTGGCCCTTACCAAAGTGCATCACGATCCAGCGTAAAAAGGGTTACGAGGTCAGACGCTCCACTGTAACAACCAGTACCGTCAAATCAGGATGAGCGTACCCTCTGAAGCGTTAACTGAACTGTCTGAATCTGTCCACCATTGTAATTCTGTTCTATTTGCATTCTTTTACTTTTTTTTTGTACAATAAAGTTATCACAAACAAACAGACATGAAGAATTATAGGCAAATACCTGCAACCTTCTGCATAATGCCCTTCTCGTAGTAATACCGTAGTGAGCGTGACAGCTTGTCGTAGTTCATCGCTGGCCTGTTCTTCTGGGCGCCCCAACGACGAGCCACCTGGAAGAATCCGGTGGCCTTACTACCATCTCTTAAAACCATGCAAGATCCAGTGAGTAAGGGAGATGTCGCCTTACATCATATATCGCGCTGTCTCGCTTACTCACTCGTTCTTGCATGGTTTTAAGAGATGGTGGTAAGCCACCAGCTAGTATTTAGTGTGGTTATTCTTGATAGTGCTCTCGCTAGTTCGTTCGCTGTAGTGTTGGCATCATAGATTTATAATATAGGTGTGATATGATTAAAACTTGTTATTTGTTGCAAAAATTTAAAGGGTGAAATAGGAAAATCCATGAAAACGATTAGGACAAAATAAACATTTTTTTTGCTAACTCGAACGCCATGCAAAGCTTAGGCCAAAGCTTTTACCGGCCCGCGTTTTACAGTGCTTTTTACCGAGGTAAAAGGCGCCCTAGGTTTCCGGGCCGGGAAAAAGCACTGTACCTACCCGAGAGAACTTCATGCGGGCGAAGCCGCGGGTGAAAGCTACATACATATAATCACGTCTTTATCCCATACGGGGTAGACAGAGCCTAGAGCCATAAGACCTTAGGCCACGTTTACCATAATGGTAGTTGAAACAGGAAATCAATAGTGATGGGTTGCTAGCCGCATCGCCTGTCACGATTTCTCCATTCGGCGATTCCCTCAGACGAATTTTACGGCTTGCGCGGGAAGAGAAGCAGCTGGTACCTTCTATGTTTTTATTTTTCTCCTAGACCAGCATGGAAGGAGAAAAGCATAGGAGGCGAAAGATAGTAGATCATAAACTCGCTATAAAGTGAAGAATTGCTAAAAGCCACAAAATATATACTAAACAAAAAAGATAAATGAAAAAATATGCAATAAACGAATTGAAATTGAAGTCTGACCCCTGTATTCTCAAACGTTTCCTCATAGGTCGCCTCCACTCAACCTCATTCGAGAACGCCTCAAGGAAGTCCTCCAACTTTCCTTCAAAATGGTATTCTTGATTGTTGAATCAGTGCCCCTAGTGTGAGATTTACTTAACGCAGACGCGATTAGGATTTTGTATGGAATTTCTTAGTTGCCTTACTATCCGCCAGAGGCGCTTTGCAGGTCTGCCGTACAAAGCAAACCTCACACTAGGGGCACTGTTACCTCCTCGGGCTCGTGCAGCTTAAATTCCAGCCCGCGGCCGGTCCAGGCCACGCAGCGCGCGCCCTCCGCCAGCAGCGACACCAGGAACTGCCACAGCTGCAGCGCGCCGCGTCTGCCCCCGCCTGACAGTTAAACAATCATTCATATCCTTACTAAATTAAAATAATGCAGCCATTGAAAAAGTTGGGCAACACTGGCTGTAGAAGATTCTCGTACACCACTAACACCACGGACGTATCCCCGCAATTGAACATTAGACGTGGAGTTTTGGCGCCAAGCTAAAGTCGCTCAGTTATCGTCATTGTATTTATTTTCTAATATTTGTGTTTTTCGAGTATTTGTGCATAATAAAGGTGGATTATTATTCTTTAAGTGTTCGTGAACAAGCGTGAGTGTTGGGAAGTGGTACAATGTAGTATAAGTGACTTTAATCCTTGTCACCAAAATCTCCCAAGATAAAGCTAAGTGAAACTTCAACCTTTTCACTTAGCCCTTGACTAACTTGACTTGACATGACTGACTTGACTTGACTCTGACTCGACAAAATGAAGAACATTTATATAAAACTTGATACTGGCAAAAAGAAGCTATAGGTTTGATTGCCATATTGTGGATTATAGACACTTAAAAAAAAAAAAAAACATCGTGGAACACACTGGATCGATACTCATGAACCTTATAAGTATGGCAATAAGGCTTAGAATCGATTGGCACGCGGATTCTAGAAATCGGTGCATATGTACCAGGCCTAGAATGATCGCGAAATAAAGGAGCGAGATGGTAATACCTCCATCTCTGTCTTACTCTTCGGGAGGTGTGGGGAATGTTCTGGAGAGTGCTGGATCGAGTTTTTGGGCCTATATGTGGATCGTGACGACGTGAGGCAGTCAGGAGTGATACAAGCGACTTTGAAGCGCTAACTAAGGAGTGATAACTAACGACCTCGGCATTATTTTGGACAGTGAATATCTAGTTATTTGGATATTGTGTGACCATCAGTGTCTGGACATATTTGCGCTGTGTGACTTGTCCCTAAATATAAATATTTATTTATTTATAAGCTTATCTTTTTTTATATTTACAATGTCCAGCGATTGATCACGATCCCACCCGATTTTAAATGCAGACTTAACTTATCTTAACTTACATTAGAACCTCGGAAGTCATTGAAATACTATCCGCTTTAGAAACCTGTACAAAAAGTGTCAAAAGTGGCAGTTTTTAGTAATTTTTACAAAGGAAACTACAGCGGATACTTTTCAATGACTTTCGAGGTCCTAATGTAAGTTCTGTCTCTTTGGAAATCCAAGCTAATGGCTTTTGTACAAAGGTTTACTCCTGGTAATAATGCTTAATAATGTTACCAGCATGTGTGGTGGTCACGTGTTGATGAGGAGATGCTGCGTCTGAACGAGAGGGCGCCGTCGTCGATGGGCCCAGGGAACTGCTCACTGGGGGGCGAAAAGACATTTAAGACTTAAAATCTAGTACATAAAAGCTTCTATACTACAAGATAAAGCTTTTCTTTGCCTATCACTACATATATCACTATCACTACATGTATCATCACTATCACTTCACTATCACTACATCACTATCACTATCACTACATAGTATAAAACAAAGTCGCTTTCTCTGTCCCTATGTCCCTTTGTATGCTTAAATTTTTAAAACTACGCAATGGATTTTGAAGCGGTTATTTTTTTATTAGATAAGAGTGATTCAAGAGGAAGGTTTATATGCGTATACGAAGCCGGGGCGGGTTGCTAGTAATTTATAAAATTGAAGGCGAAACTGATATCACGACCAGGGGGGTTACTACCGTCTCTTAAAACCATGCAGGATCCAGTGAGTAAGGGGGATGTCGCTTTACATGATGTATTGCGCTGTCTCGTTTACTCACTGCCCTTATGCGAAACATAAACTTAGAATCGTTTCTGAAAGTTCGACATAGACAAGTACTTAGTTGAATATATCCACTCTGATCGCGCAATCCGTTGCAAGTGGAATCTGATATCGCTACCTAGTCCACTCTGGTTACTTATACTACTGCCTCTTAAAATCATGCAAGATCCAGTGAGTAAGAGAGACAGCGCAATACATGACTCAATCGTTCTTGCAGGGATTTAAGAAATGGTGATAAGCAAGCGCACAGGTATGCCATTCAAAAAATCGCTAACGCAGTCGCTAGCGTCTGCGTTTATAAAATCTCATACGAGTCACAGAACTTGGTCACTCAATAAGATAAAATTACCAATCTTCTCATCCCAGGGTTGATGGTCTGCAGCGGTGCTGGAGACCTCCTCGCGCTCCCGGTCCTCGTCATCACCACACTTGGTGTACGGCGGGCATCGGAGGTAGTGGTCGCGGTAACCGCTCCTATCTTCTTCACCTTTGCATCTGCAGAAAGGAACCAGAGAGCCAAGTGGTGATGTCGACCGTTTAAAAGCGATTCTAATTTACTCTTCGCTCATAGTCATTATAAAAATCATTTATTTTGTCAAACACGGGTTATATTTGTTTTTGCCAAAAAAACGAAACCGACTCCGCATTCCTCAACTAAAAAGGATGAAATAATTGATACATTGTTGTTTAAATATGCTTATCACTAAGTACATAGTATAAAACAAAGTTGCTTTCTCTGTCCTTATGTCCCTTTGTATGCTTAAATGTTTAAAACAACGCAACGGATTTTGATGCGGTTTTTTTAACAGAAAGAGAGATTCAAGAGGAAGGTTTTTATGCTCATGCGAAGCCGGGGCGGGTCGCTAGTCTTTTAGAAATCTGAAGCCGGTGCCGATTATATAAATAAAACTAGTGCATGGTCGATTGACTGCACAGTTTATCTGTTTCTTCCAATGGTTGACTGGTAGAGAATGTTTTTAGCATTAAGTCCGCCAATTGTAAAAGTATTTTGTACTTATGGAACAATAAAGTTTTACTTAATAAATAAATGTGACGAAATGATGATGATGATGACGATTATACAATAAATAGCGACCCGACCCGGCTTCGCATGGGCATAAAAACCTTACTCTTGAATCACTCTATCTATCAAAAAAAAAACATTAAGATCCGTTACGTAGTTTTAAAGATTTAAGCATACTAAAGGGACATAGGGACAGAGAAAGCGACTTTGTTTTATACTGTGTAGTGATAGTGAAGGTGATGGATGACTTACTGAACATGAGTGAGTTGCGGCTCTATTATAGTGTGGTGTGGTTGCCGTTGCTGGTACAAGTGAGATTGCTCGTAAAGCTCGCGGCGCACGCTCGGCGCGCTCGTCGTGTTCGCGGCGCTCGGCGGCGGGGCGCTCGACAGTGCCCCGGGATCTCTGCAATGGTAGATGCACCCGTAGCCAAGTGACAGTTTTCAAAACGCTAATGAATATCGACAAGAACAAATGTATGGGATTGACATAAGCTGCGGTAAATCACGTGGTCAATCTTATGTCAATCCCTGGATACATTTTGTTCGTGTTGTACCTTGTTAACGTTTTGCGATTGTGCTTTTGGCTAAGCCCCCTGGAGAGATAGAAGTCTACCGAACCCCTAGTATAGGAAATTGAAGGGGGAAAATGTTGTGGGACATTTAACACGATGATTAAAATTGATGAAAAACATTATAGAAGGCAAGATAGAGGGAAGACGTAGAAGAGGTAGACCAAGAAGGAGTTTTGTAGAACAAATAAAGGAAAAAGTGAGAGTCGTGTCGTATCAGGTGAAAAGGCTAGCGGCTCCATCGACAAGAGCACAACTCTTAAATTTTAGATAGATAAAAAAGTATTCTAATAGTTATAAAACGTATATAAAATTGCAATTCAATATAATACTTAATCATATTTTTAGTGAAGAAATCTATGGTAACGTCACGAAACGTCTTTCATTGTACTGCCAGGAAAGGGCCCTAAGTTTTTCGGACGTACATTATGCGATAACCTAGGCGTTGTCTGGAAAAACACAATACTGGGCAGAACAGATGGAAAACGCGCCAGAGGAAAGCCTCCAGCGAGATGGGTGGACAGTGTGAGGAGAGCTGCTGGAGGCAGCATACCTATATAATGCGGTCCGTAGTGCTGCCGATCGCGCACTCTGGAAACACATATGTGGTCACGATCCTCAGCATTGAGGGACCGATGAATAATAAATCTATGGTAAATAAGTTTACCAAACAGAAATGTTTTGACGCGAATTTAGTTCCGGATCAGTGTGGCAGCGTATTCTCTCTTCTTATATTAAATTAATACATGTAAACCACACCACACCTTATTAGTTTAGTTTACAACAAAGCCACCTAATATAAGTAACCAATAACAGTGGCAATAAATGACGTAATCAAATTCCCCGCCCATTTTTTCTGTGTGAAATGTTGGCTTTTTTTCGTGCGCTATGCCACTTCGTTTTAAAAATTTCTAAATTCTGTGGTTAGATTAAATGAAGACCTTTGTTGGTAATGCAGAGCCCAGGGCAGGGAGAAGTGCGGCTGCTGCGTCATGTCGCGCGACAGTGTCGCGGGCGACAGGCGCAGCGCCGCCACATCCACACCACCTGCGACAAACGACACACAGTTAAATAAATCCATCTATACTAATGTTATAAATGCAATTCTGTCTATCTGTCTGTCTGTTACGCTTCAGGCTAAACCGGTGGACCAATTTCAATGAAATTTGGTATGGATATAGTTCAAGACCGGGTTTTAGACGCGATATATTTAATTTAATACCATGTGGGTGGAGCCGCGGGCACCAGCTAGTATATCCAACAAATATTATAAATGCGAAAGTGAGTTTGTATATTTGTCCGGGCCACGCCCTATCTACAGAACCAATCTTTCTAAAATGTCGCATACACATAGCTAGGAGTATTGAGAAGGACATAGGATACCTTTTGTCCCGGAAAAAAGCACTGTTCCCGCGGGAAATTTATGCGGGCGAAGCCGCGGGCGAAAGCAAGCACTAATATAATTTAGCTGAATTCTTGTTTGAATGATTGAGCTAGCCCTAAAGTGAATTTTGAGACTTGTGTTATAGTGTAAGTACTACCTAACTCAATTATCATCATCATTTCGTGTAGGTCAATCGACCATGCACAGTGTGCAAGGCCAGTGTGAACTTCGGAACCGCCTCTCAGCCTCTGATGTGGTTCCTTTGACGACCACCAGATGGCAGCCGGGACCAACGGCTTAACGTGCCTTCCGAAGCACGCCGGAATCATCTTTATTATCGGACAATCAGGGCGTCGATTCGACAAAATCGTATCAAAATAGTGTTTCAATAGTAGTAGCTTTTTACACACTATTTACAAGAGTTATGACAGAATGATGTGATGTGAATTTAGTGTGTGGTGTGAACATCAGAAGTGATATAAAAAATATACATTTCTTGTAACTAGTGTGTAAAAAAGCATTACCATTGAAACACTATTTTGACACGATTGTGATTTAACGTTAGCAGAATCGACACCCAGGTGATTCAAGCCGGCAATGTCCTAACCAAACTGGAAACAAACAAAGTAAGCTTCCTGAACCCACGACCCCCGGGTCTACAGGCAAACACCTTTAGCACTGGACCACGGAGGCAGTTAACGATAACTTACTATTATACTAATAACAAACTAGCGACCCGCCCCAGTTTCGCATGGGCATAAAAACCTTCCTTGCGAATCACTGCCTATTTAAAAAAAACCGCATCAAAATCCTTTGCGTAGTTTTAAAGATTAAGCATACAAAGGGACATAGGGACAGAGAAAGCGACTTTGTTTTATACTATGTATATATATATATATATATATATATATATATATATATATATATATATGTGATGATAATCAGGTGAACTGGTTAAGTCGTTTTTTTGTTTTTGCAAGTTTCCACCAAGAATATCCATTCATCGCATAGTTTCCGAAACCGGTATCGTTTATTCTGAGAAATGTTTCAAGAAAATCCATTGGTTTTGCCACGAATCAGGAAATAAGCTATTTACCGTCCTCGACGCCGCCGCAGGAGACAATCTAATTAGTACAACAGATGGCGTTAGAATCGATTTTGAGGAGCTCGATTCAGCTCGATAGCCTAGCGCGGTGCGCGTGTTCGTAAGGCACACATTACATGCTCATGCACGCATGATGGTTTTCCATCAAACAAACGGATGGTACTCGGAAGGTGAATTGAAACGACTGATTTCCAAATAAAAAATCCTAAATTTTTAAGTTTAAATCAAGTATTTTGCGACTATTTACGATGGAACAATTAAATCAACTAATTTCCAAACAAAATCATCGCAAAATTCTTGATATATATTAAAAAAAATTAAAATGATTTGTTTGGAAATCAGTCCATTCAATTCACCTTTCGAGGACCATCCCTTTGTTTGATGGAAAACCATCATGCGTGCATGAGCATGTAATGTGTGCCACGAGCGCGCTTCAAGCGACGCGCGACGGCGAGTGCGCGGCAATGGATTGGTCGCCATTAGTGGCATTTCTATCTTGAGCTCATCCGTGCTTCGGAAGACACGTTAAGCCGTTGCTCCCTACTGTTATCGCTAGATTGCAGACGTTAGGCTTTGTCAGCTTTAGGCAGCCTGAAAAATCTGACAGAGTTAGCCACTAACACATCGGATCATGTTCCTATTGTCTAATTTCCCTGTATGAAAGTGTAACGGAGGTCAGACGGCAGTCGCTCCATTGTAATATACAGTACCGCCAAATTAGGGCCATGATTAAATCTTTAATTTTTCCCAAGAATAGGCTATTAATTTAAAAATGATGTTGAAATATGTATCTCACACTTATAATCTGTGCTCATACATAGAGTAAACAATGTCGCAGCAGGCTAGAGTACCAACGAATCATGACGAAAGGGTGTTGTGCATGGTCTATGGACCTTGTAACCCATACCATTTGACGATGAGACCACGGGACTCATCAAGGAAACACGAAGAGGCAAAATACCTATGTAAGAAAGTGTATCTATCTTCAAGACTTTTAAAATTAAAGATTTCCTAAAAACCTTCCCTCTCTATCAAAACTCAATTGTTTTCATTGTTCAACAGTAAATTGATGAAAAATTGATTTGTTTTGATTTCTAAGCCGAAGCGAACCAGAATGGCGGGAAAATTGAGCGGATATGGACCCCGATTGGCGGCAGACGTGACTGCAGGGAGGTGGGAAACGAATGGAGTTCACAAACAACTAAGTAAATGGAGTCTGCGCCAAGGACGTATGATCAAAAAAATCTATGTGGGAACATAGATGAATTTTGGTAAAGACCTTGGGTACACCATAAAGTATAAAAAGTCCCCATCGATCCCATATGTACTAAAATAAAAAGTTTTTAATCGTAATAGTAGTAATCTTTATTCAAATTACTTAAACAAAAAAAAAGTTTATACAAAAGAACTATTAAATAAATGTCAATAAAAATAAGGGTGTCTGAGCTAGGATAAAAACTATCCTTTGTTTTAGACAGTAAGGAAAATATAAAATAAATTCAGTAAACAATTAAAGAAAAATTAAGTTAGTTTCGGGATCAAATGTCACATATTTAGATTTTTCAAAAACGGTATTTTTATTAGATAAACATTCCGACGAATTGAGAAACTCCTCCGTTTGTTTTGAAGTTGGTTAAAAAGTAATTGAGGCAAAAATGTATTACATGGGAGCCACAGAATGGGAGCCTTTTTTGCTACGCAGCTACGGAGCTACGACTCACTTCCTTTGCTGTAGCCGCTGGTCTTTGCTACGCAGCTATGGAGCTACGACTAGCTTCCTTTGTTGTAGGTCTGTAGCACGATTTAGATTAGAGACGCCATCTTTGCTACGCAGGCTGCTACGAGCTACGACTCACTTTCTTTGAATTGTGCATATATATTTACTAGCTGTTCCCCGCGGCTTCGCCCCGCGTGGGACTCGGTTATATCGCGCCCAAAAGTAGCCTATGTTTGACCTCAGGTCTTTAACTACATCCCTATCAAATTTCATCACAATCGGTCCAGCAGTTTAGCCGTGAAGAGGTGACAGACAGACAGACAGACAGACAGACAGACAGACAGACAGACTTTCGCATTTATAATATTAGTATGGATTTCATGTAGGCGATTTCGTCAATTGACCATGCACACCCCTGGTGTTGGAATTCTTCGAAACCGCCTTTAGGCCTCTGATTTGGTTCATTTTAATAAGAAAATCTTTTGATATTGCCAGAATTAAATAAGTGTGTCAAATTAAATACCCACATAACAGAAATTAATTAATATAGTTTCTAAAATTGGAGAATGTATTCTATCACAGCGTGGCGCGCCGGAAGCGGCGTACCTGCGTCATTTCCGGGACTCCGATAGGGCGCTGTAGGGGGGAGGAAAGAGGGAGGGTGGTTCAATATGAAGTTTATCTTATTACCCACGTGTCTTCAGATTTTGAGCTTATGGCGACTGCTAACATGTCGAACTACTTACGTTCCTTATAAATCATTAATTATAATTATCATTTCAGCGTTTTCCCGGTTACATCTAAAGGCAGAGTTCGCTAAAACAAGATGAATCATTGTTTTTCTCCATATCTTTCGATGACAGTAACGTTTTTGACGTAGAATTGAATTGCTATTGACTGCCAGCGAAAGTAATAAATAATCAAATAAATAAATATGTAGGGACAAATTGTGTTACGGGATACTAACTCAACGATACTATATTTTATAACAAATACATATATAGATAAACATCCAAGACATATCAGAAAAATAACATAAAAAATGATAAGAATTGGCAATATTTATTTATTTTATCATCACGTACAATCCTGTACCGATTTTGATAAATGTTTATAGTTAACGACAATTTGTCAAACATGGACTAATTTTGAGCGCGATATAAACGAGTCCCACAAGGGCAGGGCCGCGGGCGACGGCTAGTAATACGCTAGCATTCTATAATCTGTGGTAATATTTTAAAGTCAGTCTGTCTGTCCTCATTCACGGCTTGACCGGTGGACCAAATTTGTTCAGAGGTCAAACCTGCTACTTTTGGGCGCGATTTAAAGTCCACGCGAGTAGAGCCACGGGCAAGAGCTAGTAAGTAATACATTTGCTTCTGTATTATAGTCTAGGGCGCTGAGTATTTTCTCCCAATATCTGAAGTGATTCCCGATGTCGGTCACGTATTTCAGCTGATTTTTTCAAAAAATTCGCAAAGCAATTTGCATATTTGTTATTATATTGTTATTGTAATTTTTGTCAGATATAAAAAGGGGCATTGACTGCGCTTGTTATTAGGGTAAGATTCTTCTTTATCCGAGCGTGTTTCCCAATTAGGTACATTCTGGCTATAGTTCTTTTCTATCCAACCTAAGTTTGGAAGAGATTAACGATAAGCCGGCCTTTGTAGAACTAAACCTAGTTTTAGAACAAAGGTTGCTGACATAGCCCAGTGCATTAGTTCTTTGAAGTGGCAAGGGCAGGGCACTTAGCGCGACGAACCCATGGTCAATAGGGCAGAAAGGTTCTCGAATGGCGACCTGCATCGGCAAGCGCAGCACACCCACCGACCAGATGATCAGATGACCTGAAGAAGGTCGCAGGCAGGCGCTGGATGCAGGCCGCGACAACCGGTCATTTTGGAAATCTTTGGGAGAGGCCTATGCTCAGCAGTGGACAGCCTGCGGCTGAAATCATGATATGATGACCCAGTTTTAAGAAAATTATTTTATAACAAGCTGTTCCCCGCGGTCCTACTCGCCCGTGGCGGAATGGACTATATGGCCTACTAGCGACCCACCCCGGCTTCGCATGGGCATAAAATCTTCCTATTGAATCACTCTATCCATTAATAAAACCGCATTAAAATCCGTTGCGTAGTTTTAAAGATTTAAGCATACAAAGGGATATAGGGTCAACCTTCCCCAAGAATCAGGCTATCATATGCAGAAAGAATTATTCAAATCCGACCAGTAGTTCTAAAGTTATTATCGTTCAAACATACTCTTCAGCTTCGTTAAGTAACGTAAGTGCTACCTTTTGCCCGCGGCATGGCCTGCGTTAGATTTCCTCGGGAACAGTGCATTTTCCCGGGATGAAAGGTAAGCTAGTGTATGCGAAATTTCAGGAAGATTGGTTCAGTAGATAGGGCGTGAAGAGTAACAAACAAATATACAAAGTCACTTTCGCATTTAAATATTAGTTGGATTTCACTTAGGTAACAATCAATCCGCAAAATATCTCATCCTAGGATGAATCGCCGCCTTCAAAATATAGTTAGGCATCAAATCATCCGCAGATCAATATAAAGTTATATTTTTAACATTTCACGGTTACACAATAGGGCCCCATTGCCCGCGGCCCTTCGAAATTAAAGGAAACGTGCTGAGAGTCGATTGTCAATAAAAATGTTAGTAGTTTAGACGTATTATATGTAGAAGGTGTCTACTTGTACTTACATTATGCTAGTTTAACGGAAAATACCACAGAATTTAGAAATATTAACAAGAATTGGCAAAGCGCACAAAAAATGTGTCATTAGTTTGGCTTGCAAGCCAACGTTTCACACAGAAAAATGGGCGGGGAATTTGATTGCGTCATTTATTGTCACTGTTATTGGTCGATAATATTAGGTGGTTTTGTTGTAAACTACACGACACATTTCTCTAATAGGTGTGGTGTGGTTTACATGTATTACTTGAAGATAAGAAGAGAGAATACGCTGCGACACTGATCCTGGAACTAAATCCGCGCCAAAACATTTCTCCTCGAATAATTTCTGTTTTGTAAAAAATACCCTATAGGTTTTGATTCCCATTCCGAAACTGTAAAATATTTATATCTTTTGATCGCGTTGACATTCTTGACATATTATTTTAACAATTTTAAAGCCGAAACAAACGTTGATACGTTCATGCGTTCCTCAAAAAAAAAAAACAGACAGACTGACTAACAACAAAGTGATTTTATATCTACGGGACTCTAAAATTGGGATTTTGGTACATACTTGGTTACATAATTGAGAGGAATGGAAATAAAAAGGGGCTCTTTTGGCCCAGGCTGTCGATTCTATAATTTTCAAACAACAACTCGCTTCTTACGTCGCTATCACTCACACTTCGCATAAGGTTCAAAATGAAAAGTGAGAAGTGAGCTTCGAAGTGACGGGTAAATTACCTTACAGAATACGTCATCTCATACAAAATCTTACGTCCAATCTAGTTCATCTTGCTGACACGCTCGCAAGGGTAGCGCTAGTGAAGTTTCGAATTATCAACCGAGTTTGTAGAATGGCATTCAAGAAACTCACAGCGGATTGAGAGTCGAAATTTAACGATACGACTAGCGCCACCATCAGTTAAAAATCATTATTCACTGAAAACACAAGTTATAAAAAATCCGTCTTATGTAATTATGGTTCTGGATCTGAAGTTAATTTAAATCATTTTAAATTATTAAATCGTTATAAGCAATATTGCAATTTGTAACTATAAGGAACTATAATTTAATATTTATTATATTATGAAATCTTACAGAATTACACGGCAATACCTAATGTGATAATAATAATATAATAATAAAAATCTTTATTGAGATATTTCAATACATTAAAGTACATTAAAACGTGAGACACTCTTTCTAGATTTGTAACATTTGTAGCTCTGTAATACAAACATTACGGGAATAGGGGAAAGTTGTTTGTTTAAAATATTAGCTGTAATGTGATAATCCTGTCCGATTATTGGCTTTTTCATTAACTTGGTTTAAAAGTGAAGTCATCACCTTCATCCAAACGTGTTTCCCCGTTACTTCCTTGTTTTGTATCCTTAGCTTCATAGCTGGGTACGCTTTAATCATGGTCTTATCAGCGAAAAAGCTTACTGCTTTCGTGATCCAGTGGTTAAGGCGATTGCCTGTAGACCTGTAACTTAAGCTTGGTGCGGAGTCCTCCAAACTATAGCTAAAAATTGATCATATGTACATTCAGTGCATTATTATTTTTTATTTTTTTATTTTATCATGACATCTTTTATTACTTGACATTTTTATTAAACTATTTCAATAATCCTCAATATTTATTTAATATATAATTTTATTAATAATTATAAAAATATTCAAATGTAAACTCGTCTGATTTGACTCAAATTTTGTGAATTGACGTTTTTGAAGAAAATGCTGCTGTGGAGTTTGTGGCGCCACTTCTTCTCCACTTGCGCTTTGGAAGTGGTGGTAAACTTAAAATAAGTAACAATTGACGTCAATAAGTGATAAGAATATCCTATATTGAAAATAAACAATTTGAATTTGAATTTGAATTTGAATTTGAATTTGAATTTGAATTTGACCCGGGGGTCATGGGTCGATTACCACGGGTTGTGTACGTTGTTTAGTTGTTTCCAGTTTAGTTAGGACATTGCAGGCTTGAATCACACCTGATTGTCTAATAATTCCGTGCTTCGGAAGGCACCATAAGCCGTTGGTCCCGGCTGCCAACTCAGAGGCCAAGAGGCGGTTTCGGAGAACTCTGACACTAGAGTGTGTATGGTCGATTGTATATAAATAATTCAAATGTTTTTAATGACTCCGGATAGCTCATGAGACCGGCAGAAGCGCTAAGAATACGAAGTCACATTCGGTATCTGTAGCACTTCGGGGTGCTAATTCCATTTTTTTGCGAAATAGAATTACAAGCCACCCCTATAAGTAAAATCGGTACCCCTGTCACGCACCTTGCCGCTCGAGGAACCTCAAAGTCACCGTGTGACGTCATTTGAATATTGCTTCATCAAATTTTGTACATTCATAGCGGATTGTGATGATGAGGTTATCTATGCCGTTAAAGTACCGCGAATTTTTTTTTTGTTGCGGCCCTACCATATCAAACAATTTTGGCAATTAAACTTGCTTATTTTTGCCAGTATCAAGTTTTATCGTTCGAATAGTACCAAATAAATAAAGATTCTTATTTCTTTCATACATACATACATACATATAATAACGTCTTTATCCCATGCGGGGTAGACAGAGCCTAGGGCCATAAGACCTTAGGCCACGTTTAGCATAATGGTAGTTGAAACAGGAAATCAATAGTGATGGGTTGCTAGCCGCATCGCCTATGTCATGATTTCCCCATTCGGCGATTCCCTCAGACGACTTTTACGGCTTGCGCGGGAAGAGAAGCGGCTGGTACATTCTATGTTTTTCTTTTTCTCCCAGACCAGCATGGAAGAATTCTATGTCTACTTGGAAATACACTTTTTTTTATCGTTTGCTTTTGGTACTGGAAGCCATATAAATCTTTTGTAGCAAAAGATTTTGAGGGAGAATTATACTGTTGTAATATATCCCTAGTATTATATGCAGCTTACTAATAGATAGCATTCTATTATCTGTGCTAACAGCCTTTTCTTTTGACGGATTAGCGAGGCAGTGAAACATCTTAAGCCACGAGTTTGCAGGGCCCAAGTGACACTGTCAAGTTAGTAGGCTACGGTGACCGCACACCATCTTTCCCATGCCGTATGTTTGTTTGCCTAAATAATTTAATTAAAAAAATCTAAATCCCACAACTATCCCGAGCAGAGACTAGATCTCTCCATTATAGTCGTTTTCTTCATCCGAGCGTGTTTCCTAATTTACCTTCAGAGTTTAGCTTACGCATAAGAGCCCCTGTGCCCCTAGTATGAGTTTTTCTTAAGGTGATACCTCGGTGAATTATTACATTATAGTTCCATATAGTTACAAATTGCAAAACTGCTAAAAGTGGCCGTTTTAAGCAATAATGCAATTTGTAACTATAAGGAATTATAATTTTATAATTTAATATGTTTATTTAAAATTAACTTAAGATCCAGAACCTTAATTACAGCAGAGGGATTTTTGGTAACTTGTGCGTCTGCGTTAAGAAAAACTCATACTAGGGGCACAGGGTACGCTTTCAATCATGGTCTTTGATTTGGCGGTCCACTCATCCTCGAAGCGCCATCTCGCTTACTCGTTTAGGTAAGCGTTATTTCGTAACCCCCAGTGTTCCCAAAAACCTGTCTGAACCAAACTTTCGACATATAATAGCCCGCGGCGTCGCGTTGTTATTAAATTTATTCCCTTCCGGCCACGCCCACACCCCCCACTCCTGCGGTGGGCGGCGCTCTTCGAGTTACCGTGTGGAAATGTGAAAATGACGTCATAATATATTATGTTATAACATCATTTTAAATGTATTGTCATAGGTACAGGTACCACAGATTATAGAATGCTTCTTCTTCTTTGTCGAGCGTGTTTCCCGGTCCCATCTTCAGCTTACGCTTCAGAGCTCAGAGTACGCTATTAATCATGGTCCTTATTTGGCGGAACTGGTTATTACAATGGAGCGACTGCCGTCTGACCTCCGTAACCCTTTTTACAGGGAAACCAGACCTACGGAACATCATTTTTGACGCAAATGATGTTAACAAGCTCACAATATTTTTAAAAGACCTATTCAACGAAATACCACACTATAGGTTAGTCGAAAAACAGAAATAGCCCGTGGGAATAGCGAAAAAATAAGGGTTACTGAGACATTAAACGTGCACTCTATGGCGGGGAAATTCCGCTAGACAGAGATTAGAGAATAAACGTTAAACTATTAAGTAATAACACCCCACGTTTTTCGTCGAAAATGAGCAATGATCATCAAATATAAATCCTTTTGAATCATTCATTCCGTTCATTCACTTCACCCGCTCACTCCCACGGGAGGTTGCATTATCAGTGCCCTTGGGAGCACAGATAATGTACATTTACGTCCAACAATGGCTGTTTATTTATTAATGTCGTTTACGAATTTGTACACTTTGTACTCACTGTTTTGTTACTTGAATATTTAATAGGTTTATTCGATAGATTTCCAAAAAAAGATATGGCAACGAGCTTGCAATGCTCCTGGTGTTGCAATGCTCATAGGCTTCGGTTACTGCTTTCCATCAGGTGGGCCGTATGCCTGTTTACCTAATTAATAGTTTAAGAAGAGTTCGTTTGTCACTGTTTCTTTTTTGACTGACTTTTATCGCTATACAGCAGCTTGCAAAATCTTACAGTGTTAGCTACTACCACACTCGGGTCATGTTCCTGTTGGTCTGATTTCCCTATAAAAAGGGAGGTCAGACGGCAGTCGCTCTATAGTAATAACCAGTACCGCCGAACGACGATGATTAAAACCCTGGGCTCTGTATTGTAAGCTGGGGGGTTGCTAACTGGATCTTGCATGGTTTTAAGAGACGGTAGTAACCCCTCTGAACATGCAACTAGGAAACACGCTCGGACAGACCAAACTCCAATTTTACAACAGGGGTTAAATCCCCACCCTTTCACTGCATTATTAACCCTTCTATTAGCCGCATCATGTCAACAACTCAACATTGGGGCGAGAGGGATTAATTAAAATAAGCGGATCAACATTATGTAAACGTTTGCATGGTTTTAAAACGATTTGACTTATTGGTTTTGTTTTTGTCTATGGCCATTTTGAGAATTCTATAACCAAAGTGACAAAAAGGCTTTCAAATTCAAATTGTTTATTTTCAATATAGGATATTCTTATCACTTATTGACGTCAATTGTTACTTATTTTAAGTTTAACACCACTTCCAAAGCGCAAGTGGAGAAGAAGTGGCGCCACAAACTCCACAGCAGCATTTGCTTGAATCACAAACCTAATATTCTGATAATTAAGACGACTACATACTATTTGGTTGTCATGGCGGCGTGCATGGTCAATTGACCATGATACCAACACGAAAGGAGGATGATGAGGGGCAAAAGTCAAAATGTCTTAAATTAAAGTCCTATAACTAATATTTATATGAAACCAACAGATTTCAGATGGGAATCAAAACCTAGAAGTAGTGCTTATAGTAAGTAGAACTAGAGTCATGAAATTTGGGTAAACATTTGTCACTTATTTAGAAATGAATCAATACAATAACCTGTTAAGTCTTTTAGTATTGTATGGTAGTTAGTAATAAACCCTAAGGGCTTGCAGGCACTTGTTTATTATTTATTTATTCTATTTTATGCAAAAAAAGATTCCAAGAGACTACCTGAATATTTTGTACGTGATTCCCACTCGTGCTTGGCCAGTTTTATTTTTCTTTTAACAAAAGTTCATGAACACATTGTGTTGGTAAATCGATACTGTCAATAATGGGATGTCCCCACACCTCAATTCATTACGGACAACGCCGCGGGGCGTAATTAGCTAATGGCCCAGCGTGAGCTTACACACAAACTTTGTACGAATACGAACTTAGTAAAAGAAATTACATTTGTTTTTTAGACAACGCGGGAAAGTCAAGATAAAAGAATGAATGAACGAATAAACACTTTATTGCACCAATAACATAAATGCATCATTAGATTGTACAGGATTGAAGATGAAAAATAGTACACAGGCGGACTTATCGCTAATGCAATTTCTTCCAGCCAACTTTAGAACAGAATTGAAAATTGTCAACATGATAAGTTCGTTCTATATAGCATTCTTATCAGACGGCACGAAGTTCGCCGGGTCTGCTAGTCATAAATAATTCCTCACACGATCTAAAATATAATAGGAAACCTAACGTATAAAACAATCCTTAAACTTAATCGTTATCCTAATAATCAATTATTTGTAACACTTATTAAAATAAACAATTATTTTATGTTAATCACTACATAGTATAAAACAAAGTCGCTTTCTCTGTCCCTATGTCCCTATGTAGGTATGCTTAAATCTTTAAAACTACGCAACGAATTTTGATGCGGTTTTTTTAATAGATGGAGTGATTCAAGAGCAAGGTTTTTATGCCCATGAAGCCGGGGCGGGTCACTAGTTACTACATTTTATGAACGAAATTTTGGTGTTTCCTTCATTTCGTTGTAATAATTAATTGAACCTGAGTACCTACAGCGCAGTGAATAAATGATTACGCTGAATCACGGGCGTAATCTACTATACTTACTGGGGCACAGAAATACCTACAAATTACTTATAACGAAAAGCTCACGTTACCATTATCTGTTTAAGCAGGTCTAAAAGTGAGAAAGCGAAATGTCGGAAATCGCAATCGCATCGCAATACATGATGTAAGGCAATCTCGCTTTCTCACTCATTTCGGGCCTGCATAAACAGTTTATTGTAATTGTAACTCCCTAGACGAGCCCTAGACGAATTCATATTAACTATATATAGTTACAATTTTTTATTACCAATACGTATAACTTCTTATTCTCAATCCTAGCACCGTTTTTCCTCATTTGATGGCCTAGGAGCCCAGGGTTCGCTTTTTAACTTTTTCTACTCCACTTCGCCCGAGGTTTTCAACCAATACAATATCAAATAATATCTCCCCCATGTTACAAGAGCACAGTATTCCTAAGCGTACGTTAGCGATTTTTACTAACAAGATTGTAATGCATCTAAGAGAAATTCCATACAAAATCCTAACGCAGTCGCTATCGTCTGCGTTTATAAAATCTCATACTAGGGGTTATGTATTATGTTTGTTGCCCCTTCCTAATTGGACACCCGTGGCGTCCCGCACTCACAAGACTAGAGATAGCTGCAATCTGGATTTTTATTATCTCTTGAAGCTTTGCAAGCGCGATATAGGTAGACTTTCATAGTAACTTGCCGTTTTGTATGCAATCTCGATTTTCTCGCTTTTAACGCCATCTGTTGAGCGTCTTTGTAATTGGATGTTGTGGCGCTAGTGTCGTCACCCGGTCACATCCTTGGCTCGGATGCAGCCCACCAACCAAGTGGTGGCTAGAATTGGTTGTACTGGTTATTACAATGGAGCCACTGCGGTCTGACCTCCGTAACCCTTTTTACAGAAACAAGACCCACAGAAACATGACTGGGTGTGTAAGTGGAGGCTGCGGCATCTGACATGTCCTCACACCTGTCATGTAGCGACGAGAGCCGGTAACAGCGTCGTAAGAGGCGACACAGGGCTTCAAATTTTTTACCACCACCTGACTGTCTGATAATAAAGATGATTCCGAAGACGCGTTAAGCCGTTGGTCCCGGAGTCCCGGCTGCCAACTGGTAGTCGTCAGAGGAACCACGTCAGAGGCCGAGTGGCTCCGAAGAACTCTGACACCAGAGTCTGCACGAAATGATGATAATGATAACCACTATAGCCTATGGACGCCTGTAACAAAATGAGTGTCACGTACGAGTACCGACCGTTGAAGAATCTTCTTACACAATATCGTGTCTAATGTGTTTTTATGTTGTGATATTTACAGGGAGTGAATATTTTAGTCTATGGAATTTTAAAATTAAGAATACTGTATCAATTGGAGGTTATGATTGTCGCGGCGGGGCTTCAAGGAGTGGGGGAGATCTAACGACTTCAAGATTTGTAGGGTGCCCATGATAAAGAGGAGTTAAAGAATTTTCCTGGAACATATTTGTATCGTATTCATTCAATATACATTTTATTATTTGGTAAAATTGCGTTGACATGTTATTTTTAGGGTTCCGTACACAAAGGATAAAAACGGGACCCTAAGACTTCCCTGTCCGTCCGTCATCAGGCTGTATCACATGAACCGTGATAGCTAGACAGTTGAAATTTTTACAGAGTATTTCTGTTGCCGTTGTATTAACAAACACTAAAAGCAAAACAAATTAAATATTATATTAAGGTGATACCTAGGTGAACACTAGCGCCACCGTCATTTAAAAATCATTACTCACTGAAAACACAAGTTGTCAAAAATCCCTCTGCTGTAATTATGGTTCTGGATCTGAAGTTAATTTTAATCATATTCAATTATTAAATTATAGTTCCATATAGTTTCAAATTGCAAAACTGCTAAAAGTGGCCGTTTTAAGCATAATGCAATTTGTTACCATAGGGAATTATAATTTAATATGTTTAAAATTAACTTCAGATTCAGAACCATAACTACAGCAGAGGGATTTTTGATAACTTGTGTTTTCAGTGAGTAATGATTTTTAAATGACGGTGGCGCTAGTGTACACCGAGGTATCACCTTAAAGTGAGACTCCCATACAACAAAAATGATTTTTATTTTGCCGTATTGTAAAGATACTGGTGCGAACCCTTCGTGCACGACTCCGACTCGCACTTGGCTGGTTTTATTCAAAAAGTGGTAATCACTCGTGTTTTGACTGCCTGGGTTCCTACTGATGGGTACAGAAAGCGAGGAATGCCTTAAACTAGATGGTCAGACGAACTACAGGCTTTTGATAAAAACTGGCGGGAACACGCTATGGCTAGGGATATAGGGAAGGTTAGTGGGGAGGCTTTTGCCCAGCAGTGGGACATAAACAGCTAAAAAAAATCAAATGGTTAGGATATTCATATTCATTCATTTGTTGCGATTTTTGACCGAACGGTGTTGTTTTCCGGCGTTACCGCGGGTAATTACCCGACACCGTGACTTTGCAGTGCATTTATGATTTACAGCAAGACAATACATTATGTACAGTCGTCTGCAGAGAAATCTGACCCCCATGCCACAAGTATCACTATTGAAAGGGGTTCCTATTTCTCTGCAGCTCACTGTACTAAATGATTTCACATAGTGCATTCGTTTTTAAGTGTTTATATGTATTTTTATAAAAAACAGTCTAGTTAGTTTAGTCTCGTTGTTTTAGAATAAGGTGTATATTATACTAGCGACCCACCCCGGTTTCGCTTGGCTATAAAAACCTTATTCTTGAATCACCCTGTATAATAAAATTCGTTGCGTAGTTTTAAATGTTTAAGCATACATAGGGACAGACAGCGGGAAGCGACTTTTTTATACTATGTAGTGATAGTGATAGAGTGATAGCTATGATGACATATTCTTGCTTTGTACAAATAAATAAATAATAAAAAAAAAACTAAAATATTGTCTGGGGGTTTACTACCGTCTCTTAAAACCATTCAAGATTCAGTGAGTAAGCGAGACAGCGCAATACATAAGGTAAGGCAACATCTCCCTTACTCACTGAATTTTGCATGGTTTTAAGAGATGGTGGTAAGCCACCAGATAATTCAATAATGCACACACTTTTTGTTTATATTTCTAAATTCTGTGATCATCACATTTATCACAAACTATCACCTCTATCATCATCATAATACCAGCTACACGTAGAAGTAGTCCACTGCTGGATATAGGCTCGAATCCGTCATAACCTATAACTGTAAGTATTTGGGTGATAGGCATAATGTTTACACAGGTTTTTGACATTATGCAAATTCTTTCAAACGTAAATTCCGTAAATGAATGTTAAGTTTGTTGATTTAAAAAACACATAGCTTGACCTCTATAAACGGGGAAAACCTTGTCAATACTTGAATCGACTAAAATAGTTGGTGAATTCAAATATGTATAGCATAGTAATACAGTGTACATTTCGATTTAAGCCAAAAGTTGATATACTACTTGCTAGACAATAATTTTACTAAGTAAAGGGTAAATAAAAGGGTAGTAGTAAAATTTTTGTATTGTACCAATCTGTAAATTATAAGTCGAGTTCGAGTCAGATTCTGAATTTTCCCCCAAAAAAATAATCTGACTCGATTTATAAAAGCAACTTATAAATAAATTAAAAATCTCATCATAAATGCTTATTTTATTTGACTGATTGAAACTGATTTACATATACAGTTACTTCCATTATAAACCACATATTTTGATTTTGATAAAATTGCAATAAAATTAGGTCCTCATTTATTTTTTTTATATTCAACACATAAATGACTTAAAAACATAACAAAACCTCGTCCTTATTTGGAAGTTACTTAACGATTGTGCTTAGATAGATATTCCAATTTCATCAACCAAAAATGTTTACCATCATCAGCATAGTACGACCAACTGCTGACCATAACTCTCCCTCAGTACACTCAATCGTTCTCTAATTAAAATTTTATGTTAAGTAGGTAATTATGCTAAAAAACGATCAACTAAATAAAATCGCTTGTTTTTTTATTCGGTAATTAAAATATTCGCCGTATAGTATCTGTTTATCCTCAATACGCTTCGTCTAAACTTTTAAAAGTATTGTTGCAGAAAAACATGTTTTTTGTGTCTCATTTTGTAATAGGTAAAAAATTATATTCAATATTTAAAAAAAAAAAAAACATTTTGGACCTTGTAACTTTACCAAGAATATTTAAAATTGATTGTGCTTGTAATAAAAAGTTAGAATTAAATAATAAACAGCGTGTGATCGATCGTCGATATTATAAACATTCTAATAGGATATGCGGTTGGGTCTAAGATGAGTTGATGGGTCGTCGTCCTTGACAAAGCGTAAGTACCTACCGTGTTTTTTTAAAGATAGAGATCTACGATGTAATTACGATTAAGTAAGTACTCTTTATTAAATTAACTAGCGACCCGCCCCGGCTTCGCATGGGCATAAAAACCTTCCTCTTGAATCACTCTATCTATTAAAAAAAAACATCAAAATTCGTTGCGTAGTTTTAAAGATTTAAGCATACAAAGGGACATAGGGACAGAGAAAGCGACTGTTTTATACTATGTAGTGATTTACATGGTTTAGTAACTAGTAGTCTAGTAGGTATATATATATGCTGCAGTGGAGTTTGTGGCGCCGCTTCTTCTCCACTTGCGCTTTGGAAGTGGTGGTAAACTTAATTTAAGTAATGATTGACGTCAAAAAGTGATAAGAATGTCCTATATTGAGAATAAATAATTTGAATTTGAATATACTTACGTAGGGCTAATATTTTACAATCGTATCAATATTATTTTTTGAAAGTAAGTTCAAGAATATAGTAGTTTAAGTACGGTAACTTACGTACGGTACTTAGGCTACGGTAACCGTTTTCCATCAGGTGGGCCTTGGGCCTATGAGCTTAATAATAATATAAAAAGTACCTACCTTTATTAAACCCGTAGATGGGTTATAGTATAGATTAGTTGCTTGAAAACCGATAATTTTATTAAAATCATCCGATCTTCAGTCCATCTGTCCGTTATACAGAAGGTATATCTCAAAAACCGAGTAGAGACTTAAGTTTATATCATACAAAAAATACACATTGGTTAAGTGTATATTTTTTAAAATGTCGTGAGTTCAATAGTTTTTTTCTATCTCAATAATATTCTCAGACGGTACGAAACCATTATTATGAGAATTCGACTCGCGCTTGACCCGGTTTATTTAAATAGACTCCGTATTTTTTTTTTGTTACAATTCGTTTATTATTATAGTTCTAAATAATTTATACGTATTTACTTATAGATCACATATTTTTTTCTAAAAACCTAACAAGCATGGTTCCCCTACACGCGACGCCCCGCCGCGCGCAAATCAAAAATATTCTATTACCAAATTTCCCGCCAAAATATGACATTTCAGCAGGAAAGCATTCGCGAAACAACATAATTTGCGAAAGTCAGCTTAAACATCCTTGAAATAAGGATATAAAACGACTTTATTGACAGCAAATTGCCTTGTTTGCGGTAGACAGGACAGATTTACCTTTGAAATGTTAGACAAAATAGATTATTGCATTTTGCAGCAACATTTGAACTTTATTTCAACTGCACAAAGGCCTATTTGAAGTTTTCTGATGGCATATTTAAGGTTGTGAAGCTGTCGTGAGGTTTTTGTGGCATTTAAGTTGGTTTGTATCTCGTGTACATCGTTTTAAGTTGTTTTGACGTTTGATTACAGGTGCAGTGGGTTTGACAGGTCTCATTCATGGACGTTTGAAGAGTTTTATGATCAACTAGCGACCCGCCCCGGCTTCGCATGGGCGTAAAAACCTTCCTCTTGAATCACTCTATCTATTAAAAAACCGCATCAAAATCCGTTGCATAGTTTTAAAGATTTAAGCATACAAAGGGACATAGGGACAGAAAAAGCGACTTTGTTTAAACTATGTAGTGATAGTGATGTAAAAATAAAGAAGATAGGTATGTAAGTAAACTGCAAAAAATATACACTAAAATAGATTGTCGGATAGACCGCGTAAGAATCTCAGTCAGTCTGATTGTCTGATAATAAAGATGATTCCGTGCTTCGGAAGGCAGGTTAAGCCGTTGGTCCAGGCTGCCATCTAGTAACCGTTAAAGGAACCACGTCTGAGGCCGAGAGACGGTTCTGAATTCTAACACCAGGGTGTGCATGGTCGAAAGATCATGTCACCTACACGAAATAATGATAGGGTATAGGGTATAGGTAGCGTTGCCAGGCGTCCGGATAAAGCCGGACATGTTTAGGCTTTTTGATTGCGCGTCCATACAAAATAAAAAAAATAAGTTAAGAACTATAACCCTGACTACGTGGTGTCTAAAAAGTATGAAACAAGGAAATAATTGAGATAGAAATCACCACGTACTTAGTCGGCTTATAGTTTTTAACTTAATTTTTATATAATACGGCTATCTTAGTTTAATTGAAGTGAAGGCTATCTTAGTTTAATTTTTTTGAGGTTAGAATCTGGGGTTAAAATTTCGTCGGTTAAAATTTTGAAACAACTTAAAGCCTATGTTACCCGCGCTATTTTTACGAATCTTTTGACACCTCATTCATTTAAATCGGTCCAGTAGTTTAGGCGCTACGATGGAACATATATACATAGACTGCCAAAATCATTACCTTTCCTTTTGGCTTTGCCGTAGTCGGGTAAAAAGGAGTCCGGTTTGTCCGGCTTTTGTTCGGCTTTTTACATTCCGCAAACGAGCGAGCGCTGAGCGTGGTCGAGCGACGAAACGACTGTCGGTCGCTCCCGCAGTCAACAAGTCCAACTAATATAATAAACCCGAAAGTGAGTTTGTATATTTGTTTGTTTGTCACCTCTTCACGCCCTATCCACTGAACCAATATTCCTGAAATTTCACATACACATAGCTAGAAGGATTGAGAAGGACATATACCTTTCATCCTGGGAAAAAGTGTTCCCGAGGGAATCTCACGCGGTCAAAGCCGCGGGCGAAAGCTAATTTGGTTACAAATAATAATCATAGAATTAGGAAATTGCACGCGGTATTTGTCGTAGGTAGGTAGGGGGTCCGGCCTTTTTTCCCAAATGTCCGGCCAAACTGGCTGGACTGTCCGGCTATAAGGTTTGACGAACTGGCAACCCTACACGCTAGCAGGTAGCAACCATCCACCCGCTATATTCAGCGGCAAACATTTCGCGAGATTCGTGGTTTTGTCGCGGTTTTCTTGTCGCCTTACTGTTTTATAGGAGCAAGCATTTAAAACTCATTCTTTGGTGCGTCACTGCGGCCGCCATTTTTCTTGTTATTAATTTACTAGGCGCTCTGTGTAATTTAAATAATAAGTTGTTTTAATTAACAGACTTGTAATAAAACAAAACTATTGATTTTTAATAAATTCTATGTTTCGATCCGAATCATCACTATCACTAAGTAATAGTATAAAACATAGTCGCTTTATGACGACCTCCGTGGCGTATTGGTTAACATGCCTGACCGCTACTCAGGAGGTCCTGGCCCGGGTTCGATCCCCGGTCAAGATGAAAAATGATATTTTTCTGATTGACCTGGGTCTTGGATGTTTATCTATATATGTATTTGTTATAAAATATAGTATCGTTGAGTTAGTATCCCATAGCACAAGTCTCGAACTTACTTTGGGGCTAACTCAGTCTGTGTGATTTGTCCCTATATATATATTTATTTTATTTATTTATCTGTCCCTATATCCCTTTGTATGCTTAAATCTTTAAAACTACGCAACGGATTTTGATGCGATTTTTTCAATAGATAGAGTGATTCAAGAGGAAGGTTTTTATGCCCATACGAAGCCAGGTCGGGTCGCTAGTATGTTATGAATTGCAACTTGATACGTTCCAAGAGTTCCTCAGAAAAAAAAGTCACAAAAAACGTAATCTAAACGTGACTCGGAAGGCACGACAGAGGCCGAGAGGCGGTTTAGAAGAACAATGACACCAGGGTGTGCATGGTCATGGATGATTTATCCCAAGTCACTATCCATAAAATCAGTGATGTTACTTACCTTCCAAAATCAAGGAAATTAATCAATTTCACAAAATAATTCACTGACACTAGTCACTTTTTCACGACCGTTTGTCTAGGCAGTACCAACCGATAGGGCGGTTTCCGCCCGACTGGCTGTAGGGCGGATTTCTAGGGCGGGGATTGGGCGGTTCCAACAGAATCCCGCCCAGGCACACGCCTACTCCCCGAGGTATTCAAATATTTAGCTCGCCTACCCTTTGTTTGAAATTGATTTTAAAAGGGGTTGAATATATTTGTTCATATAAATTTTAGGTTTCATGAATTTTGGTAACTATACCTACATGCCCATCTATTCAGTTTTTAATTTTTTTACCCCTGATCAAAAAGAGGGGTGTTATATTATAAGTTTGATAACAGGCCTAGAATTGGCATGTTAGGTCACCATCATCGTCGTCAATTCGTGTAGGTGTCATGGTCCATCGAATATGCACACCCTGGTGTCAGATCGGCCTCTGACGTGTTTCCTTTAACGACTACCAGATGGCAGCCGGGTCTAACCGCTTAATGTGTATTCCAAAGCACGGAATCATCTTTATTATCAGACAATCCAGGTGATTCAAGCCATGTCCTAACCAAACTGGAAACTAAACAAAATATGCTTCCCGTGGGAATCGAACCCACGACCCCCGGGTCTACAGGCAAACGCATTAGCCACTGAACCACGGAGGCAGGTCAAAATTATCTTTACAACATACTGACTTAGTTTATAAGCACTACCAACAAGATACGAGTCTATTTTTTAATAAATTTATTCATTCTTTTACTACAAACAGCCATACAATAAGATATTGCAGTACTGGGGTGTCACGAGCCCGTTGCCGACCTTGATCAAATATTCTCACGTCCTTCTTGAAGAACCCAGTACCACAAGATATCACAAACGCATATAATAGTATATAGTACGTAGTAGCGAAAATATAGATTGTACCAGCTGCTTCCCTTCACTACTATTGATTTCCTGTTTCAACTACCATCATGCTAAACATGGTCTGAGGCTATAGGTTTTCTGTGCCTAAGGTCTTATATTAGCCCTAGGCTCTGTCTATTCCATATGGGGTAAAGACGACGAGACTGTATGTAGATATATGTATGTTCCCTGGCGAATACTAATGTAAATTTATATGAAATTCCATACGAATATGTAGACAAGATTGACGGATGTACCTTGTCCCTTGTTTTGCTCCTATGTTACCTTCTCGCCTTTTACGACATTCAAATGGGACAAGTTCTCAAATGTAATTAGTATGGAAACTACAATTATTATACTAAACGACAATATGGGTTTTTTAAATTAATTACATTATCTAGAATAAAGTATTCCGTTATGTCTTTACCACGTCTTAACTATCACTTTTAAATTAGAAAAAAAAAATAGGAGATTCCTAGAACCACAATAGCTATTTGCATAATTTAATGACCTCTCAGAGCGAGTTAGCTGTATTCTTTTGTTGTAATGTGTGAAAGAGAAAGGAGTTACGAGGCCCCGCGCGCTGTGTCCGTGTCGCGTAATAAATTAGTTTAGTGTTGGGACGACAATCCGGTTTATGGTATCGATAAAATATTATTTCATGTTCATGTTTATTTTTTTCGGTATTATTATTTCAATTCTATAAGAGCATAATAAAAACATGTTAATTAAAAAAAATGTAACTATTTATGGTATTGTGAATTTACCATTTCGAAACTACAAACAAACCAAGAAAATATTTATTTAAAAGTGATTATATTCAAAAGTGTAAGTGGTTTTTATAAGTCACTGTAAGTTATTTATATTTGTTTCTCTAATGACGATAATATTTTAGTACCAAACCAACCAACTAGAAAATATGCTCAGATAAAAAAGCAGAGTATATGAAATAAATAATTTTGAATTACACATTTTATTACTCAAAACATGTAGTAGTGTAGGGGTGTGCTTCCTCTCTTACATCTGTGAAAGGTGCGGTACTTATTACCAAAAAAAAACACACATCGATACAACATCGATAACAATCAACACGATCACATCCCTAAACCCAACCATTCAACGAAACCAAACCAATCCAGTAGATGACGCGTCTCGGTTGCGAAAACACGCACAGTTTTAGAACAAAAATAAAATGTAAAAATATCGCGTAGTTACGCTCTTGTATTATTGTAGTGCTTATGTGATAACAATGGTGTTAAAATGATTGTGAAAAGTGTTACAAAGACATCCCGGATACAATTTGGCCTTGAAATCGGGTCATTTCATTAATTCTGTTCACGGTATGTTATTCTTGAGATATAGATACTATAACTAGTTGTCTCTTTCGGCCGGATTGGATTATCATTATGCTACCACCACACTTGTCTACTATTTTTATACGAATATTTGTCTATTTGACCATGTGTGGCCTGTTTATTTGCCAAAACTTCTGCGTTATTTTCCTACTTTGCCTACTCGTCAAATATTTTGGCAAATACGCAAATAGACAAGTGGTGGTAGCATTAAAAGATTAATGTTTGACTTATGAGTTTATCCATACTATTTATCCATACTAATATTATAAATGTGAAAGTCTGTCTGTCTGTCTGTCTGTCTGTCACCTCTTCACGGCTAAACGGATGGACCGATTGGGATGAAATTTGGTAGGGATGTAGTTAACGACCTGAGGTCAAACATAGGCTACGTTTGGGCGCGATATAACCGAGTCCCACGCGGGCGGAGCCGCGGGGAACAGCTAGTAAATAAATAAATAAGCGCGCAGTCATCTCGACGGTGTCACTAGCACGTTGCTTACTCGTGGCAAAAGATGTTTTGTCACCGTTGGGATATACATACTGCATTTTGTATATATAATGTTCTTCCATGTTGGTCTGGGAGAATATATTGTGGCTTCTTATTCCCGCGAAGGTCTTAAATGTCGACTGACTGAGGAAATCGAATGGAGGGATAACATAGGCGCCATTAGACGCTTATTATTATTATTCACGCATGATGGTTTTCCATCAAACATAGGGATGGAACTCGAAAGGTGAATTGGATCGACTGATTTTCAAACAAATCAAATTGCTGTTCCGAATAAATTGGGTATGCTAAATTTTTTTAACACACTAAAATACGAAAACCATTTCGAGATATTTTGATTTCATACCATATTTTTGTATTTTCGACAAGAAAAGTACATTGATTGCGGTAAAATATTGAAAAATGCCGTGGAAGTTGTAACATTCATTCGACACCTAAATGACGTCATTGCGCAAATAAAGCTGCGTCTACGCTTTTATTCTTATCCAAAGTGTGTGCGTGTCCACACTTCGTATTCCGACTAGGATTACGACCGTAAAAACGGACAAATTAAAAAAAAACCTATGATCTTTCAATGTCATGTCAAGTCAATCGATTGATTTTGATTTGATGTTTGAGAGTAGTTGGCGCGATAAGACGTGTTTCTGGTGGCTTACCACCATCTCTTAAAACCATGCAAGAACGATTGAGTAAGGGAGATGTCGCCTTACGTTATGTATTGCGCTGTCTCGCTTACTCACTGGAACTTGCATGATTTTTAGTATAGAATAAGAGACTATAGTATCCCCCTGGTGGCCTACTACCATCAATCCAGTTGTCTATCCAGTGAGTAAGCTAGATGTCGCCTTACATGATGTATTGCGCTGTCTCGCTTACTCACTGGATCTTGCATTTTTTTAAGAGACGGTAATAACCCAGGGGGTTACTACCGTAAGAGATGTCGCCTTACATCATGTATTGCGCTGTCTCGCTTACTCACTCGTCCTTGCATGATTTTAAGAGATGGTATTAAGCCACCCGACTCTGACTATAGACTTACTTGACTGGGATAGATTACTGACTTGACGTTTTTGACTTGATTTAAGTAGGACTGAAGAAGATTAAAATTTCAAGAAAGGCCTTAATGAACTTGTTTCCAGGGCCGTAAAATTATTGTAAAATAAAAGGCACGTTCGTTTTTATTGTGACCACATTGTGGCACTGTACTATATAATGGTAACATCGTCTAGTAAAATGACGTCATGAACTATAAAACTTTAGAAATTCATATAAAATTAATAATAATAATTTAAGCGAAAAAAATCAAATTAGTTTCCTAAAATAGTCTAAACTTTCAGTTAAAAATATAAAAAAAATCATTTTTTTAAACATAGCATACCCAATTATAACATATAGGGTACCTACCTACGATGGAACAATTGTATCGACTGATTTCCAAACAAATAATAGCAAAATTCTTGTTTTAAATTAAAACATATATAAGATGATTTGTCTGGAAATCAGTCGATTCAATTCACCTTTCGATTTCCATCCCTATGTTTGATGGTTTTCCATCAATCATGAATAAGCGTCTAAGGTGCGCGTAGGCGATGCGGCTAGCAACCCATCACTATCGGTTTCCTGTTTCATATTGCTTCGTACATATACCATACCTACCATCATGCAAAAGGCCCAGGCTCTGTCTACCCCGTATGGGATATTTTAGATAATAGGTACCTGTTGTGCCTTCAAATGTTTAAGCTAAAGCACATTTTAACCAAAGTAAGATCCGTTACAACGTGAAAGAACGAGACAAACATATTTTAATTAAAATTGGCTTACAAACTTTCGTTTTTCATGACAGTCTGTTCATTCAAATATAAATATATCAAATAGGGAAAATCAATAAATAATATGAGTGTAGATCTTTACGTGTTCTATAATAAAGCTGAAGGGAGCCTAAGGTGTGAACCCAGGTACCTAGGTATTGTACAATAGTCTAATTTAACTAGACATATTTTTTTTTGCGACCTCTAGCCATAAACAAACAGACATCCGGACAAAAGGAAAATTTGCCAGTCTCGAAATGGAGACTCGTTCGGTCAAAAAAAGAAGGAAAAAACAACATGGGTGCATCTTATGGTGAACGCATACTTCCCCCCATAACTTGGTTTTTATTGCACGGTTATAATTTTCGTTGCGATTGAAATTGTTATAGAAATGATTGTTGTCAGATTTCACCTTAATTCTGTAATCATAAGCTGAATTTTGACACACCGCGTCTATTTGCAATTGCAACAGTGCCCCTAGAAGTATGAGTTCTAGCGACTGCGTTAGCAATTTAGTATGGCAAACCTGTACAGCGCCTCTAGCGGATAGTAAGGCAACTAAGAAATTCCATACAAAATCCTAACGCAGTCGCTAGCGTCTGCGTTAAGAAAAACTCATACTAGGGGCACTGAAATTGGCGGTCGTTGCGCCGGGAGGCCCAAAAGCCGCAGTGCGGGCTAGCCTTTATTACCTACCTACCTACTACCTATAGCAGGCCCAGCAATCTGGTATGCGATGACATTGAACTTTGAACTAGGTATTATCTGTGGGGCGTATCTATCGGTCATCTCATTTACCACGGGGGAAGGTGATACACATTTATTTGTCACTTACTTCTTTTAGTCCAGCAGAAATTTATTATTTTAACATTGCACGAAATACAGTTGTACAGTAGAAATTTTCGCCATTACTTTTTTTTAAATAAAATTACGAATTTATTGAAACAAATTACATTAATTATTACCTACCAACCTACCTACGTCGTCGCATACGAATTGGGAACTGGAAAAACGCAGGCAAACCCGCATACGCGCGTTAGTTTTGCCCGGGTCAAAAATAATAGGTATAAGCGATTGCCATTGCGTCGTTGTAGGATGTAAATAGATTGGATATGCAATGCGAACTATAAATATAAAAATCAATACCACTTTTCGTTCTTTTCAATAAGATCTCTCCGCGACTGGTTTCCTCCGTTGGTGACAAGAGGGCTGGCTGCTTTTTCGCCCAAAGGATTAGCATAGATATCCAGAGGAGGAATGCAGCCAATGTTCTTGCTACCATGCTTCACATAGAGCTAGAAGTTTTCGAATTTTAGAATGTTTTAATCTTTTTTTTTTTTCTTTTCGTTGTAATTTTATAACTCAAGAGCGGGCTCACCTATCTAAACCAAATGTTTAGAGTTTGTTCGGACTATTTAGTAGATGGTTTAAGTATGTGAAGTTTGCACAAAATCGGTCGAGCGGTGCTATCATATTTTTTGTAACAAATTAATTCAATAAATAGCGGATCATTTTATAATGGGGATCACTATGACTACATCACGACATCACTATCACTACATAGTATAAAACAAAGTCGCTTTCTCTGTCCCTATGTACCTATGCGTAAATCTTTAAAACTACGCAACGAATTTTGATGCGGTTTTTATTAATAGATAGAGTGATTCCAGAGGAAGGTTTTTATGCCCATGCGAAGCCGGGTCGCTAGTTGTGAATAAATAAACTTAATGTTCCAATTTATTTATTTTATTATTTCACTTTACGTAGCGGAGCACGTACCGGACCACTTGTTTGTGAATAATTTTATGTTTGTTTTGTTTTATAGCACATGACAGGATCATACATATTCATTGCAAATTCGTCGTTATTCCGTCCTTATGAAGTCCGAAATGTTTTCCTGTATTGGAATGAGCCGAAAATAAACACGATCCGACCGGAAAACTACAGATTTGGACACGAAACAAAAGTGTTTAACTGTTTATTGAATAGGATTAGGAAATCTCGCGCTTTTTTTCAATCTATGTATTTGTATTTTGCCTTGCACTATATATGTACCTAATACAATTCAATATTAATTGCACTAAGAGAGTTTTTTGGAGGGAAAGAAAACTGTCACTGTCAGCCGCGAGGTCTACTGTTCACAGAACCACTAGCTTAGAATTAATTTTGATGTTTCAATTATTTGTTTCGACTCGCTCCTTTGCCTTCAATCCATATCCATACTTCCATACTTACTATACTAATATTATAAATGCGAAAGTCTGTCTGTCTGTCTGTCTGTCTGTCACCTCTTCACGTCTAAACTGCTGGACCGACTGTGATGAAATTTGGTAGGGATGTAGTTAACGACCTTAGGTCAAACATAGGCTACTTTTATATATAACCGAGTCCCACGCGGGGCAAAGCCGCGGGGAACAGCTAGTGAGTATATAAATGAACAATGTACACAAAATAGTGGTAAAGGTAGTGGTTCAACATAAAATATTAATACATATAGGGAACTGTCCCTACACGTGCTTCAATATCAAATAAAAAAATACTGCATAAATAAATAAATAATTATAATTGCATAAGTTAAAAAAAAATGCTATGCAATAGCTTTACCGCAGCAGTCCCCGAGTGCCACACGTCTTTTTTTTAATTACTAATTTGTTCTCTGAATATATTTTTTTAAATAAGGATCAACCTTAATTTAATGAAATATTTATTTACTTTGCACGTTTTGTTTGGGCCACATGATTACGCCATTCTACCAAATTTCATACGTTTTGGTCCAGTGGGTTTAGAGAAAATTAGCTGTGACAGATGGACAGACAGACGCACGAGTGATCCTAATAAGGGTTCCGTTTTCCATTTTTGTACGGAACCCTAAAAACTTAACCTTTTAAGTTGGGTAAAAATCTGGGCTCAACGGTGCAGGTTCAAATGATTCGTGTAAATCAATGCTACTTACATAGTAACATGTTTACATTCAACAACAGTTCCAATTAGTGTGCACTAAATTTGGATTGTTTGCGAATAATAAACAACCAATAAGGAGCTAACAGCACTCCCTACCATGTCATTGTAAGACTTACAGCCACGAAGCAAATACATCGCTTGCAGCATCCATATTCATACTTCCATACTAATATTATAAATGCGAAAGTCTGTCTGTCTGTCTGTCTGTCACCTCTTCACGGCTAAAATGCTGGACCGATTGTGATGAAATTTGGTAGGGATGTAGTTAACGACCTGAGGTCAAACATAGGCTACTTTTGGGCGCGATATAACCGAGTCCCACACGGGGCGAAGCCGCGGGGAACAGCTAGTAAAAAATAAATTAATATTGATTATTGATCATAGAATTAGGAAATCGCGCGCCGTACGATACGAACGAGGCAATATTTTTTTTAATGTATGACCTTCAGTGTTGCCAGATGGTTCCTTTTTTAGTTCTATTTCGCTATCATTCGTTCCCTTATCGTTCTTTTCGTTCCTTTTTGGGGAAGAATCATGGTAATTTTTTAGACCGGATGTGGCAATAATCCACAATATGGCAATTTAAACAAAAACAGAAAATTGAAACAAACTGAAAACAGAACGTTTTCGGCTTCAAATTTCTGCCGATAACTTATCGGCATTAATTACTGCAGGCCAGTTGTGGTTAATTACGCCCCGAACGAGGTAACAAACAAACAAATATACAAACTCACTTTCGCATTTATAATATTAGTAGGGTAGGATCTCGTTTTGATTATAAAGTAAACCTTCGTTCCAGTTTCGCTCAGAATGCTCGCGGCGCTCGCTCTGCTCGCTCTGCTCCCGCTCGCGCGGGCGTGCCCTCAGAACTGCTCCTGTCTCCAGCTGGCGGACGGCAGGGATGGCCTTGAGTGCGAGCTGGAGTCCGGCCGGATCACCATTAAAGGAACTATGCATGAGTCTGTTGAAATACAATGCACGGTACGACTTCGACCACAGATTATTTGTCATTCAAACAGGGCGTCGATTCTGCTAACGTAAACTCAAAATCGTCTCAAAATAGTGTTTCAATTGTACTGCTTTTTACTCACTATTTACAAGAATTATGACAGTATGATGTGATGCGAATGTAGTGTGGGGTGTGACCATAAGAAGTGACATAAAAAATATATACATTTCTTGTAACTATTGTGTAAAAAAGCACTACAATTGAAACACTATTTTGACACGATTGTGACTAAACGTTAGCAGAATCGACGCCCAGGTGGCTTATTGTCACCATCTCTTAAAACCATGCAAGAAAATTTGAGTAAGGGAGATGTCGGCTTACATCATGTATGCGCTGTCTCGCTTACTCACTCGTTCTTGCATGGTTTTTAGAAATTGTAGTTTCCAGGGCCAGTTTCTTACAACCACGCAAGATCCAGTGAGTAAGCGAGATCTCCCTTACTCACTGGATCTTAAATGGTCTTAAGAGATGGTGGTAAACCATCAGGCCTTATACTACCGCCGGCATATTACTGGCAGATGGCTGATGTAATAAGAAGTAACTTAAGCTTAAATTTATTGATTTTTTCATTAACCTGAACATTTTTGTTAAATTCGCGGACGAAGTCGCGGGCACAGCTAATAAATAAATAATTTCAGGACGGTTTCACTGACCTAAAATGTTCCGAGATACCAGAACACGCGTTCTCTCGTAACGGTTCCCTGGCCAAACTGAAGGTGTCCGACTGCGCGCTGGCCGGCCCGCTGGCGTGCTGGCTCGGCAAGCTCGGCGCGGCCAGCGTGGAGATGCTGGTGTTCAGTGACGTCGTCACGCCGCTCGCCGCCGAGCATGTTGGCGGACTTGGGGATGTTCGCACGCTTCTTATGTATGACGCTGGTGCGTATTTATTTATTTATATTCTTAAAACATACTAGCAGCATATGAAGGTGATGCGTGTGCATCTTAAGGATGGAGATTTTATGAATCGGCTAGTTCAAAAAAATATGATAGTGTTTTTTATGTGTTATTTCGACTTCATTTTGAATGAAATGTTTATGAATTTTAATCCATACTAATCCATACTAATATTATAAATGCGAAAGTCTGTCTGTCTATCTGTCACCTCTTCACGGCTAAACTGCTGGACCGATTGTAATGAAATTTGGTAGGGATGTCGTTAACGACCTGAGGTCAAACATAGGCTACTTTTGGGCGCGATATAACCGAGTCCCACGCGGGGCGAAGCCGCGGGGAACAGCTAGTTTAGGAATAAACTTAACCAGTGGTGGGACAAATAGAACCCATCATTTAATCGGACTATCTCCTGTAACTTATTATGTTCCACAATGAATTTTTTTTATCATTTAAAATCAATCTCTTATAAGTATACTTTATTGCACCAATTACATAAATAAATAAGTTGACATACATAATAATAATAAATAATTAAATAAAATTGATATAGCTAATTATAGACATAATAATAATACAAAACTTAAAATAAATGATTTGATATAATAGAAAATTTTAGGGATAGAATTTGAACGAAAAAATTGTTTAAATTGTATTTCATTTGAGTTACATACAGTGATGACATCCGAAGATCGATTCAGTAGATAGGACGTGGAAGCGTAACAAACTAACTCCTTTCGCATTTATAATATTAGTTAGATGGATGGAGTGTGTGACGGGAGCGATAGGGATATGCACTCGCGCCTAAAGGGAAGATCAAGATCTCCCCGCCAGGACGGGTGTTATCCCTGGGGAACCGCGCGACAGACGATGTCTTGTCGGAGGTTGTATTTATGCTCCAATCCGCAGAAACTTTGCAAGCGCGATTAAGACTTTCATAGTGATTTGCTGTTTATTATATTATTATTTTTATTCTTTTTTTTCGTTTCTGTTTTTTTTTATTATTCTGAGATTGTTACTTTTAACACAACAAAATATCTACAAAGACGCACCACAACGTCTTTGTAGTTATTATGTTGTCGCGCTAGTGTCGCCACAGATTCTTTATTTTCTTTATTTATACACAGGTGCTCAGCATACATTTCCAACTGAAGCCTTAACAGCTCTACCACAACTGAGGGAGTTTCGTCTCCGCGGTGCCCACATATCAGCGCCCCTGCCGCTGGCCAACCTTCCGAACCTCGAGTACCTGGAGCTGAGCACCGGCATCCAGCAGTTAGCTGGTGGTGCCTTCGAACTGAAGCGACTGGAGAAGCTTCACCTGTGGGGGAATAACATCGGGAATATAACGGAGGATAATTTTAGAGGTCAGATTTTAAGAGATTTGTTTTCGACGTGATAACGTCTAATATAATAACTCGATACCTATTACTAATTCTGTGTCGGTACTACGGGCTGCATGCACAAAAAAGATGACTTCATTGTCCCGTTCCGCAAGTGAGAGGGAGAGAGAGGCATGATCGGCTCGAGCGATCGGCTCAGTTCGGTTCGTGCTGCATCTATCTTCCACTCCTTCTGTGTATTATACTACTGTAATGTTTGACGTTGTCACGTCAAACTATCGTCCGTAAACCGACTTTACCGACAACCAATTTTTTTTCGTGATAATAGATGGCACTATATGAATTTAACGTGTGTTGCACCATAGCCCGGCCACAGACGAATTTGTTAGTCGTTATCGTCAGAAGCCGAGAGACGGTTCCTAAAACTCTGACCAAGGTGTGTGATTAACCATATATGATGATGTATTATTTCCCCCCAGGGCTCACATCCTTGAAAGTCCTGACCGTCGACCGTAACATGATCAAGTCATTCCCAGCGCTGGTCTTCAGTCAGATGCCCAACCTCACAGAGTTCTCATTCGTCGCCAATACAGTGGAAAATGTGGACAGTGACGCATTTTATGGACTCCGAGAGCTGAAGACGGTAAGGTTTTTATACTTCTTACTTTGATTAACTTTCTTACTTTAATTAACTTTCTTACTTTAATTAAATTTCTTACATTAATTAACTTTCACACTTTAACTAACTTTCTTACGTTAATTAACTTTTTTCACTTTGATTATCTTTCTTACTTTAATAAACTTTTTTACTTTGATTAACTTTCTGTCATTTTTTCCAAAATTATGTTAGGACTAGCGCCGCGGCTTCGCCCCGCGTGTGACTCGATTATATCGCGCCCAAAAGTAGCCTATGTTTGACCTCAGGTCGTTAACTACATCCCTACCAAATTTCATCACAATCGGTCCAGCAGTTTAGCCGTGAAGATGTGACAGACAGACAGACTTTCGCATTTATAATATAAGTATGGATATATAGAGTGGACTTGCCCTATTGCTCTTTTCCTTAGAAACAGTGTCCCCGAATTGCGGGAAAGCGGGATGGTGATTTCTTTTGTAGTTCTGTTACTTTGTATATATTGAAGAAATGCCTTAAAGGACTTGTTTCCAGGGCCGCATATTTAAAAAAATCTATATATATAAAAATGAAACCCGTTTTCCGTTGTCACGACATAGCATGAAAACGGCTTGACCGATTTGGCTGATTTTTTTTTTGTAGTTTTCTAATTTTCTGTACAAGGTTCTTACGGAAAAAAATATTAAGAAAGGCGGTACGAAGTTCGCCGGGTCAGCTAGTAAATTAATTAATATCTTATTACAGATTGAAGCCTTCAACAACGGAGCTCCAATGCGTCTCTCCCCGCATTCCTTCTCGAACCTTCCATCCCTCCAAAAGATAAAACTGGATAACTGTCAAATTATAAACCTGCCCTCTGACTTATTCGCCAATTCCACCCAAATGAGGAGCTTGTCCCTTAGACGGAACAAAATAAAATTGTTGCAAGAAGAGCTGTTTAAAGATCAACATTTATTGACGTTTTTGGATTTGAGCGGGAATCAGATTGAAGTATTGATGGATAAGGTGTTTTGGCCGCTGGGGAGCTTGGTAGAGTTGAATTTGGACGGAAATTTAATTGAAAAATTACCTGGGTGAGTAATTTATTTTACACTAGCGACCCGTACCGGCTTCGCATGTGCATAAAATCCTACCTCCTGAATCACTATTAAAAAAACGGCATTAAAATCCGTAGCGTAGCTTTAAATATTTAAGCATACAAAGGGATATAGGACATAGAAAGCTACTTTGTTTAATTCTATGTAGTGATAATGAAGATACAATTTTATTTTGGTTTTAATTTTAAAATTTTCATAATAATTTTAAAAATGTTCACATCCCCTGCATACCCTGGTGTCAGGGGTAACGTTAAAAATTAAAGGTAAATAGTTATTAGACTTGACGTGCTTTCCGAAACACGGAATCATCTTTATTATCAGACAATCAGATAATTCAAGCCTGCAATATCATAACCAAACTGGAAACAACTAAACAAAGTATGCTTCCAGTGGGAATAGAACCTTATTTACTGTACAATAGAGTCAGTTACTATAAAAACAATGAATTTTGTCAACAGGGATCTTTTCTCCGGCCTGACTCGCCTCGAAACCCTTCGAATCAACAACAATCGCCTGAAACACATCGCCGAATCAGCAATCAGCCACGCTCTAGCTCTAAAAGACATCTCGCTATCAAACAACCAACTGTCATTTCTCACAAACACCGATTCAGACTACAACGAGTCACCTCAGTCTCCTTTTAGGATGCTGTATAACAGTTTAGAGAATTTGGACTTGAGCGGGAATAATATAACGCAAATATTCGATGACTGGCGATTCGTGTTGTACCAGCATATGAAAGTGTTGAATTTGTCCAGGAATTCCATCACGGATCTATATGTGAGTATATTTATATCTATACTATTTAATATAAAAAAGCTGAAGAGTGTTTGTTTGAACGCTTATAACTTGAAAACAACTGGACGGATTTGCAAAATTATTTTTGTAAAAGAAAGAGAAAGCAGTAGCTTTCTCTTTCTTTTACAAAAATAATTTTATATATTATATAAATTATATATTATATATTATAAAAACTAATATTTTATATATTATATATTATAAAAACAAAGTATTGTTTTATACTATGTAGTGATTATTATATTATTATATATATTATATTAGTATGGAAGTATGGATTGGACTATAATATGGTTTGACTAAATTTATTTTCTCTCAATTTTCAGGACGCAGATACTCAGTTCCTTTCAGACAATGAGGACACCATTATAGACCTCAGATACAACAAAATCACCAGGGTGTTTCTAATGAACTCACACGGGTTTACCGAAAACGTCGTCACCAATAAAACCCTACGGTCAACTATGCTTTTGGACAATAACCCTTTCAACTGCGACTGTTTCAACCAAAACTTCCTCCTAAAACTGCATAACAAACTGCTATATTTCAACGAAATTCCCAAACTGGACGTAGGTAACGCCATCTGTGTCGAACCCACGGAATTAAAAGGGAAACTCTTGAAAAGCATCGAACCAACAACGCTAACTTGTCCGTTGGAAAATGGGTGTCCCAAAGAATGCTCTTGCGATATCAGACCATCGACAAAGCATTTGGAGTTAACATGCAATTCACTCCCCAAATCTTTACCAGACCCTACACAATATAGTTTAGTAGCCACAGAACTGACTTTAAAAAGCGTACCGAATAGCTTAGACTTGCCAAGTCATGTCGATAAACTTTATCTACGAGATTTACATCTACAAAAACTGTTAACAATACCTAATTCAATTAATTACATAGATTTATCTGACAACGGTTTGGTAGATATTCCTGTAGAGCTTCTAAAACGAAATGTGTCGTTGAAATTGAGTGGGAACCCGCTCTCGTGCGACTGTAGTCACGATAAAACGGTGCAAACGTTGCAGAAATATAAAAATAACGTTTTAGATTCTGATACAGTTAAATGTTCTAACGGTGAGTCTCCATGGTCTATAGACGCCCCGAGGTTATGTTCGGTCCAACGCGCGGCCATTCTCGGCGGTTCATTAGCAATATTAAGCGTTATACTCATAATTCTAGCCGGTTTATATTACCGATATTCTATTGAAGTTAAAGTGTTTATATATTCTTGCGAAAAACTGCGCTGGTTAATAGCCGAAGAGGACGTAGACAGAGACAAAAGGTACGACGCGTTTATCTCTTTCTCGCACAAAGATGAGAAGTTCGTTGCTGAAAAACTCATTCCTGTTTTAGAAAGTGGCTCTAGACCTTTCAAACTGTGCGTGCATTACAGAGATTGGGTCGTAGGTGAATGGATACCGGCACAGATTGTAAATTCTGTAGAACAATCTAGAAGGACGATCATTGTGTTGTCCAAGAGTTTTGTGGAGTCCGTTTGGGGTACAATGGAGTTCAGAGTGGCTCATAAGAGGGCTCAGGAAGAGAAAAGAACGAGAATTGTCGTCATTTTATTAGAAGACGCTCCGCCTGAAGGTGATTTAGACGCTGAATTGAGAGCTTACCTCTCAACTAACACCTACGTGAAATGGGGAGACCCTTGGTTCTGGGAGAAGTTGAGATATGCTCTAGCCGGAGGACGGGTCGGCTCAAAACCTAAGTCAGAAAAGATGCCCAAAGGTGGACTTAATGTCAGGCTGAATAGTAGTGGGCAACTTGTGAACGATACGAAAGATACCATATCAACTGAGCTGTCCATAGGTTGACGTTAAAAACGTGGTTAACGTGCGTAACAAAGTGATTACCGTGGGTAACAAAGTTATGACCGTGCGTAACAAAGTGATTACCGTACATAAAAAGTTATCGCTGTGCATAACAAGTTGATTACCGTACGTAACAAAGTGATTACCGTACGTAAAAATGATGTTATTGTGCGTTAACATAGTGATTACAATCCGTTAACAAAGAGGTTACAATGCGTTAATGAAAGTTACACTATAAGAATCTCAGAACATTGATTTAAATTGTTCATATTTTTTTACGTAATGTAAATTCGTTTTTATTTTTTTATGAGTAGAAGCTAGAAATGTGCCTATTTTACCATGTATATAGTTAGGTAGCCTTTTATCATTATTAATTCATTAAAGGCATTATGATTATATATACCTAACAAGAATCTTAAATTGGTATTATATTTTATTGATATTTATAAGCAGCTAAATATGTATTGGACGTTTTTTTTTATTAAAAACGCTAAAACAAACGTTGACGTCATAGTTTTGTATTTCATAGAAATCTCATTAATTTTCATTTAAAAAAAAGTTAGTAAGATACGTACAATAAAAAATAAACAAATGATATTTTTGGAGCAATAATCTCTGGTCTAATGTAAATGTAGTTTTTAATTATAACTAGTAGATAGCAGTTAGCACAAATAAGGCCATACAATATAACCTTTATAGGTGCTCATGTGGTGCTAATATTATAGGTATGTATTCATTTCATACTAGGTTTTGCCTGCGACTTCGCCCGCGTGAACTTCCTTCGGGAACAGTGCTTTTTCCCGTGATAAAATGTAGATATATGTCCTTTTCAATACTCCTTGCGAAATTTCAGAGAGTAGTAACTAACGCGACTTTCTTTTACATATATAGATTAGGCAGGTATAGATTTAACATATCTGTCTGCCTATTATTGTTCAATTCAACAAGTAAAAAACAAAATATCCGACTGCATTAAAACCATAGATTAAGTACCTATAGATGTAGCATAATTTGTCATTCACGCAAAAATAAAATCAGTTATTGTTATTTATAAAATTGTACATAATATCTTTATCAAAAGGTTTTTTTTATTAACACTACTTGAGTATGTACTGTGATGCGTTGGATACTAGCTAGTCTGGTGGCCTACTATCATCTCTAAAAACCATGCAAGTTCCAGTGAGTAAACGAGACAGCGCAATACATGATGTAAGGCGACATCTCCCTTTCTCAATCGTTCTTGAATGGTTTTAAGAGATGATAGTAAGCACCCTGCTCTCCATTGTGTAATTTTTGTTTTCTATAAGTAAGGTTCATGGTATATTGCTAGGTATTAAACAGACTGACTGGAAATGTAATATAAGTACAACAATGATTTAAACGAGATTTTTTTAGATAGTTATTGTAAAATACTAATAGGTCAAACTAGTTTTTCTTTTATAGCTAATAACCCTAGCTGACCTCGCAAACGTTGTTTTGCCATATTTATTATTTCTAGGTAATTTAAGGGCGAACAACCCTTATCACTTAGGGGTATGAAAAATAGATAGTACCTACTTAGCTGAATCAGACTATTGAATATGCATATACAATTGTATAAAAATCAGTAAAGCCGTTTCGGAGGAGTAAGGTAACTAACATTGTGACACGGAAATTTTATATATTATAACCTGACCAACTGACATGCGAAAAATCGCTACAAAAAGCCAAAAAACTTTTTTTTATATGGAATGTTGCCATATGTACATTTGGTGTAGAAATTGGCGCCCAAATTTTTTGAGAAACTGTTTATTGTTTATGATTTTTTTAAATCCAATACTTTCCATTTTGTATATAAACATAGGCATCGGTTTGATAATTTCTTTTTTTAATCGCCATATATCTTCTTCTTTAGTCGGGCACTCTTGGCAGAGTGGTCATGGCTGTAGATGAACAGTGTAAAAAAAGTAATGGAGCGTTTTGGTTTTGGACTATAAATTCCATATATTTACAGTATTTTCTTTAGTTTCGAATATTTGGCACTTTATAATGGTTTGTTTGTTTGTAATATCTTTATTTCTGGTAGTTTTATGGTAGTTAAGATGAAAATCTCTTCTTTAAATAATCTCGTAAAAAGTTTTTGTAAGTACCGACTGAACGATTTTGTTATGCCATTAAATATTTTTATGTCAAGTAAATTGTTTAATTTTAATATAAACCACTGTTTCCTGCAAGGGTAGACAGTCTCAAGATTACATTGCCTTCCCTTCCCCGCCCTTAAGCCCGGAACAGACGGTTAAGGCATGATCCGGGTGTGTGCTATGGTCCAACACTGCCAGATTTGTTCAGGCTGCCAAAAATATCCGCCGTCACCACTAAACAAAGTATGTTTCGGTTGGGAACCGAACTTGTAAAGTCATCGTGTGCTGTGTTGCTGTCAATAATGTCTAAAACCATCCAGCCAGCCTTTCTTAACGAATTCAACGATGACAGGAAGGACATAATAAGTACATAAGCACTTTGTAGGTACAACCACCACAACAATATTTTTTTTTTTTTTTTATATAGTTTTTACGGCCATGGAATCTAGTCCTTTAAGGCCTTTCTTGAATTTATTAATCTTCTTCAGTCCTACTTAAGTCAGTCAAGTCAAAAATTCAAGTCAATAGTCAAGTCCAGTCAAGTAAGTAAGTCTGTGGCGGCACGTACCGACCTCTTCAGAACATGAACTCGACGCATGAAAAAGAAACTGCGAATTCAAAAAGTGTTGTGTCTTCTGTCAAGAAAATCCAATCTATCATTATTAATTGTGGAGTCAATTTATTGTGAAATAATAGTTAAAAGATCAAAATAAATAGCGATACAAAACAGCAGACTCGTATTCTCATTCGCTATATTGGTGACCTAAAATTTGATTTACAACGACGTGAAGAAAACTTAAAATGAGCGTTCCGTCAGGAGAAAAGGAAGAAAATTTTCTGGACGCATCTGGCCCATCTGTTGACCGAGTAGCAGTAAAACTACCACCATTTTGGCCGGAGGACCCCGAAATTTGGTTTGCTCAAGCGGACGCGCAGTTTCAGATCTCGGGTATTAAAGACGACATTACAAAATTCAACTACATTATTTCACAACTAGATCAGAGATATATGAAGGAAATTAAAGACATCATAAAAGATCCACCAACTTCCGGACGGTTCGAAAAATTAAGGCAAGTTCTCACTAAGCGTTTATCAATTTCACGCGAACGCCAAATCACACAATTACTTTCGAATGAAGAATTAGGAGACAGAAAACCTTCACAGTTTTTGAGGCACTTAAAGACCCTGGCAGCAGATGGCATCACAGACGAATTTTTGCGCAGCTTGTGGACTAGTCGTTTACCATCTCATGTACAAGCTATAATTGTAGCACAATCAGGAAGTATTGAAACTATTGCAGAGCTAGCTGATAAAATTATGGAAACCATAACACCAAACTTACCACAAGTTGCGACCGCATCGTCTTCTTATGCATCGAATAATTATAATGATTTAGTTAAACAAATTAATGAATTGCAAAAGGAAATAGCACAACTCAAAATTAATCAGCGATTTCGTGGACGCAGTCATTCTCGGGGACGATATCAATCCCGCAGCCGCAGTGGAAGCCGAACACCAGGTCTATGTTGGTATCATGACAACTTTGGTGAGAAAGCACAAAAATGCACACAACCATGCAATTACGTAAAAAGCAAGCAGGAAAACTCCAGCGGCAGTCTGTAACCGCGACCGACAACTGCCAAGTTACACCCACGAGTCGCCTCTTTATCTCAGATAGAAAGACAAAAGTTAAATTTTTAATTGACACAGGATCTGATTTGTGCGTTTTACCACAACGTTTCTTACGTCAATCTAGACAACCAGTTGACTACGTTTTAACAGCTGCAAATGGAACAAAAATAAATACTTTTGGAACAATGACTATGCATTTGGATCTAGGATTGAGACGAGACTTTTCGTGGAATTTTGTTGTTGCTGACGTCGAAAGACCTATAATTGGAGCTGACTTTATCGCACATTATGGCCTTTTAGTCGACTGTAAAAACAGACGTTTATTAGATTGTACTACTACTCTCTCATCATTTGGCACAATTAGAGACTGCAATCAAACAAGCATCAAAGCGATTACTGGTAATTCAGTTTTTCATAAATTACTTGATAAATTTCCCGATTTGGTCAAACCTCCTGGCATCCATCGAGAAATCAAGCACTCTACCACCCATTTCATTAATACTTCTCCAGGACCTCCAGTTTTTTGCAGACCACGCAGACTGGCACCTGATCGCCTTCGAATTGCGAAGGAACATTTCGAGGATATGGTTCGAGATGGCACTGCTCGCCCTTCAAAATCACCTTGGGCCTCAGCACTTCACCTAGCACCTAAGAAGAATGGTTGGAGACCTTGCGGCGACTATCGTGCATTAAACGCCCGCACTATACCAGACAGATATCCCATTCGTCACATTCAAGATTTTTCACACAGACTATCTGGTTGCACTATATTTTCCAAAATTGATTTACTAAAAGCATATAATCAAATTCCTATGGCTTCTGAAGATGTAGCTAAAACGGCAATTACGACACCATTTGGATTATTTGAGTTTCCGTATATGCCTTTTGGACTCAGAAATGCAGCTCAAACCTTTCAAAGATTTCTCGACGAGGTACTACGTGGCCTAGATTTTTGTTTCTCATATTTGGATGACATTTTAATATTTTCCAGAGAAGAATCACAACACCTGGAACATCTGGAGCTTGTATTCAAAAGACTTGAGACATATGGTCTACGCATCAATTTTGGCAAATGTGAATTCGGCATAAATGAAGTAACTTTTCTCGGATTCCAGATCACTGAACAAGGTACTCATCCATTACCAGATAAAATTACAGCAATAAAAGAGTTTGATCCTCCAAAAACGGTTAATGGCTTACGCAGGTTTCTCGGCATGCTAAATTTTTATCGAAGATTCATACCAAATGCTGCCGACGATCAAGCCCCTCTACATGATATGCTTTCTGGTCCTAAAGTTAAAGGTACTGATTCTCTTACATGGACACCAGCACTACTCAAAGCTTTCAACGACTGCAAGGAAAGTATTATAAAATGTACACTTCTAGCTCATCCTGTGCTAGATGCACCGCTTGCCCTTGTGACTGATGCCTCAAACACAGCTTTGGGTGCGGTACTTCAACAGTTGGTTAACAAAGAATGGCAACCACTCGCTTTCTTTTCAAAGAAGTTGAATAATGCTCAAAAATTATATAGCGCCTACGATAGAGAACTACTAGCTATTTATGAAAGTATAAAACATTTCCGTTATATGATTGAAGGTAGACACTTTGTCATATATACGGATCACAAACCTCTCATCTACGCATTCCAGAAAAAGCAACAACAATGTTCGCCAAGACAATTCAACCATTTGGACTTCATATCGCAATTCACAACAGACATCAAGCACATTTCGGGTAAAGAAAATATTACTGCAGATACACTTTCACGCATTGAGGCTGTTTGTTTGCCTCCTAGTTTTCAGAAACTAGCTGAATCTCAACAAGCAGATCCTGAACTACAAGACTTACTTACTCACCCATCTTCATCCTTACAGTTGATTCCTACACCCATTCCAGGATCAAATATCTTCATATATTGTGATGTCTCTCTGTCTAAGCCACGACCCTTCATCACCAAGGAATGGCGTCGACAGATCTTCAATTCAATTCATTCTCTTAATCATCCTGGAGTAAAGTCAACCACCAAGATGGTCACTGACCGGTTTGTATGGCCCTCGATACGCAAAGATTGTCGTACTTGGGTACAAACTTGTGAATCTTGTCAGAAGTCAAAGATACAACGTCATACATCTGCACCATTAGGTACTTTTAAACTTCCATCATCAAGATTCAGTCATGTTCACATCGACCTAATAGGTCCATTACCACCATCCCGTGATTTTAAATACTGTTTGACAGCTGTGGATAGATACACTAGATGGCCTGAAGTCCAACCTCTTCAAGATATTTCTGCTGAAACAGTAGCAAAAGCTTTCTACGACATGTGGATTTCACGTTTTGGTTGTCCTGAGACCGTCACTACGGATCAAGGACGCCAATTTACATCAAACCTTTTCAAAGCTCTCACTAATCTTTGCGGTACCCAACTTCGTCACACAACTGCTTATCACCCAGCAGCCAATGGTATGGTGGAACGGTTTCATCGGACGTTAAAGGCTGCAATCATGGCTCATGGCGAACAGAGATGGACGGATATATTACCTGTCGTACTACTTGGAATAAGAGCAGCATGGAAAGAGGATATAAAATGTTCTGCAGCGGAGTTAGTTTACGGTGAACCATTAAGGTTACCTAGCGAATTCCTTCATCCGTCATCTAACAAAGAAGTCAAACCTGAAGATTTTACAGAGCAGCTTAAAAGACATTTCACTCATTTACAACCTCAACATGCATCTCGACACTCACCAAAAGCAGTATTTTTGCATGATGATCTTAAATCCGCAAAATACATATTTATAAGGAAGGACGGTGTAAAGAAATCTTTAGAACCACCTTATACAGGTCCACATAAGGTTCTTAGCCGAACTGAGAAGACAATAACCGTTGATTTAAATAGAGGCCCGGTTAAAATATCTATAGACAGAGCAAAACCAGCCTATTCAATGTCTGACTCAGATGACTACTGCGAAAGGACATCTCAGAACAGTGTTCCTCCGCCCATCACCACGAGATCTGGGCGAGTTGTTAGGTTTAATCCCAATTTTTTATAATTATTTTACAGACATCACCATTATCATCATCAGGAACATCATCACTCCAAGGGGGGTGATGTGGCGGCACGTACCGACCTCTTCAGAACATGAACTCGACGCATGAAAAAGAAACTGCGAATTCAAAAAGTGTTGTGTCTTCTGTCAAGAAAATCCAATCTATCATTATTAATTGTGGAGTCAATTTATTGTGAAATAATAGTTAAAAGATCAAAATAAATAGCGATACAAAACAGCAGACTCGTATTCTCATTCGCTATAAGTCTAGTCTGAGTCGGATGGCTAAGTGAAGCGGTGGAAAAATTTCACTTAGCTATATCATGGAGATTTTGGTGACAAAGATAAAAAGTCACGTAATCGACACTGTATCACTTCCCAACACTCACGCTTGTTCACGAACACTTTGCGAATAATAATCCACCAATATTATGCACAAACACTCGAAAAAACCTAAGTTTTGGAAATTAAATACAGCGCGGACATAGCGACAGTTTACTTTCCCTCCAAAAACTCCCACAACAATATTAAATAGTGATCATAAGCATTATCTACGGAGTTTTGGAGGGAAAGTAAACTGTCATACTTTGTCCGCGCTGTATTTAATTTCCAAAATTAGGATTTTTTGATTGTGCATGTTGCATGTGCATAATATTGGTAGATTATTATTCGCAGTGTTTTTGAACAAGCGCGAGTGTTGGGAAGTGGTACAGTGTATTTTATCTTTACCAAAACTTAGTACTATTGACATAGTTTAAAAAAAAATTGCGTCGGAGAGACCGCGCGCGATTCGAACTTCTTTGACTATTTGTACAAGATACTGCGATGCTAAGTGAAAATTTTCCACAGCTTCACAAATTAACTCTAGTGATTATACCGTTTCACTGAGCCATTTGACTCTGACTAGACTACTAACTTGACGTTTTTGACTTGACTAAAGTAGGACTGACTGAAGAAGATTAATAAAGTCAAAAAAGGAAAGAAAGAACTAGTTACCATGGCCGTAAAAAGTTTGTAAATAAATAGCTTGTCATATCATATGCATATGTCACTGTCAGTAGTTGGTCAAATCTTTCAGTCAGTATTTCGTAATTTTCTTATTTTTTTTTCTCTATTTAGTTTTTAGTTTGTGATTGAGTTTTTTGGAGGGAAAGTAAACTGTCGCTATGTCCGCGCTGTATTTAATTTCCAAAACTTAGGTTTTTTCGAGTATTTGTGATTAATATTGGTGGATTATTATTCGCAAAGTGTTCGGGAACAAGCGTGAGTGTTGGGAAGTGGTACAGTGTCGATTATGTGACTTTTACCTTTGTCACCAAAATCTCCAAGTTATAGCTAAGTGAAATTTTTCCACCGGTTCACTTAGCCATCCGACTGACTCATCACTTGACTAGACTACTGACTTGACTTTTTGACTTGACTTGACTAAAGTAGGACTGAAGAAGATTAATAAAATGAAGAGAGGCCTTAAAGGACTAGTTTCCATGGCCGTAAAAAGTATTAATTAAAAAAAAAAAGTTTGTGTTTTATATCTGTTTCAGCAGTGTATGTGCAAATTTTATGTTATTTTTTTTATTGCGACTAAGATATGATATCAAAGTGTACCACATAAATAAAATAGTGATATTTGCCTATTCGTCGAATATTTTAGCAAATACGCGAATGGCCAAGTGTGACAGAAGCCAACAGGAGTTATCTGCTATATAAAGCCGACATACATTTAGATTAGCAAGGGGCATATACTCAAATAATTCTAATTCTGTAGGTATACATGCTTGCGGATCACTGTAATACTACATTAGTACTATTAGTATTCTGTGGTAATACTAAACCATGATGAACCAAAAGGATATATCTACGGACTGCCAGCCTCCCGCCGAGACCCAAGTTAAAATTGAGGTGAAGTCGGAATTTTTGACAACTGAGATTAAAATTGAACCAGTTGATGGTATGTCCCATTTTATTCTTGTCTTCTGTACCCCTAGTATCAGATTTTATAAACGGAGATATTAGCGACTGTTAGGATTTTGTATGGAATTTCTTACTTACTATACGGCAGGGGCGCTGTACTGGAATGTCATACAAAATCGCTAAAGCAGTCTCTATCGTCTGCGTTTATAAAATCTCATACCAGGGGTACAGAAATGCATGTCAACTGATGTTAAATCAAGTTGTACTAAGTAGGAGTTATGACCAGTGAGTATTAGCCTCTGATAATTTGGATTTCCACTTTAATCTGTCCTGCTCCACCTATTGCCTTATCCATTCTAATATCTTTAATTATCTCAAATATGTTAAATTGTAAACTGTAATAATTTTTATTTTTGTGAATATGGATCTTTGTTATTCGAAATAAATGAATTTTAATTTTATTTTTTTTTAAATATTATAAATGCTAAAGTTTGTCTGTCTTTTTGGTTCTCTTTATCACTGTATTTTAATATGCAAATTATTGTACAATGTATTGGCGCCAAAATAAGAAAAGACAAAATTCCAAATTCAAATGAAATATTTTTTTTTGTAACATGGCCAGATTAAGTATATTTTTTTTTTTCCTATTAAATATGATACCAATTTTCAGATTACCTGCAGCCTCACGATAAGGCTATCTTCAACATGAAAGAAATTAAGATTGAGCAAGACAGCCCTACGGACCAAGCACAGCGTAATACAAAGGACATAAAGGAGGAGGTTGATCAGGGGCCCTGGAAACATGCACAGCGCAATACAAAGGTTACACATGTGGAGTTGGGCCAAGGGCCCTCAGACCAAGCTTGGTATAATACTAAGATCATAAAAATGGAGAATGATCAGGGGCCCTGGGGCCAAGCAGAGTGTAATACAAAGATCGTAAAAATAGAGGAAGATCAGGGCCCCTCAGACCAACCAGAGAATAATACAAAGACGAACAAAAAAAAGGAGATTGAACATGGTCTGCCAAGTAATGGGTTGAAAGTATATGTTTTTCCTAGTTAATGCGTACTTTACAAATAATTATCATTTCGTGTAGGTGGATTACAGGGTTAATCGATCTTGCACACCCTGGTGTCAGAGTTATCTTAACAATTACCAGAGACAGCCGGGACCAACAGCTTAATGTGTATAAGCATGGAAGCATCTTTATTATCAGACAATCAGGTGATTCAAGCCCGCAATGTCCTAAACAAACTGGAAACAACTAAACAAAGTATGCCTCCCGTGGGAATCAACCCACGACTTCTGGATCTTCAGTCAGGCACTGCCTTAACTTTGTTGAGCTATTTTTTTACTGTTTATTTAGATTTTTTTAAATAATAATAATTAATAGTTAAAAAAATAGTTTAGCATCTAATTATATGTCGAAATTTGTACTATTTATCCATCCATCCAACTTAATTGTTTGTTTGTTTGTAATATCTTTATTGCTTTAAAATACATAGTAAAAGGAACATTATTAAAATAAGAAGACAATGGCGGACTTATCCCAGGAAGGGATCTCTTACAGTCAACCGGCGAATGACGAAAGGAAATGCACAAGAAAAGAGTAGAAGTGCAAACAAAGACTAGCAAAGACATAAAGGATATGAAATGAACATAAACATTTATAGACAACTACATACATAATATTATAAATGCGAAAGTGAGTTTGTGTGTTACGCCTTTCACGCCCTATCTACAGAACTGATCTTCCAGAAATTTCGAATACACAAAGCTAGAAGTATTGAGAAGGACATATACCTTTCATCCCGGTAGGTCGACCGCCGATCTCGCTTCTCTCCTCTCGTAATAGCTACTTGTATCGCTGGGCCACATTTCGCTACGCCTAACACAAAGGGTAAAAAAAAAATTTTTTTTTGCTAGTGACAACTCACTCGACAATGTATTTAAACAAAAAAAAAAAATGTTGAAAGCGTTTTGTGTGTTAGGCGGAGTGAAATGTGGCGATAGCGATACAAGTAGCCATTACGAGAGGAGAAAATCGAGATTGGCGGTCGACCTACGGGATAAGTATTGTACCCGAGGCGCTGGCAAAAGCTAGTAAAGTAAAGTAAAAGTAAAAAGTAAAGTAGTGTTTGCATTAAAGTATAAATAAGATGTCCAGTTATGGACACTGTGGAAATGATGAAATAAAATGTATAGATTGACAATGAAACATTTGTAGGTTCTTCGCTGCTACCAGATGGCGCTTTTGTCAACGTTCATGACATGAAACTGGAAGAGGATGATCATGGGGTCACGAAGACTAAGAGTGATGTACAGCTCGACACGGGAACGGACTTATTAGTGGCGGTTAAAGGTACATAGTGTTCTTCCTATATATTTAATAGATTTGTATCCGAGATGTCCGCAAGAACTCTGACACAAGGGTGTGCATGGTTGACCGCGTGACCCTAAGGCTGCTACCAGCACTAACAACCTTGAAAATAAAAAAAATTAAAAATTATCATTCTGTAAGTGAGCTTATCAGAAATAGTCGCGCAACTTTTTGCTAGTATCCTTAACGTACATAAGTACCTCGAAAGTCATTGAAATACTATCTGCTGTAGTTTCTTATGTAAAAATTACTAAAAACTACTAACTAATAATAGTAAAATAGTAAAAATATATTCTCTGTTTATTTAGTAGTTTTGACTGAAATTGATAGAAGTACCTACATTGAAAATCCATATCCATACTTCCATTCTAATATTATAAATGCGAAAGTCTGTCTGTCTGTCAACTCTTCACGGCTCAACGGCTGGACCGATTGTGATGAAATTTGGTAGGGATATAGTTAACGACCTGAGGTCAAACATAGGCTACTTTTGGGCGCGATATAACCGAGTCCACGCGGGCGGAGCCGCGGGCAACAGCTAGTAAATAATAGAAAGCAAAAAAGTTTTTAATTGTTTTGTCGTGTATCTGTCTATCTGTAAGTATGATCACGCTTATCTCCGAAAGTACTGAACCGATTTTCTTAAAACTTTCACCAATTGTTTTATTTTAACTCGAAAGAACATCTAAAGTTTGTTTCATCAAAATCGGCTTATCAAAAACGTAATCGTAATTTGAATGAAGTCAAGGCATGTTTACTTGCAAATATATAGCAACTTCGAACGAATGCACCAAATTAGTATTTATTTTTTGGTATTGGTTATTATCATGACAAACTTTGTATAAAAGAAAAGGGGGATTCCCGTGCGATTTCCGCGGGAATTTCGGGAGTAATTTCCGAAATTCCCACGATAACGAGAACGAAGCCCACGCGCACGATATACAGCGGTCTACAGCTAGTATTACATAAAATATATTATCGTAGCCTTTAACGGGACTGTACAGTTTAAGTTAATATATATATATATATATTTTTTAAATATATTTAAAAACTAGCTGTTCCCTGCGACTTCGCCCCGAGTGGGACTTGGTTATATCGCGCCCAAAAGTAGCCTATGTTTGACCTCAGGTCGTTAACTACATCCCTACCAAATTTTATCACAATCGGTCCAGCAGTATAGCCGTGAAGAGGTGACAGACAGACAGACAGACTTTCGCATTTATAATATTAGTATGGATAATAGATATAATATATTTAAAAATAATATGAAAGTTTTTATTATTCTAAAATTATATTCTATTATCGCAGATATCGCGACAGCTCAAACATCAGAAGCAAGTGCCAGAAGCAAGCAGCGCGAGTGCAAACGAGTGTCTGGAACGAGTTCACTGCACCAGTGTGGCGTTTGCCAGCTGCAGTTCAAATACAAGTCGAGTTTAACAACTCATTTACGGACGCACACGGGCGACACGCCTTACCAATGTGATGTGTGTCAACGAAAGTTCAATCGAAAATCAACATTATCTTTGCATCTTAATATACATACCGGTGAGAAACCTTTCAAATGTAATGTGTGCCCACAGCAGTTTTACTCAAACTCGAATTTAAAAGCGCACGTGAGAACGCACACGGGCGAGAAACCTTACGCATGTATCCATTGTTCGTATCAGTGTGGACATGCTAGCGATTTAAAGAAACATATAATAAAACATTACAGCGAGAAATATTATCAATGTAAATTGTGCGAGTGTCGGTTTAGGAAAAAGTGTCATTTATTAACGCATTTAAAAACTCACGCAGGTGAGAAACCTTTTGAATGTAATATTTGTCCATATCGCTGTGTAAGTAGAGCTAATTTAAAACTACACCTTTTAAAACACAAGACTGATAAACCGTACGAATGTGAGGTGTGTCGACGTCGGTTCAATCAAAAAGGACAATTGGCTAACCATTTAAAAATCCACATAGACGAGAAACCTTCAGATTGTGACATGTGTGGTCGCCACTTTAATAGTAAATGGTCTTTGTCAAGGCATTTAATTACACACGCTTCTAAGGAACCCTACGATTGTGAGATATGCCAACGTCGATTTAATCATAGGGCCCATTTATCGTCACACTTAAGAACTCATGCGACCGAAAAACCTTATAAATGCGAAGTGTGCCAACGTCAGTTCAAGCATAATTCGCATTTTATAATGCACGTGAAATCTCACAGTAACAAGCAAGAAGTGGCGTAGCGCACGAAAAACGTGTCACTAGTTTGGCTTGCAAGCCAACGTTTCACACAGAAAAAATGGGCGGGGAATTTGATTGCGTCATTTATTGCCACTGTTTTTGGTTGATAATATTAGGTGGCTTTGTTGTAAACTACGTAATACATTTCTAATAAGGTGTGGTGTGGTTTACATGTATGAATTATAAATAAGATAAGAAGAGAGAATACGCTCCCACACTGATCCTGGAACTGGAATTTCTCTGTTCTGTGATAACAACCTTAATAATGTTAGAGTTTAGATCTTTTTTTAAATATTAGCTGTTGCCCGGGGCTCCGCTCCCGTGGGAATTCTGGGGTAAAATATAGCCTTGTTCCAGGGTCTAAGCAACCAAATTCCAAATTTCAGCCAAATCTGTTCAGCCGTTTTCCTGTAAAAGAGTAGTTTCGCGTTTATAATATTAGTAGGATTAGAGAGGCTCCTAGAGATGTATGACTCCCCCAAAACCGGTGAGTCGAATGATTATCGTTCGAGTCACATTTAGAACGAATATACAAAACAAAAAAATATATATTCACAGAAGTCGCGCCAGCTCAAATATCGCGAAGAAAACGAGCGGGACAGAATGCAGCAAGTTCAACAAGCAAGAAACAGCGCGAGTCTCGACCGCACGAGTGTGTCGTTTGCCATCGAAAGTTTTTAAATAAATTGCATTTGACATCCCACTTAAGAATCCACACGGGCGAGAGACCCTTTGAATGTGACATATGTCAACGTAGGTTCAGAGAAAAGTATACATTATCATTACACATTAAAAACCACACTGGTGAGAAACCTTTCAAATGTAAAATGTGCCCACAGCGGTTTAAAGCAAGCTCAACTTTAAAAATACACGTGAGAATCCACACCGGTGAGAAACCTTTCGCATGCGGCATTTGTTCGTATAAGTGTGGTCAGTCTAGTACTTTAAACAAACATATAAAAAAACACAACAGCGAGAAACCTTATCAATGTGAAGTGTGCCAACGTAGATTTCGTACTAAGTCTTATTTACCGAGGCACTTGCTGACTCACACGGGTGAGAAGTCATTTCAATGCGAACATTGTCAAAAACGGTTTTATCATGCCATGGATTTATCATTGCATTCGAAAATTCACTCCAAAGAGAAACCTTTTGCATGTGACATTTGTTCATATAAATCTGTTTATAGTGCACATATAAAAAAACATTTGAGACTACATACCGGTGAGAAACCTTACCAGTGTGAAGTGTGCAAACGAAGGTTTTGTACTAAGGGGAGTTTAGTAACGCATAGCCGAGTTCACACTGGTGAGAAACCATATAAATGTGAATTGTGTTCACGATGTTTTAGTCAATCTTGTCGACTGAAATCCCACTTAATGAAAATTCACGCGGTTGAGAAACCCAATGTAAAAAATACGAATAAATAAAACCCACAATAGTACATTATTTTCAAGGCCAGATATGAAGCAATTTACGGCCGACGCTTGTACAGTACTTTTCTTCCTCTGACTGCCTTTTGAGAGATATAACATTGTGCCAAATTTTACAATGGTTCCGACAACAAGCCAGCGCTCACTTTTTTCGTTGTTTTTTTTTTTCAAATTTTTGAAATGCATATAAAACAATAAAAAACCTAATGGTCCAACATAACAAAAGTATCCAGCAACCCCAGGAAAGGGGTTTTTTTGGCAGGCTGGCCAAAGTGAAACAAAATTTTTTTTTTGGCCTACGCCACCAGCAATGATTCTATTGACGTATTGTTTTTTTTTTTTTTTTTAATGAAGGTATTTCCGAGCAAGAGGAAGAAAATAATGTAGCTTGTAACCTTGTATGTCTAGTCTTTCTAAACAATGTATACAGTAACTGCTTACGTGGTCGAGTGGTTAAAACGCTTGCGGGTTCGATTCCCATGGGCATACTTTGTTCAGGGGGGTTACCACCATATCTTAAAACCATACAAGTTCCAGTGAGTAAGGGAGATGTCGCCTTACATCTTGTATCGCGCTGTTTCGCTTACTTACTGGATCTTGCATGGTTTTAAGGGATGATAGTAGGCCACCAGTTATTGCCAGTTTGATTATAATAGGACATTGCGGGCTTGAATCACCTGATTGTGTTTTGTCAACTGCCTTCTTTGTTTTTAAGTTCCTATCGAGGGTCTGCTGGAAGAAATTTCTATAGAAATAAGTGGCACTCTTATACTAAATTTCCTAATTTTAAGTTTCCTATGTTTGAGTGTAAATTTAAATAAAAATTCCCTGACAATAAAGATGATTTCGTGCTTCGGAAGGCACGTAAGCAGTTGGTCCCGGCTGCCATCTGGTAGTCGATAAAGGAACCGTCAGAGGCTGAGGGCGGTCCCGAAGAACTAAGTATGCATGGTCGACCGACCGTGTCACCTACACGAAAGTGACTATAAGATGATACAATTAAAGCTAGAATGTAAATGATATAAAATATACGCCTTACGATAAAAAAACTGATTTTTATTTAACTTCTTAAAATATAATATTTAGCTTAAAATGCGTATTTATTGTGAGCAAAATATATTCTGAGACTAATGTACTGGTGGCTGACTACCATCTCTTAAAACCATGCAAGATCCAGTGAGTAAGCGGGACAGCGGAATTCACATGCATGGTTTTAAGAGATGGTGGTAAGTCTGATGGAGGCTTCTTACCATCTTTTAAAACCATGCAAGAACAAGCGAGCGCAAATGAAAAGCGATGCAAGCGGGACAGCGCCATACATGGTTTTAAAAGATGGTGGTAAGCCACCAGAAATGCCAGGAGATATGAGGTAATATAACAAGTAACGAATAATGATGATGTAACAAGGCTAAAACAGTTGATTGTAAACCTTCAGCAGGCTCATTAACAAAAATATAAACATCACTGTCAATGTCAAAAATACTTTGACAAGACACAATGTTACGAATGTCACAGTCAGAAAGTCGTTTGATTGTTTTTGTTTCCAAAGGTTATTATTTACTAGCTGTTCCCTGCGGTTTCTCTCGCCATTAATGTGTATGTACTATAGCCTATAACCTTCCCCAAGAATTAGGCTTTCATATACAAAAAGAATTTTGCAAATCCGACCACTAGTTTTCAAGTGAAAAGCTTTAAAACAAACTCTTCAGCTTTATTATATAAAGTACTAGCTGTGCTACTCGGGTATATCGCGCCCAAAAGTAGCCTATGTTTGACCTCGGGTTGTTAACTACATCCCTACCAAATTTCAGCACAATCGGTCCAGCAGTTTAGCCGTGAAGATGTGACAAACAGACAGACTTTCGCATTTATAAATAACTAGCTGTTCCCCGCGGCTTCGCCCCGCGTGGGACTTGGTTATATCGCGCCCAAAAGTAGCCTTTGTTTGACCTCAGGTTGTTAACTACATCCCTACCAAATTTCATCACAATCGGTCCAGCAGTTTAGCCGTGAAGAGGTGACAGACAGACAGACTTTCGCATTTATAATATTAGTATGGATTTGTTGTATTGTTTGTTATCGTAGGTTACATGTTGTGTTAGCAATAGCACATTAATAAAATGGTTTCAAAAAATGAAAACACAGAAAGCACTGGCTGCTGCTGTGCCTGCGTTGTTTATAATAAAATTGTGTAATTAACACGACTTTCATTTATATATAACTTCGCATGGGCATAAAAACCTTCCTCTTAAATCACTATCCACAAAAAAAAGGCATCAAAATCTGTTGCATAGATTTTAGTATACGTAAGGATATAGGGACAGAGAAAGCGACTTTGTTTTATACTATGTAGTGAAGATAGATAGATTAAGAACCAACAGCGTAACAAGTCTTAACAATTGAATGCTAATACTTTATGAAAGCCAATGAGAGGTTTCATTGTCTTTTGTATCTTCTATTTAGCTGTTCCCCGCGGCTTCGCCCCGCGTGGGACTCGGTTATATCGCGCCCAAAAGTAGCTTATGTTTGACCTCAGGTCGTTAACTACATCCCTACCAAATTTCATCACAATCGGTCCAGCAGTTTAGCCGTGAAGAGGTGACAGACAGACAGACAGACAGACTTTCGCATTAATAATATTAGTATGGATGGATATGTTTGCAGATTACTGTATAAATCCATGATGGACCGAGAACAAACTGGTCCCTGTGGAGTCCTGACCAGCTCAGCCTCTAGAGCTGACTGCACGGACACTCCACTCCCTGTGGAGAGCCAAGTCAAAATTGAACTGGAGCCAGATGTCGCTATTTCTAAGATTAAAGTTGAGAAACTAGATGGTAAACTCAAAGTACTTACCAAATTTGCTTCCGCCATCAGTTAGTTCATTCAAACTACTGCCGGCCGGCGCCCACCCACTACTGGTAGTCCCAGCATGCCCGCCACCATTAGTTTGCACACACATTTCTTGCGACACATGTTTTACTTCTACACGAGGCTTCCTCAGACACTAAATGAATGAATGAATGAAAAATTATTTATTAAAAAAAAAAATAGTCTCATAACATAAGTGATAGTATTTACTTAATGCTAGTGGTGTACTACCAACTTATAAAATAAAATAAGTACTTTGTTTTAATTATTATTGCCAGTAAATACCTGCCTCTGTGGTCCAGTTAAGGTTGTCTATAGACCCAGGGGTCTTACGTTCGATTCCGAGGGAATAATACTTTGTTTAGTTGTTTCCAGTTAGGTTAGGACATTGAAGGCTTGAATAACTTTGATTGTCTGATAATAAAGATGATTCCAAACTTAAGCTATTGGTCCTGGCTGCCATCTGGTAGTTGTAAAAGGAATCTCGTCAGAGGCCGAGAGGAGGTTCCCTAAAACTCTTGACACCAGGGTGTTCATGGTTGTTTGACCGTGTCACCTAAATTATAACAGCTGTTACATTTTCAGGTTCTCCGCAGCAATCAGATGTGGAATTTTTAAATATTCATGACATAAAATTTGAAGTGGATGACCATGGGGTCTTTAAGACTTGTGGCACAATTAATGATACAGTTGATGGTATGCAGTTTTTTTTAAGCTATTGCATAGCTTTTATCGCGGGCTTTGAGCGCGGCGAGCGAATCAAGAAATTCCGTAACGAAAAAACCTGACACCCCCGTACCATGTACTCCGCCCGCCTACTATGTAGCTCGAGCGAACTTATTGCATTACTTGATACTTATTTTTAATTTTAATTGTTTTTTTTTTGACGCAATTAAATTCCTCGCCTATTTTTTCTGTGTGAAACGTTGGCTTGCAAGCCAAACTAGTGACACGTTTTTCGTGCGCTATGTCACTTCTTGTTAATATTTCTAAATTCTGTGATTCGCCTATTTGACCACGTGTGGACGGTATAATCGCCAAAATTTTTGCGTTATTTGACTATTCGACAAAAAGGGAAAATACCAAATGTGTATTGCTACTACCACACTTGGCTATTCGCGTATTTGCCAAAATATTTGACGAATAGGCCAAGCAGGCATACATACATATACTAGCTGTTCCCCGCGGTTTCATTCCTATAAGTGTGTATTTACTATAGTCTATAACCTTCCCCAAGAAACAGGCTTTCTTCTTTCTTTTTCTGATTGGCCAGGGTCTTGGATGTTTATCTATATATGTATTTGTTAAATATAGTATCGTTGAGTTAGTATCCCATAACACAAATCTCGAACTTACTTTGGGGCTAACTCAATCTGTGTGATTTGTCCCTATATATTTATTTATTTATTATTTACTAGCTACCCGCCCCGGCTTCGCACGGGCATAAAACCTTCCTCTTGAATCACTATCTATTAAAAAACACCGCATCAAAATCCATTGCGTAGTTTTAAAGATTTAAGCATACATAGGGATATAGGGACAGAGAAAGCGACTTTGTTTTATACTATGAAGTGATTTACATTCACAGGTGTCGTCTCAGCGCAAACATTGCTAAGTAGGAAACAAGCTGGAAGTCCAACAAACAGACAGCGCTGCGAGTCCAAAACGCGGACCGGACGAAGACGCTACCAATGTGACAATTGTCAGCGATTGCTTTGTCATAAGTCGCAATTAGTGAGGCACATAAAAGCACACACTGGTGAGAATTCATATAAATGTGATATCTGTAAACGTAACTTTAATGTTAAATTTAATTTAATAAGACATTTCAGAACCCACACGGGTGAGAAACCTCACGCATGTAACATTTGCAAATTCCAGTGTGCTGATAAAAGTAATTTAAAATTGCACATAAGAACTCACACGGGCGAGAAACCTTATCATTGTAAAGTGTGCCAACATCGTTTTAATAAAAAATATCATTTAAATAGTCACATGAGAACCCATACGTCCGAGAAACCTTATAAATGTAAAATTTGTTCTCATCTGTTTTCTCATAATAGTAACTTAATTAAGCATTTAAGAACTCACACAGGTGAGAAACCCTATAAATGTAATGTTTGCTCCTACAAGTGTGCCACGAATAGTAATTTGAGAAGACATTTAAAAATACACGCCAGAAATAATTCAAAGAAGAAATAATAATTTTACTACTGGATAAAATGATTATCCTTTTCTAGTATATAATCTATATACATATAATAAAATAGTGAAAATATTTGTCTGTACATTCAGTAATTTTGATTGAAATAGATATGTGCCCCTAGTATGAGTTTTTCTTAACGCAGACGCTAGCGACTGCGTTAGGATTTTGTATGGAATTTCTTAGTTGCCTTACTATCCGCCAGAGGCGCTGTACAGGTTTGCCATACTAAATCGCTAACGCAGTCGCTAGCGCTGCGTTAAGAAAAACTCATACTAGGGGCAATGTATGGGCTACAGCTAGTATATATTAAGATAATACAATTTGGTAAGTTATGTAGTTTAATGACTATATTTAATGTCGCCATACCCTGGACTGGGTACATGTCGATCAGCAATGTGCACTTGTCAACTTTATGCTAACCTGTATGCGATAAATAAACCAACAACGATACTATACATACATATAATCACGTCTTTATCCCATACGGGGTAGACAGAGCCTAGAGCCATAAGACCTTAGGCCCCGTATAGTAAAAAGTATAGTTCTGACAACATTTCATTTTTTTTGCCATTTGTTTTCTTATGCTCAGTAAATAGTATTTTGAAAACTAGGAAACACGTATTTTTTCTTTTCGTGATATTTTAGATCTAAGTAATAGAAAAATATTTTTAAAGTTTTGTAAATTCCAAAAATGCTTTAGAGGATAAATAAACCCATTACCTTTGCTAAAAAAATAAAATAATTAAATTGACATTGTCGCGATTGACGTTTGTTTGTTTTTGTTTTCGGTTGGTAGTGGTGATAACATAGATAATAATAATAATAATAATAATATTTATTTGCCAACTAAGTGTCATTTTGGTCTTAAAACTAGTACTTGCACTTTAATACTTAGCCACCTTTTACAGGTATTGCAAATTTGTGGGTGGCGCCTTATAGAATATAAAACAAAATATAATTTTATAATCGTCATATTAATATATTTATATATTATATATGTTTATTTAAGTTTAAGTATCTATTTATATATATTTTTATATATTTTTTATATATATTTTTTATTTTATTTTTATTTGTTTTCATTTTCCATATACTCATCTATTGAGTAAAAACTCATGTTTATGAGGAACTCTTTTAGCTTTTTACTAAATGTAGTTTGATTAGTTTCATTTTTTATGTTTATAGGAAGTTTATTATACAGTTTTATTGCCATGTTATGTGGACTATTCTGTAACATTTTAATTCTGGATGGTGGTAAGTATAATTTATTTTTGTTTCTGGTATTTATACTATGAGTTTCATTTACTTTTTTAAATGTATGTAGGTTTTTATGAACAAAGGAACATATATCGTGTATGTATATACATGGCAATGTTAGTAATTTATATTTTATGAAGAATGGCCTGCAGCTTTGTATATTTTTGATTTGAGCTATAATTCGAATGTATTTTTTTTGAAGGATAAATAGTCTTTGAATATTTACACTATTCCCCCACAACATTATGCCGTATTTAAGCCAAGAATATGGGTAGGCGTAGTAAGTGGCTAGTGCAGTCTCTACGTTTGTGCTTTGTTTAATTTGAAATAGTGCGTATATGAATTTTGATAGTTTTGTTTCTAATTTATCTATGTGTGTTTTCCAGTTGATGTGTGTGTCTATGTTTAAACCTAGCAAACTAAATGATTCTACTGTTTCAATTCTTTGATTTTTGTATGTTGTGTCTGTATTATAGGGTTTCTTATTATAGGGTCTGAACTGAATAGCTTTTGTTTTTTTAAAGTTAATTTCTAAGTTATGGTTTTCTAACCAGGTAATTATATTTTCAAGGGTTTCTTTTATTAACGAGTTTAAGTCATGTTCAGTGTCGGTTTTTAGCAGAATGGATATGTCATCGGCAAACAGGACAGGAAGGCATTTTTTTATTTATTTATTTTTAGAAATAATATAGATGTAGTTATGATTTGTCATTTCCTGCGAAAATGAGAAGGCGAAATAGGAAAGTCCATCTTCTGTCTCATGTGCCGCCAAGCTATTTGTACATCTATAGGTACATGATCTAAGGTGATAGGAGGAGGATGATAGGAATGGTCAAACCACAGACTATCTCTTTATTTGATTTGACAATGACATTTGACACCTCAATATTTTAATTGTACTGTATAAATGCGCAAAGGTATACACGGCGTTAATCCGCCATTGAGACTGCACAAAGTTTTTTGGGAATATTTCGATAAATAAGCGATAAAAATGACCGAATTTTTTTTTACGGTATTATTAAAACATAAACTTCAAAATAGTTAACAATTTGAGGTACCTATAAAAAATTGAAATGTTGTGCCACTTTTAACAGTTTTGCAATTTGTAACTATAGAGAACTATACTTTATTAATTTAATATGTTTAAAATTAACTTCAGATCCAGAACCTTAATTACATAACAGGGATTTTTGATAACTTGTGTTTTCAGTGAATAATGATTTTTAACTGATGGTGGAGCTAGTGTTCACCGAGGTCTTGTCTTAATGGAAAAACATGTATTACTTGTAATGTGATATTAACAAATCATGAGAGAATTGAATTTCATAGTTTCATATATGCATTTTCTTTTACAAATTAATAAAAATCTATCTGAGTGTATTTTTATTTAATAAATCAATAATATCGATGACTATGATTTTGATTTTCCTTGTGAAATAAAATTTAGTAAGTATGTTCTCATTAGGTCGATTCAACCAGGGCGTCGTAATCCATACTAATATTATAAATGCGAAAGTCTGTCTGTCTGTCTGTCTTTCTGTCTGTCTGTCTGTCTGTCACCTCTTCACGGCTAAACGGATGGACCGATTGTGATGAAATTTGGTAGGGATGTAGTTAACGACCTGAGGTCAAACATAGGCTACTTTTGGGCGCGATATAACCGAGTCCCACGCGGGGAACAGCTAGTAATTAATATTTTTTTTTTCTGCTAACTTTTTGCATAATCGTGTGAAAATATAATTGTAGTGCTGTATGTTTGTTTGTTTGTAACCACCAACTTCTTTGAACTTAATTTTGACCCACATTGAACGGACAGATTTAATTCAAACTTTGTAGAATTTGAATTTGAAGGACCAATGACAATACAATAATTCGATAAGTTTATCTCATTATCCTGGAAAGGATCGCCAGAATAAATGAATTTCTTTCCTTACATATCCTCTGTGTGAGAGCTAGAGACAAAAGTATGCGTGCGATCTGCGCATGCGTACCATCTCTACTCTCTGGCTCGAGCACTTGGCTTAATCATGTTAGTACATTCTCGTCACTTTAGTTTGTCTAATGGATGGCCGATCGGATTAAGACGCAACTCTTAGATATGATAGCTGTTTCCCACGCTCCCTCTCCGGAATGGAACCCTGATTTCCCGTAGGTCGACCGCCTATCTCGATTCTCTCCTCTCGTAAAGGCTACTTGTATCGCTTTCCCCACATTTCGCTCCGTCTAACGCACAAAACGCTTAAAAATTTTTTTTTTGTTAACATTGGCAAACAAAAATTTCTTTTTAAAGCTTTTTGTGCGTAAAACGGAGCGAAATATGGCGAAAGCGATACAAGTAGCCATTACGAGAGGAGAGAATCGAGATAGGCGGTCGACCTACCGGTCCCGTTACGTTAAAAGTAAACACATGTATAGTACACATGATGTATAGTCTCCATAGTGTCTTCATAGTTAACACCTTTATCCTAACACTCCTGTAGGTCGACCGCATATCTCGATTCTCTCGTCTTTAAGCTTAAGCGTTTTGTGCGTTAGACGGAGCGAAATGTGGCGAAAGCGATACAAGTAGCCATTACGAGAGAGATAGGCGGTCGACCTACTGTTCAGAAAGAATTTCACTATCTGTCCGCCCTCTGTCGGAGATTCACACAATACTGAAAAAAATAATATTAGTGAAAATAAATTCGCGCGATGTCCACGTTCACAAGGACTTATTTTTCACTTTTTAGTTAGATGTGATCATTAAAGCGTGATTTTTAGTTTTTTTTAAACTATTTATTTTTCACTTCTTAGTCCGATGTGATCATTAAAGAGTGTTTGTTAGTTTGTTTAAACTATGTTTATTTTTTGTTACACACTAGTTAAAGAAATCTATATTTACTACTAGCGACCCGCCCCGGCTTCGCATGGGCATAAAAACCTTCCTCTTGAATAACTATCTAAAAAAATAACCGCATCAAAATCCGTTGCGTATTTTTTAAGATTTAAGCATACATAGGGATATAGGGACAGAGAAAGCGACTTTATTTTATACTATGTAGTGATTTAGTAGGCCATCAGGCATACGGCTCACCTGATGGTAACCGGTCACCGTAGCGCATGGACGTCTGCAACACATCTGTACGTAGTTACCTTGTTACTCCCTATACAATACATAAAAGCGAACGTGCGACATTGCTATTAATATCTTGCATTTTAGTTTCTCGATTAAATTCGACGGTCGAACAAGTCTCCATCTATAAGGGTCTTAAATTCTTAATATTTTTTTGTGAAGAATTAAACAACACACAGTAATGTTAATGTTTTATTGCAATTTTAAACAGAGCTATACAAAAAACGAAGTTTATGTTGTTTGTTTTCTGAATTCACGAAAATAAACAAAAAGATTATACAGAAATTATTTTATAAAATACATAATTTTTTTAGCTATTTATGTCCCACTGCTGGGCAAATGCCTCCCCACTAACCTTCCCTATATCCCTAGCCATGGCGTTTTCGCGCCAGTTTTTATCGAAAGCCTCTAGTTCGTCTGACAATCTAGTTTTAGGCCTTCCTCGCTTTCTGTACCCATCAGTAGGAACCCAGGAAGTCAAAACATGAGCTCATCTTCCCAGAGGCATGCGGTAGATGACCTGCCCAGTCTTACTTCAGCCTAGCCGATATAGTGTTATTATATATTCTGTGCCGATAATAAAACATTACAGACCGATAAATAATTAATCTGTGTCTATTTTAGAAAATGCTTATAAACAAAATAGATGATGGCGTTTACATTTGAAAATCAAACAGTAAATACAGTATATTTTAACTTTCTTTTACCAGGGGGGTTACTACCGTCTCTTAAAACCATGCAAGTTCTAGTAAGCGAGACAGCGCAATACATGATGTAAGGCGACATCTCCCTCGCTCAATCGTTCTTGCATGGTTTTAAGAGATGGTGGTAAGCCCCCAGTACCCCTAGTATGAGATTTTATAAACGCAGACGCTAGCGACTGCGTTAGTATTAACTATGGATTTTTTTTTGAGGAGCGCTGTACAGGTTTCTCATACAAAAATATACTATTATAACACCATACATTTAGAATACACCATACATGCGAAGTGGATGATACATTATTTACAGTTCTTCATGCTTTGTATATAGACGTACAAATTATTTCCTTAAGACAATACCTCGGTTACGTAGTACTATTACTAATTCTGTGCCTCGGTGAACACTAGCGCCACCATCATTTAAAAATCATTGTTCACTGAAAACACAAGTTATCAAAAACCCGGGTTATGTAGTTAAGGTTCTGGATCTGAAGTTAATTTTAAACATATTAAATTATAGTTCCCTATAGTTACATATATTGCAATATTGCATAAAACGGCCACTTTTAACAGTTTTGCACACATGTCACATTCATAAGGTTTCTCGCCAGTGTGAGTTCCTATGTGTGTTTTTAATGTTTCTTACTAATAAACCCCGTTGTCATGTTTCACATTTATAGGGTTTCTCTCGCCAGTGTGAGTTCTATAGTGATTAATTAAAGTATTTTTGTAACTAAATCGACGTTCACACCCGTCACATTTATAAGGTTTCTCGCCGGTGTGAGTACTTATGTGTTTTATTAAATTACACTTCTCTAGAAACTGACGTTGACACGTTTTACATTTATGTGGTTTCTCGCCAGTGTGAGTTCTTTTATGTCTTTTTAAAATATTATAAGTACTAAATTGACGTTCACACATGTTACATTTATAAGGTTTCTCGCCAGTGTGAGTTCTTATGTGTATTAACAAACAATTCCTATAATTAAAACGACGGTCACACATAAAACATGCATGATCCATAGGTTTGTAATCAGTGTGAGTTTTTTTGTGTGTAATCAAACTAGTTCTATAATTATAACGTTGTTTACAAATGTTACATTCATAAGGTTTCTCACTATGTCGAGTTCTGACGTGGCTTAGTAAATCATATTTTCTCCTATATATATTTTCACAAAAATTACATGCAAAATGTTTTTCGCCAGTGTGAATTACAATATGATTTTTTAATAAACTTTTATTCCTAAACCGATTTTCACAAATATTACAAGTGAAAGGTTTCTCAACAGAATGAACTCTCATGTGTTGATTTAAATTTTCTTTTCCACTAAATCGACGTTCACACATGCCACATTTATAAGGTTTCTCGCCAGTGTGAGTTCTTAGGTGCCTTATTAAATACGACTTGACACCAAACCTACGTTGACACGTATCGCATTCATAAGGTTTCTCGCCAGTGTGGGTTCTTATGTGTGTTATTAAATGTTGCTTACTTCTAAACCCACGTTGACACGTTTCACACTTAAAAGGTTTCTCGCGATTTTCACAAATATTACAAGGTTTCTCAACAGAATGAACTCTCATGTGTTTATTTAAATTTTCTTTTCCACTAAATCGACGTTCACACATGCCACATTTATAAGGTTTCTCGCCAGTGTGAGTTCTTAGGTGCCTTATTAAATACGACTTGACACCAAACCTACGTTGACACGTATCGCATTCATAAGGTTTCTCGCCAGTGTGGGTTCTTATGTGTGTTATTAAATGTTGCTTACTTCTAAACCCATGGTGACACGTTTCACATTCATAAGGTTTCTCGCCAGTGTGAGTTTTTATGTGTGTTATTAAATGTTGCTTACTTCTAAACCCATGGTGACACGTTTCACATTCATAAGGTTTCTCGCCAGTGTGAGTTTTTAAGTGTGCAATCAAACTCTTTTTATAATTATATCGTTGTTTACAAATGTTACATTCATAAGGTTTCTCACTATGTTGAGTTCTGATGTGGCTTAGTAAAACACTTTTTATCCTAAACCGATTTTCACAAAAATTACATACAAAAGGTTTCTCGCCAGTGTGAGTTCTTATATGTATTATTAAATGGTGCTTAGTAATAAACCCACGTTGACATGTATCACATTTATAAGGTTTCTCGCCAGTGTGAGTTCTTATGTGATGATTTAAATTCGACTTGTTAGTAAACCTACGTTGACACGTATCGCATTTATAAGGTTTCTCGCCAGTGTGAGTTCTCATGTGTGCTATTAAATTTTGCTTATCGGAAAAGCGATTTTGACACGTTTCACATTTATAAGGTTTCTCGCCAGTGTGAATCATTACATGCCTCCTCATGTTCTCAGCTCGCGTGAATTTTTTCTGACAAACGCTGCACTCGTGTCGTCCCCTCGCAGCCCGAGCGCTCGCCTCTCGCGGAGACTCGCGCTGTCTCCTGCTGCTTGTACTGCCTTCAGCTCGTTGTCGTTTGGCAGCTCGCCGAGGTCGAGCCGGAGGGATATCTGTCAATATTTATCTATTTTAATAAATTTAATCTTAAAAGAAATGACTATGTACACAAAATTATATAATTACTAGCTGTTCCCCGCTGCTTCGCCCCGCGTGAGACTCGGTTATATCGCGCCCAAAAGAAGCCTATGTTTGACCTCAGGTCGTTAACTACATTCCTACCAAATTTCATCACAATCGGTCCAGCAGTTTAGCCGTGAAGAGGTGACAGACTTTCGCATTTATAATATTAGTATGGATTATTTTAACACACTTGCTCGTAGCACAGAATACTTAATAGTACTAACGTACAGGTCTCACTCCGCAAAATCCATATCCATACTAATATTATAAATGCGAAAGTCTGTCTATCTGTCTGTCTGTCTGTCACCTCCTGCTGGACCGATTGTGATGAAATTTGGTAGGGATGTAGTTAACGACCTGAGTCAAACATAGGCAACGCGGCATTTTGGGCGCGATATAACCGAGTCCCACGAGGGGCGGACCCGCGGGGAACAGCTAGTCATTTAAATAAAAAACGGCACGCTTATTAGCTAAAAATTTGCAATCAGCAAAAATTGCGCAGCTATCGCGCGATCACCGCGCGATCGATTGCTTATTGCTACAAAAATTCGTATTACGTATGTGATCGCTCGCTGATCGTTCGCTGATGGTTTAAATGCACTGTTTGCTAGTTTTCGCAACGACACTAGCGCCAATAGCAATTTGGTAGCAATTACAAGAACTATTGTTGGAATGTCAATTTCAAACAGATGTTTTCGCGGGATTCCAAGTTTACAAAACAAATACAAGAAAAAACTTATTAGACAAAAAAAAAACATTCAGACGAATTGAGAACCTCCTTCTTTTTTTGAAGTCTGTTTGAGCTTAGGTCATTTTCAAGATTTTTAAGTGTTTCAATTTTATTTGTATTCGTGAGAAAATATCTTTAAGAGCTCTCCCAAAGTAAGTACTTACAGTGATGTATGATGGGTACAGTGTGAAATAAATTCTATAATGAAGCAAAAGTTTAGTTTGTATATATACCTACTGTTAGTTTCTCATATACTAGTGTCAATAACCTTCTCAAAGAAACAGGCTACATATGTTATATACAGAAATATATATTTTTTTAATCTGACCAGCAGTTCTAAAGTTATAAGCGCTCAAACAAACAGCAAGCTTCATTAGATTAGCATAGATTTAATTTAATTTTAGTGTTTTATTTAGTCAATACAAATTAATTACCAAAATAAATAGCAGGTACAGAAAAGTATACCACCCTAGGTGTAAGATTGAAGTGGTAAGTATACTTTTCTATGTGGCCCCTAGGTGGTAGGTACATAGTTAAGTTTCTGGCCAATCTATGTGTTATGAAAAGAAATAAAAAAGGATATAAATGACATACATATATTTAAATAAAAGGTATTTAACTGATTTACATATATTTATTTTCATACATTTGATACTTATAACTACAACAATTTTAATTTGGCCTTACAGTCTACCTTGTAAAGCATTCTGCAGAGATTGGGGTATTTGATTTAGTTGATCTCTGAGTATCAGTACTTGGGATTGTGGTACCGGCAGTCGATGTTTATTGCAGATAGATATTATAGAGATTATGATGTTTGTGCAACCCATCTGGACTGCCAGGTTCAGCATTTACAATTGGTGTTAAAAGCCACCGTCTTAATGGGTATCCAGAATCACCTGTAAATTAATAATAGTATTATACATTTCAATTCATATAAAAAGTTAATCAACATTAAACTACTAGTTAGTACTGATACACACCGAGCGACCAAACATCCTTTACGATGAAGATCTTGGATATGCTGTTGAATGCCAGACATTTGCCAAATGTGGCATCATGTGTAGCTTTTCCAAATGTAGCATCTAAATTTATAATATTTAAGTCGCTATCACAAATCTGTAAAAATAAGTAATATATTATTACTGTACACACTTGGCTTAATAATTGGTACATTAATTCAAAATTGATGTTACTAGTACTTACTATTTGCACATTTCTGGAATGGAAATGCTTTCTATTGAAAAATCTCTCCTTATGTTATGTTGGCTTTATCAGAGCCACATGGTTAACATCGATACACCCCAAACATCCAGGAAGTATCAATTTGTTGTAGAAACTAAAACAAACAGTAACTTTAATATACATAATAAAGTACAACAGACACTATTAGCTTAGCAATCTTGTATGATTTGTATTTCTGAACAACTTAAGCGCCAGTATCTTTTCTGGTGGAACGTCACATGATTATTCGACTTAGAAATGTCCTTAATAGTTTATTCCTAATCATTTATAATGGCAATTAGATTCAAATAGTTAAATGAAAACAGTACCTTCTATACTGCAACACCCTCATGCAAACAATATAGTGATCAATCATAATAAGATTATTGTATTCTCACCCGTTAATAATGAACTGCCTTCCTTGTGGTGTTTGAGGAAAATGAATGTACTATTAAATATTCTATGCTGGTTCAAAGCCCATGTGACTTCTGTCACCGCATTAGAAACACTAGGTTGGCTAAGTCCGTGCAGGTAGCTCATACCCACAGGCATCGGATACGAACCCGTAGCAAAAATTGATAATGCTGTGATAACCTGTAAATCATAATTGCTGTTAAGACATTATAATATTGTGGTATATTATATTAACCATGTAACAATCAACCTACATAAAAAATACTTCTTACCTTATTTTCCAAACAAATTTTTGTTCTTCTCGTTTGATTTCTATAGTGTTTTGTTGTTCTATAGTGGGCTATAAACTGAGAGTCTGATAGTTGTAAGGCATTGGCTTGGTCCTGAAGCTTACGCCTCAATTTATGATGTGTTATTTATTATACACGTCTTTCTCTTCTCTGCTCAAAATTTAAAGCTTCTAATAACAATAAAGCACGCGTCATGTTAATACAAGAGCGTTATTTAACCACAAATTAGAAAGAATATGATTTAACACAGTAATTAACTTAAAAATATACGACGATAGGAAGCAATCTTGAAGCAATCGAAAAAATTTAACCTTTTTTGTAATCGCAATTTGACAGCTCAAATTGTTTGCAGATTGCTGTCGCTTTGCTGTCAAAAGACATAGATAATACGAAAACGCGATCAAGTCGAAGAGATTGAATGCACATATAGTTCACCGATTGTTCGGTAGAGGCAGCACTGTCGTTTGCTTTGCTATGGTTTTGTTTTGCTTGTACGTAATACGAATTTGCGATTTTTGTGCAAATATTGTGCGATTTTTGCTATCGCTTTGCTTTTGCAAGATAGGTAATAAGCGTGCGGCTCTTCAAATTTTCGAAATACGGTCTAATTCAGTTCACACAGCGCTAAGCACCTAGGATTTATATTTGCATCTTTCTATCTTTACCACTATCATAGGGTCGCCTACCTTGGTTATACAACCCATGAAAAAACCACTCCTCCTTTCCGTAGATATCGTAAAAAGCGATAAAGGGCCAAACCAGTAATAGCATTCTTAAAAAGAGTTAACGTTAGATTGGCGACCGGTTGTTTTAAACCGGTAGGGATGTAGTTAACGACCTGAGGTCAAACATAGGCTACTTTTGAGCGCGATATAACCGAGTCCCACGCGGGGCGAAGCCGCGGGGAACAGCTATTGTATACATAATTTTGTTAAAAACTAGGTAAGGTACAAAGGCGGACTTATCGCTAATGCAATCTCTTCCAGTCAACCTTAGGGTGGATGGAAAACAAAACCTAAACGAATCAAAAGGCGAAGGCGCAGTATATATACGTAAATAAATATACACACAAAGATATGAATAAAATAAAGATGTAAATATAAAATAATATTATATAACAATATAACCTACACATACTAAATAAAAATAAATAAAAACAAACAAATACATACAAAAAAATATAAATAAGAGCATACTTAAATATCTCAATAAATATCTGAGCAGATACAAAGCAAATTAGGACAAAGCAGAAAGGGGATTTGACGAGATTTTTGAACCCGGTCAGGTTGTTCTAAGATGATTGTCATCTTACAATAAACATCTACGATGATAGATACTGGGTGTGGTCTACATCTTAGCGTCATACACTGGGTGTGGTCTACATCTTGAGGTCAGACACTGGGTGTGGTCTACATCTTGAGGTCAGACACTGGGTGTGGTCTACATCTTGATGTCAGACACTGGGTGTGGTCTACATTTGATGTCAGACACTGGGTATGGTCCATCTTGAGGTCAGACACTGGGTGTGGTCTACATCTTGATGTCAGACACTGGGTGTGGTCTACATCTTGATGTCAGACACTGGGTGTGGTCTACATGTTGATGTCAGACACTGGGTGTTGTCTTCATCTTGATGTCATACACTGGGTGTGGTCTACATCTCGATTTCAGACACAGGGTGTGGTCGACATCTTAGCGTCATAAACTGGGTGTGGTCTACATCTTGATGTCAGAGACTGGGTGTGGTCTACATTTGATGTCAGACACTGGGTGTGGTCTACATCTTGATGTCAGACACTGGGTGTGGTCTACATCTTGATGTCAGACACTGGGTGTGGTCTACATTTGATGTCAGACACTGGGTGTGGTCTACATCTTGATGTCAGACACTGGGTGTGGTCGACATCTTGATGTCAGACACTGGGTGTGGTCTACATCTTGATGTCAGACACTGGGTGTGGTCTACATTTGATGTCAGACACTGGGTGTGGTCTACATCTTGATGTCAGACACTGGGTGTGGTCGACATCTTGATGTCAGACACTAGGTGTGGTCTACATTTGATGTCAAACACTGGGTATGGTCCATCTTGAGGTCAGACACTGGGTGTGGTCTACATCTTGATGTCAGACACTGGGTGTGGTCTACATCTTGATGTCAGACACTGGGTGTGGTCTACATCTTGAGGTCAGACACTGGGTGTGGTCTACATCTTGATGTCAGACACTGGGTGTGGTCTACATCTTGAGGTCAGACACTGGGTGTGGTCTACATCTTGATGTCAGACACAGGGTGTGGTCTACATCTTGATGTCAGACACTGGGTGTGGTCTACATCTCGATTTCAGACACAGGGTGTGGTCGACATCTTAGCGTCATAAACTGGGTGTGGTCTACATCTTGATGTCAGACACTGGGTGTGGTCTACATCTTGAGGTCAGACACTGGGTGTGGTCTACATCTTGATGTCAGACACTGGGTGTGGTCTACATCTTGATGTCAGACACAGGGTGTGGTCTACATGTTGATGTCAGACACTGGGTGTTGTCTTCATCTTGATGTCAGACACTGGGTGTGGTCGACATCTTGATGTCAGACACTAGGTGTGGTCTACATTTGATGTCAAACACTGGGTATGGTCCATCTTGAGGTCAGACACTGGGTGTGGTCTACATCTTGATGTCAGACACTGGGTGTGGTCTACATCTTGATGTCAGACACTGGGTGTGGTCTACATTTGATGTCAGACACTGGGTGTGGTCTACATCTTGATGTCAGACACTGGGTGTGGTCGACATCTTGATGTCAGACACTAGGTGTGGTCTACATTTGATGTCAAACACTGGGTATGGTCCATCTTGAGGTCAGACACTGGGTGTGGTCTACATCTTGATGTCAGACACTGGGTGTGGTCTACATCTTGATGTCAGACACTGGGTGTGGTCTACATCTTGAGGTCAGACACTGGGTGTGGTCTACATTTGATGTCAGACACTAGGTGTGGTCTTCATCTTTATGTCAGACACTGGGTGTGGTCTACATCTTGAGGTCAGACACTGGGTGTGGTCTACATCTTGATGTCAGACACAGGGTGTGGTCTACATCTTGATGTCAGACACTGGGTGTGGTCTACATCTCGATTTCAGACACAGGGTGTGGTCGACATCTTAGCGTCATAAACTGGGTGTGGTCTACATCTTGAGGTCAGACACTAGGTGTGGTCTTCATCTTGATGTCAGACACTGGGTGTGGTCTACATTTGATGTCAGACACTGGGTGTGGTCTCCATCTTGAGGTCAGACACTGGGAGTGGTCTACATCTTGATGTCAGACACTGGGTGTGGTCTACATCTCGATGTCAGACACTGTGTTCAGTTCAGTTGTCGTTTAGAAACATCTTTACGTCAACGTTGTAAGGTCGTATCTCCGTCGGCCGCTGATATAGCGTCATATGTGTATGAAGATTCCCTTAAGTAGTCGTGTTTTTACCCGACAACGGTGAAGCTAAAAGAAAGGGTAGTGATTTTGGCAGTCTATGTATGTATTTTTATTTATTTAATTCACGTACACTTCAAATACAAACAAAGGACACTTAAAATTAAGAAATTAAGTAGAATGATGCTACTTATTTCTATAGAAGTTTCTTCCAGGAGACCCGCGATAGGAAATTAAAAACGAAAAGGCAGTTGACATGTACTTTTAAATAACGATTATTATAATATTTACAATAAATATGTACCATACATACATAAATCAAATATTTCAAATCCATATAACTACATCACAATATAACTTACATATTAATACATTTATTACATAAATATATACCTACTCAATAAATATATAAAAATACATAATAATATAATCAAGATGATAAGGACAGTAGTAGTTTCTCTTTTTTTTTTAAATGGAGAGGGTTGGGGACTCATATGTATGTAAGTATGTATGTATGTAAGTTCCATCGTAGCGCCTAAACTACTGGAACGATTTTAATGAATGAGGTGTCAAAAAATTCGTAAAAATAGCGCGGGTAACATAGGCTATATAAAATGTATCAAAATTTTAAGCTGACGGAATATAAACCTACTTAAGACTTAAACTTAGATTCTAACCTCAATTTTTTTTTTACCAAGATCACGTGTTTGGTATGTAAAAGAAAGGTCTTGGCGAGCACATTACAAATTAATATATATATATATATATAATTCATATTATTTAAGTCAAAATCAAGGTAGGAATGTTTAAAATGTAGTCCTGAAGTGGTACATTTCACCCAGTCTAGTCATTTCCGATCGGGAAAAATAAAAATTAAGTTAAAAAACTATAACCCGACTACGTTAAACTGGTGTCTAAAAAGGATGAATCAAGGAAATATTTGAGATAGAAATCCAGAAATGCATCGTAACAAAAATGGTCTTGGTAAAGCCGTGGTCACCTACTGTAAATGGATGATAGGAACACAATGAACATTGTTGGTAGGTATACAGCGGGTGCGACGTGCGACCCCGGCTTTACCATAACCATTTTTGTAACTACGCATTTCTGGATATCTATCTCAATTATTTTCTTGTTTTATCCTTTTAGACTTTTTTTTAACATAGTCGGGTTAAAGTTTTTTACTTAATTTTTATTTAAGTAATACTTTTCTGTTTCCCGAATGGAAATGACTGGACCGCGTGAAATGCGCCATACCACTTTACAAATATCTTAAACATCCTTACCTATATTTTAACTTAAACGATATGAATTATATAAATATTTGTAATGTTCTGTTACTTTTCTTTTCATACCAAACACGTGATGCTAAAAAAAAAGGAATGACATACCTTCCTTGACATCTCTCTCCACTTTTACATCCACCTCTACATCGCATGGCGTAGTCACACTTGTGGGGTCATCTTCACCAGAGCCACACTCTGTGTCATGGCCGTCGGCCGCGTCTGCTGGCTGCGGGGAACCTGCTGGTGTTGGAACAATGAATCTGGTTCCATAGCCAATGAATAGTGTGAGTCAATGAGTTGATCAGAACAACACATACCCTCTGATTCCTCATTTTCAACCTCAGTCTCATCAACATCAGACTCTCGCTCCAGTTTGATCTCGACAGGGGTCAGTGGGAGGTTTCTGTAATTTTCCAGTATGGAGTAGCTCAGCAACCCACACAGACCATTAGCCTGGCGGTCAATCCGAGATACTGATTCCATAGTTATCTGCAAGAAAATACACAAGTAGTTATAAAAACACATTTATTTTATTTTATAACAAAACAGTAGAAATATGTTTGTTATTGAAAGTAAATGATTTGTTACCTTAGCGTGTCGAAGTAAAATATCATTAAGCACATTCTCTGCTCGGGCGGAGGTCAGCATCAACTTGCGGCACTTGTTGAGCTGAGCGTGGCAGATATAGCAGGCCGCCACGGGCCTCCCGTCAGCCGAGTGGAGCTGAAATGTTCAAAACATGCACTTCGTTAGTCTCAGACTTCATGACATTATACGAATTATAAACAATAATCACATGTAGCGGTTGTACTCACAGCAGTGCCGGTGATCTGCTCGTACACCAGCTGCAGAGAGCCGGCGATGGACAACAACCGCGCGTCCACCGCCAGGCAGACGCGGCAGGCAGCTGTAGCGGGGGACATTCTTGATGATAGGTTTTTCCGAATGTATGTTCCACTTCTGAAGATATAAGGACGCCGTGCAATTACCTTCATCAGAGAACCACGAACTAAATAGAGAACAACTAGGTATTGTTATTTACATTAATAGCATCATCTCAGAACAAGGGAAAGAAACAGTGCTACAAATTAAATTAATATATTTGGAACTTCATACTTATTAGATAACCCAATGTAATAAATACTCTTTGCAATGTATGTATGAGCACAGACTAGGGAGGAGAAACTATACTAGTTAACACAGACGGGAGATACTATACTAGTATCTAGGTATTTGTATTCGTTTCGTTCGCTTATATTTGTGCCCCATCCATACGCTTGCCGAACACGAAAACTAGAGGTGAGACGTATTTACCGGAACAGGTTTTTGGAATAGGTTTTAAACTTTTAAACGTTGCCTCACACCCATATTCTTAAACGTTTCCTCAAACTCCACTCATCCTCACTCGACCTCAATGGTATTTATAGTTGACACTAGCTTCCTCACCTTAAGGAAATTACTCAATGGAGGTGAGAAACGAACTGTCAAAATATAAGGTTGGTCGAGAGGTACCTTAAGGAAGCCTCAAACGTTTCGTTTAACGAAAAGTAGGTGCATGTATTGAGGACCAGATTTAAAAAAAAAACTTGAACCTACTGTGATAAGTACTTTGTGTATTAAGTATTTTGTTGTTTTATAATAAATCTATGCCAGTAAGCTAAAATAGAAAAAGAAACGATGTCAAAAATTATCTTTACGTCAAAAAGTTAAGCGGTTTACCAACATACAGAAATGAAACGAAACGTCATTCCTTGACTCATCCTTACTGGAGTTTGCTCAAGGAAACAATTAAGAATACCGTTTTCAAGGAAAGTTGGAGGACTTCCTTGAGGCGTCCTCGAATGAGTTTGAGTGGAGGCGACCTATGAGGAAACGTTTAAGAATATGGGTGTCATAGGTCACCTCCACTCAACCATAAAACAACTAAATACTTAATACACAAAGACCTTATTACAGTGAGTACAAGTTCTTTTAAAGGTCCTCAATAAATGCACCTACTTTTCGTAAAACGAAACGTTCGAGGCTTCTTTAAGGTACCTCTTGACCAACCTTATATTTTGACAGTTCGTTCCTCACCTTCATTGAGTAATTTCCTTAAGGTGAGGAAGCTAGTGTCAACTATGAATACCATTGACACCCATATTCGTACTTGGAAAGTTTATCTTTCTCGGCCTTTACGAGGTTTTCATCATGCGGAATGGTAACATCAACTAGAACTGCACGGCGTGTCTCCCGGTCTATAATCACAATATCAGGTCTATTGGCTATTATAGTCCTGTCTGTGATAATAGACCGGTCCCAGTAGAGCGTGACATGACCATTCTCAAGAACCGGCGCTGGTGCGTACTTATAGTACGGTACCTCAGAGTTCACAAGGCCGTATTTAAGAGCAAGTTGCTGGTGTATAATCCTAGCTACTTGATTATGCCTATGCAAGTACTCGCCGTTAGCAAGATGAGAACAACCGGAAACTATATGCCTGAGTGACTCTCCGGGACGGTGGCATGCGCGACATATGTCGACCGTACCGATTTGATTTTTATTATTATTACTAGCTTTTGCCCGCGGCTTCGCCCGCGTGAACTTCCCTCGGGATCTTTTTCCCGGGATAAAAAGTATCCTATGTCCTTCTCCTGGCTCTAAACTACCTCCCTGACAATTTTCAGCTAAATCGGTTCAGCCGTTCTTGAGTTATAAGTGGAGTAACTAACACGACTTTCTTTTATATAGGTACTAGCTGTTGCCCGCGGCTCCGCCCGCGTGGGACTCGGTTATATTGCGCCCAAAAGTAGCCTATGTTTGACCTCAGGTCGTTAACTACATCCCTACCAAATTTCATCACAATCGGTCCAGCAATTTAGCCGTGAAGAGGTGACAGACAGACAGACAGACAGACAGACAGACAGACTTTCGCATTTATAATATTAGTATGGATATGGATATAGATAAATTATTATTCGTCTCGTCATGTACGTGTGTGTGTACAGTGTTCTCTATTTAGTTTGTGGTGTGTATACCTAGGAAGGGAGTTTTTGGAGGGAAAGTAAATTGTCACTATGTCCGCGCTGTATTGAATTTCCAAAACTTAGGTTTTATCGAGTACTTGTATTATACAACGAATACTATACTCCTCTAACGAGGAGGTATTGGTTGGAAATAATTTGCAAGCACGAAACACACCATGTCATTATTTTGATCACACAACTAAAACGAGATTATAGGGAAAATCCTATAAATTTCTATCAAGAATGTCCCCCGCTACAGCTGCCTGCCGCGTCTGCCTGGCGGTGGACGCGCGGTTGTTGTCCATCGCCGGCTCTCTGCAGCTGGTGTACGAGCAGATCACTGGCACTGCTGTGAGTACAACCGCTACAAGTGATTATCCATACTTCCATACTAATATTATAAATGCCAAAGTCTGTCTGTCTGTCTGTCTGTCTGTCTGTCTGTCACCTCTTCACGGCTAAACTGCTGGACCGATTGTGATGAAATTTGGTAGGGATGTAGTTAACGATCTGAAGTCAAACATAGGCTACTTTTGGGCGCGATATAACCGAGTCCCACGCGGGGCGAAGCCGCGGGGAACAGCTAGTTGTTTATAATTCGTATAATGTCTTGAAGTCTGAGACTAACGAAGTGCATGTTTTGAACATTTCAGCTCCACTCGGCTGACGGGAGGCCCGTGGCGGCCTGCTATATCTGCTACGCTCTGCTCAACAAGTGCCGCAAGTTGATGCTGACCTCCGCCCGAGCAGAGAACGTGCTCAATGATATTTTACTTCGACACGCTAAGGTAAAAAATCATTTCCTTTTAATAACAAACATATAAAAAATAATATAAATGTGTTTTACATTTTTATACTTGTATGTTTTCTCACAGATTACTGTGGAGCAAGAGTCTGATGTTGATGACACTGAGGTTGAAGATGAGGAATCAGAGGGTATGTGTTGTTCTGATCAACTCATTGACTCACACTATTCATTGGCTATGGAACCAGATTCATTGTTCCAACACCAGCAGGTTCCCCGCAGCCAGCAGACGCGGCCGACGGCCATGACACAAGAGTGTGGCTCTGGTGAAGATGACCCCACAAGTGTGACACAGCCATGCAATGTAGAGGTGGATGTAAAAGTGGAGTGAGATTTTGAGGGAGGTATGTATGTCCTTTGTTCTGTTATCTGTGCTGTAACCATATGCCTTGCATATTTATTATTTCTAGTCAATAAACAAATGAAACTCTCTAAATTGAATAGGTAGCGTTTGAGTATTCTGGATAAACATCCAGAATACTCAAACGCTACTCAATTTTGAGAGTTGCTCAAGTATCATGCTGTCGCACTGAATGTCAACGATATGACATTGACAGCATGATACTTGAGCAGTATTATGTTTGGGATAACTAATATTTAAGTAAATAAAACAAGCTAGGTAGCTCTTGTTGTGTAATGGCCAAAACCTGACTGTCACATTAATATCAAATCTACCTTCACTATACTTCACTTTATAAATACACAAAGTAAGCAAGTACCTACACTAATATACCATATATAACATACCTTCCCCCTAAGTATTAGACATAACACAACATTTTTCTAATTATAGCAAAATACCAAAATCTTTAAATAGCTAATCAACAAATATAGTTTTTGAAACTCTACTTATAATTATAACATGTAATTAACATCTGAAGAAGTACTAGGTCTCTGATAAGGAGTCTTAGAATGAATATTTAATTTATTTCTGATCTTTCCTGTCGTAGACGTAGAAAGTTCGGCTGTAGTTGGAATTCCCAGCATCTCTGCCCATTTGTCTGTATCAGGAATCTCTATAATGCCTTCGCTAGCCTGACTGTCATCTATTGTGTCAGTCTCTTTTTCCAAGTAGCGTTCCTCTATATCTGTATAACTCCTGTGTTCTTCTTGTGATGGTTCCATTTCCTTTCTCTCCCTTTGCTCTACATTCATCTGTTCTGTTTCTGGTTTTTTTATGGTTATAATTTGGTCTACATGTCGGTTAACAATTGCTCCACCATTGTCACTCTTGATTTGATAACTTGAAGGTCCGTGTTTACTAATTACCACTCCGGGTGTCCATCTAGGGCCTTCATTTCTATAATTTCTGTACATAATCTTCTGTCCTACATAAGTCTCTCTGTTTTTCTGTTACTGATTATTTTCTATTTGGTAATCTCTTCTCTTAGATTGTATGTTTTCTGGATGTACGGTGTCAAGAATAGTCCGTAATCGTCGCCGCATCAATAGCTCTGAGGGGCTTTTATTTGTTGAAGTGCAAGGTGTCACACGTAGTCCTAATAATAAATTTGGTGTTTTGACATCCCATGTTAAAGGTTCCAATTTCTTAAGTTTGTCTTTGATGGTCTGTACCATCCGTTCCGCCAGTCCATTAGTTGCCGGATGATAAGGTGCAGTTGTTACATGACGAATTTTGTTAGCTTCTAAAAATTCTTTCATTTCAGATGATACAAAAGATGTCCCATTGTCAGAAACTAATATTTCACAAAGTCCATGAGTGGCAAATGTCAATCTTAAAAAACGAATCACTGTAGCAGAGGTTGTATTATTTACCATAAATAATTCTGGCCAACGAGAATAAGCGTCCACGAGAATCAAAAAATATTTATTTTGGAAAGGTCCAGCAAAGTCAATATGGACCCTAGACCATGGCCTGCTTGGTGTTATCCACTCATGTGCAGTCTTAGGGGGCATGTGCCGATGTTCTAGACAGGTTCTGCAACCACTCACTAGCGAGTCTATATCATCATTAAGCCGAGGCCACCACACATAGCTTCTGGCTAAAGCCTTGGTTTGAACTATTCCATTGTGGGTCTTGTGTAACATTTGCAGTGTTGCTTGACGTAGTGTTTCAGGTATTACTACTCGGCAGCCCAATAGTATACAGTCTTCCTGCACTGAAAGTTCTGAACGCTGTAACCAATAAGGATGGAGGTCTACTCTTGTTTCTCGAGCAGGCCATCCACGCTGTATGTAGTACATTACTTGGCTTAATGTCTTGTCAAGTCTAGTTGCTTTGGCTATATCTTCAGGTAGGTATGGGAAGTCTCTGGGTGTTTCAGCCATTAGCAACACATCACATAACTGTGCTTCAGGTTCTTCTGGAACTGGACGAGGCCATCGACTTAAACTATCAGCGTTGCCAATCTGTGGGCCTGGTTTATAAGAGATTTCATAGTCATGCATAGTTAGAGCTATAGCAATTCTTGTCAGTCGTGGTGAGACCATATTGGACATTGGTTTTCTAGTATCAAATATCCCAAGCAACGGTTTGTGATCAGTAATTATACGAAAATGTCTGCCTACGAGGTAATTATGGAATTTGGTAATGCCAAACATGATAGAGGTGGCTTCCTTATCAAGCTGTGAATACCGACGTTCATGTGAATGTAATGTCCTTGATGCCATGGCTATCGGTCGTTCTTGTTTGTCTTCAAATTCATGTGATAGAACTGCTCCAACTCCATACTCTGAACTATCACAAGTAAGTATTAGAGGTTTGTCCAAATCGTATTGTACTAGTGTCAAATCAAAAGTGATTTGACGCTTAGCAGTATCAAATGCAATTTGTTCTTGTTCAGTCCATTTCCACGTCCGATGTGAGTCTAAGAGCCGGTGCAGTGGTTCTAACAATGTTGCTTTATGCGGTATGAACCGTTCATAAAAGTTGTATAGTCCGAGGAATGCTTGTAATTCTTGTTTATTTTTAGGTGCCGGTGTATTTGTTATAGAGTCTACTTTACTAGGCGCCGGGTGTATGCCTTCAGCGTCGATTACAAATCCCAAAAATTCTACTTTTTCTCTTGCGAACTTGCATTTGTTTTTATTGAGACGAAGTCCAGCTTTTTCTATATGTCCTAATACTGTATCTAGTCTATTTTGCATTTCCAGCATCGTACGTCCGCATACGATAATATCATCGATTAGTACTGCAACTCCTGGTATGCCAGCCAACAGAGAAGTCATCAAACGTTGAAAAATACCCGGGCATGCTTTGACTCCAAATGCCAGCCGATGTACAGTGTATAGACCCTTGCATGTGTTCAAGGCCTTGCCGTGCTTTCATCTACAACCACTTGTGTGTACGCCCGGTCTAGGTCTAAAGTTGTGAAAATTTTCCCATTGGCTATTGTAGCAAATATCTCATTGGCTGTGGGCATAGGATATGTATCCGACTCGGTTGCCTCATTGACAGTACTACGATAGTCTCCACACAATCTGATTTCACTGGATTTTTTGACAATAGGCACTACAGGCGTTGCCCAATCAGCGAACGATGTCGGTCGTAACACGCCTTCTTTTTGCAGTCTATCTATCTCTTTCTCTACCCTTTGTTTTATAGCAAACGGCACCGGACGCGCTTTTAGAAACTTTGGTACAGCTCCTGGCTTCAAATGTATTGTTACTGGATGTCCACGGTAGGTACCGAGGCCGTCTTTGAATACTTCTTTGTATTTGTTGGTTAAATTATCTATAGCATCCTCTTTGTCAGATATCAAATTTATATTCATTGTAATATTTAAAGGTTCAAACCAATCCCCACCCAGTAAATTGGGTCCACAGCCCTTAGCGATAACAACTTGCGAACTTGCATTTGTTTTTATTGAGACGAAGTCCAGCTTTTTCTATACGTCCTAATACTGTATCTAGTCTATTTTGCATTTCCAGCATCGTACGTCCGCATACGATAATATCATCGATTAGTACTGCAACTCCTGGTATGCCAGCCAACAGAGAAGTCATCAAACGTTGAAAAATACCCGGGCATGCTTTGACTCCAAATGCCAGCCGATGTACAGTGTATAGACCCTTGCATGTGTTCAAGGTTTTGCATGTGTTCAAGGCCTTGCCGTGCTTTCATCTACAACCACTTGTGTGTACGCCCGGTCTAGGTTGTGGCGACCGATCGCACGCTACGACTCGCCTTCAATCATATCCATCCTCTTTACTTCATATCACAAACCATTGACATTTCATTAGAAGAATAAATTCATCATCGACGTTTGGACTAACAAAAATATCTGTCAGCACATTACATTATATGGAGTCATTATCAGCCTACTATATCAATAAATTAATAGCAGAAACAACCGTTTCATCATACGCTATATTGGTGACCCACGAAAAAAATGGATACGCATGGCAACCGAATTTATGGAACATCAAAATCAAAGTCCGAATCTTTCAAGGTAGGAATACCAACACATTTTTCTGAAGAACAGCAATCAACATCACGCTCTAGAGATCCACGCATGTTAATTATGGAAGAAATGGCAAAACAAATTAGTGAACTGCGTATGGACATGTAGAAAGGCTAAAGACAAATGCCGACCGACCTCGTCGACCACAATACAGAGGATGCAATTCAAGTTCACGTTCACGCTCTCGGTCTGACAATAGAATATGCTACTACCACAGAAAATTTGGCACTGTTGCTTGAAAATGCACGATTCCATGCAAATTCAAGCCCAACTCGGAAAACCACCGGCAGCCATTAGCGGCGGCGAAGGTCTGCCAAGTCGAAAATGGCCGCCTGTTTGTAGTTGACAGAAAAACAAGGCAAGAATTCTTGATTGACACTGGATCGGACTTATGCGTCTTCCCGAAGTCTGCCACCAAGGGAGTGAGACCTAGCACAACGTACCAACTGTATGCTGCCAATAACACCAGAATCATGACGTACGGTTTTCTTGATTTGAGCCTAGATTTAGGACTACGCAGGGACTTCCGATGGCGATTCATAGTTGCTGATGTTTCTAAGCCCATAATTGGCGTTGACTTTTTAACTCATTATAACCTTCTAGTTGACTGCCGACGCCACCGACTGCTAGATGGTCTCACCACTCTTTATATTGAAGTACCATGCAAACACGATCTCGCACAAGAAACTATGGCTGTAAAGACTGTCAGTGGCAATTCCATTTACCTCGATCTGCTAAAGAAGTACCCCAGTTTAACCACTCCAGCAGGTACGGTTACAGAACCCAAACATAACACCAAGCATCACATACGTACGACTCCAGGACCTCCGGTAGCTGCCCGTCCTCGCAGATTGGCCCCCGATCGCCTGACTATAGCCAAAAAAGAATTCGATGCTATGTTGCAAAATGGAACAGCACGTCGCTCTGAAAGCTCTTGGTCTTCGCCACTCCATCTCGCTCGTAAAAAAGATGATGGCTGGCGACCATGCGGTGATTACCGAGCTTTAAATGCAAGAACTATTCCAGACCGCTATCCAATTAGGCACATCAATGACTTCACATATCAACTGACAGGTGCCAAAATATTCTCCAAAATTGACATGATAAAAGCATATAACCAAATTCCTGTTGAACCTGCTGATATTCCAAAAACTGCCATCACAACCCCTTTCGGACTATATGAATTTCCATACATGACTTTTGGTCTCAGAAACGCAGCACAGACATTCCAAAGATTTATCGATGAAGTCTTACAAGGCCTAGATTTCGCTTATGGATGTCTTGATGACACCTTGATATTTAGTAAATCAGAAGATGAACACCTACACCATCTAGAGATAATATTTGAGCGATTCAAACAGTATGGCTTACTAGTCAATGTAAAAAATGTGTTTTTGGCGTAGACGAAATTCAATTCCTTGGCTACTCTGTTTCCGCAAATGGTATTAAACCCTTACCCGAAAGTGTAGACGCCATTCAAACATATCCTGTACCATCCACAGCAAAACAACTAAGACGATTTCTTGGCATGTTTAATTACTACCGCAGATTCGTGCCAAAGGCTGCTAAGATTCAGGCACCGCTGGACAAGGCACTTGCGGGTAATATTAAAGGAGCTTCACCTATCCATATGACAGAGGATATGTTAGCTGCTTTTGATGAATGCAAAAATTGTTTATCTCAAACTGCACTTCTAGCCCACCCTGATCTCGAAAAGGAGCTGGCATTATTTACTGATGCGTCAGACGATGCAATAGGCGCAGTATTACAACAGAAAATTGACAACAATTGGAAACCTTTAGGATTTTTTTCAAGAAAACTTTCATCTCCACAAAAAAAGTATAGCCCATATGATCGTGAATTACTAGCAATATACGAAGGCATTCGTTATTTCAAATACATGTTAGAAGCAAGAAATTTCATGGTATATACAGATTGGTAAGAAGATTTAAGACGGTACCTTTAAACCACGCGGGCCTTCAGCTTGCGTCTTTTGTCGTCTCACCAATTTCACCATAGGACTGCTGTTTCAGTTTATTTTCCTTGCTAGCCAGGGGTAAGGAGTCTAGTTCTTTTGGAAATACACACACAACACTTCAGCGAAAGCGGAACCTCGAAATATTAAAATACACCACAAAATTGAGAAGCGCGCGAAAGACTAGCAGAACAAGAATAGTTTTTTTTTAATTGTTGCTAGCACTCAAAGTCAATGCTGCCAGCATTGAAATTACGATTACTTCTATGACGGCGAAGAAGTCTCTTAGCGTTCGGCCAAATGAAGTGGTTATTATATCCGTCTTGCAACCATTAACCATAGTTGTATTCTGTATTATTACGTCATGGGGTGAAATCAAATTAAATATTTATGTAAAGTGGAAATGTACATAACATACCGCTCGCCTTGAAAGAATACAATTCTTTAAAAACTAAAAAGAAAGAAATCTTATAGGAAAACTCGCCACGAGGATAACAATTTTCAACTAAACGAAATGTGAGTTGATTTAAAAACTCTTAACTTAGGTAAGCTTAACTAACAAAATTCGCAACAACTGCAACGAAAGTAAAAACTAACTTGTAAATAATTAAAATTATTCTAAAGGTAAAGGACATACCTTTACAACCGAACGTTTCACGAAACTTTTACCCATCTGTAAGGTAACTACACGAATAATGTTATCTGGTCCCGGATGGACCGCATGGACACGTGCTAATCTCCATTGTAAAGGTGGTAAATTGTCATCTATTACCACAACAATCATACCTTCACTAATTTTAGGACCGCTATCATGAAACCATTTATTTCTCTGTTGAATTTCATGTAAGTATTCATGACTCCAACGTTTCCAAAATATTTGGATGCATTGTTGAATCCTACCCCATCTAGTTAAACGCATGGGATTATCATTCGAAAGTGAAACATCAGGAAGGGTCGTTAAAGGTCCACCTACAAGGAAATGGGATGGAGTTAAAGGTAGCGGATCGGATGGATCTGCGCTCAAAATACAAAGAGGGCGCGAGTTTAAAACTGCCTCAATTTGACACAATAATGTGTGCATCTCATCGTAAGTTTGTGATTGAGTTCCTAAAACGCGCTTTAAATGGTGCTTAAAACTTTTAACGCCTGATTCGAACAGACCTCCGAAATGTGATGAGAAAGCTGGCTGGAAATGCCACGTGATGCCTTGCTCTAACGTTTTCTCATTAAGGGTACGTTGCACCGAATCATTACGTAGAAAGTTATATAATTCTTTTAGATAATTATCGCATCCAATAAAATTTCGACCACAATCAGAATAAATGTCAGTACATAGACCTCTACGTGAAATAAAACGCCGCAATGCAGCTAAAAAACCCTCGGTTGATAACTCCGAAACAAGTTCGAGGTGTATGGCCTTTACAGAAATACATACAAACACCGATACATAACACTTAATTATTTTTGCATTACGAACCTTATTAGCCCGAACATAGAACGGGCCCGCGAAATCCACGGAAGTTTTTAGAAAAGCTCGCTCGGGGCGCACCCTAGCGGCTGGTAAGATACCCATCGAGGGTTGTGGATGAATGGGTTTAGCACGAAAACAACGAATACATTTATGTATACGAACACGTATTGCATCTCTACTGGATAATATCCAATAATCTTGTAATAAAATATATTGAATGGACTGTGGACCTGCGTGTAAGTGGGTGATGTGAGCATTGTCAATAAGTAAATCGGTAAAATGATGTTTTTTAGGTAAAATCAATTGATGCTTAGAATCAAATGGTAAAAACGAATTATGAATCCGCCCGCCGACACGCAAGTAACCGTTCCCATCGAGAAAGGGTTTTAATCTACGCAATTTTGCAGAGGGATGTTTTCCCCGTGAAATATTTGTTATATCCTCTGCGAAACTAGAATATTGAACTAAATAAATAAGACGATTTAAACAGTATTTGAATTCAGGCACACTTATGTTATGTGAATATGATTTATGCTTATTCCTACATTTATTGTAAAAACGAAAAATTAATGCTGTAACTCTCACTAGTTTTCCTAAAGTGGAATATCTCGAAATAAAGTCTGTGAGGTCTGGACCCTCTGAGATGACAGTTTGAAGTACGATTGGTAAAGAAACATCACGCTTTTCTTCTGTAACTTTAGGTATTAATTTTTGAACAGGCCAAGCGTCAGCCTCAAGACACAACCATTTGGGTCCATGCAACCACATATCAAGATTTTGTAAGAATTTTGAAGGAAGCATACCCCTGGAGGGAGCATCTGCAGGATTATCAGATGAAGACACATGTCTCCAATGATCAGCAGGAAACCGGGATAAAATCTCACTTGTACAATTTGAAACGAAGATTTTCCATTCATGTGGTGGTGAACGAAGCCACGCTAAAACGATTGAAGAGTCTGTCCACGCGTAAACCCGCTCACATGTGAAATATGGGCTGTAAATCTGTAAAACTTTATCCATAAGCTGTGTCAACAATACAGCCGCACATAATTCTAAGCGTGGTATAGTAAGAATAGGTTTAAGAGGGGCTACTCGGGTTTTCGCGAGCAATAAGAAAGTTTTGACACGATTGTTAGTGTCGGTCACCCGTGCGTATACACACGCAGCATAAGCACGCTCCGAAGCATCAGAAAATCCATGGATTTGGATTGAACTGACCTTTGTGAAAATGAAACGTGGAATTTTAAAATCCTTTAATAAAGGTAATTCATCAAGAAAAGAAGACCACGAGTCGACAATCTCGGTAGGAGGAGGCTCGTCCCAGTCAACTCCCGAGATCCACAACATTTGAATAAGAATTTTTGCATAAATTATGATAACTGATAAAATCCCCATTGGATCGTAGATTTTGGCTATTTGTGAAAGAATAGATCTCTTCGTAATTAAACCTTTTGAAACTGAAATACTGAAAGAAAAAATATCCAACTTGGGATTCCACTGAAGACCCAAAACCTTAACTTGCTTATCATCCTCCAAAACAGCAAAAGAAATATTGTCAGGCCGCTCGCCCTGAGCGTCTGAGGACTCCAATTTCGATAACAACTCTGATGAGTTACTCTGCCACTTACGTAGTTCGAAACCAGCTGATGAACAAATACCAATTAATTCTCGTTGCAACAATAATGCACGAGTGACGTCACTCGCTCCGGTAACCACATCGTCCACGAAGATCTGGTCTTTTAGGACCCGTGAACCCAAGGGAAAGTTATCCTTCTCGTCTTCGGACAGCTGTTGAATTGTACGAAGAGCTAAATAAGGAGAAGAGCTGACACCAAAAGTAACTGTTTTCAACCTATAGTCACACAGAGGTTCCATGGGAGATTTACGCCACACAATGCGTTGAAGATCACAATCAGAAGGCTGCACCAAAATATTTCGATACATTTGTTTGATATCCGCAACGAGAGAAATGGCATGAACTCGAAATCTCAATAAAACATCTACTATGTCTTGATGTAATTTGGGACCAGTGAGCAATATATCATTTAATGATACCCCGTTTGAAGTTTTGCACCCCCCGTCGTAGACAACACGTGTACGTGTGGAAGTACTCGAAGGTTTAACAACACAATGATGAGGAAGATAATAAGTGTGAGAAGAAGAAGAAACAGACATATCAACAGGCTCCATGTGCCCAAGATCTAGGTACTCCTGGAGGCATGCGTGATAGTCCAACTTTAACTGCGGATTACGTTCTAATCGAAACTCTAATTTTTTAAATCTGGATACCGCTATACCTCTTGATTCGCCGAGGTCGGGTAAGTTGGGTTTGAATGGAAGGGGAACAACATAGCGACCGGATTCGTCGCGCTTGTGTTTTTGCACGAAAATAGACTCACACAAGGCTTCGTCGGCGCTGAAAACTCTCTTTTCCGAAAGAGACTCTAATTCCCAGAAACGTCTCAAGTTCATGACGTCATCGTAAGATGAGCTAAGAGAACTGAGACACACTTGAATAGAAGGAGTATTTTGGTTGAAAGAAACATTACCCATTAATAAATAACCAAAGATACTATTGATGGCCATGGGGGCGCCCGGAGGGCCCGCTATGACATGACCGAGCAACACTTGAGATAGGATATCTGCACCTAAAATCATTTCCACTGGTTGTGGGAAATAAAACTTGGGATCAGCTAAATTAAGATTTTTAATATGAGGCCAATCGTGAAACGGTAACTCGACTTGGGGCATGTACGACATTAAATTAGGTAAAATTAAAGCATTAACTGAAATTAACGGTTGATCAGTCTGTGTAGGAGTGATACAACACGAAACTACGCCTTGCGGATACACGACCTCCGAGCTAATCCCAAAGATCGGAACATTGGAATGATTACGTCGCAAACCCAGACGATCTACGCAAGAAGTCTGGAGAAATGAAGCCTGGCTCCCAGTATCAATCATACAGCGTATCATATGTTTTTGAGACCCTACATGTATATAAACTAACGCTGTACTCAATAACACCATATTCCTATTATGCGTAGTCGGTGAAATCGCCTTATCACACGAATAATTAACAACGGGAAGAGATGCGGCCTCTGCCACCGGCTGGCTATTCGACTGTAGTGCTATCTCGTTCGCACCTTTGTCCGTGAAACTCCCATCCGTGACCTTGACTACTGATAAACTATTACGTGTAGATTTATCGAAATGAATTAAAGTATGATGTCGCTTAGAACAATTCCTACAAGAAAAACTCGATCTACATGCCCTTACGTCATGACCAACATGTAAACAATTAAAACATATGTTTTTATTTTGTATGAAAGAATATCTCTCACTCGGAGATAAATTACGAAATTTAACACAATTCGACAATGTATGATTGTCGCTACAACATAGGCAATTATACTCATTGTTTGAATTTACGTTTGTCGCGAATGCACGTCTTGTATCAAACGTAACATTGGACTTACGCGTCCGAGCTGCCGCCGTCGGACTCGCGGCGGATTGCGAGTTACCTACATTAATATTTTTATTTTGCGAGCATGTTGAGACTTCGTTTGCTGACAGTTCACGTTCTAAATAATTTATCAAGTAACCAATATCCGGAATATCGGATGGTTTGGTTAATGATAATTCGAAATTTCTACGAATAGATGATGGAATTTTGCGTAATATGATTGTAACTAAAATAAAATTCCATTGAGATACGGGAAATTGCATAGCTTCCAATGCTTTAATGTTCTCGTGATAAATATTTAATAAACTTCTTAAACTTTGGAAATTCTTATCGGGACAGTTGTTTACATCCAATATTTTTTCAAGATGTTTTGTAGCAATAATACGCTTATTGTCGTAACGTGAAATCAAAATATCTAAAGCAACATGGTAATTATCGTCTGTAATTGGGATAGATTTAACTAGATTATAAGGTTCTTCTTTTAAAGAAAGCAACAAATATCGGAATTTCTCCGTATTAGTGTAGGTATTTTTGTTATGAACCAATGAAAGAAACAAATTGTAAAATGGAGACCAGCTCGTTATATCTCCCGAGAAACTAGGCATAGGTAAAGTTGGTAATCTACTAGCACAAGAATTATTAGTAGGAGGCGTTTCAATAACAGAATTGTATGCAGTACTACATGACATTTTCCGTTTTTCGCTATCCTCTTCCTTTAATTTAGTGAGGTGACTCATTATTGCATAGTAATAATCATTGAAATTGTTGCGAATAGATAGTTGCTCTTCTTTATCAAATGAATCCGATTTTATTAAAGATTTCTCAATTTTGGTTTGTAATTTGAGAAATCTCCTCTGTTGAGCGGTTAAATCTTTAGATCGTAATCTAAATTGAATGTCATCAGAATCGATGCACTGCAATGTGCGTTGTAATTCATCAAGAATTACTTCTCGTTCGAAAATATCTTGGCGAATTACTTCGGCCATATTGGAAATTAAAAAATATGAAAGAAATATTGGAAATTTTGAGAAATGAAATAAAACAATACAGAATATCAAACCCCACAACTAACACTAAAAATAAAATCCGGGTCGAACGGATCAAACACAATTATTGTATAGACCACGAGACCGATTCTCATGACCTGGAAGGTCTAAAATAAAACTCCAGAATAGTATAAAACTATTTATTGGAGTACTGAACTGAACTGCCAAGGAAAATTTCCTCGAGACCCTTATATACAAACAATGGAGACACCATATCGCGTTTCGTAATGCGTTTTCACCGTACAACGCCATCTAGTGAGTAAAAAGGGAACTATATACGTGTACATACCGCCCACCAAGGACGGCACTGAAGGAACGTCCTTAAAAAATAAATAAATAATTCTCATAAATAATCATCCTTGGTGAGAAATATAACAATAGTCTAAAAGAACAAACTTAAAATTACAATAATAACTCAAGAAGTACTAATCTCAAAATAATGCACTGAAATAATAAACAAAAAATCTATGCGATCATTATAAACTGAAAGCTTTACACTTAAGATAGTAACTAAATAATATTATAGGAACTTTGACAATGACCTTATAGCTATGCATAGACAAACCAATTGAATCTTCAAAAGAACTTAACTATAACAGAAATAGAACTTATACACAACTACTTTAAGAATATGAACTAACTAATTACAAAAAATACAAACTTATTCCTTTTGGACTGGCAACATAATAAGTTTGGATGTTGGTCGTTTTATTATTGATTTCTCTGTGCGTAAAGTTACTACACGAGTAATACCATCGGTACCTGGATGTTTTTGTTCTACTCTACCCATTAACCAGCGACTAGGAGGCATATCATTCTCTTTAACAAGAACTACATCGCCAATTTGAGGTTCTAACAAATAATCTGACCATTTATAACGGTGAACTAAGGTTGTTAAATATTCTGAAGACCAACGTTGCCAGAAATTCTGTAACATTCTTTGTACTAATTGCCAACGATTGAGAAGGCTAATTTTGGAACCTTGATAATCAACATCAGGGACAGCCATCAACGGGCCACCCACCAAGAAATGTCCAGGGGTTAGTGGCATTGGATCATCATGATCATCACTAATGACTGTCATGGGTCTGGAATTCAAACAAGCTTCAACTTGACTAAGTAATGTACTTAACTCTTCGTATGTCAAAGTAGAATCTCCAATGACACGTTTCAAATGAAATTTTGTAGATTTTACCGCCGCCTCCCATAACCCTCCCATATTTGGAGTTTGGGGGGGGATAAAATGCCACGTAGTACCTATAGACTCTAAATGTTCTGCTATATTGTTCTGAAGAGTAGCTAACTCTTTCAACTCACGAGCAGCTCCTATAAAATTGGTTCCATTGTCACTCCAAATTTGAGCACAATGTCCGCGCCTCGATACAAAACGTCTAAACGCTGCTAGAAAAGCCTGTGTACTCATATCACTCACGACTTCTAAATGGATAGCTCTTGTAGACATACAAACAAATATACAGATATATCCTTTTGTACTATGATGACCTCGACCTTTCGTAGTTCTAACATTAATGGGACCGGCATAGTCTACACCGCTATGTACAAACGGTCTGGATGGGTTACACCTAGGAGAAGGGAGTTCACCCATGAACTGGTTATTGACTCTGGCTTTATGTCTTATACATGTCACGCACTGACGTGCATACTGTTTAACTATATTTTTTGCACCAACAATCCAATAGCTTGTTCTTAAATAATTAAGCATTAGTTGCGGACCTCCATGTAAGACACGATCATGACAATCAGCTACTAAAAGTTGCGTAAGATGATCTGAACGAGGGAGAATTATTGGGTGTTTTGTGGTTTCTGGAAGATTTGACTTCTGTAGCCTGCCGCCCACCCTGATTATATCTTCCTTGTCAAGGTAAGGACTTAAAGATTTTATTGAACTAGACCTCTCTACATAACCATTTTTCTTAAGATCTGTGTACTCTTTACTAAAACTTCTTCCTTGACATTCCTTTATTATACATAGTAATGACTCTTGAAGCTCTTCATTGTGTAAATATTCTGTATTATATTTCTTCGGCCTAATAAATCGTCTACAATAAGCTACTACACGTTTTAATTTGTTCAACGATGAGAATTTAACCCAAGGAGACTCTAGGGGTTCGTTTTTGGTTGAAACTGCTGCAGTGAATGCCTTAATGTTTTCTTCTAATTTTGTTTCAGTGTCTGGTCTACGATATTCTATTTCTTTATTTCGTAAAAACTCTGGACCTTTAAACCATAACTTCTGATCTATGAGTGAACTTGGTTGGACTCCTCGAGATGCACAATCAGCTGGGTTATATTTAGTACTGACGTGAGACCATTGATCAGCATCAAGAGTAGTTAAAATTTCTGATACCCTATTAGCAACGAACGTCTTCCATTTTGATGGGTGACTATTTAACCAAGCTAAGACAACGGTGGAGTCTGTCCAAGCATGTACCATGCTTTTTGGGATGTTCATTGCCTTCGCTGTTTCTGCTAGAAGTCGCGCAAGCAGTAATGCACCGCACAACTCTAGACGAGGAATGCTGACCTGTTTAATCGGGGCTACTTTGGTTTTAGCTACCAACAAAGAAACACTTACATTTCCTGTACTTTTCTGTACTGTTCTGGTATATACGACTGCGGCATACGCTGCTTTCGATGCATCGCTAAACCCATGTAGTTCAACGTACTCATCATTTCCAGACATACCTAACCATCGAGGGACACGCACTTCTGTAAGTTTAACTAAGTCATTTCGGTAAGTATTCCATTCTTCCTTTAAGGCTGTCGGTACTTCATCATCCCATCCTACTCCTGCTAACCAGAGCTTTTGAATCATTATCTTGGCTAGTACTATTGTAGGTGCGATCCATCCTAATGGATCGTACAAGCGGGCAATATCTGATATTATAGTTCTTTTTGTTTCAGGGTTGGTTCTAGGCGGAAGCTGTACTGAATACTTGAAGACATCTTCGGAACGAGACCAGGTAAGTCCTAATATTTTTGTCGTGTCAAATATATTCTTCTCTTCTTCTTCTTTCTTGCTTTCATCATTCTTATTTTGCTCTTGATCCAAGCTTGTTACCTTTCTTTCATTAGACTCTATCTTCTTAAGTAATTCTAAGTTGTTACTATTCCATTTCTGTAATTCAAAACCAGCTTTTTTTAATAGATCTTTCATTTCTTTATATAATTGTTCTCCTTCATGTACTGTAGAACATCCTGTCATCAAATCATCCATGTAGAATGAATTAGAGACCTTTCCTGCTGCTAAAGGGTAGTTTTCGCCTTCATCTTTTGCTACTTGATGGAGAGTTTTTATTGCCAAATATGGAGCTGAAGCAGTTCCAAATGTGACTGTCACCAACTCGTAGTCTTTAAGTTCTTCTTCAGGATTTTCTCTCCATACTATTCTCTGAAACCTTGTATGTTCTTCAGCTACCCGAACTTGTCTATACATTTTCACAATATCTGAAACAATTCCTATAGCATGTTTTCTCCAACGTGATACTATATGACGAAGATCCGATTGCAATGTAGGTCCTATCATTAGTGTATCATTGAGAGAGACTCCGTTTTCATTCTTACACGAAGCATCAAATACTACACGTACCTTTGATGTACTCTTGTCTTCTCTTACTACTGCGTGATGAGGAAGGTATATGGAATTTTCTTTCATATTATTATTTTCTAAAACTAATCTCATATGACCTAATTTTAAATATTCGTTAATGACTTGAGTGTACCTTTCCTTTAATTGCTTGTTTCTTGCAAACTTGTTCTCTAGCGCTTTAAATCTTTTTACAGCAATCTCTCTACTATTACCTCCTAAACATAGTGGGTTCTGATCTTTAAAGGGTAACTGTACTACATATCGCCCATCGGGTGCTCTCTTAGTTGTAGATTCATAATATTCTTCACACCTTTGTTCTTCAGCTGATAATATTTTATCATTACTTGAAACATTGTCTTCTATTTCCCAAAACTGTTTTAGTAAATCATTTTCTATTAACTGAGCATGCATGACTGCTATTCTATGTTTACTATTATCACTTATCCTACTAAAATTTGAATTTTCAGGATTTACTGTACCGGAGAGAATCCAGCCCAGACTTGTACATTGTGCAACTAACGACCCATTGGGAGACTTCTTTACTCCATCTTTTAATATCTTGCTATAAACTTCAGCCCCTAATAATATATCTATTTTATTGGGCTTACTGAACTGTGGGTCCGCTAGTTGGAGGTCTTCTAGCTCTATCCAATGCAAAGCTTCGACCGTTTTCTCTGGTAGATAGGAAGTTATGTTTTTCAAAACGTAAGCTTGAACTTCTATCTCAAATTTAGGGTCAGATAAAGACTGGAGTGTAATAGAAACCATACATGAAGATTCTACTGTTTTATCATTACCTAGACCTGAAACTAAACTCTTAATTGGCATTTTTCTTAATCGTAAGAACTGAACTGTGGATTCTGTTACAAAAGAAGCCTGCGAACCTTGGTCTATCAGACAGCGAATTGTCTGGAAATTATTTATTGACGATCTAGCTTTAACAAGAGCAGTTGCGAGCAAAACTTGCTTTTGGCTGATATCTATATTTTGCTTAGCTGAGTGACACGATACTACTTGTTGAGTACTATTATCAACTGAACTATTGTTTGTACTACACTGCTGCTGATTATTGTCTTTCAAAGAATTGGAACTATTTGGTGGATGCAAAAGTGTATTATGCTTTCGCTTGCAAATGCGGCATGATGTTGGTTTTTGACATTGAAGCGTTGTGTGATTTCCGCCAAGGCAGTTAAAACACATTTTATGTTTTATCACAAACTCGCGTCTTTGACCATAATCTAATGCACTAAATTTATTGCAGAAGCACAATTTGTGGATTTCAGAACAATATTCACATTTTATATTTACAGAAGAACTAGGCTTACGAGCTAACATGACCCTGGAATTTCTGGCGGGTGAACTGCGATGCTGAACTGGTGGCTTTTTATGCTCAATACACTCTAACGCTCTGAACCTACTCTCCAAGAAACTCTTAAACTGATTAAATGTAGGCAATTGATTATCATCGTTTGACATTTGCAATTCCCACTGTTTTCGAGTCTCATCATCTAGTTTGTTGGTTATCATATAGATTATTATTAAATCCCATGAACTGACATCTATGTTAAGGTTCTTTAAAGCATTTAAGCAATCAGACGTAGTATCTACTAGCTCTTTTAAAGCTGTTGCTGATTCTTGGTAAATTCGCTTTTGCGAGAACAATCTTTTAAAAATATTATTTGTAAGATATTTTTTGTTATTGTATCTATTTTCTAACTGATTCCAACAAATGATATAATTAGATTCAGTAATGGGAGTGTGCCGAACAAGCTGTTCGGCCTCACCTGTTAAATGGCTCTTAAGATAATGCAAGCGTTCTACGTTATCAAGAGAGGAATTGTTATGGACTAATGATACAAACAAATCTCGGAATGTAATCCACTCCGAGTAATTTCCGGAAAATATGGGTATTGCAATTTTAGGAAGCTTTACATGACTTTGATTGCTTTTGCTCTTAGAGTGGTCACTTTTCTCGGATATTTGTACTTGAGGTTCGTTAAATTGTTTACTGTCTGACATTAATAAGGCTCTATATTGCATATAGATGTCCTCTACAAAATCATAAATTTCGTTTTGAAAATAATCATCATCGCTGTATTCGTCGGCAAACTGATCTAGGATCTTTAAATGATTTTCACGGAAAAGTGACCAATCTTTGTCCAAATTATCTAGGCGAACTTGTATATATTCTAATGTAATTCTCTGTTTTGGAGATTTTTTATAATTAACATGTGCCTTTTCGATACAATTTTTTAGGTTTAATTGGATTCGCAATAGCCCTTCTGCCATTTTTAATTAATACTTAAAGTCCTAAATAAAGTTAAAAAATAAAATACAAATAAGTCTTATCAATAAAAGATAATTATGTCCTTAAATATGTCCTTAATGCACTATTATTACTAAATATAGCACAAATAAAGTTTTAACACACTTTCTTTTCACTGCATAAAATGTTTATTGAATTCGCTTCGCTCTTAAATTAATTAAACGTACTTACAGTTTTCTCTTCACTTATTTGGACTTACTAAACTAGACTTTACACACACACACTGGAACTATGGACGTTGTCGATGACCGATGACTCGTCCGAACAGCTGCTGTTTACCTCTGCACTCGTAGAGGTCGTTGATCTAGTGGTGGGATCACGACTAGGCGCGTTGTATGCTTTTTGACTTCAGCACTACGGAAGTCAATGAACTCTGTCTGGAAAACTCTGTCTGGAACTAGTTGTTTGTCTAGACGCAATGGGGTCTAGACGGTTGTTGACCTCAGCACTGATGGAGGTCAAAGAACTGGCGTTGGCACTAGGGCGGTTATTGACCTCGGCTCTTATGGAGGTCAATGCACTTCGTACTCTGACCTAGGGCGTCGTACTTTGTTCCCTAGACGTTCATTGACCTCAGCACTTTCGGAGGTCAACGTACCCGTGGGACACTAGTCCTGTCCTCGCACTTTCCCGGGTCAATGAACCCGTGGGAACACTGCAATCCTTATCACGCACCCGCACTCCGGAGGTCAATGACCCCGTGGGAATCCGCGATCCGGGCACTGCACTCCGAGTTCACTGCAATCCTTCGATGCACTGTATCCACTATCCCTGGGCACTGCACTGTCACTAAGCACTAGTCACTTGCACTTACTATCACTACTCACTCACCGAACTTGACCGCCCGACCGAACTCGCACTTCTAGCGGATCCCGTAATCCGGGCTAGAAGGACCTTGTATAGACCACGAGACCGATTCTCATGACCTGGAAGGTCTAAAATAAAACTCCAGAATAGTATAAAACTATTTATTGGAGTACTGAACTGAACTGCCAAGGAAAATTTCCTCGAGACCCTTATATACAAACAATGGAGACACCATATCGCGTTTCGTAATGCGTTTTCACCGTACAACGCCATCTAGTGAGTAAAAAGGGAACTATATACGTGTACAATTATGGTAAGAAGATTTAAGACGGTACCTTTAAACCACGCGGGCCTTCAGCTTGCGTCTTTTGTCGTCTCACCAATTTCACCATAGGACTGCTGTTTCAGTTTATTTTCCTTGCTAGCCAGGGGTAAGGAGTCTAGTTCTTTTGGAAATACACACACAACACTTCAGCGAAAGCGGAACCTCGAAATATTAAAATACACCACAAAATTGAGAAGCGCGCGAAAGACTAGCAGAACAAGAATAGTTTTTTTTTAATTATTGCTAGCACTCAAAGTCAATGCTGCCAGCATTGAAATTACGATTACTTCTATGACGGCGAAGAAGTCTCTTAGCGTTCGGCCAAATGAAGTGGTTATTATATCCGTCTTGCAACCATTAACCATAGTTGTATTCTGTATTATTACGTCATGGGGTGAAATCAAATTAAATATTTATGTAAAGTGGAAATGTACATAACACAGATCATAAGCCGATTACATTCGCATTCACCACTAAAAGAAACAACTGTTCGCCTAGACAATTTCGATATCTTGATTTCATTTCTCAATTCACCACGGACATTAGATTCATATCAGGCTCTGACAACGTTGTAGCTGACGCTCTATCACGTATTGAAGAAGTTTCAGAAATAGTTAACTTTTCAGACCTTGCAAGAGATCAGGAACAAGATCCTGAACTGCAAGACCTGCTACAAGAAAACTCACATTCACTTAATCTAAAGAAACTTCCTGAAAACAATTTGTACTGTGATGTATCCATTTCCAATCATCCACGACCTTACATAACCCCTTCCTTTCGCAAGCAAATTTTCAAGAAGATGCACGGTTTGAGCCACCCTGGTACAAAAGCAACTGCAAGACTCATCGCCGAAAGATTTATTTGGCCTGGGTTACGCAAAGACTGCACTCTTTGGGCACAACAATGCACAGAATGCCAACGTAACAAAGTCTCCCGTCATCTCTCTTCCCCATTTCAACACTTTCCTGTTCCATCGGAACGTTTCAATCATATTCATCTAGATTTAATTGGTCCTTTACCTTATTCAAATGGCTTCAAATATTGTCTTACTGTAATAGACCGCTTTACACGCTGGCCAGATGCTTACCCATTGACTGATATTACCGCAGAATCCTGTGCCAGCGCCTTTCTTTCTGGTTGGATTTCACGCCATGGTTGTCCTTCTATTATCACGACAGATAGAGGACAGCAGTTCCAGTCAAATCTCTTCAAATCGATTGCAAAGCTAATCGGTGCAGAACATCGACCAACAACATCTTATCATCCTCAATGCAACGGACTAGTCGAAAGAATTCACCGACAGTTAAAAGCTGCCATCATGTGCCATAATAACCCTCAGTGGACAGAAAGTCTTCCTTTGGTACTATTGGGCATGAGAGCTGCTTGGAAAGAAGACATCAAAGCTTCAGCTGCTGAATTGGTATACGGTGAACCACTCAAACTTCCTGGTCAATTTATCGCGCCCTCATCAAACCATCATCTCGATCCTGCTGACTACATATCACGCCTCAGAGAACACATGGCTGGATTGTCTCCTACACCAACTTCGAACCATAGCAAAAAAACATTTTACGTGCCTAAAGATATACAGAAAGCAGACTATGTTTTTGTACGCCGTGGTCCAGAAAGAAGAGCATTAGAATCACCATATACTGGCCCATACAAAGTGTTGGAAAGAGGCAACAAAACATTTAAAGTATACATGCAGAACAAAGAAGCGATCATAACTATTGATCGGTTAAAGCCAGCTTATATTGCCCTGGAAGACGAGGACATCCGCGCAAACAAGAGTCATGAAAAACCCATCAGTAATACTGAGGATGTACCGAAAACCACAAAGAGTGGACGAATGGTCAGATTTCCCGCACATCTAGAAAAATACTATCGACCGTGATCCGGTCTCAGCGGGGGAGTACTGTGGCGACCGATCGCACGCTACGACTCGCCTTCAATCATATCCATCCTCTTTACTTCATATCACAAACCATTGACATTTTATTAGAAGAATAAATTCATCATCGACGTTTCGACTAACAAAAATATCTGTCAGCATATTACATTATATGGAGTCATTTAATCTGGAAATCTTGTAAATATTCATTGTAAATACCTACTATATCTGTTTCGGATAAAACATTCATCAGACAAATATATATTCACGTTGAATTTACTCGATTCGGATAGTCGACAAGTTTCGGTTTTGGTACATCCCTACCGGGTTTGGACGCGCGTGGCGCCATGACAGTTATCAGTCTGCTTACCCGCGCGGCCGCGGTTAGATGCATTCTCTTTTGTTATTACCTGTGAAGTCTCGGGATAGACCATTCTAATACGATTCGCGTTAAATCTTCGGGAATAATTGCGCATTAATATCGTGAGTGAGGCCCGGTTGCCTAGTGGATGGAAGTTTGAAGCTTATTGACAATTGAACACTCGGTAGTGAAATAACCTGTGTGGAGACCCATCTTCTACCCTGACTTCGCGTGCCTCGCTGGATCGACACCGAATTAATAGGGGATGTGTAGGAATCTCATGAGAAGGGGCATAAACGGGTTTAATTAATTCGGATTAATAAGCAAGTCACGCCCAAGCGCGTAAGGTACTTTTCTTTTGTTTATTTTTAGTGTTCAGCCTAACTTTCCTACCACATTCACGCTTCCACTGCCAAATTTAAACATTCTGGTAGCAGAGTTGGCTGAAACATTTGGTAGCAGAGCGTAGTTTCCGTAGTAAAATCTAGGAATCTACTTTGATAAATAATCTCGCGGGTGAAAGATTAAAAAATTGGCGAAGGTAGGTCGGTGCATCGGAATGCACTAGGGTTGTACCATCATCAAATTCTGATTCTGATTTATCGATTCCGGATAGTCGATACGGGTTTACAAATTGATATTTTGCTTTCACTTGTTGATAACCGATTCAAGTAATATTTAATGTTAGTGCATTAATATATTGTTTTGTTTATTTTTTTTCGGTTTTTCGGTTTATTTTAAATGAGTGTACCGGTTTGTGACTTGCTGGATTCTGTCACTGCCGTTGTTTATTTGTTTTGTTTTTTGTTATTTTGGTTTCCTTATTGTGTTATTTGGGTACTTGACTCACTGCTGGACATAGCGAGATGGCACCAGCGAAACCAACAACCCTCATCTCGGCTGAACTGAGGTGGTTCAGCTCAGTCAGGACGCTGATAGGACGTGGTGACAGGGAGATCGCGCTCAGGCAGCGCGCCAGCGAGGCTCGGGAACGCCTCGCTCGGGCCGAAGGTGCCCTTCACGTGTTGATGGATGCAGATGACCCAGAATCTGGATCTGATGTGGCCAAGAGGAGAGATCAGGCTGTTGCTGACCTTGATCAGATCATGGAGCTCTACAACGAGGTCATCCAGGCTGTCGGGGAACTGGACAGCGGGAGGGCCGAATCAGGAACGTCGGCGTCCCACACGACAGCCGCGGCCCCCAAAGGAAAAGGGGTTACAGGCCGCCTCCCCACACTGGACTTGCCGCAATTTAGCGGCAAGGTGGAGGACTGGGTGGCCTTCAAGAATATGTTCACCTCCCTGGTGGATCAACGGGAGGATCTCACAAAGGTCCAGCGGTTGGCCTATTTGTTGACGGCGGTGCGTGGTGAAGCGAAGGCGCTTATCCAGCACCTGCCCCTTGAAGGTGACCAGTACGATACCGCGATGGAGCTGCTGGAATCGCGGTACCAAAACACGCGTCTACTGGCAGACGCGCATGTCAGGCAGCTACTGACACTGCCCAGGGTGACCAGCCGCTCGCAGCTGAGGTCGCAGATACTCCTTCCGGTGAAGGTCGCGACCAACACGTTGCGGCTGCTCGGCCTCCCAGTGGACCAGTGGTCCTATCTGCTCCTGCACTTGGTGCTGGATAAGATTCCAGCCGAGATGCGGGCCCGGTTCGATCGGGAACAAGTGGCTGGGAGTCGTGACCTCCCCACCTTCAACGATCTCCTCCAGTTCCTGGAGTGGGAGGCCAGGGTCGCGGAGACCTCGGTGGAAACGATCCGGAGGACTGCGCCGGAACGCACTCCGCCCGGCTCGGGAACGGGAAGGCCCCAGCAGCGCAGAGGGCCGACGCAGGCCTATGCGGTGACAGCTGGAGCACCAGACACTGGCTGTCTGGGATGTGGGCAGCACCATCGGGAGGTCGACTGCCCACAGTTCATCAAACTGTCCGTGGGACATCGCCGCCGGAGGGCGAGAGAAGGGAGACGCTGCTACGGCTGTCTGGGGGGTCACCAGTACCGGGACTGCCCCAGGGCCACAGCGTGCCCCAGGTGTGGAGGACCACACCATACCCTTCTGTGTAATCGAAGGGACGGCTACCCACCGAGAGTGGAGCGCCCAACGGGCGGGGGCTCCAGAGAATCACCACCTGGAAGTGGTAGGTCATCTGGTCGAGGTTCGCCAAGTGCTGCGTGCGCAGACAGGGTGAACTCCCCAACCCAGGTCGACCAGGAGGGGCCGACGACAGCCACCGGATTAGCTGCAGTCCGGACTCCAGCGGCCCAGGCGCCGCAGTTCCAGGTTATGAAGAGGCCACAATTACCGGCACGGGAGCCGGTGCAGGAGTCAAGGGCGAACCGGTTCTCGCCCCCGCTCCACGAATACCCGAGGCTGGAGTACCACCCCCCGTATCATCGGTACGGGAGGGCGGCGGGATATGCTCCGCCTCAAAGTGCTTATATGTTGCGCACGCCCTACTGGGCGGGGCCGCCCTCCCCCGCGGGCCAGTACAACGCGTGACTAGCTTGCCACAGTCACCATAAGGCAACAGAACTCCTTACCGTCCTGTTGCCAACTGCGGCGGTCCGCATTTGGTGCCCTCAGGAGGGCTACGTCCGGATACGAGCCCTTTTGGACACAGGGGCCCAGGGTACACTGGTGTCAACTCGGGTTGCTAAGACACTGGGCCTACCCCGACACTCCGTAGTCACGGGAATGAGCGGAGTCGGAGGTAGTGAGGTACCAGGTGTTACTGGACGAACACACTTCGCATTCTCCGCAGATAAGGATACGAGATGGAGAATTTGGGCTTCGGCGACGGTGCTGGATACCGTCGTGGGCCGTCTCCCTTCTACGGAATTGGCCGAGCAGGAGAGAAGCCAGTTTCCACGTGCCGTCGCCGTGCTGTCACGTGACTTGTATGTTGATGACGTGTGCACGGGCGGGGCTACAATCGAGGAGGCGATCCGGCTGCGGGACGAGCTCATCGCCCTCCTCGCCACTGGAGGATACGAGTTGCGGAAGTGGGTGTCGAATGACCCACGTCTGTTGGAAGGGATCCCGGATGATCACCAACAGAATCCGCACCTCTTTGAGGATCAGGAAAACCCTGAAATGGTTGCTGTACTCGGGATTCAGTACAAACCTGTGGCAGACATCTTCACCTTCCGAGTTGGATTGGATCCCCTGAAGGTTTGGACTAAACGGACATGTCTGTCTACTCTGGCTAGGATGTATGACCCCAATGGCTGGATTTGCCCGGTCCTGTTTGCTGTCAAATGCCTGCTACAGAGACTGTGGACATTGGGTGTCTCGTGGGACGAGCCGCTGGATGGCCGCCCGCTTGATGACTGGTTGGGTCTGGTCACAACGATGGGAGAACGATCAGGTGGCCCTGCCGAGGTGCATTTTGCCCCCGGGTAGGTACCGTGCGAGCTTACATGGCTTCTGTGACGCATCAGAGCGCGGGTTTGCAGCAGTCGTGTACTTAAAGACCTCAGACTCGGAGGGCCGAGTACAGGTCAGATTGCTACTGGCTAAAAGCAAGGTGGCTCCCATCAAGGCCAGACTCACAATCCTGAAACTGGAGTTATGCGGGGCTCACTTGTTGGCTCGACTCCTCGGCCACGTGAGCAAAGAACTGGCGGCCACGGTAGACATCAGGGATACCTACGCGTGGTCGGATAGCCAAGTGGCATTGGCATGGATACGGGCGGCGCCACACACTCTGGAAGTGTTTGTGGCAAATCGGGTGGCCCAGATACAGGACCTGGACGTTACAGTAATCTGGAGACATGTGCCCGGTGAGCTCAATCCGGCTGATTGTGCCTCACGCGGCTGCACCGCCCCCGAACTCATACGTCATCATCTCTGGTGGGTACCAGAGTGGTTACTGGAACCAGAGTCGACCTGGCCGAGTACACCTGAGCCAGGCCTGGTTGAGGATTTGCCAGGCGTGTTGGTACACGCAGTGACGGCGCAACCCGCGCTGGATCTTGACTGGCTGCTGCGCCGTTACAGCAGCTTGGACAAGCTGTTGGGTGTCACCAGCTGGATGTTGCGGTTCATCCACAATTGTCGCCATCCCCAGCAGAAGAGGCTCGCGCCGGTAGCGACCGCTGAGGATCGGCGCATTGCTATGCGTCATCTGGTTCGCCTAGTCCAGGAGGACAGGTTCAAGTCTGAGCTTCAAACCTGGCACTCGGGACGCGCTAAGTTGAAGGGTGCTGTCGCCAGATTGAACCCATTTATTGATCAGGATGGTCTAATCCGCGTGGGGGGCAGACTCCGGAAGTCGGACCTGTCCTACGGGAGACGCCATCCCTTACTACTTCCCAAGGGCGGGGCCCTTGTCGAGCTCATAATAACACACCGTCATGTTAGCAACGCGCACGCTGGACTAGGTGCGATGTTAGCAATTCTACAAAGGGAATTTTGGGTCGTGTCCGCGAGGAGAGCAGTCAGGAGCGTTATATTCAAATGTGTAGCATGCTACCGGACAAAGGCATCTACCATGCAGCCGCAGATGGGTGATCTGCCGGCTGATCGGGTACAATACACGAGGCCGTGGGTCGGGGTCGGCACGGATTTTGCGGGACCCTTTCTGATAAAGTCAGCCGCGGTCAAGAACAGGAAATTGACCAAGGCATACTTGTGTGTGTTTGTGTGCCTCGCGACCAAGGCGGTGCACTTGGAGGTGGTCTCGGGATTGACCACCGAGGCCTTCGTCGCGGCCCTGGATAGATTCGTTTCAAGGCGTGGAGTGCCGTCCTTGATTCGGTCGGACAACGGAACGAACTATCGGGGTGCTGCAAACTATCTGCGTGACGTCACTGAGTTCCTGGAACAACACAGTGACCAAATTGGGCAGGGCTGTGCCCAACGGGGCATAGAATGGCGGTTTTCGGTACCAGCCTGTCCGCACTGGGGCGGAATATTTGAGGCCGCGGTCAAATCGGCCAAGACACACTTACGGCGAGTAGTGGGGGAGACCACTCTTACGTTTGAAGAGTTGGCCACCATATTCTGTAAGGTGGAAGCCGCTTTGAACTCCCGTCCACTATGCCCAGTGTCTCAGGACCCAAATGATATTGACGTGTTGACACCGGGCCATTTCATAATCGGGCAGCCGGTAACTGCCCTCCCAGAGTATCCTTGGCGGGATCAAGGTACTTCTCGGCTATCGCGTTGGCAGATGCTGCAACAGATGAGTCAGGATTTCTGGAGGCGCTGGTCTGCCGAATATCTCCACTTGTTGCAGCAGCGAGTCAAATGGACGGATCATACTAACCCTCCGGTAGAGGGCGACATTGTTTTAATGAAGGAGCCTAATTTGGCCCCCCTGTGCTGGCGGCGAGGCCGCATTTTAAAGTTGATACCAGGCACGGACGGAATCCTTCGAGTTGCCGAGGTTTTGGTAGACGGATCAATTTTGACCCGTGCACTCACTTCATTGGCCCGCCTTCCATCAAACGACTAGTATGGTTTACTAGTGAAATGTCGGGATACATTTCAGGGCGGGGGATGTTTCGGATAAAACATTCATCAGACAAATATATATTCACGTTGAATTTACTCGATTCGGATAGTCGACAAGTTTCGGTTTTGGTACATCCCTACCGGGTTTGGACGCGCGTGGCGCCATGACAGTTATCAGTCTGCTTACCCGCGCGGCCGCGGTTAGATGCATTCTCTTTTGTTATTACCTGTGAAGTCTCGGGATAGACCATTCTAATACGATTCGCGTTAAATCTTCGGGAATAATTGCGCATTAATATCGTGAGTGAGGCCCGGTTGCCTAGTGGATGGAAGTTTGAAGCTTATTGACAATTGAACACTCGGTAGTGAAATAACCTGTGTGGAGACCCATCTTCTACCCTGACTTCGCGTGCCTCGCTGGATCGACACCGAATTAATAGGGGATGTGTAGGAATCTCATGAGAAGGGGCATAAACGGGTTTAATTAATTCGGATTAATAAGCAAGTCACGCCCAAGCGCGTAAGGTACTTTTCTTTTGTTTATTTTTAGTGTTCAGCCTAACTTTCCTACCACATTCACGCTTCCACTGCCAAATTCAAACATTCTGGTAGCAGAGTTGGCTGAAACAATATCAATAAATTAATAGCAGAAACAACCGTTTCATCATACGCTATAAGGTCTAAAGTTGTGAAAATTTTCCCATCGGCTATTGTAGCAAATATCTCATTGGCTGTGGGCATAGGATATGTATCCGACTCGGTTGCCTCATTGACAGTACTACGATAGTCTCCACACAATCTGATTTCACTGGATTTTTTGACAATAGGCACTACAGGCGTTGCCCAATCAGCGAACGATGTCGGTCGTAACACGCCTTCTTTTTGCAGTCTATCTATCTCTTTCTCTACCCTTTGTTTTATAGCAAACGGCACCGGACGCGCTTTTAGAAACTTTGGTACAGCTCCTGGCTTCAAATGTATTGTTACTGAATGTCCACGGTAGGTACCGAGGCCGTCTTTGAATACTTCTTTGTATTTGTTGGTTAAATTATCTATAGCATCCTCTTTGTCAGATATCAAATTTATATTCATTGTAATATTTAAAGGTTCAAACCAATCCCCACCCAGTAAATTGGGTCCACAGCCCTTAGCGATAACAACTGATAAATTTTGGGTGTTGTCTTTGTATGTCACGGGTAGCGTTGCTTGTCCTACGATCTTCACTGGTGTCTCCGTCCATGTATGTAAAGAAAGCGAGGCTGGTCGGAGTGAAGTGTGTGGCAGGAGGTTGCGTATTGAAAACCAAGTTTTTTCATTCAATATGGAGAAACTGGCCCCTGTATCGATTTGCATATGAACAGGTGTGTTGGCAATCGATACCACAAATTCGTATGGCGGTACGCGTTTCACGTTTTGTATGCAATAAATTCCGTTTAAATGATCAGCAAATCCTTCTGTGAAGTTAACTTGCTTGGTTGTATTTTTCTTCTGACACACAAAACGCTTTAATTTTTTTTTTGTTAGTGACAAAGCATTCGACAATGTAAACAAAAAAAAAATTAAAGCATTTTGTGTGTTAGGCGGAGCGAAATGTGGAGATAGCGATACAAGTAGCCATTGCGAGAGGAGAGAAACAAGATCGGCGGTCGACCTACAGGTCCAAGATTAATAGCGTACCCTGGGCTCTGAAGCGTAAGCTGAAGATGCAACCAGGAAACACGTTTGGACAAAAAAGAATTAATAACAAAAAGATTAAAGGGATTACTAGGGAATAAACGTGAAACAAACAAAATAACATTTTCACTAACGGTTTATTTACAAAATATGTATACATAATAATGCTGTGAGTACAAAAACACATTACATTCAACTTATACGTCCGCAACTTATTATAACGACTCAAAACAAATCACCTGCAACTAACTGCTACCGAGATACAGAAAAAGGATTTGTAAACTAGGTTGCAATCTACAAAATATTGTGTACAGTCGATAAAAACGAATAATTTTATTAGAAGTAGATAATGTACGTTTTAAAAAAAAAACAAGTATTTTGAGCACAATTTAAAAAGAATAGGTTTCTAGCGTCATGTTGTGTATGTGGTGTTTCTATAAATAACAGGACTCTTTGCCCCCTGGCCAACAAGGGAATCTGAACAAGCAGTCGTATGGAGATATTGGCGAGAAGTAGCCGACGGCCCGCATGCTTCGCAAGTACTGTCCACATGTTGTTACCCGATGTCTTAAACTAATTTGATATTATAAACAATAAAATGAATGTCGCCATACCCTGACTGGGTACATTTTTATCAGCAATGTTCTCCTTGCCAACTTTATGCTAACACGTATGCGATAAATAAATAATTTGAAATTGAAATCTTCAGAAATGACAGCTAATTAGGTAAAAGCAAATTAAACTGTCTAGAGTTCGCTGAAACCTTCCTCATGAAAAGGGCTATCTATGTCTGAGCGGACGTTGACACGTTTCACATTGATAGGGTCCTTTAGACCCTTTAGGTGCATAATGTCACAGTTGCAAAATGTCCCGTGGTAGCAAAATGTCCCGGTTGCAAAATGTCCCGGTTGCAAAATGTCCCGGTTGCAAAATGTCCCGGTTGCAAAATGTCCCGGTTGCCAAATGTCCCGGTTGCAAAATGTCCCGGTTGCAAAATGTCCCGGTTGCAAAATGTCCTGGTTGCACAAATCATAGATAAGACGGCCGAAGGGATACGGACAAAGAATAGGAGCGCATTCACTAGCAAGTAAAAATTTAATGAAACGACTCCGAAAAATCAAAATAATCCTTTTTATTCATATCTATCAGAATGTGTATTAATTATATACCTAAGTCAAATAATGATCTATGAAAATGATGAATAATCAAATATAAAAAAATCTAATAAAAATTACTTAACAAGCCGCAAAAAATTAACTTTTTCATAAATTCTTTTAATGTGATTTTTTTGTTTATTAAATTTTGTTGGATCACTTTGTATTACTTATCGAAAATGATGTCTTTTTGTCGTCGTAACATGGAACAATGAATCATTCATAATGTTATTACAACCAATTCTTCCTTCCTTATTTCTAAACGTTTAGTCAGTATTTATGATTTACCTCAAATAATATTATAAAGTGGAACGAAACGCATCACAAATGTAAATTAAAAAATGAGGGTACTTTTGAAAAATCGGTCAAAGAAAACTTGACATTTCACTTTAAACGTTACTGTGGTTTTAAGTGATGTTCATTGATTGTGCTTTTGCAAATTATACACCTAGTACCTGGTACCTTGTTTTTAGTGTTCAATTGTGTGTCTTAATCCTATAATGAGTGAACAGTTAAAGTTTATCAAGAATCAAAAAGGCAAAGATACATTGACTCATAATGGGTATTACTATAATAAAAATAGGAGTAACAAAAGCGGAAGCACACAATGGAGGTGTATAAATAGAATAGTTTGCAGTGCATCTGTTACATTAGATAAAAATGGAAAGAAAATATTAAGAGAAACCCAGCATTCATGCAGTGAAAATAGTGAGAAAATGGACTTAATTGAAATTAAGAAAACTTTAAAAACAGCCGTATGTGAAGATTTAGGGCCGATTCAAAAGATTTTTGAAAAAAAAGTGGAAGCAATGGGTATAAAATCTATACTAACATACAAATCTGTAAAACATACACTATACAGAGCGCGAAAAAAGTTTTTAAATACCAAATTTTTAAGTTACAACACAACTGAAAATATACATATACCAGAAGCATTAACCAAACGTTTTCTGGTGTATGAGGACGGTGAAGAGGAAAAAATTATGGTTTTTACTACTAAAGTGGCCAAAAAAATTTTAAGGAAAGCTGGACTAAAATACTATGCGGACGGAACATTCAAAGCTGCCCCTAAGCCGTTTTAACAGCTGTATGTGCTGCATATAGATATAGCTTCTACTGAAACAACAACCAATATAGTGCCCGTCATCTATGTCTTGTTACCTAACAAAACAGAAGAAACATATACTCGACTATTTTCACTATTGAAGGAAAAGATGGGTATCAACATTAAATACTTTAAAAGTGATTACGAGAAAGCCCAAATGAATGCTGTTGTGACCATTTTCCCAGAGGCTAAAATAAGTGGGTGCTTTCATCATTTCAACGACGCCATCTGGAGGTATTCTAAAAAAATCAAACTCAATGCCACTAAAGAAGGCCGTAATGTTACCAGAATGTGTGCGTTAATTCCATTAGTTCCAGCCTACCTAATTCCAGGTAATTTACTCAGTAAACAACTATATATATATATCTATGTATATTACACCTATGTATGTATATCTAGTATACGTAACTTACATCTCTTGGAACAGAACGATATGCATATTCATAGTTAACAAGACAGGACAACGTCTGTCCGGGTCAGCTAGTTATTATATAATATATTGCAATTACGTTTAGGCTAATTTTTAATGTTTAAATTACAGAAGCGTGGAACCACATTTTGCAAATAGCACCCGATACTCTGGAAATGCGTAAATTTAGAAAGTATTTCGAAAATGAGTGGTATCCTCGGCAATCACCGAATATTTTGAGCTGTGCTGGACAACGGCACAGAACAACAAATGCTCTAGAAGGTTGGCACAACCGGTTGAATCGGCGCATACCCAAGCGTCCCAACCTTTACGATTTCATTCATAAGCTTCAGCTAGAAGCAAAACATTGGGATAACATTATGAATGATTCATTGTTCCATGTTACGAAGGATAAACGACGACAAAAAGACATCATTTTCGATAAGAAATACAAAGTGCTCCAACAAAATTTAAAAAACAAAAAAATCACATTAAAAGAATTTATGAAAAAGTTAATTTTTTTGCGGCTTGTTAAGTAATTTTTATTAGATTTTTTTATATTTGATTATTCATCATTTTCATAGATCATTATTTGACTTAGGTATATAATTAATACACATTCTGATAGATATGAATAAAAAGGATTATTTTGATTTTTCGGAGTCGTTTCATTAAATTTTTACTTGCTAGTGAATGCGCTCCTATTCTTTGTCCGTATCCCTTCGGCCGTCTTATCTATGATTTGTGCAACCAGGACATTTTGCAACCGGGACATTTTGCAACCGGGACATTTTGCAACCGGGACATTTTGCAACCGGGACATTTTGCAACCGGGACATTTTGCAACCGGGACATTTTGCAACCGGGACATTTTGCTACCACGGGACATTTTGCAACTGTGACATTATGCACCTAAAGGCTTTAGACAGCGGTCGGCCCGCGCTTGAGCGGCACAAGCGGCAGCCGCGTGTCACGGAGACGAAGGCGCGGGATGTGTGGCGTAGAGGAACTCCCGCAGCGGGGCAGCCTTCGTGTGTGTGACATCGCGAACAAGCTGCCGGAGACGAGGCCGCGATGGTACGTGAGCGTCAACCGACCAACGAACCACGAACAGGTTTCTCGCCACTGTGACTTTTTATGTGTGCCATTAATGAAATCTTATGGGTATACTGACGTTGACACGTTTCACATTTATAAGGTTTCTCGCCAGTGTGAGTTCTAATGTGTATACTTAAATAAGCCTTCCGATTAAACTGCCGATGACACGTTTCACATTTATAAAGTTTCTCGCCAGTGTGAGTTCTTATGTGTGCTATTAAATTACTTTTGCTACTAAACCCATTTTGACACGTTTCACATTTATAAGGTTTCTCACCAGTGTGAGTTCTAATGTGTATACTTAAATGAGCCTTCCGATTAAACTGCCGATGACACGTTTCACATTTATAAGGTTTCTCGCCAGTGTGAGTTCTTATGTGTGCTATTAAATTACTTTTGCTACTAAACCCATTTTGACACGTTTCACATTTATAAGGTTTCTCACCAGTGTGAGTTCTCATGTGTGCTATTAAAACTGTCTTACTATAAAAGCCATTTTGACAAGTTTCACATTTATAGGGTTTCTCGCCAGTGTGAGTTCTTAGGTGTATACTTAAATGAGCCTTCTGATTAAACTGCCGATGACACGTTTCACATTTATAAGGTTTCTCGCCAGTGTGAGTTCTAATGTGTGCTATTAAAGTATCTTTGCTACTAAACCCATTTTGACACGTTTCACATTTATAAGGTTTCTCACCAGTGTGAGTTCTCATGTGTGCTATTAAAACAGTCTTACTATAAAAGCAATTTTGACAAGTTTCACATTTATAGGGTTTCTCGCCAGTGTGAGTTCTCATGTGGGCTATTAAATTATACTTAGTAGAAAAGCGCTTTTGACACGTTTCACATTTATAAAGTTTCTCACCAGTGTGAGTTCTAATGTGTATACTTAAATGAGCCTTCCGATTAAACTGCCGATGACACGTTTCACATTTATAAGGTTTCTCGCCAGTGTGAGTTCTAATGTGTATACTTAAATGAGCCTTCCGATTAAACTGCCGATGACACGTTTCACATTTATAAGGTTTCTCGCCAGTGTGAGTTCTTATGTGTGCTATTAAAGTACTTTTGCTACTAAACCCATTTTGACACGTTTCACATTTATAAGGTTTCTCACCAGTGTGAGTTCTCATGTGTGCTATTAAAACTGTCTTACTATAAAAGCCATTTTGACAAGTTTCACATTTATAGGGTTTCTCACCAGTGTGAGTTCTCATGTGGGCTATTAAATTATACTTAGTAGAAAAGCGCTTTTGACACGTTTCACATTTATAGGGTTTCTCACCAGGGTGAGTTCTTATGTGTGCTATTAAATAAGACTTCATATAAAAGCGTTTTTGACACGTATCACATTTGAAAGGTTTCTCCCCAGAATGAGTTCCTACGTGTGATACTAACTGATACTTACTATTAAACCTACGTTGACAAATATCACATTTAAAAGGTTTTTTGCCAGTGTGAGTTCTTATGTGTGCTATTAAATTATACTTATTCTGAAATCCACGTTGACACGTTTCACATTTATGAGGTTTCTCGCCAGTGTGACTTCTTACGTGATTTATTAACGAACTCTTGTGTATAAACTGACTATGACACGATGTACACTTGTAAGGTTTCCCGTCAGTGTGGGTTTTAATGTGAAGTATATAATATCTCTTGCGTTTAAACTCATGTTGACACGTTTGACATTTATAAGGTTTCTCGTCAGTGTGAGTTCTTATGTGATGATTTAAATTCGACTTGTTAGTAAACCTACGTTGACACGTATCGCATTTATAAGGTTTATCGCCAGTGTGAGTTCTCATGTGTGCTATTAAATTTTGCTTATCGGAAAAGCGATTTTGACACGTTTCACATTTATAAGGTTTCTCGCTAGTGTGAATCATTACATGCCTCCTCATGTTCTCAGCTCGCGTGAATTTTTTCTGACAAACGCTGCACTCGTGTCGTCCCCTCGCAGTCCGAACGCTCGCCTCTCGCGGAGACTCGCGCTGTCTCCTGCTGCTTGTACTGCCTTCAGCTCGTTGTCGTTTGACAGCTCGCCGAGGTCGAGCCGGAGGGATATCTGTCAATATTTATCTATTTTGATAAATTTAATCTTAAAAGAAATGACTATGTACACAAAATTATATAATTACTAGCTGTTCCCCGCGGCTTCGCCCCGCGTGAGACTCGGTTATATCGCGCCCAAAAGTAACCTATGTTTGACCTCAGGTCGTTAACTACATTCCTACCAAATTTCATCACAATCGGTCCAGCAGTTTAGCCGTGAAGAGGTGACAGACAGACAGACAGACAGACAGACTTTCGCATTTATAATATTAGTATGGATTATTTTAACACACTTGCTCGTAGCACAGAATACTTAATAGTACTAACGTACAGAAGTCTCACTCCGCAAAATCCATATCCATACTAATATTATAAATGCGAAAGTCTGTCTATCTGTCTGTCTGTCTGTCACCTCCTGCTGGACCGATTGTGATGAAATTTGGTAAGGATGTAGTTAACGACCTGAGGTCAAACATAGGCAACTTTTGGGCGCGATATAACCGAGTCCCACGAGGGGCGGACCCGCGGGAAACAGCTAGTCATTTAAATAAAAAACGGCTCTTCAAATTTTCGAAATACGGTCTAATTCAGTTCACACAGCGCTAAGCACCTAGGATTTATATTTGCATCTTTCTATCTTTACCACTATCATAGGGTCGCCTACCTTGGTTATACAACCCATGAAAAAACCACTCCTCCTTTCCGTAGATATCGTAAAAAGCGATAAAGGGCCAAACCAGTAATAGCATTCTTAAAAAGAGTTAACGTTAGATTGGCGAACGGTTGTTTTAAACCGGTAGGGATGTAGTTAACGACCTGAGGTCAAACATAGGCTACTTTTGAGCGCGATATAACCGAGTCCCACGCGGGGCGAAGCCGCGGGGAACAGCTATTGTATACATAATTTTGTTAAAAACTAGGTAAGGTACAAAGGCGGACTTATCGCTAATGCAATCTCTTCCAGTCAACCTTAGGGTGGATGGAAAACAAAACCTAAACGAATCAAAAGGCGAAGGCGCAGTATATATACGTAAATAAATATACACACAAAGATATGAATAAAATAAAGATGTAAATATAAAATAATATTATATAACAATATAACCTACACATACTAAATAAAAATAAATAAAAACAAACAAATACATACAAAAAAATATAAATAAGAGCATACTTAAATATCTCAATAAATATCTGAGCAGATACAAAGCAAATTAGGACAAAGCAAAGTCTGTGTGTTGTAAAGATAATTCAATATATTGTGTGAAAAAATATTTATTATTTATTTGTTTTGATTATATATTTTTTAAATTATTTATTAAAAAAGTACAGGGTAGGCAACGTCTAAACGTCTTTATGATATGCACGCCACTGCAATATTGTATTATTTTAAGTGTCTTTTTATACATATTGATTCGTAGCATAAGTGTAGTAGTCGCTACGAAATATACCTACAAGTAAAGATCATGTAAATAATTAGTTTTGTATATAAAAATGTAAGTTGAATAGTCTCCACTAAGCAAAACTGTAAATATTGTACATAAAACTAAGGCAAATGTAAATCTCAATAGAAGTGAATGTATGAGATTTCCCCCACCACTCATAAGTGTACATGCCAATAATTAGACACAGTTTTGTATAAAGAGTTCATTGTAAGTATGCAACTTCCCCCACCCTTCGGAAGTGTACTCGTCAATGATTTGACGAATTGCGTGTCGGGGAATTTGCATATAATAAAGGCCAATTTTAAATGAGTTGAACAGACCGACATGGCGATCTTCTCCCTCACCAACCACTTGCAAGCAGCCATCAAGGACTGCTCCAGGCAGGTCCCTTCTGTGGACCCTAACCACAGATTCGAACTGCCGGAAGACGCAAGGCGGTTGCTGACGGAGAAAAACGCCGCGACAAGGGAACACGACCTCTACCCCACCGAAGAGGCCCGTTCTAGATTACGCTACCTTCAACGTCGAGTTAAGGAGCGCATGAAGGAACTCAGGGACGAAAGGTGGGGCGATTTCCTCTCTGAACTGTCACCGTCCCACGTCACTTACTGGCGTGTGGCACGAAGTCTCAAGTGCGATCAGATCTCAACCACTCCTCCTCTCAAATATCCGGATGGTTCCATCGCTTTCGATGATGACGAAAAAGCTGAATGCCTAGCAGACAGCCTGGAAAGCCAATGCTCTCCTAGTCGTGAACCAGTTGACCCAGATCACCTACGACGGGTAGAATCGCATGTAGAGAGCATCACCGCCTCCGCATCGGCTCCCCCCGTGACCGCACTCCCTCCAACTACGATTGAAGAGGTACAATCGATAATCAAATCCCTAAAACCCCGAAAAGCCGCCGGAGCTGACGGAATATCTAACGGCATATTGAAATGCCTACCCCAGACTCTATTACTGCTGCTAGTGAGCATCTTCAATGCTTGCCTAGCTAATTGTACGTTCCCAGACGCCTGGAAACAAGCAACGGTAATAGGCATCCCAAAACCAGGCAAAGACCTGAAAAATCCGTCCTCATATCGCCCAATCAGCCTCCTTAGCTGCATCGGGAAGATAAACGAGAGAATCATATCGGCCAGACTCAAGATTTACACCGAATCTATGAATCTGATCCCGAATGAGCAGATGGGCTTCCGCGCAAAACACTCTTGCGTACACCAACTGCACCGCCTAACCGAACACATCCTAGGCAACCGCCGCCGCGGAAGACCCACAGGAGCACTCTTCTTCGATGTAGCGAAGGCATTCGACAAAGTCTGGCATGCCGGCTTGGTAGCCAAGCTGGCCATCATGGGCCTGCCTGACAGTCTCGTGCGCATCATACGAGAATTCTTGTCGAATAGATCCTTCCGCTACAGAGTCGAAGGAACTCTTTCACGCCCCCGACCACTAAGAGCTGGAGTCCCGCAAGGGTCTGTGCTCTCTCCCATACTGTATGCATTGTACACCAATGACGTACCCCGGACCCCGCACGTGGAGTTAGCCCTTTTCGCTGACGACACTGCTCTATTCACATCCAGTACAAGTAAGGAGCTTATCTCCAAACGCCTCCAACAAGCAGTCGACGCGCTCGGCGCTTGGTTCAGGAAGTGGCGCATCGAGGTGAATCCGGAAAAGAGCGCAGCAGTGTTCTTCTCCAAAGACTCCCGCGGTGCAACACGACCCCCGGCATGGAGCACACAATCGCTCTTAAAAACGATATCTTTGTTCGGAAAATCCATTCCATGGGTTGACCGCACAAAATATCTGGGCGTTATCTTTGACAGCAAGATGACCTTTGGACACCACATCCAAAGAGTACGCAACAGAGCAGCCTTCTATCTAGGCAGACTCTCACCCATGATCAGTAACGTAAAAATGTCGCTTAGAAATAAGTTGACTCTTTACAAGCTGTGCATCCGACCTGTCATGACTTACGCTAGCGTTATTTTCGCACACGCAGCACCATCTCTTCTGAATAAACTCCAACTCATTCAGAATAGGTTCGCACGTAGAGCCACGGGATCCCCCCGGGGTCTACGCACACGCGATCTACACAAGGACCTTGAGCTCCCATCCATGTCGAGATACCTCAAAGAAACGTCAAAACGTTACTTTGAGAAATGTTCTTCCCATCCGAACCCGTTAGTGGAACAAGCTGCTAACTACAGCCCGTCCAAGGATGTCCCCTTGCGGCACCGACGCCCGAGGAATGTTCTCTTTGATCCCGACGACCCCATCACGGTAGCTAATCGGCCATACGAAAATCTCCAGTCTCAAAGGAGACGGGGATTTTCCTTAGGCACACCGACACACCGCACTCGCCGGCGAGTGCGACGAAGTAGGAACAGTAGCTCGTTTTCCAGGTACCAAAATGTACCAGGGCGCTTCTCGCCACCGGTAGGCTCTTCTTAGGCCCTTAAGGCACCCTAGTGTCGGCCCTTAAGGCAATGAGCGTTTGCATCGCTCGCGAGTTTGCATCGCTCGCCATTGATCAAAGGCAAAGCCCCTGGCCGAGGTTCGTCCCAACTGGGAGCCCCTTGCGCTTTTGCCGAAAAGGCTGAGTGGCGTCAAGCCCTCGCCTCAAACCGTCCCGCTGTAAATATTAAAGCTCTTAGAAGCTAATATTGTAGGACCTGTCAAAAAAAAAAAAAAAAAAAAAAAAAAAAAAAAAAAAAAAAAAAAAAAAAAAAAAAAAAAAAAAAAAAAAAAAAAAAAAAAGAGTTGTTTCCAGGTACCAAAATGTACCAGGGCGCTTCTCGCCACCAGTAGGCTCTTCTTAGGCCCTTAAGGCACCCTAGTGTCGGCCCTTAAGGCAATGAGCGTTTGCATCGCTCGCGAGTTTGCATCGCTCGCCATTGATCAAAGGCAAAGCCCATGGCCGAGGTTCGTCCCAACTGGGAGCCCCTTGCGCTTTTGCCGAAAAGGCTGAGTGGCGTCAAGCCCTCGCCTCAAACCGTCCCGCTGTAAATATTAAAACTCTTAGAAGCTAATATTGTAGGTCCTGTCAAAAAAAAAAAAAAAAATGAGTTGTTCCAGTGCTATTATAAGTGTGCCAATATCATTGAATTGTGAATCAGCTCGAAAATAAAAGGAAAAACAAGTGCTATCAAGAACATTGTGGTTTTAATAAGAGGAATCCCTGCAAGTGCGACCTCTGGTCTAGAAACGCCAAGCGGAATACGTCGTGTGATATAGTGGCAGCCTGTTCCACATCCCGCCAGCCCGGCTCATCGAACCAAACATCGTCAGCCAGCCAAAATTACAGTCGACTCGCTCGCTAGTCAACCACACTGGGTGTGGTCTACATTTGATGTCAGACACTGGGTGTGGTCTCCATCTTGAGGTCAGACACTGGGTGTGGTCTACATCTTAGCGTCATACACTGGGTGTGGTCTACATCTCGATTTCAGACACTGTGTTCAGTTCAGTTGTCGTTTAGAAACATCTTTACGTCAACGTTATAAGGTCGTATCTCCGTCGGCCGCTGATATAGCGTCGTATGTGTATGAAGATTCCCTTAAGTAGTCGTGTTTTTACCCGACAACGGTGAAGCTAAAAGAAAGGTTAGTGATTTTGGCAGTCTATGTATGTATTTTTATTTATTTAATTCACGTACACTTCAAATACAAACAAAGGACACTTAAAATTAAGCAATTAAGTAGAATGATGCTACTTATTTCTATAGAAATTTCTTCCAGTAGACCCGCGATAGGAAATTAAAAATAAAAAGGCAGATGACATGTACTTTTAAATACGATTATTATAATATTTACATATAAATATGTACCATACATACATAAATCAAATATTTCAATTCCATATAACTACATCACAATATAACTTACATATTAATACATTTATTACATATATATATACCTACCTACTCAATAAATATATAAAAATACATAATAATATAATCAAGATGATAAGGACAGTAGTAGTTTCTCTTTTTTTTTAAATGGAGAGGGTTTGGGGACTCATATGTATGTAAGTATGTATGTATTTAAATAAAACTAAAATATTGCAATTCAAACCGGCACAAAAAAAATCGCTACCAATCTCATATAATTTTGGAAAAACAAAATTGCAAGAAGTTACGTCTGCTACACTATTAGGTATTACTTTAGACACTAATATGACCTGGAAACAACATACACAAAAATTAAAAAATAAACTTTCTTCTTTTACCTATGCATTATATCAACTCAAATGTGTCACTGATTTTAAAACTTCCCTTGCTGCCTACTTTGCCTACGCGCAGTCCAGGCTATCTTATGGTATAGTTTTGTGGGGAAACTGTTGCGAAGTAATTCATATATTCACGTTGCAAAAGAAGTGTCTTAGAATTCTAGTCAATATAGATCAAATGATGTCTTGTAGACCCTACTTTGTGAAACATCAAATTTTGACTCTAGCATCCATCTACATTTTAGAAGTGTGCAAATTTGTGAGAAATCATGAAGATCTTTACACCCCAAGAGATATTAATAATAGAAGAAACAATAGATACAAAAATAAACTAGTAATCCCAACTACAAAAATGGAACTGGTTTCGTCCAGCCCACACCACATGGCTATAAAAATATACAACCACATCCCAAACAATTTAAAAGATATAAAAAAACTCTCCCTATTTACAAAACAATTAAAAGTATTTTTAATAAACAAAAGCTATTATAACTTGACAGAATTCTTTGATGATGAATTTTTATAATAATATAACACTTGGATTTCTCTATAGGTAAATATAAAATACTTGAATTATTTTTGAATTGTTAATAAATTATTTATTGTTATATATAAGTAAAACGGCAACTATTGCCCTACATGTCTATGCAGTGCCCTTGCAGGGCGTCTCTTTTACTATATAATATTATATCATGTATAACACCTTTAAAATTTGTGACAAGCAATAAAATCTGAATCTGAATCTGTATGTAAGTTCCATCGTAGCGCCTAAACTACTGGACCGATTTTAATGAATGAGGTGACAAAAGATTCTTAAAAATAGCGCGGGTAACATAGGCTATATAAAATGTATCAAAATTTTAAGCTGACGGAATTTAAACCTTAGATTCTAACCTCAATTTTTTTTTTACCAAGATTGTCATCACGTGTTTGGTATGTAAAAGAAAGGTCTTGGCGAGCACATTACAAATTAATATATATATATATAATTCATATTATTTAAGTCAAAATCAAGGTAGGAATGTTTAAAATGTAGTCCTGAAGTGGTACATTTCACCCAGTCTAGTCATTTCCGATCGGGAAAAATAAAAATTAAGTTAAAAAACTATAACCCGACTACGTTAAACTGGTGTCTAAAAAGGATGAATCAAGGAAATATTTGAGATAGAAATCCAGAAATGCATCATAACAAAAATGGTCTTGGTAAAGCCGTGGTCACCTACTGTAAATGGATGATAGGAACACAATGAACATTGCTGGTAGGTATACAGCGGGTGCAACATCCCTACCTATATTTTAACTTAAACGATATAAATTATATAAATATTTGTAATGTTCTGTTACCTTTCTTTTCATACCAAACACGTGATGCTAAAAAAAAAGGAATGACATACCTTCCTTGACATCTCTCTCCACTTTTACATCCACCTCTACATCGCATGGTGTCGTCACACTTGTGGGGTCATCTTCACCAGAGCTACACTCTGTGTCATGGCCGTCGGCCGCGTCTGCTGGCTGCGGGGAACCTGCTGGTGTTGGAACAATGAATCTGGTTCCATAGCCAATGAATAGTGTGAGTCAATGAGTTGATCAGAACAACACATACCCTCTGATTCCTCATTTTCAACCTCAGTCTCATCAACATCAGACTCTCGCTCCAGTTTGATCTCGACAGGGGTCAGTGGGAGGTTTCTGTAATTTTCCAGTATGGAGTAGCTCAGCGGCCCACACAGACCATTAGCCTGGCGGTCAATCCGGGATACTGATTCCATAGTTATCTGCAAGAAAATACACAAGTAGTTATAAAAACACATTTATTTTATTTTATAACAAAACAGTAGAAATATGTTTGTTATTGAAAGTAAATGATTTGTTACCTTAGCGTGTCGAAGTAAAATATCATTAAGCACATTCTCTGCTCGGGCGGAGGTCAGCATCAACTTGCGGCACTTGTTGAGCTGAGCGTGGCAGATATAGCAGGCCGCCACGGGCCTCCCGTCAGCCGAGTGGAGCTGAAATGTTCAAAACATGCACTTCGTTAGTCTCAGACTTCATGACATTATACGAATTATAAACAATAATCACTTGTAGCGGTTGTACTCACAGCAGTGCCGGTGATCTGCTCGTACACCAGCTGCAGAGAGCCGGCGATGGACAACAACCGCGCGTCCACCGCCAGGCAGACGCGGCAGGCAGCTGTAGCGGGGGACATTCTTGATGATAGGTTTTTCCGAATGTATGTTCCACTTCTGAAGATATAAGGACGCCGTGCAATTACCTTCATCAGAGAACCACGAACTAAATAGAGAACAACTAGGTATTGTTATTTACATTAATAGCATCATCTCAGAACAAGGGAAAGAAACAGTGCTACAAATTAAATTAATATATTTGGAACTTCATACTTATTAGATAACCCAATGTAATACTCTTTGCAATGTATGTATGAGCACAGACTAGGGAGGAGAAACTATACTAGTTAACACAGACGGGAGATACTATACTAGTATCTAGGTATTTGTATTCGTTTCGTTCGCTTATATTTGTGCCCCATCCATACGCTTGCCGAACACGAAAACTAGAGGTGAGACGTATTTACCGGAACAGGTTTTTGGAATAGGTTTTAAACTTTTAAACGTTGCCTCACACCCATATTCTTAAACGTTTCCTCAAACTCCACTCATCCTCACTCGACCTCAATGGTATTTATAGTTGACACTAGCTTCCTCACCTTAAGGAAATTACTCAATGGAGGTGAGAAACGAACTGTCAAAATATAAGGTTGGTCGAGAGGTACCTTAAGGAAGCCTCGAACGTTTCGTTTAACGAAAAGTAGGTGCATGTATTGAGGACCAGATTTAAAAAAAAAAAACTTGAACCTACTGTGATAAGTACTTTGTGTATTAAGTATTTTGTTGTTTTATAATAAATCTATGCCAGTAAGCTAAAATAGAAAAAGAAACGATGTCAAAAATTATCTTTACGTCAAAAAGTTAAGCGGTTTACCAACATACAGAAATGAAACGAAACGTCATTCCTTGACTCATCCTTACTGGAGTTTGCTCAAGGAAACAATTAAGAATACCGTTTTCAAGGAAAGTTGGAGGACTTCCTTGAGGCGTCCTCGAATGAGTTTGAGTGGAGGCGACCTATGAGGAAACGTTTAAGAATATGGGTGTCATAGGTCACCTCCACTCAACCATAAAACAACTAAATACTTAATACACAAAGACCTTATTACAGTGAGTACAAGTTCTTTTAAAGGTCCTCAATAAATGCACCTACTTTTCGTAAAACGAAACGTTCGAGGCTTCTTTAAGGTACCTCTTGACCAACCTTATATTTTGACAGTTCGTTCCTCACCTTCATTGAGTAATTTCCTTAAGGTGAGGAAGCTAGTGTCAACTATGAATACCATTGACACCCATATTCGTACTTGGAAAGTTTATCTTTCTCGGCCTTTACGAGGTTTTCATCATGCGGAATGGTAACATCAACTAGAACTGCACGGCGTGTCTCCCGGTCTATAATCACAATATCAGGTCTATTGGCTATTATAGTCCTGTCTGTGATAATAGACCGGTCCCAGTAGAGCGTGACATGACCATTCTCAAGAACCGGCGCTGGTGCGTACTTATAGTACGGTACCTCAGAGTTCACAAGGCCGTATTTAAGAGCAAGTTGCTGGTGTATAATCCTAGCTACTTGATTATGCCTATGCAAGTACTCGCCGTTAGCAAGATGAGAACAACCGGAAACTATATGCCTGAGTGACTCTCCGGGACGGTGGCATGCGCGACATATGTCGACCGTACCGATTTGATTTTTATTATTATTACTAGCTTTTGCCCGCGGCTTCGCCCGCGTGAACTTCCCTCGGGATCTTTTTCCCGGGATAAAAAGTATCCTATGTCCTTCTCCTGGCTCTACACTACCTCCCTGACAATTTTCAGCTAAATCGGTTCAGCCGTTCTTGAGTTATAAGTGGAGTAACTAACACGACTTTCTTTTATATAGGTACTAGCTGTTGCCCGCGGCTCCGCCCGCGTGGGACTCGGTTATATTGCGCCCAAAAGTAGCCTATGTTTGACCTCAGGTCGTTAACTACATCCCTACCAAATTTCATCACAATCGGTCCAGCAGTTTAGCCGTGCTCTTCACGGCTACAGCTTGACAGACAGACAGACAGACAGACAGACAGACAGACTTTCGCATTTATAATATTAGTATGGATATGGAAGTATGGAAGTATGGATATAGATAAATTATTATTCGTCTCGTCATGTATGTGGGCGCCGTTCCTATTATGTTTGATATAATTTACCTAAATAAATTAGTTCGATAGTTTAATTGTATTAATTTTACGCTAAAATATGTTTTAATGTGAATTCTGTAATAACATTAAGATTTATATGCATATTGTATTTTTTAACATATTTTGTTGTAATTGTGAATATTGTGAATCACGTGACTTGTTTTGCGCAACAAGTGGCGTGAGCGAGGTAGTGGTGGTAATGGTGGGAGTAGTGGGGTTATTTGTCGATTAGTATTTAAGTCGAAACACCTTTTGGTGCGAGATCTTTGTCATTTTACTATTGTAAGCTGTTACTCTGTCCGAATTATAAACAAAACCGTTATTTGAAATTAAATTGTTTCTTTTAAAATACCTTATATGGAACCTGGTGTCCGTGATGCTGGTATGTCGCCGACAGCAGCGGTGGGATCACAATCCCCTACATTTAGAACCTCCAGCAGGGCGACAACTCAGCCTGAACCTACATTTTCTATGGAACAAGTGATGAATTTATTGACGAATGTGACGAAACGGGCGGCTGAGAGCGCGGTTACAGCCGCAATTTCCGCTACTTCTGCTCCTCGTGATCGAAGCAATTTCTACCTGCCGCCGTTTGATCCAGATGTTCGTTCGCACGATATTAGAGATTGGTGTGCAAATGTTGACGAGACTATTACTACTTTTAATATTTCATCCCAAGAAGCACGCATGAAGGCTATTCTTCAACTGAAAGGAAGAGCTAAAATATGGGCTGATACCTGGTCCCTACAATCTACCACATGGGAACAAGTAAAAGAAGATTTGATCCGGACATTCGGGAAGGAGTTCCGGTATGCAGATGATGTGCAAAAATGGCGTAACTACACATCAGATTCAGCTGTCAGCTACGCCGAGTACGCTACTACTGGATGGACACTCTTCAAGCGGGTTCGGCCTGAGGCTTCAGATGCTGAGGTGATCGACGCTCTGATAACAGGTATTTATCCTGAACATATTAGATCAGAACTACTTAGAAATACACCTGACTCTTTGCCTAAGCTAGTTTCCGTTTTAAAAACTTATCGCAAGCGAAAGCTTGAAATTGTAGATAAATCTAATTACAGTTATAATAAAAGACCGCGGGAATCTGAAACATCTATAAGAAGTGACCAAACTGTTACTTGTTTCAAGTGTAACAAACCTGGGCATCGTTCTCACGAATGTAAGCAAACTACTGTCCCATTATCTACATCAAATTCTCAGTCTAATTCCTCTCTAAATTCTAATGTCTCTAGTAATTCTTTAAAGTCTGTCGAGTGCAAATATTGTCATAAATCGGGTCACGCAGAAAAGAATTGCTTTCGCAAACAAAATGATGAACGTAATTCCAAAAGTAAATCAGTAAATTTTTGTAATTTGGTTAATCAAAGTAACTACACAGGTTAAAATAGGCTCAAGGTTTAGGAATGTTTGTTCTATATATGCGCCAATTGTTAATCAATTCGGCAGAATTGCTCTGGTTCGATTCCAAAAAAAAAAGACAGCATTGATGTGGTTTTTATGGGTATTGGAAGCCAAACCATTACAACCATTATTGAAATCGATGGGAAAGATGTTCAGCCGTTCTTGAGTTATAAGTGGAGTAACTAACACGACTTTCTTTTATATAGGTACTAGCTGTTGCCCGCGGCTCCGCCCGCGTGGGACTCGGTTATATTGCGCCCAAAAGTAGTCTATGTTTGACCTCAGGTCGTTAACTACATCCCTACCAAATTTCATCACAATCGGTCCAGCAGTTTAGCCGTGAAGAGGTGACAGACAGACAGACAGACAGACAGACAGACAGACAGACAGACAGACAGACAGACAGACAGACAGACAGACAGACAGACAGACAGACAGACAGACAGACAGACTTTCGCATTTATAATATTAGTATGGAAGTATGGATATAGATAAATTATTATTCGTCTCGTCATGTACGTGTGTGTGTACAGTGTTCTCTATTTAGTTTGTGGTGTGTATACCTAGGAAGGGAGTTTTTGGAGGGAAAGTAAATTGTCACTATGTCCGCGCTGTATTGAATTTCCAAAACTTAGGTTTTATCGAGTACTTGTATTATACAACGAATACTATACTCCTCTAACGAGGAGGTATTGGTTGGAAATAATTTGCAAGCACGAAACACACCATGTCATTATTTTGATCACACAACTAAAACGAGATTATAGGGAAAATCCTATAAATTTCTATCAAGAATGTCCCCCGCTACAGCTGCCTGCCGCGTCTGCCTGGCGGTGGACGCGCGGTTGTTGTCCATCGCCGGCTCTCTGCAGCTGGTGTACGAGCAGATCACTGGCACTGCTGTGAGTACAACCGCTACAAGTGATTATTGTTTATAATTCGTATAATGTCTTGAAGTCTGAGACTAACGAAGTGCATGTTTTGAACATTTCAGCTCCACTCGGCTGACGGGAGGCCCGTGGCGGCCTGCTATATCTGCTACGCTCTGCTCAACAAGTGCCGCAAGTTGATGCTGACCTCCGCCCGAGCAGAGAACGTGCTCAATGATATTTTACTTCGACACGCTAAGGTAAAAAATCATTTCCTTTTAATAACAAACATATAAAAAAATAATATAAATGTGTTTTACATTTTTATACTTGTATGTTTTCTCACAGATTACTGTGGAATCAGTATCCCGGATTGACCGCCAGGCTAATGGTCTGTGTGGGCCGCTGAGCTACTCCACACGGGAATATTACGGAAACCTTTCACTGGTCCCTGTTGAGATCAAACCTGAGCAAGAGTCTGATGTTGATGACACTGAGGTTGAAGATGAGGAATCAGAGGGTATGTGTTGTTCTGATCAACTCATTGACTCACACTATTCATTGGCTATGGAACCAGATTCATTGTTCCAACACCAGCAGGTTCCCCGCAGCCAGCAGACGCGGCCGACGGCCATGACACAAGAGTGTGGCTCTGGTGAAGATGACCCCACAAGTGTGACACAGCCATGCAATGTAGAGGTGGATGTAAAAGTGGAGTGAGATTTTGAGGAAGGTATGTCTGTCCTTTGTTCTGTTATCTGTGCTGTAACCATATGCCTTGCATATTTATTATTTCTAGTCAATAAACAAATGAAACTCTAAATTGAATAGGTAGCGTTTGAGTATTCTGGATAAACATCCAGAATACTCAAACGCTACTCAATTTTGAGAGTTGCTCAAGTATCATGCTGTCGCACTGAATGTCAACAATATGACATTGACAGCATGATACTTGAGCAGTATTATGTTTGGGATAACTAATATTTAAGTAAATAAAACAAGCTAGGTAGCTCTTGTTGTGTAATGGCCAAAACCTGACTGTCACATTAATATCAAATCTACCTTCACTATACTTCACTTTATAAATACACAAAGTAAGCAAGTACCTACACTAATATACCATATATAACATACCTTCCCCCTAAGTATTAGACATAACACAACATTTTTCTAATTATAGCAAAATACCAAAATCTTTAAATAGCTAATCAACAAATATAGTTTTTGAAACTCTACTTATAATTATAACATGTAATTAACATCTGAAGAAGTACTAGGTCTCTGATAAGGAGTCTTAGAATGAATATTTAATTTATTTCTGATCTTTCCTGTCGTAGACGTAGAAAGTTCGGCTGTAGTTGGAATTCCCAGCATCTCTGCCCATTTGTCTGTATCAGGAATCTCTATAATGCCTTCGCTAGCCTGACTGTCATCTATTGTGTCAGTCTCTTTTTCCAAGTAGCGTTCCTCTATATCTGTATAACTCCTGTGTTCTTCTTGTGATGGTTCCATTTCCTTTCTCTCCCTTTGCTCTACATTCATCTGTTCTGTTTCTGGTTTTTTTATGGTTATAATTTGGTCTACATGTCGGTTAACAATTGCTCCACCATTGTCACTCTTGATTTGATAACTTGAAGGTCCGTGTTTACTAATTACCACTCCGGGTGTCCATCTAGGGCCTTAATTTCTATAATTTCTGTACATAATCTTCTGTCCTACATAAGTCTCTCTGTTTTTCTGTTACTGATTATTTTCTATTTGGTAATCTCTTCTCTTAGATTGTATGTTTTCTGGATGTACGGTGTCAAGAATAGTCCGTAATCGTCGCCGCATCAATAGCTCTGAGGGGCTTTTATTTGTTGAAGTGCAAGGTGTCACACGTAGTCCTAATAATAAATTTGGTGTTTTGACATCCCATGTTAAAGGTTCCAATTTCTTAAGTTTGTCTTTGATGGTCTGTACCATCCGTTCCGCCAGTCCATTAGTTGCCGGATGATAAGGTGCAGTTGTTACATGACGAATTTTGTTAGCTTCTAAAAATTCTTTCATTTCAGATGATACAAAAGATGTCCCATTGTCAGAAACTAATATTTCACAAAGTCCATGAGTGGCAAATGTCAATCTTAAAAAACGAATCACTGTAGCAGAGGTTGTATTATTTACCATAAATAATTCTGGCCAACGAGAATAAGCGTCCACGAGAATCAAAAAATATTTATTTTGGAAAGGTCCAGCAAAGTCAATATGGACCCTAGACCATGGCCTGCTTGGTGTTATCCACTCATGTGCAGTCTTAGGGGGCATGTGCCGATGTTCTAGACAGGTTCTGCAACCACTCACTAGCGAGTCTATATCATCATTAAGCCGAGGCCACCACACATAGCTTCTGGCTAAAGCCTTGGTTTGAACTATTCCATTGTGGGTCTTGTGTAACATTTGCAGTGTTGCTTGACGTAGTGTTTCAGGTATTACTACTCGGCAGCCCAATAGTATACAGTCTTCCTGCACTGAAAGTTCTGAACGCTGTAACCAATAAGGATGGAGGTCTACTCTTGTTTCTCGAGCAGGCCATCCACGCTGTATGTAGTACATTACTTGGCTTAATGTCTTGTCAAGTCTAGTTGCTTTGGCTATATCTTCAGGTAGGTATGGGAAGTCTCTGGGTGTTTCATTAGCAACACATCACATAACTGTGCTTCAGGTTCTTCTGGAACTGGACGAGGCCATCGACTTAAACTATCAGCGTTGCCAATCTGTGGGCCTGGTTTATAAGAGATTTCATAGTCATGCATAGTTAGAGCTATAGCAATTCTTGTCAGTCGTGGTGAGACCATATTGGACATTGGTTTTCTAGTATCAAATATCCCAAGCAACGGTTTGTGATCAGTAATTATACGAAAATGTCTGCCTACGAGGTAATTATGGAATTTGGTAATGCCAAACATGATAGAGGTGGCTTCCTTATCAAGCTGTGAATACCGAAGTTCATGTGAATGTAATGTCCTTGATGCCATGGCTATCGGTCGTTCTTGTTTGTCTTCAAATTCATGTGATAGAACTGCTCCAACTCCATACTCTGAACTATCACAAGTAAGTATTAGAGGTTTGTCCAAATCGTATTGTACTAGTGTCAAATCAAAAGTGATTTGACGCTTAGCAGTATCAAATGCAATTTGTTCTTGTTCAGTCCATTTCCACGTCCGATGTGAGTCTAAGAGCCGGTGCAGTGGTTCTAACAATGTTGCTTTATGCGGTATGAACCGTTCATAAAAGTTGTATAGTCCGAGGAATGCTTGTAATTCTTGTTTATTTTTAGGTGCCGGTGTATTTGTTATAGAGTCTACTTTACTAGGCGCCGGGTGTATGCCTTCAGCGTCGATTACAAATCCCAAAAATTCTACTTTTTCTCTTGCGAACTTGCATTTGTTTTTATTGAGACGAAGTCTAGCTTTTTCTATACGTCCTAATACTGTATCTAGTCTATTTTGCATTTCCAGCATCGTACGTCCGCATACGATAATATCATCGATTAGTACTGCAACTCCTGGTATGCCAGCCAACAGAGAAGTCATCAAACGTTGAAAAATACCCGGGCATGCTTCGACTCCAAATGCCAGCCGATGTACAGTGTATATAGACCCTTGCATGTGTTCAAGGTTAACAGCCTTGCCGTGCTTTCATCTACAACCACTTGTGTGTACGCCCGGTCTAGGTCTAAAGTTGTGAAAATTTTCCCATCGGCTATTGTAGCAAATATCTCATTGGCTGTGGGCATAGGATATGTATCCGACTCGGTTGCCTCATTGACAGTACTACGATAGTCTCCACACAATCTGATTTTACTGGATTTTTTGACAATAGGCACTACAGGCGTTGCCCAATCAGCGAACGATGTCGGTCGTAACACGCCTTCTTTTTGCAGTCTATCTATCTCTTTTTCTACCCTTTGTTTTATAGCAAACGGCACCGGACGCGCTTTTAGAAACTTTGGTACAGCTCCTGGCTTCAAATGTATTGTTACTGGATGTCCACGGTAGGTACCGAGGCCGTCTTTGAATACTTCTTTGTATTTGTTGGTTAAATTATCTATAGCATCCTCTTTGTCAGATATCAAATTTATATTCATTGTAATATTTAAAGGTTCAAACCAATCCCCACCCAGTAAATTGGGTCCACAGCCCTTAGCGATAACAACTGATAAATTTTGGGTGTTGTCTTTGTATGTCACGGGTAGCGTTGCTTGTCCTACGATCTTCACTGGTGTCTCCGTCCATGTATGTAAAGAAAGCGAGGCTGGTCGGAGTGAAGTGTGTGGCAGGAGGTTGCGTATTGAAAACCAAGTTTTTTCATTCAATATGGAGAAACTGGCCCCTGTATCGATTTGCATATGAACAGGTGTGTTGGCAATCGATACCACAAATTCGTATGGCGGTACGCGTTTCACGTTTTGTATGCAATAAATTCCGTTTAAATGATCAGCAAATCCTTCTGTGAAGTTAACTTGCTTGGTTGTATTTTTCTTCTGACACACAAAACGCTTTAATTTTTTTTTTGTTAGTGACAAAGCATTCGACAATGTAAACAAAAAAAAAATTAAAGCATTTTGTGTGTTAGGCGGAGCGAAATGTGGAGATAGCGATACAAGTAGCCATTGCGAGAGGAGAGAAACAAGATCGGCGGTCGACCTACAGGTCCAAGATTAATAGCGTACCCTGGGCTCTGAAGCGTAAGCTGAAGATGCAACCAGGAAACACGTTTGGACAAAAAAGAATTAATAACAAAAAGATTAAAGGGATTACTAGGGAATAAACGTGAAACAAACAAAATAACATTTTCACTAACGGTTTATTTACAAAATATGTATACATAATAATGCTGTGAGTACAAAAACAAATTACATTCAACTTATACGTCCGCAACTTATTATATCGACTCAAAACAAATCACCTGCAACTAACTGCTACCGAGATACACAAAAAGGATTTGTAAACTAGGTTGCAATCTACAAAATATTGTGTACAGTCGATAAAAACAAATAATTTTATTAGAAGTAGATAATGTACGTTTTAAAAAAAAAAACAAGTATTTTGAGCACAATTTAAAAAGAATAGGTTTCTAGCGTCATGTTGTGTATGTGGTGTTTCTATAAATAACAGGACTCTTTGCCCCCTGGCCAACAAGGGAATCTGAACAAGCAGTCGTATGGAGATATTGGCGAGAAGTAGCCGACGGCCCGCATGCTTCGCAAGTACTGTCCACATGTTGTTACCCGATGTCTTAAACTAATTTGACATTATTCTTATAAACAATAAAATGAATGTCGCCATACCCTGGCTGGGTACATTTTTATCAGCAATGTTCTACTTGTCAACTTTATGCTAACATGTATGCGATAAATAAATAATTTGAAATTGAAATCTTCAGAAATGACAGCTAATTAGGTAAAAGCAAATAATAATAATAAAAAAAATTTAACTGTCTAGTTCGCTGAAACCTTCCTCATGAAAAGGGCTATCTATGTCTGAGCGGACGTTGACACGTTTCACATTGATAGGGTCCTTTAGACGGCGGTCGGCCCGCGCTTGAGCGGCACAAGCGGCAGCCGCGTGTCACGGAGACGAAGGCGCGGGATGTGTGGCGTAGAGGAACTCCCGCAGCGGGGCAGCCTTCGTGTGTGTGACATCGCGAACAAGCTGCCGGAGACGAGGCCGCGATGGTACGTGAGCGTCAACCGACCAACGAACCACGAACAGGTTTCTCGCCACTGTGACTTTTTATGTGTGCCATTAATGAAATCTTATGGGTATACTGACGTTGACACGTTTCACATTTATAAGGTTTCTCGCCAGTGTGAGTTCTAATGTGTATACTTAAATAATCCTTCCGATTAAACTGCCGATGACACGTTTCACATTTATAAAGTTTCTCGCCAGTGTGAGTTCTTATGTGTGCTATTAAATTACTTTTGCTACTAAACCCATTTTGACACGTTTCACATTTATAAGGTTTCTCACCAGTGTGAGTTCTAATGTGTATACTTAAATGAGCCTTCCGATTTAACTGCCGATGACACGTTTCACATTTATAAGGTTTCTCGCCAGTGTGAGTTCTTATGTGTGCTATTAAATTACTTTTGCTACTAAACCCATTTTGACACGTTTCACATTTATAAGGTTTCTCACCAGTGTGAGTTCTCATGTGTGCTATTAAAACTGTCTTACTATAAAAGCCATTTTGACAAGTTTCACATTTATAGGGTTTCTCGCCAGTGTGAGTTCTTAGGTGTATACTTAAATGAGCCTTCTGATTAAACTGCCGATGACACGTTTCACATTTATAAGGTTTCTCGCCAGTGTGAGTTCTAATGTGTGCTATTAAAGTATCTTTGCTACTAAACCCATTTTGACACGTTTCACATTTATAAGGTTTCTCACCAGTGTGAGTTCTCATGTGTGCTATTAAAACAGTCTTACTATAAAAGCAATTTTGACAAGTTTCACATTTATAGGGTTTCTCACCAGTGTGAGTTCTCATGTGGGCTATTAAATTATACTTAGTAGAAAAGCGCTTTTGACACGTTTCACATTTATAAAGTTTCTCACCAGTGTGAGTTCTAATGTGTATACTTAAATGAGCCTTCCGATTAAACTGCCGATGACACGTTTCACATTTATAAGGTTTCTCGCCAGTGTGAGTTCTAATGTGTATACTTAAATGAGCCTTCCGATTAAACTGCCGATGACACGTTTCACATTTATAAGGTTTCTCGCCAGTGTGAGTTCTTATGTGTTCTATTAAAGTACTTTTGCTACTAAACCCATTTTGACACGTTTCACATTTATAAGGTTTCTCACCAGTGTGAGTTCTCATGTGTGCTATTAAAACTGTCTTACTATAAAAGCCATTTTGACAAGTTTCACATTTATAGGGTTTCTCACCAGTGTGAGTTCTCATGTGGGCTATTAAATTATACTTAGTAGAAAAGCGCTTTTGACACGTTTCACATTTATAGGGTTTCTCACCAGGGTGAGTTCTTATGTGTGCTATTAAATAAGACTTCATATAAAAGCGCTTTTGACACGTTTCACATTTATAGGGTTTCTCACCAGTGTGAGTTCTCATGTGGGCTATTAAATTATACTTAGTAGAAAAGCGCTTTTGACACGTTTCACATTTATAGGGTTTCTCACCAGGGTGAGTTCTTATGTGTGCTATTAAATAAGACTTCATATAAAAGCGTTTTTGACACGTATCACATTTGAAAGGTTTCTCCCCAGAATGAGTTCCTACGTGTGATACTAACTGATACTTACTATTAAACCTACGTTGACAAATATCACATTTAAAAGGTTTTTTGCCAGTGTGAGTTCTTATGTGTGCTATTAAATTATACTTATTCTGAAATCCACGTTGACACGTTTCACATTTATAAGGTTTCTCGCCAGTGTGACTTCTTACGTGATTTATTAACGAACTCTTGTGTATAAACTGACTATGACACGATGTACACTTGTAAGGTTTCCCGTCAGTGTGGGTTTTAATGTGAAGTATATAATATCCCTTGCGTTTAAACTCATGTTGACACGTTTGACATTTATAAGGTTTCTCGTCAGTGTGAGTTCTTATGTGATGATTTAAATTCGACTTGTTAGTAAACCTACGTTGACACGTATCGCATTTATAAGGTTTATCGCCAGTGTGAGTTCTCATGTGTGCTATTAAATTTTGCTTATCGGAAAAGCGATTTTGACACGTTTCACATTTATAAGGTTTCTCGCCAGTGTGAATCATTACATGCCTCCTCATGTTCTCAGCTCGCGTGAATTTTTTCTGACAAACGCTGCACTCGTGTCGTCCTCGCAGCCCGAGCGCTCGCCTCTCGCGGAGACTCGCGCTGTCTCCTGCTGCTTGTACTGCCTTCAGCTCGTTGTCGTTTGACAGCTCGCCGAGGTCGAGCCGGAGGGATATCTGTCAATATTTATCTATTTTGATAAATTTAATCTTAAAAGAAATGACTATGTACACAAAATTATATAATTACTAGCTGTTCCCCGCGGCTTCGCCCCGCGTGAGACTCGGTTATATCGCGCCCAAAAGTAGCCTATGTTTGACCTCAGGTCGTTAACTACATTCCTACCAAATTTCATCACAATCGGTCCAGCAGTTTAGCCGTGAAGAGGTGACAGACAGACAGACAGCCAGACAGACTTTAACATTTATAATATTAGTATGGATTATTTTAACACACTTGCTCGTAGCACAGAATACTTAATAGTACTAACGTACAGAAGTCTCACTCCGCAAAATCCATATCCATACTAATATTATAAATGCGAAAGTCTGTCTGTCTGTCACCTCCTGCTGGACCGATTGTGATGAAATTTGGTAAGGATGTAGTTAACGACCTGAGGTCAAACATAGGCAACTTTTGGGCGCGATATAACCGAGTCCCACGAGGGGCGGACCCGCGGGGAACAGCTAGTCATTTAAATAAAAAACGGCTCTTCAAATTTTCGAAATACGGTCTAATTCAGTTCACACAGCGCTAAGCACCTAGGATTTATATTTGCATCTTTCTATCTTTACCACTATCATAGGGTCGCCTACCTTGGTTATACAACCCATGAAAAAACCACTCCTCCTTTCCGTAGATATCGTAAAAAGCGATAAAGGGCCAAACCAGTAATAGCATTCTTAAAAAGAGTTAACGTTAGATTGGCGAACGGTTGTTTTAAACCGGTAGGGATGTAGTTAACGACCTGAGGTCAAACATAGGCTACTTTTGAGCGCGATATAACCGAGTCCCACGCGGGGCGAAGCCGCGGGGAACAGCTATTGTATACATAATTTTGTTAAAAACTAGGTAAGGTACAGTAAGCTGCAAAAGTCCATATAGAGTGAGCAAATAGTATCGCATCAAGCGCTCATATTCACTCACACATTTACAAATAACCAAGTAAACTATTATTGATGTTTTATTTAACCATATCTGCAATTTCGCGAGAAAATCCAAGTGGGTCGGTGACACTAAGGGACGTACTCAGACTCACAACAAATATGTCGTTGGTTCGAATCTCGCTCGCGGCTCTTTTTATTTTCTTTGCCCGCGGTACTGACTAATTTCGTATTTTTTAAGTTTTATTTTATTGTTTACAGAAACTATTAAAAGATTCTCAAACAAAACTTCATATTGATAAAAATACGACTCGGAAACTATTTTGATGTTTCTTAAGAATGCTCTTTGTAGGGTAGGACAATTTAAACATTTCTCATGAACGGTAAAAATGAAAAGTGAGGAAAGAACACTGCGATTGAATATAACTTGGCTTTGTTGTTTGTGATAAAGTCGATTAACTACGTTCTACAACTATGCAAGCTAATGTTGATATGCAGGATAGGATACGCATTACCGAAATGCTTAAGATGGGTTATAATATTTCTCAAATTGCTAATGAGACTGGATTTACTGTGAGTATTATTTTTATTTATGATAAGGTTATAGAAAAAATAGCGTGTGTTTTAATAATTGATACCTAAAGATATTTATAAGTATTTATATCTACTTGTTGATTTGTTACAGTGGATAACAGTGAAGCGCTGGATAACTCGCTTCCAAGAAGAAGGTGTTGTAGCCACTCGACCTCGTAGTGGTCGTCCGCAACATATTAGTGCATCACAGCGGAGCTACATGGTGCAACAATATAAGACAAACGCACAAGTCGTTTATGTCGTCCCAACACTGTAGACTTCACTTATGGCGCAGGGATAGAACTCGTTATAGTGAACAAAACATCGTCGCAAACATGGAGTCTGGACGCATTTCCGTGAATATGTGGGGGTGGATGAGTGCCGCTGGACCTGGTGAATTAGTGTCTATAGCAGGGCGGGCTACGGCTGCCCATTATGTGCAATTGCTGCAGGATTGTATGCTGCCAACCGTGCGGTGTGTGTATCCAGCTACAGACATACCACACTTATCATACGTGCATGATAACTATCCTGTGCATCGGGCTCAAGTAGTGCGCGAATGGTTCAGACACCATAACGACATAGCCGTCATTCCCTGGCCAGCAAAATCATCGGATTTAAATCCAATTGAAAATTTATGGGGCTTCATGGTCTAGAGGTGGGACATGCGAAATGAACGGACTGCAGAGGCCTTGGAAGCCCACTGCATGGAAGTGTGGGAAAATTTAAGAGGGACAGATGTTTGTTCCAACATAGTTGGATCAATGCGGCGGCGCTTACTTGATGTTATTGAAAACAATGGAAGTTATATTAAATACTGACAATATAAGTTATATTTTTTTAAATAATTAGTTTTAAATTTAAATATTTCCAATTACCTTTACATCGAAAACAAATTCAGCGCCGCCGCCTTATAGTGATAGCCTATGTTTATTATGGTTACTTACAAGCTTCAATTGTCTTTTCTTTACGAAAACGAATCATTAAGCTATCATTAACCATATTAAAAAGATAGAAAGATATACTTTACTATGATATGTGTCAACAACGCTTTGTAATGTTAAATGTTAAATTAAAAACTTGATTTAATATTCTTTTAGTTTTAATTTGAATAGAAAACCTTTAAGCATTATTACCTTTCCATATTCATTTAATAGGTTTTTAAAGGTTATTATTTACGAAACAAAACTTAATAATGAACAAAAGAAAAAAAAATATAAATGAACAAATTGAACATCTTTCCTTACAATAAAGGAATCGCGTGCCGGACGCGATTTGAACCGAGGACGTTTTTCACCGAGGCACGAGGTAGCAACCACGAGACCATCAGCAACTGTTATTAATTTACGAAATAAATAATCGCACTTATAGTTTGGCGAAGCGAAACAGACCTTATTTTATTTTGAAGAAATATGTTGAGTCTTGTCACTTTGAATTAAGGTTGATATTTATTAGTTATAGTTTATGTCAATGTGTGTGTGGTTTGCGTTCACGCCGTTTTAGTCCTTAAGCTATATATGGACTTTTGCAGCTGACTGTACAAAGGCGGACTTATCGCTAATGCAATCTCTTCCAGTCAACCTTAGGGTGGATGGAAAACAAAACCTAAACGAATCAAAAGGCGAAGGCGCAGTATATATACGTAAATAAATATACACACAAAGATATGAATAAAATAAAGATGTAAATATAAAATAATATTATATAACAATATAACCTACACATACTAAATAAAAATAAATAAAAACAAACAAATACATACAAAAAAATATAAATAAGAGCATACTTAAATATCTCAATAAATATCTGAGCAGATACAAAGCAAATTAGGACAAAGCAGAAAGGGGATTTGACGAGATTTTTGAACCCGGTCAGGTTGTTCTAAGATGATTGTCATCTTACAATAAACATCTACGATGATAGATACTGGGTGTGGTCTACATCTTAGCGTCATACACTGGGTGTGGTCTACATCTTGATGTCAGTCACTGGGTGTGGTCTACATTTGATGTCAGACACTGGGTGTGGTCGACATCTTGATGTCAGACACTGGGTGTGGTCTACATCTTGATGTCAGACACTGGGTGTGGTCTACATCTTGATGTCAGACACTGGGTGTGGTCTACATCTTGATGTCAGTCACTGGGTGTGGTCTACATTTGATGTCAGACACTGGGTGTGGTCGACATCTTGATGTCAGACACTGGGTGTGGTCTACATCTTGATGTCAGACACTGGGTGTGGTCTACATCTTGATGTCAGACACTGGGTGTGGTCTACATCTTGATGTCAGACGTGTTCGGTTGTCGTTTAGAAACATCTTTACGTCAACGTTATAAGGTCGTATCTCCGTCGGCCGCTGATATAGCGTCGTATGTGTATGAAGATTCCCTTAAGTAGTCGTGTTTTTACCCGACAACGGTGAAGCTAAAAGAAAGGTTAGTGATTTTGGCAGTCTATGTATGTATTTTTATTTATTTAATTCACGTACACTTCAAATACAAACAAAGGACACTTAAAATTAAGAAATTAAGTAGAATGATGCTACTCATTTCTATAGAAGTTTCTTCCAGGAGACCCGCGATAGGAAATTAAAAACAAAAAGGCAGTTGACATGTACTTTTAAATAACGATTATTATAATATTTACATATAAATATTTATATATATATAGATAGATACCATACATACATAAATCAAATATTTCAAATCCATATAACTACATCACAATATAACTTACATATTAATACATTTATTACATAAATATATACCTACTCAATAAATATATAAAAATACATAATAATATAATCAGAATGATAAGGACAGTAGTAGTTTCTCTTTTTTTTTTAAATGGAGAGGGTTGGGGACTCATATGTATGTAAGTATGTATGTGTGTAAGTTCCATCGTAGCGCCTAAACTACTGGAACGATTTTAATGAATGAGGTGTCAAAAGATTCGTAAAAATAGCGCGGGTAACATAGGCTATATAAAATGTATCAAAATTTTAAGCTGACGGAATTTAAACCTTAGATTCTAACCTCAATTTTTTTTTTACCAAGATTGTCATCACTTGTTTGGTATGTAAAAGAAAGGTCTTGGCGAGCACATTACAAATTAATATATATATAATTCATATTGTTTAAGTCAAAATCAAGGTAGGAATGTTTAAAATGTAGTCCTGAAGTGGTACATTTCACCCAGTCCAGTCATTTCCGATCGGGAAACGGACATGTATTAAATAAAAATTAAGTTAAAAAACTATAACCCGACTACGTTAAACTGGTGTCTTAAAAGGATGAATCAAGGATATATTTGAGATAGAAATCCAGAAATGCATAGTTACAAAAATGGTCTTGGCAAAGCCGTGGTCACCTGCTGTAAATGGATGATAGGAACACAATGAACATTGTTGGTAGGTATACAACGGGTGCGACCTGCGACCCCGGCTTTACCATGACCATTTTTGTAACTACGCATTTCTGGATATCTATCTCAATTATTTTCTTGTTTTATCCTTTTAGACATTTTTTTAACATAGTCGGGTTAAAGTTTTTAACTTAATTTTTATTTAAGTAATACTTTTCTGTTTCCCGAATGGAAATGACTGGACCGCGTGAAATGCGCCATACCACTTTACAAATACATTTTAAACATCCTTACCTATATTTTAACTTAAACGATATGAATTATATAAATATTTGTAATGTTCTGTTACCTTTCTTTTCATACCAAACACGTGATGCTAAAAAAAAAGGAATGACATACCTTCCTTGACATCTCTCTCCACTTTTACATCCACCTCTACATCACATGGCGTAGTCACACTTGTGGGGTCATCTTCACCAGAGCCACACTCTGTGTCATGGCCGTCGGCCGCGTCTGCTGGCTGCGGGGAACCTGCTGGTGTTGGAACAATGAATCTGGTTCCATAGCCAATGAATAGTGTGAGTCAATGAGTTGATCAGAACAACACATACCCTCTGATTCCTCATTTTCAACCTCAGTCTCATCAACATCAGACTCTCGCTCCAGTTTGATCTCGACAGGGGTCAGTGGGAGGTTTCTGTAATTTTCCAGTATGGAGTAGCTCAGCGGCCCACACAGACCATTAGCCTGGCGGTCAATCCGGGATACTGATTCCATAGTTATCTGCAAGAAAATACACAAGTATTTATAAAAACACATTTATTTTATTTTAATGTTAAGCCGGTACCCAATGCTGAAAAGCCTCGTCCTTTAAAAGTAGTACTTTCCAATAAACAAAGTGCTATAAGTGTTCTGAAAAATAAAGGTAAGCTACCCAACACTGTCAAGATTAAAGATGACATGACACCATATCAAAGGGACCAGCTCAAAAAGCTGCGTGAAGAACTAGCTGCCAGAACAGAAAAAGGTGAGTCCAATCTGACTATTAAGTATATCAACAAACTACCCAAGATTGTTATAAATTAAAAAAAGTAGTTAACCAAAGTTTTGTTGAACTCCGCATTCTTTATACAAACCTGGCTTCCATAACGGCAAAATTTGATTTATTTCTTATTGAAGTGGACAAATATAAATCGGAATTTATTTTAATAACTGAGACACACCTACAGCCGAAGATTGGCGACAGCATAGTTAACATACCTGGATATTCACTTTTCCGTCTAGACAGAAATGGCAGAGAGGGTGGAGGAGTAGCAATATATATCATGCATCACATCAACAACATCCCTATCAAGGCAAAATTAAACACAGTATACCATAACCCACTAGTAGAGGCACTATGGCTTGATATACGGTATGGACATTTGGATCTGCTTATGGCTTGTGTGTATCGTCCATCTTCAAGTACATATAAAAATACTGACGAAATCCTATTTAATACCGTGGAAAAGGCGGCATCCGAAAGGAATGTTGTTGTTATTGGTGATTTCAACCTGCCTAAATTGCAGTGGCCCCTTGTAATTAGTAACACTTTGGATAAACTACATGAAAACTTCGTGACAATGTACTCTAACAGCAATCTCTCCCAATTAGTAACACAAATTACCAGAACTCGTAAAAATCAAGAATCTTTATTGGATCTCATAATGTGCAATGATAAAAATTTAATAACCAATGTACAATATTTACCACCTGTTGGGAAAAGCGATCACTTGGTTCTATTATCAAACATACAAGTCATTAATCACAATGACAGCCACCCACAAACTAGAGTAACATATGATTACCACAATGCTGACTATGATAATATCAATAAACATTTACAAGAAAATTTGAATGTGAACGATGAGCATGTAGACATAATGTGGCATTCATTTAAAGACCAATTGCAAAAATCAACTGAAAACTATGTTAAAGCTAAGACTGGAAGGGAAAAGTGTTATCAAAAACCATGGATAAACAGAGAAATTATAGATCTGACTAAGAGAAAGAAAAAATTATGGAATATATACAGAATTAATAAAACAGATACAGCATTGCGAGATTATAGAAATATTAATAATAATATAGTTAAATTATCAAAAAGCAGAAGAGCCTTTTTTGAAAATAATATCATAGACAGTGGACCCAAAGCATTTTATGGTTATGTTAGAAAACAATTGAATTCCAGAGTGAGCGTACCTAATTTACTGAAAGGTAATACGTGCGAGCTTGTTGATGACCCACAAAAGGTTACCGAATTATTTGCAGATCAATTTGAACGTAGCTTTGTAGTGAACCTGATGGACCAATGCCATTAATGTCGATGCCAAGAATTGAAAATTCAATTGAGAATATCAAGTTTACTGCCGATACTGTTTGTGATACCCTTAAAACATTTAAAGATAACACATCTGCTGGTCCAGATAATATACCCTCTATACTTCTAAAAAAATGTTCATCAAATTTGGCTGAGACCTTAGCACGAATAATGAATAAAGCAATGGAAGATGGACATCTACCCTTCGAAGTTGCAACTGTCGTACCAATTTACAAAAAGGGTGATAAATTGGACCCTGCCAACTTTAGGCCCATTAGCCTTACCAGTATATTGTGCCGGGCAATGGAAAAAATTATCGCTGAAAAATTGAGAGAATTCTTCACTCAAGAACAAGTAGTTATAGAAGAACAGCATGGATTCGTACCGAGGCGATCTATAGCAACCAACCTGCTACTGTGTGTGAATAAATGGATAAATAATCACGATAATGGTCACCCAACTGATGTTATATACCTAGACTATGAAAAAGCCTTCGACCGTGTACCTTTTCAAAGACTCTTAAGTAAGCTGGAACATCTAGGCATTCGAGGCAAACTACTGGCGTGGATTAGTGATTTCCTAACAGAAAGAACTTTTCGTGTACGAGTGGGAAACACTCTCTCAAACCCACGACCAGTACATAGTGGCGTACCGCAGGGATCCGTCCTTGGACCCTTACTGTTTATTTTGTATCTAACTGACTTAAAGTATGCCTTACAGATGCCATTTTCTTTGTTTGCTGATGATACAAAATTTTTCAGTAACCCTAACACACAATTACAAGATATCCAAAAGGGTCTTGATGATATATTCGACTGGACTAAAGAATGGCTATTATCACTTAACACAGACAAATGTACCGTCCTTCATATAGGGAAGAAAAATCCTCATAAGGCTTACCATCTTAGCAATCAGCAGTTGACCCCGGTAGAGTCACAGAAAGACCTTGGTATAACAATCACCTCTGATTTGAAGTGGGAAACTCACATAATCAACACTGTTAAGAAAGCAAACTCAATTCTGTACTTAATTCGTAAATAGCTTGCAAATCTGTCACCTAAAACATTTATCAAGCTTTACAAAACATATATAAGGCCACTGTTGGAGTTTGCCTATGTCATTTGGGACCCATACTTCAAAAAAGATAGAAAATTACTCCTTGAGAATGTACAAAGAAGAGCGACAAAATTAGTTAAGTGTGTACGGAACCTGTCATATGAACAGAGGTTAAAGAAACTCAATTTAACAACACTAGAGTGTCGTAGACAGAGAGGCAACATGATTGAGACTTTTAAAATACTAAGAGGGCATTATGATGCACCAGAACTGCGCAATATGTTTCAGCTTTCAAATAATTATCACTTGAGAGGACATTCTTTAAAACTGTGTCGCACAATAGCTAAAAGAAGCCAAAAAAACATTTTTTATCTAACCGTGTGGTCACGGACTGGAACAGGCTCCCCGAGAGTGTCATCGCTGCACCTTCAGTCAACCAACGCTTTTAAAAATAGATTAGACAAAGTATAAAATCTCCAAACTTAAGATGCACACGCATCAGCTTTATATGCTGCTAGTGTGTTTAAGAATATAAATAAATAAATATAACAAAACAGTAGAAATATGTTTGTTATTGAAAGTAAATGATTTGTTACCTTAGCGTGTCGAAGTAAAATATCATTAAGCACATTCTCTGCTCGGGCGGTGGTCAGCATCAACTTGCGGCACTTGTTGAGCTGAGCGTGGCAGATATAGCAGGCCGCCACGGGCCTCCCGTCAGCCGAGTGGAGCTGAAATGTTCAAAACATGCACTTCGTTAGTCTCAGACTTCATGACATTATACGAATTATAAACAATAATCACTTGTAGCGGTTGTACTCACAGCAGTGCCGGTGATCTGCTCGTACACCAGCTGCAGAGAGCCGGCGATGGACAACAACCGCGCGTCCACCGCCAGGCAGACGCGGCAGGCAGCTGTAGCGGGGGACATTCTTGATGATAGGTTTTTCCGAATGTATGTTCCACTTCTGAAGATATAAGGACGCCGTGCAATTACCTTCATCAGAGAACCACGAACTAAATAGAGAACAACTAGGTATTGTTATTTACATTAATAGCATCATCTCAGAACAAGGGAAAGAAACAGTGCTACAAATTAAATTAATATATTTGGAACTTCATACTTATTAGATAACCCAATGTAATAAATACTCTTTGCAATGTATGTATGAGCACAGACTAGGGAGGAGAAACTATACTAGTATTGTATGAGTTTGCCACAAACTAAATAGAGATACTACGTATCAGACGGGCAAGCTTGAACATTAAAATTGGGCCATAGCAAATTAAATTTCATGGCAACACTGACTGCAAAAATACAAAATGACAAGTATTTTTTTTTATATCGTCGTGGCAGCTATAGTTTTAAAAAAGCTATTTAGGCAAAGGAGAATGAGTTTTAAGTTTTATACAGTATAACCTATAACCACAGGTATAACCGTTACTTTAATAGGTGATATTCCATGTTATCCTTCAGGATCTCCTGAAAGATAACATGGAATATCACCTCTTAATGAAAATGTTGTAATGACATACAAAATAAAAGACCGAATGAGTTTTACACATCATTTAATAAGTATATTATTTCTTATTTTTTTTTAATTTATAAAAAATTACCAATAAGTCAAATTCACAACTTGTTTGAGCTTGATGTGTTGCGTTACGAAGGACACTCCCTTTCCATCAATATAGTGAACTGAAAAGGAAAATGTTGAAATTATTAAGGGCATTTGATAATCCCAAAATTAAAAAGTGATGCGATATCATAATGATCATTTGAGCCGCAAGCTGTCCACCGCTGGAAATGGGCTTTTCGCAAGAATTTACAGCATGACTAATCAAAAGCGGCTTGCATCCAGTACATGCCTACGATATCAAAATAACATACAATATTAGCTAAAGAGTTTGTTCTAGTACTAAAACAACTTATTTTTGTAGACTATTATTTAATAAAGACTATTTATTGCAACATAAAAGTACAAAGATGAAATTATTGATGGTTGAAAGTATACAATAGCTATTCATTCATATCATGTGTTAAAAGGCCAATTGACTTTGTTATCCCCGGGATGAGAGTTCATTCGGAATGGCCTCTCTGTCTCTGACTTGATTCTTTTAACAACAACCAAAGGGCACCCATTACATTCATTCAAAAGCACATTAAAATATGCTTTCTGTGGGAATTGAACCCACGACCAATAGGTCTGCCGGCAAACGCCTTAACCACTAGATTATTAAAGCAGTTACTGAAATAAAAGGTTTTCGCTTTTGTAACATTATAAAACTATTTAGGTAACTAGGTACCTACTTAGCATAATTACCATTACATTATTCAACTTACCAAGTCACAGAATGTGCTTGTGCTATGTACCCCAGTGTGTATATCAGTTATAGTAAATAAATTGGAATATGCCGATTGCCGTAGTAACTTGCCATCTTGCCAACATATCTTAGTGATTGTGACACACATAAATACAGAAGCTTAGGTACAGCTTCTGTAGGTTAGTTAGGTTAGTCGGGTCCTGCATTGGTTTAAAGAAACTTAGGTATGTACTTAGTAAAACACTATTCCTTTTGCTTTCTTAACAAGGAATACAACACCACCAAAACATTATCAACACAATTTTCAAATATAATAAAGGCACTCTGTGAACACAATGCTATTTTCCAGTCACCACATGGTCCAGTCAGTCAAAAATCATAGAGAATAACGTATGGCGAACAAGGGGGTGAAGAATGAAGTACGGGAGGCAAGACAATTGTCAAAATGTATATTTGCGATTGTCTATGACGTTCTCTATCGATAATTTTTTTTCTTTGAGCTTTATCTGCCGTGGAGTTTGCGGCTGAGCTGACTGAATTATAGAGGTGAGACGTATTTACTGGAACAGGTTTTTGGAATAGGTTTTGGCTTGGACGCGTAAGTACGCGTTCCCGCATGCGAGTCTTTTAGCGTATCGAGTATTTACAAGTACGGCGACTTCACCGGTACGCGCAACTCAAAAACTAGGATGCGAGCGTTCGGGACTATATTCGGAAGACGTCGTCGTGAAACTTCGGGATCGCTCGACTCGCCCGCTGTCGCACCTAGCCGCCGAGCGATGTATTTCGGCGAGTTATTGTTTATTCAAATAACACTTTTATTACAAACACAATAAGGTCATTTTCTTTTGGTAGCATATTTGTTTTGGTGTGATAATAATACTTCTTGTTTACTTACAATTTGCAATTTTAAAAACAAACAGTTGTTAGTTGTTAGCTTTCGCCGAAAGTTCAATATGAAATTAAGTACTTATGTATAAACGTATTGAAAAAAAAAAACAAGAAAACAAAATAATAAATAAAAAAAGATTAAGAATCACTTTGTATATAAAAAAAATGTAAATAAAAGTAATCAATGAATATAAAATCGATTGAAAACTTCTAATATATATTTTACTTAAATACTCTTTTTGATTGAAATTTTAATAAAAACTGCTGACAGTCCTAAGCCTGTATAAAGTATGAAGGGAAGTTTTAAGTCAATATTAAAAAAATTGGATAAAAAAAATACGAAGTGTGAAGACTCAATACTTGTAAAACTACTAAGTCCATATACGCAAGACGCGCATTTACGGGAATCATTTGGATACGCAATGAGTCCATTGAGTCGCGTACTCGTAAATACTCGTGGACCTAGTCTTTGGATCTAGTCTTTTTCTGGACGCGTACTCGCAAGACTAAGTCCGCGTTTTACCTAGTATGTCTCACCTCTACTGAATTAATGGCGACCGATGGCGACAAACAAAACATGGTAAATGGTATATTTTTTTTTTTAATAGTTTATACGGCCATGGAATCTAGTCCTTTAAGGCCTTTCTTGAATTTATTAATCTTAATTCATAATTCATTTATTTTATGTCAGACATGGGTACATTTAAGGGTGTTAGTATTATCTTCTTCAGTCCTACTTAAGTCAGTCGAGTCAAAAATTCAAGTCAATAGTCAAGTCCAGTCTAGTAAGTAAGTTTAGTCTAAGTCAGATGGCTAAGTGAAGCGGTGGAAAAATTTCACTAAGCTATAACTTGGAGATTTTGGTGACAAAGATAAAAAGTCACGTAATCGACACTGTATCACTTCCCAACACTCACGCTTGTTCACGAACACTTTGCGAATAATAATCCACCAATATTATGCACAAACACTCGATAAAACCTAAGTTTTGGAAATTAAATACAGCGCGGACATAGCGACAGTTTACTTTCCCTCCAAAAACTCCATGGTATATCATCATATCATCTATGGCACACATTACATGCTCAAGCATGCGTGATGGTTTTCCATCAATCATAGGGATGATACCCGAAAGGTGACTTGAATCGACTGATTTCCAAACAAATCATTATTTTTTTTTTATTTATGTCAAGAATTTTGCGATGAATTGTGTTCATCAATCATTCGATTCAAGTCACCTTTCGAGTACCATCCCTTTGATTGATGGTTTTCCATCATGCACGCATGAGCGTCTAGGGTGCGCCTATCAGTGGTGGATTTGGTGTTTCTAGGTCAGATTTTACATTACCCTGGGCTTGATCTCAATTTACCCTAGATTCTGTTTAATTTCGGAAAAATACATTAAATTGCAAATAAAGTGTCAATAAATATTGATAGATATGTTTACATTCGATGCGTTTACGGATTAAATCCGCAGTCGTCGCGTTAGGAAACACCAAAGTACCCTAGAAATATTTATATTATACCTAGACATGGTTTTTGTCGGGGCAAAAAGTCGGAAATAAAATAAGCGCGCCCGATTTTCGTCCATTTACGCCATTTTTACCCTAAAAATTACCCTGCCGGATAATTTTTACACTAAATCTAAATCTAGTTCAAATTGGCACCACTGCGTATTATGTCATGTGCATCAATTGCATCATGCCATGCCATGCGTGATGATGCGTGCGTGCGTGATACCGACTCGGACAGAACAAGGGAGTTCAAGGGAACTCTCATTGCAAGGTTAAAGGAACACAGATTTTAGTTCTCTCTCTACGGCAAAGGAAGTGAGGATTAATAAAACGTATTATTTTTGGTGGATTCCTGTGGCACTGTGGTGAAGCTGAGCGATGATATGAACACAAATTAAAAAGAATATGGATTTGGGAGATGAAGTGAAATCTCGGAGTCATTTGTTTTGTTTTACCGAACGAAGCAAAGGAATAGACCGTAAAAGCCGTAGCAACGCCATTAATTCGTCATTAAAATATAATATTTTATTCAAAATAATTGGCTGATTCTAAAAATCTGAGATTTATTTCTGGTAGAGTTTTAAAAAATTTCACTCCTACCCTATTCATCTTTCGAGTACCATCCCTTTGATTGATGAAAAACCATCATGCGTGCATGAGCATGTAATGTGTGCCTTATAACTTATAGCCACAACAACAAAAAAAAACTTGGTGGTGTCAATGTCAACAATGGGCTATGTTATGGTATGGATGGGTAATATTAGGTATTAAACAGTAGGTATTAAACATGGATGGACGTAGGAGAATTAAATAAAGAATAAAGTAAATACTTTCCAAAATACTAAACTTGTACTATACTAATATAAAGGAATACTATACTCGTCAGAGGAGTATAGTATTCCTTGGTACTTTCTGTCTGCTGTCTGGCTGTGGGTAATGAATGAGTAATGTGGGTATAGTGGAGTTGTTATATTTATTTATTATTCCAAGGATTCACTGTCCTGTGGTGCTGCGTTGTGTACTTCTTTTGTAGAAAAGTATTGGTGCAAGCACGATACCATGTCATATATTTGATCACACGACTAAAACGTGATTATAGGGAAAATCCTAGTATCAAGAATGTCCCCCGCTACAGCTGCCTGCCGCGTCTGCCTGGCGGTGGACGCGCGGTTGTTGTCCATCGCCGGCTCTCTGCAGCTGGTGTACGAGCAGATCACCGGCACCGCTGTGAGTACAACCGCTATAAATGATTATTGTTTATAATTCGTATAATGTTATGAAGTCTGAGACTAACGAAGTGCATGTTTTGAACATTTCAGCTCCACTCGGCTGATGGGAGGCCCGTGGCAGCCTGCTATATCTGCTACGCTCAGCTCAACAAGTGCCGCAAGTTGATGCTGACCTCCGCCCGAGCAGAGGATGTGCTGAATGATATATTGCATAGACATTCTAGGGTAACCTTTTCTTATATTTATTACTAGCGACCCGCCCCAGCTTTGCATGGGCATAATAACCTTCATCTTGAATCACTCTATTATAAAAAAAACTGCATTAAAATCCGTTGTGTAGTTTTAAAGATTTAAGCATACAAAGGGACATAGGGACAGAGAAAGCGACTTTGTTTTATACTATGTAGTGGTTTATAGACAGGCAGCTGTTACAGCCGATGCATCTACATCAAGTAGTGTTCACAGTCAAGTCAATCACTTCACAGTCAGTTGTTCAATTTCAAAAATATTAGGGATCCTTACTTAAGGTGATACCTCGGTGAACACTAGTGCCACCGTCATTTAAAAATCATTACTCACTGATAACACAAGTTATCTAAAATCCCTCTGCTGTAATTATGGTTCTGGATCTGAAGTTAATTTTAATCATATTCAATTATTAAATTATAGTTCCATATAGTTACAAATTGCAAAACTGCTAAAAGTGCCCGTTTTAAGCAATAATGCAATTTGTAACTATAGGGAATTATAATTTAATATGTCTAAAATTAACTTCAGATCCAGAACCATAATTACAGCAGAGGGATTTTAGATAACTTGTGTTTTCAGTGAGTAATGATTTTTAAATGACGGTGGCGCTAGTGTTCTCCGAGGTATCACCTTAAGTAAGGATCCCTAATATTTTTGGGAACATGATTTAGCCTATGTCACCTGGAGATAGAGTAGCTTTCCAACAGTGAAAGAATTTTTCAAATCGGTCCGGTAGTTTTTGAGTTTACTCATTACAAACATACACACAAAAATACAAGCTTTCCTCTCTGTAATATTAGTGTAGGTGGAACAGTTAGTATGTTTATTTATTTATTTATTTACTAGCTGTTCCCCGCGGCTTCGCCCCGCGTGGGACTCGGTTATATCGCGCCCAAAAGTAGCCTATGTTTGACCTCAGGTCGTTAACTACATCCCTACCAAGTTTCATCACAATCGGTCGAGCAGTTTAGCCGTGAAGAGGTGACAGACAGACAGACAGACAGACAGATAGACTTTCGCATTTATAATATTAGTATGGATATTCTTAAACACACTAGCAGCATATGAAGCTGATGCGTGTGCATCTTAAGGTTGGGAGATTTTATACATTGTCTTAATCTATTTTTAAAAGTGTTGACTGAAGGTGCAGCGATGACACTCTCGGGGAGCCTGTTCCAGTTGACCACACGGCTAGATAAAAAATGATTTATTTGGCTTTCTTTTAGCTATTGTACGACACAGTTTTAAAGATGGTAATATGTCTCCATGCTTACAGATTACTGTGAAATCAGTATCCCGGATTGACCGCCAAGCTAAAGGTCTGTGTGAGCCGCTGAGCTTCTCCGCAACGGAATATTACGGAATGGTCCCGCCGGCCCCCGTCGATATCAAACCGGAGCGAGAGTCTGATATATACAACACACAAAATGACAATACAATATACAATTCTGAGGTCAATCATCTGAAGCCAGAGGGTTTGTACAAATAAACATTTCTTTTACCATTGTTTAACTCCTATTTTCAATGTGAAGAAGAAACTAAACACACAAACTTTCGCCTTTCTAATCATCGTTTCATCATTTCGTGTAGGTGACACGGTCAATCGACCATGCACAACCTGGAGTCAGAGTTCTTCGGAACCTCTCGGCCTCTGACGTGGTTCCTTTAACGACTACCAGATGGCAGCCGGGACCAACCTTTGTTTACATTGATACTTATTTCTAAATTATTACATATAGCTATTTTCTAAATGTAACAAACACATATAGGTAAACACGACATGCAATAAAGATTTACCTCTATGTTGTAGTATCGGAGTCTGATGAAGATGGCCCCACAAGTGTGACACAGCCATGCGATACAGAATGTGACTCTGGTAAAGATGGCCCCACAAGTGTGGAAAAGCCATGTGATACAGAGATGGTCATAGCACCGGAAGAACGGGTCGAGAAAGGTATGTATAGTGTTGTGTTGACGCAAATTCAAATTGTTTATTCTCAATATAGGACATTCTTATCACTTATTGACGTCAATCATTCTACTACGCCTACATAATATAAATAAATATAAATATATCTTATGTGGACTCAAACTGCAAATATTTTAAGGGCAGATTCGGACTACTAAACTGAACAACTTTTCCAAAGAAAGTTATATCGAAATACGAAAAAAAGTTTTGACCTCCGATACAAATTGGGAATCGGCTGATCTGGTTAAAAATGGAACGTGAAAAAATAAAATTTCCTATTTTGACATAAGTTTGCTTGGTAAAGTTTTTCAGCTTAATAGTCGTGGTAGTTACACAATTTATAACACAAGATCGGCTGAACTGATTTGGTTGAAAATTAGTGGGGAGGTAGCTTAGAACCAGGAGAAGGACATAGGGTACATTTCATCCATAAAAGCACTGTTCTCAAGGGAAGATCACCGGGACGAAGCCGCGGGCAAAAGCTAGTAATTATATAGGGAAATCATAAGCCAATATTGCTACGTTTCGAACTACTATTTATTCAAAGGTTGCCATGATACCTGGTGCATTTCCATGAAATAATGATTATATTGATTTTTAACCCCCGACGCAAAAAAAGGGGTGTTATAAGTGTGACGTGTCTGTCTGTCTCTGGCATCATAGCTCCCGAACGGATGAAGCGATTTCAATTTAGTTTTTTTCGTATTAGAGGTGACTTATGAACGAGTGTTTTCTTAGACATGTTTGATGAAAATCGGCTGAGCCGTTTAGAAGTTGTGGGGCTGAATGTGGGGAAGAATAACCGAATACTTGCAGACGCAAATATACTTGAGCGGGGTTCTCAAATGAAAGCGCATCACGTGCACATTACAAAATAATATGTTTAATGAAAATCGGTTGAGCTGTTACCAAGCTCTGGGGGTGTAAGTGGGGAAAATACCTAATGTCTGCAAATAATATGTGGGGGGTAAATCAGTCGACCGACATCACTAAAAACAAAATGTGTCGTGCGTTTTTTTTTTTCATTTTAAATTTATATCATTTCACCGAAGTGGCGGTGGGCTGTTATGTAAAAATTCCTCTTGTTCAGTGCCCCTAGTGTGAGTTTTTCTTAACGCAGACGCTAGCGACTGCGTTAGGATTTTGTATGGAATTTCTTAGTTGCCTTACTATCCGCCAGAGGCGCTTTACAGGTCTGCCGTAGCTAGCGACTGCGTAAGCGATTTAGTACGGCAAAAAAAAGAAAAACTCACACTAGGGGCACAGATCAGTGACTACTAAGTTTGACCACGAGTAAGAAAGGGTTTTTGATGTAGCGTGTACAAGCTGGCTGTCTGGCGGGTTCCTATTATTGCTAAAATATTGACAGATATCCCTCCGGCTCGACCTCGGCGAGCTGTCAAACGACAACGAGCTGAAGGCAGTACAAGCAGCAGGAGACAGCGCGAGTCTCCGCGAGAGGCGAGCGCTCGGGCTGCGAGGGGACGACACGAGTGTAGCGTTTGTCAGCGACAGTTCAAGCAAGCTTCACACTTGAAAAGACATTCACATTCTCACACTAGTGAGAAACATTACGAATTTGACGTTTGTAATAGGCGGCTAAGTTCGAAAAAATATTTATTAAGACACTTAAAGTACGTTCATACTACTGAGAAAAGTTTCGCGTGTGACGTATGCGGTCATGGGTTTAATGAAAAAAATCAGTTTCAGACACACCTTAGAATTCACACGGGTGAGAAACCTTACGAATGTAACTATTGTGGACATCGGTGTAATCACAGAAGTACTTTGTTAGCTCACCTCAGAACTCACACTGGTGAGAAACCTTATAATTGTGACATGTGTAAAAATCGATTTAGCTCAAAATCCAGTTTGACCAGTCACATTAAAACTCACACGGGCGAGAGAGCTTTCGCGTGTAATATATGTAATAAACGATTTCGTAGCAAAGTTTGCCTAGAAATACACACTAGAACGCACACTGGCGAGAAACCTTATAAATGCGAAACGTGCCAACGGCGGTTTATTCAAAGAAACAGTTTAAATATGCATATATTTACACACACAGGCGAGAAACCTTTCGAATGTAACATTTGTAAAAAACGTTTTATGGCAAAAAAATATTTATTAAAACACGTTAGAAGACATACTCGTGACAAACTTATCGTTGACACGTCATAGTAGCCTCGGGGTCAGTTCACGAATCGACATGTCAACATTAGTTCTTTTAGAGAAGTGCTTTGAAACATAAGGGCTCACTCAGCTGGGAAACCTTAAGAATGTTACGTTTGTTGATGTCGGTGTAGAGCGAAACTTAGTTTATTATATCACCGCATAGCCACACTGGTGAGAAACTTTACGAATATATAACATGTCAGCGTCTACAAGTCTACTTTATGAGTATGTTATGTGACAGTTGTGCTATGAGACAGTTGACTCATATTTCGAAAAACTCAATACCTTACTTCCTGTGACCTCAGTGACCTGGTGATCATTATGTCAGGCTGCCACATCAGAGGTCCTCGATTCGATGCCCGGTTCGGACAATAAAGAAAATTATCTTTATTAGACTGACCTGCGTCTTGTATGTTATTCTAAGTATAATTTTGTATACATACTACTGTGATTTGTAGGTTTACCTCAATAAAGTCAACGTTAACGCGGGCCGGCCATCGCAGATGTGACGCAAGCGTTGTGGTAAATGGTCAGTTCAGACCTATTATTGACTTCTGTCATTCGTTCAAAGTCGGTAATTCGAATAAATTTCATTCAAAAAAACTGTGAAATCGCATGATTTGGAATTCAACATCATGTGAATTCAACATTTTGTAAATTCAACATTTTGCATATTCAACGTTTCGGACCTGAAGGTTTTTTTGCGACTGTGGTTTTTAGTGAGAATCCGGTTTCAAAAATAGCACCTTTCACAATAATTGCGTCACAAAACTGCAATTTGGCCGACGGTGTTTTTGGTATTATTTTAAAAGTGAACTTTTGAAATTGAGTTTTTCTGTTTCAGTAGGCTCAGAAAAATATGGAAAAAATTGTTTCAAAACAACTACCTACCTACTGACCAAGTACCTACTACAAGTATATTAAAATAAGCTAAATGTTTATATTGTTATTTTTAATATTGTTCTGACACATCTATTGACCTACAGATATACATTTTAACACATTTAAATACATTTTCCTATAAAATTATTGGATAATAATGAAATGACATGTACCAAAGCACGCTGTGAAATGTAATGATGTCATATAACACCTATTGTATTACTTACATTTACGCAAAAAAAAGAACTGATTGATGAGACGCCAAACAGATGAGAAACAGCAATCCGCATGTAAATTTAATGTACGTATATTTTTAGTGGTATGAAATTATATAAGGTGAACTTAAATCAACTGCAAATATTTTAAGGGCAGATTCAGACCACTTAACTGAACAACTTTCCCAAATAAACTTACATCGAAATATACATACAAATTGAGAATCAGCTGCTCTGGTTTGGTATGGAGCGTGAAAAAAAAATCGTATTTCGATATAAGTTTATTTGGAAAAGTTGATCAGTATAGTGGTCTGTATATGCCCTTAAAATATTTGCAGTTGATTTGTATCCACCTTATATTTCTATAAAATATTTTTTATTAACTCTGTTGAAACCATTATTGCATTTGTAATTTTTATATCACAGCCTAATGTAGCCGATCCTATGACTTTACTCATCCTTTCAGATTAACATACCACAATTGAATATAAAAACTGACATTGGCATTGTACGGCGTAGTTTGTTTCATCGAAATCCGTTCATTAAAAAAAAGTTATCGTCATTTAAATGAACTCAAGGCATGAGTTCGCCTGCAAATATATATCGATGTGGAGAGGGTTCCACGCGAGTTCCACTCGCACTTGACCGTTTTTTTTTATACACAGTATAACCAACACGTATGTATTGCGCTGTCTCTCTTACTTGATCTTGCATGGTTTTAAGAGACGGTAGTAAGCCACCAGTTTGCCTCTATTGCACGTCTCCATGGAGACGTGCAATAGTTACTTGACTCAAACTTTGTAAATTGACGTTCTGGAGAAAATGCTGCAGTAGAGTTTGTGGCGCCGCTTCTTCTCCACTTGCGCTTTGGATGTGGTGGTAAACTTGATAATAAAAGTAATGATTGACGTCAATAAGTGATATGATAAGAATGTTCTTTATTGAGAAAAAACAATTTGAATTTTGAAAAGAATAAAATTTATTAATTTAAGATTTATAATTTAGTGTTTCGGATAAAACATTCATCAGACAAATATATATTCACGTTGAATTTACTCGACTCGATAGTCGACAAGTTTCGATTTTGGTACAACACTAGGTGGCTTGGACGCGCCTGACGCCATGACAGTACCAGTCTGCAGAGGTCTGTTTTATCGCGCGGACGCGGTTAGATGCATTCTCCTTTTTTTGTTTATTACTTGTGAAGTCTCTGGATAGACTATTTTAATACGATTTGCGTTCAATCTTCGGGAATAATTGCGCATTGATATCGTGAGTGAGGCCCGGTTGCCTAGTGGATAAAAGTTTAAAGTATATTGACAATTGAACACTCGGTAGTGAAATAACCTGTGTGGAAATCACCTTCTCTTCTGCCCGAATTCGCCGTGCTCAGCTGGATCGACACCGAATTAATAGGGGATGTGTAGGAATCTCATGAGAAGGGGCTTATACGGGTTTATTTAATTCGGATTAATAATCAAGTCACGCCCAAGCGCGTAAGGTACTTTTATTTTGTTTATTTTTAGTGTTCAGACTAACTTTTCTACCTCATACACGCTTCCACGGTTAAATTTAAACATTCTGGTAGCAGAGTTGGCTGAAACATTTAGCACGAATTAATTTATTTAATAGCAAACAAAACAGATTACAATCATTGAACGAGAATAATTCTATTTATCATATTTATATTTCATAGTCAATAATCTGGTCATTACAATAATACATTAACTTGAAATATGTCATGTAAAAAAATCAAAATAAATTAAAAATTAAAATCATAAATTAGTCAAATCCCAATAATAATAGACAAAACAGAAAGCGACACAGATAAGACCAATAACTTGTATTCAAAATGAAACTCGTACAATAGCATGGAGCCGTGCGATGTGGCTCACGTATACGGCTCAAATTGTAAATTGTGTACCTAAGTATAGTAATAAGATAACATAATCTCGTTAGATTATCTTATATATTATTTAAGATTATCGAGCGAAAATGCGAAATCTACCACATATAATGTAGAGCCGGATAGAACTAATGAAACTCAGAAAAAGTCACTCTACTCTGATGTTCTTAAAAAGACTGATGACATTTCTACTCCTAAATCCAACAGCTCAATAGAAGAGATACTTTTAAAACAATCCCAGCAGTTCGACCTTCTCCTACAACAGATGAGCACCCTTATGGGTCTCTTGAGCACACTCGTCAGTAAATTAAAATGATGACTCTACGAATCGCTACCTGGAACATTAATGGACTAGCTCCAAACAAGTCTGAACTGGAACTTCTTGTTGCAACCCACAAACTGGATGCAGTCTTAATTTCAGAGGCACACTGCACTGAACAAACAAATGTCATCCTTAAAGACTTCAATACATATGTCACACACCACCCTGACGGGACTGGCCATGGAGGGACTGCAATAGTAATACGCAAGACCATTAAACATCATCTGCTCCCAAAGTACAAAACAGATCAAATTCAATCAACAACTGTGGCAGTAGAAGACAAATGTGGGTACTTCAACTTGTCAGCCGTTTATTGCCCACCAAAGCACAAGATTGATTGCTCTACATTCCAGGCGTACTTCTCAACACTTGGAGGCAGGTTTGTTGCGGGGGGCGATTGGAACGCCAAACATACACATTGGGGTTCGAGACTAACATTAACCAGAGGTAGACAACTTAAATTGTGTATGGATAAAAGCAATCTTGATGTAATTGCAACTGGTGAGTCTACATATTGGCCATCCGATCCTAAAAAACTGCCAGACTTGATTGACTTCTTTATTACAAAGGGTCTGGCCCAGCACTATCTTAAAGCAGAGTCTTGTCACGACAGCAGTTCAAATCATACACCTGTTATTTTAACAGTAAGCACTACACTTATATGCTATGACAAGCCAGAGTCCCTTTGTAATAGACATACTGACTGGGAGAGCTTCAGGGAGCACATAGACAAGCATTTAAAGCTAGATGTGGCCCTTAAAACACCAGAAGATATAGAGGACGCTGCCTATCAAATTACAAATGTTATAGAATTAGCTTGTTGGGAAAACACCCCGCAAAACAGCAGCTACAACATAGCCAAAAATGTACCATTGGACATAAAATATAAAGTTTTAGAAAAAAGAAGGCTTCGGTGCATCTGGCACCAAACTAGACACCCACAGGACAAAACTGCTCTGAACAAAGCCATTAAGGATCTCAAAGACTGTGTAAAGGATGCAAAAAATAAAACGTTGCAATGCAGGCTGGAGAATTTAACTGCAACAGCCTCTACCAATTACTCTTTATGGAAGGCCACAAAAGCTCTAAAAGGTCCCCAAGATAAGAAGTACCCATTAAAAACGGATACTGGATGGACAAAAACCGCTAAGGAGAAAGCAAACATTTTTGCTAGGCATCTAGCTGAAGTGTTCAAGCCAAATGAGAGCACTAGTGTGGAGGTAGAGAGAGAAGTGGACAACTTTGTAAATCTCTCTTGGTCAGGTTTTCCAATCATCACTGCCTCCCAAGCCTGTGACATTTCCTGAGGTGAGAAGAGTGATAAAAGGGCTCAAAAGTCATAAATTCCCTGGATTTGATCTAATCACCAAAGAGATATTAGAACAACTTCCAAAAAAGGCCTTAGTCTATTTGACTACACTTTTCAACGGAATACTCAGAGTACAGTACTTCCCAAGACTTTGGAAAGTATCAATAATAACAATGGTCCATAAAGCAGGTAAACCGCCACAAGACGCGAGCTCGTACAGACCCATCAGCCTTTTGCCTGTACTATCCAAGATTTTTGAAAAAATTCTATTATCAGGAATAATCCCGATACTCACCAACCGTCAAATTATCCCAAAAAACCAGTTCGGCTTCCGACAATATCATTCTACTATAGAACAGGTACATCGAGTGTGTGGCACAGTTAGAAAGTCCCTCGAAAATAAAGAGTACTGTTCAACGGCCTTCCTGGATATCCAACAGGCATTTGACAAGGTCTGGCACAGGGGATTGCTGTGCAAAATTAGGAATTCTCTTCCACATAGCTTCTATTTACTTCTAGAATCCTACCTGTCTGACCGGATATTCCAAGTTAGAGTTGATGGAGAGTCTTCAGAATTCCACAATATAGAGGCTGGAGTTCCCCAGGGGTCTGTGCTGGGTCCTGTCCTCTATACCCTGTATACTTCGGACCTACCTGAAGTTCATAATGTTACCACTGCTACATTTGCAGACGACACTGCCGTACTAGCAACTAGCAAGGAACCTAATATAGCTTCTGCCAAACTACAAAAAAGTCTTGATGAAATAGGTAACTGGCTCCACAAATGGCGTATAAAAGCCAGTTCTTCAAAATCGGTTCACATCACCTTCACCCTAAGAAAAGGGGACTGCCCACCTGTTAGGTTAGGAAACAGCTATCTACCACAGAATGACTGTGTCAAGTGCCTAGGGATGCATCTTGACCGCAGGTTGACATGGAAGAATCATATAAAAAAGAAAAGAGATGAATTGAATCTACGATATTGGAGTATGTATTGGCTAATGGCGCGCAACTCGGTCTTGTCCATAGATAACAAGCTACTCATATATAAGGCAATACTCAAGCCAATATGGACATATGGGCTTCAACTGTGGGGAAGTGCATGCAATTCCAACATAAAAATCATGCAAAGATTGCAAAATGGCATCCTAAGGAACATAGCCAACACCCCATGGTTTATTACTAACGCCGAAATCCATGACACACTTCAAGTGAACACAGTGAAGGAGGAAATAAGACTGTTGTCTGAACGCTATAAAAATCGACTCGAAAACCACCCCAATGAACTTGCAGCAGATCTGATTAACATCAACTACCATAAGCGCTTGAAGCGATTTCACATCCAGGAACTTGACTCCAGAAAATAAGAAAGATTGCTGCCATTGGGAAGCATCTTTTCCATAACATATGCCTGCACCAAATCCGCTTATAGTCAACTGACTGATTGCAGATAAAAAGAGAGGAAAAAAAAAAAAAGATTATCTTATATTATTATTAAGTACTAATTACTATACTTAGGTACACAATTTACAATTTGAGCCAACGACAATCTCATGACACAAGGTTCGAACTTAGGTACTTTGGGGCTAGCTCAATCTGTGTGATTTTTCATACATATATAAGGTGAATTTAAATTAACTGCAAATATTTTAAGAGCAGATTCAGACCACTAAGCTGAACAACTTTTAGTATTTCGATATAAGTTTATTTGGAAAAGTTGTTTAGTATAGTGATCTGTATCTGCCCTTAAAATATTTGCAGTTGATTTGTGTCCACCTTATACCCATACTAATATTATAAATGCGAAAGTCTGTCTGTCTGTCACCTCTGAACGGCTAAACTGCTGGACCGATTGTGATGAAATTTGGTAGGGATGTAGTTAACGACCTGAGGTCAAACATAGGCTACTTTTGGGTGCGATATAACCGTGTCCCACGCGGGGCGAAGCCGCGGGGAACAGCTAGTATTATATATTTGTTTATCAATCGTTTAAAAGGTAAGTACAAAGATAGACCATGCCTCGCATTAAGGCAACATTTCATCCCGAGAGTAAAGCCAGGTTTAACTCCTCGCGACATATCTTAATAGTCCCGCTTTGCAGAAGGAGTGGAATTCTTTACCGGCTGACATATTCCCGGACATTTATAACTCGGATATGTTAAGGCCAGAGTGAATAGGCTTTTATGGAACCAGCGGGTTCTTTTTTAGACTGCATAAAAAAACTTTCTTCGTCCGAGCGTGTTTCCCGGTTACATTTTCAGCTTACGCTTCAGAGCCCATTACGCTTTTAATCATGGTCCTGATTTGGCAGAACTGGTTATAACTATGGAGCGACTGCCGTCTGACCTCCGGAACCCTTTGTACAGGGAAAATGGCCCGATGTGTTAGTGGCCAACGCTGTCAGATTTTTCAGTCTGCCTAAAGGCATCTGACATAGCCTATCTGCCGATAACAACCGGAACCAACCCGACCAAAATTTTGACGAATAAATTGAAATTGCTGTTCGCAGCTCCACCCGCTAAACACCAAAATCGGTCGAGTAGTTTTCGCCTCACATTCGCATTTATAATAATAGTAGCTAAATTCCCGACAATACTGGCTTATAAAATCTAATTATGAGTTAAGGATGTGCCCTTTTTTAAGTCGTCTGACTTAGACGAATGCGTTCTTATATGAGTACGTAAATTACTACCCTGCCTGAACTGACGCTGACAAATATTACACTGATACGGTTTCTCACCAGTGTGAATCCTTGAATGAGTATTTAAGTTCCTTCTGTCGTTAAATCTACGTTGACACACGTCACATTCGTAAGGTTTCTCGCCCGTATGAGTTCTCGAATGAATACCTAAAGTGTGCCTAGTATTGAATCGCCGCTTGCAAATATTACATTCGAACGGTTTCACACCAGTGTGTGTTCTCAAATGAGTGACCAAGTAAGCCTTTTTAGTATATCGAGATTTACAAATATCACATTCGAATGGTTTCTCGCCCGTGTGTACTATTAAATGTATTTTCAAATGAGATTCTTCACGAAACGTAAGTTGACAAATATTGCATTCAAACGGTCTCTCACCAGTATGATTTTTGAGGTGGAGTGTTAAGTTTCTTTTACCGCCAAAACGATGGCCACAGACATTACATTCAAAAGGTTTCTCGCCTGTGTGTGTTTTTAAATGAGATTCTAAATTTGTCTTCCTAAGAAACATACGTTGACAAACATTGCATTCAAATGTTTTCTCGTTGTAATGTGTCTTCAAATGAACTTTCATATTTTCCTTTATTCTGAATCGACGTTGACAATTTTCACATTGATATGGTTTCTCGCCTGTATGTATTCTAATATGATCTTTTAATTGAGCCTTTTGAATAAATCTCTTGTGACAAAAATCACATTCGAATGGTTTCTCGCCAGTGTGCTTCATTAAATGCATTTTCATTTTACCGTGCGTTTTACATCGATGATCACAAATTATACATTGGTATGGTCTCTTATCTGTTTGGGTTCTCATATAAAATTGTGAATATATACTTTTATTAAAATTTCTATGAGAAACATCATTTTTAAATGATTTCTCACCAGTATGCGTAATTACGTGGGTTTTTAAGAGGCTCCGAGTTTTAAAGAAAAGTTTACAAACTTTGCATTCATATAGTTTCTCGTTTGAATGTGTTTTTGTATGTAGCTTCAAATTACTTTTTTTAATAAAACGTTTATAGCAAACATTACATTCAAAAGGTTTCTCGCCAGTGTGTGTTCTTATATGATTTTGGAGAGCAGTCTTAGAACTCAACCGATTATGGCACACACTACATTCAAATGGTTTCTCACCAGTATGGATTCTCAGATGTATTTTTAAGTGATGATTTGTTCCAAATCGTTTCTCACAAATGTCACATTTGATAGGTTTCTCGTCTGTGTGTGTTTTCAAATGTGTTTGTACTGAACACTTTGTACTAAAACGACGACGGCAAACGTCACATTCGTAAGGTTTCTCGCCGGTGTGTGTTGTTAAGTGTTTTGTCAATTGTCTCTTTAATGTGAACCTACGTTGGCAAATATTACATTGGTGACGTCGCTCGCCATTCTCTGTTCGTGGACATTCAGGACTCGTTTGAAGATTCGTGTTAATTACTTCTTCTTCAGCTGCGTACTGTTCCACAGCTCCTGCTGTGTGAGTAGGAGCGCCATCTGAAAAAAAAATTATCTGATTATCAAAAGTGTATCTTATCTATATATTATATATTATGCGGTCTCCTAGGCATGGGAAAAAATTATAATTTTGGGCAAAATTGAAAAGCGCGCCAGGGGATAGCCTCCAACCTGATGGGTCAGCTTGATAAGAGCAGCTGAGGGCAGCATCTGCAGAGCGGTCCATAGCACTGATAAATGTGGAACGATCCCCAGCAGCGAGGGACCGATGGAGAAGAAGTGAAGGTCACAGCGATGAGCTACTGTCTGAAGTGTTGCATACCTTGCTGCAGCTCTTCCCCCACTGCAGTTTCCGCTAGAAGACTCCTCAACTGACTTTTGTCGTCGACGTCGGCACTGGCGGTTCCTTCATTAACCCCGCTGGCTGCGAACTGTGCTTGTCCGGATAAATCTAAAAAGATATGTTTTAAAAGTTTTTAATTTCACTTGCAAATGTTTGTAGGTGTCAAATATTTTATGTCTTGTTATACCATAGACTAGCGACCCGCCCCTGCTTCGCATGGCATAAAAAATAACACTATCTATTAAAAAACCGCATCAAAATCCGTTGCGCAGTTTTAAAGATTTAAGCATACAAAGGGGCATAGGGACAGAAAAAGCGACTTTGTTTTATACTATGTAGTGATAGTGATAATGTTAGATAGTCTTTTTTGCCAAACAACTAAAACAGACTTACGTAGTACTATTACTAATTCTGTGCTTCCGGTCGGTTTAGAATAAATAATATTTCTCTATCCCACTTACCATCTGACAAGTCGCCATTTCCCTCGGAACTGGGAGAATATAAAACAGGCCGAGCGTTGTCACTTAGATCCAGTTCGCAATAATTTTCAGTTCTAGACTTGCCTAGCGATCCACAGAGATTAGTGGCCTGCCGGATTTGAGACAATATTGTCCCTGAAACCTGAAAGCAACCATCACCATCATTTCGTCATCATCGTCTAAAAACGCCAGTTTGAGCAATTCATCGAATCGAATTCATATATTTGGGTATATTATGACTATACATACATATACTTAAAAATAATAATAATAATAAACAATAAACAAATAAATTATTAACTTAAATTCACAACATTTCAATATTTTATAGGTACCTCAAATTGTTAACTATTTTGAAGTTTATGTTTTAATAATACCGAAAAAAAAATTCGACCATTTTTATGGCTTATTTATCGAAATATTTCCAAAAAACTGTGCAGTCTCAATGGCGGATTAACGTCGTGTATACCTTTACCCATTTATACAGTACAATTAAAATATTGAGGTGTAAAATGTCATTGTCAAATCAAATAAAGAGATAGTCTGTGGTTTGACCATTCCTATCATCCTCCTCCTATCACCTTAGATCATAGACCTACTAAATGTATGGACAAGAACTATTGTTCTATAGCTACAATCGATTATATAAATATTATGATTTTCGACATAACAATATAAAATATATGTTTGTCTCATTTTATCAAATTGATATTGCCGTTTGAAGAATGAGATGGATATATTTAATGTTTTCTAGTTTCTGGCTATATTTTGGCATGACGTCATGAATTTGGCCGCGCGTGCCTTCTCCGCCATTTTATTTCACACTAGTCTTTGGTATATATGCTGTCAAACGAATGTTTGTCGAAAGTGAAATTTAGCGATTGGTCGTGTTTTGTTTAGATAACAAACTATTTTTGAACACTTGGTCCCACATATCTGTTATACATTATGACAAAGTGTTGTATAAAGTGGTGCAGTGCGAGAAAAAATAGAAATCGCCCTCAACTCACATTGCACAAGTAAGTTGCCTGTTTTTGTGGTTTATTTTTATTATTTCGTTAATCTGTTTAAATGTTATGTTACTAGTAGTCGTATTGAATATTATAGAATACATATTTTAGTTCATCATATGTTTCCAGGTTGGTTTCTTGTTTGTTTTCATAAGAAAGGTTTAGGTACATACAAACTGCATAAACGTAGTGATGTGTAATCAAGCACAGCTGATATCGATAAACAATACATAAAATAATGTATTGTATTGTGCAAACTTATAACTTCGGAGAGACTAAAGAGTGTAATAAATAAGAATTGACATTGATTGCTCTAATTTATACAAGGTCTAATTTTTTTAAATATTATTATAGGTTACCTAGTAATGAAGCAATGAAAAAGAAATGGCTTGATTTAATACGGACGGAAAATATTAACCCAAGTATTAAAAAAATATTCGTCTGTTCCCTACATTTTGAAGAAGCTTGCTTCAATAAAACCCTGGACGTAATAAGATTACGTGATGGAGCAATGCCTTCACCATCTCTTGCAGTACGTAATTTATAATTTATTAATTAACGTATTAGTAATTTATTATTTGGCCAAAAATGCCTTGTTTGAATGTTTAGCAGGTATATAAATGAAATACATCATCAAATAGAATATATTTCTTTATCCATCCATATCTTACATATCCGGCTCACCAATGTTTAATGTAGTTCATCTAATGAAACTATGAAAGCATAATTTTTAAATTATAATCAATTCTACAATTTTGTTATTTCCGTTTACAATACTTATTAAATACAGTATTTGTAACATAATTATTGTAGAAATGAATAAAATTAAATACTTTATACTTGATTTTTTTCAGTTGAAAGTTTCTACTCCCGCCGAAGTCGCTGCAATTAAATCCCCTGATGTCCCAGTAAGATTAGATTTTAAATATTTTAAACTCAATTTTTAATTTAATAAAGGCTATTTAAATATAAACAATTTTGTACTTTTTCAGATTAAGGATCCAGTTCAAGACACAATTTTAAAAACGCTGCCTTCTTTGGTAAGTTATTTTAGAATTTTTATTACCTATTAGTTTAATTAAATTACAACGGGAATAGTTATGAATAATATTTTACTTTCAGGTCGAACATGCAGCTCTCAATCAAAACACCAGTGTACAACCACTGCTATTGCCAAGTACTTCTTCGGTATGTTGCTAATTGCTAAAATATTATCTTCTAGCTGTGGCCCGCGGCTCCGCCCGCGGCAATAAGTAGCCTGTGTTGGACCTTGGGTATAACTATATCCATACCAAATTTCATCAAAATCAATCCAGCTGTGTAAGCGTAACATATCTGTTACACTGTCATAGATAGACGGACAGGCAGACTTTCGCATTTATAATATTACTATGAATTAGTATGAATATGGAAGTATAGATAGATATAGAATGAATGAAAAGTACCTTATAAGGTTTTAGGTACATCTATGTACCCATCTATAACCTAGAAACTTTAATGATATTTTTCTTTTTCAGATTCAAACTGAAAGTGCAAAAACTCAAGAAAAATTGGATGCATTGAAAAAAAAATGTTCTGAACAAAGAAAAATAATCAAACGGCTTAATGAAAAAGTTCGCAGGCGCGATGAAAAAGTAGCTGTTTTGACTGACATTATTCAAGAGCTAGAAAAAGTAAAACTAGTAAATAATGAAGAAGCGCTTCTACTAGAAGAATGTGCAGGTCCCAAAAAAATCCTGAAAAGGCAAATTGCAAAGTCAAGAGGATATATCTGAAGAGATAAGGAAGTTTACTCTTACACTTTATTTTTTTTTCACCAAAAGCGTATAACTTCGTTAGGCAAAAATATAATACGTGTTTACCTCATGGATGAGCGTGTAAATAGCTCATCCTTGTGTGAGCATAGCTCGTGAAAAACACCTATTAGATATCCATGCGTATGATTGAATCAATTTCAAATAAATCTTTGCCGACCAACTGCACCGTTCAATAATCAAAAAGACAACTGACCTGCCTTCCGGAGAACAGCTTACTCCGAGGAGACCGACTGAGGTGTCTTCAGATAATATTGAGTTCTTATTTAGCGCCTGTCTTCTCAGCACAGATATTTCACACAGATATATTATAAGAGTTCGCACAGTAGGAAAATAGTATCACATTTAATACTAAAGTAAAATTTAAATGAACCGACAGTAGGTTCTTGTTTGAAGAATATTATCCATAAGATGGTACATTATTTCTTCAGCAAAATTATGTCAAGAGGAAAAAAGGGGCTGACGGCGATCCGAAGCTGTCAGCCTCAACAGATTCACTGTCTCTTTCCAGCAAACCAAGTTGCCTTTAAATGAGAAGAGAACAGCGATATGGTCGATCAATTTATTTTGAAATTGAATATTATTTTTTTGTGACATTCCACATAGATATCAAAATAGGTGTTCTTGAAAGGAGGCCTAAATTAACTAAACCGCCCAACCATACTCCCCGGCTTGGAAGTTCAAAGAACTTTCAAAGAGTTTAAAAATATAGTTAAGTTTCTATTACTAAAGGCTTTAAATATTAACAAAACTAAATCAGAGAAGAATGAATAAACTAAGTCAACAGAAATTATTGAGTTAGTAAAAGATAAAGCTTAACCACCGTACATTTGAATAGACCGAATTTAGTCTTAACAAATTGTAATACATAAATTGTAACATGTAAATTATTCCCAGTTAAAACGCGACTAACTAAATCATCTTCCAATCTACGATGGGTGTTAAGTAAACCTTGAGAAAAAACAGGAACATTTTTGTTCCATTTAACAAGATTAAAAGATCCAGATTTAAAAACATTAACTAATTGCTTAGACCAAGAAATGGCGTCAAGGGACTCATGATATATATCTCCAGTCATTTGCTTTTTAGTCATCATATCTTATTTAAATTTAAAACATAAAGGTAACCAGTTTAAATAAAATGCAAGCATTATCTCGTTCTTATTGAATCGAAACAAAATTAATAGATATATCCGATCATTTTCGTGATCATCAATACGGAAATACATATGTTTTATATAAGCAGTCATAGTGACTGAAAACAATTTAGAATCGCGTAACGGCTAAATAAAATCAGCCTGTAGACAAGGTTCTGCATGTGACTCATCATTCAAAGGCAAGACAGTATGAGTCTTCGAATAATCGCCTAGAGATATAACAGAAAGAGGCTTATCTGGCTTTTCAATTCCGAGGTTAGGTATATAATAATCCTTAAAATCAACATTTGAATGTGAAATCTTGTATAAATAATCATTCTTATAATCTTCATGTATATAATTATAACATGTCTCCTCCAAATTACCAGAATATTTAAATTGATGTAAAACATAAGCCCTATAACTGTCTAATTCGGGAGACGAATGACCATATGGCAAAAGAACTGAATAATTATTGTAGATATCACGTGACACCGACAATGTGTTTGAATTTTCAAATTTGGTCCCTATTGGGCTTAAATCTTGAATTTGAGGTAACTCCTCTAATTCCCTAAATTTCTGCTCTACGTTATTAAGAGCAAACCCAGAAAACGAAAATACAGAAGAAGTGTTAGGCACATCACCCATTAATATATAGCCAAACACCGTTGACAAAGCGGGCGGGGCACTATTAACTGACTCAATTTTATTTCCTAAATAAACATAAGGAAACAGCTGAGCGCCGAGAATCAAATCTACATTTCCGGGAATATTCCAAGTAAGATCAGCCATAAAAAGTTTATTTATGTGAGTAAATTCACTCTTATTAATATAACATGACGGCAATTCGTCAGTTAAACAGTCGACAACTAAAGCAACAATCTTAAATGTCTGTTTAGAATCTAAACGAGATTCTATTTCTAAGTTAGCGTAACCATAGATTGGACGCGATGACATACCAATTCCTTTGACGAAAGAATTACTCAATGGAATTATAGGTATATTTAACAATTTACAAGTGGCAGTACTAATCAGATGATTTTGAGAACCGCTATCCAATAATACGCGAATAAGTTTTTTATTATTTTTGACATCCCTAACCTTAGCAAATATTTGAGCCGTTCCTAGTAATATAGCGCTAGACTTCACCTTTGCATTGAGAGAGAAAGAACTATTATCGCCATGTAATGGCGTATTAGTCGACGAATCAGACGTGTAGTACGCTGACTCTCTCTCCGCGGCATACGTGTGTGAGCGCAGTGTAGAGTTCACTGGAACGAGGTGTTGCGATTGTACGACCGTCTCAGTAGATGAAGGCACAGAGCAGATCTCACCAACTAGTACATGCGCAGTCTGTGTAAGTGTTTTATTTTCAGAAGTGCTTTGTTTGCAATCAGATTCTATATCAAAATGTAGAAGAGTGTGATGTCGCTTACTACACAACTCGCAAACAGCTGACGATTTACATTTCGTAAGAGTGTGCGATAAGCCACAGCAATTAACACAACCATTTTTAGACTTAATAAAATCAAACCTATCTTTTGGAGACTTCAAGTTTAGAAAATCTGAACAATTATAAAGCGCATGAAAAGAAATCTTACAGTAGGAACATTTACCATCACTCTGTACTGCTAATGTATTACTGTTATAAGTATTTGTATTTTTATTATAGGAATTAGTAGATGATGTTCCTGGCGACTTATTTGCATTGGATACATAGCTTTGTTTTCCACTCGAAAAACCATAATAATTATTCGAACGCTGTAATATTTTAACCTGATCCTGGATAAATGAAATTAAATCCTGGGAAGACGGTAAATCTTTATCACGCACAGATAATTCAAACGCTTGTACCGATTGTGTATCTAATTTTCGTAAAGCACAATTGAGAAAAATAAAATCTGAAAGTTCCTCAATATTCAATTGTTTTAAAGCGGATATAGAAGCAGAGTATTTCTCAATGAATATCTCTAAGCTTTGAGCAGAATAATTTGTATTTTTCAAATCAAAAATATTGTGTAAATAATGCGTACCTAAATTACGTACATCCTGGTATTTCTTGACTAGACTTTCCCAAATTATATTATAAGTGTCACCATTAGGAACAATACCAGCCATTACCTTTGTAGCGTTGTGTGTGAGTTTGCCTATCAAATACTGAACACGATGGGAATCAGTCAATTGAGGATTATTATGCACATTTGCTTTAAACGACTCATAAAAAATAGGCCAATTCTCAGTTTTTCCGTCAAAAGAAGGTATTTCTATTGCAGGCAATTTAATGAAACCCTTAGTTTTAGATGTAGAAGGTTCATTGACCTTTGAATTATTTATGACATTATTACGAACGCGTTTAACCCGACTATACATATCGTCAAAGGAGCATAACTCTTGATAATTAGGAGTAAATTTCGGATTGTCTTCTAACATTAGTTTGTTGAGTTGATCAATTATTCCCTCAAACTTAACTCGCAAATCCTCAATCGTCTCTGACGTAGCCATAAAATTCTCACAAGATCTTAAAGAATAATCAGTAATTTTCTTTGAAAGTTCGTACACATTATTCATCCGCGAAAATATCATCTCTTTTTTCGCATTTAATAAACACACTTCTGGATCGACATCCATATTATCAGAAGGAGCCATCATAGTTTATTAAAATATTTAATTTAAATATATTGAATTGAACAACAAAGAAATTTCAGTTGTTATTAATAAACAACTGATATATTTTATTTATTAAAAGAAAAAATAGCGACAGCTAAATAGCCTCATACGAATTTACGCACCAATAATTACGTGCTATATTTCTCAAAGAACTAACCAAGCCAATTAAATTATTTACTGTTAAGATAAATAGGATGTGAAAAATATGCTAAAATTATGCAATTTTCCGAAAATAAAATGGCGGTCAACACTTTCGAATTTACGTGCCAATTATAGTTACGCACTATATTTCGCAAGCCTGACCGTATGCCAATTCTATCCGGAACTCGAAGGACCAAAATTATGGATGAGCGTGTAAATAGCTCATCCTTGTGTGAGCATAGCTCGTGAAAAACACCTATTAGATATCCATGCGTATGATTGAATCAATTTCAAATAAATCTTTGCCGACCAACTGCACCGTTCAATAATCAAAAAGACAACTGACCTGCCTTCCGGAGAACAGCTTACTCCGAGGAGACCGACTGAGGTGTCTTCAGATAATATTGAGTTCTTATTTAGCGCCTGTCTTCTCAGCACAGATATTTCACACAGATATATTATAAGAGTTCGCACAGTAGGAAAATAGTATCACATTTAATACTAAAGTAAAATTTAAATGAACCGACAGTAGGTTCTTGTTTGAAGAATATTATCCATAAGATGGTACATTATTTCTTCAGCAAAATTATGTCAAGAGGAAAAAAGGGGCTGACGGCGATCCGAAGCTGTCAGCCTCAACAGATTCACTGTCTCTTTCCAGCAAACCAAGTTGCCTTTAAATGAGAAGAGAACAGCGATATGGTCGATCAATTTATTTTGAAATTGAATATTATTTTTTTGTGACATTCCACATAGATATCAAAATAGGTGTTCTTGAAAGGAGGCCTAAATTAACTAAACCGCCCAACCACCTCACGTCCGCACTCTAAGCAAGTGGTACCAAAATGTTAATGCGGAACCAGGCTTTACTCAAGAAGCATTTGATACTTTAAAAAGAAAAGCTGAGCAAAGTCCTTATCCACTGGTTTGCGCCTTAGTTATAGATGAGATCGCTATTCGTAAAGCATTAATATGGCATTAGTTTTTTATTTATAGGCATTACTTATTTTATTTTGTATTAATGTTGTTACCTGAAATAAATGATTGTTATTATAACTGTAGCACCTGCAGATTATCTGTTAATTTGACTTGATACCTCCTACTCATCTCCTGAAGTCCGTGCCAAGATAACTGTATCTTACCCGTTGTGTATGTAATTTTGACACCGGGGCATGACGGGGTAAAATAACTCACTAAAACTATTAAATAACTTCCCGAAAATATTTAAGAAAGTGACTGGTGTATCTTAAAATTAAAACGTTTCTTCTCACAATATCCGGTGTTTAATATCATCTCTAAACACCACCTTAAAACGAGTGAGTAAGCGAGATGGCGCAGTACATGATGTATAGCGACATCGCGCTTACTCAATCGTTCTTGCATGGTTTTAAGAGATGTTATTTAACCCCCTAGATTTTATTTGACAAAGCAATAACACTATATATATAGAGAAGGGGAATGTTTTTAGTTTTTGAGTATCTACTTTTATGAAATTAACAATTTTTATCAATCAAAATGGTTGTAAGTTGTTTACGGAACTATAGTCAGTGTCTCGATATCTCGATAGCGATATATCGACATTTTTTTGGGCATCCCTATATACGACTCCATTTTTTGTTACACTTTGGTTGTAGGTATACACGTTTTTTTTGTAGGTATTTCCCGTCCATACATTTAATAGGTCTATGCCTTAGATCATGTACCTATAGATGTACAAATAGCATGGCGGCACATGAGACAGAAGATGGACTTTCCTATTTCGCCATCTCATTTTCGCAGGAAATGACAAATCATAACTACATCTATATTATTTCTAAATCTATGTTATCACCACTACCAACCGAAAACAAAAATAAACGTCAAACGTCAATCGTGACAATATCAATTTCATTATTTTTATTTTTTTAGCAAAGGTAATGGGTTTATTTATCCTCTAAAGCATTTTTTGAATTAACAAAACTTAAAAAATATTTTTCTATAACTTAGATCTAAAATATATCACGAAAAGAAAAAATACGTGTTTCCTAGTTTTCAAAATACTATTTACTGAGCATAAGAAAACAAATGGCAAAAAAAATGAAATGTTGTCAATTGTACAGTCCCGTTAAAGGCTCCACTTGCGGTAATGTGCCAAGAAGGCTGGCAGCATTGCCATATTGAATGGCAATGCTAATCCTTTGAGCAAGGTAATTACCAGCCCTCTGGTCACGGGATAATCGAATTCATATTATGAATTCCTTAGCAATTCTTCATATCTCTCGGCGGTTCCGAAGAACTCTGACACTGGTGTCAGAGTTCTTCGGAACCGCCTCTCGGCCTCTGACGTGGTTCCTTTAACCCTTTAGGCGCGATTGGTCCAATTCGCGATTGGTCCAAAGTTCAAAAAGATGTCCAAGTCGCGGTTGGTCCAATTCGCGATTGGTCCAATTCGCAGTTATTCCAAATATACGATGTTTCCGAAATTGTATCCATACTTCCATACTAATATTATAAATGCGAAAGTCTGTCTGTCTGTCTGTCACCTTTTCACGGCTAAACTGCTGGACCGATTGTGATGAAATTTGGTAGGGTTGTAGTTAACGACCTGAGGTCAAACATGGGCTACTTTTGGGCGCGATATAACCGAGTCCCACGCGGGGCGAAGCCGCGGGGAACAGCTAGTAATTTATATACATAAACATACCAATCACGTCTTTATCCCTTACGGGGTAGACAGACATATATATAGATTCTATGATTTTTATTTATTTTTTATTTTTACCAGCATGGAAGGATGTCGCGGGCAATATATAGTACAAAACAAATAGATTACCAAAATATATGTGTATGTTTTGTAATTTTATTGAATATTGGAAATAGTTTGTATTATTGTATAATTTGAATTTGTTTGTTAATGGTACAATAAAGAGTTTATCTATCTATATTGGACCAATCGCGAATTGGACCAACCGCAAATTGGACCAGTCGCGAAAAGGTGAATTGGACCAACCGCGAATTAGACCAACTGCTAATTAGACCAACTGCTAATTGGACCAATCGCGAAAAGGTGAATTGGACCAATCGCGCCTAAAGGCCTTTAACGACTATCAGATGTCAGCAGGAACCAACGGCTTAACGTGCCTTCCGAAGCCCGGAGTCATCTTTTTATCATCTAAGAGATCCCTTTCTTAGATAAGTCCGCCATCGTACTTCTGTTTTTAATTCTATGCTTTTGTATTTTTCTTTTTTTCGGTACAATAAAGTTATTACAAACATGCCCTTGTGATCTGGAGAAGGAACCTCCTATCATTAAACCAATTATAACTTTTTTTACCTCACAATGACTGTCAAATATAGTATCCAGCACTTTCTCTGCTCGGGCGGAGGTCAGCATCAACTTTCGGCACTTGTTGAGCTGAGCGTAGCAGATATAGCAGGCCGCCACGGGCCTCCCGTCAGCCGAGTGGAGCTGAAATGTTCAAAACACTATCATCTGGAGGCGGGGATTTTTAGTATGTTTATTGCTAAGCATGTTTAGGTCCCTGCTCAACTGCCCACGCACTACACCTGTACCCTTAGTATGAGTTTTTCTAAACGCAGACGCTAGCGACTCCGTTAGCGATTTAGTATGAGAAACCTGTACAGCGCCTCTGGCGGATAGTAAGGCAACTAAGAAATTCCATACAAAATCCTAACGCAGTCGCTAGCGTCTGCGTTAAGAAAACTCATACTAGGAGTAAACTGCTTTTGGATTATTTTTTGAGAGAACTATAAGGCATTTGTATTAAGTCCTATTTCTTCATCCTAGCCTTTTACCGGTTGCATTCCCAGCTGGTTGCTTCGTAGCCTAGGGATCGCTTTTTTACGATTTCTTTTACACTTCGCTCAGTCAAAAAAGTTTTGTTTTGCCTGTCAAATTAAACGTTAATAAAACAATAAACAACAACAAAGCGAACTCAAAATAATATACGACGAGACGGTCATTCATTGCTATTGATAATTAAACAGGCAGACAAACCATTGTATTGACCCGTGGGAACGTCAGTCTATGTTTTTACCAAAAAAAAATTAGAAAATAAAAGTTATGCTTTTTGGATGGATGAAAAAAATAAGTTTTTAAAACAACTATTAGTTTTTTCATTAAAAAAAATTAAAATACTTACTGTTAAAAAAGTTATTCAGAGAAGAACTGAATTTTAATGTGAGAAACACCAACCAAGCCATATTATTCCTACCATTTTCTCCTAAAAATAACATATAGAGCTGCGATTTCACAGCTGTTTTTCCGTTTAGATATTTGTTTCCATAAATATTCATTTGCGCGCTTCTTTTAAGCCGACTTCTAAAAAAGGAGGAGCTTCTCAATTCGGATGAATATATACTTTTAAATGTAGGTATTTTACCTCATATCTCCGTCATTTCAAGACCGATGTTAAAAAAATATTTTTGTTCGAGTGGACATACTTTCAATTTGGTCTCATTGAAATGTTATCAAAATCGGCGCAGTGGTTCGGTTTAAAAATCAAAATAACTGCAATATACTTACGTAAATCGGCTAAATCGTTATCTAGGTCTGGCATTATTTATATTACATTATTTATATAATATTATGAGATGCATTCGCTTTTTCTTTTTGTTTAAATTTTTGCCTTGTTACATTTATTTTTAGTCAATGTAAGTACTTCATCAATTGACCCTGCACACCTAAGTGCTTGGGTTTTTGTAATTTGTTAAAGTTGAACTTGGCCTAAGTAAACAAATAGAATTCTGTTTTTATATTTTGGGAAATAAAATAATATTATGGAAAAAAAGATTATGGCGTTCTGATAAAGGCTGTGAGTCACAGCTCATAGTAAACATTTCTTTTGTTTGTAAAGAAATTGTTTGTCGGGTGCCTATTATTAGCGAACTGTGGTGCACAGATGTTTTATTTTTTATTTGAAAATTCAAAAACAGTGAAGATAATAATGTTCAATAAACAAAGCTTTGTTACTCTTTCGGTAAGGGTGCCGACTTTTTGATATTTGTGAGAGCAGTTGTACCTAATATTTATTTCAAAATGAATCCTGCAGTAGTTTTCATAAAAAGATGATCAAAACTACCATTTTTGACGTAGTTTTGTTAGACTTGCATAAATAATATTAATAAATATCTAATATGCATATATACTTAATATATATTTCCTTAATTATACCTATAATACAAAAGATATTATGAACTCATCAATTGATTTGTAAACAATTGTATAATTAATACTAGTAGATATTTCTTATTCTGTTGTAAGATTTAACCTATGGTTTACAATATTATTTAAATCATATTTTGTATACTATATTTTCCTAAATATTATACACTAGTCATGTACCTGTATAAATTAAATAGTTGTTAAGTTGACTTGATTCACATTTGTAACGGCGGGGATGAGTTCAAATGATGGGGATCGTTTTGAATCCGGGACTCATTCTCGTTGCAACCGCATTGAGATATAGACAGTAAAGACAACCGTAATTTAGCTGTCGCATTTTTACTTAATATTCTCCAACCTTCGACCCCTTAAGCTATAGCTAGCTTTTAGTTTTCGTAGTAAATGTATGTACTCATACTCACTTCAGTGTCGGTAAGTTTCTGATACACCTGCTTTAGGGAGCCGGCGATGGTCAACAACCGCACGTCCACCGCCAGGCAGACACGGCAGGCAGCAGGCAAAATCTTCGCCGAACACATATTTATCCTGCGATGAAACGCAAATTATAATAATTGTATATTATTGTATTCATTATTAATGAGGAGCTCGATAGCGCGGCGCGCGCGTTCGTTACGATAATGCGCACAAGCGACGGCGAGTGCGCGGCCATGTTTGGATCGCCATTAGTGGCATTTCTATCTTAAGCTCCTCCGTGCTTATGCCGTTGACCCTGGCTTTTATCGGTAGATAGAACGACTGCCGTTAGGCTATATCAACTGTGGCTCAACCGATTTTCATCAAACATGTCTAAGAGCACTCGCCCATAAGTCACCTTTAATACAAAAAAAAACTAAATTGAAATCGCTTCATCCGTTCAGGAGCAATGATGCCAGAGATAGATAGACAGACACGTCAAACTTATAACACCCCTCTTTTTGCGTCGGGGGTTAAAGAGATAGTCAAGCTAGTTCCATGTCTGGGAAAATTCATTTTACCCGTATTTTTCCGCAAAGATTTTCTGCATTAAACGAGCGAAGCTCGGTCGCCCGGGATACTTTCAAACTAATACCAAAAAATTATTGTTAATGGTCGCCGTTATAAATAATAATAATATAATTAAATCAATACATAATAAATACATGTCAAATGGTTAAAGTGAAAGAAGTAGATACACTATTAACTGTTTTTTTCCAATGTCAGATTATTTTGGGTTATTTTTAACAAGAAACTCTTCTACAGTATAAAAACATTCATCACATAGCCACGGCTTCAGCTCTTTTTGAAATTTTTTGCAAGAATTCGATCAAATTTTAAACTAAAAAACTAATTTACCGGTGGAACTAATAAATATTTTTAAACATTGGTATGGAAAACAGGTTAACAGCGTGCGATGGGAGGGGGTTCTTTCGGACTCGTACAGGTTGGAATGCGGAGTGCGGCAGGGTGGATTAAGCTCACCCACGCTTTTCAACCTGTACGTAAATGAGTTGATTGAGGAGCTCAGTCGCGCCAATGTCGGCTGCCACATAGACGGCATTTGCGTTAATAATATTAGCTACGCAGACGACATGGTGCTGCTGAGCGCCTCTGTTTGTGGGCTGCGCAGGCTGGTGGCAATCTGTGAAGCCTACGCCACCACACATGGTCTGACATACAATGTCAAAAAAAGTCAGCTCATGGTATTTGGGTCCGGGAGTAAAAAATATGAAAAAATACCTCCTGTTTTAATGAACAAAAATGAGCTGCAGAGAGTTTATAAGTTTAAATACCTTGGTCATGTTTTGACTCCCGACCTCAAGGACGATGAAGACATAGATAGGGAGCGGAGGGCGTTGTCAGTAAGAGCGAACATGCTGGCTCGTAGGTTTGCACGCTGCTCGCGGGAAGTAAAGTTGACGCTGTTCAGAGCTTTTTGCACGTCGTTTTACACGTGTAGCTTATGGGCTAGATATACTCAAAAGGCTTACAACGCTCTCCGAATCCAATATAATAATGCGTTCAGGATGCTTATGCGGCTACCCCGTTTCTGTAGTGCATCAGGGATGTTTGCAGAAGCGCGAGTTGATTGTTTCTACGCAACAATGCGGAAACGGTGCGCGTCCCTGGTGCGCAGAGTGCGGGAGAGTGGCAATAGCATTCTGAAAATGATAACAAACAGGCTAGACTGCCTGTACGTTAACCATTGTTGCACTATATCAGGGGGGATGGTGCAGGAATGGCCTTTGTAAATTATTTCTATAGTTTTTACTAACATAGTTTATAAGCACTACTAACAAAATGTGAGTCGTAGTTACTTGAAAATAAATAAATTCATTCATTCATTTAACGTGCGCAGCCCCCCGCACCTCCCGAATGTGGCCAACTTACGTGCCGGGTATTATATGTATTTACATCAAATTTATAACACCCTAAAACGACGGGAGTTTAATACTTACCGGAACATTTCAAACACTGAATGAACACACGTCAAATGTACAAGCACTCCTCTTTTTGACGAAACTTGAAAGTTGTAAAATGTATTTAAGTTTACATGTTATAAACATATGAAGTAAATTATGACTATATACGCAGATGTCAAACTTTGATTATTATCCATATCCATACTAATATTATAAATGCGAAAGTCTGTCTGTCTGTCTGTCTGTCACCTCTTCACGGCTAAACTGCTGGACGGATTGTGATGAAATTTGGTAGGGATGTAGTTAACGACCTGAGGTCAAACATAGGCTACTTTTGGGCGCGATATAACCGAGTCCCACGCGGGGCGAAGCCGCGGGAAACAGCTAGTAAGTATTATAATTAAAAACAAATTGTTAAGTAATAACACACACCGACCGACCGTAGTTTTGCAAAGGAACTTTGTGGACTTGCACTTTTATAATAACTTTAGTACACGTTTAGTAAACTAGAGAGAGATACGCGTCGTGAGGGCCCGAGGAAAATGAAGTACTGACCAACGGGCAGTCAGTGAAATACAAAAAAGCTATGCTATGACTAATGTAATGACAGCGATTGACTTTCCGTACCGTTCTGGTATCGAGTAGGTAGTGGGAATCCGTAACACGCTATTGGTTGTTGGCACAGAGAAATTGGCTAGTCCAATTTTTTACATAGATGTCATTCGAAAACCATTTCGAGGAATAGGCTTAGGAAACAGTGTGGTAAGTAAGCGCTATTGATTAGGAAAAATATACTACGCGACTGTACACTATGCATAAAACCATTGTGCAAAAACTGTACGTAAATATATTAGACCTAAATATAATTATTCCACAGTACACATACTGCTAAAAATCAATTATGCCAAAAAAAAGTATGCCACATTCATTGTGCTAAAAAATTTTAGGAATAAATATATTATGTTAACGAAAGGGATCCCTTTTAGGATACTCGATTATCGATAGTTTTATAATACTACTGACTATGGATCGATTGTTGTTAAGCATTTTTATCATATTACCTCCTACTTAATTAAATCCATACTTCCATACTCCATACTAATATTATAAATGCGAAAGTCTGTCCGTCTGTCTGTCTGTCACCTCTTCACGGCTAAACTACTGGACCGATTGTGATGAAATTTGGTAGGGATGTAGTTAACGACCTGAGGTCAAACATAGGCTACTTTTGGGCGCGATATAACCGAGTCCCACGCGGGGCGAAGCCGCGGGGAACAGCTAGTATATAATAAAATATTCCTGGGGCCGCACGCGCGAACATATCTCTTGCGGAACGTTTACTTAATATCATAGGAAATGAGATACCTATTAATATAAAGAAATAAGTAAATAACTTTTTCCCAAAAACAAAAACTGACTTCCATTTTGATTACGGGGGCCAACTTGAACTTCGTCAAATTAGAATAATCAGACACCTAGGTGTGCAGGGTCAATTTACCTAGTACTCTAGACTTCAAATAAACGATAACAGTGGCATTGCCCCATATTTGAAACAATAATACCAAGGCATACAGGGTCGATTGACCACTCTGACAGCAAAGTGTGCAGGGTCAACTGGGTGGCTACTACCATCTCTTAAAACCATGCAAGATCCAGTGAGTAAGGGAGATGTCGCCTTACATCATGTATTGCGCGGTCCCGCTTAGGTACTCACTGGATCTTGCATGGTTTTAAGAGACTGTAGTAAAACCCCTGAGCTTGTTACTCTTGAGTTAATACCAAGGAATCGTCAAGTATAAACCGTTACCTACAGCGGCCTTGAGGGGGTTCTAAAAAACTAATACCGGGGCATGCAGGGTCGATTGAACTTGAAAATTACTTCAATATCAAACAAGCTACTTGTAAACATACGAAAAATAAAAAAATGCTCATTTTATTCGACTTAGTCGATTGACGTTTTCCGGTTATTTATATTTTAAAACCAAACTACTGCGCCAATTTTGATAAACTTTCTATGGGACCAAATTAAATCTATGTCCATTCTAACAAAAAAATAATTTTCAAAATCGGTTTAGAAATAACGGAGATTAAAGGTAACAAATATACAAAATAAAAAATATTCAGCCGAATTGAGAACCTCCTTCTTTTTTGGAAGTCGGTTGAAAAGGTTTCTCACGAGATTCAGTTCTAGTGTGTTTTAGTAAAGTAGTTCTCTTACTAAACCACAAACGTTACATGCATAGGGTTTCTCGCCAGAATATCTCTTGTTTGTATTACAAAATTTATTTTGTCACTAAATCGATGACCACAAATTTCTCATACAAAAGGTTTCTCACCAGTGATTTATATTATATATTAAGATTAATTCTGTTTCGAAAATTTCGTCTTCTTTACTGCTCGCGTGAGTCGTCGCTGACAAACGCTACACTCATTGTTGAAGATGGTATGTAGGTATTGTGTGTGGACTTTAATTTAATAAGGCGCTAACTTGGAGAAACGGATTTATTAGTTTAGCAAAGGCAAGGTGAAGTCCGAACGAGAATAATGGCCGCAGCAGGATGTCCGTCGGTCGCTGCCCCTGCTTCTCGCCATGTCCGGTAGTGTGCTTGCCTCTCGTTGAGTTGAGACTTTGAACTTGCCCTATATCCATACTAATATTATAAATGCGAAAGTCTGTCTGTCTGTCTGTCTATCTGTCTGTCTGTCACCTCTTCACGGCTAAACTGCTGGACCGATTGTGATGAAATTTGGTAGGGATATAGTTAAAGACCTGAGGTCAAACATAGACTACTTTAGGGCGCGATATAACCGAGTCCCACGCGAGGCGAAGCCGCGGGGAACAGCTAGTATGTTATAAGTTTAACGTGTCTGTGTATCTGCCTGGATCGTAGCTCCCAAATAGACGAACCTATTATAGATTAGTTTTTTTTGTGTGTTTTTAACAATAGATTCATTAAAAAATTTAGCAATTCTTTTTTAAAAAGTTCAGCCGTTTGTAGATCACCAGTAGACCAGAAGAATTCATACCAGCAGCAGCTGTAGGAACTTCTGGACCGTGGTTTTCAGAAGTGAAGCACTTCGTTGGTGAGATAAGACGGCGATTGAGGTGTCGCGGATGTGACCACCGCTCCGGACGGTACCTGGCTCAAGGCTCTCAAGGGAGGTTTTGTTCTCACTAGCACTACTATTTCCCGGTTGTCTGGATGTAATCGTTTATTGTAACCGAGGTGGTCTCCTTCGCTCGGTGTTTCCCTTCGAGACCGAATCAGAAATGAGGAGATCCGTAGGAGAACAAAGGTTGCTGACATAGCCCAGCGGATTAGCGCTTTGAAGTGGCAATGGGTACAAGCGCGACGAACCGATGGCCGATGGGGCAGAAAGGTTCTCGAATGGCGACCACGCACCGGCAAGCGCAGCATCGGACACCCACCGACCAGATGGTCAGAAGACCTAAGGAAGGTCGCGCTGGATGCAGGCCGTTTCGAACCGGTCATTTTAGAAATCCTTGGGGGAGGATTTCCAAAATGACCGGCAGTGGACAGCCTGCAGCTGAAATGATGATGGCCTCCTTAGACAAGAGGTGGTCTGTCCATATGCCTCACTATGTATTGTATTCCTCAAGCTATCTTCAAATATAAATTAATCTTCTTTTTCTCCATTATAATCGATAAGGGAGCTCAATAGACTGGCGCGCATCAAGCGACATTTCTGTCTTGAGCTCCTCCATGCTAAGAAAGGCACGTTAAGCCGTTGGTTCCGGCTGTTATCGGTAGATGGCAGTCGTCAGGCTATGTCAGATGCCTTTAGGCAGCCCGAAATTTGTCAGTGTTGGCCACTTACACACATGCATCATGTTCCTGTTGGTCTGGTTTCCTTGTATTAAAGGGTTAAGGAGATCAGACTGCATCCGCTCCATTGTAATAACCAGTACCGATGAAGTAGTAGGTCAACCGCCTATCTCGATTCTCTCCTCTCGTAATGGCTACTTGTATTTTTTAATTTTTTTTTGTTAGTGACAAAGCATTCGACAATGTAAACAAAAAAAAAATTAAAGCGTTTTGTGTGTTAGGCGGAGCGAAATGTGGAGATAGCGATACATAGTAGCCATTACGAGAGGAGAAACGAGATCGGCGGTCGACCTACAGGTCCAAGATTAATAGCGTACCCTGGGCTCTGAAGCGTAAGCTGAAGATGCAACCAGGAAACACGTTTGGACAAAAAAGAATTAATAACAAAAAGATTAAAGGGATTACTAGGGAATAAACGTGAAACAAACAAAATAACATTTTCACTAACGGTTTATTTACAAAATATGTATACATAATAATGCTGTGAGTACAAAAACACATTACATTCAATTTATACGTCGGCAACTTATTATATCGACTCAAAACAAATCACCTGCAACTAACTGCTACCGAGATACACAAAAAGGATTTGTAAACTAGGTTGCAATCTACAAAATATTGTGTACAGTCGATAAAAACAAATAATTTTATTAGAAGTAGATAATGTACGTTTTAAAAAAAAAACAAGTATTTTGAGCACAATTTAAAAAGAATAGGTTTCTAGCGTCATGTTGTGTATGTGGTGTTTCTATAAATAACAGGACTCTTTGCCCCCTGGCCAACAAGGGAATCTGAACAAGCAGTCGTATGGAGATATTGGCGAGAAGTAGCCGACGGCCCGCATGCTTCGCAAGTACTGTCCACATGTTCTTACCCGATGTCTTAAACTAATTTGACATTATTCTTATAAACAATAAAATGAATGTCGCCATACCCTGGCTGGGTACATTTTTATCAGCAATGTTCTACTTGTCAACTTTATGCTAACATGTATGCGATAAATAAATAATTTGAAATTGAAATCTTCAGAAATGACAGCTAATTAGGTAAAAGCAAATTAAACTGTCTAGAGTTCGCTGAAACCTTCCTCATGAAAAGGGCTATCTATGTCTGAGCGGACGTTGACACGTTTCACATTGATAGGGTCCTTTAGACGGCGGTCGGCCCGCGCTTGAGCGGCACAAGCGGCAGCCGCGTGTCACGGAGACGAAGGCGCGGGATGTGTGGCGTAGAGGAACTCCCGCAGCGGGGCAGCCTTCGTGTGTGTGACATCGCGAACAAGCTGCCGGAGACGAGGCCGCGATGGTACGTGAGCGTCAACCGACCAACGAACCACGAACAGGTTTCTCGCCACTGTGACTTTTTATGTGTGCCATTAATGAAATCTTGCGTTTGAACTGACGTTGACACGTTGTACATTTATGAGGTTTCTCGCTAGTGTGGGTTCTTATGTGTGTTATTATATGATGCCTCGTACTAAACCCACGTTGACAAATATCACATTCATAAGGTTTCTCACCAGTGTGAGTTCTTAGGTGTACTAGTAATGAACTCTTATGGGTATACTGACGTTGACACGTTTCACATTTATAAGGTTTCTCGCCAGTGTGAGTTCTAATGTGTATACTTAAATGAACCTTCTGATTAAACTGCCGATGACACGTTTCACATTTATAAGGTTTCTCGCCAGTGTGAGTTCTTATGTGTGCTATTAAAGTATTTTTGCTACTAAACCCATTTTGACACGTTTCACATTTATAAGGTTTCTCACCAGTGTGAGTTCTCATGTGTGCTATTAAAACTGTCTTACTATAAAAGCCATTTTGACAAGTTTCACATTTATAGGGTTTCTCACCAGTGTGAGTTCTCATGTGGGCTATTAAATTATACTTATTAGAAAAGCGCTTTTGACACGTTTCACATTTATAGGGTTTCTCACCAGGGTGAGTTCTTATGTGTGCTATTAAATAAGACTTCCTATAAAAGCGTTTTTGACACGTATCACATTTGAAAGGTTTCTCCCCAGAATGAGTTCCTACGTGTGATACTAACTGATACTTACTATTAAACCTACGTTGACAAATATCACATTTAAAAGGTTTTTTGCCAGTGTGTGTTCTTATGTGTGCTATTAAATTATGCTTATTCTGAAATCCACGTTGACACGTTTCACATTTATAAGGTTTCTCGCCAGTGTGACTTCTTACGTGATTTATTAAATAATGCTTATTCTGAAATCCACGTTCACACGTTTCACATTTATAAGGTTTCTCGCCAGTGTGACTTCTTACGTGATTTATTAACGAACTCTTGTGTATAAACTGACTATGACACGATGTACACTTGTAAGGTTTCCCGTCAGTGTGGGTTTTAATGTGAAGTATATAATATCTCTTGCGTTTAAACTCATGTTGACACGTTTGACATTTATAAGGTTTCTCGTCAGTGTGGTTTCTAATGTGAGACATTAAATTACTCTTGTCGTTAAACTGACATTGACACGTTTCACATTTATAAGGTTTCTCGCCAGTGTGAATTCTTATGTGTCTTATTAATGGTCCCTTTTCGGTAAACTGACGTTGACATATTTTACAATCATAAGGTTTCTCACCAGTGTGAGTCCTCATGTGTGCTATTAAATGTTGCTTATTAAAAAAGCGATTGTTACACGTTTCACATTTATAAGGTTTCTCGCCAGTGTGGATCATTAAATGTCTCCTCATGTTTGCAGCTCGCGTGAACTGTTTCTGACAAACGCTGCACTCGTGTCGTCCCCTCGCAGCCCGAGCGCTCGCCTCTCGCGGAGACTCGCGCTGTCTCCTGCTGCTTGTACTGCCTTCAGCTCGTTGTCGTTTGGCAGCTCGCCGAGGTCGAGCCGGAGGGATATCTGTCAATATTTATTTTTATGAATAAAATTAAATCTTTAAACACTAAATTAGATTGATTGGCTGATTGTCTTATAATAAGATGATTCCGTGCTTCGGAAGACACTTTAAGCCGTTGGTCCCGGCTACCATCTGGTAGTCGTTTAAGGAACTAAGTCTGAATTCCGTCACCAGGGTGTACTGTACATGGTCGATTGAACAAGTTACCTACACAAAATGATGACTAAATTAAATAATTATTATTTCAACATACTTTCTCATAAGGTGGATATTATTTCTAATGAGAGTATCTTCAGTGGTGAGGACTGCTTTGTTTATTTTATAGAACAAGACACTGATATGTACACGATTATATATTTTCTTTTTGTGACACTCAAGACGTTACAGATATTTTCTTTTAATTTAAGTATATTGTCTATTACAAAGAGGTTCTATTCTACTTTAACAATTTCAAGTATTACATTGTATTATACAGTGCTAAACTCGGTGTTTTCATTCGAGACCGATGAAGATGCGACGGGAGACGCGTTAAGGTGATAAAAATAATAATAATTTATCCTATGCTCGAAAGTCGAATAGGCGGACAAGACAAGAGCTCGATCCATCACGTTATTCGATATTCACGTCAATCCTATACAATCACCTAGAATTTTTAGTTTTGCCTTTTGAGATACGAAACTCTAAAAAAGAAAATTCTTCGTCAGACCTATTCATAACGTATGCATGCAACAACATCTAGCTGTGCACTGTTCTCAAAATCCGTCAACGCGATGCGGCCCGTCAAAGTTTGCGCCTACCTTGTCATAGTTGTCATAACAAGTTAACACCCCAAGAGTACATATCACTTCACTACATAGTATAAAACAAAGTCGCATTCTCTGTCCCTATGTCTATGCTTAAATCTTTAAAACTATGCAACGGATTTTGATGCGGGTTTTTTTTAATAGATAGTGATTCAAGAAGGTTTTTATGCCCATGTGAAGCCGGGGTGGGTCACTAGTTACCAAATAAACGTGTAAATATATATGTATCACAGTTAATGGAGATGTGTGTCCTAAGCATGGTATGGTGCTCCGTCGTTTTATTTATTTATTTCTCGCTTACATGTACATAATATGAAGAAGGTGGAATTACATAATTTGGTAAGAATGTACATAAACCCAGGCTGGGTGTTGCGAAGTCTTTGAATTGGTATCAAAATCTATACATTACAATTTAATTAATATCGAAATAAAATAAGTAAGTATGTCAATAATGTTTAAATGAATTAAATTAATTAGATGAATTAAATGAATACGTCAGCTAGTATAAAAAAACAATGAAACCTATGTCATGATACGATTGAGAATTCTCCAAAACGTCGGAAGTAGCCACCTGCCCTTTTTTTTTTTATAATGTATCGCAAGGCATATGGTTGTTGTCACATTTGTAGAACATATAATACAGAATAATAGTAATTATAGTGTTATCAAGAGAGAGTACATACCTTCCTCGACATCTCGCTCCACTTTTACGTCCACCTCTAGATCGCATGGCTGTGTCACACTTGTGCGGTCATCGTCACCAGAGCCACACTCTGTGTCATGGCCGTCGGCCGCGTCTGCTGGCTGCGGGGAACCTGCTGATGTTGGAACAATGAATCTGGTGCCATAACCAATGAATAGTGTGAGTCTGTGAGTCAATGAGTTGATCAGAACAACACATACCCTCTGATTCCTCATCTTCAACCTCAGTGCCATCAACATCAGACTTTTGCTCCGGTTTGATCTCGACAGGGGTCGGTGGGATGTTTCCGTAACTTTCTGGTGTGGAGTAGCTCAGCGGCCCACACAGACCATTAGCCTGGCGGTCAATCTGGGATACTGACTCCACAGTTATCTGTGAGAAAACATACAACAATTTATATAATACTATTGTTTCCTATCATACCAAGAAGAGGGAGTGAGGTTTGTGCCTGCAGCTCCAATTACAAATAAAGTGGTTCTTAACACTGAATGTCAAATATTTATAGAAAATGGCTGTTCACAAACCTTATTGAGGGTCAATTAAGTATGAGCCCATAAAATGAACAACCCCCCTTTTACCCAATCTATGCATCTCAGTCAATTTCATGTCAGCGTTAAATATATTTGTGATTAAAAGGAAATGATTTGTTACCTTAGTGTGTTGAAGTAAAATATCATTGAGCACATTCTCTGCTCGGGCGGAGGTCAGCATCAACTTGCGGCACTTGTTGAGCTGAGCGTGGCAGATATAGCAGGCCGCCACGGGCCTCCCGTCAGCCGAGTGGAGCTGAAATGTTCAAAACATGCACTTCGTTAGTCTCAAGACTTCATGACATTATACGAATTATAAACAATAATCACTTGTAGCGGTTGTACTCACAGCAGTGCCGGTGATCTGCTCGTACACCAGCTGCAGAGAGCCGGCGATGGACAACAACCGCGCGTCCACCGCCAGGCAGACGCGGCAGGCAGCTGTAGCGGGGGACATTCTTCCCGTTATGAAGATATAAAGACGCCGTGCATTTACTTGAACACAAATACAATGAACTGAGGCACTGGGGCACAAACTAAATTAAGATGCACAATAGAGGGATACGACAGGGATACTACTTGGAGGGTCTCATCTCAGAGAACCACAAACTAAATAGAGAACAACTATTGTTATTTAGGTATATTGATAGCATCATCTCCGGGAAAACAACAACAAGGGAATTCTAGTCCGTCCAAGAACAAGGAAGTGAGGATTCCTGTGGCGATCCCACAGGCCTATTACGCCTATCTCCCTAATCTGAAGGCAAGGCAGGTGAAGCTGAGCTATGAACATATAATTTAAATATATCTGCTACCACACTTGGCTAGAGGTGAGACGTATTTACTGGAACAGGTTTTTGGAATAGGTTTTGGCTTGGACGCGTAAGTACGCGTTCCCGCATGCGAGTCTTTTAGCGTATCGAGTATTTACGAGTACGGCGACTTCACCGGTACGCGCAACTCAAAAACTAGGATGCGAGCGTTCGGGACTATATTCGGAAGACGTCGTTGTGAAACTTTGGGATCGCTCGACTCGCCCGCTGTCGCACCTAGCCGCCGAGCGATGTATTTCGGCGAGTTATTGTTTATTCAAATAACACTTTTATTACAAACACAATAAGGTCATTTTCTTTTGGTAGCATATTTGTTTTGGTGTGATAATAATACTTGTTGTTTACTTACAATTTTAAAAACAAACAGTTGTTAGTTGTTAGCTTTCGCCGAAAGTTCAATATGAAAGTAAGTACTTATGTATAAACGTATTGAAAAAAAAAAACAAGAAAACAAAATAATAAATAAAAAAAGATTAAGAATCACTTTGTATATAAAAAAAATGTAAATAAAAGTAATCAATGAATATAAAATCGATTGAAAACTTCTAATATATATTTTACTTAAATACTCTTTTTGATTGAAATTTTAATAAAAACTGCTGACAGTCCTAAGCCTGTATAATGAATGAAGATATTAAAAAAATTGGATAAAAAAAAATACGATGTGTGAAGACTCAATCAATACTTGTAAAACTACTTAGTCCATATACCTACGCAAGACGCGCATTTACGGGAATCATTTGGTTACGCAATGAGTCCATTGAGTCGCGTTCTCGTAAATACTCGTGGATCTAGTCTTTGGATCTAGTCTTTTTCTGGACGCGTACTCGCAAGACTCAGTCCGCGTTTTACCTAGTACGTCTCACCTCTACACTTGGCTATTTGTCGACTAGGTACACAGACGGGAGATACTATACTAGTGTCTAGGTATTTGTATTCGTTTCGTTCGCTTATATTTGTGCCCCATCCATACGCTTGCCGAACACGAACACTAGAGGTGAGACGTATTTACCGGAACAGGTTTTTGGAATAGGTTTTAAACTTTTAAGAATATGGGTGTTAACCCATATTCTTAAACGTTGCCTCACACCCATATTCTTAAACGTTTCCTCAAACTCCACTCATCCTCACTCGACCTCAATGGTATTCATAGTTGACACTAGCTTCTTCACCTTAAGGAAATTACTCAATGGAGGTGAGAAACGAACTGTCAAAATATAAGGTTGGTCGAGAGGTACCTTAAGGAAGCCTCGAACGTTTCGTTTAACGAAAAGTAGGTGCATGTATTGAGGACCAGATTTAAAAAAAAACTTGAACCTACTGTGATAAGTACTTTGTGTATTAAGTATTTTGTTGTTTTATAATAAATCTATGCCAGTAAGCTAAAATAGAAAAAGAAACGATGTCAAAAATTCTCTTTACGTCAAAAAGTTAAGCGGTTTACCAACATACAGAAATGAAACGAAACGTCATTCCTTGACTCATCCTTACTGGAGTTTGCTCAAGGAAACAATTAAGAATACCGTTTTCAAGGAAAGTTGGAGGACTTCCTTGAGGCGTCCTCGAATGAGTTTGAGTGGAGGCGACCTATGAGGAAACGTTTAAGAATATGGGTGTCATAGGTCACCTTCACTCAACCATAAAACAACTAAATACTTAATACACAAAGAACTTATTACAGTGAGTACAAGTTCCTTTGGTCCTCAATAAATGTACCTACTTTTCGTAAAACGAAACGTTCGAGGCTTCCTTAAGGTATCTCTTGACCAACCTTATTAGTATCTCTAGTTAGTTTGTGCCTTATATTTTGACAGTTCGTTCCTCACCTTCATTGAGTAATTTCCTTAAGGTGAGGAAGCTAGTGTCAACTATGAATACCATTGACACCCATATTCGTACTTGGAAAGTTTATCTTTCTCGGCCTTTACGAGGTTTTCATCATGCGGAATGGTAACATCAACTAGAACTGCACGGCGTGTCTCCCGGTCTATAATCACAATATCAGGTCTATTGGCTATTATAGTCCTGTCTGTGATAATAGACCGGTCCCAGTAGAGCGTGACATGACCATTCTCAAGAACCGGCGCTGGTGCGTACTTATAGTACGGTACCTCAGAGTTCACAAGGCCGTATTTAAGAGCAAGTTGCTGGTGTATAATCCTAGCTACTTGATTATGCCTATGCAAGTACTCGCCGTTAGCAAGATGAGAACAACCGGAAACTATATGCCTGAGTGACTCTCCGGGACGGTGGCATGCGCGACATATGTCGACCGTACCGATTTGATTTTTATTATTATTACTAGCTTTTGCCCGCGGCTTCGCCCGCGTGAACTTCCCTCGGGATCTTTTTCCCGGGATAAAAAGTATCCTATGTCCTTCTCCTGGCTCTAAACTACCTCCCTGACAATTTTCAGCTAAATCGGTTCAGCCGTTCTTGAGTTATAAGTGGAGTAACTAACACGACTTTCTTTTATATATATATATAGATAAATTATTATTCGTCTCGTCATGTACGTGTGTGTGTACAGTGTTCTCTATTTAGTTTGTGGTGTATATACCTAGGAAGGGAGTTTTTGGAGGGAAAGTAAATTGTCACTATGTCCGCGCTGTATTGAATTTCCAAAACTTAGGTTTTATCGAGTATTTGTATTAATATTAGTGGATTATTATTCGCAAAGTGTTCGTGAACAAGCGTGTGTTGGTGGTACAGTGTCGGTCGATTACGTGACTTTTATCTTTGTCACCAAAATCTCCAAGTTATAGCTAAGTGAAACTTTTCCACCGCTTCACTTAGCCATCTGACTAATAATCTGACGAGTAATCAGAGGGTATGTGTTGTTCTGATCAACTCATTGACTCACACTATTCATTGGCTATGGAACCAGATTCATTGTTCCAACACCAGCAGGTTCCCCGCAGCCAGCAGACGCGGCCGACGGCCATGACACAGAGTGTGGCTCTGGTGAAGATGACCCCACAAGTGTGACACAGCCATGCAATGTAGAGGTGGATGTAAAAGTGGAGTGAGATTTTGAGGGAGGTATGTCTGTCCTTTGTTCTGTTATCTGTGCTGTAACCATATGCCTTGCATATTTATTATTTCTAGTCAATAAACAAATGAAACTCTCTAAATTGAATAGGTAGCGTTTGAGTATTCTGGATAAACATCCAGAATACTCAAACGCTACTCAATTTTGAGAGTTGCTCAAGTATCATGCTGTCGCACTGAATGTCAACGATATGACATTGACAGCATGATACTTGAGCAGTATTATGTTCGGGATAACTAATATTTAAGTAAATAAAACAAGCTAGGTAGCTCTTGTTGTGTAATGGCCAAAACCTGACTGTCACATTAATATCAAATCTACCTTCACTATACTTCACTTTATAAATACACAAAGTAAGCAAGTACCTACACTAATATACCATATATAACATACCTTCCCCCTAAGTATTAGACATAACACAACATTTTTCTAATTATAGCAAAATACCAAAATCTTTAAATAGCTAATCAACAAATATAGTTTTTGAAGCTCTACTTATAATTATAACATGTAATTAACATCTGAAGAAGTACTAGGTCTCTGATAAGGAGTCTTAGAATGAATATTTAATTTATTTCTGATCTTTCCTGTCGTAGACGTAGAAAGTTCGGCTGTAGTTGGAATTCCCAGCATCTCTGCCCATTTGTCTGTATCAGGAATCTCTATAATGCCTTCGCTAGCCTGACTGTCATCTATTGTGTCAGTCTCTTTTTCCAAGTAGCGTTCCTCTATATCTGTATAACTCCTGTGTTCTTCTTGTGATGGTTCCATTTCCTTTCTCTCCCTTTGCTCTAAATTCATCTGTTCTGTTTCTGGTTTTTTTTATGGTTATAATTTGGTCTACATGTAGGTTAACAATTGCTCCACCATTGTCACTCTTGATTTGATAACTTGAAGGTCCGTGTTTACTAATTACCACTCCGGGTGTCCATCTAGGGCCTTCATTTCTATAATTTCTGTACATAATCTTCTGTCCTACATTAGTCTCTCTGTTTTTCTGTTACTGATTATTATCTATTTGGTAATCTCTTCTCTTAGATTGTATGTTTTCTGGATGTACGGTGTCAAGAATAGTCCGTAATCGTCGCCGCATTAATAGCTCTGAGGGGCTTTTATTTGTTGAAGTGCAAGGTGTCACACGTAGTCCTAATAATAAATTTGGTATTTTGACATCCCATGTTTGTCTTTGATGGTCTGTACCATCCGTTCCGCCAGTCCATTAGTTGCCGGATGATAAGGTGCAGTTGTTACATGACGAATTTTGTTAGCTTCTAAAAATTCTTTCATTTCAGATGATACAAAAGATGTCCCATTGTCAGAAACTAATATTTCACAAAGTCCATGAGTGGCAAATGTCAATCTTAAAAGACGAATCACTGTAGCAGAGGTTGTATTATTTACCATAAATAATTCTGGCCAACGAGAATAAGCGTCCACGAGAATCAAAAAATATTTATTTTGGAAAGGTCCAGCAAAGTCAATATGGACCCTAGACCATGGCCTGCTTGGTGTTATCCACTCATGTGCAGTCTTAGGGGGCATGTGCCGATGTTCTAGACAGGTTCTGCAACCACTCACTAGCGAGTCTATATCATCATTAAGCCGAGGCCACCACACATAGCTTCTGGCTAAAGCCTTGGTTTGAACTATTCCATTGTGGGTCTTGTGTAACATTTGCAGTGTTGCTTGACGTAGTGTTTCAGGTATTACTACTCGGCAGCCCAATAGTATACAGTCTTCCTGCACTGAAAGTTCTGAACGCTGTAACCAATAAGGATGGAGGTCTACTCTTGTTTCTCGAGCAGGCCATCCACGCTGTATGTAGTACATTACTTGGCTTAATGTCTTGTCAAGTCTAGTTGCTTTGGCTATATCTTCAGGTAGGTATGGGAAGTCTCTGGGTGTTTCAGCCATTAGCAACACATCACATAACTGTGCTTCAGGTTCTTCTGGAACTGGACGAGGCCATCGACTTAAACTATCAGCGTTGCCAATCTGTGGGCCTGGTTTATAAGAGATTTCATAGTCATGCATAGTTAGAGCTATAGCAATTCTTGTCAGTCGTGGTGAGACCATATTGGACATTGGTTTTCTAGTATCAAATATCCCAAGCAACGGTTTGTGATCAGTAATTATACGAAAATGTCTGCCTACGAGGTAATTATGGAATTTGGTAATGCCAAACATGATAGAGGTGGCTTCCTTATCAAGCTGTGAATACCGACGTTCATGTGAATGTAATGTCCTTGATGCCATGGCTATCGGTCGTTCTTGTTTGTCTTCAAATTCATGTGATAGAACTGCTCCAACTCCATACTCTGAACTATCACAAGTAAGTATTAGAGGTTTGTCCAAATCGTATTGTACTAGTGTCAAATCAAAAGTGATTTGACGCTTAGCAGTATCAAATGCAATTTGTTCTTGTTCAGTCCATTTCCACGTCCGATGTGAGTCTAAGAGCCGGTGCAGTGGTTCTAACAATGTTGCTTTATGCGGTATGAACCGTTCATAAAAGTTGTATAGTCCGAGGAATGCTTGTAATTCTTGTTTATTTTTAGGTGCCGGTGTATTTGTTATAGAGTCTACTTTACTAGGCGCCGGGTGTATGCCTTCAGCGTCGATTACAAATCCCAAAAATTCTACTTTTTCTCTTGCGAACTTGCATTTGTTTTTATTGAGACGAAGTCCAGCTTTTTCTATACGTCCTAATACTGTATCTAGTCTATTTTGCATTTCCAGCATCGTACGTCCGCATACGATAATATCATCGATTAGTACTGCAACTCCTGGTATGCCAGCCAACAGAGAAGTCATCAAACGTTGAAAAATACCCGGGCATGCTTTGACTCCAAATGCCAGCCGATGTACAGTGTATAGACCCTTGCATGTGTTCAAGGTTTTGCATGTGTTCAAGGCCTTGCCGTGCTTTCATCTACAACCACTTGTGTGTACGCCCGGTCTAGGTCTAAAGTTGTGAAAATTTTCCCATTGGCTATTGTAGCAAATATCTCATTGGCTGTGGGCATAGGATATGTATCCGACTCGGTTGCCTCATTGACAGTACTACGATAGTCTCCACACAATCTGATTTCACTGGATTTTTTGACAATAGGCACTACAGGCGTTGCCCAATCAGCGAACGATGTCGGTCGTAACACGCCTTCTTTTTGCAGTCTATCTATCTCTTTCTCTACCCTTTGTTTTATAGCAAACGGCACCGGACGCGCTTTTAGAAACTTTGGTACAGCTCCTGGCTTCAAATGTATTGTTACTGGATGTCCACGGTAGGTACCGAGGCCGTCTTTGAATACTTCTTGGTATTTGTTGGTTAAATTATCTATAGCATCCTCTTTGTCAGATATCAAATTTATATTCATTGTAATATTTAAAGGTTCAAACCAATCCCGACCCAGTAAATTGGGTCCACAGCCCTTAGCGATAACAACTGATAAATTTTGGGTGTTGTCTTTGTATGTCACGGGTAGCGTTGCTTGTCCTACGATCTTCACTGGTGTCTCCGTCCATGTATGTAAAGAAAGCGAGGCTGGTCGGAGTGAAGTGTGTGGCAGGAGGTTGCGTATTGAAAACCAAGTTTTTTCATTCAATATGGAGAAACTGGCCCCTGTATCGATTTGCATATGAACAGGTGTGTTGGCAATCGATACCACAAATTCGTATGGCGGTACGCGTTTCACGTTTTGTATGCAATAAATTCCGTTTAAATGATCAGCAAATCCTTCTGTGAAGTTAACTTGCTTGGTTGTATTTTTCTTCTGACACACAAAACGCTTTAATTTTTTAATTTTTTTTTTGTTAGTGACAAAGCATTCGACAATGTAAACAAAAAAAAAATTAAAGCGTTTTGTGTGTTAGGCGGAGCGAAATGTGGAGATAGCGATACATAGTAGCCATTACGAGAGGAGAAACGAGATCGGCGGTCGACCTACAGGTCCAAGATTAATAGCGTACCCTGGGCTCTGAAGCGTAAGCTGAAGATGCAACCAGGAAACACGTTTGGACAAAAAAGAATTAATAACAAAAAGATTAAAGGGATTACTAGGGAATAAACGTGAAACAAACAAAATAACATTTTCACTAACGGTTTATTTACAAAATATGTATACATAATAATGCTGTGAGTACAAAAACACATTACATTCAACTTATACGTCCGCAACTTATTATATCGACTCAAAACAAATCACCTGCAACTAACTGCTACCGAGATACACAAAAAGGATTTGTAAACTAGGTTGCAATCTACAAAATATTGTGTACAGTCGATAAAAACAAATAATTTTATTAGTAGTAGATAATGTACGTTTTAAAAAAAAAAACAAGTATTTTGAGCACAAATTAAAAATAATAGGTTTCTAGCGTCATGTTGTGTATGTGGTGTATCTATAAATAACAGGACTCTTTGCCCCCTGGCCAACAAGGGAATCTGAACAAGCAGTCGTATGGAGATATTGGCGAGAAGTAGCCGACGGCCCGCATGCTTCGCAGGTACTATCCAAATGTTCTTACCCGATGTCTTAAACTAATTTGATATTATAAACAATAAAATGAATGTCGCCATACCCTGACTGGGTACATTTTTATCAGCAATGTTCTACTTGTCAACTTTATGCTAACATGTATGCGATAAATAAATAATTTGAAATTGAAATCTTCAGAAATGACAGCTAATTAGGTAAAAGCAAATTAAACTGTCTAGAGTTCGCTGAAACCTTCCTCATGAAAAGGGCTATCTATGTCTGAGCGGACGTTGACACGTTTCACATTGATAGGGTCCTTTAGACGGCGGTCGGCCCGCGCTTGAGCGGCACAAGCGGCAGCCGCGTGTCACGGAGACGAAGGCGCGGGATGTGTGGCGTAGAGGAACTCCCGCAGCGGGGCAGCCTTCGTGTGTGTGACATCGCGAACAAGCTGCCGGAGACGAGGCCGCGATGGTACGTGAGCGTCAACCGACCAACGAACCACGAACAGGTTTCTCGCCACTGTGACTTTTTATGTGTGCCATTAATGAAATCTTGCGTTTGAACTGACGTTGACACGTTGTACATTTATGAGGTTTCTCGCTAGTGTGGGTTCTTATGTGTGTTATTATATGTTGCCTCGTACTAAACCCACGTTGACAAATATCACATTCATAAGGTTTCTCACCAGTGTGAGTTCTTAGGTGTATACTTAAATGAGCCTTCTGATTAAACTGCCGATGACACGTTTCACATTTATAAGGTTTCTCGCCAGTGTGAGTTCTAATGTGTATACTTAAATGAGCCTTCTGATTAAACTGCCGATGACACGTTTCACATTTATAAGGTTTCTCGCCAGTGTGAGTTCTTATGTGTGCTATTAAAGTATCTTTGCTACTAAACCCATTTTGACACGTTTCACATTTATAAGGTTTCTCACCAGTGTGAGTTCTCATGTGTGCTATTAAAACTGTCTTCCTATAAAAGCCATTTTGACAAGTTTCACATTTATAGGGTTTCTCGCCAGTGTGAGTTCTTATGTGTGCTATTAAAGTATTTTTGCTACTAAACCCATTTTGACACGTTTCACATTTATAAGGTTTCTCACCAGTGTGAGTTCTCATGTGTGCTATTAAAACTGTCTTACTATAAAAGCCATTTTGACAAGTTTCACATTTATAGGGTTTCTCACCAGTGTGAGTTCTCATGTGGGCTATTAAATTATACTTATTAGAAAAGCGCTTTTGACACGTTTCACATTTATAGGGTTTCTCACCAGGGTGAGTTCTTATGTGTGCTATTAAATAAGACTTCCTATAAAAGCGTTTTTGACACGTATCACATTTGAAAGGTTTCTCCCCAGAATGAGTTCCTACGTGTGATACTAACTGATACTTACTATAAAACCTACGTTGACAAATATCACATTTAAAAGGTTTTTTGCCAGTGTGAGTTCTTATGTGTGCTATTAAATTATGCTTATTCTGAAATCCACGTTGACACGTTTCACATTTATAAGGTTTCTCGCCAGTGTGACTTCTTACGTGATTTATTAAATAACGCTTATTCTGAAATCCACGTTGACACGTTTCACATTTATAAGGTTTCTCGCCAGTGTGAATTCTTACGTGATTTATTAACGAACTCTTGTGTATAAACTGACTATGACACGATGTACACTTATAAGGTTTCCCGTCAGTGTGGGTTTTAATGTGAAGTATATAATATCTCTTGCGTTTAAACTCATGTTGACACGTTTGACATTTATAAGGTTTCTCGTCAGTGTGGTTTCTAATGTGAGACATTAAATTACTCTTGTCGTTAAACTGACATTGACACGTTTCACATTTATAAGGTTTCTCGCCAGTGTGAATTCTTATGTGTCTTATTAATTGTCCCTTTTCGGTAAACTGACGTTGACATATTTTACAATCATAAGGTTTCTCACCAGTGTGAGTCCTCATGTGTGCTATTAAATGTTGCTTATTAAAAAAGCGATTGTTACACGTTTCACATTTATAAGGTTTCTCGCCAGTGTGGATCATTAAATGTCTCCTCATGTTTGCAGCTCGCGTGAACTGTCGCTGACAAACGCTACACTCGTGTCGTCCCCTCGCAGCCCGAGCGCTCGCCTCTCGCGGAGACTCGCGCTGTCTCCTGCTGCTTGTACTGCCTTCAGCTCGTTGTCGTTTGACAGCTCGCCGAGGTCGAGCCGGAGGGATATCTGTCAATATTTATTTTTATGAATAAAATTAAATCTTTAAACACTAAATTAGATTGATTGGCTGATTGTCTTATAATAAGATGATTCCGTGCTTCGGAAGACACTTTAAGCCGTTGGTCCCGGCTACCATCTGGTAGTCGTTTAAGGAACTAAGTCTGAATTCCGTCACCAGGGTGTACTGTACATGGTCGATTGAACAAGTTACCTACACAAAATGATGACTAAATTAAATAATTATTATTTCAACATACTTTCTCATAAGGTGGATATTATTTCTAATGAGAGTATCTTCAGTGGTGAGGACTGCTTTGTTTATTTTATAGAATAAGACACTGATATGTACACGAATATATATTTTCTTTTTGAGACACTCAAGACGTTACAGATATTTTCCTTTTAATTTAAGTATATTGTCTATTACAAAGAGGTTCTATTCTACTTTAACAATTTCAAGTATTACATTGTATTATACAGTGCTAAACTCGGTGTTTTCATTCGAGACCGATGAAGATGCGACGGGAGACGCGTTAAGGTGATAAAAATAATAATAATTTATCCTATGCTCGAAAGTCGAATAGGCGGACAAGACAAGAGCTCGATCCATCACGTTATTCGATATTCACGTCAATCCTATACAATCACCTAGAATTTTTAGTTTTGCCTTTTGAGATACGAAACTCTAAAAAAGAAAATTCTTCGTCAGACCTATTCATAACGTATGCATGCAACAACATCTAGCTGTGCACTGTTCTCAAAATCCGTCAACGCGATGCGGCCCGTCAAAGTTTGCGCCTACCTTGTCATAGTTGTCATAACAAGTTAACACCCCAAGAGTACATATGGATTTTGCCCGTCACTGTGTTGTTAATCACACGTGTATAGGATAAAATCGCGACTTTCTATCATATTGACTCTGTTTCCCCAATTTTGTTTGTTCGTATTGTCTTGGTGGTGGTTTTAAGGTAAGTTGCAAATATTTATTAGACCCCTATAGTGTCCATTTAACAATGGACACGGATCCCCCAGACGGGGGAGGTTACCCTCCTCCGTCTGATCCTGGAATGCTCCAAAGCCCTAGCACATCTCAGCCAAAACCAAAAAAACGTCCGGCTGAAGATAGTATATCTATCGATGCCAAAAAATCGAATACGCCATCTGACTCTATCCAGTCTGTTTTTATCAGACCGGGATACGAGGAAAACGCCAACTTCCCATACTCTGACTCTGATCCAGGTCCGTTCATTGTCCATGTAAGCCGTACAGAACCTGACAATGTAGCGGGTTTATCAATTAGGGTACTTAAATTTGCCCAAATGATTCACAAGGCAAACATATGTGGCATAAGTGAAGGAGGTATTCTCCCAGTAAGTCGCAGCAGAATTTCTGTTGCTTTTAAAACTGCCAGAGATGCAAACAATTTTGTTCAAAACCCAATGTTATCACAAAATAAATTAACTGCTGTCATTCCCAGATTTTTGGTATCACGCATGAGTGTCGTTCGAAATATTCCAACAGAATGGTCACTGGAAGATCTTCTCGATAGCATCCAAACCCCTCGTGGGTGTGGCCTTGTTGTTAGAGCTAGAAGGCTAAATATTAAAAAAAAGGGTGATGCAGGTGTCTCGTGGGTGCCATCCACAACTGTAGTCCTCACATTCCTCGGTCAATCCTTGCCTGAAAAAATTTACTGTTACAGCACAGCTTTAGATGTAGATACCTACCGACTTCCTACGATCCAATGTCGCAATTGTTGCAAATTTGGACATGTTAAATCACAATGTAGATCCAAACCACGCTGCTATAAATGCGGCCAGGAACATTGTGGAGATGACTGTTCACTAGAAAGCTCATCATGTTTCCTTTGCAATGGTTTGCATTGTGCAACAGACCCCAAATGCCCGGAGCATCAGAGACAGAAATCAATAAAAATTATTATGTCTCAAGAAAATATATCTTACACTGAAGCAGCCAAAAGATTCCCACCTACTAAAACTTCATATGCAGATGTGGCATCCTCATCCCAACCTCTTCTGTCCCCCTCAAATTCACAGCTTCCTCAATTTGTCTCTTACTATACTCCAGAGAAAAAATCATACAAACTTTGTTTAAATCTCCCAGACCTTCCCCTTCTCTTGGCAAAAGTTATGATCTAGAGGCCCATAACTAAATAATATATACTCCAAAATCTACTCAACCAAATGGTTGTGGCCTTTCAGATTCCCCTCCTAGTCCCACTCCTAAGCTCACTCCAAATGATAACTTAATTGAATTATTAGTCTATTCCTTAGTGAACATTATTTCCAAATTCTCTGATTCCGTACCGCCCAATGTCAATTCTATATTACAGCAATTCTTAAAAACTTTAATATCCAATAATGGACCAAACCCTTCTGCAATGGAATTGTAAAAGCGTCCGCAATAAAAAATATGAACTCATCTCTATTCTCAACCAATTCAAACCCATCGTGGCTGCTATCTCGGAGACATGGTTGAGCCCGGGGCATGTTTTCATGTGTCTGGGTATGCCTGTCTTCGGGATGACAGGGATGACGGGTATGCAGGTTGTGCTCTCCTAATCTCAAACTCTTTTGTCTATTCCCAAATATCCATCCCTCCCCATAGCCCTCATCTTCATGTGGTAGCTGCTTCTTGTATTGGTTTAAGTTTTCTAGTCTCTGTCTATATACCTTACCCGAACTCCCAAGTCCTCTCCGAATTAAATAATATAATTACAAATCTTCCTAGACCTTTAATAATCCTTGGGGATTTCAACTGTAAAAACACATTGTGGGGCTCCCACTGTGACGACCCTGCTTCATTCTTCCTACTTGATATTCTTGATACTCAGGATCTTTGCATTATCAGCAACTCGGAGATCATCTCCGACTCAGAATGTAAGCATTCCTGACTTGACCTTAGCATCCCCTTCTATTGCTCCCACTTTGTCATGGTCTGTTCTTCCTAATGCATATGGCAGTGATCATCTTCTTATTGTCACTTACTTATATTCGTCTTTCAGACCCTCTCCACCAGTTCCTCCACTGTTAAAGTATCGTACACAACAGGCTGACTGGTCCAATTATGCTAGGATCCTGGATGAAGAGATAAGTAATCTCCCAGAAATAAACAGCTTCAATGGCTTCGATATGTATGATCAATTTATTTCCTGTGTTCAGTCTGCAGCTGATAAATCCATCCCAACTAAAAAACCTAGCAAAAAGCTGATCCCTTCTCCCCCTTGGTGGGACCATGAGTGTACAACCAGTGTCAATGAGCGCAAGGAGGCAGAAAACCTATATCTATCAGACCTTAACATGAGCAACTATATCAATTATAAAAAAACCTGTGCTCGCACAAGGAGACTTTTATCTAAAAAGAAGAAGCTTGGTTGGAACAAATTCTGTGAGTCTCTCTCTCCGAGGACTCGCCCTTCTATTATTTGGAAAAAAATAAAGTTGTTTCGTAGAAGTCTCACCGAAAACCTCCTCCTCCTCGAATGACTCACCTCCATGGTTGGAACAGTTCATGGACAAGTTAGCCCCTCCCTCTGCTCCAAACTTTGACTGTTTTCCTATTTCTTATCCTCAAACTTCATCATCTTCTGACTCAATGAATGATGAGTTCTCTTTTGCTGAACTCTGCAGTGCACTCGACCACCTAAAAGACTCTGCTCCTGGTGTTGATGGTATTCCATACTCCTTTATCTGTAATGCATCTTTGTCTACCAAACGCTATCTTTTAAATATCCTTAATTCTATCTTTCTATCTGGAAACATTCCTGAATCATGGAAAACCCAAATAATTGTGCCAATTCTTAAACCTGGCAAGGATCCTTTAGACCATACAGACCAATTGCTCTTAGTTCAGTTCTAGTTAAAATCATGGAGCATCTAATAAAAAATCGTCTTGAATGGATAATTGAGAACAGAAACTTACTGTCCAACACACAATTTGGTTTCCGCCGTGGCAAGGGCACCATGGATAGCCTCAGTATTCTCTGTTCGTCGATCAGACTAGCCTTCTCTAATAATGAAAATGTTGTTGGAGTCTTTTTAGACATTTCCTCTGCTTATGACAATGTCCTGCTTCCGGTGCTCAGGCAAAAACTGCTACATCTGAACATTCCAGTGAGGCTTGTTAATGTCATATGCAATATTTTCATGCGCCGTTCTATTCAAGTCCGTATTAATGGCTCACTCCTTTCTCCGCGTAATATCTGGAAGGGCTTGCCTCAAGGTTCAGTCCTCAGCCCTATCTTGTACAATTTATACACCTATGATCTAGATCTTACGATAAATAGCTTCTGTGATACCCTGCAATATGCGGATGATATAGCCATTTATGCCCGATCACAAAATTTTGAAGAATTAACTGCTCGACTTAACTCTGCTTTATTTTATCTAAATGACTGGCTTGACAGACATGGATTGACATTGTCAATCAATAAATGCTCTGCGGTAGTATTTACCCGCAAAAGATCTATTCCGCAGATTAGGTTGTGTGTAAATGATAGCCTATAATAAAAATAAAAAAATAAAAATAAAAATTTCTTTATTCAGACAAATAGTCCATTGAGTGTTAGTAAAGTAATTAAAAATCTTAAAAACTATGTTAGTACATTTAATTCTTTTAATTTAATTTAAGTATCTTTTTGCCCTACTGTGCGATCCCGAGACAACTGCATGCTCTTGTACCCAGTGACGCACAATAGGACAATCATATTTGCCACTTATGACCTTAAGAATAGTGTTGGTGCTTCCGCGGACCCGGTGCATCAGCGACGCGATTCGCTTACGTAATACGGCATGAAAGCCATCGACATGCGTTTGAAGAAACATATTTGATGCACTACAGTACCGCGGCAGCCCCAACATCACTCTGAAGGCATTATTATATTGTACTCGGAGAGCGTTGAAAGCGCGCTGCGTATAATTAACCCACAAACTGCACGTGTACATTGATTGACAGAAAGCTTTAAATAGCGTTATTTTAATTTCTGTACTACAACGTGCAAATTTGCGAGCCAACATATTGCAACGCACTGCCAACGCCCTCCTTTCCCTTTCCATATCAGTATCGTCTTTCATGTTTTCGGTCACCACGTGACCCAAATACTTGAAAGACGATACTCTCGCAATGGGCTTATCGTACAACATAACAGCCGGGACATTAACAACTTTACGACCTTTCGCCTGAAACGTCATAAATTCAGTCTTTTTTATATTAAACCTTAAGCCATGAGTCTCAGCATATTTCTCACAGACTGCCAAGAGTTTCCTAAGTGCAGCGATTGATGGACTCAGCAACACCGTGTCATCAGCATAGCTAATGCTATTGACACATTGGCCATCGATAGAGCACCCTACACCTGTGTTGCTCAATTCAAAAATCAGCTGATTTATATACAGGTTGAAGAGAGAGGGAGAGGTCAGACCACCCTGTCTCACCCCACACTCCAGCCTATATTCACTTGAAAACTGCCCAGCCCATTTGACCTGGTTAGTCTGGTGCTCATACCAGTATTTAAATAAGTTTACCACATCTGCCGGTACACCAGCGTCAGTCATCTTAGGCCATAAGATCTCATACCTAACCAGGTCAAAGGCTTTCGTCTGATCGAGAAAAACCGCATACACACAAGTTTTCCTATCCGTATAATACTTAATAGTATGCTTAAGAGACAAAATTGCGCTTTCTGTTGATAGTCCAGGTCTGAAGCCGAACTGTGCGTCGTGAAAATTAAGATATTCTTTAAGTTGTCTCTCAAGCAAACCATCCAGTACTTTGGCCGTAATAGTAGCTAATGATATCGGCCGGTAGTTGTTCTTGTCGGAAATATCACCAGTTTTATTTTTAACAACTGGTACTACGACCGATTTCATTAACTCAGTAGGAAGGTAGGAATGTCTTTTGCATATTGTAAACAGCATACCTAAGAGTCTCGGCAAGTGCGGTCCTGCATACAGGAAGTGTTCAATACTGAGGCCGTCATGTCCAGGTGATTTGCCTCTCGTCATGTTTTTAATTATAGATGATACTTCCTTTGCGGAAAAACGCTTCGGCACGCTGGACATGAGCGCTTCGGCTTTTACACCATCCGCACGGCACACTGAGGCTGGTTGCACCTGAAAATGTGATCTGAAGGCGTTTGCTATGTCTACTGGATCAGTTACACCGGCAATGCCTATCGGGACGTCAGGCCTGGGACTCATCTTTTTTGTTTGTTGCCAGAATTGTTTAAAATCTTTATTTTTATGAACTGTTGTTAAAATATCCATTTTAATTTTTTCCTTGTTATTCTGACAATATTTCAATTTGCTTTTAAACAGTTTTCTGGAATCGTACATGGCTATGTAAATAGGACCCGTGCGAGGCCGACCATAACTAACCCATTTTAAAAAATTTTGTCTGGCATCCCGATGTGCATCCCGTACATACTTATTCCAGCCCGCAATCGGGCGCCTATTCTGCCTTCTATTATTCCTTAGGGTCCCCCCTTCCCGACTTTTCCTAGCAGCTTCCTGCAGTGACGTAACTATGCTACAATAAAAATTATCAATAATCACAGTATGATCTACGCTGCGATTAGAACATATAGTATCACAACAAGAGTTAAGTTCGTGCGGAAAGTCTATTTCTTTTAATTTATTATTACAATATTGCGTATACATCTCAATTTGGCTAGAAGTTCGATTACCCCATAGAACATTATCGAAAGAAGCACACGGCGACCGCAAAGTTGGCATAACAGTGTTTATGTTACACTGAATTTCTAAAGGAAAATGATCAGACCAGTATATATCATAAAGTACCGCTATTGAAACTATTGAACTACGCGCGGCCTATAGCCATTGAGGAAAAAATTAAATTTCTGGTAGTATATCTCGACTCTAAATTGACTGGCGTTCATCACTTAAACTATGTATCTAATAAAGCTGAAAAAGGCGCCAATGTTCTTAGAGCGGTCTCAGGCGTTCGTTGGGGTTCACATCCCTACAGCCAACTTTTGCTATACAAGACTATAATACGTAGTCATTTTGATTATGGGTGTTTTTTGTTAGAACCATGCAGTAAGATAGCACTTGCTAAACTAGATAGAATCCAGGCGCACTATTACAGGAGCTATGAAGTCTTCCCCTATTCTAGCTCTTCACGCTGAATGCTTGGAACCACCTCTTCTCCTTCGAAGACAATTCCTTGCTGACCGATTTCTTTTCAAAACAATTCAAAATTCTACCCACCCACTTCCAAATATTCTAAATTCAATTTCACAATCCCTCCCAACTTCTTCATATTGGACTCATAAATCTCCCCCGCCTCTTGTTAATAGTTTCCAAAAATACAAGGCCTTGACTTGTCCTGTGCAGAGGTTTGATGGAAACATATTATTCCATGTAAATTATTCTGCTCTTGTTTTCCAACCCCAGGTGATTTTAGATATGGGTGTAAACAAACAAACTCTTGATGCTAATAAACAGTTCAATGAATTAGTCGATAATGAGTGGTCAGACTGGCTTTTGATTTTTACGGATGCATCCAAGATATCAGCTGAAGGTAACGTTGGTGTTGCCGTTTGGATTCCCAAATACAAAATCTTATTGAATTTTAAATGTCCTCCTCAAACTTCTGTATTTTCCGGAGAAGCTATTGCCCTACTAGAAGCGGTAACATAAGTAGAGTCCCACCAATTAAATAAAACTCTTATTTTATCTGACTGCAAGAGTAGTCTCCAAGATATAGTTAAACTTCCTCTTCATGCCAGAGAAAATTTCCCTATTTCAATTATGACTAGAGAAGTTCTTTATAGATGTCATCTTGCAGGCATTAATGTTACGTTAGCCTGGATTCCAGGTCATGCTGGAATATCTGGAAACGAGACAGCGGATAGATTCGCCAAGGAAGCAATACATATGGGTTCTGACAAATATTATTACTGCCATCCCCGAGATCTGAAACTGACAGCTCAATCCTCCCTCAGAACAGAATGGGATAAACTGTGGAGAAATAATTGTGTATGTAAGGCGAAACACTATTCCAAAATCCAACCAAATATTCCCATCAATCCTTGGTTTCACAAATATCGTAACCTCCCCAAATTTCCAACTTCTGTCATAATTCGTCTTCGTTTAGGCCATTTTTGTTCTCCGGTATTTTTAGCTGGATGAGGGTGCTCCTAAACATATTTTCTTTGAATGCCCCAAGTTGTCAGTGTCTCTTTACGACTTACTACCCCCAAATATTCCATGTCCTGTCAATATATCTTTTTTGTTAACTTTAGTTTTCTCTAGGTTTGTTAATATCTTTGCAAAATTTATTAATAACAATAATATTTATTTATAACATTTATATTATCTATATATCCTTGGTGATCCATTCCATACCCTATTTCCTTTCCTATCAGTGTATAAATTCTTCATACCGAAAAAATGTCTATGTTACTGTGTGTGTTTGTTTGTAGCACGAAGCAAATACAAAGAGGAGCTGGCCTATTGCACTTTCCCTTAGAAACACAGGGTCTCCTTGTTACGGGGGGTCGGGGTCGGAAATCTGCCATAATATCCCCAAGTATCATTTGGAGAGCCATCTATTATTGAATAGAATCGAACTATAATAAACAGGCTGCTATTATAAAGATCGTTATCGATAAAAGTTCTGCTTCTCGTTACTAGATGTCACAGCCAGGATCGTATTTAAGTATGTAACAAAATAAATCAACGAATTTAAAACTTCTAAAAAAGGTTATCTGTTGAACCTGTACGTGTGCAATATTGTAAAAATAACTCAATTTCGAACCAACTTCTAAGAAAGAGGTTTTTTATCAATAACAATCAAACAGTGTTAAAAATGTTTCTACTCGCCGCTAGATAGCGCATTACGAAATTTTGGCTGTCACTCCATGCTACAGTAACATAAAATTATAAAATGCAAATTATTAATTACTTACAAATGAAAAAATAATCTTTTAGCTTCAGTCAGTTTAGGTTTACACGTATAGCTTTTACACCCGATAACACAACACTTCATTTTGTCAACCAATGTATTATTTATGATTTATTATACAGTTGAGCAAACACGTGTTAGAACGACGTCGAAAAGTTTTGTACTGATTTTGGCGACACTGGTGGCGAGAAGCTGAAACTTTTAACGTGACGTCAGAGGCCCCTTTGATACATACTCAACCTGACTGCTTAATTCATCTCCTCTTTGTATTTGCTTCGTGGTTTGTAGTAAATAGTCTACTAACCCAATAACCATTAACATTTGTTTGTGTTGTTTTAGGTTACAGAGCTCCCAACAACCGAACAACAGTCTCATGAGTATATATTTCAACTCGAACACTGTGTCTTTCTCAACCTTGACATTGGCAAAATCATTGTTTGGCTAAACGATGGAGCCATAACCAAAAAAATAGAAATAGAAGAGTACTTATCACTTCACTACATAGTATAAAACAAAGTCGCTTTCTCTGTCCCTATGTCTATGCTTAAATCTTTAAAACTATGCAACGGATTTTGATGCGGGTTTTTTTTAATAGATAGTGATTCAAGAAGGTTTTTATGCCCATGTGAAGCCGGGGTGGGTCGCTAGTTACCAAATAAACGTGTAAATATATATCACAGTTAATGGAGTTGTGCATCCTAAACATGGTATGGTGCTCCGTCGTTTTCACAAGGCATATGGTTGTTGTCACATTTGCAGAACATATAATACAGAATAATAGTAATTATAGTGTAGTCAAGAGAGAGTACATACCTTCCTCAACATCTCGCTCCACTTTTACATCCACCTCTAGATCGCATGGCTGTGTCACACTTGTGCGGTCATCTTCACCAGAGCCACACTCTGTGTCATGGCCGTCGGCCGCGTCTGCTGGCTGCGGGGAACCTGCTGGTGTTGGAACAATGAATCTGGTGCCATAGCCAATGAATAGTGTGAGTCAATGAGTTGATCAGAACAACACATACCCTCTGATTCCTCATCTTCAACCTCAGTGCCATCAACATCAGACTTTTGCTCCGGTTTGATCTCGACAGGGGTCGGTGGGATGTTTCCGTAACTTTCTGGTGTGGAGTAGCTCAGCGGCCCACACAGACCATTAGCCTGGCGGTCAATCTGGGATACTGACTCCACAGTTATCTGTGAGAAAACATACAAGTATTTATATAATACTATTGTTTCTTATCATGCCAACAAGAGGGAGTGAGGTTTGTGCCCGCAGCTCCAATTACAAATAAAGTGGTTCTTAACACTGACTGTGGCCAGATTAAACTTACTCGAGCCAGAATAATATCAAGTATTTATCGAAAATGGCTGTTCACATACCTTATTGAGGGTCAATTAGGTATGAGCCCATAAAATGAACAACCCCCCTTTTACCCAATCTATGTATCTCAGTCAATTTCATGTCAGCGTTAAATATATTTGTGATTAAAAGGAAATGATTTGTTACCTTAGTGTGTTGAAGTAAAATATCATTGAGCACATTCTCTGCTCGGGCGGAGGTCAGCATCAACTTGCGGCACTTGTTGAGCTGAGCGTGGCAGATATAGCAGGCCGCCACGGGCCTCCCGTCAGCCGAGTGGAGCTGAAATGTTCAAAACATGCACTTCGTTAGTCTCAGACTTCAAGACATTATACGAATTATAAACAACTAGCTGTTCCACGCGGCTTCGCCCCACGTGGGACTCGGTTATATCGCGCCCAAAAGTAGCCTATGTTTGACCTCAGGTCGTTAACTACATCCCTACCAAATTTCATCACAATCGGTCCAGCAGTTTAGCCGTGAAGAGGTGACAGACAGACAGACAGACAGACAGAAAGACAGACAGACTTTCGCATTTATAATATTAGTATGGAAGTATGGATAATCACTTGTAGCGAGCGGTTGTACTCACAGCGGTGCCGGTGATCTGCTCGTACACCAGCTGCAGAGAGCCGGCGATGGACAACAACCGCGCGTCCACCGCCAGGCAGACCCGGCAGGCAGCTGTAGCGGGGGACATTCTTCCCGTTATGAAGATATAAAGAGGCCGTGCATTTAATTGAATACAAATACAATGAACTGAGGCACTGGGGCACAAACGAAATTAAGATGCACAATAGAGGGATACGACAGGGATACTACTTGGAGGGTCTCATCTCAGAGAACCACGAACTAAATAGAGAACAACTATTGTTATTTAAGTATATTGATAGCATCATCTCTGAACAAGGGAATTCTAGTCCGTCCAAGAACAAGGAAGTGAGGATTCCTGTGGCGATCCCACAGGCCTATTACGCCTATCTCCCTAAGAAGGCAAGGCAGGTGAAGCTGAGCTATGAACATCATATAATATAAATATATTTGTGAACCTCATGTGAACACAATATTTTTTTTTTAATACTTTTTACGGCCATGGAAACTAGTCCTTTAAGGCCTTTCTTCAATTTATCAAATCAAATCAATCAAATCAAATCTATTTATTGTGGAACACAGGTTTATAAGATCTTCATAATATAATTATTTTGTGTCACTTTGACCTGTCCTAAGACGTACAATAATTTTACAAAATCATCTATATTTTGAGCGTCAATAACTTAGTCATTACTTATAACAAATTTGAAATTAATAAATTCTGTGATAAAAAATTAAATAAAAATTGTATACAATTAAATAAATAAAATTTCTAATAAATTAAAACATAATCAATCAAAACTATCATCCAAAAATTCTTGTACAGTATAATAACATTTTTCAGTCAAAAGCAATTTTAATTTATTTTTGAATGTCATCAAATCCAAAGTTTTAAAACTATCAGGTAGTTTATTAAAAATAATGGGAGCCATGCCAATCACGTTTTTATTAATTAATGCTGTTTTATGTCCGACAACTACCAGTTTCTGTTCATATTGAGGTCTAACGTGATTTGGTCTCCTTCTTGTTTCTCTTAATTTGGCAAACAAATGTGGATTTGACTTTACAAAAATGCATAATTCCATAATATAAATACACGGTAGCGTTAAGAGTTTATGCGATCTAAACATAGGCATACAACTGTCTCTAGATTTTAATCTGCACATTGATCTTATGCATCTCTTTTGGGCTTTAAATGCTTTCTCATGTTCCTGTGAGTTACCCCAAAAAATTACACCATAACTTAAATGGGGTGTAACCAAACCGTGGTAAGCTACTAAAGCAACGTCTATTTTAACTTTATTTGAAAGCTTGAATAATGCATAAGCAGATTTACTTAATTTTAAACAAACTTGTTCAACGTGAGATTTCCAGTTAGTGTATTATCAACAGTAAGACCCAGAAATTTAGTCATATTTACTTCTTCTATTTTATGACCATTGTGACTTATATTTAGTTTAGGGGGTAATTTTCTATTATAAAAATTCATTATATTTGTTTTCTCTAAATTTATTTTTAAATTATTTATATCCAACCATTGTATAATATCATTTAAAGTATTATTAATATCACATTCATAATCACTTGCGTCATCACATTTAATAATTGCTGTACTATCGTCCGCAAATAGAACCATACTTTGTCCTACGTTCTGAGGAAGATCATTAATATAAATAAGGAATAGCAATGGTCCAAGAACACTTCCTTGAGGAACGCCAAACCTATTTGATTTGGATTCTGACAAATAATTAATCTCTTTTTTTGTTTTGGGGCATAAACTAGATATTTCTACACGCTGACTTCTATTATCTAAATAAGATTTTATTAAATCCAAAATGTTTCCTCTAATTCCGTAGGCGTATAATTTGTTTAATAACCTCTTACGATTAACATAGTCAAAAGCTTGCGTCATGTCGGTGTACATTACGCAAACCGGATTCCTAATATCTACATTTCTCATCACAATGTGCAGTAAATCATATATTGCCATATTAATCGTTATATTTTTTCTGAATCCCTTTTGTTCGTCACATAAAATTTTAAATTTCGTCAAATAGTTATAAATAGATTCAGATAAATAATTTTCAAAAATTTTGGTAAATACGTCGATTTATTAATCTTCTTCAGTCCTACTTTAGTCAAGTCAAGTCAGTAGTCTAGTCAAGTGAGTCAGAGTCCGATGGCTAAGTGAAGCGGTGGAAAAATTTCACTTAGCTATAACTTGGAGATTTTGGTGACAAAGATAAAAGTCACATAATCGACACTGTATCACTTCCCAATACTCACGCTTGTTCACGAACACGTTGCGAATAATAATCCACCAATATTATGCACAAATACTCGAAAAAACCTAAGTTTTGGAAATTAAATACAGCGCGGACATAGCGACAGTTTACTTTCCCTCCAAAAACTCGCCGAGTGTTCGGCTTCGGCATTGAAGTCACATAAAAAAGTTCTCAATTCGCCGGAATGTTATTTTTTTTAAAGTATGTTTACGATTTACGAATTACTCGAAGCCGGCTGGACCAATTTGAAAAATTATTTTTTTTGTTTGAATGGGTATACTTCTCCATTAGTCCCATATTCAGCAGATCAGGATCTGATGATGGGATCATGGAGACATCGAGGGAACTCTTCAAATTTTGTAGGTATAGGACATGGGTATTTTTCGATATATTCTATGTTGTAAGGTGAGACGTAGATAAGACGATGCTTGAAAATTTAACCCATTTTCAAAAATGCGACGTATTTACAACTTTTTGATTGTAATATATCTTGCTCGATTACTCAAAGACCACTGAATCGATTTGTAAAATTCTTTTTTGTTAGAAAGGATATACTTTCTAGACGGTTCCATAGTCATCAGATCAGCATCTGATGATAGAATCATGGAGCTATCGAGGGAACTCTTCAAGTTTTATTGCGATTTGGGTATTTTTTGATATATTCCATGTCAATAAGGTGAGACGACGCTGATGACGTTTACTCGACTTTCCAAAATACAACGTGTTTACAACTTTTTAGTTGTAAGGTATTGCGTATTCAAAACTAAAAAGTAAAAAATAATTGTTTTTGCCAAAAACACAAAACCGACTCCAATTGTTGTTAAAATATGCTTTATATCAAACATTTCAATTAATTTGAAGTTGGTGCCAATGTTATGAATTCGTTGACTAGCTGCTGGCTCGTCAATTTATTTTAACATCGTGGCCGGTTATTTTAAATAAAAAAAAAATATTTTATTAAAATAACCGGCAAAATAGAAGACTATTGAATTTTTCATTCCGCATTGATGTCGGTTCTAAGTGTTGGGCTAAACCATAGACTTACACCCATATTCTCAAACGTTTACTTAAACTCGACTCATCCTCACTCGACCTCAATGGTATTCATAGTTGACACTAGCTTCCTCACCTTAAGGAAATTACTCAATGGAGGTGAGGAACGAACTGTCAAATATAAGGAAGCCTCGAACGTTTCGTTTAACGAAAGGTAGGTGCTTTTATTGAGGACCAGATTTAAAAGAATTTGTACCTACTATAATAATTTCTTTGTGTATTTAAGTATTTTGTTGTTTTATAATAAATCTATGCTAGTTAGCTAAAATTGAAAAAGAAACTTTGTCAAAAACTCTCTTTACGTCAAAAAGTTAAGCGGTTTATCAACATACAGATATAAAACGGAACGTCATTCCTTGACTCATCCCCACTGGAGTTTGCTCAAGGAAACAATTAAGAATACCGTTTTCAAGGAAAGTTGGAGGACTTCCTTGAGGCGACCTCGAATGAGGTTGAGTGGAGGAGACCTATGAGGCAACGTTTAAGAATATGGGTGTTAGTATTATATACTAAGTCTATGGGCTAAACCGACATCAATGCCGAGCACCCGGCCAACAACGTCACAAACAGCAAACAGCCATCCACACGTTGCGTTGAATGCTGTTTATGAAGTGTTCGGCCAGCGTATGGATGGGGCATGACCATTGACTTGACTTGAGTCTTCTTGGGCATGACAATGACAAAAACTTTCTTTAATGTCGCGATGACAAAGTTGCCAGTGCGCCCTAGCCCATTCACCAAAAAAAAAACTTGTTTTTTTTTTTTTGGTGAATGGGCTAGGGCTAGGATTGTCTTGTCTGTGTACGTGTGTGTGTACAGTGTTCTCTATCCAAAACTTAGGTTTTATCGAGTATTTGTGCTTAATATTGGTGGATTATTATTTGCAAAATGTTCGTGAACAAGCGTGAGTGTTGGGAAGTGGTACAGTGTCGGTCGATTACGTGACTTTTATCTTTGTCACCAAATCTCCAAGTTATAGCTAAGTGAAACTTTTCCACCGCTTCACTTAGCCATCTGACTGACTCACTTGACTAGACTAAACTACTGACTTAATTTTTTGACTTGACTTGACTAAAGTAGGACTGAAGAAGATTAATAAATTGAAGAAAGGCCTTAAAGGACTAGTTTCCATGGCCGTAAAAAGTATTTTAAAAAACCTAGGAAGGAATAGGATAGTATTTAAAACGTAGTGATTATATACTCTTTGGATAGTATTGGTCAACGAAGAGGGAGTTTTTGGCGGGAATGTAAACTGTCGCTATGTCCGCGCTGTATTAATTTCCAAAACTTACACCCATATTCTTAAACATTACCTTATAGGTCTCCTCCACTCAACCTCATTCGAGGACGCCTCAAGGAAGTCCTCCAACTTTCCTTGAAAACGGTATTCTTAATTGTTTCCTTGAGCAAACTCCAGTGAGGATGAGTCAAGGAATGACGTTCCGTTTTATATCTGTATGTTTGTAAACCGCTTAACTTTTTGACGTAAAGAGAGTTTTTGACAAAATTTCTTTTTCAATTTTAGCTAACTAGCATAGATTTATTATAAAACAACAAAATACTTAAATACACAAAGAAGTTATTATAGTAGGTACAAATTCTTTTAAATCTGGTCCTCAATAAAAGCACCTACCTTTCGTTAAACGAAACGTTCGAGGCTTCCTTATATTTGACAGTTCGTTCCTCACCTCCATTGAGTAATTTCCTTAAGGTGAAGAAGCTAATGTGAACTATGAATACCATTGAGGTCGAGTGAGGATGAGTGGAGTTTGAGAAAACGTTTGAGAATATGGGTGTTAGGTTTTTTCGAGTATTTGTGCTTAATATTGGTGGATTATTATTCGCAAAGTGTTCGTGAACAAGCGTGAGTGTTGGGAAGTGGTACAGTGTCGATTACGTGACTTTTATCTTTGTCACCAAAATCTCCAAGTTATAGCTAAGTGAAACTTTTCCACCGCTTCACTTAGCCATCTGACTGACTCACTTGACTAGACTAGAATACTGACTTGACTTGACTAAAGTAGGACTGAAGAAGATTAATAAATTAAAGAAAGGCCTTAAAGGACTAGTTTCCATGGCCGTAAAAAGTATTTAAAAAAAAGAACGAAGAGGTCAACGAATACTATACTCTCTCTCTCTCTAACGAGGAGGTATTGGTTGGAATAATTTGCAAGCAAGCACGACACATGACACTGATGACACCATGTCATTATTTTGATCACACGACTAAAACGAGATTATAGGGAAAATCCTATAAATTTCTATCAAGAATGTCCCCCGCTACAGCTGCCTGCCGCGTCTGCCTGGCGGTGGACGCGCGGTTGTTGTCCATCGCCGGCTCTCTGCAGCTGGTGTACGAGCAGATCACCGGCACCGCTGTGAGTACAACCGCTAGTTATGATTATCCATACTAATATTATAAATGCAAAAGTCTGTCTGTCTGTCTGTCTGTCACCTCTTCACGGCTAAACTGCTGGACCGATTGTGATGAAATTTGGTAGGGATGTAGTTAACGACCTGAGGTCAAACATAGGCTACTTTTGGTCGCGATATAACAGAGTCCCACGCGGGGCGAAGCCGCGGGGAACAGCTAGTTGTTTATAATTCGTATAATGTCATGAAGTCTGAGACTAACGAAGTGCATGTTTTAAACATTTCAGCTCCACTCGGCTGACGGGCGGCCCGTGGCGGCCTGCTATATCTGCTACGCTCTGCTCAACAAGTGCCGCAAGTTGATGCTGACCTCCGCCCGAGCAGAGAACGTGCTCAATGATATTTTACTTCGACACGCTAAGGTAAAAAATCATTTCCTTTTAATAACATACATATAAAAAATAATATAAATGTGTTTTACATTTTTTTACTTGTGTGTTTTCTCACAGATTACTGTGGAATCAGTATCCCGGATTGACCGCCAGGCTAATGGTCTGTGTGGGCCGCTGAGCTACTCCACACGGGAATATTACGGAAACCTCTCACTGGTCCCTGTTGAGATCAAACCTGAGCAAGAGTCTGATGTTGATGATACTGAGGTTGAAGATGAGGAATCAGAGGGTATGTGTTGTTCTGATCAACTCATTGACTCACACTATTCATTGGCTATGGAACCAGATTCATTGTTCCAACACCAGCAGGTTCCCCGCAGCCAGCAGACGCGGCCGACGGCCATGACACAGAGTGTGGCTCTGGTGAAGATGACCCCACAAGTGTGACACAGCCATGCAATGTAGAGGTGGATGTAAAAGTGGAGCGAGATTTTGAGGGAGGTATGTCTGTCTTTTGTTCTGTTATCTGTGCTGTAACCATATGCCTTGCATATTTATTATTTCTAGTCAATAAACAAATGAAACTCTCTAAATTGAGTAGCGTTTAAGTATTCTGGATAAACATCCAGAATACTTAAACGCTACTCAATTTTGAGAGTTGGTCAAGTATCATGCTGTCGCACTGAATGTCAACAATATGACAGTGACAGCATGATACTTGAGCTGCTTTTTAGTATTTGGGCATTAGTTACCTAAACCTTGGCAGGTAGCATTCAATAAACTGCTACAAAATTGAGCTGTATAATTTTGAAAAATAAAATTATTAAGGCTTCATACATACATGTAAAGGGAAGGGAAGGATGAATTTTTATTTTTTTTAAAACATAGCCTTGTGTGGTTTCGTTGAATAGGGCTTTGTAAATGATATGATTATTCCAATATTTTGTGAAAAACATTCACTTCTAAAGGGCCCTTTAAATTTTACTGACATTTTTTTTCCTTTAAATTTTAAACATTTGAAAGTTGTTAAAAAAATTGGATATATAGAGTTCAATAAAAACTTCCAACGAATATTGATCAAGTAGTTTGCAACATCAACAAAATGTTTCTAGATGGCGCCAAACGCCACATTTAAATATCACTAGGCCCCAAGTTATTGATTTGGCCGCACTTTTAGTATGGTACGGAACCTTCAGTGCGTGAGTCCGGCTCGCACTTGGTCGATTTGTTAAAGTAGGTATTTGTAGGTAGGCGAATGGAGAAATCATGGCGTTGCGGTTAGCAACACATCACTATTAATTTCCTGTTTCAACTACTATCATGCTAAACGTTTGTCTTACGGTCCAAGGCAAGGTACTTATAGTGAACTAGCTTTTGCCCGCGGCTCATACATACAGACAGACAGACAAAAGTGACAGTGGTGGGATATAATTGCAGATTACAGACACACATACAGATGAATACCTAGTTAATGAATGAAGCAGATTATAAAAACCTATTCAAGGAAAGGTAACGATGAGAAATAACTGTAAACAACTCGTGTATAATCATATTATTATGTTAATTGTGTGAAAAATATAAACATATTAGCTTTCGCCCGCGGCTTTGCCGAGCTTTGGGTTTTTCCCTGAGTGAAAGGTATCCTACCTATTTCCTTCTCAATACTTCTATCTGTATGCGAAATTTCAGAAAGTTTGGTGCAGTAGATAGGGCTTGAAAGCGTTACAAACTCACTTTCGCATTTATAATATTAGTAGGAAGTAGGACTGGCGCGTCGCGTGGCCTCGACTATGCCCACGGAGTATATAGAGTGAAGTTAGCCTATTGATTTTTTCCTTAGAAACACAGTGTCGCCACGTCGATGGGCTAATCGCCATCTAGTGATGAGTGGACAAGTTAAAAAGAAATAGGTCAAGCACAATAAGATGATTCCGTGCTTCGAAAGGCACGTTAAGCCGTTGATCCCAGCAATGACCGAGAGGCGGCTCTGAAGAACTCTTACATGATGTGCATGGTCGATGGACCAAATGATGTCAAATGATGCTGAGCGTGACACCCCCCAATTCATGACAGCCCTCATTTCTTCCCGCACTACAAGCTTATACATATTATATACTGATACATTGCAGATTCCTCACAACCACATCAAGTGGACCATGTAGATGATGACGAGAGCAGCGGTTCTGACGTCGAGGACCACTCCGCCGCTGACACTCCAGCTCAGGAAGGTATGTGGATTGAGTGGTGTCTTCACCCGAGCGTGTTTCTTCACATCTTGTCATCCATGTCGCTGGTTCTGATCCGGCTCGAAGGACCACAAACATGTCTAGTACCCTTAGGCTGGGTTGCACCAACAAAAAATGGGTTGCACCATTTTGTCAATTGTCAAAATACGTCATAACTTTTACGCTAACCGTAACCGCCCAAACTTGACGGGTTATTTATTTTTTTTTTTTTTTGAAGAATTTTACGGCCATGGAAACTAGTCCTTTAAGGCCTTTCTTGAATTTATTAATCTTCTTCAGTCCTACTTAAGTCAGTCAAGTCAGTAGTCTAGTCCAGTCAATTAAATAAGTCTAGTCAGAGTCAGATGGCTAAGTGAAGCGGTGGAAAAATTTCACTTAGCTATAACATGGAGATTTTGGTGACAAAGATAAAAAGTCACGTAATCGACACTGTACCACTTCCCAACACTCACGCTTGTTCACGAACACTTTGCGAATAATAATCCACCAATATTAAGCACAAAAACTCGAAAAAACTTAAGTTTTGGAAATTAAATACGGCGCGGACATAGCGACAGTTTACTTTCCCTCCAAAAACTCCTTGACCAGTTAGCGCTATTGTTATTGTCAACTTACTTATCTGTCAGACGGGTCGAATAACCTCCACGGACGTCATTATACTTGTAACCCTGGTAACTAACTATGCCACAAAATACGACGGTGCAACCTATGTCGCTTCAACGGTTATAGTTAGTTAGTAATGTAACTGTTTCATTTGACTTTAACTGTTACGATAACTGGTACTTTGGTGCAACCCACCCTTAGTATAAGTTTATACGCAGCTAGCGAGCGACTGCGTCAGCGATTTTGTATGGCAAACCTGTACAGCGCCGCTGGCGGATAGTAAGGTAGGGAACTAAGGAATTCCATACAAAATCCTAACGCGGTCGCTAGCGTCTGCGTTTATAAAAACTCATACTATAAGACTGAACACTAGATTTTAGTTGTTTAGGATAAATGATAGAAAACTGCAGCTTTGGCAGTGCCGGGAAGGTATGTAGTTGACTTTGCGACTGTTATTATAAGAACATATGTATAATAGTATAGTAAAAGTATTGCAGTTAGAGAACAGTGCCCCTAGTATGAGTTAGGATTTTGTATGGAATTTCTTGGTAGCCTTACTATCCGCCAGAGGCGCTGTACAGGTTTGCTATACTAAATCGCTAACGCAGTCGCTAGCGTCTGCGTTAAGAAAAACTCATACTAGGGGCACTGGGCTCTGTTGATGCGCGCACTACTCAAATATAATAACAAAGCATACTGATATTGGAATGTACTCTGTGTGAGTTCAGTAGGATAGCATCAGCTTCATATGCTGCTAGTGTGTTACAGAATACCTAAAAAAAATTCGGACAAATCAAACAAATTGAGTTAGCTCCAAAGTTAGAATAATAAGTGGATATAAGTGCTTTAAAAATTGAGACGAATGATTGCACAGGTAACACACCTGTTATAATAGACTAGCTGTTCCCCGCGGCTTCGCCCCGCGTGGGAATCGGTTATATCGCGTAGAAAAGTAGCCTATGTTTGATCTCAGGTCGTTAACTACATCCCTACCAAATTTCATCACAATCGCTCCAGCAGTTTAGCCGTGAAGAGGTGACAGACAGACAGACAGACGTACTTTCGCATTTATAAGATTAGTATGGATATACCTATTGTGAATAAATAAATAACTATCTACAGGTTACTACCACCTCTAAAAACCATGCAAGAAAGATTACGTAAGGGAGATGTCGCCTTACATCATGTATTGCGCTGTCTCGCTTACTCACTCGTCCTTGCATGGTTTTTAGAGATGGTGGTAAGCCACCTGAATACTCTTGATCTCTACGTTTGGTTGTCCGATTTGCAGATGGCGCTCCTCAAACCGCAGGCGCGGAGATACAGCCAGCAGAGAGATACCATTGTCACTCCTGTCGAGGAAGCTTTAGCAGGAGCGCTTGCTTAACTAGGCATTTGAAAATGCACGCGGCGACACTTAAATGTAACGATTACCAGAAAAAATACGACGTCACTAAAATAACACATTCTGATCAAAACCAATGTAAAATATGTAATAAGTCATTCAAAAGTGAAAGGTGGCTTAAATATCATTTAAGAACTCACTCTAACCAAAAACGATATGAGTGTGATATTTGTCAAAAAAGATTTACATTTAAATATCGTTTAGAATCACATTTAAAAAGTAATTGTGGCGGGAAACCATGTAAATGCAAAATATGTGGAAGCTCATTCAAATATAACGGGGCGCTTATATTGCATTTAAGAACACATACTGGCGAGAAACCACACGAGTGCCATATTTGTGGTCGTAGATTTAGAGATCAAGGAAATTTTTATCGACACTTAAAAACACATTCTGACGATAAACCATATAAATGTACCATTTGTACAAGTTCATTCAAAGTCAAACGGTCGCTGGCATCGCATTTAAAAATACACACTAGCGAGAGACCACATGAATGTAACATCTGTCGCCGTACATTTACACTGCTAACCTATTTGCAACGACATTTAAGAATACATTCTGACGAGAAACCATATAAATGTAATATTTGTGAAAGTGCATTCAAATACAACGAGTCGCTTAAATATCATACAAGACTACACACTGGCGAGAAACCATTCCAGTGTGACGTTTGTCAAAGAAGATTTTCATACAAGAAAAGGTTAAAATGTCATTTGTTATTACATTCTGACATAAGAAAACACGCTGGCGAGAAACCATTCCAGTGTAACATTTGTCAAAGAAGATTTTCATACAAAAAAAGATTAAAATGTCATTTGAAATTACATTCTGACATAAGAAAACACACTGGCGAGAAACCATTCCAGTGTAACGTCTGTCAAAGAAGATTTTCATACAGCAAAGCATTTAAACGTCACTTGAAAACACATTCTGACGCGCGTGTATATGAATGTGACACGTGTCAAAGTAGGTTCAGTGATAAAAGTATACTGATAAGTCATGTGAAGACGCACGCGCCGGCGCCGGCGACGTCGCGCTACACGTGCGACATCTGCCGGCGACAGTTCAAGCTGCGAGTCGCGTATCGCCGACACGTGCTGGCCGCGCACTGGTGAGCGCTGACACAATGCCACATTTACACTCGGCCTTGCAGAGCAGGCAAGTGAGGTTGTCACCGCCCGTGGCCCGGCGATCCCTCGATTGTCGACGGGCAGCGCGAGCGCGAGTGAGTGTTTACATTCAGCTTAAAACCATGCAAGATCCAGTGAGTGAGGGAGATGTCGCCTTACATCATGTATTGCGCTGTCTCGCTTACTCACTGGCACTTGCATGTGATAGTAGGCCACCAGGTGAGCAGTAAAGAAGTATGAAGGCTGAGTGTGAACGCTCGCTCGCGTCGTTATTGCCGCAGAAGTATTTAGGGAAATACTCCCGGCAGCGACAGGAGCAGTGGCAGGGGCGAAGTGTAAATGTGGGGTTACATCGTGGTTACATCTTACAAGTATTGGTTTGGGAATCGGAATAAAACAGTGTACTCATTCTAAAGTGCGAGTTGAACTCGCGTGGAGGAGTTCCGAACAATGTCAGTTTTTATATTGGTATGTTAATGTGATGCGTGTTAACTACTACTATCGCTATTTAGTGGTGTTTTAGTAAACTATTTTCCTTAAGTCAACGTTTTATATTGAATTTACCACTTAATTTTCAGTCAATAGAGTTCTTATAGGTTTTCCTGTAATCCTACAGGCAATGAACTATATTTTGTATTTATTTCATAATTTTAGGTAGGTATGAAATTTAGATTTGCTTGATTTGAGCGCCCTCTGTTGAGCGTCTTTGTAAATATTTGTTGTGGCGCTAGTGCTGCTATATAGTTTTTGTGACTTGTAACGACGACTGTTAATATACTGGCAATAATATTGGTCACAATAAGTGGGGGTAGTTAAAGAAAAGTCTATAAAGCTTACCCGATAGTAAAAGTGGGACTTGTCTTTATTTGTCAGTGGAAGTCGAGGCGTTAGCATAGTTCTTAACATTATCTTCCCGACAGGCGCGTGGCGATAGCATAGCCATGGTCCACCATCGCACCCACCGTATGTTTTAAGGTGTTCCTATAATCCATTTACAATGGGTGCGACCACGGCTTTACCATGACCATTTTTTGTACCTATGCATTTCTGGATTTCTATCTCTATTATTTCCTTGTTTTATCCTTTTTTAACGTAGTCGGTACCCGGTAATCCGGTATATAAGGTTTAAATTTCGTCTGTTAAAATGTTGATACAATTTATATAGCCTATGTTACCCGCGCTATTTTTACGAATCTTTTGACACCTCATTCATTAAAATCGGTCCAGTAGTTTAGGCGCTACGATTGGAACATACATACCTACATAGACTGCCAAAATCATTACCCTTCCATTTGGCTTCGCCGTAGTCGGGTAATAAAAATATACTATTGTTTATCTAAAAGATGTACTATTAATAAACAATAATATATTTTATAAACTGTTGTTTTTAATCTGTAAGAATTGGCAAAGAATGAAAATAAAGTCTACATTATATAATACTTGTATGCATGTCAGTAATATGTATGTTATATTTATATTATGTAGTATACATTGAAAGTAGTAGGTATAAGTAAATAAAATATGACTATGTAATTAAAGTGTATTTTGTTGTTTAACATTTTGTTTGTTTGTACACAAACATTTACTTTTACTCGTTTTATTTTAAAACAATAAATCGATTGGATAAGTCCGCGTAGTGTTTTACTACATAATGTATTATAACTATAGTCCTAACTAATATAAATGCGAAAGTGAGTTGGTTTGTTTGTTTGTTTGTTACGCTTTCACGCTCTATGTACTAAACCAGTCTTCCTGAAATATCGCGTACACATAGTTAGAAGTATTGAGAAGGACTAAGGATACCTTTCATCCCGGGAAAAGCCAAAGCTCGGCAAAGACGCGGGCGAAAGCTAATATGTTTATATTTTTCACACGATAAACTAATGAGAACATAGTATACAGTTATTTCTCATCGTTACCTTTCCTTGAATAGGTTTTTATAATCTTCATTGATTAACTAGGTATTCATCTGTATGTGTGTCTGTAAGCTGCAATTATATCCCACCACTTGTCTGTCCGTCTGTCGTAGGTATGATCACGCTTATCCGAAAGTACTGAACCGATTTGCTCTAAACTTTCACCAATTGTTTTGTTTTAATCTCAGAGTTTTAATTCGGATGAACATCTAAAGTTTGTTTCATCAAAATCGGTTCATTAGAAAAAGTTCTCGTCATTTGAATGAACTCCAGGTATGTTTGCCTGCAAAAATATAGGTAGCAATTTCGAACGAATGCACCTAATTGGAGAATGCTTTTTTATGTTGGTTATTGTCATGATAAACTTTGTATAAGAGAAAAGGATAATTCCCGCGGGAATTTCGGAAGCAATTCTCAAAATTCCCACGATAACGAAGCCCACGCGCAATAAGTCTCGGGTTACAGAGCTAGTATTGAAAAAACATGAAACATACCGTCAGCTACGTCTTGCTTTGTTAAGTCCATATTCATCTTTGTGCTACATTTTGCTAGCATTTTACTTGATAAATCATCTTCAAAAATCATATTGTCTCGGCCTCTGACGTGGTTCCTTTAACGACTACCAGGTGGCAACCGGGACCAACGTCATAACGTGCCTTCCGAAGTACGGAATCATCTTTATGAGACAATCAGGGGATTCAAGCCTGCAATGTCCTAACCAAACTGTAAACAACTAAACAAAGTATGCTTCCCGTGGGAATCGAACCCTCGACCCCCGGGTCTACAGGCCATAGCCTTAACCATTGGACCACGGAGGTAGTTGTTTTAAGAGATGGTATCATGGTATTAATCCACCTGGTTTCGAGCCTGCTAAAAAAGTTGATGGTAACCACCTAAATCTATAATTTTAGAGATGATAGTAAGCCACCGGGGGGGTTACTACCTTCTATTAAAACCATGCAAGATCCAGTGAGTAAGGGAGATGTCGCATTACATCTTGTATTGCGCTGTCTCGCTTACTCACTGGATCTTGCAATGTTTTAAGAGTCGGTGGTAAGCCATCTGGTTGTTCATGACTCTAATCTAGGGACGTAAAAAAACATATTAAAAAAATGATGCAAGCTTGGATTAAATCTGTCACTGTCACTGTACGCCACTATTTCATCTGTCAGTGCATGCATAGGTATTTATTTATGTACAAAAATTATTTTTGTCAGTTTTTAATTATTAATTAATTAATTCGTGCCCGCCGATTGATGCATTTTTAAACTAATACCTACAAATTATCTAGTTTTCAATCGTTATTAAGAATTAGTACCGCCGAGTACTTACTTTTGCACTACATAGGTGTATTCATTATTTACAAAAAAAATGAAGGAGGATTCGGAAGTTACTAAAATAGAGATCAAAGTAGAACCGGGCGGTGAGTTTCCTATGGTGTATATATATATATCCATACTAATATTATAAATGTGAAAGTCTGTCTGTCTGTCTGTCACTCTTCACGGCTAAACTGTTGGACCGATTGTGATGAAATTTGGTATGGATATAGTTATGCACTAGGAGTCAAACATAGACTACTTTCGGGCGCGATATAACCGAGGCGGACCTATCGATGTGATTGGGAAGGTCCATGTCCTGTCCTGTCCATCTGTGGCTTAGTGTGGCTGCAATGAATGTTATGCTACCACCTCACTTGGCTATTTGACCATGTGTGGACAGTATATTTGCCAAAACTTGTGTTTTCTGCCTACTTTGCCTATTCGCCAAATATTTTGGCAAATAAGCGAATAGCCAAGTGTGGTGGTAGCATTAGAATAAGATCATACAAACAATACCGGATTTGGGAGCTTTGTAGCCTAGTAGGGCATACATGTTCGTAACTATAATGCGTAACAAGAAATGAACGCTTGGATTGGTTGCCACTAGTGACATTTTTATCATGAGCTTCATGACACAAAACTTTGTTTTTGACTCAAAAAATAACTAATATAGTTTTATTTTTTATTTCATTAATAGATAAGGAACAACAAATAGTTAAATATACATAATACTAAATAAATAATAATATATTTACACTGTAGTATTAAGATGAGACTTTCATGAACACTAGCGCCATCAACTAAAAATCATTATTCACTGGAAACACAAGTTTTCAAAAATCCGTCTTATTTAATTAAGGTTCTGGAGTTAATTTTAAACATCTTAATTTATATAATTATAATCCCCTATAGGTACAAATTGAAAAACTAAACAATTAAATAAAAAAAAGATGCCTACCTTTATAATGGAAGTCAGTAAAAATTATCAATAATAAACCACATTGTTGCAGATTTCCCTCAGTCGCCCGACTTTGAAGAGGATGCTCTCAGTCAGGCAGAGGCAAAGATATTTACAAATGAAGTCGAGAACGCCTTCAAAGAGGTGCGTAACCTCGGTGATGGTATGTATTTTTTTTTCTTCTCTTTTATTGCATAGACAAACATATTCCATTTTGGGCACCCGGCCTAGAATGGCACCTGAGCAAAAAAGTGCCATTAGGGATGTTTATAATTTTAAATTTTAATCTACATATATGTTACTTACAGATTATTAGGAACTAGTGTTAGGATATTTTTTTTAGAACAACAAAATTAAAAATTTTGTCAATATCAGTCGGTAGTTTCAAAACAATTAAAATCACAATCTGAGGGCCTACTATCATCTCTAAAAACTAGGTTTTAGAGATGATACCAAGGGACCAGTTTCTTAATCACATTGTATATTGTAAAATCAGCCACGAGGATAATACATGCATATAATATACGTCATCTTGGGGACCAGCTGAAATGCCACATGAATAAAAGGCACCCGGGTATTCCACATTGTGCACCTATAAAAAAATTCACAGTTGCTTCTGGCAATCTGTTCTGTTGTCTGTCCTATGTATGTCTGTATATGGAAACCTGTATTTTCAAGGCCCAAAAATAACCATCCTAAGCCTGGTAAATTAAAATACCTTTTGATTTTATTGTCCTAAAAACCTGCTTTCCATTATATATCAGTTGAGTGCAAACGTAATGCCACAGTATAACCAATCCATAAAAGATTGATTATACTGTGTTAATGCTATGGGTCACTATAAAAATGTAAAGACAAGAAAGCTTGTTTATAATTTGAATCAGGTTTTTGGTCTCTGCAGTGCTATGTTATGTTGCTATCTACCATTCATTTCGGTTTACATAGCAAAGCACTGGTGAAAACTCAATCTGTGTGATTTATCCTAACATATTTAATTACCCGTAGAACACACAGATCCGGCAGGTGGCGGACTACAAGCCGAAGGAAGTATGAGTCGCGTCAGCCAGACGCTGGGCCAGGGCCCGCACGAATGCAGCGAGTGCGGGCGCCGCTTCGAGCGCGCCTACATCATGGAGCGACACTACAGGATCCACACCGGGGAACAACCGTTCGAGTGTGATGTGTGTCAACGTCGGTTCAACATTAAAAGCAACTTATTGAAACACAAAAAGACTCATACCGGGGAGAAACCTTTTCAGTGCGATGTGTGTTTACGTAGTTTTAGTGAAGGCGGTTCGTTGAAGAAGCACAAAAGGACTCATACGGGCGAGAAGCCTTACGCGTGTGACGTGTGCCAACAGAGGTTCAACGCGAAGAGCTCGCTGTCGAGACATGCGAATGTCCACACTGGCGTGAAACGGTACGAGTGTATTTTGTGCCAACGACGGTTCAGTCAGAAGAATGGGTTGTTGCGGCATCTAAAAACTCACCCGAAGGCACAACTGGAACCTAACAAGAGATCCAAGAAAAAATAAAGAGATGTAACATACCTCATGATCAAACATTGAAATATGTTAGTCTATGTTACACTACCGGCTGCGCCATGTAATGTCTTCTTGAAATAAACAACTTTCTTGTTGTAACTTAGTTTATTGGCTCTCGAAGGAGACAATATGAACTTAATTACGTTGTCGTAGGCAGGCCAGACTGTCCACTTGACATAAGGTCGGATGCGGAAGTGACAAGTTAAATGAAACATTATTAAAATTGTTAGTCTATGTTACAAGGTGTGCCATTATATATTCTGTTTGTTACAAAACCAAATAACTATCATGTTAAGACCATAGTTTTTAAAAGCAATAAATAGAAACAAGTACATGCAGTATTACTAGCGGTCTTATGGTCTTGTACATTTGGCAGTGGGGGTCGCCTGTCAGTGGCCACTCCTGTGGTTTAATACTATAAGATCCGCACTGGTATTTCTCTCTTCTGCTTCACGACGATCTGTTTTTGACTGATCAAGTAGTCAACAAGAGACTATGAATATCTCGCCAACAGGCTCTCTTTTCCCCGCAACTCACTGCTTGTGCACAAAAAGTGTAACTTTTGTTGGCAAGGACCATGGATTGTAATATTCATATTGCAATTGTTAACAATCAAATGTAATTTCAAAAAAAAAACGAATTCTTAAAAATATGAGAGATCTATTACGCGGCAGAGTCTACTAAAAAAAAATGCCAATTTATTTTGTGTTGTGCTCGCTCTTGACTGATATTATTATTTAGTATTATAGTATTGTGATTTAGTTATGAAGTACATATAACATGAAAAATACTAAAAACAAGCAAGTAAAACTTATTTTATATAATTTTTGTCAGCAATTTTTTATGAACTTACTGTAAATTATGTGTATGGAAATGTAAATATGTGTATATAAAAGATATCAAATGTTTTTGTGTTTTTTTTTACAAAGGTCATAGAACAAATTATTCTATTTAAAAAAAAAAACTATTTTACATATTTAAAAATTCTAAATTACTTAAGCAATAAAAAAATAAGTATGTATGTATTGTGTGAACACTAGAAAATAAGAGATTTTTATCTTATATTAAAAAATAAAATTGCAATAAAACATATAGCTTGTGTAGGTATTTTTTCTTTATTATTTTGCAAGTGTAAGCTAGTTAAGTTATTAACCGCCTTATAAAAGTTAGTTAAGCCAATTTTAATCTACCAGAAGTAGAGCTTCAAACAAAAGTCATCTGTTTGTATACCTCGCTTGTCTATGGTAAGCAGCAGCTTGCATCGTGGTGTTCCAGTACGTAGTACTGCTAGTATAGCATTCTATAATCTGTGGTAGTACTATTACTAATTCTGTGGTTCCAGTTTGAAGGGGGGAGAGAGGCAGTGACATTACTGGGGACTGTCTTGAAACATCATATCATAGGCCAGGAATTGGCAGCACGCTAGTGACACTCTCGAGATGACATCTTTCTCCGCGTTATCGTTATAAAAATAATTAAAATATGTTTAGTTACTCTCTCTTATTGATAACTAACATGAAAGAATGAGACAAAACACAGGGTTATCATTTGTTGAATGTTATAAATAAGTGGTAGGTAAAAGTAGGCGAATAATATAATATGAAACGCACAATCAAACTGTGTAATTATAAAATTATAAACATTTATTTCTTGTTCAAACATGTCGGTACCTACTTAATAACTAAAAAAAGCTTATCCGTGAAATAAAACTAGTCCTCACAAACTTAAATTATGGAACTACGGCAGAGAACTATGATCCTTCCAAATAACTAGAATACCGGAGCCTCCAAAGGGCATGAAAAGATTCCTCCCAGCTCTCAGGCCAAGTGTTCATAGACAAAAACAACTGGTTGTTAAACTCAGATGCCATGGCGGCTGAAAGGATATTTACATTTTATGTTGTCTGGCATTAATTGAAGTAACCACGTAGGTGGCGGAGATGGGGTTTCGAAAAACTGATACAAGGGTGCGCACGATCAACTGACCTCGGAATCCATGTGACATAAAAAGTCTGATAGAAAAAGTACGTAAAATCTCATTTGCGTCTCCTGTTTTTACGAGAAAATACATTTCTCCCGGGCAGCGACTGAGTGGTGTGCCAAACAAGCCAACATTTGTCAAAACACATCGACTCGTCACAAGTTGAACATCTAAAATTAATTTGTCATCTGACATCATTCCGTAAACATATTTGACACAAGGATCTATTACTTCCGCCTCGCTTGATCGAGGGAATGTGTACTATGTCTCTACGCAGCCTCAGCTCCTCTCCTTCCACGGGTGGAACATCATGCTTTGACTTGTTACTACTATGTGTGTCGGCTAGAAATTCGACGAGCTGGTATCGGAATTGCCGATACGAGGCTGGCGTCAGATCGCGACGAGTCGACTCTGCGAACTTAACAAACGCATTCAGAACACTCGTATTCACCAACACTGAGAACTCCCGTTGCAACTTCAAATCTTTCCTACACTTTACCACAGCCGCGAGCTTCGCCAATTTCTCTGATAAAACAAAACCTTCACTTTTAAATTAATTTGCAGAACTTTCGAAGCGTAGAAATTTATTGAGCAAGACGTAACGGTTGTTTGACATGAGTTGTTTGAATTTAGGCATTTGTAGGTATAGTCACCTTTTGTGATTATGCCGTACTGACTCAATGTGCCTTAAAATAAAATTACCATTATCACATATACTATACTAGCTCTTGCCCGGGGCTTCGCTTCCGTCTAAACATTGGGATAAAATTCACCATCCATCTATCATAATCTAGACTAAAATAACTTTACAACTACCTATTGGTCAGATTTGAAAACTTTTCGGCTTTTGATAATGATCCACAGGAAAAAAATATAGTCGTAGTAATGTCAAGTTTGTATGATAGAATTGATTGATAGACCTTGGATAGACCTCGTATTACCGGAGTACATGCCTATACTATATACAACATGTAAAAACAAATAATACAAACAATTGAATTCGTCTTTTATTTCTTTGATGACTACTGTTTCAATTTCCATTTTGAGCGGTTTTTCTTTACAGTAATAGTAAAATTAAAAATCACCATAGAATTGCACGGTTATCACAATGTTTGTTTTTGTTTATATCATGTCATTGTAATCTATAGTTTCACAAAAAATAAAATTGCGCCAATGCGATGTACGATATTTTATATCATATCATGCATGGCATGGAAAATAATGTAAATGGGAAATAATGTAAATAATTATAATTATGTAAATAATTATGTACGTTTGGCGCAATTTAAATTTTTGTATAAACATGATATTTTCCCAATATGACTTTTAGAGAATTTGTTTTTAACTCATTTTTTATTACAGCCTTGGATACGAGTCTTGTAAGGCCTTTATTTTTGGTAAGATTCGTATTACTTAGTAAGCCATTCAATGAGGTTTCCAAATATTAATGCTTACCTTTTATAAGGGTTTCCTTTTTAAGGTTTTTGTGTCCCTGCAGTTATATTTGAGGACTTGGCATGACATTTAAAAGGTTATCTGATTCTCATCTCAATCCTATATTAGAGGTAGTTCACCTCTTTCAGGCTCTTTGTTGGACGATGTTTTTTTAATCAACAAATCAAATCAATCATGGAATAATTACTTTCATTGTGGACCATGTTACAGAAGATAGTAAAATTAAATAATAAGTTCTCTATGTCCTACCTTTAAGAGTTTATATCAATATCAAGTGCTTATTCCTTAAATTATAACCCACACCACATCTCGTTGTCACATACTAGGGAGTCCACCTCTCGGTATTTGATACTAGAGTGTGGTCCCTATCTGTGTCAGACGCTCGGAAGTGGTCAACATCTCTGTGTCAGACGCTCGGAAGTGGTCCACGTCTCAGTGTCAGACAATGGGTGTGGTCCACGTCTCAGTGTCAAACACTAGGCGTGGTCCACATCTCAGTGTCAGACACTGGGCGTGGTCCACGTCTCGGTATCAGACACTGGGCGTGGTCCACGTCTCGGTATCAGACACTGGGCGTGGTCCACGTCTCGGTGTCAGACACTGGGCGTGGTCCACGTCTCGGTATCAGACACTGGGCGTGGTCCACATCTCAGTGTCAGACACTGGGCGTGGTCCACGTCTCGGTATCAGACACTGGCCGTGGTCCACATCTCAGTGTCAGACACTAGGCGTGGTCCACATCATAATTCCATGAAAATAACCAGGATTATTTTAAATTGTATTCAAAGATTCTTAATTTCTTCATGGGCTACTAGATGGCGCTGATAAAAAATATAACACGCTATGGTTTTGATTTAATCAGTATACATGACATACTACGCACAGCTATATTCCCGGGTTCAGGGTTCAGGGTTCAGGGTTCAGGGTTCAGGGTTCAGGGTTCAGGGTTCAGGGTTCAGGGTTCAGGGTTCAGGGTTCAGGGTTCAGGGTTCAGGGTTCAGGGTTCAGGGTTCAGGGTTCAGGGTTCAGGGTTCAGGGTTCAGGGTTCAGGGTTCAGGGTTCAGGGTTCAGGGTTCAGGGTTCAGGGTTCAGGGTTCAGGGTTCAGGGTTCAGGGTTCAGGGTTCAGGGTTCAGGGTTCA